>OY804606.1:48423588-49723208 GCA_963680895.1 Fragum sueziense | reverse complement strand
ATAGATTTTTGAGTAGAATTGACATCTTAGTTAAATAATTTAATTCAAATTTTCGAAATATCTTTAAAAGTCTACTTCTCCAAAACTATTTGACCAATTTCAACCAAACATCACAGGAATCTACCTTGCGTTCATTTCTTCAAAAGCCCTTCAAAAAATAATTTCCATTTAGAACGTAAAATTTAAAATAAATGAATTGAATTTATATTTTCGAAAAATCTTTTAAAATCTTCGTCTCCAAAACTATTGGACCAAACTTCACAGGAACCTCCCTTGCACGAATCTCTTCCAAATTGTCTCAAAAATAATTTCCGTTTAAAACTGAAATTTCGAATAAATTGATTAAAATGAATTGATTAGATTAAACTTTTGAAAAATCTTTAAAAATCTTCTTCTCCAAAACGCCTTATTGGGTTTTATTGTAATTGAATGTTCAGTGTACACTTCTCTATAAGGTTTTGTGATTAAATTTCGATCGGATGAAAAACATGGGCACTCTAGGCTGAGCTTATTTTTTGCTATATGAAACATAGGTTAGTGTAATTTTATTAATTTTTTTTCAAAAAAACGTTTTTTCTACATAACCATTTATTGGATTTCATTGTGGTGAAGCATGGATCTTGTTTGGATAGACCTCTATTGTATTCCTTGAAGACATTTGTAGTCTAAAGGTCTATACAGTCTAACAGCCAGTGGAGCTATACAGGTCCATCATTGCCCTATTGTTTTAAACTCACCTGAACACAAACTGCTCAAGGTGAGGTATCGATCGCACATCAGGTCCTCCGGCCGGCTGTCAACAATCTCTTTAATAATCTTCTTCCAAAGCAGTGGGCCAATCTTCTTGAAATTTGGCAAGAATGATTCTTGTGGGAAAGGCTTTCAAATTGGTTAAAATAAATTGAAATCAGCAAAGACTGTGGCTGCCGCGGCATGAAAAGGGGGAAAATAGGTTTATCTTTAAAACTCTTTTGTTGTTAAAATACGTGTATTCTCATTCAAACTCTTGGTGCCACAGCACAAGAAAAAAAGCAAAAATGCAAACACGTTTAAAATTGCTTCTTTTGTTAAACTAGCTTTATGATCTTCTTTGCAAAATTATACAACTCAAAAAAAGTTTAGCACACATCGGAAATTATTTATTTCTTGTCAAAAACTATTCCAAAATCCTTATAAAGAAAGCATTTAATTTTTTTGTGCTTCCTGAAAATTTTGTTTCAAATTCTAAAGAGTTAATTAGCTATCTTACGTGAAAGTGCACAGTTGCTCAAAACAATTTGATTCACAATTTAACTCCTTAAGCTTCTTTTACCAAACCATCCTTCCAATGGTCTCAAAACTTAGCAAGAATTACTATTGGGTAATTGGCTTTGAAATTTGATATTTATTCTTGCACCCATGACCCCAAAACAGAGGGCCCGAAATAGCTTAATTTTAAACAGAAAGCTACTGCTCCCAAATCAGTAGACTAGTCTACCATAAACTTCCTGAAGATATCTAATCTCAGTTGAACGACCTATGGCCATCATGGCCATCTGTATTGTCATGTAATGGACATTATGTTTTCTAGTTTGGCGCCTATTTGTATCAGTCCGACCACATTCAATTTTAATGAGTAGAGTAAAGTTGAGTAAATGAATAAGCATTTTGTTTCAAATAATTCTATGATTTAATATTGAGGATTTGAATAACGTTTTGTAAAAATAACAGGCATTTTTTTGGTAACGCGCTTTGAATATCAGATCAAATTTATGTGCCATTCATTCTGTCAACGGACGTTGTGATGTAAAGTCGTGATTATGTACTTTAGCGTTAGCATTAGTAATAAGATTACAAATAAATACTAAATGTTTGTTTTAAGTTTTAATATACTTAAAAGAAAAAGTTTAGTCAGTATTTTTGATTGTCAATTATTCGGCCAAAATAAAACATATCAGTGTAAAATTTCACACAATATTTGTTCAATCAACGTTTAACAAACATCATCAAATAATGTTGCTAAATTTTTGTTTTTTAGGTTTGTGCTAAAAGAATTTCAAAATGTGACAGGTGCACTTGCTGCAGTTAAGGCGCAAGTCTTTTTTTCTGTATAAAAGTATGGAAACCAAAGACAATAGCCAAGATACAAAAAATCCACAATAAAATTTGTAACAGTTTACATGATTTTAGCACACTGGCTTAATCAATTTGGCCAAAAATGACAATGTTAGAAACCATCTACCTAACCTACAAACTCTGGGGGTTTCCCACAGTTTGAACTTGACAAGCACTTTTTGTTTTAAGCATTGGTGTAGTTGTTGTCAAGAATGGGCACATGCATGAGATTTTGGTCATTGATACCTCTGGAAACAGCGTATCTGGAATAAACATTAATTGTGACGTCATCAAGTTACGTCACGTCCAAACTGACAAAAAACATTGAAAATTGATAACACTGTAACCAATTTGTTCAATAATGACATTTTGTTTAAAGAAGTCTGTCTTTTACTTGCTTGGCAATTTACCCGATAGTTGGCTTTTCGAGCATTGGCTAAGCCAGATCTCAGGCATTGTTTGACAAATATTGAATGTCAGTTATTTTCTTCAAATTGTCTGTCTACAATAAAAAAAACTTTGTATCAGTGATAAACCAGCTACTGGTCCTGACAGAACGATATCTTGAAAACGCAGTAAAATGCTAGGAGCAACAGGTTTGGTGCATAAGTTACCACAATCTACTGTCAATTCCATTAAAAAGAAGTTTTCTCACTCACAGTCAACAGAGAGACTTCTATTCTACTAAGAAATGATACACAGATCGATTTTTCATGTCAATGACCAGGAATTTAGACTCTACAAAAAGCCACTGCTGAAGCTGTGACTTTTCAATTTGACCCCTTTTGGAATGAATTGTCTAAAAGAAGGTTAAGTAAAACATGGATGCCAATTGTATTTCACCGACTTGGTTGAAATTTGTTGAAGATTTTTATGAGTAAAAATTTTGGCATTGTAAAACGTTTTAGACAAAATTATTGACCAAAAACTTTATACTGACTAAAGTTTTTCATCTCAGTATATAAAGCAGGGAAAATGATTTTTGAATGTTATGATTTTTATGTCCACTGTTACAAAACTTTGCAACTATATTCGTCTAATTAAAAGTCGGATATGTTATTAACTAAAATAATAATAAATTTTTCGGCATCACACAGAAAGATTCTATATACATTGAGATAAGAAGAAGACAAGAAATTGTGAAATAGGAGCTGAGTTGGAGTCAAACAAACTTTAGAAAATCTTCAACACTCACCGAATTTCGATGAATTGTTTTAAACATGCTTGAGGGAGTGGTGGGTAGGGCTGGGGAGTCCTTGGGTATGCCTGAGGGAGTAATGGGTAGGGAGTCCTAGGGTATGCCCGGGGGAGTGGTGGGTAGGGGTGAGGGAGTCCTAGGGTATGCCTGAGGGAGAGGTGGGTAGGGGTGGGGGAGTCCTAGGTTATCCATAGGGAATGCCAGTGTAGTCCTTTGGTATACCTTGGGTGTGTACTTTGATCGTAATCAATATCTGATGTCAATCTATGTGGGGAAGCAGCTGGAGGCTCGGTTAGGGTGTTGTAGTAGTACTAGTGAGAGAAATACCAGAAATCCATGGTTAGGTGCTCACGCCGCCGCGATATGACCAAAGTAGTTCAACACGGCATAAAACCCTACTAAGCCAACCCAATATCTGATGTCGATTTATTTTAGCCAAACTTAAAATCAAAACCCGATTTTCTCCTTTTGCTTCAATATTTTCCATGCTATGTCTTTGAGAAAAAAATGGATTTGGTCTAAAAAGCCACAACACATTCTCAGACTGCTATACATGCAAGCTGATTGGGATCGATTCTCATATGTTCAAGCATATATATTGAGCTGGTTGTATCAAATCATTTAAGGTCTAAAACAGAATATTAATAATGTCTGATCTGGATCTATGAAAATAAATAAAAAATGTCAAACGTTCTATAACAGTACATACGTCTGTTTTTCTTAATCCATACAAAAATAAAACTAATAGTTCGCAATAATCATGTTTATACAACCACACTTAAAGTTGAACTGAAATGTAAAATGAGTACATCAAAATATCATTTGAATTTGAGGCCACGTGACCTGAATTGACCAATCAACATTCACTCTGACTGATCAGTCATGACTGATTTCGTCAAAATCTCCTAACCCTAACCCTAACCCCTAACCCTAACCCTAACCCTAACCCTAGGGTTAAGCCCGTGCGCTGTAAAACATCAATTTTTTTTATGCCTGTATATTCTCAATTAATCGCCAAATAAGTACTTATCGATTTAATTGACATAGAGAAACGTTTTAGCTATCCAAAAAGGCAATAAAAGATGTAAAGTTTCTTTTTTGCTAAGTATACTATCTACCTTGTTTTGAAACCAGAAAAATTATGTATTTGCATTGAACCATATGCGCCAATGAATCAGTTTTGTCATTTGAGTCACATGATCTAAGCAACCAATCAGAGCAAAGATTGATCATTTCAGCTTGGTCATTTCGCCATTTGTCCCATTACCTAATGATTGTATAGTAATTAAATATGGAGCGCGGACCTGGAAGCAGATATTAATCACGTGACATTTTCAGCCAATCATACTTCATCTCCCCATCATACCCCAAAATAGATTCCCAATCTCGAACAGATCTACTTTTCCCGTCGCCACCACGTGATGAAATTAACCAATCAAATCAAAATTGCCAATCGTCTTGTGCCAATATTTGCTTTTTCATCTAACCCTCACTCCCGATATGGATCTAACATCCTCAACTTAAATATTACCCAAGCTCAACATCACGTGATTAAATAAGCCAATCAAATCAAAATGTGCCAATCGTCTTGTGCCAATCTTCGCTTTTTCATCTAACCCTAACCCTAACCCTAACCCTACCCTAACCCTAACCCTAACCCTAACCCTAACCCTAACCCTAAAAAATTCATAAATCTTCTTCTCAAAAATTATTGGACCAATTTGAAAAAAAACTTCACAAGAATCTTCCTTGCATGAATCTTTTCCAAATTCCTTCAAAAATTTATATTCCGTGCAGAGCTTAAATTTTAATTACATTATAATAATTGAATTTTCCAAAAATCTTTAATAATCTTTGTCTCCAAAACTATCGGACCAATTTCAACCAAATTTCACAGGATTCTTCTTTGCACAATTCTCTTCCAGATTTCTTCATAAAGAATAGATTTTTGAGTAGAATTGACATCTTAGTTAAATAATTTAATTCAAATTTTCGAAATATCTTTAAAAGTCTACTTCTTCAAAACTATTTGAACAATTTCAACCAAACATCACAGGAATCTTCCTTGCATTCATTTCTTCAAAAGCCCTTCAAAAAATAATTCCCATTTAGAACGCAAAATTTAAAATAAATGAATTGAATTTATATTTTCGAAAAATCTTTAAAAATCTTCGTCTCCAAAACTATTGGACCAAACTTCACAGGAACCTCCCTTGCACGAATCTCTTACAAATTCCCTAAAAAATAATTTCCGTTTAAAACTGAAATTTTGAATAAATTGATTAAAATGAATTAATTAGATTAAACTTTTGAAAAATCTTTAAAAATCTTCTTCTCCAAAACGCCTTATTGGGTTTTATTGTAATTGAATGTTCAATGTACACTTCTCTATAAGGTTTTGTGATTAAATTTCGATCGGATGAAAGACATGGGCACTCTAGGCTGAGCTTATTTTTTGCTATATGAAACATAGGTTAGTGTAATTTTATTTATTTATTTTCAAAAAAAAAAAAAAAAAAAAAAAACGTTTTTTCTACATAACCATTTATTGGATTTCATTGTGGTGAAGCATGGATCTTGTTGGGATAGACCTCTATTGTATTCCTTGAAGACATTTGTAGTCTAAAGGTCTATACAGTCTGACAGCTAGTGGAGCTATACAGGTCCATCATTGCCCTCTTGTTTTAAACTTACCTGAACACAAACTGCTCAAGGTGAGGTATCGATTGCACATCAGGTCCTCCGGCCGGCTGTCTACAATCTCTTTAATAATCTTCTTCCAAAGCAGTGGGCCAATCTTCTTGAAATTTGGCAAGAATGATTCTTGTGGGAAAGGCTTTCAAATTGGTTAAAATAAATTGAAATCAGCAAAGACTGTGGCTGCCGCGGCATGAAAAGGGGGAAAATAGGTTTATCTTTAAAACTCTTTTGTTGTTAAAATACGTGTATTCTCATTCAAACTCTTGGTGCCACAGCACAAGAAAAAAAGCAAAAATGCAAACACGTTTAAAATTGCTTCTTTTGTTAAACTAGCTTTATGATCTTCTTTGCAAAATTATACTACTCAAAAAAAGTTTAGCACACATCGAAAATTATTTATTTCTTGTCAAAAACTATTCCAAAATCCTTATAAAGAAAGCATTTAATTTTCTTGTGCTTCCTTAAAATTTTGTTTCAAATTCTAAAGAGTTAATTAGCTTTCTTACGTTAGAGTGCACAGTTGCTCAAAACAATTTGATTCACAATTCAACTCCTTAAGCTTCTTTTACCAAACCATCCTTCCAATGGTCTCGAAACTTAGCAAGAATTACTATTGGGTAATTGGCTTTGAAATTTGATATTAATTCTTGCACCCATGACCCCAAAACAGAGGGCCCGAAATAGCTTAATTTTAAACAGAAAGCTTCTGCTCCCAAATCATTATACTAGTCTACCATAAACTTCCTGAAGATATCTAATCTCAGTTGAACGACCTAGGGCCATCATGGCCATCTGTATTGTCATGTAATGGACATTATGTTTTCTAGTTTGGCGCCTATTTGTATCAGTCCGACCACATTCAATTTTAATGAGTAGAGTAAAGTTGAGTAAATGAATAAGCATTTTGTTTCAAATAATTCTATGATTTAATATTGAGGATTTGAATAACGTTTTGTAAAAATAACAGGCATTTTTTTGGTAACGCGCTTTGAATATCAGATCAAATTTATGTGCCATTCATTCTGTCAACGGACGTTGTGATGTAAAGTCGTGATTATGTGCTTTAGCGTTAGCATTAGTAATAAGATTACAAATAAATACTAATAATAAATGTTTGTTTTAAGTTTAAATATACTTAAAAGAAAAAAGTTTAGTCAGTATTTTTGATTGTCAATTATTCGGCCAAAATAAAACATATCAGTGTAAAATTTCACACAATATTTGTTCAATCAACGTTTAACAAACATCATCAAATAATGTTGCTAATTTTTTGTTTTTTAGGCTTGTGCTAAAAGAATTTCAAAATGTGACAGGTGCACTTGCTGCAGTTAAGGCGCAAGTCTTTTTTCTGTATAAATGTATGGAAACCAAAGACAATAGCCCAGATACAAAAAATCCACAATAAAATTTGTAACAGCTTACATGATTTTAGCACCCTGGCTTAATCAATTTGGCCAAAAATGACAATGTTAGAAACCATCTACCTAACCTACAAACTCTGGGGGTTTCCCACAGTTTGAACTTGACAAGCACTTTTTGTTTTAAGCATTGATGTAGTTGTTGTCAAGAATGGGCACATGCATGAGATTTTGGTCATTGATACCTCTGGAAACAGCGTATCTGGAATAAACATTGATTGTGACGTCATCAAGTTACGTCACGTCCAAACTGACAAAAAACATTGAAAATTGATAACACGTAACCAATTTGTTCAATAATGACATTTTGTTTAAAGAAGTCTCTCTTTTACTTTCCTGGCCATTTACCCGATAGTTGGCTTTTCGAGCATTGGCTAAGCCAGATCTCAGGCATTGTTTGACAAATATTGAATGTCAGTTATTTTCTTCAAATTGTCTGTCTACAATAAAAAAAAAACTTTGTATCAGTGATAAACCAGCTACTGGTCCTGACAGAACGATATCTTGAAAACGCAGTAAAATGCTAGGAGCAACAGGTTTGGTGCATAAGTTACCACAATCTACTGTCAATTCCATTAAAAAGAAGTTTTCTCACTCACAGTCAACAGAGAGACTTCTATTCTACCAAGAAATGATACAAAGATCGATTTTTCATGTCAATGACCAGGAATTTAGACTCTACAAAAAGCCACTGCTGAAGCTGTGACTTTTCAATTTGACCCCTTTTGGAATGAATTGTCTAAAAGAAGGTTAAGTAAAACATGGATGCCAATTGTATTTCACCGACTTGGTTGAAATTTGTTGAAGATTTTTATGAGTAAAAATTTTGGCATTGTAAAACATTTTAGACAAAATTATTGACCAAAAACTTTATACTGACTAAAGTTTTTCATCTCAGTATATAAAGCAGGAAAAATGATTTTTGAATGTTATGATTTTTATGTCCCCTGTTACAAAACTTTGCAACTATATTCGTCTAATTAAAAGTCGGATATGTTATTAACTAAAATAATAATAAATCTTTCGGCATCACACAGAAAGATTCTATATACATTGAGATAAGAAGAAGACAAGAAATTGTGAAATATGAGCTGAGTTGGAGTCAAACAAACTTTAGAAAATCTTCAACACTCACCGAATTTCGATGAATTGTTTTAAACATGCTTGAGGGAGTGGTGGGTAGGGCTGGGGAGTCCTTGGGTATGCCTGAGGGAGTAATGGGTAGGGAGTCCTAGGGTATGCCTGGGGGAGTGGTGGGTAGGGGTTAGGGAGTCCTAGGGTATGCCTGAGGGAGAGGT
The DNA here is from genome assembly GCA_963680895.1 of Fragum sueziense. Taxonomy (NCBI): domain Eukaryota; kingdom Metazoa; phylum Mollusca; class Bivalvia; order Cardiida; family Cardiidae; genus Fragum; species Fragum sueziense. Next base: position 49,714,500 of record OY804606.1, on the reverse strand, counting down.
GGGTAGGGGTGGGGGAGTCCTAGGTTATCCATAGGGAATGCCAGTGTAGTCCTTTGGTATACCTTGGGTGTGTACTTTGATCGTAATCAATATCTGATGTCAATCTATGTTGGGAAGCAGCTGGAGGCTCGGTTAGGGTGTTGTAGTAGTACTAGTGAGAGAAATACCAGAAATCCATGGTTAGGTGATCACGCCGCCGCGATATGACCAAAGTAGTTCAACACGGCATAAAACCCTACTAAGCCAACCCAATATCTGATGTCGATTTATTTTAGCCAAAATTAAAATCAAAACCCGATTTTCTCCTTTTGCTTCAATATTTTCCATGCTATGTCTTTGAGAAAAAATGGCTTTGGTCTAAAAAGCCACAAAACATTCTCAGACTGCTATACATGCAAGCTGATTGGGATCGATTCTCATATGTTCAAGCATATAAAGTGAACTGGTTGTATCAAATTATTTAAGGTCTAAAACAGAGTATTAATAATGTCTGATCTGGATCTATGAAAATGAATAAAAAATGTCAAACGTTCTATAACAGTACATACGTCCTTCTTTCTTAATCCATACAAAAATAAAACTAATAGTTCGCAATAATCATGTTTATACAACCACACTTAAAGTTGAACTAAAATGTAAAAGGAGTCCATCAAAATATCATTTGAATTTGAGGCCACGTGACCTGAATTGACAAATCAACATTCACTCTGACTGATCAGTCATGACTGATTTCGTCAAAATCTCCTACCCTAACCCTAACCCTAACCCTAACCCTAACCCTAACCCTAACCCTAACCCTAACCCTAACCCTAACCCTAACCCTAACCCTAACCCTAACCCTAACCCTAACCCTAACCCTAACCCTAACCCTAACCCTAACCCTAACCCTAACCCTAACCCTAACCCTAACCCTAACCCTAACCCTAACCCTAACCCTAACCCTAACCCTAACCCTAACCCTAACCCTAACCCTAACCCTAACCCTAACCCTAACCCTAACCCTAACCCTAACCCTAACCCTAACCCTAACCCTAACCCTAACCCTAACCCTAACCCTAACCCTAACCCTAACCCTAACCCTAACCCTAACCCTAACCCTAACCCTAACCCTAACCCTAACCCTAACCCTAACCCTAACCCTAACCCTAACCCTAACCCTAACCCTAACCCTAACCCTAACCCTAACCCTAACCCTAACCCTAACCCTAACCTTGCCTCCTCATGAAAAATTCATTAGGGACCTGATATTATGAAACTGGTCTATGAAGAATCTTTAGAATCCTTTGATAACACACAGACATAACTAATTAGAGTTTCATGGCTATCAATGTTTACGACCCCAGAATTACCTGTTGATAAGCCACAAAGTTTATTCAAAGGATGAAAGAAATGACTGCGACCACTTAATCATAGGATTCACTAATGATAATCAGGCATGCAACCCAGATACTCTTTCATTCCAAACATTCATTTAATGGTCATAATCTTTTTACGTTCATTCATTATTCTATACGTGCTTGAACGGCTGGCATGAATTAATTTATTTCTACGTGAATTACGTACTGTAGTACGTGAATGGGCTTCTGTAATACGATGCTCTCTTCTTGCAGTTCAGTCGGAGAGTGTATACAGAAACACTCCAAGTTTATATGACATAATATGACCTTAGATCGGTCATGCACCAACCACCCGTTTGCACCCTGTGGTTTAAAAAAGTGCTAAAATCTAAAATGTTAAAAAAGGGAAAAAACTGGCAGCCGAAACACCTCTCAGAGAATCGCATTTGGAAAGAGATACCCCAGGATGATAACAACATTAAGGTCATTACTAATATAGTAGTAATGATGTGTGTCATATTTGATGGTTAATCAATAGACCTCGGCATTGGAGAGTATGATCACAGGGGCCATAAGAAACACAAATTATTCCTTTCCTTATAAAAATAGAGACTGTATTATTTTTGCATTGGATTTCTTGGACTTTGTACTGAAAAAGAAGCTATACTTTGATTTGGTCGGTACCGTAGGAACCGCCAAAAGGTTGTGTCTCCATTACTTTTTAAGGCTCTTAGTGGCCCAAAGAACCGTCGTTTTGCTCCTTTTCTGACAATAAAACAATTATATTTATTATCACGTTTTCTTCTTTGGACTTTCGACTATCAGAAATTCTTTACTTGGAGGCTGTATGTCTCTTCGTCAGTACTCAGAGGCCGAAAGAAATAGGATAGTGAAGTCGGTCTTTAGCAAAAATGAACTATAAGGGACGCAACTCTTTTGGAATATTCAAAACCGCTATCCCATGTTAACTCCCTTATTTGAACAATATTAGGAGCCAAAAATAGGCTAATGGTGCCTCTCAGTATATATCCATTTCCTGGATGTACGTGCGTCTGTCTGAATGCCAAAAGGTCGTAAATTTGCCCAAAAGGTGCCTTCGCATACAGCTATATCTCTGAAAAATCGTTAAAAATCATCAAAGATATTTCGAAAGTCTAACAAACTATTTACTACAGGGCAGGTTTAAAAAAAATTGACCAAAGTGTGATGTTAAGAATAATAGCTAATTTTACAGAATGTCATCCGGATATCTTAATTAGGGTGGCTAAGAACTATTCTAAATGGTTAAGCAGTGCCAAATTATATTTTAAATTCATGTTCACTACTTTTTAGCTAAAATTGTGTGCACAATCTTAAAAAATGACAACAAAAAAGCGTTTCACTCATGACAGCATATTTATTGCACAATATGAGAAATTGTAACCCACAAATCACTAAATAGTAAAGTGCAGAATGTCCACAAGGTTGATGGCTTCCTAAGAAAATTGAGTGGTAGATTTCTGGCTGAATAGAAAAAAATGAAAACACATTTTGAAAAAAATAAAAGTGTTTCACTCCTGACATAAAATTCAGAGGGTTATTGTATAAAACAGGCTCCACATCCTAAACCAGTGAAGATAATATGACAAGGTAATCTTAAGATGATGATGCACATGTTGTTTTATGAATTACAAGTGCTTATTGTAGTATCCTGTCACTGTCTTTTATTTACCATAGCTTAGAAACTTGGTACAAGTGTTAAGTGTCGCAAAAAAGCGTTTCACTCCTGATATTTTTGACATGTTTTAATGGCATATCTTTTTTTTTTATGAAGCGATTTTCTTTAAACTTGGTACCCAGTATATAGACACAATAACACATCTTTTTAGCTTTGATTGGGTTGAATAATTATGTTTCTCTGTAAAAGCCGTGGCATGTAAAAAGTGAATGGTCACACTTTTTTAAAACTTGCCCTACAACCGAAATATATTCAGAATTACGAAAACATGAATTTAATGTAAAATTAATATGAAGATGCCAAAAGGTCGTAACGCTTATTATAAACGCCAAAAGGTGATAACTTGCACATTTTCAGATTCCGCGGTACAATTCAAAAGGTAATGGAATAGGGAATGATTTTCGCGGGCTCGTGTGCTAAAAATATATTTCTGATGGGAAATCCCTCAACAACGTTTGCCGGGTACCAGTCTAATATTTTGTTTATCGGTCATGAATCGGACAATGTTTTCGTAACAGTGTCAGCGAAAAAATATCATTTTCAAGCGAGATATTAGTCGATCATAGATAATGCAGGCGGGAACTAAAACTGCGAAACATTGCGCATATTCAACATGCAACATTGATTCCAGATACGGAGACAGACCAGAAATGACAAACGTTTTTTCTTCAGATTCCTCAGCAGCTTAACCAGAAAAAAAATCGAAAAGTCTAAAAGTAAAGTAGCTATGATCATGAAACTTCGCGGGTAGATAGATCTCACCAAGGAGGAGTGCAAAGTACAATGAGCATAACTCTACCTTGCGTATTTCATGAGTTATTGCCCTCTGTTGTAGGCCTAGTGAAAGCCTATGGGTGTCAAATCACATTCAGTGACAAATTCTAGTTTTTTCCAGATAAATCCTTTCCTAAACAAAACCGGTTTTGACGTCCCCAACAGAAAAGTATTGGGAAAACATTGAGACAAAAGAAGAAAATGATGATCGACCAAACTAAAAAGACCTGCACAGCAAACAAAATGAGTGTGAATAACTTCTTTGGGTTTTGATGATAATTCTACTTTTGCCTTGATATTTTCTCGGACATAAAACACTAAAAGTATTCACACCCGTTTTGTCATCTGCAGACTTTTTTCAATTTGGCCCAACATGACATTTGGCGTTTTGGAAAGGGTAAGCGAGTACGCACGAGCGGCACGGCGAATCTAAGGCAGGACCGTATGTGTAAACATTACTTGTCAACTAAACTGACGTCCAAAAGAAACGCTCCAATGAAATTTGTCGTTATTTTCTTTATGCCGTTTACAATGTTATTGAAATATATACTGTATATTACCATTTTGACCGACAATTACAGTAAATGAAAAAATATGCGTTTCTATGCATTAACATGTCCATTTCCGGTGACGGGTCACGTTTTCTACGTGCGCTTCGTGTATGTATACCACGTGATGAAACTCGTCACATTTTACACAGTAACATGTGTTATAGGATAGGCAACCGCGATTTTAAAGATTTTCATACGAAACATCCGAATTAAAGGATACCAAGACTTAATTCTGAAAATAAGGGAGCCCGTTATATGGCCATTTTTGAATGCGACAAATGCACAAACAAGTCGCAAGACAGTTTAACAGCTTGTGTTTCTCGATTCGGTGTCTTGATCGACGCTTTAGAGTTCCTCCAACGTTTATTGATCGGCCACGCTCAACTAGACCTCAAGTAACGCCTATAAATCAAGATAATTCTCCACGTTAACATCATGTACGTTTCAGGTTTGTGACGTTTGGATCGACTTTCTGTCGAATAGTTGATTAATGTGGTGGCCTAAAAATTGTTTTTCTGGTAAATGTTGTTGTTGCAAGTAGCGTTTGAAACAGACACACTGCTCGGAAAATAGAGCTCGTAGATTAGCCATTTTCAAATGCGGGTAAATCAAAAACAAGCCGCCTGACGTTTTGACGTATTGCATTGCACGATTAGGCATCTTGGTCGACGAGTTAGAGTTACAGAAACATTTGCCAATCGGCCAAAATCAGATAGACCTCATGAAACGCCTGTTATACAAGAAGTTGTCTTACGTTAACGTCATATGCGTTTCAGATTTGAGACGCTGAAATCGACTTCGCATTTAGTGTTCACTAACTGTGGTCATCAAATAAGACCTTTTAACGGTATCTTGTGTCGTCGCTAATAAAGTTTAAGCCACGTGCTACTGTTTTTCAAACGGAAATTGTGATACCACTCTGTTTAAATGTGCCGTTTTTTCTAGACTGTGACAGTTTGATATTTATCACCACTTTTCAAGTACAGATAATCAAATTTACAGATGCAAATAAGTATTTGTAATTTCAAATCAGATTTACTGAATAATCGGAAATTTATTAGGACTGGGGCGTTTCTTTTGGACGTCAGTATAGTTATTTCATAGTTACCTATCTTAAAAAGTACACGACAGTGCAGCAACCTTCTCAACTCTTAATTATAATGTTTCTCAACAAATGATTACGGTAATCCACCTGATCCAGCTCTTAGAACGTTATCTTCAGCAAGTTGATCGCGGAAAAACTTCGCGAGATTCACAGCCATATTTGTACGATAGAGGATTCCCAATCTATTTTTAGACCAGTGGGGCGTGACGATGACGTATGTGTTTAAACGAAAAACCGAATCCTATTCTTATAGCCTATTTAGGATATACGGCCTTTTACGTTTTGTGGGTGTGACTGCTTCCTTCCGGGAGATGCCAAAAGGTCTTAAATCTGATATTTATACAGCATTTTTTCTAAAAAAACGATACAAATCAATTATTATATTTCGGAAGCATAGCTAACAATCTAATGCAACCAGAAAAAAGGTCGGGAATTACGAAAATATGAATTTAAAGTTTACAGACCCTGAAAAAATTACCATTTTCTAGCCATAGGAAATGCACCAATTTACACACACTTGTAAATACACTTCACATAAGTTGATTCACCGTGCCAGATAAAGATTATGCTTCAAGTAGAATATAATTTACAAATATTACTTAACTCTATATTGATATGCAAGGGAGGTAATTTTGAACATTTTTGGTAAATATTTCCATAAGTATGCATTAATTCAAAATTCTAAACCGTACAAAAAGCTAATGTTTGTATTTGGAATGAAAATGTAACAAAAGTTTAGGAATTATTTGCACTTTTCAAATTTCGCCTCTGGCTCTTTACTGCTTTTGAGGGACTGGATACCTTAATGATTGTCTGTCTATCTGTTTGTGTCCAGTACACGCCAAAAGGTGGTAACTCTAATAATTTACAATGATCATAGGGGCCCTAGAAAACGTTACTTTCTCTTTTTCTAAAAAAATGATAGAGAGTTAAATCCTTTTGCATTTAATGGTTTAGACGTAATACTGAAAGAGAAGGTATACTTCGATATAGTCGGTACGTTTGCCTATCCGGAGGAACCGCCCAAATGTCGTAACTTTTTATTGATAACAGGGGCCATAAGAAACACAAATTTTTCCTTTCGTAATAATGATAGAGACTTTATTCTTTTTTCAATGGATATCTTGGACTTTGTACTGAAAAAGAAAGTATACTTCGGTTTGGTCAGTACGTCTGTCTGTCCTTAGGAACCGCCAAAATGTAGTATCTTCGATACATTTTAAGGCTCTTAGTGGCCCTAAGAACCGTCGTTTTGCCCCTTTTCTGGCGATAAAACAATTATATTTATCATCACGTGTTCTTCTTTGGACTTTCGGCTCTCAAAAATTCTTTACTTGGAGGCTGTATGTCTCTTCGTTAGTACGTATAGGCCGAAAGAAATAGGATATTGAAGTCTATAAAATTTAGCAAAAATGAACTATAAGGGACGAAACTCTTTTGGATTATTCAAAACCGCTATCAATGATTAACTCCCTTATTTGAACGATATTCGTAGCCAAATATAGGCTTAGTAGACATTTACACACCAAGATCGATTACCGATAAAGATGACCGAATACGGATTATTGAAGCGGAAAGCCGAATAAAGAGGGTTCTTACAAATGTAACGGTTTTATTGATGGGTATAATACCCTGATTGCAAGTTTAACAATTCAAAAAAACTATTTTAAGTATATCGTCGCTTTTCAGCGAAAACCTCGTAACTTCAGCTTGATTTAAGCTGCAGTCACGATGTTTTCGTTGAAAAGCAGCGATATGATATGACCACCTAACTGGAGAAACATTGAAGCGAATAAGGAAAGAATACAAAATTCAAATATCCAGCATTTCCTGAAGTTGAGTCAATATTGTCTGGCTGCAGCTTTCACATTAGAAAAATCCAACATCCAATGTTACTTTAGAAGAGGTTAACCATATTCCGAAAAAAGACCTAGTTTTGACTTCCCTAATGAATAATGCTTCAAGAACATCGAGCCAAAGGAAGAAAATGCTTATGATTAGGATGTTCTCCTTTTGCCTCAATATTATATATGTGAATTCAAATCCTTTCTACGTCAACATCCATTTCTTGCCAGACAATAAAAGACCATACTCATTTACTAAGTATAGCTTATGAGTTGTTTTCAAAATTCGCAGGTTTTCTGGGGAATGCTCCAGTTTTTCGGAACACTCGGTTATTACTGTAGACAATTTAATGTTGCGTGCCAATATGTTTCGCTACCATATTTTCAATAATATAACAATTTATTACAATTTACCATTTTCGTCGATAAAAGTGTATTTATTTTGCAAAACTGATTTCCTCAAGATGGAAATCGATCATTTTGAGCAAGACAGTCGTAAGTGTGTATGCAGTTACCACTGTTTTGCGTCATTTTATTCATGTGTAGCTGATCAAATTTGCTTTAATTCACTAATAAGTGCGCTGACCTATACATTTTCTTTTTGAATTATTACCAGGACATGTTGCTTTATACAATGAGGGAGTTTTATCAAATTCTATTATGTAGAACTTGAAATATTTCCAAAAATATGCAAATTTTGACATAAAACACTCGAGCTTCGTTGATCTAACCGAACAAGTGAGCTTTATAAATTTACACGTTTATAATAGCACATATTTGGGGTTTTCTGTTCTTATTAAATGTAAGACGTTACTTTAAATCGGTTTTCGGGACTAAACGATGAATATAGAGTCTACAGCATCTTAATAGCATTTTAGCGACCTTGGACAGGTGCAAGAAATTGTGCATCTTTTCGCTGTAGGGGTATGTGATACGAATGCCTATAAAATTCAAACAAGATCGCTGACCATCCATTTTTATTTGATTTTTCAATTGGTAATAACATGTAATTTCAACATACAAAATATAATATAAATTCTATTATAGGAAAAAAATTTAGGAAACTGGAGCATTCCCCCTTAAGTAATAAAACAAACATTTATGTTTAAAATGAGTAGACAGTCTTACATACAAGCCCAGATTTTGACTGGAGACATTATGACCCTGCAGTTCATAAAAGATAATCAATTGGCTATAAAATCACAGCATGTACTTCTTTTTTGGCAATTGCCAATATGATAATTAGAGTATGCCTGCTTATAACAATATGGGGGTCACCACCATATGGTACACATGTATATAGATAGTATAACTCTCACCCAGTGTTATGCAAATTGATAAAGTATCTGGTAAATGTCACCTTTTAAAACATTATTTAAACAGTTGGGATATTAGAAAATTCTTGTACATGTATAGTGTTTTAGTTGACATATGTATGGGATGTATGGGAATATAATACAGCATTTTATAAATATATCTAAAGTATCTTATCTTTTATCTTTTTAACTTATATAGTAATTGTAATTTATTTATTTTGATGCCCCTGTAACGAAAGATCGGGCGCAAATTGTTTTACTTGTGTCTGTCTGTCCGTCCGTCTGTCTATCTATCCGAAAACTTAACATTGGCCATTTTGGGGCATTAGTGTTTCACAAACACATCTTGTTTGACGTAGGATTATACCATTCCAAAATCAGGCCCTTGCAACTTACAGCAATTTTTCGCCTATAGAAACACAATTTTACTTATTTTTCCTAATTTTGCTCTAACATATTGTGGGTACTCCCGACCTATAGGCCTCCCCATAAAGTAGCAAACAGGACACTAGCCCTCCCCCTTTTAATGCCCCACATCTAAAGATCGAGGGCATATTGTGTTACCAGTATCCGTCTGTCTGCCGATCTGTCCGTCCGTCCGTCTGTCTGTCCGCAAAACTTAATATTTGCCGTTTCGGGGCCATTCATTTTTCATAAACACATCTTGTTTATTCTTTATTTGATATTTATTTATTCACAGAAAATAAAATTAATACAATTTTAGAAAAAAAATAATGAAATAAAGTTTGTTGAGTGTATCCTTGTACCGTATCCTTATAGTATTTAAGTGTTATAAATTAAATGGAAATATTTGTGGATATGAAACAATGTTGATAATCACTGTTTTTTTGTTTCTCATTAAAAGCCTTCTCTTCTAACTCATCAAAACCATTTCTTCCATGAGAATGGGCTACAAGACAAAAAAGGAAATAATCAAAAAAGGAGAATTTTGCACCACAGGAACGAGTAAGGAAATGGAAAGAAATTGACGACAATCAGTATTTCCCTTATTCTCTAATAATTTTAAAACATTCTATTCAAATGCTTCAAAACTTGCTTGTTAGAGAAAGTAGGAGACAACAAACTAAATTTTAAGCCTTTCCATAACGACAACGTTTTAAGGTTCTCTAATTTTATATCAACTACAGACGACAAAATGGCAGTTATTTCAGATAAGATTTGTGTACAATATAGCACTGAAAATATTGAGGCAAAAGGAACCAGCATTTTCTCATTTTGCCTCAATGTTTTCCATTTTATTTTGAAAAAGGCCTGGTTTTGACATCTCTGATAGAAAAGTCTTGTAAACACATTGAGACAAAAGAATGAAATACTGATTATCAATATTTTCTCCTATAGCCTCAATATTTCCCTTGCTCCGTCATAAAAGTACACAATATTCATCTTCGATAAAAACCATTTGTGGCCTACAACAGCTTTCAAATTTGATCATCCTAAATTTTTGTTATATGAGAAAGGGTCAATACATATATGCAGGCCTGTAGAAACAGGGGAGCCCCCCCCCCCAAAGTTGGCCAAAATATCGAATTTTCTTAACTTCACACTGAAAATTTAGGGAAGATCCAATTTAGCCCCCCCCTTTATATTAAGACACTGGCTTCAGCCACCCCAATATCAAATTGCTTCCTATGAGCCAGATATGGTCAAGACCTACTCGGTATAAAAAGAGTATGTAAAAGTTTTTTTTTAAACAGAAACAGCTGCGAGACAAGGGGAAAATATATTCTGGCAGTCCGGATGTTTTCCAAATTATTCTAATTCTGTCAAATAATCACCGCTTATTTGGGTTCGATGGAAAAGGATGATTATTGAATTTTGTCACTTTGGATTTGAAAGTGTTGACCTTTAACCCTTTCCCAAACGACAAACTTTTAAGGTGATCCACTTAAAAAACTGCCACAAAAGACAAAATGTGTGTTATCAAAGGTAGGATTTGTGTAAAATGTGACATAGAAAACATAGAGACAAAAGGAGAAACTTCTGGTTATCTTCATCTTGTCCTACACTCGCATCAGCCTTGATGGAGTGGTCCGACCACACAAAATCTACATTTAAGAGCAAAAATAAGGGAAAAACCACCGTATACCCCGGGTTTGCATTATATATAGTTTTTTAACCATTTTCCAATCAACAAAAATTAACGGCGGTCTAATTTGAAGAGTTGCAGACGTATGACAAAATAATTGACTTTAAAAGTAGACAACTTGTACCTTTTTGGGCAGATCTATGAGGGAAAAGGATAAATTGCTGATTACCAGCAATTTCTCTTTTACCCTCAATATTTTCAAAATGCTTTCTTTCGGGTATTGTAATTGAACACATGCATACATTATCTTTACTTTTCTCCTTATCCTGAGTCCATGCTGTCTGAATTAGTGACCACAGTGGTATACACAGTATCTACCTTTCCCTGCTGTGATAATTAACTTCTACCAATTATACCAGGATCCTCAAATTGAGGTTGGCTTTTGGGGTTGTATGTAAGACTGTAGATACCAATGCAATTGTGCTGATTAAGCATGAAAATATAGCATGTTAAACGGTTTAATGAGACATTTTACAAAACTTTTACATGTTATATGGCCTGAAATGTGTAAATTTGCTTTGTCCCACAGCCACTTGACAATATGTAAGATTACACTTTATGAATACCATTACTTGTTTTAAGTGCAACTTTCACCGAAATAACCAGTAAGAAAGAAGTAAATCAATATACAAAAACATTGAATCAAGAATACATAAATTTATCGATCTCTGAACGGTCTTGAAATACTCTGGGCGCTTTGATCCGATGACGTCACTCAAAATTGCAAATGGCGGCTGTTTACAATGTGACAGATAAATTTGAAAAATCTTTTGGACTACAATCGCTCATACAGGCTTGTCATGCAACGGCTCGTGGATAGTTAGGTAACAAACCACAAGTGATATGTAATCTTCAAACTTTAAATGTCAAATTACTGAAAACGAGTGTATTTGAAAGACACAAAGTTTGAAAAACATGATTATTGTTTGATTGGGTTCTATTTCATAGCTGTAAAGGTAATGTATTGTTATTTCGTTAGGATCTACACTGGTTTAGATGATCTTTGTTACAGTTTACTTCGCAGTTTATTGAATACAACATTAAAATGCATTCAAATGTCGAAATACATAAAATGACCAAAGTAGGGCCATTTTACGCATGCCCCCCCATATTTTGGTCATTGCCCTCCAATTTCAGAAATTATGGGGGGCATTTCCCCCCATTTGCAAATTTCTGGATGCATCCCTGATTGTATATCAGCCAGCCTGTCTGTCTAACTATAGGTGTGTCTGTCTTTCGGTAATTGATTCTAAATTATTTAACATTTCCCAGGCGGGGAATCACGTGGCACATAAGGGTGAATTAAGCTTTATTGTATATCAGCCAGCCTGTCTGTCTAACTATAGGTGTGTCTGTCTTTCGGTAATTGATTCCAAAATATTTAACATTTCCCAGGCGGGGAATCACATGGCACATAAGGGTGAATTAAGCTTTATTGTATATCAGCCAGCCTGTCTGTCTAACTATAGGTGTGTCTGTCTTTCGGTAATTGATTCCAAAATATTTAACATTTCCCAGGCGGGGAATCACGTGGCACATAAGGGTGAATTAAGGTTTATTGTATATCAGCCAGCCTGTCTGTCTAACTATAGGTGTGTCTGTCTTTCAGTAATTGATTCCAAAATATTTAACATTTCCCAGGCGGGGAATCACGTGGCACATAAGGGTGAATTAAGGTTTATTGTATATCAGCCAGCCTGTCTGTCTAACTATAGGTGTGTCTGTCTTTCGGTAATTGATTCCAAATTATTTAACATTTCCCAGTTGGGGAATCACATGGCACATTTTCCAAAAAAATCATTGCAGTCTGATATGCTGTTTTATCGTTTACAGTTCCTCGCGTTGCCCAGTGGTACACGTTCAGGACCCAACGGGCCGGGCGAAGTAAAAAGACGACGACACACAAGGAGGATGCAGGTTATGTTAACCGCTTCCTAGCCCACGCAGACTTTGGCAAATATGCAGTGTTCTCCCCAGCCCAATAAGCTGTATCGGCCCCACTACAGCTTCATGGAAATCAGTGTAATGCCACTACAGCTTCCAAAGTACCCCACAGCTTAATTTCATCAAAATGGTCACCAAAGAGAGACATTAAGAGGTATTTCATGTCAAAAACTGATAAATGGGGCATTCTTTTAAACTAAAAAGTATGAATCCTGTATAAAAACATAATGGGAAAAGAAGAAATTGCTCAAATTGAGCAATTTCTTCTTTTCCCATTATGTTTTATTCACAATTATTTTCATGAACACAATGTGTTGCAAGGTTTACCAATGCCACTACAGCTTCAAAATATTCTGCGGAGAACCCTGATATGGATGGACAAGTATCACGCAAGAGCATATCACGTTACACGATAACGCAATTAGAGACCATTAGGAGGCGGGCTCGTGCAGGAGGATCATCACAGCAATTGCTGACTTCCTGTCATTGTGTAAAAACACATCCCAAATTTCAAGGCCACTTACGGATGGTTAAAGATGCACGTGGATGGTTGCAAAAGCAGCAACTCAAAAGAAATTGCCGTAAGTGTTATTCTACTTAAAATATCTCTGTTATTTGAAGCCCAAACCCTATTGTGTGGGTATTCATTAAGGACAGATCCTCCATTTATTTCCCACGGTAAGAATTTTTTTATTTTTTCTGTGCTGATATTCAAATATATGAGAAGTAAAAAATGACTTAGAAACTATAGGTCACCTAGCGAATTAAAAAGTTATTGGATTTCAGGGGAGACTACTCTTGTCTAAAATTGCAAAAACGAGGTGTCGCTTAAATACCCACAAAAAGGTGTTCGAAATGACTAAGAGTACATAAAAAAGTCTTTATTGTGTTCAATATGTTTTATTCTGTCTGAATGAGTATCAATTTGGGAAAATTTAGTGATGATTTTGAAATTTTTAGTAAATCATTCTTTCAAAAGTAGCTGAAATTGCCCTTTTTTCGCAACGTTTCTGATAATAAAAAATATTCCGGCGGTAAGAATTTTTTCTTTTTTGGTATAGACATAGTGCATGGTCATACCTACAAAAACAAAAAAAGAAAAATATATCAAACCAAGCGTTTTTCTTAGTTATAAGTAAAATTTGGTTTACTTTTTGCATCTCTGTCTGAATTTTTTTCACTACTTTTATCCATTTTCTTCCTTATTACCATCTTTAGATAATAAAAAGTGTCATCTTTTGTGTCCATCTGAAGCGGACTAGCTCATAATGACACCACTTTACTTTTGTTGCTCCGTTTTCTATCGCTAACACCACACGTTGAACGCGTAACAGAAAGCGAAATGTACCATCCGAGTACTATTACACTTTAATTGACCAAACAGAGAAAATGGAAAAAAACCGAAAAGGGTCTTGTCATTTATCAACCAAACATTAACTAAATGTAAGAAATACGTTTGCTGAAAAGGGCCAATTACTGAAACAGCTTTATTTCGTTATTTAGGATATGAGCAGTAAGTTGCGCAGTAACAATTGGAGGATCTGTCCTTAACATTGACGATGTAAGATCTCTTACACTAAACACTAGTTCGGAATTGAATGTCTTTTTAAATTGTAACGGTGTGTAAGAAATGAAAGCTAGAAAAATAGTAACAACCCGAAAAAATATGTGAATTAAATGTACGGTTCTTGACATTGATACTTTCAACACAGTGATCCATAATTGTATGTTGTTTGAAAATGCAAGCAATTTTAGTATATGGGCTATGACCTTGGCAAAAGATTCCAGACGCATAGACGCATAGAAATTTCCACAACTACCTCTCGCCTGTTTAGCACTGGTGGTGAACTCGGCCAAAGCGAGGGACGTTTTTTCGCTACTACAAGGTACAGATATTTTGCGTTTAAATGTGAGCTTAAAGATCTGATTGGATAGTTTTTCTAATAACAATGAATTTGTTCTAAAAATAGACCGGGTATAATGATATGTATTGACAACTTCAAGCTGTTTGTGTTGTTATAAAATCTCGTAACTACGGCTTTATTGAAGCCGTAGTTAAGATATTTTAAAACAACACCGACGGAATACTATGATCGCGAAAAAAAAAATCCCACGCTTTGGCCGAGTTCATCACCAGTGTTTAGGGAGGGCTTAAAACAGTTTGAAATTCCTATTTCACATGAAACATGTTTGCATGACTTATACTGGTCATGATGTTACACAGCATATCTCCTATACTTAATTTGAACGATTTCCACGTGTACAATTTAGACTTAGCCTACTAAACTTTAGAAATACGGTGGGTAACCCACATGACTTTTGGGAAGCGTTCACACTGAAAAATCGTCTGCTTCAAGGTATGTTTTGTTTAATTTCTCAACTTATACTCTACGGATTGTGGTAACATAAAGTGCACCGAACATTCAAGCGAAAGTTTTTTCAGTACAAAACGAAAGTAGGAAGAGTTTGCGTGCACCGAAAAAAACTGTCGCTCGAATATTTGAATAAACCACGGGATTCAGAGCAGAGTAAGTTACAAACGGGAATGGAACTATCAAATGCGCGTACGGTGCACTTTATCTCGTCAAAAAACTGTAGCGTATAAGCCGAGAAATTAAACAGAACATACCTTGAAGCGGGCGATTTTTTTGGTGTGAACGCTTCCCAAAAGTCATGTGGGTTACCCACCGTGGAAAGGCCAGTGGTATTTTATTGCGTGTTTCTGTAAATACATGCGCGTCGTGGTATAATGCGCAAAGAATCAAACCAGGATAACTAACTGTTTTTTATCGACAACATCCGTTTGTTTAGCGTCTTAAGAAAATATGGAAGCATGATATATGCGGAATTCTCTGGCTAATTATTTTGATCTATAAAAAATTGATAGATAAGTATGTATTATTACTTGTATTTTCGAGTCCGCCACCGCCGTGCAGCAGACAAAAAGACATACCCGTTGCATGAAGGTCATAACCATCTAAAACATAACAAATGAGCCCAAATCATTGGAAAAGTGTTTATCACTCAGCCATGTTCGAATAAATATCAAGCAGGCTAGTTTAAAGAAACAATATCTTTTTTGTTTGACACTTGTTTGACACTTCACAACGGCATTTCTTCCAGGTTGTAGTACCAAAATGAGTTCCGGTTAAGTTTTGATATCCTACATTTCTCACAGAGTTTCTGTATGTAGAGAATGGTAAAATGCCCTAAATACAGTCCTGCTCAAAGGCAGACCCGCCACTGCTTCACTTTCTTGATGTTAATAAATAAGCTCAATTTCGGTGGGATAACATGTCATGTTGCGACCTTTGTGTACAGGTAAAACTTCAAATAGACTAGTCTGACATAAAAAAATTAAGTGGGTAGTTGAGCTTGCTTGAATATGTTCCGATGATTTTGGTGCTTATGACCCCCTTTTTTTAGTACGGAATTAAAGACTTAGACACCTTCTTTATCCTTATTTTAGTCATGTGGTCGGGGAAACTTTTGAGATGAGTTGTGAACACACACAGTTTATCCCTTTTACTCTTTAGTTAATTAGTCAATTAAACAGTGGAGTGACACCTTTAGATCAGGCATTTTGATAAGACCCCCTTCGAAAGTCCGCTCTCTGTAGTCTGTCTCCAAATCGGCAAAAATCGGACATGTCTATAAGGACTAACAAAAGAGGTATAATTCATCGAAATTTACCGAGATTCGACTTGTATAGAAATGGTGTGTACTTTTAACTTCAAACAGATAAGAACCACACAGCGTATGGTAGATGAAGAACGGAATCTGGCGGGGCCAGATGTGTTTGATCGTTTTGTAACATCGGAGTTCGCTGTCCAAACCAGGGCTAAATTCCAGGATGCTCCAAATACCTATATGTATGACATGGCCCAAGTGCTATTGGTTTTATTAAGCAGGTACAACGCACCGAGGCCGTCGGTGTTATCCAACATGAGGGTGAGTAAATGTTAATTGTATATCGGTCTGTCCGTCTAACTAGGGGTGCGTCTGTCTTTTGGTAATTGAATCCAAATTGTTTCAGATTTCCCAGGTGGGGAATCACGTGGAATATGAGGGTGAGTTAAGGTTGATTGTATATCTGTCTGTCCGTCTAACTAGGGGTGTGTATGTCTTTCGGTAAATGATTCCAGATTGTTTAAGATTTCCCAGTCAGGGAATCACGTGGCACAATTTTAAAAAAACATCAATCGTGGATAATTATAAGGCCTAGAGTCTTGAAATTTTGTGTGTAGAATCACCTCAAGGTCATCTAACAAAATTCTTCAAATTATTGTGATACAAGAAAAATTGGCCCTATGTTGTGGGTATCAAAATTTCATATTTAGACAAAGATGAAATCTTGTACAATCTTTCTCCTGAACTATTTGGCATAAAACTTTGACATTTTGTGTGTAGAATCTTCTCAAGGCCCTCAACCAAAATACTCAAAATTATCGTGATACAATGAAATTTAGCCCTATGTTGTGGGTATCAAATTTCGTATAGAGACAAAGAAGGAAATCTTGTACAATCTTCTTCTTATGAACCATTTGGCCTAGATATTTAAATTTAGTGTATAGAATCGCATTAAGGCTCTCTAACTAAATGCTTCAAATTATTGTGATACAAAGAAAATTGGCCCTATGTTGTGGTTATCAAATTTCATATAGAGACAAAGAAGAAAATCTTGTTCATTCTTTTTCTCCTGAACCATTTGGCCTAGAGCTTTTCAATTTTGTGTGTAGATTCATCTCAAGGCCCTCTACGGTATTAATTTATTTGTTGTGATACAAAGAAAATTAGCCCTATGTTGTGGGTAACGAATTTCATATTAAAACAAAGAAGGAAATCTTGTACAATTTTTTACTCCTGAACCATTTTGCCTAGAGATAAGCAATTTTGTGTGTAGAATCATCTCAAGGCCCTCTTCCAAAATACCTCAAATTATTGTGATACAAAAAATATTGGCCCTTTGCTGTGGGTATTGAATTTCATTTACAAACAAAGAAGGAAATCTATTGCATTCTTTTTCTCCAGAACCATTTGGCATAGAGCCTTGAAATTTTGTGA
The DNA here is from genome assembly GCA_963680895.1 of Fragum sueziense. Taxonomy (NCBI): domain Eukaryota; kingdom Metazoa; phylum Mollusca; class Bivalvia; order Cardiida; family Cardiidae; genus Fragum; species Fragum sueziense. Next base: position 49,696,741 of record OY804606.1, on the reverse strand, counting down.
GTATATTCATCTCAAGGCCCTCTACAAAATTAATTCAAATTATTGCGATACAAGGAAAATTGGACTTATGTTGTGTGTATCGAATTTACATTGAAGAAATCTTGCACATTTTTTTTTATCCTTAATTGTCTGGAAGAAGGCTTTGACATTTTGCATTCAGAACTGTCTCTTATTGATACAATCTTCTCCAATTGTACTTTTCAGAGTTCCTTATTGTAAATTTTGCATTTACTATGGTAGTATATTTCTCCACTACCAGCATTGTTTTACTTGTTTTTTTGTTTTTTTTGTAATGAAAGTTTTCAAGAAGTTGTGGGTGTGAGATGCGTAAAAAATTATCGCCTTGATCTCTAAGGTGATCTTTGGCCCTCTTGTTTTTTCTATGATTTTGAAAATGCCGTTTTCTAACATCCATAGAGGTTTTCCACAAATGACATATTACCAATTTGGATGCTACATTGATCACAGCCTGTTATATTGAAATAATATTTGGTTAGGCCCTAAGGGTCAGGGTATGTATAGATAATAGAAATAGTGATATCAAATAAAGAAAAAATGCAGGTTGAATCATAGAATATATTGAAACAAAAGTGGTACATGCTGATTAACCAATTACTGCACAATGACACCTTTTGAATCCCTCATAAGAAAAGGCTTGGGAAAACATTGTCACAAATGAAGAAATTGATTGTGAGAAGCAATTTCTTCAATTTCCACAATGTTTTCTCACCCAAAATGAAAAGAATTTTTAAATTTCATCAACTTGAATTTGTCGACTGCAACTTCTTTGAATTTAGCCAATTCCAATATTTTGTCATCTGGTAAGAGGTTAAACGTATTTTCTCCTTGGCATCAATAGGTAAATAAGCCTTTCACTTTTGGGATGTATAAACCAGGTCTAGTTTGATAAAGGCTTAATCATTCAATTGACCAAAAATATATTCCAGACAAAGTGTGTATGGGGACACAGTCAGTGGGTGAAATCTACAGAAAATAAAATATGTCAGTGTATGAAGTTGAAGGGACAAAAAAGTAAGTTATGGTAATACCTCCAAAGATTCATATTATGTTTTGGGCCTGGTTGTCTGTCCGTTCTTTAAAACTGAAACTGAAAATTAAACCCCTAATTTCATGCAAAGCATACCCACAGGTTTTGTACATTAGTACATTTTGCTAAAATAGATATTTAAAGTGACATTTCAGAATTTCTTGTCATAAATTTTACTTTTATTTTAATCCGAAAGAGCATATTTCCTTATGAAAATTCTGAAAATTTCAAGCCCAAATATTGCGCCGTTTACGAGAAATTTATATTTTTGTGTTAAAATTGAACAAATTGTTGTGAACAACAGTTTGGATTTATATGCAATTTATCGATTATGTCTCAACTTTAAATGCGTGTTTCTCGCTTATTGGCAACAACTTCAAAAAACTAATAGTATTTACACTCATTAGAATAACCAATCTTGGCATTAAGACATACTTTAAAAAATTGAAATTGGAATGAAATGTCCCTTTAAAACTATGCATAGTGTTTGCTATATTACTGTGCACAGCTGAACAGAATGTTGGCATGTAGTGAGTCCTGTGGTAGTTTTTCCATAGTTTTTGGCCTGCTGCTTATGAAGCCCTGTCACAGAATGTTTTTAATTTGTGGAATGATGTATGGCCCATTGATGTTTAGATCACCTGAGCACGAAATGCTCAAGGTGAGCTGTTGTGGTCAATTTTTGTCCATCGTTTGTCCATCCGTCTGTCTGTCCGTGGACATAATTTTTTGTCCTCTTCTACTCCAAAAGTTTTTGACCAATTTTACTGAAATTGTGTCAGGTTGTTTCCTATCATATGAAGTTGTGCACCTGCAATTTTCATTTTGATCCCGTCATTAGTTTCAGAATTATGCTACTTTGAACTTTTGAATGGGGGGAGTAGTCAAAATCTGAAATTGCAAAACTCATTAACCATAAGGAGAGTTACCAAATTTGGTAAGTAACATCATCTTGTTTAAAATCCGTTTCCGTGCACTAAATCGAGAACCTGTTGACCTAGGACCATGAAACTTTACACAGTTGTTGCCCTCGACGCAAGGAGGTGCCCTTCAACAAAGTCTGATTGTGACCATAGCCTTTGACATTCATGACACAAAAACAACACTGTTGTCATGAATGTCAAAGGCTATGGTCACAATCAGACTTTGTTGAAAATCTGTTTCCGTGCTCAAGAACAAATTGACCTAGGACCATGAAACTTTACAAAGGTGTTGCCCTTGATGCAAGGAGGTGCCCTGTTGTTTTTGGGTCATGAATGTCATAGGTTAAGGTCACAATTAGACTTTGTTGAAAATCTGTTTCTGTTCTTCAAGTCAAGAACCTTTGACCTATAACACTTGTTCAGTGACAACCCGCTAGTGGGGGGTATTTGCCCGCTTTGTGACAGTTCTAGTTGTTATTACCCTTGCATTTTTGTCCGGAACAAAAGTGCAAGCAACTTTAAACTTGGTACACTTTATTGCCCTTTGTTGTAGTAAAAGCTTGTGCGCGGGTATCAAGTCACATTTTGTGACAGTTATAGTTTGACAACTATTCTTACCTTTTCCTGTCCCTGTTGCAAAGAATGCAAAAGAGACAGAAGAAATCAACAAAAAAATGGTGAAATAATGTCATAAGTGTTTGAAACATACTTCTAGTATTTGATTGGTTGCTACTCCATAACATCCAGCAGGACAAACAGGCTGGTATGAAGCAATTGTATATTTGGTGCGTATGTGTGTGTGTGTGTGGGGGGGGGGTTCAAGCCCCTGTCAAGGCCAGTGTCTGAATATTGGAGGGGATAAATTTGATTTTCCCTACATTTTCAGTATAAAATAAGGAAAAATCTAGGGGCCTGTCAAGTGTTATGGGAGTGTATTACGATATTAATAATTGGGACTAAATGGCACCAATGGCGAATACAAATGTAGATGAGATAAACCTTGGCTAGAAAAGATGGTCAAAACCAGGCATGGACCAGGAGTGAAACCTCAGATTTTGTAACAATGTGTCTTAAATTGAATGTATTTATTTCCAGATGGCAGTCATTTGTCTCTCACCAATTGGTGTGAAGCATCTATGTGAGAAAGTAGCTGGAGGCTTGTATTGGATATTGTGGTGGTAATGGTAAGAGAAATACCAAGAATCCATGGCAAGGTGCTCCGGCCTCCACAATATGACCATAGCAGCTGAAATCTAAATCCGTTTCTATGTTATGTATGGTTGCTTTTGAACTAAAATCTTGTATCTACAGCTTGTTTTCAACAAAAGGATTGTTTCCACAGCTTTAAACAAGCTGTAGATACGAGGATTTTGTTTAAAAACAACAATATATGCGATTCTTGATAATTTTGGTAAAAATTTGTTTACAGGTATTTAAATGTAAAGATTAAAGAAGGATGTGTGCATGATATTACATGTCCGGGGTATGAATGCAGTAAACTTGTTCCTGTAGAAGTGTTTGAGAATGTTGTGTCTCGAGATATGGCACGTAGATATCTCCAGTTTGATATCAAGGTTAGTTTTGTCACGTTTCAAACATTATATAATTAAGGTTAATCAGATTCACACGTCAGCATTTTTTGTGCGGCATCAATTGCATTCATTAACAATCAGAAAATTTTGGGGTAACATCGTAAAATTTGGCTTTGGAGCATTCCAATGCGGAATGTTTAGGATGTCACAGGAATAGTTCCAACGTCATGTGAATCCTATTAGGGATGGACTACATTAAGGGATAAGCCAGTCCCAAAATAACAATGGTGCAGAGTAAATTCAAAGCCATTGTAGATGACAATATGAATGTTAAGGCAGTCCACCCCTTTTGATATTCAGGTGATTTGGAATTATTTGGACGATGCTGCAAACATTTGGCGGTGGGACGTTCCACTACCGAATGTTTACTACATCACCTGAATAGGTTCCATTATCTTACATATGTTTAGCGACTTAAAAAAAAAATATTCCGACGACAAATGAATATCATTAGGGATGGACTACCTTTAGACAGGATTTAGGCAGAATATAGAAGAGAGAACATTGAGACAATATGAGAAAACACATGTCCTGATTGAGAAGGGTTTAAGATATTGTACATATACAAAATCTGAAGTGTCAGACTTGGGATACCTATGCAATGAGACTTCCCCTTTGTTTGTGACAATTTATTGATTGATTCTAGGCATTTGTTGACAGTAATGCCAAGACAATGTGGTGTCCGTACATTGTTCGGGCTTTCTCAGTAGAAAAAATTGTGGAAAATAAAGAAATTTCTTGTCACAAGCAATTTCTTTATTTTCAACAATGTTTTCTAAAGCATTTTCCTCTAGGACTTCAAAAGGTGTCAATGTGTGGTAATTGGTTAATTTGTGAATTACAGGCATTTGTCGATGGTTAATTTGTGAATTACAGGCTTTTGTTGATAGTAATCCATATATAAAGTGGTGTCCATACCCAGGTTGTGGTCGTGCTGTTAAGCGACCGGAAGTGATCGAAGGATCCACCAGTAATCTCGCGTCACCCGGACACAATGTGGTCCCCAGCGATACATCACGAGCTGTCATCTGTGGCAATTGGGCATCACTTCTGCTGGTAATAAACAGTTCTTATCCTTTCCTTAGTAATCATCTCCGCAAGCCAAGGGAAAAATCTATGGTGTTACACCATTTCTGTATTCATTCTTGGCTGATTAAGCCCCATATCCTTGGTGTCCTGTCAAGCATTTTCAGTGGCTCCTTTGAGGCCTCATGTTTGCCAATCAGATGAATAGATACATCTGTTTGTTATGTGTAAACGATTCATGACAACGGACGGGAAAAAATATCACATTTCCAATTTAAAAACATAGTTGAGTTCATCCTTGGCTAGAAAAGATGCTTCAAAGTAGACTAGTTTAAACTGTATTGGGTTTTAGTTGACAAATTAAATCTTACTGTTAAAATGTGATCACGATACACAAAAGTAAAAAGAAATAAAATTAGGTGCAAAAATTTATGATGTATAGGTTCAACCTTACGAAACAAAATGAGTATTTGTCTAAATATAACATCATTATCAAAACTGAAAATGACTTGTTTAAAAGATTGTAAAACTTATTTATATTTGTTTGAATAAATCTTTGTGATCGCTGAAGCATGTTAACCATTTGTTTAACAAGCCTTGGTTTGGACGTCCCGAATAGAAAACGCTTTAGGGAACATCGGGACAATATGAAATATTTTCGTAGCTATTTAACACAAATTCAACCTTTCTCTAATACAATTTAGAATGTAATTGCTAAATGGAACCATATATTGGCCTTATGGTAAAAGGTTAAAATTTAATAATGAATTTTGTATCAACAGGGAATGTATGTGTGAAGCACATGAACCAAGTGACTGAAACAGTCTGAATAAATGGATCGGTGAAATCAATGAGATTAAACAAAAAAATGTAGGTATTTTTATGCTCCCCAGAAACATTTGTCTATTTAACCCTTTCACAAACTACAAAATTTTAGACCTGTCCAAATTCAAAGATGTTGCAGACAACAATTTCAAATAAATGAAATTTAGAAAAGTTTGGTGTTTTATGGTTGAAAACATTGTGGAAAATGAAGAAATTGTTTGTCACAAGCAATTTCTTCATTTTCCACAATGTTTTCCTAAGCCTCTTCTTGTGAGGGAGTCAAAAGGCGTCTCTGTGCAGAAATGGGTTAATATGGTCATGGTGCAGTTGGTAGCCGTCAAACTCTCACTCACGACATCCTGGCATCAATCCCAAGCCGCGACAAATAACCTTTCTGACAAATGCTTTGAGCAGCTGGAGGCTCAGTAAGGATGTTGTGGTTGTACTGGTATGAGAGTGGACAAGAATCCATGGTTAGGTTTTCAAGCCTCAATGATATAACCATAATAGTTCAAAAAGGTGTTCAATCCCAATCAATCAATCAATCAAATATGAGATATTTTGAATAAGTATTGTAACTTTAGCTAATTTAAGCTTTATTTTGTTGACAATGTTTGATATTGCCATAACTTCATTTAACACGATTTTTTAATGTTTGACAATGAAATTTTATTATTGGATAGAGGACGGTACTGAACAAGAATCTTAGAATGCGGCTAACTTTCTCTGGCTGATGAAAAAACACCAAATGTTAACATTACAAAAAACAAAAATCATACTAAATTGGATAATAATGGGTATTTTAGCAATTGTAATATACCCACCACCTACGAAGTAGAGGGGGGTATATTGGTTTAACCATGTCTGTTAGTCTGTCCGTCCGTCTGTCCGTCCGTAGACTTTCTCGTTTCCTTGCTCTAACTCGAGAATCTTTTGACCTAGGATCATGAAACTTCACACAATTGTTGCCCATGACCCAAGGAGGTGCCCTCTTGTTTTGGGTAACAAAGGTCAAAGGTCAAGGTCATAATTGGACTTTGTTTAAAACCTGTTTATGTGCTCCAACTAAAGAACATTTTGACATATAGCACTTTTTCAGTGACAAGATGCTAGTGGGGGGTATTTGTCTGCTTTGTGACAGTTGTAGTTTTGGCTATAGTTTAGGAGAATAAGGCTCATTTATCTTTTCAGGTTCTGAAATGGTTGACATCAGATGTCCTACACTAATAATTATAAAGCTCTCAACAAAAAAGGTAGGTTTTTCATAATTGACAAACAAACATTAAGAGAATGAGGTACTACTGTATTCTTTAGATCCTTAAACAAAAACAACAAAAAAAAATGTTGCAATGGTCACAACAATGTCTTGAGCCACGTGCGATTTAGGCCTGAAGTGGTCTTCTGGAAGAGGTAGAGCTAGTCTGGTTCCCGCCTCTGATACACTATGTTATATCTTTTCTACAATGTAGTGTATCAGAGGCGGGAACCAGACTTCCAGAAGAGCTCTACCAGCCTAAATCGCACACAGCTTTGGTAAATTCTGTCTATTACAATTCAATAAGAAAAATAACTAACATCACGTACATTAATAACAAATCATAATCATGGAATAGCCTGTCCAAAGCGTGTAAACAAAAAATATCAAAAAGGATGAACTAACATCATACCATACAATATTTGTAAATATGCTAATCTATATGTGATTTTCTTCATTACTAATTCTTGCTGTTATATGAAGATGCATGCATGCTTTCTTTTCAGTCTATTTTTTTAAAGCATGAAGACCAACACACAAGATAAAGGCACGGTACAGAAGATAAATGAGGTACACTTTATTATAATGTATGAATGCTGATCAGATAGCTTGTTACTAGCAAGCTTTGTGGTGACTCATTGTCTGTGTCTATGTTGCTTCAGCCAGATATTTCCCAAACTTAAGTAAATAAGGATTAACCTCCTGATATATATAAGGGAGGACTAAGAAAACAACAGTATATCAATTTTGATCTTGGAATGAGGAATGCAATCAAGGCATTTTCTAAAAACATGGAATTTTTCATTTCATATCAACTTTATGGAGATTATTGTAATTTCAGCATATAGGCAAAGTTTCAGTAATAGAACATGTCAATTTATCATTTTGTAATAAGAAATTCTTTTAAGGTATATGACTCATCATTAAAAACACCACTTTCTAGCCATTGGACATGCATCAAATTACACACACTTGTAAATACACTTCACATAAGTTGATTCACCGTGCCGAATTTCAAGATTATACTTCAAGAAGAAAATAATTTACAAATATCTTTATACTCTATATTGATATGCAAGGGAGGTGAATTATAACATTTTGTCAAATATTACCATAAATATGCATTAATTAAAAATTTTAAAGTGTTCAAAATGCTTATGTTTGTATTTGGAATGGAAATATAACACAGTTTAGGATTTACTAGCACTTTTCAACTTTCGCCTCTGGCTCTTCAGTGCTAATGATGGGTTGTATACGTTAATGAGAAGTTGCACTTGGATAGTGTTAAACTTCATAATGAAGTTTGGGTTACTCTAACCCTATCCCTTTAATGAATTAATCTATATAATAATAACAAGGTAATTCCTACTTTACTTCATCTAATATTAACCTCTCTCTAGGTACTAGAATCAAATTTTATTCATGGAAAAATAGCATAATTATTGGCAAAACTCTTATTCAATACAATAACTTAAATATATTCAATGCAAACTGACTTCTGGGTTTAAGGAATAGTCATACATATAAAAATTCCTTATTATTCTGAAAACAGATAGAAGTCAATTTTTAAAGGACAAAGATTTTGATTCTTCAAAACCCTAACCCTCTTTAACGATTTACAGTTAACACAATCACTTAAAACAATTTACTAAAATGTAACTATTTGACTGATTTGTTGTCTGTTTGTCATGTGATGTTTATGCAGGATGGTTTTAGGATGTGTACATGGTAGATCAATATCGTTTTGTGCGTCATCAAAAAAAATTCTATCTGTTTATTCACAGTCTGAGCCAAGGATGTATATGAATTGTTAATGTACATGTTTCATTTTGTTTTGAAGTGGATGGCTACTGGTCTATCGTAGTTTTTAGAATAGGTACACTGTTTCCATATTTACATTTTTATCGATCATGATTATGCCATCATTTTCAATTCAAGTAAGCGGACCAATGTATTTCATGAAATAGAAAGTTATATGCCCTGGCGGGTTAAAATATCTATAATCTAAGACATATAATTGGAAAATGGTGAATAATAAGAAACAAATGCTGATATTTACCTTTGGCACCTAGTTACAACTCGTATAATCTGCATTACAGCAGGGGTTTCATCGGGCACCACCTGACTCATTGTTGCTAGGTTTAGGCAATACTCTCAATAAAGACATCATCAATCATAATTATACATCATTATGATATTCATTAGAGATGTCTTTGAATTCAGAAGCACAATATTTGGTTTCATGGTCAAAACAATGTGTTCATAATTTAATATGAGTTTCTGAATGTCATTGAGGTCAGAGCTAGCTTGAAAGTAGATTTTCTGTATGTCTTTGACAGTCTTCTTTGGGTTCCACCTTGGGTTAGGTGGAACAATATTTTGGTATTAGACTCAATGCATGTTGTTCAAACTTCCATAACAGTTGTAAATTACCTTTGTGATGGGAGAAACTTTGGGAAAATGTTTCTTAGTATGTAAAAATTATCTACTGTCTTTGCGTTTGGAAACACAATTTTTAGTGTGATTGGTGACAAAAAATCTTGATTGTGACTATGACCTTTTCCACTGTTTCTGTTTTGAAGCATGGTTTTTAAATTTCCATAAGTGTTTCTAATTTTCTTTTTGATGTTACATATGGGTGGAATACACTCAGACTTTTACCAGATTATCAGAGTGTATTTTTTTGATTTCGAACGCATAATATGGTGTTTACACTAATACTGGTGATTCAGGTTGTGATCGGTGTGATTATGTGATCGATGGAAATTGATTTTCTTTGAGGAAGATTTCCCCAGCATCTTAGTTGACTTTTGTTGAAATATGTTGATCGAATTTCAGCTTTATGTGTATCTTTTTCTAAGGTGACATTTTCAGTTTGTACTCTTTCTCTGTCTGATGTTTTCATAAGGTAGTTTATAGTGGTTTCATTTTTATTTCATTGTCCGGGCGGCGCCCACCTCTTTGTCCGGAGCATAACTCTGTCACCTTAAGTCCGATTGACTTTAAACTTGGCAGTTATATTCTTCTCATCTAACGGAGTGCAGTGCACAAGAACCATAACTGTACCTGGCCTATTATTTGAGTTATTGCCCTTTGTTGTTTTTCATACTTGAATCTTGTCTGGAGTTTATCTCTAAAAGTATAATAGCTAGAATAATGAAACTTCATGGGTGGATAGAGCTCATCAATGGGGAGTGCAGTGCACAAGAACCATACCTCTTCCTGGCTTATGTTTTGAGTTATTGCCCTTTGTTGTTTTTCATACTTCGTTTTTGTCCAGGGTGTATCTCGAAAAGTATAACAGCTAGGACCATGAAACTTTTATCAACCCGCTCCTCCCGTCGACATAAAGCAAAGCAAATGCATGACTCCTTTTACAACAATGATTTTACTCATGTGGTAAAATTAAGATCAAATCGAACACTACACTCTAGCGATATCTTTAATTCACCAACATTCTGTCCAAGTTTTGTCTTGATTGGTCATTAATTGTAGTTCATACAAAGAGTGCAAACAAAGTCAAAATATAGAGTTTTCGAGGCCTTCATGCTAGGCATAAGCTCGTTGAGCTTCTTTGGCCATTTTCTTAAGCGTTTTCCCGGACTTTTGTGTTCCAGTTCCTCATACAGTATGTCCATTGTCTATTTTCATCAGTGTGACACACTGATAATTCATGTATCAATTTAGTAGAACTGATGTTGATTACACTAGTATGTTTTGATGTATTTACTCAACTAAAGATTTAGTTATAACCGTCACTTATTTGCCTAATGTTGCAAGCGTGACTTTCACTTTGTTATGTACATTACAGTTTATCAATATGGATAAAAAATCAGCTTTTTCCACTATTAACGTATTGTGTTTACTGCTAAAAAGAATGCTATTTACATGTCGCCAATTCTCATCTCTTATTCTTATGGTATATATGATATAGATACCCTGTCTGATCTAATGAATCAATTAATCAATTAATTACTCAATTTTTTTATCAAATCATTAATAAGGCGATTTGTTGTACATTGTCAAAAGTGGTTTCAATATTGATGTTTTGGTTGATAGTACAAATGCTGGATGGATCCCGTCTGGGCCTTGTGACTTTGATGGGTGTATTTCATTTATAACCTTGATTAGATCCTCCTCTGTCACAGTAATGTATAACAATTCAATGTCACATGAATTATTTGGTTTTGGTATGGGGTAGGTCTCTTCTATGAATACAGAAACAAACTGTTGAATTCGTCTGCAATTAACTTGTCGTCAGTACATATTTTATCTTGGATTTCAAGGGCATTTACACCAGATGAGGATTTTGTCTTCTCGCTTTAATATTTCCAAAATAGTTTAGGATCTTGCTTAATTTTTCGAGCAATTGATTTCTCAAAATCATTTTTGTTTTGATGTAATATTTTAGTGACTCTGTTTCTGGCAGTCTTATAATCTTCATAAATTTTCTGATTTTTGCTGTGTTTCCTATCTATACCATTTGTTCCTTTTAGCTCCATTGGCCGACAGGCCAGCGAGCTATTGTCATGGCGATGTGTCCGTCGTGTGTGCGTCCGTCCGTCCGTGCGTCCGTCCGTAAACATTTTCTTTATAAATCTTCTCAGAAACTACCTGATGGATTTCAATCAAACTTTATAAGAATGATCCTTGGGTGACCCTCACTCAAATTTCTTCAAAGAATTTGGATTGAATCAGAATTACCTGAGTTATCTGCCCTTGAATGTCAAAAATAGCTGGTTTTGACTTTAATTTTACTCTAAAATCCACAAATATAAACCAATCAAGACAAAACTTGTACAGAATGTTGGTGACTATAAGATCTTGCCTTGGTATAATTTTCAGCTTGATCTGAATTTTACATCATAAGTTATGTGCCCTTGAAATGGACAAAATTTCCATTTTCGGCTCTATTTTGACTTTGTTTTTCACTCTAGCAACTACAAATATAGACAAATCTAGACAATACTTGTACAGAATGTTGGTGACCATAAGATCTTGCTTCGGTATAATTTTCAGCTTGATCTGAACTTAGCATCATGAGTTATGTGCCCTTTATATTGACCAAATGACATTTTCGGATCTATTTTGATATTGCTTTCACTCTAGCAACTAACCCTAACCCTAGGAATTATCTTTTTTTAAAAGCGTTACACGAGGTCTAGTTGAATGGGCTGCTCATTAAACATATGCGGAAATCTAAACTGTCGATAAAGACACCGATTCATCAAACACAAGACGTTAAAGTATCTGGCGATTTTTTTTGGCATTCATCGCATTAAAAAAAGACAAAAAAATGAGCTCTCCTTTTCAAAATCTAGCAATAATATACTTAATTTTCAATGTTTCAATATAATTCTTTACAAACTTACTTTAAAGAATATAAAAAAATGCATGTTAAAGTGTACAGTATGACCATTTTCTTCACAAGATGCACAGACAAAACATGACCAGTCAACATAATTAAACGTATCGAGGGCTCAGCGCAAGACTGTACTTTATACACTTTTTTTCAGATAATGACTTTTTTTACATAAATATGAATCATTGTATATCACACATGAAAAAAATGATTTCAATATGTTTTTTTCTTTTAGGAGATAGTTCATTATGCAATATAGTACTAACTCAATATGCCCCCAAAAATATGGGCAAGAGAGTACCAACTTACTTAGTAATTTGTTGCACAAAGTCAAAATAACATGCTAATAGTGTACAGATCAGTGCAATACAGTACTAATGCTACTGTATTGCACAAATCAATAAATACCAACTTACGTCTTGATAAACGCCGGTTTTCGTAAATTCGTATGAATTTGGTATGTAGCAGACCGAAGGCAGGCAATATCGGCAGGCGGCAGTTGGCATTTAAGACGCTACTAGGTGGCATTTAGAATGTTAAGAAAAAAATAAAATTCTGAATCATGCAAATAATCAATTCTATCAAATTTTGCAAGTCACACTGGCGCAAAGCAGGTGCAATTCCAATTTGTGCGATGACTGTCAAGCGGCTGGCTTTCTTTAATGCAATTTTTAATCGGTGTTGGTGCTCAAGAGCCTACGCAAAACGACCAGTGGCTGGTAGGAAGTTATTACCAGTTTCCTTCACCAGGTCAACTGACTTTAGGCCTTTCACATGCCAACATCTGATTTCAAAATATCTGCTAGCTGCCGCCTCCCTGCTTCATTTTGATTTAAGCACTGTTGCATAAAGATATTTTGAAAGCAAAATCAGTTAGAATTTTAACTTCTCCTCAGAAACCACTGGATGGATTTCAATCAAACTTAACAGGAATGAACCTTTGGGGGTCCACTGCCAGATTCCTTCAATCAAATCTGATTGAACCAGAAATCCTTGAATTATCTGCCATTAAATTAACAAATGGTTGTTTTGACTTTGTTTTCAATATAGCACTTACCAATGTTGACCATTCAGGACAAAACTTGGTCAAAATGTTGTTGATGATAAGATCTTGTCAGAGTGCAATTTTCAGCTTGATCTGAATTTTGTATCATGAGTTATGTATCCTTGAAATTGACAAAATTGTCTTCTTCGGCTTAAGTTTTACTTGGTTCACACTCTATCAACTACAAATATCAACCAATCAAGACAAAACTGGGACAAAATGTTAGTGACTATAGCATCTGGCCTGTGTATAATTTTCATATTGATATAAATTTTACATCATCAGTTATGTCAATGATAAAAACCCAAATCCCAAAAAACTGCCACATTATGTTATCCATTTCTTACAAACTTAAGTTACAGTTGAGAACATCATTAAATTGACATTTATACCATTCCATTCCGATCAAAATCATTCCACTCCAGCGTTCATTCATTCCGATCACAAAAACATTCAAAACGCTCATAAAACATTCACACCGCTCAATAAAAGTTCACTTGTTCAATTGGTTGTTATAAAAAGAAGGCATTTCATTGGCCGAAATATTATCGTGGGCGTTTTATCAATAAACCTTCATACCTAAAATTTTGGTAAATTTCCAATATTGGGCTGTTAGTATTCAAAAATCATGTTTGATTGGTTGAATGGTTATCGTGGGCGTGTTATCGATTTTTTAGATACACAAAATCATTCCAAACGTTCATTCCATTCATCAATTCATTCGCTCACGAAAAATTGCCATTCCACTCAGAATGTCAATTTCATGATGTTCTCAACTGTAGTAATGTTTTGAACTGAAATGAGATGTATTCTTAGTGCACAACAGTTAAAAGTGACTTTGAACTGTCTTGCACATAGAAATATATATTAAAGTTGATTCAAATTAGCAAAATACATTACCAAGTCAATGGAACACTAATAAATCCAAAAAAAAAAGGGTAATGTTTTTAAAAATGACTTAGTGTATAAGGTGATTCTCCATATTTTAGTCTATGCATGCAAAATAAATTATTTCAATTAAAAGCATTAAAATTTTTAAAAAAAATTCCCTCTTCTGTAAAATTTTTTAAAAATATAATTAATACAGTATTGCGCTGAGCCCTCGTTATCGATGATTAAAAACCCACAATCTTTAAATTCACATTAATATCAAAATTTTATATACAGGATAAATTTCGATAAAACAATATTACACTTTAAAGATAATAACAGATTTTATTGAATGGTTTCTTTTGTCCGTCAATTTAGTTATTCCAAGGTAACACAAATTTAAAGTAGCTTACCTAGTGTTACCCAAGGTAGTGTGATTTAATTCAACAATGCATCCTGAAGTTACCTAAGGTAACAAGTGAGTTCCAAGAAATCAATAGCATTAGGACAAAGATTTCAATATGACAATTGATAGTTATGGCACATTTAAATAGCTTTATTACAATGGTTTGAATCATGCTTAGTGCCTAAGAAGGCTGATCTAAATCCATGTTGGCCTCAAAGGCGTAAAGGCAGTCTAGTCAGTGTATATATTGTTACCTTAAATTCTATACTTTTACATATTAATAAGTATTTCTAAGGAAAGAAAAGTGAAAAATCAACAAATAAGTTAGTTGTCATTTTTCTCCAAAATGAAACAAGTGAACAAATGGGTTAAGATGGCCCTATATCGCTCAACTTAGAGAACAGCTGATTTATAACTTTTATTTGTGTCATCTCACACCAACAACTTATGGACAACTTTCAATATGATAGTCATACTACTATGAGAAATGCAAAATTGCTAGCCCTAACCCAAACACCATTTGTGACATGATAAATTAATTTTCATGCAGAAATTAAGACAAAATTCAGTAATACTGGATGACAAACAACCCCTTCTTGCAAATATGATCACCCATTATAGAAATCCAAGATCCAATAAGGATATTGTTTTTGGCAAAGGGCACATCTAAACTGTAATAATGTTCTATTATACTTACTTTATATTGTTGCTCTTCCTCTATAGACAAGGGACTGTAGGGGGTCTGGAAACTAAACACCTAGTGGGCTTGAGATATCTGTTACAAGGATATACCACATACATACATCAATAGTAGACTAATATAGACCACACAAAATAAAAAGGAAAGTTAAGAAATAATGATAATTTTTATGCCCTCTTTCGAAGAAAATAGGGGTATATTGTTTTGCAAGTGTCGGTCGGTCGGAAGGTCGGTCGGTCTGTCCGTAGACCAAACCTTGTCCGGAGCATAACTCGAAAAGTATTAAAGGTATAATCATGAAACTTCATAGGTGGATAGATCTCATTATGGAGAGGTGAAGTGCACAAGAACCGTAACTCTGCTGATCACATTTTCGGAGTTATTGCCCTTTGTTGATTTTATAACTTTATTCTTGTCCGGAGCATAACTCAATAAGTATGTAAGGTAGAATCATGAAACTTAAAAGGTGGATAGATCTCATTATAGAGAGGTGCAGTGCTCAAGAACCGTAACTCTGCCAATCATATTTTTGAAGTTATTGCCCTTTGTTGATTTTCAAACTTGATTCTTGTCCGGAGCATAACTCAAAAAGTATGTTAGGTACCACCATGAAACTTAATAGGTGGATAGATCTCATTATGGAGAGGTGCAGTGCACAAGAACCGTAACTCTGCCGATCATATTTTTGGAGTTATTGCCCTTTGTTGATTTTCAAACTTGATTCTTGTCCGGAGCATGACTCAAAAAGTATGTAAGGTAGAATCATGAAACTTTACAGGTGGATAGATCTTATGGAGAGGTGCAGTGCACAAGAACCATAACTCTGCCGATCATATTTTTGGAGTTATTGCCCTTTGTTGATTTTTACACTTAATTTTTATTCTTACCTATATCTCATGTCCATTTACACATACAGCCTTGATATCTCATACATTGATACCTCTTATCAACATTGTTCACATTTGTCCATGACCTTGGACCTTGTGACCTTGACCTTGAATTTTGACCTATTTTAAAAAAAATAAACCGGGCATATATCTCATGACCTAGTACACATACAGCCTTGATATTTCACACATGGACACCTCCTTCCAAGACCTTTCACAATTGATCATGACCTTGGACCTTGTGACCTTGACCTTGGAGTTTGACCTACTTTTAAAAAACTTTAACCTGGCTGATATATTATGTCCTTTTACACATACAGCCTTGATAGTTGACACATGGAAACCTCCGACCAAGACCTATCACATATGACTTTGGCCTTGGACCTTGTGACCCTGACCTTGGAGTTTGACCTACTTTTAAAAAAATTGAACTGGGCCTATATCAGATGTGCTATTACACATACAGCCTTGATATTTCACACATGGACACATCCTACCAAGACCTTTCACATTTGACCATGACCTTGGACCTTGTGACCTTGACCTTGGACTTTGACCTACTTTTTAAAAAAAAACTTTAACCTACCCGATATATCATATCCTTTTACACATACAGCCTTGATATTTGACACATGGACACCTTCGACCAAGACCTGTCACATTTGACCATGACCTTGTGACCTTGACCTTGGTGTTTGACCTACTTTTATAATACATTAACCTGGCCTATATTTCATGTCATTTTACACATACAGCCTTGATATTTTACACGTGGCCACTTCCAACCAAAACATTTCACTTTTGACCATTACCATGGACCTTGACCTTGGAGTTTGACCTACTTTTAAAAAATTTAAAGTAGGCCTATATCTCATGTCCTGTTACCTATACAGTCTATACAGTTTTACACATAGACACCTCCTACCAAGACCTTTCACATTTGACAATGAGCTTGGCCTGTGTGACCTTGACCTTGTAGTTTGACATACTTATAGAAATCTTTAACTTGGCCTTTATCTTATGTCCAATTACACCTACAGCCTTGATATTTCACACATAGACACCTCCTACCAAAACTTTTCACATTTGATCATGACCTTGAATATTGCAACCTTGACCTTGGAGTTTGGCCAATTTTTAAAAAACTTAAAACCAGGCATATATATCATGTCCTTTTACACCTACAGCCTTGATATTTCACACATTGACACCTCCAACCAAAACCTTTCACATTTGACCATGACCTTGACCTTGGCATTTGGCCTACTTTAACCCTTTCCCAAACAAGACCTGGTTTTGACGTCCCTAATAGAAATGGCTTGGGAAAACATTGAGGCAAAAGAAGAAACTGCTGATAACCAGCAGTTTCTCCTTTTGCCTCAATATTTCCTGTGCTTTATTTTACACAAATCTTATCTTTAGTTACATCCATTCTGTCATTTGTGGCAGTTTATGAAGTGGATCACCCTAAAATTTTGCCGTTTGGGAAAGGGTTAAAAAACTTTAACCTGGCCTATATTTAATTTTACTTTTGCATATACAGCCTTGATATTTCACAGATGGACACCTCCTACCAAGACCTTTCGCATTTGATCATGACCTTTGACCTTGTTACCTTGACCTTGGACTTTGACCTTCATCAAATGTAGGCCCTTGAGGGGGCATATATGTTTTACAAACATCTCTTGTTTTCATAAAATTTCTCAATCCTAATAAAGGGAATTCACACTCAATACAGTCAGATTAATGCTGTCATCTTGATTCTGCAACACTTTTCAATTTGGACAAGTCAGATATTCTGTCTTTTGGGAATGGGTTAACACTTTCACAGACAACAAAATACTACAAATTCAAATATTTGTTGAGAAAGATAGGATTTTTATCAAATATAGAACATAAAATATGAAGGCAAAAAGGAGAAATTGCATGTATGTTTTCCAATATCTATCTAATAAGGATGTAAAAACAAGGTCTTGTTTTGGACAGGGTTCAATGACTAACCAGAATTCCCATAATTTATATTCTAGGAGCCATTGCAATCCCTGGTAAGTCCATATAATTCTAAAGCTAACAATGATTTGCCTGAACCAATCAAATTAAAAAAAATGATAAAATTGTGCCATATTTGACTTTTTGTTTTAAACCTCTTAACATCCACAAATAATAATCAATCAAATCAAAAACTAAATAAAATGTTGGTTAAATTAATATCATGCTTAACGCTTTCCCAAATGGCAAAACTTCAAAATTTCCATTTCAAAATCTGCTGCAGACAACAAATGATCCTTGTTTAATATAGAATTTTTGTGCAATATAGTACGGGCAAATATTGAGACTAAAGGAGAACTGCTGGTTATAAGCAGTTTCTTCTTTTATATCAATGTTTTCCCAAACCATTTCTAAAAGGGACGTCAAAAGCAGGTCTCGTTTGGGAATTGTTTAAATATTATCCTAAGCTTACCAGGAATATAACATCTTGAGCTATTGAGTCATTGAATTGGACATAATTGCCAATTGTGTCTTTGTTTTCACTCTAACAACCACACATACACTGAACAGATGTTCTAAACCGCCACTTTTCAGAACAGATTTTTTGGTATAAATGAAAAATGATAAGTTCGTTTGGAACAATATTTTGCACATTAGATTTTGTGATCAGTAGCTATCAATTTAATGCAATAACGTCGAAATTAAAACAAAAACGTTTTATGTGTAGAGTGTTTCATATAAAACCAGTTTTTGCACGTGGTGCACGATGTGATTAGTTAAATTGCACAAAATCTACTCTAGCATTAATTTGCATTGATCCAACATGCCGATTTTGCAAAGAAAAATTAACTCAATGGACCGGATGTCCTTAATTGATATGGGTTGGAATGTGGGGCTTATCGAAAGCGACCTCGATATGAAAAATGCGTGCACCCTTTTAAGTGATATGTGCATGTTTCAAAATGTTGATCATGATACTGCTAAATGCATTAACTGTTTTCCGATTGCTTTCTGTTTTGCAAATTTTATGGACCTCAAATCATGTCAAAGTGCACCAAAGAGCATGGCCCTTAGAGTCCACCATACTAAATACTATTACTTCACATGTACATTTTTTGAGATATGACTTGTATCTTGCACACATTTTGCATGTCAGTTATGGCTGTTTGACGCGTGTGTGCTAATAGAGAGGATTTAAAGTTATGTTTACAAACTGCATTTAGAGTTCTTTTGGCATGTATCATATTCCATAGAACACAATAAAGCATTCTTAAGTGAAAATATGCCGACATTGTTGTGAAATGTATCGGTTGTTTTTCTATTACTTCTTTATAACGAGTTATATGGCCCCAAAAAACATGTCAAAATGCACCGCAGAACATGACCCGTACAGTCTACCATACAAGTTATCATCATTCCACATGTACCTTTCTTGACGAAAAACATTACTTATGAATCAGTTATGTATATCAGTAATTGATCTTTGACGTCTGCATGCTACTCAGAAGGATACAAAGGTATGTTTACAAACTGGATATTTTGTTCTTTTTAATAGCACATTTTGTATTCCGTAGAACACCATCAAAGCATTCAAAACAGAAGACTAGCCGACATTGTTGTTAACAGTCAACAAATATCACCCAGATTTAATGCACAGATGAATTCAAATCGGAGAAATGCTCTAAAGTAATCACAAGACATTACACAAAGTTTTGGCAAAAATACCAGGAAACCGGAAGTGGTGCAGACTTACCTAGGCTACTGAGACGTCTAGAAAGATACCTTAGAACTTCCTAGGTAGCTACAACTGAATGAAGGCTCGTCAAGCAGAGTTATTGATGCAGAGTGATGTCACATCCCGTGCTTACAGTTTACCTTGTTGATGTGAAAATGTAGACATGACAGTGACC
Source organism: Fragum sueziense (assembly GCA_963680895.1). NCBI lineage: Eukaryota > Metazoa > Mollusca > Bivalvia > Cardiida > Cardiidae > Fragum > Fragum sueziense. The sequence continues at coordinate 49,676,903 of OY804606.1, read as the reverse complement.
CTTTTCAATTAGCAATTAAGTCATGTTATTGTCAAAGGGCCTCAATGAAATTTTGAAATCTTCTGTAGAAATGGTTTATCTTTTTTATTTGAAAATTTCAAGCTCCTATCCAAAATATTAATGGAGTTATAAGAAGTTATATGCCATGGCTGTTTAGAAGATCTGTTCAGTGTATACACCAATCAAGACAAATGATCATGACTATGAAATGATCTTCTATGACATCTTTTTAATTTTGATGCCCAAGTTATCTACTGTAGCATTTACATACGGCAAAATCATGGACAATTCCAATTTGAAAGGGTGCAGATGACAATTTAAAGTTGATGAAATATTAAAATTCTCTCCATTTTGGGTTAGAAAAAAATGTGGTAAATGAAGAAAGTGCTTGTCAAATACAATTTCTTCATTTTCCAAAATGTTTTTCAAAGCCTTTTCTTGGGAGGGAATCAAAAGGCATCACCAGAGAGAAATGGGTTAATTACAGACTTATTTAACACTTTCCTAAACATCAAAATTATAGGGTTATCCAATTTGAAAGCTGTTGAAGAAAAAACTTGGATGTTGTTAAAGATAGAATTTATGTATAATTGATACAGCATATATACTATTGAGACAAAAGGAGACACTGCTGATTATCAGCAGTTTCTTCTATTGTCTCAATGTTTTGCCTATTCGGGATGTCAAAACCAGGTCTTGTTTGGGAATGGGTTAAATCTTTGTTGTAAAAGCAATCATGCATTTGTTTGTTTGGGTAGCATGAACTTTTGAAATTCGATTAAACAATAAAAAAAATTTAGGCCTGTGGAGTGATTCCGGACCGCCAGGGCTGTCTAGTTCAAGTAGGCATAACTCCATAATTCCAGGTCCTATTATACCCATGATTAAACACATGCGATAAAAAAAATATGACTATATTTGCTTTTATTAAAATTGATCAAGATTGTCCAAATTTTGTATAACTAGGATATTTCACACATGGACACCTCATGCCAAGACATTTCAAATTTGACTATGACCTTGATATCCTGACCTTAGAGTTTTTAGGTATCTGTACAGCTTGAAAGATGGAACAAAGAGCTGTATTCGTGACAGAAAAAAGCCAACAAAACAAAATAAATTTATGGGAAAAGAAGAGTATTGATTAATTTTGTGATAACCACATCAGGCTGACCAGACATAAAACTTGTATGCACCAGCCGTCCACCGGTCCATGAGAGCTTCCGACTAACGGGCTGACGCGAACTGGGTACCGATCGGTGCATGCAGATTTTAAAAATAGCTGCCTGTATCTTTCGTGGCCCTATTTGTAAGTCAGATCCCAACATCACTTAAGGCGTCCTGTGACGTTTTCAAGGTAAACAACAAAAGGAAATTATATTTCATCAGTGGCCTGACAGTCAACGATAGAAATCTCCAGGGCTTCAAAAAACTAACTTTTGGTTGGGATTGGAAGATTGAAAAGAATACCTAAAATCTGGAATTTGGATTGGAAATTCGTCCTTGCACCCAAGTGAAACAAAAAAGTTCATTCTATACAGGAACATCACACATCGGACAGATTGCAAAGACTTAAGTATAAAGTATATGCTGACCAACACTCCAAGCCAAAAGATTATAACATAAACTTATACATGTTATGTTTTTATCCAATCTTCATTTAGAGAAATAACAACAAAGGGGGTTTTAAACTCAAAGTATGACTTGCCAAAGGCTGTAAGGCTGAGGGTACCTGCAGACGTTTAGACCATTTTTATACAACCCTTGAAGACAGGACGTATTATGGGATCACCCGTGGCATAGGACGTTTGGGCGTTGTCCACTTTTTTGTCCGGAGCATAACTCTGTTACCTTAAGTCTGATTGAGTTTAAACTTGGCAGTTATATTATTCTCATAATTACGGAGTGCAGTGCTCAAGAACCATAAGTCTACCTGGCATATTGTTTTCCCTATGTTGTTTTTCATAAGCAGTGTAACGTGCGTATCTTGTGACAGTTTGACACCTTGTTTGTTTATGTGACTGCAAATTAAGGAATATTTCTGCGAAGGCAACATTATTAGCTCACCTGAGCACGATAGTGCTTATGGTGAGGTATTGTGATGCTGCTATGTCCATCGTCCGTCTTACATCGTCTGTCAAATTTTGGCTTGTGTGTATACTAGAGGCTACATTTTTAGCTCGCCCGGGACGATAGTCTGGGAAGAGCTATTTTCATACCCCCGGATGTTGGCGTCGGCGTCAGTGTCAGCGTCCGCAAAAACTTTAAGCTGGCCCATATCTCATGCCCTGTTAGAGATACAGCCTTCATATTTCACCTGTGGGTACCTCTAACCAAGACCTTTAATTTGAGGCCATGACCCTTGACCTTGGAGTTTGACCCACTTTTTGACCGTTTTAAAAAAACTTTAACCTGGCCTATATCTCATGCCCTATTACACCTACAGCCTTCCTATTTCACATGTGGATACCTCTCACCAAGGCCTTTCATTTGAGACCATGACCTTTGACCTTGTGACCTTGACCTTGGAATTGACCTACTTTCAAAACACTTTAACCTGGCCTAAAAAAAGTTTAACCTGGTCTATATCTTATGCCCTATTGCACATACAGCCTTGATATTTCACATATGGACACCTCCTACCAACACCATTCACATTTGACCATGACCTTGGACCACGTGACCTTGACCTTGGAGTGTTTTTACACATACAGTCTTGATATTTCACATATGGACACCTGCTTCCAACACCGTTCACATGATTTGACCATGACCTTGGACCTTGTGACCTTGACCTTGGAGTTTGACCTACTTTTAAAAAACTTTAACCTGGCCTATATCTCATGTCCTTTTACACATACAGCCTTGATATTTCACACATGGACACCTCCTTCCAACACAGTTCACATTTGACCATGACCTTGGACCTTGTGACCTTGGAGTTTGACCTACTTTTAAAAAATGTAATTTATGGCCATGGCCTTTTTTACCTTGACCTAGGAAATGACTTTTGTTTGTGACAAGCTCTCGTTAAGACAAGCTTTATTGTCCGCGGACAATTCTTGTTTGTCCAAATGTACTCATTTTTGCTTAGGAATTTTGTTTCCATTAGCCCTGGGACAAATTCGAAATTGGGTCATCTGGGGTCAAAAACAAGATCACGGGGTTCAAATCTTAGAAAAACCTTGTGTGCACTGTAGAGGCCATATTTTTTGTCCAAATGTGCTCATTTTTGCTCAAGAAGTGTGTTTTAATGATTCCTCGAACAAGTTAAAAATTGGGTCATCTGGGGTCAAAAACTAGGTCACGGGGTCAAATCTTCGAAAAGCCTTGTGTGCACTCTAGAGGCCACAATTTTTGCCCAAACAGCCTGAAAATTGCTCAGAATGATTGTTTTGAAAATATCACGGACAAGTTTGAAATTGGGTTATCTGTGGTCAAAAACTAGGTCTAGGGGTCAAATCTTAGATAAACCTTGTGTGCACTCTAGAGGCCACATTCTTTACCCAAACAACCAGAAAATTGGTGAGAATTGTTGTCTTTATAAAATCTCGAACAAGTTTGAAATTGGGTTATCTGAGGTCAAAAACTAGGTCACAGGCTCAAATCTTAGAAAATCTTGTGTGCACTCTAGAAGCCACATTTTGTGCCTATTCAATCTGAAAATTGGTCAGAATTATTGTCTTTTTGAAATCTGGGACAAGTTCGAAATTGGGTCATCAGGGGTCAAAAACAAGGTCAGAAGGTCAAATCTTAGAAATACCTTGTGTGCACTCTAGAGGCCTCATTTTTTGCCAATCAACCTGAAAATTGGTCAGAATAAATGTCTTGATCATTTCTCGGAAATTTTGAAGTTGGTCATCTTGGGTCAAAGACTAGGTCACGAGGTCAAAACACAGAAACGGTTGCTAACCCTAGGTTGCTATGGTTACAGAAATAGTGAAAATATGGCCAAAAATGGGATCCTGCGATAAGATAATAACTAAGCAAGCTAGTTTGATGAGACTTGGTATATGACTATATGGCAATGTGTAGATTATGCACATCATTTTATTTTTGTTTTTAGACTAAAATTGTTGTTGCTATGGTTACGGAAATAGTGAAAATATGGCAAAAAATATTGGATCCTGCAATAAGTTAATAAGTAAGCAAGCTAATTTGATGAGACTTGGTATATGACTAGATGGCAATGTGTAGATTATGCACATCATTTTATCTTTGTTCTTTGACGAAAAGTGCGGTCGCTATGGTAACGGAAATAGTGAAAATAAGGCAAAAAATGGATCCTGCAACTTAATCTATTATTGATTACCATATTGAGTCAATGTGAAGCCGGTAGGGGACTTTATGTGTTGCATACAACACCAGATACTTGTTCTCTTTGCTATGTCCTTCTTCCAAACAACTGTGAAAAATTTGGCGACTGTATCGGACTTCGGGTTATACTGCCTGAAAAGCTGTGTGATGTTTATGCCACATGGCATAGTGCGAAACTTTGTGCACTGAGAGATTTCATCAAGAAGTGACATCACACAAGAATTGTTACTCTGCCACGCCCACTTTTTGAGTTATTCCCCTTTGTTTTTTTCCTTACATTTTTGTCAGGAATATATATTCTAAACCATAAGTGCTACAAAATTCAAAATTGGTACACTTATAAATTTCATTGAGGAGAAGTGACATGCACAATAATTCGTCGCCTCGTTTTTAAGCTGCGCTATCTCCATTTTTGAAAAAATCCTATATTTGGTATCGTTGTGTTCGTATTTTTATGCTCTATCTCCTGAACACCAGATATCGTCGATTGGCGGGCTGGTTTTTGAGAAATCGCGTATGCATATTGCTCTATCTCCTGATTTTTTCTTCAAATTGATCTTAATCTTATCCTATGTCCAGGACATAGAGCAATCTGTGCCTGAAAATTTCTCTCGTCCAATGAAAATAAGAATAAAAACCACGTGACCTGTTATGTGACACAAACACGAATTCCGATTACAAAATGTAAACAATTGATTTCTATTGACGATTTTGATAATATGTAAGTACATATATGTTAGCAAGTCAATCGTTAACAATTTCAAATGCTATAGGCCTATAAATCAATGGCCGTTCACAATAACACTTTATGGATGTCGGCATTCTGATTACCAGTCCTCGATTGGTAGAATAGCCGGATAGTCTTAAAAAAATGTAATTGAAATTAATTTTGGCACACAAGTACCTCAACAGGTAGATTTTTTCAACTGTACCTTATGTAGCCATTATAACAAGCAAAATATATTTCTTTAGGGCGAAAATGATATGAATTTGTTGCAATTTAAATCTACGTAGACTAGAGTCTGTATCCTTTACGATGCCATTAAAAGTTGAAATCAATTTGTACTCAAATATTTCTTTTTACTTTATCTAGAACAAAGGCCACAGGTTCGTAATACAACCGCACGCGTTGTCCAATTTCTACGGCAAAACGACAGTTTGTCTTTTTTATGATTCGTAAGGTCGGCCTATATAGCAAATAGTATTTTTCGGTGTCATTTTGAACTATCTCCTTTAAAAGTGAAAAGTGGTTTTGAAAATGACAGAATTTGCTCTATCTCCAAACAGAAATAATGATTTTTATTAAAAAATGCTGCATTGTTTCTTATTAAATTACGCATGTGGATAGATAAGGTTATTTCTGATTGTCTTGCAAAATTTGGGTCAATTTCAAGCAAACATAAAAAAGTTATGAAGGTCTGAATCTTTAAAGTCGATTTTCTCGGAAAAGTGGTTTTGGTAGTTAGCGTAACCTTAAAACGAGGCGACGAATTGTTACTCTGCCACATCCACTTTTTAAGTAATTGGCCTTTGTTGTTTTTATGCTTACATTTTGTCCAGACCATATCTCCTAAGCCATAAGTGCTATCAACCTCAAACTTTGTACACTTACAGATATCATTGAGGAAAAGTTTCATGTACAAAAACTGTTAATCTGCTCTTTTATTGTCCTTGTTTGTTTTACCCTTATAACTTTTGGGGGCACTTTTTGACTAAAACATATTGTGCTAGCAACTTCAAACTTTGTATAAAGTTACAGCTCTAGTAAGTAGGAAATACGAGGGGCGTTCATTAACAATTTAAAACATATCTGCCTTTCTTTTCAAACGCAACGTAATTAAAAATTACTGATACAGTTCCAAAGTGCTGTTTTTAGCTCCACTGGCCGACCGGCCAGCAGGCTATTGTCATGGCGGTGTGTCCGTCGTGTGTCTGGCCGTCCGTGCGTCCGTCTGTCAGTAAACTTTTTCTTTAAAAATCTTCTTCTCAGAAACTACTGGATGGATTTCTATCAAACTTCACAGGTATAATCCTAGGGTGACCCTCTCTCAGATTCCTTCAAAGAATTTGATTGAAGTAGAATAACTGCCCTTGAATGTCAAAAATAACTGATTTTGACTTTATTTTTACTCTAAAATCTACAAATCATGACAAAACTTTGACAGAATTATAGTGACTATAAAATCTTACCTTGGTATAATTTTCAGCTTGATCAAAATTTTACATCATGAGTTATGTGCACTTGAAATGGACAAAATGCCATTTTCGGCTCTTTTTGACTTTGATATCACTCCAGTAACTACAAATATTGACTAATCAAGACAAAACTTGTACAGAATGTTGGTGACCATAAGATATTGCCTTGGTATGATTTTCAGCTTGATCATAATTTTACATCATGAGTTTTGTGCCCTTGAAATTGACAAAATTGACATTTTGGCTCTATTTTGACATTGTTTTCACTCTAGCAACTACTACAAATATTGGCTATTCAAGAAAAAACTAGTATAGTATGTTGGTGACTATAAGATCTTGCCTTGGTATAATTTTCAGCTTGATCTGATTTTTACATCTTGAGTTATGTGCCCTTGAAATGGACAAAATTACCATTTTCGGCTCTATTTTGACTTTGATTTCACTCCAGTAACTACAAATATTGACTGATCAAGACAAAACTTCCCTTGGAAAAATGAAACGCAGCTCTTTCAGAAAGCTGCGCAAAAGCTGGCTTTTACGCAGCTTTTCTGCTTTTTTTTATTCTTATCCCAAAAGCTGCGTTTTTTTTTTTAAAAGAATTGAGTAAAAGCTGCGTTTTCTCCAAAAGGTGCGTTTTTTACTTAAAAGCTGCGTAAGAGCTGCGTATTTTGTTATGAAGCTGCGTAAAAGCTGCTTATTTTGTTATGAAGCTACGTAAAAGCTGCATATTTTGTTATGAAGCTGTGTATTTTGTAATGAAGCTGCATATTTTTTTATAATTTTGTCTCAGATCAAAAGACGCAGCTCAAGAAACTGCGTAAAAGCTGTGTCTTTCTTTTGCTGATTTTTCTTCCCCTTACATTAAAAAGACGCAGCTTTTACGCAGGTATCCATAGCTGCGTATTTATGAAATTTCTTTCTTTTACTTTTCCCTCAAAGGTATGTGCTCATTTTGCTTGATTTTGAGATTGAATGTCACAATACATAACCCATTTACAAATATTGATGTACCAATTAGAGAAAAAAAGACTCAGTAAAACATTGAAGAAAAATAAGAACATGCTTATTACCCTATAATGCCTATATTTTCCTGTCAATAACAAACATGCACTGTTCTCTTGGTGTCTAATTTGTCAACTGCATATCTTTCTGAATCAACATTTTGTACTTTGGGAAAGGGCTTACAAGAGAGGCAAATTGTTGTCAAATTCTATGACTGATACTTAGATTTTAACACCCTCGTAAAAACCTTTTATGTGTGCCCTAATTAAAACTTGTCTTATATGCACAAAAATTATAAAATTTCTAATGAAAAGAAAAAGGATAAACAAAATTAGTAATACTTACAATTTCTTCATATTCCATAATATTGTGCACTCAGAAAGAAAAAAATCCATTTTCTTGTATTCATTCATCTGCAATTTTTGGGAAAGTTTTAAATAGTCTGGTATTATCCAAGTACCCTTTACCCAACATCTGTAAACAAACTACTTCACAGAGTTTGACAAATTACTTCTAAATCTATTTTTATCAACAAGTAACAATACATAAATTACAATGTCCATTTCATAACCCTTTTCAATCTCAGCTTATTGTTTTGGAGTCCCTTGATCTGTCTGTTATTAGCATTTACTCTCAATGGTATCCAAAGCACTATGTCTTCTTCTTCGTCTTCTATAATAATGGCAAACATACTTTTCAGACATTATGGCTATGCGATGGGTGTTAGAAAAGAGTAGATGGTAAGCTTCTCGAGCTCCTATAATTCCACCCAAGAAGGACTTGCCATTTTGATAAAACATAGTGCGAAAAACCTTAAAACCTTACAACTTTAATCAGTATTGTAATTAACTACATATAAACTACTGTCAAGAAAAGAATTTTAGTAGGGTGATGCTTTTCTTTCTCAAATGTGTTTTATCACAACTCGTGATCTATTTTTTATACAATACAAAGTCGGGGTCTTTTTACACAAACTATGTTAAATGATTGGGAAAATCATGAAACAGTTACAAAGTTACAGATCCTTGAGAAGCGTCCTGACGAAACAAAGGTGCAAAACGTCACTCGCCAGCAGTTCAGAATGTGTAAAAAGTTGTTTTCCGGCCGCTTCAATCCATGATCGAGCATCAAGTACTTGGTATGGCCCCCATTATCTTCAACACATGCCCGAACACACCTTGGCATCAAGCAGATTCGTCCGTCTAATGGCCGTTGTGGAATAATCCTCTATTCTGTCTGCAAGTTCTGTTGCAGTTCATCCAGAGTCTGTGGGCGAACATGCTGACACGCCCTCCAAGAATGTCCCATGTATGTTCTATCGGATTAATGTCTAGAGGCCTACCAGGCCAGTCTATATGTCTAATGCTGTTGGTCCACAGAACTTCAGTCACAATTCTAGAACAATGGGGATGGGCATTACCATACATTAACTTGACATTTTGATTTGTTTACTGTGCCAGAAGGATGATAACAGGCGTAATGATCTCGTTCATAACCTTACACCAGTCATTGAACCTCGTCTGATGACAGCCAGCTCTGTTCTGTGGCAACGCTGATACCTCACGAGACCATCAAACTCCCACGTCCATACTGGTCGTGTTCAGCATGGTACAGTCGGCAAACCGTTCATTACTGTTTCAACACACACGTGTCATGCTATCATTAGAATCAAGGCAGAATCTTGACTCGTCCGTTATGAGTTTGTGTCTCACTAAGTGTATACAGTGTCAAGGTTATTTCATGTTATACTGCATCATAGACAAATGGGTCTTAGAGCAAAAAATGACATTTCGATCGATTTCTACCAGCCACCGAGAATTGCATGATGATATTAGAGGAAATATAATGTTGTGATTTGTTGTGTTAAAGAATGAAGAAATCAAATACGGATTAACAGCAATACTTGATGCTCCACTTACTTGATTTTAACTTAAACTCATAAACCCTACCGAAACCCTTCTCAAATAAATAAAAAAATCAGGATAAAACCGGTCCAGGGACACAGGGTCACTAGGGCCATATTTGAAAATAGGGGCGGGGATACCTTTTTCAAATAAAATTGAAACTTTTTCAACCCACACAGGGACACAATCGACCCAATCGGATAACCCTTGTTAACCCTTGGTAACCATGGGCTACACGTGGTTATATTATGTTACCACACGTTAAAAAAGTATATTTAATTCTTACTTCTAGAGTAACCCTGGGTAACCTTGGGTAACCCTGGATTTTAGGTTACCAAATGTTACCTACAGTAAATTTAGTTTTAATAATAGGGTAACCCTGGGTTACCTTGGGTAACCCTGGGTTAAACGAGGTTACATTAGGTTACCATATGTTATCCGAAATAAAATTATTTTAGTAACAGGGTAACCCTAGGCTACCTTGGGTAACCATGGGTTAAATGTGGTTACTTTAGGATACCATATGTTACCCAAAGTGAAGTTATTTTTAGTAACAGGGTAACCCTGGGTTACCTTGGTTAACCCTAGGTTACATTAGGCTACCATATTTTATCAAAGGAAAAGTTATTTTTAGTAACAGGGAAACCTAGGGTTAGGGTTACCCTGGGTCACCATGGGTTACACTTGGTTACATTACGTTACCATATGTTACTCAAAGAAAACTTATTTTTACTAACGAGGTAATCCTTGGTTACCTTGGGTAACAACTCAAGAATCTTTGTTTTTCCACAAAGTTTTCAAAACACACTACAGTACAGAAAATAAGGCAACTAAAACAACAAAAAATGAAAAACAGCGAAAATTTCTCTTATATATTAAAACTAGGGCTGTGGATCGTTGGGTAAGTGGCGATCCGATCCGATCCACGATTCATGAGCAACGATTCACAAATCGATCCACGAATCTCTACAGTTGCAAAAGTGGTCAGAAATCTTGTTGCAGAAGACAAATTAAGTGTCAGTTATTCACATTTTCTTCGTTTCTCCTTATGGGTTTTCATCTGCAGGGCTAGCGCTGGCGATCGCCACTTGAGCCATTGGCGACAATTTAGAAAAAAAAATCGAATGTGACTCAAAGGCTTGACTTCAACTTTTTGCCGTAAACCAATCACCAATAAACAAGGGTGTAAAAACTTACTTATTGTTTAACATGAAAATCGATAATCCGTGATTGACAACGTCTAAACGGTCTAGTAGACCAGTGGCGGATCCAGGATTTCTATGAGGGGGGTTCGGATTATATGCAAATAGGGGGGTTCGTTTTTCAAGTGTTGCACAATTTTTACTGAAATTATGCATGAAATTGAAATAATCAGGCTACAGAGGGGGGTTCGTTCGAACCCCCCGAACCCCCCCTGGATCCGCCACTGTAGACACGCGAGTTACAAATTCCTTTACAGTGCAATCATGTGGCGGAAAGAGGGGGCGCATCGGCGTTAAAACCATGTCAACAAAATCCCCGTAACTGCAGGTTGTTTTAAGCTGCACTTACGAAGTTTTGGTTGTAAAACAGCGATATCAAATCGACAATGCTTTCATTACGTCATCCTTTTTTCCCGCGCTTAATAGAATAGCATGCGCATTTTTTGTCAACAAACCGTAGTAAACATAGCCATATTTGGATGACCTGCCTGAGTGCACCCGCTTGAAAAAGATACGTGATTATGTTGAGACTGGAATTTTCCGCTGTTAGGAGAGTATTTTCAATACAATTTCTATCGACTACGTCATCAAATGACAAATGTTGGCAACGTTTCCTTTGATTTCGGCATGAAAAATGTAATGATGTACCTGTATCTTAGACTTTTTTATTTTGATAATCGTAATGTGGTATTAGAAATATATAGAACTGTAAAAAAACATGTATTAGAAACTTAGAATGTCATGACACGAAGAATGTTCCACTATCAGTTACATTCGTATTCATAATTGGAAACTAGCTCTACCTTACATCATTTGTTTACTTCCTTTTATTAGCCATTTGGCAGTTAAAGTTCGGGTAAATTAAAATAAAACGCCTTATTGTTGATCTTTTTTGTTATGTTTTAAGTATTAAACATGTTTGTTTACTTTATTATAAAAGATCGCGATCCAGCGATCTCTTGGGTGACGATTAATCGTACTCGAATCTTTGATCAGATTCGTGAATATCCGAGTACTCGGATACTCGCAGCAGCCCTAATTAAAACGCAGGTCTGGAAAAGATAGAATGCATGTCACGGCTGATCTGGATCGTAGTTGTTGTAATATGCGTAAGTGCTGACCGATCAGGATTATTTTTTTTCTTGTCACAAAATTGATTTATATGTATAAAGTATTTTTATTCCTGACTGGGATATAGATCAGACTTATGGCTTAATTCATGAACCTTACTCTTACTTATATGAAGTTACCTCAAATAGAATTCCACGGGTTTCTTACATTTTACCGTGCAGCCAGCACGATGTTTTTATTAGATTTCGCTCATGAGGACAAGTTGGTATTCAAAGACATAAGGAGGGTTCGAGGCGACTATACTAAGTTAGGATTTCTCGAGGCAACAAGGTCGGACCTTGAGCTAAACTCATGCTTATTTACTCCTACATTTAACATATTTTTGAAAGAGAATTTGCTGGAATTTATTCTTCTGTAACATGTTCTTCCATAAAATCAAGTTTTTTTTATATAAAAGTATTTTTTTTTAGTTTTTGAAAATGCCAAAACGCTTCTTCTTTTGTCACCATTTTAATTTTCATTTTTATTGTTTAAGTTTAGACAAGTCCTGTTTCAAATGTGCGGCAACTAACATTATGAATAAGACAAAATGGTATCGGAAAACTTTTAGAAAAAAGAGGAAATTGTTGATGATCAACAGTTTCCCCTTTCCCTCGATATTTTCTAGGCGAGATCTATAACATAATCATTTTCTATTTGATGCATCAATTATTTTGTCGTCTGTAACAACTATCAAAATTCAATCGACAGATTCTAACGTTGTCAGTGGAGCTGTGATGTTTGGCTATTTTGTGAATACATTATAAGAAAAGACGCGCATTTTAAATCCACATAATAATTCTTTTCCATCGAAGTTTTCAGAAGCATTGTTGTTTGTCAGAGGATTAAAATTTTGTATTTTGTCGAACGGATTCTGACCCAAACCCTGACCCTAACCCTGACCCAAACCTTGACCCTAACCCTGACCCTAACCCTAACCCTGACCCAAAACCTGACCCAAACCATAACCTTAACCCTGACCCTAACCCTGACCCTTACCCTGACCCAAACCCTAACCCTGACCCTAACCCTTTTGGAATTTTAGTGTACATCGAAGGGAGTCAAAGGGTGTCTATTGTAATCTTATTGGACATCAAAGGGAGTCAAAGGGAGTCTTGGGGAGTGAAAAAGTGTCTTTTGGAATCTTATTGGACATCGAAGGGAGATGAAGGGAGTCAATGGTAGAGAAAGGGAGTCTATTGGAATCTTATTGGTCATCAAAGGGAATCAAAGGGAGTCTTGGGGAGTGAAAGGGAGTCTATTGGAATCTTATGGGGCATTGAAAGGAGTCTATGGAATGTAGTGCACAATCCGGAGCAGACTCTAGGATTATTTAGGAACACAAAACTGCAAGTTGTCAACGAGAATACTATTACGCGCATGCTGCGCAGGTCTTTTCAATTGTAAGCATTTAGTGTTACATGAGTGTAATTTTCTGGTTGATTATAATCTTCTTGAGATGCATGGTCATGTCCTTGAATTTGACAAGATGCCTTTGATTTATGACAATCGGGGTCCTCTATTCTTCATTAGCTCCACTGGACGAAGGCCAGCGAGGCTAATGTAATGGCCCTGTGTCCGTCGTGCGTCCGTTTGTCCGTCCGTGCGTCAGCTTTTTCTTTAAACATCTTCTCCAAAAATACTGGACCAATTTCAACCAAACTTCACAGGAATCTTCCTTGCATGAACCTTTTTTGCAAATCCCCCCCCCCCCAAAAAAAAAGAAATAAATTCCGCGTGTAACTTGTTTAATTAAATAAATTGAATTTTCGAGAACAATTTATAAATCTTCTTCTCAAAAATTATTGGACCAATTTGAAAAAAAAAAAACTTCACAAGAATCTTCCTTGCATGAATCTTTTCCAAATTCCTTCTAAAAATTATATTCCGTGCAGAGCTTGAATTTTAATTAAATTATAATAATTGAATTTTCCAAAAATCTTTAATAATCTTTGTCTCCAAAACTATCGGACCAATTTCAACCAAATTTCACAGGATTATTCTTTGCACAATTCTCTTCCAGATTCCTTCATAAAGAATAGATTTTTGAGTAGAATTGACATCTTAGTTAAATAATTTAATTCAAATTTTCGAAATATCTTTAAAAGTCTACTTCTCCAAAACTATTTGACCAATTTCAACCAAACATCACAGGAATCTACCTTGCGTTCATTTCTTCAAAAGCCCTTCAAAAAATAATTTCCATTTAGAACGTAAAATTTAAAATAAATGAATTGAATTTATATTTTCGAAAAATCTTTTAAAATCTTCGTCTCCAAAACTATTGGACCAAACTTCACAGGAACCTCCCTTGCACGAATCTCTTCCAAATTGTCTCAAAAATAATTTCCGTTTAAAACTGAAATTTCGAATAAATTGATTAAAATGAATTGATTAGATTAAACTTTTGAAAAATCTTTAAAAATCTTCTTCTCCAAAACGCCTTATTGGGTTTTATTGTAATTGAATGTTCAGTGTACACTTCTCTATAAGGTTTTGTGATTAAATTTCGATCGGATGAAAAACATGGGCACTCTAGGCTGAGCTTATTTTTTGCTATATGAAACATAGGTTAGTGTAATTTTATTAATTTTTTTTCAAAAAAACGTTTTTTCTACATAACCATTTATTGGATTTCATTGTGGTGAAGCATGGATCTTGTTTGGATAGACCTCTATTGTATTCCTTGAAGACATTTGTAGTCTAAAGGTCTATACAGTCTAACAGCCAGTGGAGCTATACAGGTCCATCATTGCCCTATTGTTTTAAACTCACCTGAACACAAACTGCTCAAGGTGAGGTATCGATCGCACATCAGGTCCTCCGGCCGGCTGTCAACAATCTCTTTAATAATCTTCTTCCAAAGCAGTGGGCCAATCTTCTTGAAATTTGGCAAGAATGATTCTTGTGGGAAAGGCTTTCAAATTGGTTAAAATAAATTGAAATCAGCAAAGACTGTGGCTGCCGCGGCATGAAAAGGGGGAAAATAGGTTTATCTTTAAAACTCTTTTGTTGTTAAAATACGTGTATTCTCATTCAAACTCTTGGTGCCACAGCACAAGAAAAAAAGCAAAAATGCAAACACGTTTAAAATTGCTTCTTTTGTTAAACTAGCTTTATGATCTTCTTTGCAAAATTATACAACTCAAAAAAAGTTTAGCACACATCGGAAATTATTTATTTCTTGTCAAAAACTATTCCAAAATCCTTATAAAGAAAGCATTTAATTTTTTTGTGCTTCCTGAAAATTTTGTTTCAAATTCTAAAGAGTTAATTAGCTATCTTACGTGAAAGTGCACAGTTGCTCAAAACAATTTGATTCACAATTTAACTCCTTAAGCTTCTTTTACCAAACCATCCTTCCAATGGTCTCAAAACTTAGCAAGAATTACTATTGGGTAATTGGCTTTGAAATTTGATATTTATTCTTGCACCCATGACCCCAAAACAGAGGGCCCGAAATAGCTTAATTTTAAACAGAAAGCTACTGCTCCCAAATCAGTAGACTAGTCTACCATAAACTTCCTGAAGATATCTAATCTCAGTTGAACGACCTATGGCCATCATGGCCATCTGTATTGTCATGTAATGGACATTATGTTTTCTAGTTTGGCGCCTATTTGTATCAGTCCGACCACATTCAATTTTAATGAGTAGAGTAAAGTTGAGTAAATGAATAAGCATTTTGTTTCAAATAATTCTATGATTTAATATTGAGGATTTGAATAACGTTTTGTAAAAATAACAGGCATTTTTTTGGTAACGCGCTTTGAATATCAGATCAAATTTATGTGCCATTCATTCTGTCAACGGACGTTGTGATGTAAAGTCGTGATTATGTACTTTAGCGTTAGCATTAGTAATAAGATTACAAATAAATACTAAATGTTTGTTTTAAGTTTTAATATACTTAAAAGAAAAAGTTTAGTCAGTATTTTTGATTGTCAATTATTCGGCCAAAATAAAACATATCAGTGTAAAATTTCACACAATATTTGTTCAATCAACGTTTAACAAACATCATCAAATAATGTTGCTAAATTTTTGTTTTTTAGGTTTGTGCTAAAAGAATTTCAAAATGTGACAGGTGCACTTGCTGCAGTTAAGGCGCAAGTCTTTTTTTCTGTATAAAAGTATGGAAACCAAAGACAATAGCCAAGATACAAAAAATCCACAATAAAATTTGTAACAGTTTACATGATTTTAGCACACTGGCTTAATCAATTTGGCCAAAAATGACAATGTTAGAAACCATCTACCTAACCTACAAACTCTGGGGGTTTCCCACAGTTTGAACTTGACAAGCACTTTTTGTTTTAAGCATTGGTGTAGTTGTTGTCAAGAATGGGCACATGCATGAGATTTTGGTCATTGATACCTCTGGAAACAGCGTATCTGGAATAAACATTAATTGTGACGTCATCAAGTTACGTCACGTCCAAACTGACAAAAAACATTGAAAATTGATAACACTGTAACCAATTTGTTCAATAATGACATTTTGTTTAAAGAAGTCTGTCTTTTACTTGCTTGGCAATTTACCCGATAGTTGGCTTTTCGAGCATTGGCTAAGCCAGATCTCAGGCATTGTTTGACAAATATTGAATGTCAGTTATTTTCTTCAAATTGTCTGTCTACAATAAAAAAAACTTTGTATCAGTGATAAACCAGCTACTGGTCCTGACAGAACGATATCTTGAAAACGCAGTAAAATGCTAGGAGCAACAGGTTTGGTGCATAAGTTACCACAATCTACTGTCAATTCCATTAAAAAGAAGTTTTCTCACTCACAGTCAACAGAGAGACTTCTATTCTACTAAGAAATGATACACAGATCGATTTTTCATGTCAATGACCAGGAATTTAGACTCTACAAAAAGCCACTGCTGAAGCTGTGACTTTTCAATTTGACCCCTTTTGGAATGAATTGTCTAAAAGAAGGTTAAGTAAAACATGGATGCCAATTGTATTTCACCGACTTGGTTGAAATTTGTTGAAGATTTTTATGAGTAAAAATTTTGGCATTGTAAAACGTTTTAGACAAAATTATTGACCAAAAACTTTATACTGACTAAAGTTTTTCATCTCAGTATATAAAGCAGGGAAAATGATTTTTGAATGTTATGATTTTTATGTCCACTGTTACAAAACTTTGCAACTATATTCGTCTAATTAAAAGTCGGATATGTTATTAACTAAAATAATAATAAATTTTTCGGCATCACACAGAAAGATTCTATATACATTGAGATAAGAAGAAGACAAGAAATTGTGAAATAGGAGCTGAGTTGGAGTCAAACAAACTTTAGAAAATCTTCAACACTCACCGAATTTCGATGAATTGTTTTAAACATGCTTGAGGGAGTGGTGGGTAGGGCTGGGGAGTCCTTGGGTATGCCTGAGGGAGTAATGGGTAGGGAGTCCTAGGGTATGCCCGGGGGAGTGGTGGGTAGGGGTGAGGGAGTCCTAGGGTATGCCTGAGGGAGAGGTGGGTAGGGGTGGGGGAGTCCTAGGTTATCCATAGGGAATGCCAGTGTAGTCCTTTGGTATACCTTGGGTGTGTACTTTGATCGTAATCAATATCTGATGTCAATCTATGTGGGGAAGCAGCTGGAGGCTCGGTTAGGGTGTTGTAGTAGTACTAGTGAGAGAAATACCAGAAATCCATGGTTAGGTGCTCACGCCGCCGCGATATGACCAAAGTAGTTCAACACGGCATAAAACCCTACTAAGCCAACCCAATATCTGATGTCGATTTATTTTAGCCAAACTTAAAATCAAAACCCGATTTTCTCCTTTTGCTTCAATATTTTCCATGCTATGTCTTTGAGAAAAAAATGGATTTGGTCTAAAAAGCCACAACACATTCTCAGACTGCTATACATGCAAGCTGATTGGGATCGATTCTCATATGTTCAAGCATATATATTGAGCTGGTTGTATCAAATCATTTAAGGTCTAAAACAGAATATTAATAATGTCTGATCTGGATCTATGAAAATAAATAAAAAATGTCAAACGTTCTATAACAGTACATACGTCTGTTTTTCTTAATCCATACAAAAATAAAACTAATAGTTCGCAATAATCATGTTTATACAACCACACTTAAAGTTGAACTGAAATGTAAAATGAGTACATCAAAATATCATTTGAATTTGAGGCCACGTGACCTGAATTGACCAATCAACATTCACTCTGACTGATCAGTCATGACTGATTTCGTCAAAATCTCCTAACCCTAACCCTAACCCCTAACCCTAACCCTAACCCTAACCCTAGGGTTAAGCCCGTGCGCTGTAAAACATCAATTTTTTTTATGCCTGTATATTCTCAATTAATCGCCAAATAAGTACTTATCGATTTAATTGACATAGAGAAACGTTTTAGCTATCCAAAAAGGCAATAAAAGATGTAAAGTTTCTTTTTTGCTAAGTATACTATCTACCTTGTTTTGAAACCAGAAAAATTATGTATTTGCATTGAACCATATGCGCCAATGAATCAGTTTTGTCATTTGAGTCACATGATCTAAGCAACCAATCAGAGCAAAGATTGATCATTTCAGCTTGGTCATTTCGCCATTTGTCCCATTACCTAATGATTGTATAGTAATTAAATATGGAGCGCGGACCTGGAAGCAGATATTAATCACGTGACATTTTCAGCCAATCATACTTCATCTCCCCATCATACCCCAAAATAGATTCCCAATCTCGAACAGATCTACTTTTCCCGTCGCCACCACGTGATGAAATTAACCAATCAAATCAAAATTGCCAATCGTCTTGTGCCAATATTTGCTTTTTCATCTAACCCTCACTCCCGATATGGATCTAACATCCTCAACTTAAATATTACCCAAGCTCAACATCACGTGATTAAATAAGCCAATCAAATCAAAATGTGCCAATCGTCTTGTGCCAATCTTCGCTTTTTCATCTAACCCTAACCCTAACCCTAACCCTACCCTAACCCTAACCCTAACCCTAACCCTAACCCTAACCCTAAAAAATTCATAAATCTTCTTCTCAAAAATTATTGGACCAATTTGAAAAAAAACTTCACAAGAATCTTCCTTGCATGAATCTTTTCCAAATTCCTTCAAAAATTTATATTCCGTGCAGAGCTTAAATTTTAATTACATTATAATAATTGAATTTTCCAAAAATCTTTAATAATCTTTGTCTCCAAAACTATCGGACCAATTTCAACCAAATTTCACAGGATTCTTCTTTGCACAATTCTCTTCCAGATTTCTTCATAAAGAATAGATTTTTGAGTAGAATTGACATCTTAGTTAAATAATTTAATTCAAATTTTCGAAATATCTTTAAAAGTCTACTTCTTCAAAACTATTTGAACAATTTCAACCAAACATCACAGGAATCTTCCTTGCATTCATTTCTTCAAAAGCCCTTCAAAAAATAATTCCCATTTAGAACGCAAAATTTAAAATAAATGAATTGAATTTATATTTTCGAAAAATCTTTAAAAATCTTCGTCTCCAAAACTATTGGACCAAACTTCACAGGAACCTCCCTTGCACGAATCTCTTACAAATTCCCTAAAAAATAATTTCCGTTTAAAACTGAAATTTTGAATAAATTGATTAAAATGAATTAATTAGATTAAACTTTTGAAAAATCTTTAAAAATCTTCTTCTCCAAAACGCCTTATTGGGTTTTATTGTAATTGAATGTTCAATGTACACTTCTCTATAAGGTTTTGTGATTAAATTTCGATCGGATGAAAGACATGGGCACTCTAGGCTGAGCTTATTTTTTGCTATATGAAACATAGGTTAGTGTAATTTTATTTATTTATTTTCAAAAAAAAAAAAAAAAAAAAAAAACGTTTTTTCTACATAACCATTTATTGGATTTCATTGTGGTGAAGCATGGATCTTGTTGGGATAGACCTCTATTGTATTCCTTGAAGACATTTGTAGTCTAAAGGTCTATACAGTCTGACAGCTAGTGGAGCTATACAGGTCCATCATTGCCCTCTTGTTTTAAACTTACCTGAACACAAACTGCTCAAGGTGAGGTATCGATTGCACATCAGGTCCTCCGGCCGGCTGTCTACAATCTCTTTAATAATCTTCTTCCAAAGCAGTGGGCCAATCTTCTTGAAATTTGGCAAGAATGATTCTTGTGGGAAAGGCTTTCAAATTGGTTAAAATAAATTGAAATCAGCAAAGACTGTGGCTGCCGCGGCATGAAAAGGGGGAAAATAGGTTTATCTTTAAAACTCTTTTGTTGTTAAAATACGTGTATTCTCATTCAAACTCTTGGTGCCACAGCACAAGAAAAAAAGCAAAAATGCAAACACGTTTAAAATTGCTTCTTTTGTTAAACTAGCTTTATGATCTTCTTTGCAAAATTATACTACTCAAAAAAAGTTTAGCACACATCGAAAATTATTTATTTCTTGTCAAAAACTATTCCAAAATCCTTATAAAGAAAGCATTTAATTTTCTTGTGCTTCCTTAAAATTTTGTTTCAAATTCTAAAGAGTTAATTAGCTTTCTTACGTTAGAGTGCACAGTTGCTCAAAACAATTTGATTCACAATTCAACTCCTTAAGCTTCTTTTACCAAACCATCCTTCCAATGGTCTCGAAACTTAGCAAGAATTACTATTGGGTAATTGGCTTTGAAATTTGATATTAATTCTTGCACCCATGACCCCAAAACAGAGGGCCCGAAATAGCTTAATTTTAAACAGAAAGCTTCTGCTCCCAAATCATTATACTAGTCTACCATAAACTTCCTGAAGATATCTAATCTCAGTTGAACGACCTAGGGCCATCATGGCCATCTGTATTGTCATGTAATGGACATTATGTTTTCTAGTTTGGCGCCTATTTGTATCAGTCCGACCACATTCAATTTTAATGAGTAGAGTAAAGTTGAGTAAATGAATAAGCATTTTGTTTCAAATAATTCTATGATTTAATATTGAGGATTTGAATAACGTTTTGTAAAAATAACAGGCATTTTTTTGGTAACGCGCTTTGAATATCAGATCAAATTTATGTGCCATTCATTCTGTCAACGGACGTTGTGATGTAAAGTCGTGATTATGTGCTTTAGCGTTAGCATTAGTAATAAGATTACAAATAAATACTAATAATAAATGTTTGTTTTAAGTTTAAATATACTTAAAAGAAAAAAGTTTAGTCAGTATTTTTGATTGTCAATTATTCGGCCAAAATAAAACATATCAGTGTAAAATTTCACACAATATTTGTTCAATCAACGTTTAACAAACATCATCAAATAATGTTGCTAATTTTTTGTTTTTTAGGCTTGTGCTAAAAGAATTTCAAAATGTGACAGGTGCACTTGCTGCAGTTAAGGCGCAAGTCTTTTTTCTGTATAAATGTATGGAAACCAAAGACAATAGCCCAGATACAAAAAATCCACAATAAAATTTGTAACAGCTTACATGATTTTAGCACCCTGGCTTAATCAATTTGGCCAAAAATGACAATGTTAGAAACCATCTACCTAACCTACAAACTCTGGGGGTTTCCCACAGTTTGAACTTGACAAGCACTTTTTGTTTTAAGCATTGATGTAGTTGTTGTCAAGAATGGGCACATGCATGAGATTTTGGTCATTGATACCTCTGGAAACAGCGTATCTGGAATAAACATTGATTGTGACGTCATCAAGTTACGTCACGTCCAAACTGACAAAAAACATTGAAAATTGATAACACGTAACCAATTTGTTCAATAATGACATTTTGTTTAAAGAAGTCTCTCTTTTACTTTCCTGGCCATTTACCCGATAGTTGGCTTTTCGAGCATTGGCTAAGCCAGATCTCAGGCATTGTTTGACAAATATTGAATGTCAGTTATTTTCTTCAAATTGTCTGTCTACAATAAAAAAAAAACTTTGTATCAGTGATAAACCAGCTACTGGTCCTGACAGAACGATATCTTGAAAACGCAGTAAAATGCTAGGAGCAACAGGTTTGGTGCATAAGTTACCACAATCTACTGTCAATTCCATTAAAAAGAAGTTTTCTCACTCACAGTCAACAGAGAGACTTCTATTCTACCAAGAAATGATACAAAGATCGATTTTTCATGTCAATGACCAGGAATTTAGACTCTACAAAAAGCCACTGCTGAAGCTGTGACTTTTCAATTTGACCCCTTTTGGAATGAATTGTCTAAAAGAAGGTTAAGTAAAACATGGATGCCAATTGTATTTCACCGACTTGGTTGAAATTTGTTGAAGATTTTTATGAGTAAAAATTTTGGCATTGTAAAACATTTTAGACAAAATTATTGACCAAAAACTTTATACTGACTAAAGTTTTTCATCTCAGTATATAAAGCAGGAAAAATGATTTTTGAATGTTATGATTTTTATGTCCCCTGTTACAAAACTTTGCAACTATATTCGTCTAATTAAAAGTCGGATATGTTATTAACTAAAATAATAATAAATCTTTCGGCATCACACAGAAAGATTCTATATACATTGAGATAAGAAGAAGACAAGAAATTGTGAAATATGAGCTGAGTTGGAGTCAAACAAACTTTAGAAAATCTTCAACACTCACCGAATTTCGATGAATTGTTTTAAACATGCTTGAGGGAGTGGTGGGTAGGGCTGGGGAGTCCTTGGGTATGCCTGAGGGAGTAATGGGTAGGGAGTCCTAGGGTATGCCTGGGGGAGTGGTGGGTAGGGGTTAGGGAGTCCTAGGGTATGCCTGAGGGAGAGGTGGGTAGGGGTGGGGGAGTCCTAGGTTATCCATAGGGAATGCCAGTGTAGTCCTTTGGTATACCTTGGGTGTGTACTTTGATCGTAATCAATATCTGATGTCAATCTATGTTGGGAAGCAGCTGGAGGCTCGGTTAGGGTGTTGTAGTAGTACTAGTGAGAGAAATACCAGAAATCCATGGTTAGGTGATCACGCCGCCGCGATATGACCAAAGTAGTTCAACACGGCATAAAACCCTACTAAGCCAACCCAATATCTGATGTCGATTTATTTTAGCCAAAATTAAAATCAAAACCCGATTTTCTCCTTTTGCTTCAATATTTTCCATGCTATGTCTTTGAGAAAAAATGGCTTTGGTCTAAAAAGCCACAAAACATTCTCAGACTGCTATACATGCAAGCTGATTGGGATCGATTCTCATATGTTCAAGCATATAAAGTGAACTGGTTGTATCAAATTATTTAAGGTCTAAAACAGAGTATTAATAATGTCTGATCTGGATCTATGAAAATGAATAAAAAATGTCAAACGTTCTATAACAGTACATACGTCCTTCTTTCTTAATCCATACAAAAATAAAACTAATAGTTCGCAATAATCATGTTTATACAACCACACTTAAAGTTGAACTAAAATGTAAAAGGAGTCCATCAAAATATCATTTGAATTTGAGGCCACGTGACCTGAATTGACAAATCAACATTCACTCTGACTGATCAGTCATGACTGATTTCGTCAAAATCTCCTACCCTAACCCTAACCCTAACCCTAACCCTAACCCTAACCCTAACCCTAACCCTAACCCTAACCCTAACCCTAACCCTAACCCTAACCCTAACCCTAACCCTAACCCTAACCCTAACCCTAACCCTAACCCTAACCCTAACCCTAACCCTAACCCTAACCCTAACCCTAAACCCTAACCCTAACCCTAACCCTAAACCCTAACCCTAACCCTAACCCTAAACCCTAACCCTAACCCTAACCCTAACCCTAACCCTAACCCTAACCCTAACCCTAACCCTAACCCTAACCCTAACCCTAACCCTAACCCTAAACCCTAACCCTAACCCTAACCCTAACCCTAACCCTAACCCTAACCCTAACCCTAACCCTAACCCTAACCCTAACCCTAAGGGTTTTCGGGCGGAAAAAGTTTTTGTCTCGGATTTCCTTCAAATTTTCACAGCTGGTAGCCCTTGGCACTGGGAACGCGCACACGAAATTTCAGGCTCCAACCTCGCCTAGGACCGAGATGGCAGCCACTTAAAGCTCGAATAGAGCTCAGAATTCATGGCCCGAAAAAACCGCCGTAACTTTTTTCACGGGGGAGATACGCCAATTCCGACTTCAAATTCGGACTCAGCGACCCCGAATACACAAAGGAGGTGTGAAAAAAGGGTACCTTAGATTTTGGCCAAAATCCCCAGGCGTTTTTTCGGGCGGAAAAACTTTTTGTCTCTGATTTCCTTCAAATTTTCACAGCTGATAGCCCTTGGCACTGGGAACGCGCACACGAAATTTCAGGCTCCAACCTCGCCTAGGACCGAGATGGCAGCCACTTAAAGCTCGAATAGAGCTCAGAATTCATGGCCCGAAAAAAACCGCCGTAACTTTTTTCACGGGGGAGATACGCCAATTCCGACTTCAAATTCGGACTCAGAGACCCCGAATACACAAAGGAGGTGTGAAAAAAGGGTACCTTCGATTTTGGCCAAAATCGGCAAAAACGCCTGATGCCCAGGCGTTTTTTCGGGCGGAAAAACTTTTTGTCTCGGATTTCCTTCAAATTTTCACAGCTGGTAGCCCTTGGCACTGGGAACGCGCACACGAAATTTCAGGCTCCAACCTCGCCTAGGACCGAGATGGCAGCCACTTAAAGCTCGAATAGAGCTCAGAATTCATGGCCCGAAAAAACCGCCGTAACTTTTTTCACGGGGGAGATACGCCAATTCCGACTTCAAATTCGGACTCAGCGACCCCGAATACACAAAGTAGGTGTGAAAAAGGGTACCTTAGATTTTGGCCAAAATCGGCAAAAACGCCTGATGTATAGCCCAGGCGTTTTTTCGGGCGGAAAAATTTTTTGTCTCGGATTTCCTTCAAATTTTCACAGCTGGTAGCCCTTGGCACTGGGAACGCGCACACGAAATTTCAGGCTCGCCTAGGACCGAGATGGCAGCCACTTCAAGCTCGAATAGAGCTCAGAATTCATGGCCCGAAAAAACCGCCGTAACTTTTTTCACGGGGGAGATACGCCAATTCTGACTTCAAATTCGGACTCAGCGACCCCGAATACACAAAGGAGGTGTGAAAAAAGGGTACCTTAGATTTTGGCCAAAATCGGCAAAAACGCCTGAGGCCCAGGCGTTTTTTCGGGCGGAAAACTTTTTGTCTCGGATTTCCTTCAAATTTTCACAGCTGGTAGCCCTTGGCACTGGGAACGCGCACACGAAATTTCAGGCTCCAACCTCGCCTAGGACCGAGATGGCAGCCACTTAAAGCTCGAATAGAGCTCAGAATTCATGGCCCGAAAAAACCGCCGTAACTTTTTTCACGGGGGAGATACGCTAATTCCGACTTCAAATTCGGACTCAGCGACCCCGAATACACAAAGTAGGTGTGAAAAAAGGGTACCTTAGATTTTGGCCAAAATCGGCAAAAACGCCTGATGTATATATAGCCCAGGCGTTTTTTCGGGCGGAAAAATTTTTTGTCTCGGATTTCCTTCAAATTTTCACAGCTGGTAGCCCTTGGCACTGGGAACGCGCACACGAAATTTCAGGCTCCAACCTCGCCTAGGACCGAGATGGCAGCCACTTCAAGCTCGAATAGAGCTCAGAATTCATGGCCCGAAAAAACCGCCGTAACTTTTTTCACGGGGGAGATACGCCAATTCTGACTTCAAATTCGGACTCAGCGACCCCGAATACACAAAGGAGGTGTGAAAAAAGGGTACCTTAGATTTTGGCCAAAATCGGCAAAAACGCCTGAGGCCCAGGCGTTTTTTTCGGGCGGAAAAACTTTTTGTCTCGGATTTCCTTCAAATTTTCACAGCTGGTAGCCCTTGGCACTGGGAACGCGCACACGAAATTTCAGGCTCCAACCTCGCCTAGGACCGAGATGGCAGCCACTTAAAGCTCGAAGAGAGCTCAGAATTCATGGCCCGAAAAAACCGCCGTAACTTTTTTCACGGGGGAGATACGCCAATTCCGACTTCAAATTCGGACTCAGCGACCCCGAATACACAAAGTAGGTGTGAAAAAAGGGTACCTTAGATTTTGGCCAAAATCGGCAAAAACGCCTGATGTATATATAGCCCAGGTGTTTTTTCGGGCGGAAAAACTTTTTGTCTCGGATTTCCTTCAAATTTTCACAGCTGGTAGCCCTTGGCACTGGGAACGCGCACACGAAATTTCAGGCTCCAACCTCGCCTAGGACCGAGATGGCAGCCACTTAAAGATCGAATAGAGCTTAGAATTCATCGCCCGAAAAAACCGCCGTAACTTTTTTCACGGGGGAGATACGCCAATTCCGACTTCAAATTCGGACTCAGCGACCCCGAATACACAAAGGAGGTGTGAAAAAAGGGTACCTTAGATTTTGGCCAAATTCGGCAAAAACGCCCAGGCGGAAAAACTTTTTGTCTCGGATTTCCTTCAAATTTTCACAGCTGGTAGCCCTTGGCACTGGGAACGCGCACACGAAATTTCAGGCTCCAACCTCGCCTAGGACCGAGATGGCAGCCACTTAAAGCTCGAATAGAGCTCAGAATTCATGGCCCGAAAAAACCGCCGTAACTTTTTTCACGGGGGAGATACGCCAATTCCGACTTCAAATTCGGACTCAGCGACCCCGAATACACAAAGGAGGTGTGAAAAAAGGGTACCTTAGATTTTGGCCAAAATCGGCAAAAACGCCTGATGTATAGCCCAGGCGTTTTTTCGGGCGGAAAAACTTTTTGTCTCTGATTTCCTTCAAATTTTCACAGCTGATAGCCCTTGGCACTGGGAACGCGCACACGAAATTTCAGGCTCCAACCTCGCCTAGGACCGAGATGGCAGCCACTTAAAGCTCGAATAGAGCTCAGAATTCATGGCCCGAAAAAACCGCCGTAACTTTTTTCACGGGGGAGATACGCCAATTCCGACTTCAAATTCGGACTCAGAGACCCCGAATACACAAAGGAGGTGTGAAAAAAGGGTACCTTAGATTTTGGCCAAAATCGGCAAAAACGCCTGATGCCCAGGCGTTCTTTCGGGCGGAAAAACTTTTTGTCTCGGATTTCCTTCAAATTTTCACAGCTGGTAGCCCTTGGCACTGGGAACGCGCACACGAAATTTCAGGCTCCAACCTCGCCTAGGACCGAGATGGCAGCCACTTAAAGCTCGAATAGAGCTCAGAATTCATCGCCCGAAAAAACCGCCGTAACTTTTTTCACGGGGGAGATACGCCAATTCCGACTTCAAATTCGGACTCAGCGACCCCGAATACACAAAGTAGGTGTGAAAAAGGGTACCTTAGATTTTGGCCAAAATCGGCAAAAACGCCTGATGTATAGCCCAGGCGTTTTTTCGGGCGGAAAAATTTTTTGTCTCGGATTTCCTTCAAATTTTCACAGCTGGTAGCCCTTGGCACTGGGAACGCGCACACGAAATTTCAGGCTCGCCTAGGACCGAGATGGCAGCCACTTCAAGCTCGAATAGAGCTCAGAATTCATGGCCCGAAAAAACCACCGTAACTTTTTTCACGGGGGAGATACGCCAATTCTGACTTCAAATTCGGACTCAGCGACCCCGAATACACAAAGGAGGTGTGAAAAAAGGGTACCTTAGATTTTGGCCAAAATCGGCAAAAACGCCTGAGGCCCAGGCGTTTTTTCGGGCGGAAAACTTTTTGTCTCGGATTTCCTTCAAATTTTCACAGCTGGTAGCCCTTGGCACTGGGAACGCGCACACGAAATTTCAGGCTCCAACCTCGCCTAGGACCGAGATGGCAGCCACTTAAAGCTCGAATAGAGCTCAGAATTCATGGCCCGAAAAAACCGCCGTAACTTTTTTCACGGGGGAGATACGCCAATTCCGACTTCAAATTCGGACTCAGCGACCCCGAATACACAAAGTAGGTGTGAAAAAAGGGTACCTTAGATTTTGGCCAAAATCGGCAAAAACGCCTGATGTATATATAGCCCAGGCGTTTTTTCGGGCGGAAAAACTTTTTGTCTCGGATTTCCTTCAAATTTTCACAGCTGGTAGCCCTTGGCACTGGGAACGCGCACACGAAATTTCAGGCTCCAACCTCGCCTAGGACCGAGATGGCAGCCACTTAAAGATCGAATAGAGCTTAGAATTCATGGCCCGAAAAAACCGCCGTAACTTTTTTCACGGGGGAGATACGCCAATTCCGACTTCAAATTCGGACTCAGCGACCCCGAATACACAAAGTAGGTGTGAAAAAGGGTACCTTAGATTTTGGCCAAAATCGGCAAAAACGCCTGATGTATAGCCCAGGCGTTTTTTCGGGCGGAAAATTTTTTTGTCTCGGATTTCCTTCAAATTTTCACAGCTGGTAGCCCTTGGCACTGGGAACGCGCACACGAAATTTCAGGCTCGCCTAGGACCGAGATGGCAGCCACTTCAAGCTCGAATAGAGCTCAGAATTCATGGCCCGAAAAAACCGCCGTAACTTTTTTCACGGGGGAGATACGCCAATTCTGACTTCAAATTCGGACTCAGCGACCCCGAATACACAAAGGAGGTGTGAAAAAAGGGTACCTTAGATTTTGGCCAAATTCGGCAAAAACGCCCAGGCGGAAAAAGTTTTTGTCTCGGATTTCCTTCAAATTTTCACAGCTGGTAGCCCTTGGCACTGGGAACGCGCACACGAAATTTCAGGCTCCAACCTCGCCTAGGACCGAGATGGCAGCCACTTAAAGCTCGAATAGAGCTCAGAATTCATGGCCCGAAAAAACCGCCGTAACTTTTTTCACGGGGGAGATACGCCAATTCCGACTTCAAATTCGGACTCAGCGACCCCGAATACACAAAGTAGGTGTGAAAAAAGGGTACCTTAGATTTTGGCCAAAATCGGCAAAAACGCCTGATGTATATATAGCCCAGGCGTTTTTTCGGGCGGAAAAACTTTTTGTCTCGGATTTCCTTCAAATTTTCACAGCTGGTAGCCCTTGGCACTGGGAACGCGCACACGAAATTTCAGGCTCCAACCTCGCCTAGGACCGAGATGGCAGCCACTTAAAGATCGAATAGAGCTTAGAATTCATGGCCCGAAAAAACCGCCGTAACTTTTTTCACGGGGGAGATACGCCAATTCCGACTTCAAATTCGGACTCAGCGACCCCGAATACACAAAGTAGGTGTGAAAAAGGGTACCTTAGATTTTGGCCAAAATCGGCAAAAACGCCTGATGTATAGCCCAGGCGTTTTTTCGGGCGGAAAATTTTTTTGTCTCGGATTTCCTTCAAATTTTCACAGCTGGTAGCCCTTGGCACTGGGAACGCGCACACGAAATTTCAGGCTCGCCTAGGACCGAGATGGCAGCCACTTCAAGCTCGAATAGAGCTCAGAATTCATGGCCCGAAAAAACCGCCGTAACTTTTTTCACGGGGGAGATACGCCAATTCTGACTTCAAATTCGGACTCAGCGACCCCGAATACACAAAGGAGGTGTGAAAAAAGGGTACCTTAGATTTTGGCCAAATTCGGCAAAAACGCCCAGGCGGAAAAAGTTTTTGTCTCGGATTTCCTTCAAATTTTCACAGCTGGTAGCCCTTGGCACTGGGAACGCGCACACGAAATTTCAGGCTCCAACCTCGCCTAGGACCGAGATGGCAGCCACTTAAAGCTCGAATAGAGCTCAGAATTCATGGCCCGGAAAAACCGCCGTAACTTTTTTCACGGGGGAGATACGCCAATTCCGACTTCAAATTCGGACTCAGCGACCCCGAATACACAAAGTAGGTGTGAAAAAAGGGTACCTTAGATTTTGGCCAAAATCGGCAAAAACGCCTGATGTATATATAGCCCAGGCGTTTTTTCGGGCGGAAAAACTTTTTGTCTCGGATTTCCTTCAAATTTTCACAGCTGGTAGCCCTTGGCACTGGGAACGCGCACACGAAATTTCAGGCTCCAACCTCGCCTAGGACCGAGATGGCAGCCACTTAAAGATCGAATAGAGCTTAGAATTCATCGCCCGAAAAAACCGCCGTAACTTTTTTCACGGGGGAGATACGCCAATTCCGACTTCAAATTCGGACTCAGCGACCCCGAATACACAAAGGAGGTGTGAAAAAAGGGTACCTTAGATTTTGGCCAAATTCGGCAAAAACGCCCAGGCGGAAAAACTTTTTGTCTCGGATTTCCTTCAAATTTTCACAGCTGGTAGCCCTTGGCACTGGGAACGCGCACACGAAATTTCAGGCTCCAACCTCGCCTAGGACCGAGATGGCAGCCACTTAAAGCTCGAATAAAGCTCAGAATTCATGGCCCGAAAAAACCGCCGTAACTTTTTTCACGGGGGAGATACGCCAATTCCGACTTCAAATTCGGACTCAGCGACCCTGAATACACAAAGGAGGTGTGAAAAAAGGGTACCTTAGATTTTGGCCAAAATCGGCAAAAATATAGCCCAGGCGTTTTTTCGGGCGGAAAAAGTTTTTGTCTCGGATTTCCTTCAAATTTTCACAGCTGGTAGCCCTTGGCACTGGGAACGCGCACACGAAATTTCAGGCTCCAACCTCGCCTAGGACCGAGATGGCAGCCACTTAAAGCTCGAATAGAGCTCAGAATTCATGGCCCGAAAAAACCGCCGTAACTTTTTTCACGGGGGAGATACGCCAATTCCGACTTCAAATTCGGACTCAGCGACCCCGAATACACAAAGGAGGTGTGAAAAAAGGGTACCTTAGATTTTGGCCAAAATCGGCAAAAACGCCTGATGTATAGCCCAGGCGTTTTTTCGGGCGGAAAAACTTTTTGTCTCTGATTTCCTTCAAATTTTCACAGCTGATAGCCCTTGGCACTGGGAACGCGCACACGAAATTTCAGGCTCCAACCTCGCCTAGGACCGAGATGGCAGCCACTTAAAGCTCGAATAGAGCTCAGAATTCATGGCCCGAAAAAACCGCCGTAACTTTTTTCACGGGGGAGATACGCCAATTCCGACTTCAAATTCGGACTCAGAGACCCCGAATACACAAAGGAGGTGTGAAAAAAGGGTACCTTAGATTTTGGCCAAAATCGGCAAAAACGCCTGATGCCCAGGCGTTTTTTCGGGCGGAAAAACTTTTTGTCTCGGATTTCCTTCAAATTTTCACAGCTGGTAGCCCTTGGCACTGGGAACGCGCACACGAAATTTCAGGCTCGCCTAGGACCGAGATGGCAGCCACTTCAAGCTCGAATAGAGCTCAGAATTCATGGCCCGAAAAAACCGCCGTAACTTTTTTCACGGGGGAGATACGCCAATTCTGACTTCAAATTCGGACTCAGCGACCCCGAATACACAAAGGAGGTGTGAAAAAAGGGTACCTTAGATTTTGGCCAAAATCGGCAAAAACGCCTGAGGCCCAGGCGTTTTTTCGGGCGGAAAACTTTTTGTCTCGGATTTCCTTCAAATTTTCACAGCTGGTAGCCCTTGGCACTGGGAACGCGCACACGAAATTTCAGGCTCCAACCTCGCCTAGGACCGAGATGGCAGCCACTTAAAGCTCGAATAGAGCTCAGAATTCATGGCCCGAAAAAACCGCCGTAACTTTTTTCACGGGGGAGATACGCCAATTCCGACTTCAAATTCGGACTCAGCGACCCCGAATACACAAAGTAGGTGTGAAAAAAAGGGTACCTTAGATTTTGGCCAAAATCGGCAAAAACGCCTGATGTATATATAGCCCAGGCGTTTTTTCGGGCGGAAAAACTTTTTGTCTCGGATTTCCTTCAAATTTTCACAGCTGGTAGCCCTTGGCACTGGGAACGCGCACACGAAATTTCAGGCTCCAACCTCGCCTAGGACCGAGATGGCAGCCACTTAAAGATCGAATAGAGCTTAGAATTCATGGCCCGAAAAAACCGCCGTAACTTTTTTCACGGGGGAGATACGCCAATTCCGACTTCAAATTCGGACTCAGCGACCCCGAATACACAAAGTAGGTGTGAAAAAGGGTACCTTAGATTTTGGCCAAAATCGGCAAAAACGCCTGATGTATAGCCCAGGCGTTTTTTCGGGCGGAAAATTTTTTTGTCTCGGATTTCCTTCAAATTTTCACAGCTGGTAGCCCTTGGCACTGGGAACGCGCACACGAAATTTCAGGCTCGCCTAGGACCGAGATGGCAGCCACTTCAAGCTCGAATAGAGCTCAGAATTCATGGCCCGAAAAAACCGCCGTAACTTTTTTCACGGGGGAGATACGCCAATTCTGACTTCAAATTCGGACTCAGCGACCCCGAATACACAAAGGAGGTGTGAAAAAAGGGTACCTTAGATTTTGGCCAAATTCGGCAAAAACGCCCAGGCGGAAAAAGTTTTTGTCTCGGATTTCCTTCAAATTTTCACAGCTGGTAGCCCTTGGCACTGGGAACGCGCACACGAAATTTCAGGCTCCAACCTCGCCTAGGACCGAGATGGCAGCCACTTAAAGCTCGAATAGAGCTCAGAATTCATGGCCCGAAAAAACCGCCGTAACTTTTTTCACGGGGGAGATACGCCAATTCCGACTTCAAATTCGGACTCAGCGACCCCGAATACACAAAGTAGGTGTGAAAAAAGGGTACCTTAGATTTTGGCCAAAATCGGCAAAAACGCCTGATGTATATATAGCCCAGGCGTTTTTTCGGGCGGAAAAACTTTTTGTCTCGGATTTCCTTCAAATTTTCACAGCTGGTAGCCCTTGGCACTGGGAACGCGCACACGAAATTTCAGGCTCCAACCTCGCCTAGGACCGAGATGGCAGCCACTTAAAGATCGAATAGAGCTTAGAATTCATCGCCCGAAAAAACCGCCGTAACTTTTTTCACGGGGGAGATACGCCAATTCCGACTTCAAATTCGGACTCAGCGACCCCGAATACACAAAGGAGGTGTGAAAAAAGGGTACCTTAGATTTTGGCCAAATTCGGCAAAAACGCCCAGGCGGAAAAACTTTTTGTCTCGGATTTCCTTCAAATTTTCACAGCTGGTAGCCCTTGGCACTGGGAACGCGCACACGAAATTTCAGGCTCCAACCTCGCCTAGGACCGAGATGGCAGCCACTTAAAGCTCGAATAGAGCTCAGAATTCATGGCCCGAAAAAACCGCCGTAACTTTTTTCACGGGGGAGATACGCCAATTCCGACTTCAAATTCGGACTCAGCGACCCTGAATACACAAAGGAGGTGTGAAAAAAGGGTACCTTAGATTTTGGCCAAAATCGGCAAAAATATAGCCCAGGCGTTTTTTCGGGCGGAAAAAGTTTTTGTCTCGGATTTCCTTCAAATTTTCACAGCTGGTAGCCCTTGGCACTGGGAACGCGCACACGAAATTTCAGGCTCCAACCTCGCCTAGGACCGAGATGGCAGCCACTTAAAGCTCGAATAGAGCTCAGAATTCATGGCCCGAAAAAACCGCCGTAACTTTTTTCACGGGGGAGATACGCCAATTCCGACTTCAAATTCGGACTCAGCGACCCCGAATACACAAAGGAGGTGTGAAAAAAGGGTACCTTAGATTTTGGCCAAAATCGGCAAAAACGCCTGATGTATAGCCCAGGCGTTTTTTCGGGCGGAAAAACTTTTTGTCTCTGATTTCCTTCAAATTTTCACAGCTGATAGCCCTTGGCACTGGGAACGCGCACACGAAATTTCAGGCTCCAACCTCGCCTAGGACCGAGATGGCAGCCACTTAAAGCTCGAATAGAGCTCAGAATTCATGGCCCGAAAAAACCGCCGTAACTTTTTTCACGGGGGAGATACGCCAATTCCGACTTCAAATTCGGACTCAGAGACCCCGAATACACAAAGGAGGTGTGAAAAAATGGTACCTTAGATTTTGGCCAAAATCGGCAAAAACGCCTGATGCCCAGGCGTTTTTTCGGGCGGAAAAACTTTTTGTCTCGGATTTCCTTCAAATTTTCACAGCTGGTAGCCCTTGGCACTGGGAACGCGCACACGAAATTTCAGGCTCGCCTAGGACCGAGATGGCAGCCACTTCAAGCTCGAATAGAGCTCAGAATTCATGGCCCGAAAAAACCGCCGTAACTTTTTTCACGGGGGAGATACGCCAATTCTGACTTCAAATTCGGACTCAGCGACCCCGAATACACAAAGGAGGTGTGAAAAAAGGGTACCTTAGATTTTGGCCAAAATCGGCAAAAACGCCTGAGGCCCAGGCGTTTTTTCGGGCGGAAAACTTTTTGTCTCGGATTTCCTTCAAATTTTCACAGCTGGTAGCCCTTGGCACTGGGAACGCGCACACGAAATTTCAGGCTCCAACCTCGCCTAGGACCGAGATGGCAGCCACTTAAAGCTCGAATAGAGCTCAGAATTCATGGCCCGAAAAAACCGCCGTAACTTTTTTCACGGGGGAGATACGCCAATTCCGACTTCAAATTCGGACTCAGCGACCCCGAATACACAAAGTAGGTGTGAAAAAAGGGTACCTTAGATTTTGGCCAAAATCGGCAAAAACGCCTGATGTATATATAGCCCAGGCGTTTTTTCGGGCGGAAAAACTTTTTGTCTCGGATTTCCTTCAAATTTTCACAGCTGGTAGCCCTTGGCACTGGGAACGCGCACACGAAATTTCAGGCTCCAACCTCGCCTAGGACCGAGATGGCAGCCACTTAAAGATCGAATAGAGCTTAGAATTCATGGCCCGAAAAAAACCGCCGTAACTTTTTTCACGGGGGAGATACGCCAATTCCGACTTCAAATTCGGACTCAGCGACCCCGAATACACAAAGTAGGTGTGAAAAAGGGTACCTTAGATTTTGGCCAAAATCGGCAAAAACGCCTGATGTATAGCCCAGGCGTTTTTTCGGGCGGAAAAATATTTTGTCTCGGATTTCCTTCAAATTTTCACAGCTGGTAGCCCTTGGCACTGGGAACGCGCACACGAAATTTCAGGCTCGCCTAGGACCGAGATGGCAGCCACTTCAAGCTCGAATAGGGCTCAGAATTCATGGCCCGAAAAAACCGCCGTAACTTTTTTCACGGGGGAGATACGCCAATTCTGACTTCAAATTCGGACTCAGCGACCCCGAATACACAAAGGAGGTGTGAAAAAAGGGTACCTTAGATTTTGGCCAAAATCGGCAAAAACGCCTGAGGCCCAGGCGTTTTTTCGGGCGGAAAAACTTTTTGTCTCGGATTTCCTTCAAATTTTCACAGCTGGTAGCCCTTGGCACTGGGAACGCGCACACGAAATTTCAGGCTCCAACCTCGCCTAGGACCGAGATGGCAGCCACTTAAAGCTCGAATAGAGCTCAGAATTCATGGCCCGAAAAAACCGCCGTAACTTTTTTCACGGGGGAGATACGCCAATTCCGACTTCAAATTCGGACTCAGCGACCCCGAATACACAAAGTAGGTGTGAAAAAAGGGTACCTTAGATTTTGGCCAAAATCGGCAAAAACGCCTGATGTATATATAGCCCAGGCGTTTTTTCGGGCGGAAAAACTTTTTGTCTCGGATTTCCTTCAAATTTTCACAGCTGGTAGCCCTTGGCACTGGGAACGCGCACACGAAATTTCAGGCTCCAACCTCGCCTAGGACCGAGATGGCAGCCACTTAAAGATCGAATAGAGCTTAGAATTCATCGCCCGAAAAAACCGCCGTAACTTTTTTTCACGGGGGAGATACGCCAATTCCGACTTCAAATTCGGACTCAGCGACCCCGAATACACAAAGGAGGTGTGAAAAAAGGGTACCTTAGATTTTGGCCAAATTCGGCAAAAACGCCCAGGCGGAAAAACTTTTTGTCTCGGATTTCCTTCAAATTTTCACAGCTGGTAGCCCTTGGCACTGGGAACGCGCACACGAAATTTCAGGCTCCAACCTCGCCTAGGACCGAGATGGCAGCCACTTAAAGCTCGAATAGAGCTCAGAATTCATGGCCCGAAAAAAACCGCCGTAACTTTTTTCACGGGGGAGATACGCCAATTCCGACTTCAAATTCGGACTCAGCGACCCTGAATACACAAAGGAGGTGTGAAAAAAGGGTACCTTAGATTTTGGCCAAAATCGGCAAAAATATAGCCCAGGCGTTTTTTCGGGCGGAAAAAGTTTTTGTCTCGGATTTCCTTCAAATTTTCACAGCTGGTAGCCCTTGGCACTGGGAACGCGCACACGAAATTTCAGGCTCCAACCTCGCCTAGGACCGAGATGGCAGCCACTTAAAGCTCGAATAGAGCTCAGAATTCATGGCCCGAAAAAACCGCCGTAACTTTTTTCACGGGGGAGATACGCCAATTCCGACTTCAAATTCGGACTCAGCGACCCCGAATACACAAAGGAGGTGTGAAAAAAGGGTACCTTAGATTTTGGCCAAAATCCCCAGGCGTTTTTTCGGGCGGAAAAACTTTTTGTCTCTGATTTCCTTCAAATTTTCACAGCTGATAGCCCTTGGCACTGGGAACGCGCACACGAAATTTCAGGCTCCAACCTCGCCTAGGACCGAGATGGCAGCCACTTAAAGCTCGAATAGAGCTCAGAATTCATGGCCCGAAAAAAACCGCCGTAACTTTTTTCACGGGGGAGATACGCCAATTCCGACTTCAAATTCGGACTCAGAGACCCCGAATACACAAAGGAGGTGTGAAAAAAGGGTACCTTCGATTTTGGCCAAAATCGGCAAAAACGCCTGATGCCCAGGCGTTTTTTCGGGCGGAAAAACTTTTTGTCTCGGATTTCCTTCAAATTTTCACAGCTGGTAGCCCTTGGCACTGGGAACGCGCACACGAAATTTCAGGCTCCAACCTCGCCTAGGACCGAGATGGCAGCCACTTAAAGCTCGAATAGAGCTCAGAATTCATGGCCCGAAAAAACCGCCGTAACTTTTTTCACGGGGGAGATACGCCAATTCCGACTTCAAATTCGGACTCAGCGACCCCGAATACACAAAGTAGGTGTGAAAAAGGGTACCTTAGATTTTGGCCAAAATCGGCAAAAACGCCTGATGTATAGCCCAGGCGTTTTTTCGGGCGGAAAAATTTTTTGTCTCGGATTTCCTTCAAATTTTCACAGCTGGTAGCCCTTGGCACTGGGAACGCGCACACGAAATTTCAGGCTCGCCTAGGACCGAGATGGCAGCCACTTCAAGCTCGAATAGAGCTCAGAATTCATGGCCCGAAAAAACCGCCGTAACTTTTTTCACGGGGGAGATACGCCAATTCTGACTTCAAATTCGGACTCAGCGACCCCGAATACACAAAGGAGGTGTGAAAAAAGGGTACCTTAGATTTTGGCCAAAATCGGCAAAAACGCCTGAGGCCCAGGCGTTTTTTCGGGCGGAAAACTTTTTGTCTCGGATTTCCTTCAAATTTTCACAGCTGGTAGCCCTTGGCACTGGGAACGCGCACACGAAATTTCAGGCTCCAACCTCGCCTAGGACCGAGATGGCAGCCACTTAAAGCTCGAATAGAGCTCAGAATTCATGGCCCGAAAAAACCGCCGTAACTTTTTTCACGGGGGAGATACGCTAATTCCGACTTCAAATTCGGACTCAGCGACCCCGAATACACAAAGTAGGTGTGAAAAAAGGGTACCTTAGATTTTGGCCAAAATCGGCAAAAACGCCTGATGTATATATAGCCCAGGCGTTTTTTCGGGCGGAAAAATTTTTTGTCTCGGATTTCCTTCAAATTTTCACAGCTGGTAGCCCTTGGCACTGGGAACGCGCACACGAAATTTCAGGCTCCAACCTCGCCTAGGACCGAGATGGCAGCCACTTCAAGCTCGAATAGAGCTCAGAATTCATGGCCCGAAAAAACCGCCGTAACTTTTTTCACGGGGGAGATACGCCAATTCTGACTTCAAATTCGGACTCAGCGACCCCGAATACACAAAGGAGGTGTGAAAAAAGGGTACCTTAGATTTTGGCCAAAATCGGCAAAAACGCCTGAGGCCCAGGCGTTTTTTTCGGGCGGAAAAACTTTTTGTCTCGGATTTCCTTCAAATTTTCACAGCTGGTAGCCCTTGGCACTGGGAACGCGCACACGAAATTTCAGGCTCCAACCTCGCCTAGGACCGAGATGGCAGCCACTTAAAGCTCGAAGAGAGCTCAGAATTCATGGCCCGAAAAAACCGCCGTAACTTTTTTCACGGGGGAGATACGCCAATTCCGACTTCAAATTCGGACTCAGCGACCCCGAATACACAAAGTAGGTGTGAAAAAAGGGTACCTTAGATTTTGGCCAAAATCGGCAAAAACGCCTGATGTATATATAGCCCAGGTGTTTTTTCGGGCGGAAAAACTTTTTGTCTCGGATTTCCTTCAAATTTTCACAGCTGGTAGCCCTTGGCACTGGGAACGCGCACACGAAATTTCAGGCTCCAACCTCGCCTAGGACCGAGATGGCAGCCACTTAAAGATCGAATAGAGCTTAGAATTCATCGCCCGAAAAAACCGCCGTAACTTTTTTCACGGGGGAGATACGCCAATTCCGACTTCAAATTCGGACTCAGCGACCCCGAATACACAAAGGAGGTGTGAAAAAAGGGTACCTTAGATTTTGGCCAAATTCGGCAAAAACGCCCAGGCGGAAAAACTTTTTGTCTCGGATTTCCTTCAAATTTTCACAGCTGGTAGCCCTTGGCACTGGGAACGCGCACACGAAATTTCAGGCTCCAACCTCGCCTAGGACCGAGATGGCAGCCACTTAAAGCTCGAATAGAGCTCAGAATTCATGGCCCGAAAAAACCGCCGTAACTTTTTTCACGGGGGAGATACGCCAATTCCGACTTCAAATTCGGACTCAGCGACCCCGAATACACAAAGGAGGTGTGAAAAAAGGGTACCTTAGATTTTGGCCAAAATCGGCAAAAACGCCTGATGTATAGCCCAGGCGTTTTTTCGGGCGGAAAAACTTTTTGTCTCTGATTTCCTTCAAATTTTCACAGCTGATAGCCCTTGGCACTGGGAACGCGCACACGAAATTTCAGGCTCCAACCTCGCCTAGGACCGAGATGGCAGCCACTTAAAGCTCGAATAGAGCTCAGAATTCATGGCCCGAAAAAACCGCCGTAACTTTTTTCACGGGGGAGATACGCCAATTCCGACTTCAAATTCGGACTCAGAGACCCCGAATACACAAAGGAGGTGTGAAAAAAGGGTACCTTAGATTTTGGCCAAAATCGGCAAAAACGCCTGATGCCCAGGCGTTCTTTCGGGCGGAAAAACTTTTTGTCTCGGATTTCCTTCAAATTTTCACAGCTGGTAGCCCTTGGCACTGGGAACGCGCACACGAAATTTCAGGCTCCAACCTCGCCTAGGACCGAGATGGCAGCCACTTAAAGCTCGAATAGAGCTCAGAATTCATCGCCCGAAAAAACCGCCGTAACTTTTTTCACGGGGGAGATACGCCAATTCCGACTTCAAATTCGGACTCAGCGACCCCGAATACACAAAGTAGGTGTGAAAAAGGGTACCTTAGATTTTGGCCAAAATCGGCAAAAACGCCTGATGTATAGCCCAGGCGTTTTTTCGGGCGGAAAAATTTTTTGTCTCGGATTTCCTTCAAATTTTCACAGCTGGTAGCCCTTGGCACTGGGAACGCGCACACGAAATTTCAGGCTCGCCTAGGACCGAGATGGCAGCCACTTCAAGCTCGAATAGAGCTCAGAATTCATGGCCCGAAAAAACCACCGTAACTTTTTTCACGGGGGAGATACGCCAATTCTGACTTCAAATTCGGACTCAGCGACCCCGAATACACAAAGGAGGTGTGAAAAAAGGGTACCTTAGATTTTGGCCAAAATCGGCAAAAACGCCTGAGGCCCAGGCGTTTTTTCGGGCGGAAAACTTTTTGTCTCGGATTTCCTTCAAATTTTCACAGCTGGTAGCCCTTGGCACTGGGAACGCGCACACGAAATTTCAGGCTCCAACCTCGCCTAGGACCGAGATGGCAGCCACTTAAAGCTCGAATAGAGCTCAGAATTCATGGCCCGAAAAAACCGCCGTAACTTTTTTCACGGGGGAGATACGCCAATTCCGACTTCAAATTCGGACTCAGCGACCCCGAATACACAAAGTAGGTGTGAAAAAAGGGTACCTTAGATTTTGGCCAAAATCGGCAAAAACGCCTGATGTATATATAGCCCAGGCGTTTTTTCGGGCGGAAAAACTTTTTGTCTCGGATTTCCTTCAAATTTTCACAGCTGGTAGCCCTTGGCACTGGGAACGCGCACACGAAATTTCAGGCTCCAACCTCGCCTAGGACCGAGATGGCAGCCACTTAAAGATCGAATAGAGCTTAGAATTCATGGCCCGAAAAAACCGCCGTAACTTTTTTCACGGGGGAGATACGCCAATTCCGACTTCAAATTCGGACTCAGCGACCCCGAATACACAAAGTAGGTGTGAAAAAGGGTACCTTAGATTTTGGCCAAAATCGGCAAAAACGCCTGATGTATAGCCCAGGCGTTTTTTCGGGCGGAAAATTTTTTTGTCTCGGATTTCCTTCA
The DNA here is from genome assembly GCA_963680895.1 of Fragum sueziense. NCBI lineage: Eukaryota > Metazoa > Mollusca > Bivalvia > Cardiida > Cardiidae > Fragum > Fragum sueziense. Next base: position 49,636,762 of record OY804606.1, on the reverse strand, counting down.
AATTTTCACAGCTGGTAGCCCTTGGCACTGGGAACGCGCACACGAAATTTCAGGCTCGCCTAGGACCGAGATGGCAGCCACTTCAAGCTCGAATAGAGCTCAGAATTCATGGCCCGAAAAAACCGCCGTAACTTTTTTCACGGGGGAGATACGCCAATTCTGACTTCAAATTCGGACTCAGCGACCCCGAATACACAAAGGAGGTGTGAAAAAAGGGTACCTTAGATTTTGGCCAAATTCGGCAAAAACGCCCAGGCGGAAAAAGTTTTTGTCTCGGATTTCCTTCAAATTTTCACAGCTGGTAGCCCTTGGCACTGGGAACGCGCACACGAAATTTCAGGCTCCAACCTCGCCTAGGACCGAGATGGCAGCCACTTAAAGCTCGAATAGAGCTCAGAATTCATGGCCCGAAAAAACCGCCGTAACTTTTTTCACGGGGGAGATACGCCAATTCCGACTTCAAATTCGGACTCAGCGACCCCGAATACACAAAGTAGGTGTGAAAAAAGGGTACCTTAGATTTTGGCCAAAATCGGCAAAAACGCCTGATGTATATATAGCCCAGGCGTTTTTTCGGGCGGAAAAACTTTTTGTCTCGGATTTCCTTCAAATTTTCACAGCTGGTAGCCCTTGGCACTGGGAACGCGCACACGAAATTTCAGGCTCCAACCTCGCCTAGGACCGAGATGGCAGCCACTTAAAGATCGAATAGAGCTTAGAATTCATGGCCCGAAAAAACCGCCGTAACTTTTTTCACGGGGGAGATACGCCAATTCCGACTTCAAATTCGGACTCAGCGACCCCGAATACACAAAGTAGGTGTGAAAAAGGGTACCTTAGATTTTGGCCAAAATCGGCAAAAACGCCTGATGTATAGCCCAGGCGTTTTTTCGGGCGGAAAATTTTTTTGTCTCGGATTTCCTTCAAATTTTCACAGCTGGTAGCCCTTGGCACTGGGAACGCGCACACGAAATTTCAGGCTCGCCTAGGACCGAGATGGCAGCCACTTCAAGCTCGAATAGAGCTCAGAATTCATGGCCCGAAAAAACCGCCGTAACTTTTTTCACGGGGGAGATACGCCAATTCTGACTTCAAATTCGGACTCAGCGACCCCGAATACACAAAGGAGGTGTGAAAAAAGGGTACCTTAGATTTTGGCCAAATTCGGCAAAAACGCCCAGGCGGAAAAAGTTTTTGTCTCGGATTTCCTTCAAATTTTCACAGCTGGTAGCCCTTGGCACTGGGAACGCGCACACGAAATTTCAGGCTCCAACCTCGCCTAGGACCGAGATGGCAGCCACTTAAAGCTCGAATAGAGCTCAGAATTCATGGCCCGGAAAAACCGCCGTAACTTTTTTCACGGGGGAGATACGCCAATTCCGACTTCAAATTCGGACTCAGCGACCCCGAATACACAAAGTAGGTGTGAAAAAAGGGTACCTTAGATTTTGGCCAAAATCGGCAAAAACGCCTGATGTATATATAGCCCAGGCGTTTTTTCGGGCGGAAAAACTTTTTGTCTCGGATTTCCTTCAAATTTTCACAGCTGGTAGCCCTTGGCACTGGGAACGCGCACACGAAATTTCAGGCTCCAACCTCGCCTAGGACCGAGATGGCAGCCACTTAAAGATCGAATAGAGCTTAGAATTCATCGCCCGAAAAAACCGCCGTAACTTTTTTCACGGGGGAGATACGCCAATTCCGACTTCAAATTCGGACTCAGCGACCCCGAATACACAAAGGAGGTGTGAAAAAAGGGTACCTTAGATTTTGGCCAAATTCGGCAAAAACGCCCAGGCGGAAAAACTTTTTGTCTCGGATTTCCTTCAAATTTTCACAGCTGGTAGCCCTTGGCACTGGGAACGCGCACACGAAATTTCAGGCTCCAACCTCGCCTAGGACCGAGATGGCAGCCACTTAAAGCTCGAATAAAGCTCAGAATTCATGGCCCGAAAAAACCGCCGTAACTTTTTTCACGGGGGAGATACGCCAATTCCGACTTCAAATTCGGACTCAGCGACCCTGAATACACAAAGGAGGTGTGAAAAAAGGGTACCTTAGATTTTGGCCAAAATCGGCAAAAATATAGCCCAGGCGTTTTTTCGGGCGGAAAAAGTTTTTGTCTCGGATTTCCTTCAAATTTTCACAGCTGGTAGCCCTTGGCACTGGGAACGCGCACACGAAATTTCAGGCTCCAACCTCGCCTAGGACCGAGATGGCAGCCACTTAAAGCTCGAATAGAGCTCAGAATTCATGGCCCGAAAAAACCGCCGTAACTTTTTTCACGGGGGAGATACGCCAATTCCGACTTCAAATTCGGACTCAGCGACCCCGAATACACAAAGGAGGTGTGAAAAAAGGGTACCTTAGATTTTGGCCAAAATCGGCAAAAACGCCTGATGTATAGCCCAGGCGTTTTTTCGGGCGGAAAAACTTTTTGTCTCTGATTTCCTTCAAATTTTCACAGCTGATAGCCCTTGGCACTGGGAACGCGCACACGAAATTTCAGGCTCCAACCTCGCCTAGGACCGAGATGGCAGCCACTTAAAGCTCGAATAGAGCTCAGAATTCATGGCCCGAAAAAACCGCCGTAACTTTTTTCACGGGGGAGATACGCCAATTCCGACTTCAAATTCGGACTCAGAGACCCCGAATACACAAAGGAGGTGTGAAAAAAGGGTACCTTAGATTTTGGCCAAAATCGGCAAAAACGCCTGATGCCCAGGCGTTTTTTCGGGCGGAAAAACTTTTTGTCTCGGATTTCCTTCAAATTTTCACAGCTGGTAGCCCTTGGCACTGGGAACGCGCACACGAAATTTCAGGCTCGCCTAGGACCGAGATGGCAGCCACTTCAAGCTCGAATAGAGCTCAGAATTCATGGCCCGAAAAAACCGCCGTAACTTTTTTCACGGGGGAGATACGCCAATTCTGACTTCAAATTCGGACTCAGCGACCCCGAATACACAAAGGAGGTGTGAAAAAAGGGTACCTTAGATTTTGGCCAAAATCGGCAAAAACGCCTGAGGCCCAGGCGTTTTTTCGGGCGGAAAACTTTTTGTCTCGGATTTCCTTCAAATTTTCACAGCTGGTAGCCCTTGGCACTGGGAACGCGCACACGAAATTTCAGGCTCCAACCTCGCCTAGGACCGAGATGGCAGCCACTTAAAGCTCGAATAGAGCTCAGAATTCATGGCCCGAAAAAACCGCCGTAACTTTTTTCACGGGGGAGATACGCCAATTCCGACTTCAAATTCGGACTCAGCGACCCCGAATACACAAAGTAGGTGTGAAAAAAAGGGTACCTTAGATTTTGGCCAAAATCGGCAAAAACGCCTGATGTATATATAGCCCAGGCGTTTTTTCGGGCGGAAAAACTTTTTGTCTCGGATTTCCTTCAAATTTTCACAGCTGGTAGCCCTTGGCACTGGGAACGCGCACACGAAATTTCAGGCTCCAACCTCGCCTAGGACCGAGATGGCAGCCACTTAAAGATCGAATAGAGCTTAGAATTCATGGCCCGAAAAAACCGCCGTAACTTTTTTCACGGGGGAGATACGCCAATTCCGACTTCAAATTCGGACTCAGCGACCCCGAATACACAAAGTAGGTGTGAAAAAGGGTACCTTAGATTTTGGCCAAAATCGGCAAAAACGCCTGATGTATAGCCCAGGCGTTTTTTCGGGCGGAAAATTTTTTTGTCTCGGATTTCCTTCAAATTTTCACAGCTGGTAGCCCTTGGCACTGGGAACGCGCACACGAAATTTCAGGCTCGCCTAGGACCGAGATGGCAGCCACTTCAAGCTCGAATAGAGCTCAGAATTCATGGCCCGAAAAAACCGCCGTAACTTTTTTCACGGGGGAGATACGCCAATTCTGACTTCAAATTCGGACTCAGCGACCCCGAATACACAAAGGAGGTGTGAAAAAAGGGTACCTTAGATTTTGGCCAAATTCGGCAAAAACGCCCAGGCGGAAAAAGTTTTTGTCTCGGATTTCCTTCAAATTTTCACAGCTGGTAGCCCTTGGCACTGGGAACGCGCACACGAAATTTCAGGCTCCAACCTCGCCTAGGACCGAGATGGCAGCCACTTAAAGCTCGAATAGAGCTCAGAATTCATGGCCCGAAAAAACCGCCGTAACTTTTTTCACGGGGGAGATACGCCAATTCCGACTTCAAATTCGGACTCAGCGACCCCGAATACACAAAGTAGGTGTGAAAAAAGGGTACCTTAGATTTTGGCCAAAATCGGCAAAAACGCCTGATGTATATATAGCCCAGGCGTTTTTTCGGGCGGAAAAACTTTTTGTCTCGGATTTCCTTCAAATTTTCACAGCTGGTAGCCCTTGGCACTGGGAACGCGCACACGAAATTTCAGGCTCCAACCTCGCCTAGGACCGAGATGGCAGCCACTTAAAGATCGAATAGAGCTTAGAATTCATCGCCCGAAAAAACCGCCGTAACTTTTTTCACGGGGGAGATACGCCAATTCCGACTTCAAATTCGGACTCAGCGACCCCGAATACACAAAGGAGGTGTGAAAAAAGGGTACCTTAGATTTTGGCCAAATTCGGCAAAAACGCCCAGGCGGAAAAACTTTTTGTCTCGGATTTCCTTCAAATTTTCACAGCTGGTAGCCCTTGGCACTGGGAACGCGCACACGAAATTTCAGGCTCCAACCTCGCCTAGGACCGAGATGGCAGCCACTTAAAGCTCGAATAGAGCTCAGAATTCATGGCCCGAAAAAACCGCCGTAACTTTTTTCACGGGGGAGATACGCCAATTCCGACTTCAAATTCGGACTCAGCGACCCTGAATACACAAAGGAGGTGTGAAAAAAGGGTACCTTAGATTTTGGCCAAAATCGGCAAAAATATAGCCCAGGCGTTTTTTCGGGCGGAAAAAGTTTTTGTCTCGGATTTCCTTCAAATTTTCACAGCTGGTAGCCCTTGGCACTGGGAACGCGCACACGAAATTTCAGGCTCCAACCTCGCCTAGGACCGAGATGGCAGCCACTTAAAGCTCGAATAGAGCTCAGAATTCATGGCCCGAAAAAACCGCCGTAACTTTTTTCACGGGGGAGATACGCCAATTCCGACTTCAAATTCGGACTCAGCGACCCCGAATACACAAAGGAGGTGTGAAAAAAGGGTACCTTAGATTTTGGCCAAAATCGGCAAAAACGCCTGATGTATAGCCCAGGCGTTTTTTCGGGCGGAAAAACTTTTTGTCTCTGATTTCCTTCAAATTTTCACAGCTGATAGCCCTTGGCACTGGGAACGCGCACACGAAATTTCAGGCTCCAACCTCGCCTAGGACCGAGATGGCAGCCACTTAAAGCTCGAATAGAGCTCAGAATTCATGGCCCGAAAAAACCGCCGTAACTTTTTTCACGGGGGAGATACGCCAATTCCGACTTCAAATTCGGACTCAGAGACCCCGAATACACAAAGGAGGTGTGAAAAAAGGGTACCTTAGATTTTGGCCAAAATCGGCAAAAACGCCTGATGCCCAGGCGTTTTTTCGGGCGGAAAAACTTTTTGTCTCGGATTTCCTTCAAATTTTCACAGCTGGTAGCCCTTGGCACTGGGAACGCGCACACGAAATTTCAGGCTCGCCTAGGACCGAGATGGCAGCCACTTCAAGCTCGAATAGAGCTCAGAATTCATGGCCCGAAAAAACCGCCGTAACTTTTTTCACGGGGGAGATACGCCAATTCTGACTTCAAATTCGGACTCAGCGACCCCGAATACACAAAGGAGGTGTGAAAAAAGGGTACCTTAGATTTTGGCCAAAATCGGCAAAAACGCCTGAGGCCCAGGCGTTTTTTCGGGCGGAAAACTTTTTGTCTCGGATTTCCTTCAAATTTTCACAGCTGGTAGCCCTTGGCACTGGGAACGCGCACACGAAATTTCAGGCTCCAACCTCGCCTAGGACCGAGATGGCAGCCACTTAAAGCTCGAATAGAGCTCAGAATTCATGGCCCGAAAAAACCGCCGTAACTTTTTTCACGGGGGAGATACGCCAATTCCGACTTCAAATTCGGACTCAGCGACCCCGAATACACAAAGTAGGTGTGAAAAAAGGGTACCTTAGATTTTGGCCAAAATCGGCAAAAACGCCTGATGTATATATAGCCCAGGCGTTTTTTCGGGCGGAAAAACTTTTTGTCTCGGATTTCCTTCAAATTTTCACAGCTGGTAGCCCTTGGCACTGGGAACGCGCACACGAAATTTCAGGCTCCAACCTCGCCTAGGACCGAGATGGCAGCCACTTAAAGATCGAATAGAGCTTAGAATTCATGGCCCGAAAAAAACCGCCGTAACTTTTTTCACGGGGGAGATACGCCAATTCCGACTTCAAATTCGGACTCAGCGACCCCGAATACACAAAGTAGGTGTGAAAAAGGGTACCTTAGATTTTGGCCAAAATCGGCAAAAACGCCTGATGTATAGCCCAGGCGTTTTTTCGGGCGGAAAAATATTTTGTCTCGGATTTCCTTCAAATTTTCACAGCTGGTAGCCCTTGGCACTGGGAACGCGCACACGAAATTTCAGGCTCGCCTAGGACCGAGATGGCAGCCACTTCAAGCTCGAATAGGGCTCAGAATTCATGGCCCGAAAAAACCGCCGTAACTTTTTTCACGGGGGAGATACGCCAATTCTGACTTCAAATTCGGACTCAGCGACCCCGAATACACAAAGGAGGTGTGAAAAAAGGGTACCTTAGATTTTGGCCAAAATCGGCAAAAACGCCTGAGGCCCAGGCGTTTTTTCGGGCGGAAAAACTTTTTGTCTCGGATTTCCTTCAAATTTTCACAGCTGGTAGCCCTTGGCACTGGGAACGCGCACACGAAATTTCAGGCTCCAACCTCGCCTAGGACCGAGATGGCAGCCACTTAAAGCTCGAATAGAGCTCAGAATTCATGGCCCGAAAAAACCGCCGTAACTTTTTTCACGGGGGAGATACGCCAATTCCGACTTCAAATTCGGACTCAGCGACCCCGAATACACAAAGTAGGTGTGAAAAAAGGGTACCTTAGATTTTGGCCAAAATCGGCAAAAACGCCTGATGTATATATAGCCCAGGCGTTTTTTCGGGCGGAAAAACTTTTTGTCTCGGATTTCCTTCAAATTTTCACAGCTGGTAGCCCTTGGCACTGGGAACGCGCACACGAAATTTCAGGCTCCAACCTCGCCTAGGACCGAGATGGCAGCCACTTAAAGATCGAATAGAGCTTAGAATTCATCGCCCGAAAAAACCGCCGTAACTTTTTTTCACGGGGGAGATACGCCAATTCCGACTTCAAATTCGGACTCAGCGACCCCGAATACACAAAGGAGGTGTGAAAAAAGGGTACCTTAGATTTTGGCCAAATTCGGCAAAAACGCCCAGGCGGAAAAACTTTTTGTCTCGGATTTCCTTCAAATTTTCACAGCTGGTAGCCCTTGGCACTGGGAACGCGCACACGAAATTTCAGGCTCCAACCTCGCCTAGGACCGAGATGGCAGCCACTTAAAGCTCGAATAGAGCTCAGAATTCATGGCCCGAAAAAAACCGCCGTAACTTTTTTCACGGGGGAGATACGCCAATTCCGACTTCAAATTCGGACTCAGCGACCCTGAATACACAAAGGAGGTGTGAAAAAAGGGTACCTTAGATTTTGGCCAAAATCGGCAAAAATATAGCCCAGGCGTTTTTTCGGGCGGAAAAAGTTTTTGTCTCGGATTTCCTTCAAATTTTCACAGCTGGTAGCCCTTGGCACTGGGAACGCGCACACGAAATTTCAGGCTCCAACCTCGCCTAGGACCGAGATGGCAGCCACTTAAAGCTCGAATAGAGCTCAGAATTCATGGCCCGAAAAAACCGCCGTAACTTTTTTCACGGGGGAGATACGCCAATTCCGACTTCAAATTCGGACTCAGCGACCCCGAATACACAAAGGAGGTGTGAAAAAAGGGTACCTTAGATTTTGGCCAAAATCGGCAAAAACGCGCCCAGGCGTTTTTTCGGGCGGAAAAACTTTTTGTCTCTGATTTCCTTCAAATTTTCACAGCTGATAGCCCTTGGCACTGGGAACGCGCACACGAAATTTCAGGCTCCAACCTCGCCTAGGACCGAGATGGCAGCCACTTAAAGCTCGAATAGAGCTCAGAATTCATGGCCCGAAAAAACCGCCGTAACTTTTTTCACGGGGGAGATACGCCAATTCCGACTTCAAATTCGGACTCAGCGACCCCGAATACACAAAGTAGGTGTGAAAAAGGGTACCTTAGATTTTGGCCAAAATCGGCAAAAACGCCTGATGTATAGCCCAGGCGTTTTTTCGGGCGGAAAATTTTTTTGTCTCGGATTTCCTTCAAATTTTCACAGCTGGTAGCCCTTGGCACTGGGAACGCGCACACGAAATTTCAGGCTCGCCTAGGACCGAGATGGCAGCCACTTCAAGCTCGAATAGAGCTCAGAATTCATGGCCCGAAAAAACCGCCGTAACTTTTTTCACGGGGGAGATACGCCAATTCTGACTTCAAATTCGGACTCAGCGACCCCGAATACACAAAGGAGGTGTGAAAAAAGGGTACCTTAGATTTTGGCCAAAATCGGCAAAAACGCCTGAGGCCCAGGCGTTTTTTCGGGCGGAAAAACTTTTTGTCTCGGATTTCCTTCAAATTTTCACAGCTGGTAGCCCTTGGCACTGGGAACGCGCACACGAAATTTCAGGCTCCAACCTCGCCTAGGACCGAGATGGCAGCCACTTAAAGCTCGAATAGAGCTCAGAATTCATGGCCCGAAAAAACCGCCGTAACTTTTTTCACGGGGGAGATACGCCAATTCCGACTTCAAATTCGGACTCAGCGACCCCGAATACACAAAGTAGGTGTGAAAAAAGGGTACCTTAGATTTTGGCCAAAATCGGCAAAAACGCCTGATGTATATATAGCCCAGGCGTTTTTTCGGGCGGAAAAACTTTTTGTCTCGGATTTCCTTCAAATTTTCACAGCTGGTAGCCCTTGGCACTGGGAACGCGCACACGAAATTTCAGGCTCCAACCTCGCCTAGGACCGAGATGGCAGCCACTTAAAGATCGAATAGAGCTTAGAATTCATGGCCCGAAAAAACCGCCGTAACTTTTTTCACGGGGGAGATACGCCAATTCCGACTTCAAATTCGGACTCAGCGACCCCGAATACACAAAGTAGGTGTGAAAAAGGGTACCTTAGATTTTGGCCAAAATCGGCAAAAACGCCTGATGTATAGCCCAGGCGTTTTTTCGGGCGGAAAAATTTTTTGTCTCGGATTTCCTTCAAATTTTCACAGCTGGTAGCCCTTGGCACTGGGAACGCGCACACGAAATTTCAGGCTCGCCTAGGACCGAGATGGCAGCCACTTCAAGCTCGAATAGAGCTCAGAATTCATGGCCCGAAAAAACCGCCGTAACTTTTTTCACGGGGGAGATACGCCAATTCTGACTTCAAATTCGGACTCAGCGACCCCGAATACACAAAGGAGGTGTGAAAAAAGGGTACCTTAGATTTTGGCCAAAATCGGCAAAAACGCCTGAGGCCCAGGCGTTTTTTTCGGGCGGAAAAACTTTTTGTCTCGGATTTCCTTCAAATTTTCACAGCTGGTAGCCCTTGGCACTGGGAACGCGCACACGAAATTTCAGGCTCCAACCTCGCCTAGGACCGAGATGGCAGCCACTTAAAGCTCGAAGAGAGCTCAGAATTCATGGCCCGAAAAAACCGCCGTAACTTTTTTCACGGGGGAGATACGCCAATTCCGACTTCAAATTCGGACTCAGCGACCCCGAATACACAAAGTAGGTGTGAAAAAAGGGTACCTTAGATTTTGGCCAAAATCGGCAAAAACGCCTGATGTATATATAGCCCAGGTGTTTTTTCGGGCGGAAAAACTTTTTGTCTCGGATTTCCTTCAAATTTTCACAGCTGGTAGCCCTTGGCACTGGGAACGCGCACACGAAATTTCAGGCTCCAACCTCGCCTAGGACCGAGATGGCAGCCACTTAAAGATCGAATAGAGCTTAGAATTCATCGCCCGAAAAAACCGCCGTAACTTTTTTCACGGGGGAGATACGCCAATTCCGACTTCAAATTCGGACTCAGCGACCCCGAATACACAAAGGAGGTGTGAAAAAAGGGTACCTTAGATTTTGGCCAAATTCGGCAAAAACGCCCAGGCGGAAAAACTTTTTGTCTCGGATTTCCTTCAAATTTTCACAGCTGGTAGCCCTTGGCACTGGGAACGCGCACACGAAATTTCAGGCTCCAACCTCGCCTAGGACCGAGATGGCAGCCACTTAAAGCTCGAATAGAGCTCAGAATTCATGGCCCGAAAAAACCGCCGTAACTTTTTTCACGGGAGAGATACGCCAATTCCGACTTCAAATTCGGACTCAGCGACCCTGAATACACAAAGGAGGTGTGAAAAAAGGGTACCTTAGATTTTGGCCAAAATCGGCAAAAATATAGCCCAGGCGTTTTTTCGGGCGGAAAAAGTTTTTGTCTCGGATTTCCTTCAAATTTTCACAGCTGGTAGCCCTTGGCACTGGGAACGCGCACACGAAATTTCAGGCTCCAACCTCGCCTAGGACCGAGATGGCAGCCACTTAAAGCTCGAATAGAGCTCAGAATTCATGGCCCGAAAAAACCGCCGTAACTTTTTTCACGGGGGAGATACGCCAATTCCGACTTCAAATTCGGACTCAGCGACCCCGAATACACAAAGGAGGTGTGAAAAAAGGGTACCTTAGATTTTGGCCAAAATCGGCAAAAACGCCTGATGTATAGCCCAGGCGTTTTTTCGGGCGGAAAAACTTTTTGTCTCTGATTTCCTTCAAATTTTCACAGCTGATAGCCCTTGGCACTGGGAACGCGCACACGAAATTTCAGGCTCCAACCTCGCCTAGGACCGAGATGGCAGCCACTTAAAGCTCGAATAGAGCTCAGAATTCATGGCCCGAAAAAACCGCCGTAACTTTTTTCACGGGGGAGATACGCCAATTCCGACTTCAAATTCGGACTCAGAGACCCCGAATACACAAAGGAGGTGTGAAAAAAGGGTACCTTAGATTTTGGCCAAAATCGGCAAAAACGCCTGATGCCCAGGCGTTCTTTCGGGCGGAAAAACTTTTTGTCTCGGATTTCCTTCAAATTTTCACAGCTGGTAGCCCTTGGCACTGGGAACGCGCACACGAAATTTCAGGCTCCAACCTCGCCTAGGACCGAGATGGCAGCCACTTAAAGCTCGAATAGAGCTCAGAATTCATCGCCCGAAAAAACCGCCGTAACTTTTTTCACGGGGGAGATACGCCAATTCCGACTTCAAATTCGGACTCAGCGACCCCGAATACACAAAGTAGGTGTGAAAAAGGGTACCTTAGATTTTGGCCAAAATCGGCAAAAACGCCTGATGTATAGCCCAGGCGTTTTTTCGGGCGGAAAAATTTTTTGCCTCGGATTTCCTTCAAATTTTCACAGCTGGTAGCCCTTGGCACTGGGAACGCGCACACGAAATTTCAGGCTCGCCTAGGACCGAGATGGCAGCCACTTCAAGCTCGAATATAGCTCAGAATTCATGGCCCGAAAAAACCGCCGTAACTTTTTTCACGGGGGAGATACGCCAATTCTGACTTCAAATTCGGACTCAGCGACCCCGAATACACAAAGGAGGTGTGAAAAAAGGGTACCTTAGATTTTGGCCAAAATCGGCAAAAACGCCTGAGGCCCAGGCGTTTTTTCGGGCGGAAAACTTTTTGTCTCGGATTTCCTTCAAATTTTCACAGCTGGTAGCCCTTGGCACTGGGAACGCGCACACGAAATTTCAGGCTCCAACCTCGCCTAGGACCGAGATGGCAGCCACTTAAAGCTCGAATAGAGCTCAGAATTCATGGCCCGAAAAAACCGCCGTAACTTTTTTCACGGGGGAGATACGCCAATTCCGACTTCAAATTCGGACTCAGCGACCCCGAATACACAAAGTAGGTGTGAAAAAAGGGTACCTTAGATTTTGGCCAAAATCGGCAAAAACGCCTGATGTATATATAGCCCAGGCGTTTTTTCGGGCGGAAAAACTTTTTGTCTCGGATTTCCTTCAAATTTTCACAGCTGGTAGCCCTTGGCACTGGGAACGCGCACACGAAATTTCAGGCTCCAACCTCGCCTAGGACCGAGATGGCAGCCACTTAAAGATCGAATAGAGCTTAGAATTCATGGCCCGAAAAAACCGCCGTAACTTTTTTCACGGGGGAGATACGCCAATTCCGACTTCAAATTCGGACTCAGCGACCCCGAATACACAAAGTAGGTGTGAAAAAGGGTACCTTAGATTTTGGCAAAAATCGGCAAAAACGCCTGATGTATAGCCCAGGCGTTTTTTCGGGCGGAAAATTTTTTTGTCTCGGATTTCCTTCAAATTTTCACAGCTGGTAGCCCTTGGCACTGGGAACGCGCACACGAAATTTCAGGCTCGCCTAGGACCGAGATGGCAGCCACTTCAAGCTCGAATAGAGCTCAGAATTCATGGCCCGAAAAAACCGCCGTAACTTTTTTCACGGGGGAGATACGCCAATTCTGACTTCAAATTCGGACTCAGCGACCCCGAATACACAAAGGAGGTGTGAAAAAAGGGTACCTTAGATTTTGGCCAAATTCGGCAAAAACGCCCAGGCGGAAAAAGTTTTTGTCTCGGATTTCCTTCAAATTTTCACAGCTGGTAGCCCTTGGCACTGGGAACGCGCACACGAAATTTCAGGCTCGCCTAGGACCGAGATGGCAGCCACTTCAAGCTCGAATAGGGCTCAGAATTCATGGCCCGAAAAAACCGCCGTAACTTTTTTCACGGGGGAGATACGCCAATTCTGACTTCAAATTCGGACTCAGCGACCCCGAATACACAAAGGAGGTGTGAAAAAAGGGTACCTTAGATTTTGGCCAAAATCGGCAAAAACGCCTGAGGCCCAGGCGTTTTTTCGGGCGGAAAAACTTTTTGTCTCGGATTTCCTTCAAATTTTCACAGCTGGTAGCCCTTGGCACTGGGAACGCGCACACGAAATTTCAGGCTCCAACCTCGCCTAGGACCGAGATGGCAGCCACTTAAAGCTCGAATAGAGCTCAGAATTCATGGCCCGAAAAAACCGCCGTAACTTTTTTCACGGGGGAGATACGCCAATTCCGACTTCAAATTCGGACTCAGCGACCCCGAATACACAAAGGAGGTGTGAAAAAAGGGTACCTTAGATTTTGGCCAAAATCGGCAAAAACGCGCCCAGGCGTTTTTTCGGGCGGAAAAACTTTTTGTCTCTGATTTCCTTCAAATTTTCACAGCTGATAGCCCTTGGCACTGGGAACGCGCACACGAAATTTCAGGCTCCAACCTCGCCTAGGACCGAGATGGCAGCCACTTAAAGATCGAATAGAGCTTAGAATTCATGGCCCGAAAAAACCGCCGTAACTTTTTTCACGGGGGAGATACGCCAATTCCGACTTCAAATTCGGACTCAGCGACCCCGAATACACAAAGTAGGTGTGAAAAAGGGTACCTTAGATTTTGGCCAAAATCGGCAAAAACGCCTGATGTATAGCCCAGGCGTTTTTTCGGGCGGAAAAATTTTTTGTCTCGGATTTCCTTCAAATTTTCACAGCTGGTAGCCCTTGGCACTGGGAACGCGCACACGAAATTTCAGGCTCCAACCTCGCCTAGGACCGAGATGGCAGCCACTTCAAGCTCGAATAGAGCTCAGAATTCATGGCCCGAAAAAACCGCCGTAACTTTTTTCACGGGGGAGATACGCCAATTCTGACTTCAAATTCGGACTCAGCGACCCCGAATACACAAAGGAGGTGTGAAAAAAGGGTACCTTAGATTTTGGCCAAAATCGGCAAAAACGCCTGAGGCCCAGGCGTTTTTTTCGGGCGGAAAAACTTTTTGTCTCGGATTTCCTTCAAATTTTCACAGCTGGTAGCCCTTGGCACTGGGAACGCGCACACGAAATTTCAGGCTCCAACCTCGCCTAGGACCGAGATGGCAGCCACTTAAAGCTCGAAGAGAGCTCAGAATTCATGGCCCGAAAAAACCGCCGTAACTTTTTTCACGGGGGAGATACGCCAATTCCGACTTCAAATTCGGACTCAGCGACCCCGAATACACAAAGTAGGTGTGAAAAAAGGGTACCTTAGATTTTGGCCAAAATCGGCAAAAACGCCTGATGTATATATAGCCCAGGTGTTTTTTCGGGCGGAAAAACTTTTTGTCTCGGATTTCCTTCAAATTTTCACAGCTGGTAGCCCTTGGCACTGGGAACGCGCACACGAAATTTCAGGCTCCAACCTCGCCTAGGACCGAGATGGCAGCCACTTAAAGATCGAATAGAGCTTAGAATTCATCGCCCGAAAAAACCGCCGTAACTTTTTTCACGGGGGAGATACGCCAATTCCGACTTCAAATTCGGACTCAGCGACCCCGAATACACAAAGGAGGTGTGAAAAAAGGGTACCTTAGATTTTGGCCAAATTCGGCAAAAACGCCCAGGCGGAAAAACTTTTTGTCTCGGATTTCCTTCAAATTTTCACAGCTGGTAGCCCTTGGCACTGGGAACGCGCACACGAAATTTCAGGCTCCAACCTCGCCTAGGACCGAGATGGCAGCCACTTAAAGCTCGAATAGAGCTCAGAATTCATGGCCCGAAAAAACCGCCGTAACTTTTTTCACGGGAGAGATACGCCAATTCCGACTTCAAATTCGGACTCAGCGACCCTGAATACACAAAGGAGGTGTGAAAAAAGGGTACCTTAGATTTTGGCCAAAATCGGCAAAAATATAGCCCAGGCGTTTTTTCGGGCGGAAAAAGTTTTTGTCTCGGATTTCCTTCAAATTTTCACAGCTGGTAGCCCTTGGCACTGGGAACGCGCACACGAAATTTCAGGCTCCAACCTCGCCTAGGACCGAGATGGCAGCCACTTAAAGCTCGAATAGAGCTCAGAATTCATGGCCCGAAAAAACCGCCGTAACTTTTTTCACGGGGGAGATACGCCAATTCCGACTTCAAATTCGGACTCAGCGACCCCGAATACACAAAGGAGGTGTGAAAAAAGGGTACCTTAGATTTTGGCCAAAATCGGCAAAAACGCCTGATGTATAGCCCAGGCGTTTTTTCGGGCGGAAAAACTTTTTGTCTCTGATTTCCTTCAAATTTTCACAGCTGATAGCCCTTGGCACTGGGAACGCGCACACGAAATTTCAGGCTCCAACCTCGCCTAGGACCGAGATGGCAGCCACTTAAAGCTCGAATAGAGCTCAGAATTCATGGCCCGAAAAAACCGCCGTAACTTTTTTCACGGGGGAGATACGCCAATTCCGACTTCAAATTCGGACTCAGAGACCCCGAATACACAAAGGAGGTGTGAAAAAAGGGTACCTTAGATTTTGGCCAAAATCGGCAAAAACGCCTGATGCCCAGGCGTTCTTTCGGGCGGAAAAACTTTTTGTCTCGGATTTCCTTCAAATTTTCACAGCTGGTAGCCCTTGGCACTGGGAACGCGCACACGAAATTTCAGGCTCCAACCTCGCCTAGGACCGAGATGGCAGCCACTTAAAGCTCGAATAGAGCTCAGAATTCATCGCCCGAAAAAACCGCCGTAACTTTTTTCACGGGGGAGATACGCCAATTCCGACTTCAAATTCGGACTCAGCGACCCCGAATACACAAAGTAGGTGTGAAAAAGGGTACCTTAGATTTTGGCCAAAATCGGCAAAAACGCCTGATGTATAGCCCAGGCGTTTTTTCGGGCGGAAAAATTTTTTGTCTCGGATTTCCTTCAAATTTTCACAGCTGGTAGCCCTTGGCACTGGGAACGCGCACACGAAATTTCAGGCTCGCCTAGGACCGAGATGGCAGCCACTTAAAGCTCGAATAGAGCTCAGAATTCATCGCCCGAAAAAACCGCCGTAACTTTTTTCACGGGGGAGATACGCCAATTCCGACTTCAAATTCGGACTCAGCGACCCCGAATACACAAAGGAGGTGTGAAAAAAGGGTACCTTAGATTTTGGCCAAATTCGGCAAAAACGCCCAGGCGGAAAAACTTTTTGTCTCGGATTTCCTTCAAATTTTCACAGCTGGTAGCCCTTGGCACTGGGAACGCGCACACGAAATTTCAGGCTCCAACCTCGCCTAGGACCGAGATGGCAGCCACTTAAAGCTCGAATAGAGCTCAGAATTCATGGCCCGAAAAAACCGCCGTAACTTTTTTCACGGGGGAGATACGCCAATTCCGACTTCAAATTCGGACTCAGCGACCCTGAATACACAAAGGAGGTGTGAAAAAAGGGTACCTTAGATTTTGGCCAAAATCGGCAAAAATATAGCCCAGGCGTTTTTTCGGGCGGAAAACTTTTTGTCTCGGATTTCCTTCAAATTTTCACAGCTGGTAGCCCTTGGCACTGGGAACGCGCACACGAAATTTCAGGCTCCAACCTCGCCTAGGACCGAGATGGCAGCCACTTAAAGCTCGAATAGAGCTCAGAATTCATGGCCCGAAAAAACCGCCGTAACTTTTTTCACGGGGGAGATACGCCAATTCCGACTTCAAATTCGGACTCAGCGACCCCGAATACACAAAGTAGGTGTGAAAAAAGGGTACCTTAGATTTTGGCCAAAATCGGCAAAAACGCCTGATGTATATATAGCCCAGGCGTTTTTTCGGGCGGAAAAACTTTTTGTCTCGGATTTCCTTCAAATTTTCACAGCTGGTAGCCCTTGGCACTGGGAACGCGCACACGAAATTTCAGGCTCCAACCTCGCCTAGGACCGAGATGGCAGCCACTTAAAGATCGAATAGAGCTTAGAATTCATGGCCCGAAAAAAACCGCCGTAACTTTTTTCACGGGGGAGATACGCCAATTCCGACTTCAAATTCGGACTCAGCGACCCCGAATACACAAAGTAGGTGTGAAAAAGGGTACCTTAGATTTTGGCCAAAATCGGCAAAAACGCCTGATGTATAGCCCAGGCGTTTTTTCGGGCGGAAAAATATTTTGTCTCGGATTTCCTTCAAATTTTCACAGCTGGTAGCCCTTGGCACTGGGAACGCGCACACGAAATTTCAGGCTCGCCTAGGACCGAGATGGCAGCCACTTCAAGCTCGAATAGGGCTCAGAATTCATGGCCCGAAAAAACCGCCGTAACTTTTTTCACGGGGGAGATACGCCAATTCTGACTTCAAATTCGGACTCAGCGACCCCGAATACACAAAGGAGGTGTGAAAAAAGGGTACCTTAGATTTTGGCCAAAATCGGCAAAAACGCCTGAGGCCCAGGCGTTTTTTCGGGCGGAAAAACTTTTTGTCTCGGATTTCCTTCAAATTTTCACAGCTGGTAGCCCTTGGCACTGGGAACGCGCACACGAAATTTCAGGCTCCAACCTCGCCTAGGACCGAGATGGCAGCCACTTAAAGCTCGAATAGAGCTCAGAATTCATGGCCCGAAAAAACCGCCGTAACTTTTTTCACGGGGGAGATACGCCAATTCCGACTTCAAATTCGGACTCAGCGACCCCGAATACACAAAGTAGGTGTGAAAAAAGGGTACCTTAGAT
Source organism: Fragum sueziense (assembly GCA_963680895.1). Classification (NCBI taxonomy): domain Eukaryota; kingdom Metazoa; phylum Mollusca; class Bivalvia; order Cardiida; family Cardiidae; genus Fragum; species Fragum sueziense. The sequence goes on along the minus strand of OY804606.1, from coordinate 49,619,153 downwards.
TTTGGCCAAAATCGGCAAAAACGCCTGATGTATATATAGCCCAGGCGTTTTTTCGGGCGGAAAAACTTTTTGTCTCGGATTTCCTTCAAATTTTCACAGCTGGTAGCCCTTGGCACTGGGAACGCGCACACGAAATTTCAGGCTCCAACCTCGCCTAGGACCGAGATGGCAGCCACTTAAAGATCGAATAGAGCTTAGAATTCATCGCCCGAAAAAACCGCCGTAACTTTTTTTCACGGGGGAGATACGCCAATTCCGACTTCAAATTCGGACTCAGCGACCCCGAATACACAAAGGAGGTGTGAAAAAAGGGTACCTTAGATTTTGGCCAAATTCGGCAAAAACGCCCAGGCGGAAAAACTTTTTGTCTCGGATTTCCTTCAAATTTTCACAGCTGGTAGCCCTTGGCACTGGGAACGCGCACACGAAATTTCAGGCTCCAACCTCGCCTAGGACCGAGATGGCAGCCACTTAAAGCTCGAATAGAGCTCAGAATTCATGGCCCGAAAAAAACCGCCGTAACTTTTTTCACGGGGGAGATACGCCAATTCCGACTTCAAATTCGGACTCAGCGACCCTGAATACACAAAGGAGGTGTGAAAAAAGGGTACCTTAGATTTTGGCCAAAATCGGCAAAAATATAGCCCAGGCGTTTTTTCGGGCGGAAAAAGTTTTTGTCTCGGATTTCCTTCAAATTTTCACAGCTGGTAGCCCTTGGCACTGGGAACGCGCACACGAAATTTCAGGCTCCAACCTCGCCTAGGACCGAGATGGCAGCCACTTAAAGCTCGAATAGAGCTCAGAATTCATGGCCCGAAAAAACCGCCGTAACTTTTTTCACGGGGGAGATACGCCAATTCCGACTTCAAATTCGGACTCAGCGACCCCGAATACACAAAGGAGGTGTGAAAAAAGGGTACCTTAGATTTTGGCCAAAATCGGCAAAAACGCGCCCAGGCGTTTTTTCGGGCGGAAAAACTTTTTGTCTCTGATTTCCTTCAAATTTTCACAGCTGATAGCCCTTGGCACTGGGAACGCGCACACGAAATTTCAGGCTCCAACCTCGCCTAGGACCGAGATGGCAGCCACTTAAAGCTCGAATAGAGCTCAGAATTCATGGCCCGAAAAAACCGCCGTAACTTTTTTCACGGGGGAGATACGCCAATTCCGACTTCAAATTCGGACTCAGAGACCCCGAATACACAAAGGAGGTGTGAAAAAAGGGTACCTTAGATTTTGGCCAAAATCGGCAAAAACGCCTGAGGCCCAGGCGTTTTTTCGGGCGGAAAAACTTTTTGTCTCGGATTTCCTTCAAATTTTCACAGCTGGTAGCCCTTGGCACTGGGAACGCGCACACGAAATTTCAGGCTCCAACCTCGCCTAGGACCGAGATGGCAGCCACTCAAAGCTCGAATAGAGCTCAGAATTCATGGCCCGAAAAAACCGCCGTAACTTTTTTCACGGGGGAGATACGCCAATTCCGACTTCAAATTCGGACTCAGCGACCCCGAATACACAAAGTAGGTGTGAAAAAGGGTACCTTAGATTTTGGCCAAAATCGGCAAAAACGCCTGATGTATAGCCCAGGCGTTTTTTCGGGCGGAAAAATTTTTTGTCTCGGATTTCCTTCAAATTTTCACAGCTGGTAGCCCTTGGCACTGGGAACGCGCACACGAAATTTCAGGCTCGCCTAGGACCGAGATGGCAGCCACTTCAAGCTCGAATAGAGCTCAGAATTCATGGCCCGAAAAAACCGCCGTAACTTTTTTCACGGGGGAGATACGCCAATTCCGACTTCAAATTCGGACTCAGCGACCCCGAATACACAAAGTAGGTGTGAAAAAAGGGTACCTTAGATTTTGGCCAAAATCGGCAAAAACGCCTGATGTATATATAGCCCAGGCGTTTTTTCGGGCGGAAAAACTTTTTGTCTCGGATTTCCTTCAAATTTTCACAGCTGGTAGCCCTTGGCACTGGGAACGCGCACACGAAATTTCAGGCTCCAACCTCGCCTAGGACCGAGATGGCAGCCACTTAAAGATCGAATAGAGCTTAGAATTCATCGCCCGAAAAAACCGCCGTAACTTTTTTCACGGGGGAGATACGCCAATTCCGACTTCAAATTCGGACTCAGCGACCCCGAATACACAAAGGAGGTGTGAAAAAAGGGTACCTTAGATTTTGGCCAAATTCGGCAAAAACGCCCAGGCGGAAAAACTTTTTGTCTCGGATTTCCTTCAAATTTTCACAGCTGGTAGCCCTTGGCACTGGGAACGCGCACACGAAATTTCAGGCTCCAACCTCGCCTAGGACCGAGATGGCAGCCACTTAAAGCTCGAATAGAGCTCAGAATTCATGGCCCGAAAAAACCGCCGTAACTTTTTTCACGGGGGAGATACGCCAATTCCGACTTCAAATTCGGACTCAGCGACCCTAAATACACAAAGGAGGTGTGAAAAAAGGGTACCTTAGATTTTGGCCAAAATCGGCAAAAATATAGCCCAGGCGTTTTTTCGGGCGGAAAAATTTTTTGTCTCGGATTTCCTTCAAATTTTCACAGCTGGTAGCCCTTGGCACTGGGAACGCACACACGAAATTTCAGGCTCCAACCTCGCCTAGGACCGAGATGGCAGCCACTTAAAGCTCGAATAGAGCTCAGAATTCATGGCCCGAAAAAAACGCCGTAACTTTTTTCACGGGGGAGATACGCCAATTCCGACTTCAAATTCGGACTCAGCGACCCCGAATACACAAAGGAGGTGTGAAAAAGGGTACCTTAGATTTTGGCCAAAATCGGCAAAAACGCCTGATGTATAGCCCAGGCGTTTTTTCGGTCGGAAAAACTTTGGCATAATCCGACGACAATTCACGTGTGAATTGTTAGTTTTTACCTTTGATCCAGGTCAATAGACGCTTGATTCTAGTTGGCATGTAATGCATTTTTTGATGATTGTGGTACTACTTTTTTAGGCGGAGGCATTAAGAAAAGTGTGTGATTTGCCCAATGAAAGCAATGCCCAAATGAACATAGGAGAAAACATGTTTCATCTTAACATATACAATTTATAGTGATTTCTTATAGATATAACTGACGAAAAACACGAATATAAATTTCATAAAAAGAATTTCTGACTTTTCTCATGCCTAAAACCTTGTTCAAACAACAAACCAATTTGATATCAAAAACAATGTGTTTTATATCCGGCGTAATCTAAGCCAATACAGGTCACACAAAGCCAGAAGTTTGCAAACCGAAAAATAAAGGGATACATTCTAGTTATGTTTAATTACTTTTGGCGAGAGTCAATCCAAAAATGGATGAGAATGCATCTCTAAAGCCGTCGTGCGTCTTTCTAAATCGTACGTTTTAAAACTCTGCGAAATCGCACGATTTATAAAGACGAACGACGGGTTGTAAGAGCGCCTCAAAATATGTACATTCAAAGCAGGTCAAAGGTATGAATCTCTTTCGAGAAAAGTACGCATTCTTTCTGATTTTTTTTTGATATTTCAGAATATCGTTCCCTGCATCACACGCATGCCTGTCGTACGTGCTCCGTAATTCTGTCTTGTGTGCTTCTGGCGTTCTAAAAGACACGGAATGGTCGTACCAAAGAATTGTCCGGCCAATTCTTTGCTGCGTGCAGTCTGCGTCTTGGCTGCGTCCACCAAAATCGTACGTTGCACGTGCGTGTATCGCACGTGACTAAACGTACGTTTTAGACGCAGACCGCACACAGACCGCACGCAGGAGCACGAACGACCGGTTGTAAGAGAGGCTAAAGGATCATGATTAGTCTAATGGGGTTGGGATCACATTTCCAATTTAGCAAACGATTGCAAAAAAAGGAAACACAATGTTTATGATTCAATTATCGTTTGTGCATTGCCATAATTTGGAGTATGAAACCGGCTTTCTGTTGTGAAGTTGAATTAATTGCGTATGAACATGTGTGTGTTGTTTTTTGTTTTTTTCAAGCTACTTTATTCGAACCGTTGCTTTTTAGAAACTAAAAAGGGAAGCATGAAAGCTTTACATATACGCAAATTGCCATTTATGTGTGAAATTGCGTTCACTTGTTCATTTGTAAATACATTGGACTTAGTCATAATGTTTTTAAACGGGCCTATCTGAAAGTTTAAGCAGCAATAAAGTTATCTGCATGAATACTATTTATTGTCCCAAAATTAAACACAGGGTTTCAATAATGTGCTGAGAGAGAAGCAGTATTTTGTGAATATTATAAATGAGTTACATCTCTTTTCTTAACTAATATTCGTATACCATTCTTCATTATAGTTATTAGCCTACAGTTGACGAATCATTTATGTGTTGTATTTACATTTTTTCCATAGGCCAACCCTGAAATACTCCAAGTCACATTTTGTTTATAAATGCATTAAATGGTCCAAAACAGAAAACTTTCTCCCGCGTAAATCTTCCCCTTTAGAACAGATATAATATTGTTGTGTGGTGTTTGGCTCCCTTGAATTTGCAAGAGCATACTTCACGTGTAACATTTACATAGCAAGATAAAACTAAAAATACTACATGTATTTTGATACTATTGGGTTTAATATAGACCCCGTATATTGTTACGAGCATACATTGCAGCTTTTCTTTAAAAATGCCATTTTCTCCATTTCCCCCAAAATATTCCTAGCCCCTTTTAGCTTGTGCATTGGTCCCCAAGAGAAACCCTTCTCCCGGGGAAATCTTCCCCTTCAGTGCATATTTAATATTGTTGAATGGTGTCTCGCTCGCCTATATATTGGTCCGAGCATAGTTCACGGGACACATTAATATTGCAGCTTTTCTTTAAAAATGCCATTTTCTCCATTTCCCCCAAAATATTCCTAGCCCCTTTTTGCTTGTGCATTGGTCCTCAAGAGAAACCCTTCTCCCGGGGAAATCTTCCCCTTCAGTGCATTTTTAATATTGTTGAATGATGTCTCGCTCGCCTATATATTGGTCCGAGCATAGTTCACGGGGCACATTTATATTGCAGCTTTTCTTTAAAAATGCCATTTTCTCCATTTCCCCCAAAATATTCCTAGCCCCTTTTTGCTTGTGCATTGGTCCCCAAGAGAAACCCTTCTCCCGGCCGGGGAAATCTTCCCCTTCAGTACATATTTAATATTGTTGAATGGTGTCTCGCTCGCCTATATATTGGTCCGAGCATAGTTCACGGGGCACATTTATATTGCAGCTTTTCTTTAAAAATGCCATTTTCTCCATTTCCCCCAAAATATTCCTAGCCCCTTTTTGCTTGTGCATTGGTCCCCAAGAGAAACCCTTCTCCCGGGGAAATCTTCCCCTTCAGTGCATATTTAATATTGTTGAATGGTGTCTCGCTCGCCTATATATTGGTCCGAGCATAGTTCACGGGGCACATTTATATTGCAGCTTTTCTTTAAAAATGCCATTTTCTCCATTTCCCCCAAAATATTCCTAGCCCCTTTTTGCTTGTGCATTGGTCCCCAAGAGAAACCCTTCTCCCGGGGAAATCTTCCCCTTCAGTGCATATTTAATATTGTTGAATGGTGTCTCGCTGGCCTATATATTGGTCCGAGCATAGTTCAAGGGACACATTAATATTGCAGCTTTTCTTTAAAAATGCCATTTTCTCCATTTCCCCCAAAATATTCCTAGCCCCTTTTTGCTTGTGCATTGGTCCCCAAGAGTAACCCTTCTCCCGGGGAAATCTTCCCCTTCAGTGCATATTTAATATTGTTGAATGGTGTCTCGCTCGTCTATATATTGGTCCGAGCATAGTTCACGGGACACATTTATATTGCAGCTTTTCTTAAAAAATGTCATTGTAATATTGTTGGGTTGAAACTCCGTCCTTTGTTTTGGAGCGAGCATAGTTCTCGGATGCCACTATAGCTTTTAAAATGCGATTTTAATATTGATGGGTTATGACTTGCTCCATTATATTGGTAAGAGCATAGTTAATGCGTCATATCCAAATTGTACTTTTCTTAAGAATTTAGATCGTTGACATTATGTGCAGAGAGAAAAGCAGTAACATGTAATATTATGCATTAAATATAGAATTTCACTTTTTGAAATCAAACTACGTGGAATTGTAAGTTTATCGCATCTCGTACGAATATAAATCGCAAATGCTGTATACATTGTTGCTTGACCCGAAATTGAATTCCTAATTCACGTATATAGCATTTTGTAATGTCGCTAATTGTGAAAATAATGCTCAATTATCTCGTGCATATGGCAATTCAACAATACTACAGCTTCTATGATTGGTGAACTAATAATTCACGCATTACTATTTGTATAAACGGCTTTTCTTGTGGCATTTTCTATATGAAATGATTTTTTGAAAAACATTTCGAAATATTACCTTATCATATTCTTAGTAAAATATTGAAATTAAAAGAAGAGAAGTGCAAAATTCGATTATTCTTCCCCCAAAACATCCGTAGCCCCTTTTTGCTTGTGCATTTAGCCCCAAGAGAAACCCTTCTCCCGGGGAAATCTTCCCCTTTATCTGCAATTTAAATATTCTTGATTTTCTGCTCGGCATTATATTGGTCCGAGCATAGTTCACAAGTTTGGAAAAATACCTCCTTTTCTCTCATGACTCAGTCTATTGATTTTGCAAGAAATCAAGATGCACGTGAATTATCAGTCGGCCAGTAGATCTATGATGAAAAAATAAAAGTAGTTCCAAGAGCGTATGAATACAAGTGTGCTTTTGAATGCGCATGAATACAATATTTAGACGTTTATATGCAAGCGTCTGTTGACTAGGATCAGAGGTTAAAACAAATAATTCATTCGTGAATTATCGTCGGATTATGCCAAAACTTTTTGTCTCGGATTTCCTTCAAATTCTCACAGCTGGTAGCCCTTGGCACTGGGAACGCGCACACGAAATTTTAGGCTCCAACCTCGCCTAGGACCGAGATGGCAGCCACTTAAACCTCGAATATACTGAACCGCACAGCTAACTCCTCACTTTTGATTTTTGTATAACTAAGTAATCGCTAAATCAATCGCCTGGATTTTTCGTATTTTAGTAGATGACCTATTTCCCATTTATTTTAGTCAAAAACAAATTTGATTTTATGTGCCATTTACCTCGTCCAATATGCACGTGCGTTTAACGATTTTGAAATGCATGCACGTGCATTTTAACAAAAGCCTGAATAATTCTCCATGTCTTTATCCAATGTTGATTGGGAGTAATAAAAAACATAATTTTGACAAGTTTTACTGACGAAATTTTATTTATACAGAGTAACAAAGACATGTCTCAAACGTTAAACGGTCGATGCGTTACAATAGATGGAATTTAACACATGTAAAACAGTTTGCCAGTTAATAAAATCATTGCATACATTCACAAAGTGCGATATGAAAGCATACTACGAAGAAATCATTTGCTTTACACTATGACCTCTCAAAAGTGACGTCAATACTATAAACTAGTATCTTGTATGAGGTTTGCTCTTATTACTGCACGGCATCTGGAGCGCATAGAATTAATTAAATTGACAATGAAGGCTTTTAGGATAACATTCCAAGCTTGCACTAAAGCGTTTTCCTACTCCTGAAGTATTACAAGACTGGCTTGCTTAATTTCTTATCCGACGTCCTAACTCAGCCCAACATTGCTCGACAGGATTCAGATCCGGGGGCTTCGAGTACCACGGAAGTACCCTGATATGATTCATAGCAAGCACCGAACGTGTAGCGACAGCAGGTTACTTCCCTGGTGATCGAATTCCCCGGATCTGAATCCCTTGGAACACCATTGGATGAGTAACCTAGGACGTCGGATAAGATATTAAGTAGGCCAGCCTCAAACTCTTAAGGGCTTGGAAAACGCTTTAGTGCAAATTTAGAATGCTATCCCACATGCTTTCATTGTCTGTTAAATTAATTCTATGCGCTCCAGATGCCGTGCAAACGGCGGGCATACAAGCTACTAGTTTTATAGTGTTGACGTCACTTTTGTGACGTTATAGTGTAAAGCAAACATCTTCTTCGTAGTTTGTTTTAATATTGCTCTTTTTGAATGTAGGCAATGATTTTATTTACTGGCAAACTGTTTTACACGTGTAAAATTCGATCTCATCCAACGTATCGACCATGTGACGTTTTAGACCTGTCTTTGCTACGTTGTTTAAATAAAATTTCGTTAGTAAAACTTGTCGAAATTATGTTTTTATTGCTCCCGATCAACATTGAATAAAGACATGGTGAATGATTCAGGTTTTTGTTGAGATGCATGTTCATGCACTCCAAAATCGTTAAACGCACGTGCACATTGGACGAGGTAAATGACACGTAAAATTAAATTTGTTTTTGACTAAAATAAATGGGAAATATGTCATTTACTGATATATGAAAAATCAAAGCGATTGATTGAGCGATTACTTAGTTATACAAAAATCAAAAGTGAGGAGTTAGCTGTGCTGTTAAGTGTAGAGCTCAGAATTCATGGCCCGAAAAAACCGCCGTAACTTTTTTCACGGGGGAGATACGCCAATTCCGACTTCAAATTCGGACTCAGCGACCCTGAATACACAAAGGAGGTGTGAAAAAAGGGTACCTTAGATTTTGGCCAAAATCGGCAAAAATATAGCCCAGGCGTTTTTTCGGGCGGAAAAAGTTTTTGTCTCGGATTCCCTTCAAATTTTCACAGCTGGTAGCCCTTGGCACTTGGAACGCGCACACGAAATTTCAGGCTCCAACCTCGCCTGGGACCGAGATGGCAGCCACTTAAAGCTCGAATAGAGCTCAGAATTCATGGCCTGAAAAAAACCGCCGTAACTTTTTTCACGGGGGAGATACGCCAATTCCGACTTCAAATTCGGACTCAGCGACCCCGAATACACAAAGGAGGTGTGAAAAGGGGTACCTTAGATTTTGGCCAAAATCGGCAAAAACGCCTGATGTATAGCCCAGGCGTTTTTTCGGGCGGAAAAACTTTTTGTCTCGGATTTCCTTCAAATTCTCATAGCTGGTAGCCCTTGGCACTGGGAACGCGCACACGAAATTTTAGGCTCCAACCTCGCCTAGGACCGAGATGGCAGCCACTTAAAGCTCGAATAGAGCTCAGAATTCATGGCCCGAAAAAACCGCCGTAACTTTTTTCACGGGGGAGATACGCTAATTCCGACTTCAAATTCGGACTCAGCGACCCCGAATACACAAAGGAGGTGTGAAAAAAGGGTACCTTAGATTTTGGCCAAAATCGGCAAAAACGCCCAGGCGTTTTTTCGGGCGGAAAAACTTTTTGTCTCGGATTTCCTTCAAATTTTCACAGCTGGTAGCCCTTGGCACTGGGAACGCGCACACGAAATTTCAGGCTCCAACCTTGCCTAGGACCGAGATGGCAGCCACTTAAAGCTCGAATAGAGCTCAGAATTCATGGCCCGAAAAAACCGCCGTAACTTTTTTCACGGGGAGATACGCCAATTCCGACTTCAAATTCGGACTCAGCGACCCCGAATACACAAAGGAGGTGTGAAAAAAGGGTACCTTAGATTTTGGCCAAAATCGGCAAAAACGCCTGATGTATAGCCCAGGCGTTTTTTCGGGCGGAAAAACTTTTTGTCTCGGATTTCCTTCAAATTTTCAGAGCTGGTAGCCCTTGGCACTGGGAACGCGCACACGAAATTTCAGGCTCCAACCTCGCCTAGGACCGAGATGGCAGCCACTTAAAGCTCGAATAGAGCTCAGAATTCATGGCCCGAAAAAACCGCCGTAACTTTTTTCACGGGGGAGATACGCCAATTCCGACTTCAAATTCGGACTCAGCGACCCCGAATACACAAAGAAGGTGTGAAAAAAGGGTACCTTAGATTTTGGCCAAAATCGGCAAAAACGCCCAGGCGTTTTTTCGGGCGGAAAAACTTTTTGTCTCGGATTTCCTTCAAATTTTCACAGCTGGTAGCCCTTGGCACTGGGAACGCGCACACGAAATTTCAGGCTCCAACCTCGCCTAGGACCGAGATGGCAGCCACTTAAAGCTCGAATAGAGCTCAGAATTCATGGCCCGAAAAAACCGCCGTAACTTTTTTCAGGGGGGAGATACGCCAATTCCGACTTCAAATTCGGACTCAGCGACCCCGAATACACAAAGGAGGTGTGAAAAAAGGGTACCTTAGATTTTGGCCAAAATCGGCAAAAACGCCTGATGTATATATATATAGCCCAGGCGTTTTTTCGGGCGGAAAAACTTTTTGTCTCGGATTTCCTTCAAATTTTCACAGCTGGTAGCCCTTGGCACTGGGAACGCGCACACGAAATTTCAGGCTCCAACCTCGCCTAGGACCGAGATGGCAGCCACTTCAAGCTCGAATAGAGCTCAGAATTCATAGCCCGAAAAAACCGCTGTAACTTTTTTCACGGGGGAGATACGCCAATTCCGACTTCAAATTCGGACTCAGCGACCCCGAATACACAAAGGAGGTGTGAAAAAAGGGTACCTTAGATTTTGGCCAAAATCGGCAAAAACGCCTGATGTATAGCCCAGGCGTTTTTTCGGGCGGAAAAACTTTTTGTCTCGGATTTCCTTCAAATTTTCACAGCTGGTAGCTCTTGGCACTGGGAACGCGCACACGAAATTTCAGGCTCCAACCTCGCCTAGGACCGAGATGGCAGCCACTTAAAGCTCGAATAGAGCTCAGAATTCATGGCCCGAAAAAACCGCCGTAACTTTTTTCACGGGGGAGATACGCCAATTCCGACTTCAAATTCGGACTCAGCGACCCCGAATACACAAAGGAGGTGTGAAAAAAGGGTACCTTAGATTTTGGCCAAAATCGGCAAAAACGCCTAGGGTTTTTCGGGCGGAAAAACTTTTTGTCTCGGATTTCCTTCAAATTTTCACAGCTGGTAGCCCTTGGCACTGGGAACGCGCACACGAAATTTCAGGCTCCAACCTCGCCTAGGACCGAGATGGCAGCCACTTAAAGCTCGAATAGAGCTCAGAATTCATGGCCCGAAAAAACCGCCGTAACTTTTTTCACGGGGGAGATACGCCAATTCCGACTTCAAATTCGGACTCAGCGACCCCGAATACACAAAGGAGGTGTGAAAAAAGGGTACCTTCGATTTTGGCCAAAATCGGCAAAAACGCCTGATGTATAGCCCAGGCGTTTTTTCGGGCGGAAAAAGTTTTTGTCTCGGATTTCCTTCAAATTTTCACAGCTGGTAGCCCTTGGCACTGGGAACGCGCACACGAAATTTCAGGCTCCAACCTCGCCTAGGACCGAGATGGCAGCCACTTAAAGCTCGAATAGAGCTCAGAATTCATGGCCCGAAAAAACCGCCGTAACTTTTTTCACGGGGGAGATACGCCAATTCCGACTTCAAATTCGGACTCAGCGACCCCGAATACACAAAGGAGGTGTGCAAAATGGGTACCTTAGATTTTGGCCAAAATCGGCAAAAACGCCAGGCGTTTTTTCTGGCGGAAAAACTTTTTGTCTCGGATTTCCTTCAAATTTTCACAGCTGGTAGCCCTTGGCACTGGGAACGCGCACACGAAATTTCAGGCTCGCCTAGGACCGAGATGGCAGCCACTTAAAGCGCGAATAGAGCTCAGAATTCATGGCCCGAAAAAACCGCCGTAACTTTTTTCACGGGGGAGATACGCCAATTCCGACTTCAAATTCGGACTCAGCGACCCCGAATACACAAAGGAGGTGTGAAAAAAGGGTACCTTAGATTTTGGCCAAAATCGGCAAAAACGCCTGATGTATAGCCCATGCGTTTTTTCGGGCGGAAAAAGTTTTTGTCTCGGATTTCATTCAAATTTTCACAGCTGGTAGCCCTTGGCACTGGGAACGCGCACACGAAATTTCAGGCTCCAACCTCGCCTAGGACCGAGATGGCAGCCATTTACAGCTCGAATAGAGCTCAGAATTCATGGCCCGAAAAAACCGCCGTAACTTTTTCCAGGGGAGAGATACGCCAATTCCGACTTCAAATTCGGACTCAGCGACCCCGAATACACAAAGGAGGTGTGAAAAAAGGGTACCTTAGATTTTGGCCAAAATCGGCAAAAACGCCTGATGTATAGCCCAGGCGTTTTTTCGGGTGGAAAAAGTTTTTGTCTCGGATTTCCTTCAAATTTTCACAGCTGGTAGCCCTTGGCACTGGAAACGCGCACACGAAATTTCAGGCTCTAACCTCGCCTAGGACCGAGAGAGCAGCCATTTAAAGCTCGAATAGAGCTCAGAATTCATGGCCCGAAAAAACCGCCGTAACTTTTTTCACGGGGGAGATACGCCAATGCCGACTTCAAATTCGGACTCAGCGACCCCGAAGACACAAAGGAGGTGTGAAAAAAGGGTACCTTAGATTTTGGCCAAAATCGGCAAAAACGCCTGATGTATAGCCCAGGCGTTTTTTCGGGCGGAAAAGTTTTTGTCTCGGATTTCCTTCACATTTTCACAGCTGGTAGCCCTTGGCACTGGGAACGCGCACACGAAATTTCAGGCTCCAACCTCGCCTAGGACCGAGATGGCAGCCACTTAAAGCGCGAATAGAGCTCAGAATTCATGGCCCGAAAAAACCGCCGTAACTTTTTTCACGGGGGAGATACGCCAATTCCGACTTCAAATTCGGACTCAGCGACCCCGAATACACAAAGTAGGTGTGAAAAAAGGGTACCTTAGATTTTGGCCAAAATCGGCAAAAACGCCTGATGTATATATAGCCCAGGCGTTTTTTCGGGCGGAAAAACTTTTTGTCTCGGATTTCCTTCAAATTTTCACAGCTGGTAGCCCTTGGCACTGGGAACGCGCACACGAAATTTCAGGCTCCAACCTCGCCTAGGACCGAGATGGCAGCCACTTAAAGATCGAATAGAGCTTAGAATTCATCGCCCGAAAAAACCGCCGTAACTTTTTTCACGGGGGAGATACGCCAATTCCGACTTCAAATTCGGACTCAGCGACCCCGAATACACAAAGGAGGTGTGAAAAAAGGGTACCTTAGATTTTGGCCAGGCGTTTTTTCGGGCGGAAAAACTTTTTGTCTCGGATTTCCTTCAAATTTTCACAGCTGGTAGCCCTTGGCACTGGGAACGCGCCCACGAAATTTCAGGCTCCAACCTCGCCTAGGACCGAGATGGCAGCCACTTAAAGCTCAAATAGAGCTCAGAATTCATGGCCCGAAAAAACCGCCGTAACTTTTTCACGGGGGAGATACGCCAATTCCGACTTCAAATTCGGACTCAGCGACCCCGAATACACAAAGGAGGTGTGAAAAAAGGGTACCTTAGATTTTGGCCAAAATCGGCAAAAACGCCTGATGTATAGCCCAGGCGTTTTTTCGGGCGGAAAAACTTTTTGTCTCGGATTTCCTTCAAATTTTCACAGCTGGTAGCCCTTGGCACTGGGAACGCGCACACGAAATTTCAGGCTCCAACCTCGCCTAGGACCGAGATGGCAGCCACTTAAAGCTCGAATAGAGCTCAGAATTCATGGCCCAAAAAACCGCCGCAACTTTTTTCACGGGGGAGATACGCCAATTCCGACTTCAAATTCGGACTCAGCGACCCCGAATACACAAAGGAGGTGTAAAAAAGGGTACCTTAGATTTTGGCCAATATCGGCAAAAACGCCTGATGTATAGCCAAGGCGTTTTTTCGGGCGGAAACAGTCTTTGACTCGGATTTACTTCAAATTTTCACAGCTGGTAGCCCTTGGCACTGGGAACGCGCACACGAAATTTCAGGCTCCAACCTCGCCTAGGACCGAGATGGCAGCCACTTAAATCTCGAATAGAGCTCAGAATTCATGGCCCGAAAAAACCGCCGTAACTTTTCTCACGGGGGAGATACGCCAATTCCGACTTCAAATTCGGACTCAGCGACCCCGAATACACAAAGGAGGTGTGAAAAAAGGGTACCTTAGATTTTGGCCAAAATCGGCAAAAACGTCTGATGTATAGCCCAGGCGTTTTTTGGGCGGAAAAACTTTTTGTCTCGGATTTCCTTCAAATTTTCACAGCCGGTAGCCCTTGGCACTGGGAACGCGCACACGAAATTTCAGGCTCCAACCTCGCCTAGGACCGAGATGGCAGCCATTTAAAGCTCGAATAGAGCTCAGAATTCATGGCCCGAAAAAACCGCCATAACTTTTTTCACGGGGGAGATACGCCAATTCCGACTTCAAATTCGGACTCAGCGACCCCGAATACACAAAGGAGGTGTGAAAAAAGGGTACCTAAGATTTTGGCCAAAATCGGCAAAAACGCTTGATATAAGCCCAGGCGTTTTTTCGGGCGGAAAAACTTTTTGTCTCGGATTTCCTTCAAATTTTCACAGCTGGTAGCCCTTGGCACTGGGAACGCGCACACGAAATTTCAGGCTCCAACCTCGCCTAGGACCGAGATGGCAGCCACTTAAAGCTCGAATAGAGCTCAGAATTCATGGCCCGAAAAAACCGCCGTAACTTTTTTACGGGGGAGATACGCCAATTCCGACTTCAAATTCGGACTCAGCGACCCCGAATACACAAAGGAGGTGTGAAAAAAGGGTACCTTAGATTTTGGCCAAAATCGGCAAAAACGCCTGATGTATAGCCCAGGCGTTTTTTCGGGCGGAAAACCTTTTTGTCTCGGATTTCCTTCAAATTTTCACAGCTGGTAGCCCTTGGCACTGGGAACGCGCACACGAAATTTCAGGCTCCAACCTCGCCTGGGACCGAGATGGCAGCCACTTAAAACTCGAATAGAGCTCAGAATTCATGGCCCGAAAAAACCGCCGTAACTTTTTTCACGGGGGAGATACGCTAATTCCGACTTCAAATTCGGACTCAGCGACCCCGAATACACAAAGGAGGTGTGAAAAAAGGGTACCTTCGATTTTGGCCAAAATCGGCAAAAACGCCTGATGGCCCAGGCGTTTTTTCGGGCGGAAAAACTTTTTTTCTCGGATTTCCTTCAAATTTTCACAGCTGGTAGCCCTTGGCACTGGGAACGCGCAAGCGAAATTTCAGGCTCCAACCTCGCCTAGGACCGAGATGGCAGCCACTTAAAGCTCGAATAGAGCTCAGAATTCATGGCCCGAAAAAACCACCGTAACTTTTTTCACGGGGGAGATACGCCAATTCCGACTTCAAATTCGGACTCAGCGACCCCGAAAACACAAAGGAGGTGTGAAAAAAGGGTACCTTAGATTTTGGCCAAAATCGGCAAAAACGCCTGATGCCCAGGCGTTTTTTCGGGCGGAAAATTTTTTTGTCTCGGATTTCCTTCAAATTTTCACAGCTGGTAGCCCTTGGCACTGGGAACGCGCACACGAAATTTCAGGCTCCAACCTCGCCTAGGACCGAGATGGCAGCCACTTAAAGCTCGAATAGAGCTCAGAATTCATGGCCCGAAAAAACCACCGTAACTTTTTTCACGGGGGAGATACGCCAATTCCGACTTCAAATTCGGACTCAGCGACCCCGAATACACAAAGGAGGTGTGAAAAAAGGGTACCTTAGATTTTGGCCAAAATCGGCAAAAACGCCCAGGCGTTTTTTCGGGCGGAAAAACTTTTTGTCTCGGATTTCCTTCAAATTTTCACAGCTGGTAGCCCTTGGCACTGGGAACGCGCACACGAAATTTCAGGCTCCAACCTCGCCTAGGACCGAGATGGCAGCCACTTAAAGCTCGAATAGAGCTCAGAATTCATGGCCCGAAAAAACCGCCGTAACTTTTTTCACGGGGAAGATACGCCAATTCCGACTTCAAATTCGGACTCAGCGAGCCCGAATACACAAAGGAGGTGTGAAAAAGGGTACCTTAGATTTTGGCCAAAATCGGCAAAAACGCCTGATGTATAGCCCAGGCGTTTTTTCGGGCGGAAAAACTTTTTGTCTCGGATTTCCTTCAAATTTTCACAGCTGGTAGCCCTTGGCACTGGGAACGCGCACACGAAATTTCAGGCTCCAACCTCGCCTAGGACCGAGATGGCAGCCACTTAAAGCTCGAATAGAGCTCAGAATTCAAGGCCCGAAAAAAACCGCCGTAACTTTTTTCACGGGGGAGATACGCCAATTCCGACTTCAAATTCGGACTCAGCGACCCCGAATACACAAAGGATGTGTGAAAAAAGGGTACCTTAGATTTTGGCCAAAATCGGCAAAAACGCCTGATGTATAAGGCGTTTTTTCGGGCGGAAAAACTTTTTGTCTCGGATTTCCTTCAAATTTTCACAGCTGGTAGCCCTTGGCACTGGGAACGCGCACACGAAATTTCAGGCTCCAACCTCGCCTAGGACCGAGATGGCAGCCACTTAAAGCTCGAATAGAGCTCAGAATTCATGGCCCGAAAAAACCGCCGTAACTTTTTTCACGGGGAAGATACGCCAATTCCGACTTCAAATTCGGACTCAGCGACCCCGAATACACAAAGGAGGTGTGAAAAAAGGGTACCTTAGATTTTGGCCAAAATCGGCAAAAACGCCCGATGCGTTTTTTCGGGCGGAAAAACTTTTTGTCTCGGATTTCCTTCACATTTTCACAGCTGGTAGCCCTTGGCACTGGGAACGCGCACACAAAATTTCAGGCTCCAACCTCGCCTAGGACCGAGATGGCAGCCACTTAAAGCTCGAATAGAGCTCAGAATTCATGGCCCGAAAAAACCGCCGTAACTTTTTTCACGGGGGAGATACGCCAATTCTGACTTCAAATTTGGACTCAGCGACCCCGAATACAAAAAGGGGGTGTGAAAAAAGGGTACCTTAGATTTTGGCCAAAATCGGCAAAAACGCCTGATGTATATTTTTTCGGGCGGAAAAACTTTTTGTCTCGGATTTCCTTCAAATTTTCACAGCTGGTAGCCCTTGGCACTGGGAACGCGCACACGAAATTTCAGGCTCCAACCTCGCCTAGGACCGAGATGGCAGCCACTTAAAGCTCGAATAAAGCTCAGAATTCATGGCCCGAAAAAACCGCCGTAACTTTTTTCACGGGGGAGATACGCCAATTCCGACTTCAAATTCGGACTCAGCGACCCCGAATACACAAAGGAGGTGTGCAAAAAGGGTACCTTAGATATTTGCCAAAATCGGCAAAAACGCCCAGGCGTTTTTTCGGGCGGAAAAACTTTTTGTCTCGGATTTCCTTCAAATTTTCACAGCTGGAGGCCCTTGGCACTGGGAACGCGCACACGAAATTTCAGGCTCCAACCTGGCCTAGGACCGAGATGGCAGCCACTTAAAGCTCGAATAGAGCTCAGAATTCATGGCCCGAAAAAACCGCCGTAACTTTTTTCACGGGGGAGATACGCCAATTCCGACTTCAAATTCGGACTCAGCGACCCGGAATACACAAAGGAGGTGTGAAAAAAGGGTACCTTAGATTTTGGCCAAAATCGGCAAAAACGCCTGATGTATAGCCCAGGCGTTTTTTTCGGGCGGAAAAACTTTTTGTCTCGGATTTCCTTCAAATTTTCACAGCTGGTAGCTCTTGGCACTGGGAACGCGCACAGGAAATTTCAGGCTCCAACCTCGCCTAGGACCGAGATGGCAGCCACTTAAAGCTCGAATAGAGCTCAGAATTCATGGCCCGAAAAAACCGCCGTAACTTTTTTCACGGGGGAGATACGCCAATTCCGACTTCAAATTCGGACTCAGCGACCCGGAATACACAAAGGAGGTGTGAAAAAAGGGTACCTTAGATTTTGGCCAAAATCGGCAAAAACGCCCAGGCGTTTTTTCTGGCGGAAAAACTTTTTGTCTCGGATTTCCTTCAAATTTTCACAGCTGGTAGCCCTTGGCACTGGGAACGCGCACACGAAATTTCAGGCTCCAACCTCGCCTAGGACCGAGATGACAGCCACTTAAAGCTCGAATAGAGCTCAGAATTCATGGCCCGAAAAAACCGCCGTAACTTTTTTCACGGGGGAGATACGCCAATTCCGACTTCAAATTCGGACTCAGCGACCCCGAATACACAAAGGAGGTGTGCAAAAAGGGTACCTTAGATTTTGGCCAAAATCGGCACAAACGCCTGATGCCCAGGCGTTTTTTCGGGCGGAAAAACTTTTTGTCTCGGATTTCCTTCAAATTATCACAGCTGGTAGCTCTTGGCAATGGGAACGCGCACACGAAATTTCAGGCTCGAACCTCGCCTAGGACCGAGATGGCAGCCACTTAAAGCTCGAATAGAGCTCAGAATTCATGGCCCGAAAAAACCGCCGTAACTTTTTTCACGGGGAGATACGCCAATTCCGACTTCAAATTCGGACTCAGCGACCCCGAAGACACAAAGGAGGTGTGAAAAAAGGGTACCTTAGATTTTGGCCAAAATCGGCAAAAACGCCTGATGTATAGCCCAGGCGTTTTTTCGGGCGGAAAAAGTTTTTGTCTCGGATTTCCTTCACATTTTCACAGCTGGTAGCCATTGGCACTGGGAACGCGCACACGAAATTTCAGGCTCCAACCTCGCCTAGGACCGAGATGGCAGCCACTTAAAGCTCGAATAGAGCTCAGAATTCATGGCCCGAAAAAACCGCCGTAACTTTTTTCACGGGGAAGATACGCCAATTCCGACTTCAAATTCGGACTCAGCGACCCCGAATACACAAAGGAGGTGTGAAAAAAGGGTACCTTAGATTTTGGCCAGGCGTTTTTTCGGGCGGAAAAACTTTTTGTCTCGGATTTCCTTCAAATTTTCACAGCTGGTAGCCCTTGGCACTGGGAACGCGCACACGAAATTTCAGGCTCCAACCTCGCCTAGGACCGAGATGGCAGCCACTTAAAGCTCGAATAGAGCTCAGAATTCATGGCCCGAAAAAACCGCCGTAACTTTTTTCACGGGGGAGATACGCCAATTCCGACTTCAAATTCGGACTCAGCGACCCCGAATACATAAAGGAGGTGTGAAAAAAGGGTACCTTAGATTTTGGCCAAAATCGGCAAAAACGCCTGATGTATATATATATATAGCCCAGGCGTTTTTTCGGGCGGAAAAACTTTTTGTCTCGGATTTCCTTCAAATTTTCACAGCTGGTAGCCCTTGGCACTGGGAACGCGCACACGAAATTTCAGGCTCCAACCTCGCCTAGGACCGAGATGGCAGCCACTTAAAGCTCGAATAGAGCTCAGAATTCATGGCCCGAAAAAACAGCCGTAACTTTTTTCACGGGGGAGATACGCCAATTCCGACTTCAAATTCGGACTCAGCGACCCCGAATACACAAAGGAGGTGTGAAAAAAGGGTACCTTAGATTTTGGCCAAAATCGGCAAAAACGCCTGATGTATAGCCCAGGCGTTTTTTCGGGCGGAAAAACTTTTTGTCTCGGATTTCCTTCAAATTTTCACAGCTGGTAGCCCTTGGCACTGGGAACGCGCACACGAAATTTCAGGCTCCAACCTCGCCTAGGACCGAGATGGCAGCCACTTAAAGCTCGAATAGAGCTCAGAATTCAAGGCCCGAAAAAAACCGCCGTAACTTTTTTCACGGGGGAGATACGCCAATTCCGACTTCAAATTCGGACTCAGCGACCCCGAATACACAAAGGAGGTGTGAAAAAAGGGTACCTTAGATTTTGGCCAAAATCGGCAAAAACGCCTGATGCGTTTTTTCGGGCGGAAAAACTTTTTGTCTCGGATTTCCTTCACATTTTCACAGCTGGTAGCCCTTGGCACTGGGAACGCGCACACGAAATTTCAGGCTCCAACCTCGCCTAGGACCGAGATGGCAGCCACTTAAAGCTCGAATAGAGCTTAGAATTCATGGCCCGAAAAAACCGCCGTAACTTTTTTCACGGGGGAGATACGCCAATTCCGACTTCAAATTCGGACTCAGCGACCCCGAATACAAAAAGGGGGTGTGAAAAAAGGGTACCTTAGATTTTGGCCAAAATCGGCAAAAACGCCTGATGTATATTTTTTCGGGCGGAAAAACTTTTTGTCTCGGATTTCCTTCAAATTTTCACAGCTGGTAGCCCTTGGCACTGGGAACGCGCACACGAAATTTCAGGCTCCAACCTCGCCTAGGACCGAGATGGCAGCCACTTAAATCTCGAATAAAGCTCAGAATTCATGGCCCGAAAAAACCGCCGTAACTTTTTTCACGGGGGAGATACGCCAATTCCGACTTCAAATTCGGACTCAGCGACCCCGAATACACAAAGGAGGTGTGAAAAAAGGGTACCTTAGATTTTGGCCAAAATCGGCAAAAACGCCTGATGCCAGGCGTTTTTTCGGGCGGAAAAACTTTTTGTCTCGGATTTCCTTCAAATTTTCACAGCTGGTAGCCCTTGGCACTGGGAACGCGCATACGAAATTTCAGGCTCCAACCTCGCCTAGGACCGAGATGGCAGCCACTTAAAGCTCGAATAAAGCTCAGAATTCATGGCCCGAAAAACCCGCCGTAACTTTTTTCACGGGGGAGATACGCCAATTCCGACTTCAAATTCGGACTCAGCGACCCCGAATACACAAAGGAGGTGTGCAAAAAGGGTACCTTAGATTTTGGCCAAAATCGGCAAAAACGCCTGATGTATAGCCCAGGCGTTTTTTCGGGCGGAAAACCTTTTTGTCTCGGATTTCCTTCAAATTTTCACAGCTGGTAGCCCTTGGCACTGGGAACGCGCACACGAAATTTCAGGCTCCAACCTCGCCTAGGACCGAGATGGCAGCCACTTAAAGCTCGAATAGAGCTCAGAATTCATGGCCCGAAAAAAAACGCCGTAACTTTTTTCACGGGGGAGATACGCCAATTCCGACTTCAAATTCGGACTCAGCGACCCCGAATACACAAAGGAGGTGTGAAAAAAGGGTACCTTAGATTTTGGCCAAAATCGGCAAAAACGCCCAGGCGTTTTTTCGGGCGGAAAATTTTTTTGTCTCGGATTTCCTTCAAATTTTCACAGCTGGTAGCCCTTGGCACTGGGAACGCGCACACGAAATTTCAGGCTCCAACCCCGCCTAGGTCCGAGATGGCAGCCACTTAAAGCTCGAATAGAGCTCAGAATTCATCGCCCGAAAAAACCGCCGTAACTTTTTTCACGGGGGAGATACGCCAATTCCGACTTCAAATTCGGACTCAGCGACCCCGAATACACAAAGGAGGTGTGAAAAAAGGGTACCTTAGATTTTGGCCAAAATCGGCAAAAACGCCTGATGTAGATCTATAGCCCAGGCGTTTTTTCGGGCGGAAAAAGTTTTTGTCTCGGATTTCCTTCAAATTTTCACAGCTGGTAGCCCTTGGCACTGGGAACGCGCACACGAAATTTCAGGCTCCAACCTCGCCTAGGACCGAGATGGCAGCAACTTAAAGCTCGAATAGAGCTCAGAATTCATGGCCCGAAAAAACCGCCGTAACTTTTTTCACGGGGAAGATACGCCAATTCCGACTTCATATTCGGACTCAGCGACCCCAAATACACAAAGGAGGTGTGAAAAAGGGTACCTTAGATTTTGGCCAAAATCGGCAAAAACGCCCAGGCGTTTTTTCGGGCGGAAAAACTTTTTGTCTCGGATTTCCTTCAAATTTTCACAGCTAGTAGCCCTTGGCACTGGGAACGCGCACACGTAATTTCAGGCTCCAACCTCGCCTAGGACCGAGATGGCAGCCACTTAAAGCTCGAATAGAGCTCAGAATTCATGGCCCGAAAAAACCGCCGTAACTTTTTTCACGGGGGAGATACGCCAATTCCGACTTCAAATTCGGACTCAGCGACCCCGAATACACAAAGGAGGTGTGAAAAAAGGGTACCTTAGATTTTGGCCAAAATCGGCAAAAACGCCTGATGTATAGCCCAGGCGTTTTTTCGGGCGGAAAAACTTTTTGTCTCGGATTTCCTTCAAATTTTCACAGCTGGAGGCCCTTGGCACTGGGAACGCGCACACGAAATTTCAGGCTCCAACCTCGCCTAGGACCGAGATGGCAGCCACTTAAAGCTCGAATAGAGCTCAGAATTCATGGCCCGAAAAAACCGCCGTAACTTTTTTCACGGGGGAGATACGCCAATTCCGACTTCAAATTCGGACTCAGCGACCCGGAATACACAAAGGAGGTGTGAAAAAAGGGTACCTTAGATTTTGGCCAAAATCGGCAAAAACGCCTGATGTATAGCCCAGGCGTTTTTTTCGGGCGGAAAAACTTTTTGTCTCGGATTTCCTTCAAATTTTCACAGCTGGTAGCTCTTGGCACTGGGAACGCGCACACGAAACTTCATGCTCCAACCTCGCCTAGGACCGAGATGGCAGCCACTTAAAGCTCGAATAGAGCTCAGAATTCATGGCCCGAAAAAACCGCCGTAACTTTTTTCACGGGGGAGATACGCCAATTCCGACTTCAAATTCGGACTCAGCGACCCGGAATACACAAAGGAGGTGTGAAAAAAGGGTACCTTAGATTTTGGCCAAAATCGGCAAAAACGCCCAGGCGTTTTTTCTGGCGGAAAAACTTTTTGTCTCGGATTTCCTTCAAATTTTCACAGCTGGTAGCCCTTGGCACTGGGAACGAGCACACGAAATTTCAGGCTCCAACCTCGCCTAGGACCGAGATGGCAGCCACTTAAAGCTCGAATAGAGCTCAGAATTCATGGCCCGAAAAAACCGCCGTAACTTTTTTCACGGGGGAGATACGCCAATTCCGACTTCAAATTCGGACTCTGCGACCCCGAATACACAAAGGAGGTGTGAAAAAAAGGGTACCTTAGATTTTGGCCAAAATCGGCAAAAACGCATGATGTAGCCCAGGCGTTTTTTCGGGCGGAAAAACTTTTTGTCTCGGATTTCCTTCAAATTTTCACAGCTGGTAGCCCTTGGCACTGGGAACGAGCACACGAAATTTCAGGCTCCAACCTCGCCTAGGACCGAGATGGCAGCCACTTAAAGCTCGAATAGAGCTCAGAATTCATGGCCCGAAAAAACCGCCGTAACTTTTTTCACGGGAGAGATACGCCAATTCCGACTTCAAATTCGGACTCTGCGACCCCGAATACACAAAGGAGGTGTGAAAAAAAGGGTAC
Source organism: Fragum sueziense (assembly GCA_963680895.1). Classification (NCBI taxonomy): domain Eukaryota; kingdom Metazoa; phylum Mollusca; class Bivalvia; order Cardiida; family Cardiidae; genus Fragum; species Fragum sueziense. The sequence continues at coordinate 49,596,183 of OY804606.1, read as the reverse complement.
CTTAGATTTTGGCCAAAATCGGCAAAAACGCCTGATGTATAGCCCAGGCGTTTTTTCGGGCGGAAAAACTTTTTGTCTCGGATTTTCTTTCAAATTTTCACAGCTGGTAGCCCTTGGCACTGGGAACGCGCACACGAAATTTCAGGCTCCAACCTCGCCTAGGACCGAGATGGCAGCCACTTAAAGCTCGAATAGAGCTCAGAATTCATGGCCCGAAAAAAACGCCGTAACTTTTTTCACGGGGGAGATACGCCAATTCCGACTTCAAATTCGGACTCAGCGAGCCCGAATACACAAAGGAGGTGTGAAAAAAGGGTACCTTAGATTTTGGCCAAAATCGGCAAAAACGCCTGATGTATAGGCCAGGCGTTTTTTCGGGCGGAAAAAGTTTTTGTCTCGGATTTCCTTCAAATTTTCACAGCTGGTAGCCCTTGGCACTGGGAACGCGCACACGAAATTTCAGGCTCCAACCTCGCCTAGGACCGAGATGGCAGCCACTTAAAGCTCGAATAGAGCTCAGAATTCATGGCCCGAAAAAACCGCCGTAACTTTTTTCACGGGGGAGATACGCCAATTCCGACTTCAAATTCGGACTCAGCGACTCCGAATACACAAAGGAGGTGTGGAAAAAAGGGTACCTTAGATTTTGGCCAGAATCGGCAAAAACGCCTGATGTATAGCCCAGGCGTTTTTTCGGGCGGAAAAACTTTTTGTCTCGGATTTCCTTCAAATTTTCACAGCTGGTAGCCCTTGGCACTGGGAACGCACACACGAAATTTCAGGCTCGCCTAGGACCGAGATGGCAGCCACATCAAGCTCGAATAGAGCTCAGAATTCATGGCCCGAAAAAACCGCCGTAACTTTTTTCACGGGGGAGATACGCCAATTCCGACTTCAAATTCGGACTCAGCGACCCCGAATACACAAAGGAGGTGTGAAAAAAGGGTATCTTAGATTTTGGCCAAAATCGGCAAAACGCCTGATGTATAGCCCAGGCGTTTTTTCGGGCGGAAAAAACTTTTTGTCTCGGATTTCCTTCAAATTTTCACAGCTGGTAGCCCTTGGCACTGGGAACGCGCACACGAAATTTCAGGCTCCAACCTCGCCTAGGACCGAGATGGCAGCCACTTAAAGCTCGAATAGAGCTCAGAATTCATGGCCCGAAAAAACCGCCGTAACTTTTTTCACTGGGGAGATACGCCAATTCCTACTTCAAATTCGGACTCAGCGACCCCGAATACACAAAGGAGGTGTGAAAAAAGGGTACCTTAGATTTTGGCCAAAATCGGCAAAAACGCATGATGTAGCCCAGGCGTTTTTTCGGGCGGAAAAACTTTTTGTCTCGGATTTCCTTCAAATTTTCACAGCTGGTAGCCCTTGGCACTGGGAACGAGCACACGAAATTTCAGGCTCCAACCTCGCCTAGGACCGAGATGGCAGCCACTTAAAGCTCGAATAGAGCTCAGAATTCATGGCCCGAAAAAACCGCCGTAACTTTTTTCACGGGGGAGATACGCCAATTCCGACTTCAAATTCGGACTCTGCGACCCCGAATACACAAAGGAGGTGTGAAAAAAAGGGTACCTTAGATTTTGGCCAAAATCGGCAAAAACGCCTGATGTATAGCCCAGGCGTTTTTTCGGTCGGAAAAACTTTTTGTCTCGGATTTTCTTTCAAATTTTCACAGCTGGTAGCCCTTGGCACTGGGAACGCGCACACGAAATTTCAGGCTCCAACCTCGCCTAGGACCGAGATGGCAGCCACTTAAAGCTCGAATAGAGCTCAGAATTCATGGCCCGAAAAAACCGCCGTAACTTTTTTCACGGGGGAGATACGCCAATTCCGACTTCAAATTCGGACTCAGCGACTCCGAATACACAAAGGAGGTGTGGAAAAAAGGGTACCTTAGATTTTGGCCAGAATCGGCAAAAACGCCTGATGTATAGCCCAGGCGTTTTTTCGGGCGGAAAAACTTTTTGTCTCGGATTTCCTTCAAATTTTCACAGCTGGTAGCCCTTGGCACTGGGAACGCACACACGAAATTTCAGGCTCGCCTAGGACCGAGATCGCAGCCACTTCAAGCTCGAATAGAGCTCAGAATTCATGGCCCGAAAAAACCGCCGTAACTTTTTTCACGGGGGAGATACGCCAATTCCGACTTCAAATTCGGACTCAGCGACCCCGAATACACAAAGGAGGTGTGAAAAAAGGGTACCTTAGATTTTGGCCAGGCGTTTTTTCGGGCGGAAAAACTTTTTGTCTCGGATTTCCTTCAAATTTTCACAGCTGGTAGCCCTTGGCACTGGGAACGCGCACACGAAATTTCAGGCTCCAACCTCGCCTAGGACCGAGATGGCAGCCACTTAAATCTCGAATAAAGCTCAGAATTCATGGCCCGAAAAAACCGCCGTAACTTTTTTCACGGGGGAGATACGCCAATTCCGACTTCAAATTCGGACTCAGCGACCCCGAATACACAAAGGAGGTGTGAAAAAAGGGTACCTTAGATTTTGGCCAAAATCGGCAAAAACGCCTGATGCCAGGCGTTTTTTCGGGCGGAAAAACTTTTTGTCTCGGATTTTCTTCAAATTTTCACAGCTGGTAGCCCTTGGCACTGGGAACGCGCATACGAAATTTCAGGCTCCAACCTCGCCTAGGACCGAGATGGCAGCCACTTAAAGCTCGAATAAAGCTCAGAATTCATGGCCCGAAAAACCCGCCGTAACTTTTTTCACGGGGGAGATACGCCAATTCCGACTTCAAATTCGGACTCAGCGACCCCGAATACACAAAGGAGGTGTGCAAAAAGGGTACCTTAGATTTTGGCCAAAATCGGCAAAAAACGCCTGATGTATAGCCCAGGCGTTTTTTCGGGCGGAAAACCTTTTTGTCTCGGATTTCCTTCAAATTTTCACAGCTGGTAGCCCTTGGCACTGGGAACGCGCACACGAAATTTCAGGCTCCAACCTCGCCTAGGACCGAGATGGCAGCCACTTAAAGCTCGAATAGAGCTCAGAATTCATGGCCCGAAAAAAAACGCCGTAACTTTTTTCACGGGGGAGATACGCCAATTCCGACTTCAAATTCGGACTCAGCGACCCCGAATACACAAAGGAGGTGTGAAAAAAGGGTACCTTAGATTTTGGCCAAAATCGGCAAAAACGCCCAGGCGTTTTTTCGGGCGGAAAATTTTTTTGTCTCGGATTTCCTTCAAATTTTCACAGCTGGTAGCCCTTGGCACTGGGAACGCGCACACGAAATTTCAGGCTCCAACCCCGCCTAGGACCGAGATGGCAGCCACTTAAAGCTCGAATAGAGCTCAGAATTCATCGCCCGAAAAAACCGCCGTAACTTTTTTCACGGGGGAGATACGCCAATTCCGACTTCAAATTCGGACTCAGCGACCCCGAATACACAAAGGAGGTGTGAAAAAAGGGTACCTTAGATTTTGGCCAAAATCGGCAAAAACGCCTGATGTAGATCTATAGCCCAGGCGTTTTTTCGGGCGGAAAAAGTTTTTGTCTCGGATTTCCTTCAAATTTTCACAGCTGGTAGCCCTTGGCACTGGGAACGCGCACACGAAATTTCAGGCTCCAACCTCGCCTAGGACCGAGATGGCAGCAACTTAAAGCTCGAATAGAGCTCAGAATTCATGGCCCGAAAAAACCGCCGTAACTTTTTTCACGGGGAAGATACGCCAATTCCGACTTCATATTCGGACTCAGCGACCCCAAATACACAAAGGAGGTGTGAAAAAAGGGTACCTTAGATTTTGGCCAAAATCGGCAAAAACGCCCAGGCGTTTTTTCGGGCGGAAAAACTTTTTGTCTCGGATTTCCTTCAAATTTTCACAGCTAGTAGCCCTTGGCACTGGGAACGCGCACACGTAATTTCAGGCTCCAACCTCGCCTAGGACCGAGATGGCAGCCACTTAAAGCTCGAATAGAGCTCAGAATTCATGGCCCGAAAAAACCGCCGTAACTTTTTTCACGGGGGAGATACGCCAATTCCGACTTCAAATTCGGACTCAGCGACCCCGAATACACAAAGGAGGTGTGAAAAAAGGGTACCTTAGATTTTGGCCAAAATCGGCAAAAACGCCTGATGTATAGCCCAGGCGTTTTTTCGGGCGGAAAAACTTTTTGTCTCGGATTTCCTTCAAATTTTCACAGCTGGAGGCCCTTGGCACTGGGAACGCGCACACGAAATTTCAGGCTCCAACCTCGCCTAGGACCGAGATGGCAGCCACTTAAAGCTCGAATAGAGCTCAGAATTCATGGCCCGAAAAAACCGCCGTAACTTTTTTCACGGGGGAGATACGCCAATTCCGACTTCAAATTCGGACTCAGCGACCCGGAATACACAAAGGAGGTGTGCAAAAAGGGTACCTTAGATTTTGGCCAAAATCGGCAAAAACGCCTGATGTATAGCCCAGGCGTTTTTTCGGGCGGAAAAACTTTTTGTCTCGGATTTCCTTCAAATTTTCACAGCTGGTAGCTCTTGGCACTGGGAACGCGCACACGAAATTTCAGGCTCCAACCTCGCCTAGGACCGAGATGGCAGCCACTTAAAACTCGAATAGAGCTCAGAATTCATGGCCCGAAAAAACCGCCGTAACTTTTTTCACTGGGGAGATACGCCAATTCCTACTTCAAATTCGGACTCAGCGACCCCGAATACACAAAGGAGGTGTGAAAAAAGGGTACCTTAGATTTTGGCCAAAATCGGCAAAAACGCATGATGTAGCCCAGGCGTTTTTTCGGGCGGAAAAACTTTTTGTCTCGGATTTCCTTCAAATTTTCACAGCTGGTAGCCCTTGGCACTGGGAACGAGCACACGAAATTTCAGGCTCCAACCTCGCCTAGGACCGAGATGGCAGCCACTTAAAGCTCGAATAGAGCTCAGAATTCATGGCCCGAAAAAACCGCCGTAACTTTTTTCACGGGGGAGATACGCCAATTCCGACTTCAAATTCGGACTCTGCGACCCCGAATACACAAAGGAGGTGTGAAAAAAGGGTACCTTAGATTTTGGCCAAAATCGGCAAAAACGCCTGATGTATAGCCCAGGCGTTTTTTCGGGCGGAAAAACTTTTTGTCTCGGATTTTCTTTCAAATTTTCAAAGCTGGTAGCCCTTGGCACTGGGAACGCGCACACGAAATTTCAGGCTCCAACCTCGCCTAGGACCGAGATGGCAGCCACTTAAAGCTCGAATAGAGCTCAGAATTCATGGCCCGAAAAAAACGCCGTAACTTTTTTCACGGGGGAGATACGCCAATTCCGACTTCAAATTCGGACTCAGCGAGCCCGAATACACAAAGGAGGTGTGAAAAAAGGGTACCTTAGATTTTGGCCAAAATCGGCAAAAACGCCTGATGTATAGGCCAGGCGTTTTTTCGGGCGGAAAAAGTTTTTGTCTCGGATTTCCTTCAAATTTTCACAGCTGGTAGCCCTTGGCACTGGGAACGCGCACACGAAATTTCAGGCTCCAACCTCGCCTAGGACCGAGATGGCAGCCACTTAAAGCTCGAATAGAGCTCAGAATTCATGGCCCGAAAAAACCGCCGTAACTTTTTTCACGGGGGAGATACGCCAATTCCGACTTCAAATTCGGACTCAGCGACTCCGAATACACAAAGGAGGTGTGGAAAAAAGGGTACCTTAGATTTTGGCCAGAATCGGCAAAAACGCCTGATGTATAGCCCAGGCGTTTTTTCGGGCGGAAAAACTTTTTGTCTCGGATTTCCTTCAAATTTTCACAGCTGGTAGCCCTTGGCACTGGGAACGCACACACGAAATTTCAGGCTCGCCTAGGACCGAGATGGCAGCCACATCAAGCTCGAATAGAGCTCAGAATTCATGGCCCGAAAAAACCGCCGTAACTTTTTTCACGGGGGAGATACGCCAATTCCGACTTCAAATTCGGACTCAGCGACCCCGAATACACAAAGGAGGTGTGAAAAAAAGGGTATCTTAGATTTTGGCCAAAATCGGCAAAACGCCTGATGTATAGCCCAGGCGTTTTTTCGGGCGGAAAAAACTTTTTGTCTCGGATTTCCTTCAAATTTTCACAGCTGGTAGCCCTTGGCACTGGGAACGCGCACACGAAATTTCAGGCTCCAACCTCGCCTAGGACCGAGATGGCAGCCACTTAAAGCTCGAATAGAGCTCAGAATTCATGGCCCGAAAAAACCGCCGTAACTTTTTTCACTGGGGAGATACGCCAATTCCTACTTCAAATTCGGACTCAGCGACCCCGAATACACAAAGGAGGTGTGAAAAAAGGGTACCTTAGATTTTGGCCAAAATCGGCAAAAACGCATGATGTAGCCCAGGCGTTTTTTCGGGCGGAAAAACTTTTTGTCTCGGATTTCCTTCAAATTTTCACAGCTGGTAGCCCTTGGCACTGGGAACGAGCACACGAAATTTCAGGCTCCAACCTCGCCTAGGACCGAGATGGCAGCCACTTAAAGCTCGAATAGAGCTCAGAATTCATGGCCCGAAAAAACCGCCGTAACTTTTTTCACGGGGGAGATACGCCAATTCCGACTTCAAATTCGGACTCTGCGACCCCGAATACACAAAGGAGGTGTGAAAAAAAGGGTACCTTAGATTTTGGCCAAAATCGGCAAAAACGCCTGATGTATAGCCCAGGCGTTTTTTCGGGCGGAAAAACTTTTTGTCTCGGATTTTCTTTCAAATTTTCACAGCTGGTAGCCCTTGGCACTGGGAACGCGCACACGAAATTTCAGGCTCCAACCTCGCCTAGGACCGAGATGGCAGCCACTTAAAGCTCGAATAGAGCTCAGAATTCATGGCCCGAAAAAACCGCCGTAACTTTTTTCACGGGGGAGATACGCCAATTCCGACTTCAAATTCGGACTCAGCGACTCCGAATACACAAAGGAGGTGTGGAAAAAAGGGTACCTTAGATTTTGGCCAGAATCGGCAAAAACGCCTGATGTATAGCCCAGGCGTTTTTTCGGGCGGAAAAACTTTTTGTCTCGGATTTCCTTCAAATTTTCACAGCTGGTAGCCCTTGGCACTGGGAACGCACACACGAAATTTCAGGCTCGCCTAGGACCGAAATCGCAGCCACTTCAAGCTCGAATAGAGCTCAGAATTCATGGCCCGAAAAAACCGCCGTAACTTTTTTCACGGGGGAGATACGCCAATTCCGACTTCAAATTCGGACTCAGCGACCCCGAATACACAAAGGAGGTGTGAAAAAAGGGTATCTTAGATTTTGGCCAAAATCGGCAAAACGCCTGATGTATAGCCCAGGCGTTTTTTCGGGCGGAAAAAACTTTTTGTCTCGGATTTCCTTCAAATTTTCACAGCTGGTAGCCCTTGGCACTGGGAACGCGCACACGAAATTTCAGGCTCCAACCTCGCCTAGGACCGAGATGGCAGCCACTTAAAGCTCGAATAGAGCTCAGAATTCATGGCCCGAAAAAACCGCCGTAACTTTTTTCACGGGGGAGATACGCCAATTCCGACTTCAAATTCGGACTCAGCGACCCCGAATACACAAAGGAGGTGTGAAAAAAGGGTACCTTAGATTTTGGCCAAAATCGGCAAAAACGCCTGATGTATAGCCCAGGCGTTTTTTCGGGCGGAAAAACTTTTTGTCTCGGACTTCCTTCAAATTTTCACAGCTGGTAGCCCTTGGCACTGGGAACGCGCACACGTAATTTCAGGCTCCAACCTCGCCTAGGACCGAGATGGCAGCCACTTAAAGCTCGAATAGAGCTCAGAATTCATGGCCCGAAAAAACCGCCGTAACTTTTTTCACGGGGGAGATACGCCAATTCCGACTTCAAATTCGGACTCAGCGACCCCGAATACACAAAGGAGGTGTGAAAAAAGGGTACCTTAGATTTTGGCCAAAATCGGCAAAAACGCCTGATGTATAGCCCAGGCGTTTTTTCGGGCGGAAAAACTTTTTGTCTCGGATTTCCTTCAAATTTTCACAGCTGGAGGCCCTTGGCACTGGGAACGCGCACACGAAATTTCAGGCTCCAACCTCGCCTAGGACCGAGATGGCAGCCACTTAAAGCTCGAATAGAGCTCAGAATTCATGGCCCGAAAAAACCGCCGTAACTTTTTTCACGGGGGAGATACGCCAATTCCGACTTCAAATTCGGACTCAGCGACCCGGAATACACAAAGGAGGTGTGAAAAAAGGGTACCTTAGATTTTGGCCAAAATCGGCAAAAACGCCTGATGTATAGCCCAGGCGTTTTTTTCGGGCGGAAAAACTTTTTGTCTCGGATTTCCTTCAAATTTTCACAGCTGGTAGCTCTTGGCACTGGGAACGCGCACACGAAACTTCATGCTCCAACCTCGCCTAGGACCGAGATGGCAGCCACTTAAAGCTCGAATAGAGCTCAGAATTCATGGCCCGAAAAAACCGCCGTAACTTTTTTCACGGGGGAGATACGCCAATTCCGACTTCAAATTCGGACTCAGCGACCCGGAATACACAAAGGAGGTGTGAAAAAAGGGTACCTTAGATTTTGGCCAAAATCGGCAAAAACGCCCAGGCGTTTTTTCTGGCGGAAAAACTTTTTGTCTCGGATTTCCTTCAAATTTTCACAGCTGGTAGCCCTTGGCACTGGGAACGCGCACACGAAATTTCAGGCTCCAACCTCGCCTAGGACCGAGATGGCAGCCACTTAAAGCTCGAATAGAGCTCAAAATTCATGGCCCGAAAAAAACGCCTTAACTTTTTTCACGGGGGAGATACGCCAATTCCGACTTCAAATTCGGACTCAGCGACCCCGAATACACAAAGGAGGTGTGCAAAAAGGGTACCTTAGATTTTGGCCAAAATCGGCACAAACGCCTGATGTATTATAGCCCAGGCGTTTTTTCGGGCGGAAAAACTTTTTGTCTCGGATTTCCTTCAAATTTTCACAGCTGGTAGCCCTTGGCACTGGGAACGCGCACACGAAATTTCAGGCTCCAACCTCGCCTAGGACCGAGATGGCAGCCACTTAAAGCTCGAATAGAGCTCAGAATTCATGGCCCGAAAAAACCGCCGTAACTTTTTTCACTGGGGAGATACGCCAATTCCTACTTCAAATTCGGACTCAGCGACCCCGAATACACAAAGGAGGTGTGAAAAAAGGGTACCTTAGATTTTGGCCAAAATCGGCAAAAACGCATGATGTAGCCCAGGCGTTTTTTCGGGCGGAAAAACTTTTTGTCTCGGATTTCCTTCAAATTTTCACAGCTGGTAGCCCTTGGCACTGGGAAGGAGCACACGAAATTTCAGGCTCCAACCTCGCCTAGGACCGAGATGGCAGCCACTTAAAGCTCGAATAGAGCTCAGAATTCATGGCCCGAAAAAACCGCCGTAACTTTTTTCACGGGGGAGATACGCCAATTCCGACTTCAAATTCGGACTCTGCGACCCCGAATACACAAAGGAGGTGTGAAAAAAAGGGTACCTTAGATTTTGGCCAAAATCGGCAAAAACGCCTGATGTATAGACCAGGCGTTTTTTCGGGCGGAAAAACTTTTTGTCTCGGATTTTCTTTCAAATTTTCACAGCTGGTAGCCCTTGGCACTGGGAACGCGCACACGAAATTTCAGGCTCCAACCTCGCCTAGGACCGAGATGGCAGCCACTTAAAGCTCGAATAGAGCTCAGAATTCATGGCCCGAAAAAAACGCCGTAACTTTTTTCACGGGGGAGATACGCCAATTCCGACTTCAAATTCGGACTCAGCGAGCCCGAATACACAAAGGAGGTGTGAAAAAAAGGGTACCTTAGATTTTGGCCAAAATCGGCAAAAACGCCTGATGTATAGGCCAGGCGTTTTTTCGGGCGGAAAAAGTTTTTGTCTCGGATTTCCTTCAAATTTTCACAGCTGGTAGCCCTTGGCACTGGGAACGCGCACACGAAATTTCAGGCTCCAACCTCGCCTAGGACCGAGATGGCAGCCACTTAAAGCTCGAATAGAGCTCAGAATTCATGGCCCGAAAAAACCGCCGTAACTTTTTTCACGGGGGAGATACGCCAATTCCGACTTCAAATTCGGACTCAGCGACTCCGAATACACAAAGGAGGTGTGGAAAAAAGGGTACCTTAGATTTTGGCCAGAATCGGCAAAAACGCCTGATGTATAGCCCAGGCGTTTTTTCGGGCGGAAAAAATTTTTGTCTCGGATTTCCTTCAAATTTTCACAGCTGGTAGCCCTTGGCACTGGGAACGCACACACGAAATTTCAGGCTCGCCTAGGACCGAGATGGCAGCCACTTCAAGCTCGAATAGAGCTCAGAATTCATGGCCCGAAAAAACCGCCGTAACTTTTTTCACGGGGGAGATACGCCAATTCCGACTTCAAATTCGGACTCAGCGACCCCGAATACACAAAGGAGGTGTGAAAAAAGGGTATCTTAGATTTTGGCCAAAATCGGCAAAACGCCTGATGTATAGCCCAGGCGTTTTTTCGGGCGGAAAAACTTTTTGTCTCGGATTTCCTTCAAATTTTCACAGCTGGTAGCCCTTGGCACTGGGAACGCGCACACGAAATTTCAGGCTCCAACCTCGCCTAGGACCGAGATGGCAGCCACTTAAAGCTCGAATAGAGCTCAGAATTCATGGCCCGAAAAAACCGCCGTAACTTTTTTCACTGGGGAGATACGCCAATTCCTACTTCAAATTCGGACTCAGCGACCCCGAATACACAAAGGAGGTGTGAAAAAAGGGTACCTTAGATTTTGGCCAAAATCGGCAAAAACGCATGATGTAGCCCAGGCGTTTTTTCGGGCGGAAAAACTTTTTGTCTCGGATTTCCTTCAAATTTTCACAGCTGGTAGCCCTTGGCACTGGGAACGAGCACACGAAATTTCAGGCTCCAACCTCGCCTAGGACCGAGATGGCAGCCACTTAAAGCTCGAATAGAGCTCAGAATTCATGGCCCGAAAAAACCGCCGTAACTTTTTTCACGGGGGAGATACGCCAATTCCGACTTCAAATTCGGACTCAGCGACCCCGAATACACAAAGGAGGTGTGAAAAAAAGGGTACCTTAGATTTTGGCCAAAATCGGCAAAAACGCCTGATGTATAGCCCAGGCGTTTTTTCGGGCGGAAAAACTTTTTGTCTCGGATTTTCTTTCAAATTTTCACAGCTGGTAGCCCTTGGCACTGGGAACGCGCACACGAAATTTCAGGCTCCAACCTCGCCTAGGACCGAGATGGCAGCCACTTAAAGCTCGAATAGAGCTCAGAATTCATGGCCCGAAAAAACCGCCGTAACTTTTTTCACGGGGGAGATACGCCAATTCCGACTTCAAATTCGGACTCAGCGACTCCGAATACACAAAGGAGGTGTGGAAAAAAGGGTACCTTAGATTTTGGCCAGAATCGGCAAAAACGCCTGATGTATAGCCCAGGCGTTTTTTCGGGCGGAAAAACTTTTTGTCTCGGATTTCCTTCAAATTTTCACAGCTGGTAGCCCTTGGCACTGGGAACGCACACACGAAATTTCAGGCTCGCCTAGGACCGAGATCGCAGCCACTTCAAGCTCGAATAGAGCTCAGAATTCATGGCCCGAAAAAACCGCCGTAACTTTTTTCACGGGGGAGATACGCCAATTCCGACTTCAAATTCGGACTCAGCGACCCCGAATACACAAAGGAGGTGTGAAAAAAGGGTATCTTAGATTTTGGCCAAAATCGGCAAAACGCCTGATGTATAGCCCAGGCGTTTTTTCGGGCGGAAAAAACTTTTTGTCTCGGATTTCCTTCAAATTTTCACAGCTGGTAGCCCTTGGCACTGGGAACGCGCACACGAAATTTCAGGCTCCAACCTCGCCTAGGACCGAGATGGCAGCCACTTAAAGCTCGAATAGAGCTCAGAATTCATGGCCCGAAAAAACCGCCGTAACTTTTTTCACGGGGGAGATACGCCAATTCCGACTTCAAATTCGGACTCAGCGACCCCGAATACACAAAGGAGGTGTGAAAAAAGGGTACCTTAGATTTTGGCCAAAATCGGCAAAAACGCCTGATGTATAGCCCAGGCGTTTTTTCGGGCGGAAAAACTTTTTGTCTCGGACTTCCTTCAAATTTTCACAGCTGGTAGCCCTTGGCACTGGGAACGCGCACACGAAATTTCAGGCTCCAACCTCGCCTAGGACCGAGATGGCAGCCACTTAAAGCTCGAATAGAGCTCAGAATTCATGGCCCGAAAAAACCGCCGTAACTTTTTTCACTGGGGAGATACGCCAATTCCGTCTTCAAATTCGGACTCAGCGACCCCGAATACACAAAGGAGGTGTGAAAAAAGGGTACCTTAGATTTTGGCCAAAATCGGCAAAAACGCCTGATGTATAGCCCAGGCGTTTTTTCGGGCGGAAACACTTTTTGTCTCGGATTTCCTTCAAATTTCCACAGCTGGTAGCCCTTGGCACTGGGAAGGCGCACACGAAATTTCAGGCTCCAACCTCGCCTAGGACCGAGATGGCAGCCACTTAAAGCTCGAATAGAGCTCAGAATTCATGGCCCGAAAAAACCGCCGTAACTTTTTTCACGGGGGAGATACACCAATTCCGACTTCAAATTCGGACTAAGCGACCCCGAATACACAAAGGAGGTGTGAAAAAAGGGTACCTTAGATTTTGGCCAGAATCGGCAAAAACGCCTGATGTATAGCCCAGGCGTTTTTTCGGGCGGAAAAACTTTTTGTCTCGGATTTCCTTCAAATTTTCACAGCTGGTAGCCCTTGGCACTGGGAACGCGCACACGAAATTTCAGGCTTGCCTAGGACCGAGATGGCAGCCACTTCAAGCTCGAATAGAGCTCAGAATTCATGGCCCGAAAAAACCGCCGTAACTTTTTTCACGGGGGAGATACGCCAATTCCGACTTCAAATTCGGACTCAGCGACCCCGAATACACAAAGGAGGTGTGAAAAAGGGTACCTTAGATTTTGGCCAAAATCGGCAAAAACGCCTGATGTATAGCCCAGGCGTTTTTTCGGGCGGAAAAACTTTTTGTCTCGGATTTCCTTCAAATTTTCACAGCTGGTAGCCCTTGGCACTGGGAACGCGCACACGAAATTTCAGGCTCCAACCTCGCCTAGGACCGAGATGGCAGCCACTTAAAGCTCGAATAGAGCTCAGAATTCATGGCCCGAAAAAACCGCCGTAACTTTTTTCACGGGGGAGATACGCCAATTCCGACTTCAAATTCGGACTCAGCGACCCCGAATACACAAAGGGAGTGTGAAAAAAGGGTACCTTAGATTTTGGCCAAAATCGGCACAAACGCCTGATATATAGCCCAGGCGTTTTTTCGGGCGGAAAAACTTTTTGTCTCGGATTTCCTTCAAATTTTCACAGCTGGTAGCCCTTTGCACTGGGAACGCGCACACGAAATTTCAGGGTCCAACCTCGCCTAGGACCGAGATGGCAGCCACTTAAAGCTCGAATAGAGCTCAGAATTCATGGCCCGAAAAAACCACCGTAACTTTTTTCACGGGGGAGATACGCCAATTCCGACTTCAAATTCGGACTCAGCGACCCCGAATACACAAAGGAGGTGTGAAAAAAGGGTACCTTAGATTTTGGCCAAAATCGGCAAAAACGCCTGATGTATAGCCCAGGCGTTTTTTCGGGCGGAAAAACTTTTTGTCTCGGATTTCCTTCAAATTTTCACAGCTGGTAGCCCTTGGCACTGGGAACGCGCACACGAAATTTCAGGCTCCAACCTCGCCTAGGACCGAGATGGCAGCCACTTAAAGCTCGAATAGAGCTCAGAATTCATGGCCCGAAAAAACCGCCGTAACTTTTTTCACGGGGGAGATACGCCAATTCCGACTTCAAATTCGGACTCAGCGACCCCGAATACACAAAGGAGGTGTGAAAAAAGGGTACCTTAGATTTTGGCCAAAATCGGTAAAAACGCCTGATGTATAGCCCAGGCGTTTTTTCGGGCGGAAAAACTTTTTGTCTCGGATTTCCTTCAAATTTTCACAGCTGGTAGCCCTTGGCACTGGGAACGCGCACACGAAATTTCAGGCTCCAACCTCGCCTAGGACCGAGATGGCAGCCACTTAAAGCTCGAATAGAGCTCAGAATTCATGGCCCGAAAAAACCGCCGTAACTCTTTTCACGGGGGAGATACGCCAATTCCGACTTCAAATTCGGACTCAGCGACCTCGAATACACAAAGGAGGTGTGAAAAAAGGGTACCTTAGATTTTGGCCAAAATAGGCAAAAACGCCTGATGTATATGCCCAGGCGTTTTTTCGGGCGGAAAAACTTTTTGTCTCGGATTTCCTTCAAATTTTCACAGCTGGTAGCCCTTGGCACTGGGAACGCGCACACGAAATTTCAGGCTCGAACCTCGCCTAGGACCGAGATGGCAGCCACTTAAAGCTCGAATAGAGCTTAGAATTCATGGCCCGAAAAAACCGCCGTAACTTTTTTCACGGGGGAGATACGCCAATTCCGACTTCAAATTCGGACTCAGCGACCCCGAATACACAAAGGAGGTGTGAAAAAAGGGTACCTTAGATTTTGGCCAAAATCGGCAAAAACGCCTGATGTATAGCCCAGGCGTTTTTTCGGGCGGAAAAACTTTTTGTCTCGGATTTCCTTCAAATTTTCACAGCTGGTGGCCCTTGGCACTTGGAACGCGCAAACGAAATTTCAGGCTCCAACCTCGCCTAGGACCGAGATGGCAGCCACTTAAAGCTCGAATAGAGCTCAGAATTCATGGCCCGAAAAAACCGCCGTAACTTTTTTCACGGGGGAGATACGCCAATTCCGACTTCAAATTCGGACTCAGCGACCCCGAATACACAAAGGAGGTGTGAAAAAAGGGTACCTTAGATTTTGGCCAAAATCGGCAAAAACGCCTGATGTATAGCCCAGGCGTTTTTTCGGGCGGAAAAACTTTTTGTCTCGGATTTCCTTCAAATTTTCACAGCTGGTAGCCCTTGGCACTGGGAACGCGCACACGAAATTTCAGGCTCCAACCTCGCCTAGGACCGAGATGGCAGCCACTTAAAGCTCGAATAGAGCTCAGAATTCATGGCCCGAAAAAAACGCCGTAACTTTTTTCACGGGGGAGATACGCCAATTCCGACTTCAAATTCGGACTCAGCGACCCCGAATACACAAAGGAGGTGTGAAAAAAGGGTACCTTAGATTTTGGCCAAAATCGGCAAAAACGCCTGATGGCCCAGGCGTTTTTTCGGGCGGAAAAACTTTTTGTCTCGGATTTCCTTCAAATTTTCACAGCTGGTAGCCCTTGGCACTGGGAACGCGCACACGAAATTTCAGGCTCCAACCTCGCCTAGGACCGAGATGGCAGCCACTTAAAGCTCGAATAGAGCTCAAAATTCATGGCCCGAAAAAAACGCCTTAACTTTTTTCACGGGGGAGATACGCCAATTCCGACTTCAAATTCGGACTCAGCGACCCCGAATACACAAAGGAGGTGTGCAAAAAGGGTACCTTAGATTTTGGCCAAAATCGGCATAAACGTATAGCCCAGGCGTTTTTTCGGGCGGAAAAACTTTTTGTCTCGGATTTCCTTCAAATTTTCACAGCTGGTAGCTCTTGGCACTGGGAACGCGCACACGAAATTTCAGGCTCCAACCTCGCCTAGGACCGAGATGGCAGCCACTTAAAACTCGAATAGAGCTCAGAATTCATGGCCCGAAAAAACCGCAGTAACTTTTTTCACGGGGGAGATACGCCAATTCCGACTTCAAATTCGGACTCAGCGACCCCGAATACACAAAGGAGGTGTGCAAAAAGGGTACCTTAGATTTTGGCCAAAATCGGCACAAACGCCTGATGTATTATAGCCCAGGCGTTTTTTTCGGGCGGAAAAACTTTTTGTCTCGGATTTCCTTCAAATTTTCACAGCTGGTAGCCCTTGGCACTGGGAACGCGCACACGAAATTTCAGGCTCCAACCTCGCCTAGGACCGAGATGGCAGCCACTTAAAGCTCGAATAGAGCTCAGAATTCATGGCCCGAAAAAACCGCCGTAACTTTTTTCACTGGGGAGATACGCCAATTCCTACTTCAAATTCGGACTCAGCGACCCCGAATACACAAAGGAGGTGTGAAAAAAGGGTACCTTAGATTTTGGCCAAAATCGGCAAAAACGCATGATGTAGCCCAGGCATTTTTTCGGGCGGAAAAACTTTTTGTCTCGGATTTCCTTCAAATTTTCACAGCTGGTAGCCCTTGGCACTGGGAACGAGCACACGAAATTTCAGGCTCCAACCTCGCCTAGGACCGAGATGGCAGCCACTTAAAGCTCGAATAGAGCTCAGAATTCATGGCCCGAAAAAACCGCCGTAACTTTTTTCACGGGGGAGATACGCCAATTCCGACTTCAAATTCGGACTCTGCGACCCCGAATACACAAAGGAGGTGTGAAAAAGGGTACCTTAGATTTTGGCCAAAATCGGCAAAAACGCCTGATGTATAGCCCAGGCGTTTTTTCGGGCGGAAAAACTTTTTGTCTCGGATTTTCTTTCAAATTTTCACAGCTGGTAGCCCTTGGCACTGGGAACGTGCACACGAAATTTCAGGCTCCAACCTCGCCTAGGACCGAGATGGCAGCCACTTAAATCTCGAATAGAGCTCAGAATTCATGGCCCGAAAAAAAAAACGCCGTAACTTTTTTCACGGGGGAGATACGCCAATTCCGACTTCAAATTCGGACTCAGCGACCCCGAATACACAAAGGAGGTGTGAAAAAAGGGTACCTTAGATTTTGGCCAAAATCGGCAAAAACGCCTGATGTATAGGCCATGCGTTTTTTCGGGCGGAAAAAGTTTTTGTCTCGGATTTCCTTCAAATTTTCACAGCTGGTAGCCCTTGGCACTGGGAACGCGCACACGAAATTTCAGGCTCCAACCTCGCCTAAGACCGAGATGGCAGCCACTTAAAGCTCGAATAGAGCTCAGAATTCATGGCCCGAAAAAACCGCCGTTACTTTTTTCACGGGGGAGATACGCCAATTCCGACTTCAAATTCGGACTCAGCGACCCCGAATACACAAAGGAGGTGTGAAAAAAGGGTACCTTAGATTTTGGCCAAAATCGGCAAAAACGCCCAGGCGTTTTTTCGGGCGGAAAAACTTTTTGTCTCGGATTTCCTTCAAATTTTCACAGCTGGTAGCCCTTGGTACTGGGAACGCGCACACGAAATTTCAGGCTCCAACCTCGCCTAGGACCGAGATGGCAGCCACTTAAAGCTCGAATAGAGCTCAGAATTCATGGCCCGAAAAAACCGCCGTAACTTTTTTCACGGTGGAGATACGCCAATTCCGACTTCAAATTCGGACTCAGCGACCCTGAATACACAAAGGAGGTGTGAAAAAAGGGTACCTTAGATTTTGGCCAAAATCGGCAAAAATATAGCCCAGGCGTTTTTTCGGGCGGAAAAAGTTTTTGTCTCGGATTCCCTTCAAATTTTCACAGCTGGTAGCCCTTGGCACTGGGAACGCGCACACGAAATTTCAGGCTCCAACCTCGCCTGGGACCGAGATGGCAGCCACTTAAAGCTCGAATAGAGCTCAGAATTCATGGCCCGAAAAAAACCGCCGTAACTTTTTTCACGGGGGAGATACGCCAATTCCGACTTCAAATTCGGACTCAGCGACCCCGAATACACAAAGGAGGTGTGAAAAAAGGGTACCTTAGATTTTGGCCAAAATCGGCAAAAACGCCCAGGCGTTTTTTCGGGCGGAAAAACTTTTTGTCTCGGATTTCCTTCAAATTTTCACAGCTGGTAGAACTTGGCACTGGGAACGCGCACACGAAATTTCAGGCTCCAACCTCGCCTAGGACCGAGATGGCAGCCACTTAAAGCTCGAATAGAGCTCAGAATTCATGGCCCGAAAAAACCGCCGTAACTTTTTTCACGGGGAGATACGCCAATTCCGACTTCAAATTCGGACTCAGCGACCCCGAATACACAAAGGAGGTGTGAAAAAAGGGTACCTTAGATTTTGGCCAAAATCGGCAAAACGCCTGATGTATAGCCCAGGCGTTTTTTCGGGCGGAAAAACTTTTTGTCTCGGATTTCCTTCAAATTTTCACAGCTGGTAGCCCTTGGCACTGGGAACGCGCACACGAAATTTCAGGCTCCAACCTCGCCTAGGACCGAGATGGCAGCCACTTAAAGCTCGAATAGAGCTCAGAATTCATGGCCCGAAAAAACCGCCGTAACTTTTTTCACGGGGGAGATACGCCAATTCCGACTTCAAATTCGGACTCAGCGACCCCGAATACACAAAGAAGGTGTGAAAAAAGGGTACCTTAGATTTTGGCCAAAATCGGCAAAAACGCCCAGGCGTTTTTTCGGGCGGAAAAACTTTTTGTCTCGGATTTCCTTAAAATTTTCACAGCTGGTAGCCCTTGGCACTGGGAACGCGCACACGAAATTTCAGGCTCCAACCTCGCCTAGGACCGAGATGGCAGCCACTTAAAGCTCGAATAGAGCTCAGAATTCATGGCCCGAAAAAACCGCCGTAACTTTTTTCACGGGGGAGATACGCCAATTCCGACTTCAAATTCGGACTCAGCGACCCCGAATACACAAAGGAGGTGTGAAAAAAGGGTACCTTAGATTTTGGCCAAAATCGGCAAAAACGCCTGATGTATATATATATAGCCCAGGCGTTTTTTCGGGCGGAAAAACTTTTTGTCTCGGATTTCCTTCAAATTTTCACAGCTGGTAGCCCTTGGCACTGGGAACGCGCACACGAAATTTCAGGCTCCAACCTCGCCTAGGACCGAGATGGCAGCCACTTAAAGCTCGAATAGAGCTCAGAATTCATGGCCCGAAAAAACCGCCGTAACTTTTTTCACGGGGGAGATACGCCAATTCCGACTTCAAATTCGGACTCAGCGACCCCGAATACACAAAGGAGGTGTGAAAAAGGGTACCTTAGATTTTGGCCAAAATCGGCAAAAACGCCTGATGTATAGCCCAGGCGTTTTTTCGGGCGGAAAAAGTTTTTGTCTCGGATTTCCTTCAAATTTTCACAGCTGGTAGCCCTTGGCACTGGGAACGCGCACACGAAATTTCAGGCTCCAACCTCGCCTAGGACCGAGATGGCAGCCACTTAAAGCTCGAATAGAGCTCAGAATTCATGGCCCGAAAAAACCGCCGTAACTTTTTTCACGGGGGAGATACGCCAATTCCGACTTCAAATTCGGACTCAGCGACCCCGAATACACAAAGGAGGTGTGAAAAAAGGGTACCTTAGATTTTGGCCAAAATCGGCAAAAACGCCCAGGCGTTTTTTCGGGCGGAAAAACTTTTTGTCTCGGATTTCCTTCAAATTTTCACAGCTGGTAGCCCTTGGCACTGGGAACGCGCACACGAAATTTCAGGCTCCAACCTCGCCTAGGACCGAGATGGCAGCCACTTAAAGCTCGAATAGAGCTCAGAATTCATGGCCCGAAAAAACCGCCGTAACTTTTTTCACGGGGGAGATACGCCAATTCCGACTTCAAATTCGGACTCAGCGACCCCGAATACACAAAGGAGGTGTGAAAAAAGGGTACCTTCGATTTTGGCCAAAATCGGCAAAAACGCCTGATGTATAGCCCAGGCGTTTTTTCGGGCGGAAAAAGTTTTTGTCTCGGATTTCCTTCAAATTTTCACAGCTGGTAGCCCTTGGCACTGGGAACGCGCACACGAAATTTCAGGCTCCAACCTCGCCTAGGACCGAGATGACAGCCACTTAAAGCTCGAACAGAGCTCAGAATTCATGGCCCGAAAAAACCGCCGTAACTTTTTTCACGGGGGAGATACGCCAATTCCGACTTCAAATTCGGACTCAGCGACCCCGAATACACAAAGGAGGTGTGCAAAATGGGTACCTTAGATTTTGGCCAAAATCGGCAAAAACGCCAGGCGTTTTTTCTGGCGGAAAAACTTTTTGTCTCGGATTTCCTTCAAATTTTCACAGCTGGTAGCCCTTGGCACTGGGAACGCGCACACGAAATTTCAGGCTCGCCTAGGACCGAGATGGCAGCCACTTAAAGCGCGAATAGAGCTCAGAATTCATGGCCCGAAAAAACCGCCGTAACTTTTTTCACGGGGGAGATACGCCAATTCCGACTTCAAATTCGGACTCAGCGACCCCGAATACACAAAGGAGGTGTGAAAAAAGGGTACCTTAGATTTTGGCCAAAATCGGCAAAAACGCCTGATGTATAGCCCATGCGTTTTTTCGGGCGGAAAAAGTTTTTGTCTCGGATTTCATTCAAATTTTCACAGCTGGTAGCCCTTGGCACTGGGAACGCGCACACGAAATTTCAGGCTCCAACCTCGCCTAGGACCGAGATGGCAGCCATTTACAGCTCGAATAGAGCTCAGAATTCATGGCCCGAAAAAACCGCCGTAACTTTTTCCACGGGAGAGATACGCCAATTCCGACTTCAAATTCGGACTCAGCGACCCCGAATACACAAAGGAGGTGTGAAAAAAGGGTACCTTAGATTTTGGCCAAAATCGGCAAAAACGCCTGATGTATAGCCCAGGCGTTTTTTCGGGCGGAAAAAGTTTTTGTCTCGGATTTCCTTCAAATTTTCACAGCTGGTAGCCCTTGGCACTGGAAACGCGCACACGAAATTTCAGGCTCTAACCTCGCCTAGGACCGAGAGAGCAGCCATTTAAAGCTCGAATAGAGCTCAGAATTCATGGCCCGAAAAAACCGCCGTAACTTTTTTCACGGGGGAGATACGCCAATTCCGACTTCAAATTCGGACTCAGCGACCCCGAAGACACAAAGGAGGTGTGAAAAAAGGGTACCTTAGATTTTGGCCAAAATCGGCAAAAACGCCTGATGTATAGGCGTTTTTTTCGGGCGGAAAAAGTTTTTGTCTCGGATTTCCTTCACATTTTCACAGCTGGTAGCCCTTGGCACTGGGAACGCGCACACGAAATTTCAGGCTCCAACCTCGCCTAGGACCGAGATGGCAGCCACTTAAAGCGCGAATAGAGCTCAGAATTCATGGCCCGAAAAAACCGCCGTAACTTTTTTCACGGGGGAGATACGCCAATTCCGACTTCAAATTCGGACTCAGCGACCCCGAATACACAAAGGAGGTGTGAAAAAAGGGTACCTTAGATTTTGGCCAGGCGTTTTTTCGGGCGGAAAATCTTTTTGTCTCGGATTTCCTTCAAATTTTCACAGTTTGTAGCCCTTGGCACTGGGAACGCACACACGAAATTTCAGGCTCCAACCTCGCCTAGGACAGAGATGGCAGCCACTTAAAGCTCGAATAGAGCTCAGAATTCATGGCCCGAAAAAACCGCCGTAACTTTTTTCACGGGGGAGATACGCCAATTCCGACTTCAAATTCGGACTCAGCGACCCCGAATACACAAAGGAGGTGTGAAAAAAGGGTACCTTAGATTTTGGCCAAAATCGGCAAAAACGCCTGATGTATAGCCCAGGCGTTTTTTCGGGCGGAAAAACTTTTTGTCTCGGATTTCCTTCAAATTTTCACAGCTGGTAGCCCTTGGCACTGGGAACGCGCACACGAAATTTCAGGCTCCAACCTCGCCTAGGACCGAGATGGCAGCCACTTAAAGCTCGAATAGAGCTCAGAATTCATGGCCCGAAAAAACCGCCGTAACTTTTTTCACGGGGGAGATACGCCAATTCCGACTTCAAATTCGGACTCAGCGACCCCGAATACACAAAGGAGGTGTGAAAAAAGGGTACCTTAGATTTTGGCCAAAATCGGCAAAAACGCCCAGGCGTTTTTTCGGGCGGAAAAACTTTTTGTCTCGGATTTCCTTCAAATTTTCACAGCTGGTAGCCCTTGGCACTGGGAACGCGCACACGAAATTTCAGGCTCCAACCTCGCCTAGGACCGAGATGGCAGCCACTTAAAGCTCGAATAGAGCTCAGAATTCATGGCCCGAAAAAACCGCCGTAACTTTTTTCACGGGGGAGATACGCCAATTCCGACTTCAAATTCGGACTCAGCGACCCCGAATACACAAAGGAGGTGTGAAAAAAGGGTACCTTCGATTTTGGCCAAAATCGGCAAAAACGCCTGATGTATAGCCCAGGCGTTTTTTCGGGCGGAAAAAGTTTTTGTCTCGGATTTCCTTCAAATTTTCACAGCTGGTAGCCCTTGGCACTGGGAACGCGCACACGAAATTTCAGGCTCCAACCTCGCCTAGGACCGAGATGACAGCCACTTAAAGCTCGAACAGAGCTCAGAATTCATGGCCCGAAAAAACCGCCGTAACTTTTTTCACGGGGGAGATACGCCAATTCCGACTTCAAATTCGGACTCAGCGACCCCGAATACACAAAGGAGGTGTGCAAAATGGGTACCTTAGATTTTGGCCAAAATCGGCAAAAACGCCAGGCGTTTTTTCTGGCGGAAAAACTTTTTGTCTCGGATTTCCTTCAAATTTTCACAGCTGGTAGCCCTTGGCACTGGGAACGCGCACACGAAATTTCAGGCTCCAACCTCGCCTAGGACCGAGATGGCAGCCACTTAAAGCTCGAATAGAGCTCAGAATTCATGGCCCGAAAAAACCGCCGTAACTTTTTTCACGGGGGAGATACGCCAATTCCGACTTCAAATTCGGACTCAGCGACCCCGAATACACAAAGGAGGTGTGAAAAAAGGGTACCTTAGATTTTGGCCAAAATCGGCAAAAACGCCTGATGTATATATATATAGCCCAGGCGTTTTTTCGGGCGGAAAAACTTTTTGTCTCGGATTTCCTTCAAATTTTCACAGCTGGTAGCCCTTGGCACTGGGAACGCGCCCACGAAATTTCAGGCTCCAACCGCGCCTAGGACCGAGATGGCAGCCACTTAAAGCTCAAATAGAGCTCAGAATTCATGGCCCGAAAAAACCGCCGTAACTTTTTTCACGGGGGAGATACGCCAATTCCGACTTCAAATTCGGACTCAGCGACCCCGAATACACAAAGGAGGTGTGAAAAAAGGGTACCTTAGATTTTGGCCAAAATCGGCAAAACGCCCAGGCGTTTTTTCGGGCGGAAAAACTTTTTGTCTCGGATTTCCTTCAAATTTTCACAGCTGGTAGCCCTTGGCACTGGGAACGCGCACACGAAATTTCAGGCTCCAACCTCGCCTAGGACCGAGATGGCAGCCACTTAAAGCTCGAATAGAGCTCAGAATTCATGGCCCGAAAAAACCGCCGTAACTTTTTTCACGGGGGAGATACGCCAATTCCGACTTCAAATTCGGACTCAGCGACCCCGAATACACAAAGGAGGTGTGAAAAAAGGGTACCTTAGATTTTGGCCAAAATCGGCAAAAACGCCCAGGCGTTTTTTCGGGCGGAAAAACTTTTTGTCTCGGATTTCCTTCAAATTTTCACAGCTGGTAGCCCTTGGCACTGGGAACGCGCACACGAAATTTCAGGCTCCAACCTCGCCTAGGACCGAGATGGCAGCCACTTAAAGCTCGAATAGAGCTCAGAATTCATGGCCCGAAAAAACCGCCGTAACTTTTTTCACGGGGGAGATACGCCAATTCCGACTTCAAATTCGGACTCAGCGACCCCGAATACACAAAGGAGGTGTGAAAAAAGGGTACCTTAGATTTTGGCCAAAATCGGCAAAAACGCCTGATGTATAGCCCAGGCGTTTTTTCGGGCGGAAAAACTTTTTGTCTCGGATTTCCTTCAAATTTTCACAGCTGGTAGCCCTTGGCACTGGGAACGCGCACACGAAATTTCAGGCTCCAACCTCGCCTAGGACCGAGATGACAGCCACTTAAAGCTCGAACAGAGCTCAGAATTCATGGCCCGAAAAAACCGCCGTAACTTTTTTCACGGGGGAGATACGCCAATTCCGACTTCAAATTCGGACTCAGCGACCCCGAATACACAAAGGAGGTGTGCAAAATGGGTACCTTAGATTTTGGCCAAAACCGGCAAAAACGCCAGGCGTTTTTTCTGGCGGAAAAACTTTTTGTCTCGGATTTCCTTCAAATTTTCACAGCTGGTAGCCCTTGGCACTGGGAACGCGCACACGAAATTTCAGGCTCGCCTAGGACCGAGATGGCAGCCACTTAAAGCGCGAATAGAGCTCAGAATTCATGGCCCGAAAAAACCGCCGTAACTTTTTTCACGGGGGAGATACGCCAATTCCGACTTCAAATTCGGACTCAGCGACCCCGAATACACAAAGGAGGTGTGAAAAAAGGGTACCTTAGATTTTGGCCAAAATCGGCAAAAACGCCTGATGTATAGCCCATGCGTTTTTTCGGGCGGAAAAAGTTTTTGTCTCGGATTTCATTCAAATTTTCACAGCTGGTAGCCCTTGGCACTGGGAACGCGCACACGAAATTTCAGGCTCCAACCTCGCCTAGGACCGAGATGGCAGCCATTTCCAGCTCGAATAGAGCTCAGAATTCATGGCCCGAAAAAACCGCCGTAACTTTTTCCACGGGAGAGATACGCCAATTCCGACTTCAAATTCGGACTCAGCGACCCCGAATACACAAGGGAGGTGTGAAAAAAGGGTACCTTAGATTTTGGCCAAAATCGGCAAAAACGCCTGATGTATAGCCCAGGCGTTTTTTCGGGCGGAAAAAGTTTTTGTCTCGGATTTCCTTCAAATTTTCACAGCTGGTAGCCCTTGGCACTGGAAACGCGCACACGAAATTTCAGGCTCTAACCTCGCCTAGGACCGAGAGAGCAGCCATTTAAAGCTCGAATAGAGCTCAGAATTCATGGCCCGAAAAAACCGCCGTAACTTTTTTCACGGGGGAGATACGCCAATTCCGACTTCAAATTCGGACTCAGCGACCCCGAAGACACAAAGGAGGTGTGAAAAAAGGGTACCTTAGATTTTGGCCAAAATCGGCAAAAACGCCTGATGTATAGCCCAGGCGTTTTTTTCGGGCGGAAAAAGTTTTTGTCTCGGATTTCCTTCACATTTTCACAGCTGGTAGCCCTTGGCACTGGGAACGCGCACACGAAATTTCAGGCTCCAACCTCGCCTAGGACCGAGATGGCAGCCACTTAAAGCGCGAATAGAGCTCAGAATTCATGGCCCGAAAAAACCGCCGTAACTTTTTTCACGGGGGAGATACGCCAATTCCGACTTCAAATTCGGACTCAGCGACCCCGAATACACAAAGGAGGTGTGAAAAAAGGGTACCTTAGATTTTGGCCAGGCGTTTTTTCGGGCGGAAAAACTTTTTGTCTCGGATTTCCTTCAAATTTTCACAGTTTGTAGCCCTTGGCACTGGGAACGCACACACGAAATTTCAGGCTCCAACCTCGCCTAGGACCGAGATGGCAGCCACTTAAAGCTCGAATAGAGCTCAGAATTCATGGCCCGAAAAAACCGCCGTAACTTTTTTCACGGGGGAGATACGCCAATTCCGACTTCAAATTCGGACTCAGCGACCCCGAATACACAAAGGAGGTGTGAAAAAAGGGTACCTTAGATTTTGACCAAAATCGGCAAAAACGCCTGATGTATATATATATATAGCCCAGGCGTTTTTTCGGGCGGAAAAACTTTTTGTCTCAGATTTCCTTCAAATTTTCACAGCTGGTAGCCCTTGGCACTGGGAACGCGCCCACGAAATTTCAGGCTCCAACCGCGCCTAGGACCGAGATGGCAGCCACTTAAAGCTCAAATAGAGCTCAGAATTCATGGCCCGAAAAAACCGCCGTAACTTTTTTCACGGGGGAGATACGCCAATTCCGACTTCAAATTCGGACTCAGCGACCCCGAATACACAAAGGAGGTGTGGAAAAAAGGGTACCTTAGATTTTGGCCAAAATCGGCAAAAACGCCTGATGTATAGCCCAGGCGTTTTTTCGGGCGGAAAAACTTTTTGTCTCGGATTTCCTTCAAATTTTCACAGCTGGTAGCCCTTGGCACTGGGAACGCGCACACGAAATTTCAGGCTCCAACCTCGCCTAGGACCGAGATGGCAGCCACTTAAAGCTCGAATAGAGCTCAGAATTCATGGCCCAAAAAACCGCCGCAACTTTTTTCACGGGGGAGATACGCCAATTCCGACTTCAAATTCGGACTCAGCGACCCCGAATACACAAAGGAGGTGTAAAAAAAGGGTACCTTAGATTTTGGCCAAAATCGGCAAAAACGCCTGATGTATAGCCAAGGCGTTTTTTCGGGCGGAAACAGTCTTTGACTCGGATTTACTTCAAATTTTCACAGCTGGTAGCCCTTGGCACTGGGAACGCGCACACGAAATTTCAGGCTCCAACCTCGCCTAGGACCGAGATGGCAGCCACTTAAATCTCGAATAGAGCTCAGAATTCATGGCCCGAAAAAACCGCCGTAACTTTTCTCACGGGGGAGATACGCCAATTCCGACTTCAAATTCGGACTCAGCGACCCCGAATACACAAAGGAGGTGTGAAAAAAGGGTACCTTAGATTTTGGCCAAAATCGGCAAAAACGCCTGATGCCCAGGCGTTTTTTCGGGAGGAAATTTTTTTTGTCTCGGATTTCCTTCAAATTTTCACAGCTGGTAGCCCTTGGCACTGGGAACGCGCACACGAAATTTCAGGCTCCAACCTCGCCTAGGACCGAGATGGCAGCCATTTAAAGCTCGAATAGAGCTCAGAATTCATGGCCCGAAAAAACCGCCGTAACTTTTTTCACGGGGGAGATACGCCAATTCCGACTTCAAATTCGGACTCAGCGACCCCGAATACACAAAGGAGGTGTGAAAAAAGGGTACCTAAGATTTTGGCCAAAATCGGCAAAAACGCTTGATATAAGCCCAGGCGTTTTTTCGGGCGGAAAAACTTTTTGTCTCGGATTTCCTTCCAATTTTTTACAGCTGGTAGCCCTTGGCACTGGGAACGCGCACACGAAATTTCAGGCTCCAACCTCGCCTAGGACCGAGATGGTAGCCACTTAAAGCTCGAATAGAGCTCAGAATTCATGGCCCGAAAAAACCGCCGTAACTTTTTTACGGGGGAGATACGCCAATTCCGACTTCAAATTCGGACTCAGCGACCCCGAATACACAAAGGAGGTGTGAAAAAAGGGTACCTTAGATTTTGGCCAAAATCGGCAAAAACGCCTGATGTATAGCCCAGGCGTTTTTTCGGGCGGAAAACCTTTTTGTCTCGGATTTCCTTCAAATTTTCACAGCTGGTAGCCCTTGGCACTGGGAACGCGCACACGAAATTTCAGGCTCCAACCTCGCCTGGGACCGAGATGGCAGCCACTTAAAACTCGAATAGAGCTCAGAATTCATGGCCCGAAAAAACCGCCGTAACTTTTTTCACGGGGGAGATACGCTAATTCCGACTTCAAATTCGGACTCAGCGACCCCGAATACACAAAGGAGGTGTGAAAAAAGGGTACCTTCGATTTTGGCCAAAATCGGCAAAAACGCCTGATGGCCCAGGCGTTTTTTCGGGCGGAAAAACTTTTTTCCTCGGATTTCCTTCAAATTTTCACAGCTGGTAGCCCTTGGCACTGGGAACGCGCACACGAAATTTCAGGCTCCAACCTCGCCTAGGACCGAGATGGCAGCCACTTAAAGCTCGAATAGAGCTCAGAATTCATGGCCCGAAAAAACCACCGTAACTTTTTTCACGGGGGAGATACGCCAATTCCGACTTCAAATTCGGACTCAGCGACCCCGAATACACAAAGGAGGTGTGAAAAAAGGGTACCTTAGATTTTGGCCAAAATCGGCAAAAACGCCTGATGCCCAGGCGTTTTTTCGGGCGGAAAATTTTTTTGTCTCGGATTTCCTTCAAATTTTCACAGCTGGTAGCCCTTGGCACTGGGAACGCGCACACGAAATTTCCGGCTCCAACCTCGCCTAGGACCGAGATGGCAGCCACTTAAAGCTCGAATAGAGCTCAGAATTCATGGCCCGAAAAAACCACCGTAACTTTTTTCACGGGGGAGATACGCCAATTCCGACTTCAAATTCGGACTCAGCGACCCCGAATACACAAAGGAGGTGTGAAAAAAGGGTACCTTAGATTTTGGCCAAAATCGGCAAAAACGCCTGATGTATAGCCCAGGCGTTTTTTCGGGCGGAAAAACTTTTTGTCTCGGATTTCCTTCAAATTTTCACAGCTGGTAGCCCTTGGCACTGGGAACGCGCACACGAAATTTCAGGCTCCAACCTCGCCTAGGACCGAGATGGCAGCCACTTAAAGCTCGAATAGAGCTCAGAATTCATGGCCCGAAAAAACCGCCGTTACTTTTTTCACGGGGGAGATACGCCAATTCCGACTTCAAATTCGGACTCAGCGACCCCGAATACACAAAGGAGGTGTGAAAAAAGGGTACCTTAGATTTTGGCCAAAATCGGCAAAAACGCCTGATGGGGGTATAGCCCAGGCGTTTTTTCGGGCGGAAAAACTTTTTGTCTCGGATTTCCTTCAAATTTTCACAGCTGGTAGCCCTTGGCACTGGGAAAGCGCACACGAAATTTCAGGCTCCAACCTCGCCTAGGACCGAGATGGCAGCCACTTAAAGCTCGAATAGAGCTCAGAATTCATGGCCCGAAAAAACCGCCGTAACTTTTTTCACGGGGAAGATACGCCAATTCCGACTTCAAATTCGGACTCAGCGAGCCCGAATACACAAAGGAGGTGTGAAAAAGGGTACCTTAGATTTTGGCCAAAATCGGCAAAAACGCCTGATGTATAGCCCAGGCGTTTTTTCGGGCGGAAAAACTTTTTGTCTCGGATTTCCTTCAAATTTTCACAGCTGGTAGCCCTTGGCACTGGGAACGCGCACACGAAATTTCAGGCTCCAACCTCGCCTAAGACCGAGATGGCAGCCACTTAAAGCTCGAATAGAGCTCAGAATTCAAGGCCCGAAAAAAACCGCCGTAACTTTTTTCACGGGGGAGATACGCCAATTCCGACTTCAAATTCGGACTCAGCGACCCCGAATACACAAAGGATGTGTGAAAAAAGGGTACCTTAGATTTTGGCCAAAATCGGCAAAAACGCCTGATGTATAAGGCGTTTTTTCGGGCGGAAAAACTTTTTGTCTCGGATTTCCTTCAAATTTTCACAGCTGGTAGCCCTTGGCACTGGGAACGCGCACACGAAATTTCAGGCTCCAACCTCGCCTAGGACCGAGATGGCAGCCACTTAAAGCTCGAATAGAGCTCAGAATTCATGGCCCGAAAAAACCGCCGTAACTTTTTTCACGGGGAAGATACGCCAATTCCGACTTCAAATTCGGACTCAGCGACCCCGAATACACAAAGGAGGTGTGAAAAAAGGGTACCTTAGATTTTGGCCAAAATCGGCAAAAACGCACGATGCGTTTTTTCGGGCGGAAAAAACTTTTTGTCTCGGATTTCCTTCACATTTTCACAGCTGGTAGCCCTTGGCACTGGGAACGCGCACACAAAATTTCAGGCTCCAACCTCGCCTAGGACCGAGATGGCAGCCACTTAAAGCTCGAATAAAGCTCAGAATTCATGGCCCGAAAAAACCGCCGTAACTTTTTTCACGGGGGAGATACGCCAATTCTGACTTCAAATTTGGACTCAGCGACCCCGAATACAAAAAGGGGGTGTGAAAAAAGGGTACCTTAGATTTTGGCCAAAATCGGCAAAAACGCCTGATGTATATTTTTTCGGGCGGAAAAACTTTTTGTCTCGGATTTCCTTCAAATTTTCACAGCTGGTAGCCCTTGGCACTGGGAACGCGCACACGAAATTTCAGGCTCCAACCTCGCCTAGGACCGAGATGGCAGCCACTTAAAGCTCGAATAAAGCTCAGAATTCATGGCCCGAAAAAACCGCCGTAACTTTTTTCACGGGGGAGATACGCCAATTCCGACTTCAAATTCGGACTCAGCGACCCCGAATACACAAAGGAGGTGTGCAAAAAGGGTACCTTAGATATTTGCCAAAATCGGCAAAAACGCCCAGGCGTTTTTTCGGGCGGAAAAACTTTTTGTCTCGGATTTCCTTCAAATTTTCACAGCTGGTAGCCCTTGGCACTGGGAACGCGCACACGAAATTTCAGGCTCCAACCTCGCCTAGGACCGAGATGGCAGCCACTTAAAGCTCGAATAGAGCTCAGAATTCATGGCCCGAAAAAACCGCCGTAACTTTTTTCACGGGGGAGATACGCCAATTCCGACTTCAAATTCGGACTCAGCGACCCCGAATACACAAAGGAGGTGTGAAAAAAAGGGTACCTTAGATTTTGGCCAAAATCGGCAAAAACGCCTTGTGTAGATCTATAGCCCAGGCGTTTTTTCGGGCGGAAAAACTTTTTGTCTCGGATTTCCTTCAAATTTTCACAGCTGGTAGCCCTTGGCACTGGGAACGCGCACACGAAATTTCAGGCTCCAACCTCGCCTAGGACCGAGATGGCAGCCACTTAAAGCTCGAATAGAGCTCAGAATTCATGGCCCGAAAAAACCGCCGTAACTTTTTTCACGGGGGAGATACGCCAATTCCGACTTCAAATTCGGACTCAGCGACCCCGAATACACAAAGGAGGTGTGAAAAAAGGGTACCTTAGATTTTGGCCAAAATCGGCAAAAACGCCCAGGCGTTTTTTCGGGCGGAAAAACTTTTTGTCTCGGATTTCCTTCAAATTTTCACAGCTGGAGGCCCTTGGCACTGGGAACGCGCACACGAAATTTCAGGCTCCAACCTCGCCTAGGACCGAGATGGCAGCCACTTAAAGCTCGAATAGAGCTCAGAATTCATGGCAAGAAAAAAACGCCGTAACTTTTTTCACGGGGGAGATACGCCAATTCCGACTTCAAATTCGGACTCAGCGACCCCGAATACACAAAGGAGGTGTGAAAAAAGGGTACCTTAGATTTTGGCCAAAATCGGCAAAAACGCCTGATGTATAGCCCAGGCGTTTTTTTCGGGCGGAAAAACTTTTTGTCTCGGATTTCCTTCAAATTTTCACAGCTGGTAGCTCTTGGCACTGGGAACGCGCACACGAAATTTCAGGCTCCAACCTCGCCTAGGACCGAGATGGCAGCCACTTAAAGCTCGAATAGAGCTCAGAATTCATGGCCCGAAAAAACCGCCGTAACTTTTTTCACGGGGGAGATACGCCAATTCCGACTTCAAATTCGGACTCAGCGACCCGGAATACACAAAGGAGGTGTGAAAAAAGGGTACCTTAGATTTTGGCCAAAATCGGCAAAAACGCCCAGGCGTTTTTTCTGGCGGAAAAACTTTTTGTCTCGGATTTCCTTCAAATTTTCACAGCTGGTAGCCCTTGGCACTGGGAACGCGCACACGAAATTTCAGGCTCCAACCTCGCCTAGGACCGAGATGACAGCCACTTAAAGCTCGAATAGAGCTCAGAATTCATGGCCCGAAAAAACCGCCGTAACTTTTTTCACGGGGGAGATACGCCAATTCCGACTTCAAATTCGGACTCAGCGACCCCGAATACACAAAGGAGGTGTGAAAAAAGGGTACCTTAGATTTTGGCCAAAATCGGCACAAACGCCTGATGCCCAGGCGTTTTTTCGGGCGGAAAAACTTTTTGTCTCGGATTTCCTTCAAATTATCACAGCTGGTAGCTCTTGGCACTGGGAACGCGCACACGAAATTTCAGGCTCCAACCTCGCCTAGGACCGAGATGGCAGCCACTTAAAGCTCGAATAGAGCTCAGAATTCATGGCCCGAAAAAACCGCCGTAACTTTTTTCACGGGGGAGATACGCCAATTCCGACTTCAAATTCGGACTCAGCGACCCCGAAGACACAAAGGAGGTGTGAAAAAAGGGTACCTTAGATTTTGGCCAAAATCGGCAAAAACGCCTGATGTATAGCCCAGGCGTTT
This sequence comes from Fragum sueziense, assembly GCA_963680895.1. Classification (NCBI taxonomy): domain Eukaryota; kingdom Metazoa; phylum Mollusca; class Bivalvia; order Cardiida; family Cardiidae; genus Fragum; species Fragum sueziense. The sequence goes on along the minus strand of OY804606.1, from coordinate 49,564,376 downwards.
TTTCGGGCGGAAAAAGTTTTTGTCTCGGATTTCCTTCACATTTTCACAGCTGGTAGCCCTTGGCACTGGGAACGCGCACACGAAATTTCAGGCTCCAACCTCGCCTAGGACCGAGATGGCAGCCACTTAAAGCTCGAATAGAGCTCAGAATTCATGGCCCGAAAAAACCGCCGTAACTTTTTTCACGGGGAAGATACGCCAATTCCGACTTCAAATTCGGACTCAGCGACCCCGAATACACAAAGGAGGTGTGAAAAAAGGGTACCTTAGATTTTGGCCAGGCGTTTTTTCGGGCGGAAAAACTTTTTGTCTCGGATTTCCTTCAAATTTTCACAGCTGGTAGCCCTTGGCACTGTTAACGCGCACACGAAATTTCAGGCTCCAACCTCGCCTAGGACCGAGATGGCAGCCACTTAAAGCTCGAATAGAGCTCAGAATTCATGGCCCGAAAAAACCGCCGTAACTTTTTTCACGGGGGAGATACGCCAATTCCGACTTCAAATTCGGACTCAGCGACCCCGAATACACAAAGGAGGTGTGAAAAAAGGGTACCTTAGATTTTGGCCAAAATCGGCAAAAACGCCTGATGTATATATATATATAGCCCAGGCGTTTTTTCGGGCGGAAAAACTTTTTGTCTCGGATTTCCTTCAAATTTTCACAGCTGGTAGCCCTTGGCACTGGGAACGCGCACACGAAATTTCAGGCTCCAACCTCGCCTAGGACCGAGATGGCAGCCACTTAAAGCTCGAATAGAGCTCAGAATTCATGGCCCGAAAAAACAGCCGTAACTTTTTTCACGGGGGAGATACGCCAATTCCGACTTCAAATTCGGACTCAGCGACCCCGAATACACAAAGGAGGTGTGAAAAAAGGGTACCTTAGATTTTGGCCAAAATCGGCAAAAACGCCTGATGCGTTTTTTCGGGCGGAAAAACTTTTTGTCTCGGATTTCCTTCACATTTTCACAGCTGGTAGCCCTTGGCACTGGGAACGCGCACACGAAATTTCAGGCTCCAACCTCGCCTAGGACCGAGATGGCAGCCACTTAAAGCTCGAATAGAGCTTAGAATTCATGGCCCGAAAAAACCGCCGTAACTTTTTTCACGGGGGAGATACGCCAATTCCGACTTCAAATTCGGACTCAGCGACCCCGAATACAAAAAGGGGGTGTGAAAAAAGGGTACCTTAGATTTTGGCCAAAATCGGCAAAAACGCCTGATGTATATTTTTTCGGGCGGAAAAACTTTTTGTCTCGGATTTCCTTCAAATTTTCACAGCTGGTAGCCCTTGGCACTGGGAACGCGCACACGAAATTTCAGGCTCCAACCTCGCCTAGGACCGAGATGGCAGCCACTTAAATCTCGAATAAAGCTCAGAATTCATGGCCCGAAAAAACCGCCGTAACTTTTTTCACGGGGGAGATACGCCAATTCCGACTTCAAATTCGGACTCAGCGACCCCGAATACACAAAGGAGGTGTGAAAAAAGGGTACCTTAGATTTTGGCCAAAATCGGCAAAAACGCCTGATGCCAGGCGTTTTTTCGGGCGGAAAAACTTTTTGTCTCGGATTTCCTTCAAATTTTCACAGCTGGTAGCCCTTGGCACTGGGAACGCGCATACGAAATTTCAGGCTCCAACCTCGCCTAGGACCGAGATGGCAGCCACTTAAAGCTCGAATAAAGCTCAGAATTCATGGCCCGAAAAACCCGCCGTAACTTTTTTCACAGGGGAGATACGCCAATTCCGACTTCAAATTCGGACTCAGCGACCCCGAATACACAAAGGAGGTGTGCAAAAAGGGTACCTTAGATTTTGGCCAAAATCGGCAAAAACGCCTGATGTATAGCCCAGGCGTTTTTTCGGGCGGAAAACCTTTTTGTCTCGGATTTCCTTCAAATTTTCACAGCTGGTAGCCCTTGGCACTGGGAACGCGCACACGAAATTTCAGGCTCCAACCTCGCCTAGGACCGAGATGGCAGCCACTTAAAGCTCGAATAGAGCTCAGAATTCATGGCCCGAAAAAAACGCCGTAACTTTTTTCACGGGGGAGATACGCCAATTCCGACTTCAAATTCGGACTCAGCGACCCCGAATACACAAAGGAGGTGTGAAAAAAGGGTACCTTAGATTTTGGCCAAAATCGGCAAAAACGCCCAGGCGTTTTTTCGGGCGGAAATTTTTTTTGTCTCGGATTTCCTTCAAATTTTCACAGCTGGTAGCCCTTGGCACTGGGAACGCGCACACGAAATTTCAGGCTCCAACCCCGCCTAGGACCGAGATGGCAGCCACTTAAAGCTCGAATAGAGCTCAGAATTCATCGCCCGAAAAAACCGCCGTAACTTTTTTCACGGGGGAGATACGCCAATTCCGACTTCAAATTCGGACTCAGCGACCCCGAATACACAAAGGAGGTGTGAAAAAAGGGTACCTTAGATTTTGGCCAAAATCGGCAAAAACGCCTGATGTAGATCTATAGCCCAGGCGTTTTTTCGGGCGGAAAAACTTTTTGTCTCGGATTTCCTTCAAATTTTCACAGCTGGTAGCCCTTGGCACTGGGAACGCGCACACGAAATTTCAGGCTCCAACCTCGCCTAGGACCGAGATGGCAGCCACTTAAAGCTCGAATAGAGCTCAGAATTCATGGCCCGAAAAAACCGCCGTAACTTTTTTCACGGGGAAGATACGCCAATTCCGACTTCATATTCGGACTCAGCGACACCAAATACACAAAGGAGGTGTGAAAAAAGGGTACCTTAGATTTTGGCCAAAATCGGCAAAAACGCCCAGGCGTTTTTTCGGGCGGAAAAAACTTTTTGTCTCGGATTTCCTTCAAATTTTCACAGCTAGTAGCCCTTGGCACTGGGAACGCGCACACGTAATTTCAGGCTCCAACCTCGCCTAGGACCGAGATGGCAGCCACTTAAAGCTCGAATAGATCTCAGAAGTCATGGCCCGAAAAAACCGCCGTAACTTTTTTCACTGGGGAGATACGCCAATTCCGACTTCAAATTCGGACTCAGCGACCCCGAATACACAAAGGAGGTATGAAAAAAGGGTACCTTAGATTTTGGCCAAAATCGGCAAAAACGCCTGATGTATAGCCCAGGCGTTTTTTCGGGCGGAAAAACTTTTTGTCTCGGATTTCCTTCAAATTTTCACAGCTGGAGGCCCTTGGCACTGGGAACGCGCACACGAAATTTCAGGCTCCAACCTCGCCTAGGACCGAGATGGCAGCCACTTAAAGCTCGAATAGAGCTCAGAATTCATGGCCCGAAAAAACCGCCGTAACTTTTTTCACGGGGGAGATACGCCAATTCCGACTTCAAATTCGGACTCAGCGACCCCGAATACAAAAAGGGGGTGTGAAAAAAGGGTACCTTAGATTTTGGCCAAAATCGGCAAAAACGCCTGATGTATATTTTTTCGGGCGGAAAAACTTTTTGTCTCGGATTTCCTTCAAATTTTCACAGCTGGTAGCCCTTGGCACTGGGAACGCGCACACGAAATTTCAGGCTCCAACCTCGCCTAGGACCGAGATGGCAGCCACTTAAATCTCGAATAAAGCTCAGAATTCATGGCCCGAAAAAACCGCCGTAACTTTTTTCACGGGGGAGATACGCCATATCCGACTTCAAATTCGGACTCAGCGACCCCGAATACACAAAGGAGGTGTGAAAAAAGGGTACCTTAGATTTTGGCCAAAATCGGCAAAAACGCCTGATGTATAGCCCAGGCGTTTTTTCGGGCGGAAAACCTTTTTGTCTCGGATTTCCTTCAAATTTTCACAGCTGGTAGCCCTTGGCACTGGGAACGCGCACACGAAATTTCAGGCTCCAACCTCGCCTAGGACCGAGATGGCAGCCACTTAAAGCTCGAATAGAGCTCAGAATTCATGGCCCGAAAAAAAACGCCGTAACTTTTTTCACGGGGGAGATACGCCAATTCCGACTTCAAATTCGGACTCAGCGACCCCGAATACACAAAGGAGGTGTGAAAAAAGGGTACCTTAGATTTTGGCCAAAATCGGCAAAAACGCCCAGGCGTTTTTTCGGGCGGAAAATTTTTTTGTCTCGGATTTCCTTCAAATTTTCACAGCTGGTAGCCCTTGGCACTGGGAACGCGCACACGAAATTTCAGGCTCCAACCCCGCCTAGGACCGAGATGGCAGCCACTTAAAGCTCGAATAGAGCTCAGAATTCATCGCCCGAAAAAACCGCCGTAACTTTTTTCACGGGGGAGATACGAAAATTCCGACTTCAAATTCGGACTCAGCGACCCCGAATACACAAAGGAGGTGTGAAAAAAGGGTACCTTAGATTTTGGCCAAAATCGGCAAAAACGCCTGATGTAGATCTATAGCCCAGGCGTTTTTTCGGGCGGAAAAACTTTTTGTCTCGGATTTCCTTCAAATTTTCACAGCTGGTAGCCCTTGGCACTGGGAACGCGCACACGAAATTTCAGGCTCCAACCTCGCCTAGGACCGAGATGGCAGCCACTTAAAGCTCGAATAGAGCTCAGAATTCATGGCCCGAAAAAACCGCCGTAACTTTTTTCACGGGGAAGATACGCCAATTCCGACTTCATATTCGGACTCAGCGACCCCAAATACACAAAGGAGGTGTGAAAAAAGGGTACCTTAGATTTTGGCCAAAATCGGCAAAAACGCCCAGGCGTTTTTTCGGGCGGAAAAAACTTTTTGTCTCGGATTTCCTTCAAATTTTCACAGCTAGTAGCCCTTGGCACTGGGAACGCGCACACGTAATTTCAGGCTCCAACCTCGCCTAGGACCGAGATGGCAGCCACTTAAAGCTCGAATAGAGCTCAGAATTCATGGCCCGAAAAAACCGCCGTAACTTTTTTCACTGGGGAGATACGCCAATTCCGACTTCAAATTCGGACTCAGCGACCCCGAATACACAAAGGAGGTGTGAAAAAAGGGTACCTTAGATTTTGGCCAAAATCGGCAAAAACGCCTGATGTATAGCCCAGGCGTTTTTTCGGGCGGAAAAACTTTTTGTCTCGGATTTCCTTCAAATTTTCACAGCTGGAGGCCCTTGGCACTGGGAACGCGCACACGAAATTTCAGGCTCCAACCTCGCCTAGGACCGAGATGGCAGCCACTTAAAGCTCGAATAGAGCTCAGAATTCATGGCCCGAAAAAACCGCCGTAACTTTTTTCACGGGGGAGATACGCCAATTCCGACTTCAAATTCGGACTCAGCGACCCGGAATACACAAAGGAGGTGTGAAAAAAGGGTACCTTAGATTTTGGCCAAAATCGGCAAAAACGCCTGATGTATAGCCCAGGCGTTTTTTTCGGGCGGAAAAACTTTTTGTCTCGGATTTCCTTCAAATTTTCACAGCTGGTAGCTCTTGGCACTGGGAACGCGCACACGAAACTTCATGCTCCAACCTCGCCTAGGACCGAGATGGCAGCCACTTAAAGCTCGAATAGAGCTCAGAATTCATGGCCCGAAAAAACCGCCGTAACTTTTTTCACGGGGGAGATACGCCAATTCCGACTTCAAATTCGGACTCAGCGACCCCGAATACACAAAGGAGGTGTGAAAAAAGGGTACCTTAGATTTTGGCCAAAATCGGCAAAAACGCATGATGTAGCCCAGGCGTTTTTTCGGGCGGAAAAACTTTTTGTCTCGGATTTCCTTCAAATTTTCACAGCTGGTAGCCCTTGGCACTGGGAACGAGCACACGAAATTTCAGGCTCCAACCTCGCCTAGGACCGAGATGGCAGCCACTTAAAGCTCGAATAGAGCTCAGAATTCATGGCCCGAAAAAACCGCCGTAACTTTTTTCACGGGGAAGATACGCCAATTCCGACTTCAAATTCGGACTCAGCGAGCCCGAATACACAAAGGAGGTGTGAAAAAGGGTACCTTAGATTTTGGCCAAAATCGGCAAAAACGCCTGATGTATAGCCCAGGCGTTTTTTCGGGCGGAAAAACTTTTTGTCTCGGATTTCCTTCAAATTTTCACAGCTGGTAGCCCTTGGCACTGGGAACGCGCACACGAAATTTCAGGCTCCAACCTCGCCTAGGACCGAGATGGCAGCCACTTAAAGCTCGAATAGAGCTCAGAATTCATGGCCCGAAAAAACAGCCGTAACTTTTTTCACGGGGGAGATACGCCAATTCCGACTTCAAATTCGGACTCAGCGACCCCGAATACACAAAGGAGGTGTGAAAAAAGGGTACCTTAGATTTTGGCCAAAATCGGCAAAAACGCCTGATGCGTTTTTTCGGGCGGAAAAACTTTTTGTCTCGGATTTCCTTCACATTTTCACAGCTGGTAGCCCTTGGCACTGGGAACGCGCACACGAAATTTCAGGCTCCAACCTCGCCTAGGACCGAGATGGCAGCCACTTAAAGCTCGAATAGAGCTTAGAATTCATGGCCCGAAAAAACCGCCGTAACTTTTTTCACGGGGGAGATACGCCAATTCCGACTTCAAATTCGGACTCAGCGACCCCGAATACAAAAAGGGGGTGTGAAAAAAGGGTACCTTAGATTTTGGCCAAAATCGGCAAAAACGCCTGATGTATATTTTTTCGGGCGGAAAAACTTTTTGTCTCGGATTTCCTTCAAATTTTCACAGCTGGTAGCCCTTGGCACTGGGAACGCGCACACGAAATTTCAGGCTCCAACCTCGCCTAGGACCGAGATGGCAGCCACTTAAATCTCGAATAAAGCTCAGAATTCATGGCCCGAAAAAACCGCCGTAACTTTTTTCACGGGGGAGATACGCCAATTCCGACTTCAAATTCGGACTCAGCGACCCCGAATACACAAAGGAGGTGTGAAAAAAGGGTACCTTAGATTTTGGCCAAAATCGGCAAAAACGCCTGATGCCAGGCGTTTTTTCGGGCGGAAAAACTTTTTGTCTCGGATTTCCTTCAAATTTTCACAGCTGGTAGCCCTTGGCACTGGGAACGCGCATACGAAATTTCAGGCTCCAACCTCGCCTAGGACCGAGATGGCAGCCACTTAAAGCTCGAATAAAGCTCAGAATTCATGGCCCGAAAAACCCGCCGTAACTTTTTTCACAGGGGAGATACGCCAATTCCGACTTCAAATTCGGACTCAGCGACCCCGAATACACAAAGGAGGTGTGCAAAAAGGGTACCTTAGATTTTGGCCAAAATCGGCAAAAACGCCTGATGTATAGCCCAGGCGTTTTTTCGGGCGGAAAACCTTTTTGTCTCGGATTTCCTTCAAATTTTCACAGCTGGTAGCCCTTGGCACTGGGAACGCGCACACGAAATTTCAGGCTCCAACCTCGCCTAGGACCGAGATGGCAGCCACTTAAAGCTCGAATAGAGCTCAGAATTCATGGCCCGAAAAAAAACGCCGTAACTTTTTTCACGGGGGAGATACGCCAATTCCGACTTCAAATTCGGACTCAGCGACCCCGAATACACAAAGGAGGTGTGAAAAAAGGGTACCTTAGATTTTGGCCAAAATCGGCAAAAACGCCCAGGCGTTTTTTCGGGCGGAAATTTTTTTTGTCTCGGATTTCCTTCAAATTTTCACAGCTGGTAGCCCTTGGCACTGGGAACGCGCACACGAAATTTCAGGCTCCAACCCCGCCTAGGACCGAGATGGCAGCCACTTAAAGCTCGAATAGAGCTCAGAATTCATCGCCCGAAAAAACCGCCGTAACTTTTTTCACGGGGGAGATACGCCAATTCCGACTTCAAATTCGGACTCAGCGACCCCGAATACACAAAGGAGGTGTGAAAAAAGGGTACCTTAGATTTTGGCCAAAATCGGCAAAAACGCCTGATGTAGATCTATAGCCCAGGCGTTTTTTCGGGCGGAAAAACTTTTTGTCTCGGATTTCCTTCAAATTTTCACAGCTGGTAGCCCTTGGCACTGGGAACGCGCACACGAAATTTCAGGCTCCAACCTCGCCTAGGACCGAGATGGCAGCCACTTAAAGCTCGAATAGAGCTCAGAATTCATGGCCCGAAAAAACCGCCGTAACTTTTTTCACGGGGAAGATACGCCAATTCCGACTTCATATTCGGACTCAGCGACCCCAAATACACAAAGGAGGTGTGAAAAAAGGGTACCTTAGATTTTGGCCAAAATCGGCAAAAACGCCCAGGCGTTTTTTCGGGCGGAAAAAACTTTTTGTCTCGGATTTCCTTCAAATTTTCACAGCTAGTAGCCCTTGGCACTGGGAACGCGCACACGTAATTTCAGGCTCCAACCTCGCCTAGGACCGAGATGGCAGCCACTTAAAGCTCGAATAGAGCTCAGAATTCATGGCCCGAAAAAACCGCCGTAACTTTTTTCACTGGGGAGATACGCCAATTCCGACTTCAAATTCGGACTCAGCGACCCCGAATACACATAGGAGGTGTGAAAAAAGGGTACCTTAGATTTTGGCCAAAATCGGCAAAAACGCCTGATGTATAGCCCAGGCGTTTTTTCGGGCGGAAAAACTTTTTGTCTCGGATTTCCTTCAAATTTTCACAGCTGGAGGCCCTTGGCACTGGGAACGCGCACACGAAATTTCAGGCTCCAACCTCGCCTAGGACCGAGATGGCAGCCACTTAAAGCTCGAATAGAGCTCAGAATTCATGGCCCGAAAAAACCGCCGTAACTTTTTTCACGGGGGAGATACGCCAATTCCGACTTCAAATTCGGACTCAGCGACCCCGAATACAAAAAGGGGGTGTGAAAAAAGGGTACCTTAGATTTTGGCCAAAATCGGCAAAAACGCCTGATGTATATTTTTTCGGGCGGAAAAACTTTTTGTCTCGGATTTCCTTCAAATTTTCACAGCTGGTAGCCCTTGGCACTGGGAACGCGCACACGAAATTTCAGGCTCCAACCTCGCCTAGGACCGAGATGGCAGCCACTTAAATCTCGAATAAAGCTCAGAATTCATGGCCCGAAAAAACCGCCGTAACTTTTTTCACGGGGGAGATACGCCAATTCCGACTTCAAATTCGGACTCAGCGACCCCGAATACACAAAGGAGGTGTGAAAAAAGGGTACCTTAGATTTTGGCCAAAATCGGCAAAAACGCCTGATGCCAGGCGTTTTTTCGGGCGGAAAAACTTTTTGTCTCGGATTTCCTTCAAATTTTCACAGCTGGTAGCCCTTGGCACTGGGAACGCGCATACGAAATTTCAGGCTCCAACCTCGCCTAGGACCGAGATGGCAGCCACTTAAAGCTCGAATAAAGCTCAGAATTCATGGCCCGAAAAACCCACCGTAACTTTTTTCACGGGGGAGATACGCCAATTCCGACTTCAAATTCGGACTCAGCGACCCCGAATACACAAAGGAGGTGTGCAAAAAGGGTACCTTAGATTTTGGCCAAAATCGGCAAAAACGCCTGATGTATAGCCCAGGCGTTTTTTCGGGCGGAAAAACTTTTTGTCTCGGATTTCCTTCAAATTTTCACAGCTGGTAGCCCTTGGCACTGGGAACGCGCACACGAAATTTCAGGCTCCAACCTCGCCTAGGACCGAGATGGCAGCCACTTAAAGCTCGAATAGAGCTCAGAATTCATGGCCCGAAAAAAAAACGCCGTAACTTTTTTCACGGGGGAGATACGCCAATTCCGACTTCAAATTCGGACTCAGCGACCCCGAATACACAAAGGAGGTGTGAAAAAAGGGTACCTTAGATTTTGGCCAAAATCGGCAAAAACGCCTGATGCCAGGCGTTTTTTCGGGCGGAAAAACTTTTTGTCTCGGATTTCCTTCAAATTTTCACAGCTGGTAGCCCTTGGCACTGGGAACGCGCATACGAAATTTCAGGCTCCAACCTCGCCTAGGACCGAGATGGCAGCCACTTAAAGCTCGAATAAAGCTCAGAATTCATGGCCCGAAAAACCCACCGTAACTTTTTTCACGGGGGAGATACGCCAATTCCGACTTCAAATTCGGACTCAGCGACCCCGAATACACAAAGGAGGTGTGCAAAAAGGGTACCTTAGATTTTGGCCAAAATCGGCAAAAACGCCTGATGTATAGCCCAGGCGTTTTTTCGGGCGGAAAACCTTTTTGTCTCGGATTTCCTTCAAATTTTCACAGCTGGTAGCCCTTGGCACTGGGAACGCGCACACGAAATTTCAGGCTCCAACCTCGCCTAGGACCGAGATGGCAGCCACTTAAAGCTCGAATAGAGCTCAGAATTCATGGCCCGAAAAAAAAACGCCGTAACTTTTTTCACGGGGGAGATACGCCAATTCCGACTTCAAATTCGGACTCAGCGACCCCGAATACACAAAGGAGGTGTGAAAAAAGGGTACCTTAGATTTTGGCCAAAATCGGCAAAAACGCCCAGGTGTTTTTTCGGGCGGAAATTTTTTTTGTCTCGGATTTCCTTCAAATTTTCACAGCTGGTAGCCCTTGGCACTGGGAACGCGCACACGAAATTTCAGGCTCCAACCCCGCCTAGGACCGAGATGGCAGCCACTTAAAGCTCGAATAGAGCTCAGAATTCATCGCCCGAAAAAACCGCCGTAACTTTTTTCACGGGGGAGATACGCCAATTCCGACTTCAAATTCGGACTCAGCGACCCCGAATACACAAAGGAGGTGTGAAAAAAGGGTACCTTAGATTTTGGCCAAAATCGGCAAAAACGCCTGATGTAGATCTATAGCCCAGGCGTTTTTTCGGGCGGAAAAACTTTTTGTCTCGGATTTCCTTCAAATTTTCACAGCTGGTAGCCCTTGGCACTGGGAACGCGCACACGAAATTTCAGGCTCCAACCTCGCCTAGGACCGAGATGGCAGCCACTTAAAGCTCGAATAGAGCTCAGAATTCATGGCCCGAAAAAACCGCCGTAACTTTTTTCACGGGGAAGATACGCCAATTCCGACTTCATATTCGGACTCAGCGACCCCAAATACACAAAGGAGGTGTGAAAAAAGGGTACCTTAGATTTTGGCCAAAATCGGCAAAAACGCCCAGGCGTTTTTTCGGGCGGAAAAAACTTTTTGTCTCGGATTTCCTTCAAATTTTCACAGCTAGTAGCCCTTGGCACTGGGAACGCGCACACGTAATTTCAGGCTCCAACCTCGCCTAGGACCGAGATGGCAGCCACTTAAAGCTCGAATAGAGCTCAGAATTCATGGCCCGAAAAAACCGCCGTAACTTTTTTCACTGGGGAGATACGCCAATTCCGACTTCAAATTCGGACTCAGCGACCCCGAATACACAAAGGAGGTGTGAAAAAAGGGTACCTTAGATTTTGGCCAAAATCGGCAAAAACGCCTGATGTATAGCCCAGGCGTTTTTTCGGGCGGAAAAACTTTTTGTCTCGGATTTCCTTCAAATTTTCACAGCTGGAGGCCCTTGGCACTGGGAACGCGCACACGAAATTTCAGGCTCCAACCTCGCCTAGGACCGAGATGGCAGCCACTTAAAGCTCGAATAGAGCTCAGAATTCATGGCCCGAAAAAACCGCCGTAACTTTTTTCACGGGGGAGATACGCCAATTCCGACTTCAAATTCGGACTCAGCGACCCGGAATACACAAAGGAGGTGTGAAAAAAGGGTACCTTAGATTTTGGCCAAAATCGGCAAAAACGCCTGATGTATAGCCCAGGCGTTTTTTTCGGGCGGAAAAACTTTTTGTCTCGGATTTCCTTCAAATTTTCACAGCTGGTAGCTCTTGGCACTGGGAACGCGCACACGAAACTTCATGCTCCAACCTCGCCTAGGACCGAGATGGCAGCCACTTAAAGCTCGAATAGAGCTCAGAATTCATGGCCCGAAAAAACCGCCGTAACTTTTTTCACGGGGGAGATACGCCAATTCCGACTTCAAATTCGGACTCAGCGACCCCGAATACACAAAGGAGGTGTGAAAAAAGGGTACCTTAGATTTTGGCCAAAATCGGCAAAAACGCATGATGTAGCCCAGGCGTTTTTTCGGGCGGAAAAACTTTTTGTCTCGGATTTCCTTCAAATTTTCACAGCTGGTAGCCCTTGGCACTGGGAACGAGCACACGAAATTTCAGGCTCCAACCTCGCCTAGGACCGAGATGGCAGCCACTTAAAGCTCGAATAGAGCTCAGAATTCATGGCCCGAAAAAACCGCCGTAACTTTTTTCACGGGGGAGATACGCCAATTCCGACTTCAAATTCGGACTCTGCGACCCCGAATACACAAAGGAGGTGTGAAAAAAGGGTATCTTAGATTTTGGCCAAAATCGGCAAAAACGCCTGATGTATAGCCCAGGCGTTTTTTCGGGCGGAAAAACTTTTTGTCTCGGATTTTCTTTCAAATTTTCACAGCTGGTAGCCCTTGGCACTGGGAACGCGCACACGAAATTTCAGGCTCCAACCTCGCCTAGGACCGAGATGGCAGCCACTTAAAGCTCGAATAGAGCTCAGAATTCATGGCCCGAAAAAAACGCCGTAACTTTTTTCACGGGGGAGATACGCCAATTCCGACTTCAAATTCGGACTCAGCGAGCCCGAATACACAAAGGAGGTGTGAAAAAAGGGTACCTTAGATTTTGGCCAAAATCGGCAAAAACGCCTGATGTATAGGCCAGGCGTTTTTTCGGGCGGAAAAAGTTTTTGTCTCGGATTTCCTTCAAATTTTCACAGCTGGTAGCCCTTGGCACTGGGAACGCGCACACGAAATTTCAGGCTCCAACCTCGCCTAGGACCGAGATGGCAGCCACTTAAAGCTCGAATAGAGCTCAGAATTCATGGCCCGAAAAAACCGCCGTAACTTTTTTCACGGGGGAGATACGCCAATTCCGACTTCAAATTCGGACTCAGCGACTCCGAATACACAAAGGAGGTGTGGAAAAAAGGTACCTTAGATTTTGGCCAGAATCGGCAAAAACGCCTGATGTATAGCCCAGGCGTTTTTTCGGGCGGAAAAACTTTTTGTCTCGGATTTCCTTCAAATTTTCACAGCTGGTAGCCCTTGGCACTGGGAACGCACACACGAAATTTCAGGCTCGCCTAGGACCGAGATGGCAGCCACTTCAAGCTCGAATAGAGCTCAGAATTCATGGCCCGAAAAAACCGCCGTAACTTTTTTCACGGGGGAGATACGCCAATTCCGACTTCAAATTCGGACTCAGCGACCCCGAATACACAAAGGAGGTGTGAAAAAAGGGTATCTTAGATTTTGGCCAAAATCGGCAAAACGCCCAGGCGTTTTTTCGGGCGGAAAAAACTTTTTGTCTCGGATTTCCTTCAAATTTTCACAGCTGGTAGCCCTTGGCACTGGGAACGCGCACACGAAATTTCAGGCTCCAACCTCGCCTAGGACCGAGATGGCAGCCACTTAAAGCTCGAATAGAGCTCAGAATTCATGGCCCGAAAAAACCGCCGTAACTTTTTTCACGGGGGAGATACGCCAATTCCGACTTCAAATTCGGACTCAGCGACCCCGAATACACAAAGGAGGTGTGAAAAAAGGGTACCTTAGATTTTGGCCAAAATCGGCAAAAACGCCTGATGTATAGCCCAGGCGTTTTTTCGGGCGGAAAAACTTTTTGTCTCGGACTTCCTTCAAATTTTCACAGCTGGTAGCCCTTGGCACTGGGAACGCGCACACGAAATTTCAGGCTCCAACCTCGCCTAGGACCGAGATGGCAGCCACTTAAAGCTCGAATAGAGCTCAGAATTCATGGCCCGAAAAAACCGCCGTAACTTTTTTCACTGGGGAGATACGCCAATTCCGTCTTCAAATTCGGACTCAGCGACCCCGAATACACAAAGGAGGTGTGAAAAAAGGGTACCTTAGATTTTGGCCAAAATCGGCAAAAACGCCTGATGTATAGCCCAGGCGTTTTTTCGGGCGGAAAAACTTTTTGTCTCGGATTTCCTTCAAATTTCCACAGCTGGTAGCCCTTGGCACTGGGAACGCGCACACGAAATTTCAGGCTCCAACCTCGCCTAGGACCGAGATGGCAGCCACTTAAAGCTCGAATAGAGCTCAGAATTCATGGCCCGAAAAAACCGCCGTAACTTTTTTCACGGGGGAGATACACCAATTCCGACTTCAAATTCGGACTCAGCGACCCCGAATACACAAAGGAGGTGTGAAAAAAGGGTACCTTAGATGTTGGCCAGAATCGGCAAAAACGCCTGATGTATAGCCCAGGCGTTTTTTCGGGCGGAAAAACTTTTTGTCTCGGATTTCCTTCAAATTTTCACAGCTGGTAGCCCTTGGCACTGGGAACGCGCACACGAAATTTCAGGCTTGCCTAGGACCGAGATGGCAGCCACTTCAAGCTCGAATAGAGCTCAGAATTCATGGCCCGAAAAAACCGCCGTAACTTTTTTCACGGGGGAGATACGCCAATTCCGACTTCAAATTCGGACTCAGCGACCCCGAATACACAAAGGAGGTGTGAAAAAGGGTACCTTAGATTTTGGCCAAAATCGGCAAAAACGCCTGATGTATAGCCCAGGCGTTTTTTCGGGCGGAAAAACTTTTTGTCTCGGATTTCCTTCAAATTTTCACAGCTGGTAGCCCTTGGCACTGGGAACGCGCACACGAAATTTCAGGCTCCAACCTCGCCTAGGACCGAGATGGCAGCCACTTAAAGCTCGAATAGAGCTCAGAATTCATGGCCCGAAAAAACCGCCGTAACTTTTTTCACGGGGGAGATACGCCAATTCCGACTTCAAATTCGGACTCAGCGACCCCGAATACACAAAGGGAGTGTGAAAAAAGGGTACCTTAGATTTTGGCCAAAATCGGCACAAACGCCTGATGTATAGCCCAGGCGTTTTTTCGGGCGGAAAAACTTTTTGTCTCGGATTTCCTTCAAATTTTCACAGCTGGTAGCCCTTTGCACTGGGAACGCGCACACGAAATTTCAGGGTCCAACCTCGCCTAGGACCGAGATGGCAGCCACTTAAAGCTCGAATAGAGCTCAGAATTCATGGCCCGAAAAAACCGCCGTAACTTTTTTCACGGGGGAGATACGCCAATTCCGACTTCAAATTCGGACTCAGCGACCCCGAATACACAAAGGAGGTGTGAAAAAAGGGTACCTTAGATTTTGGCCAAAATCGGCAAAAACGCCTGATGTATAGCCCAGGCGTTTTTTCGGGCGGAAAAACTTTTTGTCTCGGATTTCCTTCAATTTTTCACAGCTGGTAGCTCTTGGCACTGGGAACGCGCACACGAAATTTCAGGCTCCAACCTCGCCTAGGACCGAGATGGCAGCCACTTCAAGCTCGAAAAGAGCTCAGAATTCATGGCCCGAAAAAACCGCCGTAACTTTTTTCACGGGGGAGATACGCCAATTCCGACTTCAAATTCGGACTCAGCGACCCCGAATACACAAAGGAGGTGTGAAAAAAGGGTACCTTAGATTTTGGCCAAAATCGGTAAAAACGCCTGATGTATAGCCCAGGCGTTTTTTCGGGCGGAAAAACTTTTTGTCTCGGATTTCCTTCAAATTTTCACAGCTGGTAGCCCTTGGCACTGGGAACGCGCACACGAAATTTCAGGCTCCAACCTCGCCTAGGACCGAGATGGCAGCCACTTAAAGCTCGAATAGAGCTCAGAATTCATGGCCCGAAAAAACCGCCGTAACTCTTTTCACGGGGGAGATACGCCAATTCCGACTTCAAATTCGGACTCAGCGACCCCGAATACACAAAGGAGGTGTGAAAAAAGGGTACCTTAGATTTTGGCCAAAATAGGCAAAAACGCCTGATGTATATGCCCAGGCGTTTTTTCGGGCGGAAAAACTTTTTGTCTCGGATTTCCTTCAAATTTTCACAGCTGGTAGCCCTTGGCACTGGGAACGCGCACACGAAATTTCAGGCTCGAACCTCGCCTAGGACCGAGATGGCAGCCACTTAAAGCTCGAATAGAGCTTAGAATTCATGGCCCGAAAAAACCGCCGTAACTTTTTTCACGGGGGAGATACGCCAATTCCGACTTCAAATTCGGACTCAGCGACCCCGAATACACAAAGGAGGTGTGAAAAAAGGGTACCTTAGATTTTGGCCAAAATCGGCAAAAACGCCTGATGTATAGCCCAGGCGTTTTTTCGGGCGGAAAAACTTTTTGTCTCGGATTTCCTTCAAATTTTCACAGCTGGTGGCCCTTGGCACTTGGAACGCGCACACGAAATTTCAGGCTCCAACCTCGCCTAGGACCGAGATGGCAGCCACTTAAAGCTCGAATAGAGCTCAGAATTCATGGCCCGAAAAAACCGCCGTAACTTTTTTCACGGGGGAGATACGCCAATTCCGACTTCAAATTCGGACTCAGCGACCCCGAATACACAAAGGAGGTGTGAAAAAAGGGTACCTTAGATTTTGGCCAAAATCGGCAAAAACGCCTGATGTATAGCCCAGGCGTTTTTTCGGGCGGAAAAACTTTTTGTCTCGGATTTCCTTCAAATTTTCACAGCTGGTAGCCCTTGGCACTGGGAACGCGCACACGAAATTTCAGGCTCCAACCTCGCCTAGGACCGAGATGGCAGCCACTTAAAGCTCGAATAGAGCTCAGAATTCATGGCCCGAAAAAACCGCCGTAACTTTTTTCACGGGGGAGATACGCCAATTCCGACTTCAAATTCGGACTCAGCGACCTCGAATACACAAAGGGAGTGTGAAAAAAGGGTACCTTAGATTTTGGCCAAAATCGGCAAAAACGCCTGATGTATAGCCCAGGCGTTTTTTCGGGCGGAAAAACTTTTTGTCTCGGATTTCCTTTAAATTTTCACAGCTGGTAGCCCTTGGCACTGGGAACGCGCACACGAAATTTCAGGCTCCAACCTCGCCTAGGACCGAGATGGCAGCCACTTAAAGCTCGAATAGAGCTCAGAATTCATGGCCCGAAAAAAACGCCGTAACTTTTTTCACGGGGGAGATACGCCAATTCCGACTTCAAATTCGGACTCAGCGACCCCGAATACACAAAGGAGGTGTGAAAAAAGGGTACCTTAGATTTTGGCCAAAATCGGCAAAAACGCCTGATGGCCCAGGCGTTTTTTCGGGCGGAAAAACTTTTTGTCTCGGATTTCCTTCAAATTTTCACAGCTGGTAGCCCTTGGCACTGGGAACGCGCACACGAAATTTCAGGCTCCAACCTCGCCTAGGACCGAGATGGCAGCCACTTAAAGCTCGAATAGAGCTCAAAATTCATGGCCCGAAAAAAACGCCTTAACTTTTTTCACGGGGGAGATACGCCAATTCCGACTTCAAATTCGGACTCAGCGACCTCGAATACACAAAGGAGGTGTGCAAAAAGGGTACCTTAGATTTTGGCCAAAATCGGCAAAAACGCCTGATGTATAGCCCAGGCGTTTTTTCGGGCGGAAAAACTTTTTGTCTCGGATTTCCTTCAAATTTTCACAACTGGTAGCTCTTGGCACTGGGAACGCGCACACGAAATTTCAGGCTCCAACCTCGCCTAGGACCGAGATGGCAGCCACTTAAAACTCGAATAGAGCTCAGAATTCATGGCCCGAAAAAACCGCCGTAACTTTTTTCACGGGGGAGATACGCCAATTCCGACTTCAAATTCGGACTCAGCGACCCCGAATACACAAAGGAGGTGTGCAAAAAGGGTACCTTAGATTTTGGCCAAAATCGGCACAAACGCCTGATGTATTATAGCCCAGGCGTTTTTTCGGGCGGAAAAACTTTTTGTCTCGGATTTCCTTCAAATTTTCACAGCTGGTAGCCCTTGGCACTGGGAACGCGCACACGAAATTTCAGGCTCCAACCTCGCCTAGGACCGAGATGGCAGCCACTTAAAGCTCGAATAGAGCTCAGAATTCATGGCCCGAAAAAAACGCCGTAACTTTTTTCACTGGGGAGATACGCCAATTCCTACTTCAAATTCGGACTCAGCGACCCCGAATACACAAAGGAGGTGTGAAAAAAGGGTACCTTAGATTTTGGCCAAAATCGGCAAAAACGCATGATGTATAGCCAAGGCGTTTTTTCGGGCGGAAAAACTTTTTGTCTCGGATTTCCTTCAAATTTTCACAGCTGGTAGCCCTTGGCACTGGGAACGAGCACACGAAATTTCAGGCTCCAACCTCGCCTAGGACCGAGATGGCAGCCACTTAAAACTCGAATAGAGCTCAGAATTCATGGCCCGAAAAAACCGCCGTAACTTTTTTCACGGGGGAGATACGCCAATTCCGACTTCAAATTCGGACTCTGCGACCCCGAATACACAAAGGAGGTGTGAAAAAAAGGTACCTTAGATTTTGGCCAAAATCGGCAAAAACGCCTGATGTATAGCCCAGGCGTTTTTTCGGGCGGAAAAACTTTTTGTCTCGGATTTTCTTTCAAATTTTCACAGCTGGTAGCCCTTGGCACTGGGAACGCGCACACGAAATTTCAGGCTCCAACCTCGCCTAGGACCGAGATGGCAGCCACTTAAAACTCGAATAGAGCTCAGAATTCATGGCCCGAAAAAAAACGCCGTAACTTTTTTCACGGGGGAGATACGCCAATTCCGACTTCAAATTCGGACTCAGCGACCCCGAATACACAAAGGAGGTGTGAAAAAAGGGTACCTTAGATTTTGGCCAAAATCGGCAAAAACGCCTGATGTATAGGCCAGGCGTTTTTTCGGGCGGAAAAAGTTTTTGTCTCGGATTTCCTTCAAATTTTCACAGCTGGTAGCCCTTGGCACTGGGAACGCGCACACGAAATTTCAGGCTCGCCTAGGACCGAGATGGCAGCCACTTCAAGCTCGAATAGAGCTCAGAATTCATGGCCCGAAAAAACCGCCGTAACTTTTTTCACGGGGGAGATACGCCAATTCCGACTTCAAATTCGGACTCAGCGACCCCGAATACACAAAGGAGGTGTGAAAAAAGGGTACCTTAGATTTTGGCCAAAATCGGCAAAAACGCCTGATGTATAGCCCAGGCGTTTTTTCGGGCGGAAAAACTTTTTGTCTCGGATTTCCTTTAAATTTTCACAGCTGGTAGCCCTTGGAACTGGGAACGCGCACACGAAATTTCAGGCTCCAACCTCGCCTAGAACCGAGATGACAGCCACTTAAAGCTCGAATAGAGCTCAGAATTCATGGCCCGAAAAAACCGCCGTAACTTTTTTCACGGGGGAGATACGCCAATTCCGACTTCAAATTCGGACTCAGCGACCCCGAATACACAAAGGAGGTGTGAAAAAAGGGTATCTTAGATTTTGGCCAAAATCGGCAAAACGCCTGATGTATAGCCCAGGCGTTTTTTCGGGCGGAAAAAACTTTTTGTCTCGGATTTCCTTCAAATTTTCACAGCTGGTAGCCCTTGGCACTGGGAACGCGCACACGAAATTTCAGGCTCCAACCTCGCCTAGGACCGAGATGGCAGCCACTTAAAGCTCGAATAGAGCTCAGAATTCATGGCCCGAAAAAACCGCCGTAACTTTTTTCACGGGGGAGATACGCCAATTCCGACTTCAAATTCGGACTCAGCGACCCCGAATACACAAAGGAGGTGTGAAAAAAGGGTACCTTAGATTTTGGCCAAAATCGGCAAAAACGCCTGATGTATAGCCCAGGAGTTTTTTCGGGCGGAAAAACTTTTTGTCTCGGACTTCCTTCAAATTTTCACAGCTGGTAGCCCTTGGCACTGGGAACGCGCACACGAAATTTCAGGCTCCAACCTCGCCTAGGACCGAGATGGCAGCCACTTAAAGCTCGAATAGAGCTCAGAATTCATGGCCCGAAAAAACCGCCGTAACTTTTTTCACTGGGGAGATACGCCAATTCCGTCTTCAAATTCGGACTCAGCGACCCCGAATACACAAAGGAGGTGTGAAAAAAGGGTACCTTAGATTTTGGCCAAAATCGGCAAAAACGCCTGATGTATAGCCCAGGCGTTTTTTCGGGCGGAAAAACTTTTTGTCTCGGATTTCCTTCAAATTTCCACAGCTGGTAGCCCTTGGCACTGGGAACGCGCACACGAAATTTCAGGCTCCAACCTCGCCTAGGACCGAGATGGCAGCCACTTAAAGCTCGAATAGAGCTCAGAATTCATGGCCCGAAAAAACAGCCGTAACTTTTTTCACGGGGGAGATACACCAATTCCGACTTCAAATTCGGACTCAGCGACCCCGAATACACAAAGGAGGTGTGAAAAAAGGGTACCTTAGATTTTGGCCAAAATCGGCAAAAACGCCTGATGTATAGCCCAGGCGTTTTTTCGGGCGGAAAAACTTTTTGTCTCGGATTTCCTTCAAATTTTCACAGCTGGTAGCCCTTGGCACTGGGAACGCGCACACGAAATTTCAGGCTTGCCTAGGACCGAGATGGCAGCCACTTAAAGCTCGAATAGAGCTTAGAATTCATGGCCCGAAAAAACCGCCGTAACTTTTTTCACGGGGGAGATACGCCAATTCCGACTTCAAATTCGGACTCAGCGACCCCGAATACACAAAGGAGGTGTGAAAAAAGGGTACCTTAGATTTTGGCCAAAATCGGCAAAAACGCCTGATGTATAGCCCAGGCGTTTTTTCGGGCGGAAAAACTTTTTGTCTCGGATTTCCTTCAAATTTTCACAGCTGGTGGCCCTTGGCACTTGGAACGCGCACACGAAATTTCAGGCTCCAACCTCGCCTAGGACCGAGATGGCAGCCACTTAAAGCTCGAATAGAGCTCAGAATTCATGGCCCGAAAAAACCGCCGTAACTTTTTTCACGGGGGAGATACGCCAATTCCGACTTCAAATTCGGACTCAGCGACCCCGAATACACAAAGGAGGTGTGAAAAAAGGGTACCTTAGATTTTGGCCAAAATCGGCAAAAACGCCTGATGTATAGCCCAGGCGTTTTTTCGGGCGGAAAAACTTTTTGTCTCGGATTTCCTTCAAATTTTCACAGCTGGTAGCCCTTGGCACTGGGAACGCGCACACGAAATTTCAGGCTCCAACCTCGCCTAGGACCGAGATGGCAGCCACTTAAAGCTCGAATAGAGCTCAGAATTCATGGCCCGAAAAAACCGCCGTAACTTTTTTCACGGGGGAGATACGCCAATTCCGACTTCAAATTCGGACTCAGCGACCCCGAATACACAAAGGAGGTGTGAAAAAAGGGTACCTTAGATTTTGGCCAAAATCGGCAAAAACGCCTGATGTATAGCCCAGGCGTTTTTTCGGGCGGAAAAACTTTTTGTCTCGGATTTCCTTTAAATTTTCACAGCTGGTAGCCCTTGGCACTGGGAACGCGCACACGAAATTTCAGGCTCCAACCTCGCCTAGGACCGAGATGGCAGCCACTTAAAGCTCGAATAGAGCTCAGAATTCATGGCCCGAAAAAAACGCCGTAACTTTTTTCACGGGGGAGATACGCCAATTCCGACTTCAAATTCGGACTCAGCGACCCCGAATACACAAAGGAGGTGTGAAAAAAGGGTACCTTAGATTTTGGCCAAAATCGGCAAAAACGCCTGATGGCCCAGGCGTTTTTTCGGGCGGAAAAACTTTTTGTCTCGGATTTCCTTCAAATTTTCACAGCCAAGTAGCCCTTGGCACTGGGAACGCGCACACGAAATTTCAGGCTCCAACCTCGCCTAGGACCGAGATGGCAGCCACTTAAAGCTCGAATAGAGCTTAAAATTCATGGCCCGAAAAAAACGCCTTAACTTTTTTCACGGGGGAGATACGCCAATTCCGACTTCAAATTCGGACTCAGCGACCCCGAATACACAAAGGAGGTGTGCAAAAAGGGTACCTTAGATTTTGGCCAAAATCGGCAAAAACGCCTGATGTATAGCCCAGGCGTTTTTTCGGGCGGAAAAACTTTTTGTCTCGGATTTCCTTCAAATTTTCACAGCTGGTAGCCCTTGGCACTGGGAACGCGCACACGAAATTTCAGGCTTGCCTAGGACCGAGATGGCAGCCACTTAAAGCTCGAATAGAGCTTAGAATTCATGGCCCGAAAAAACCGCCGTAACTTTTTTCACGGGGGAGATACGCCAATTCCGACTTCAAATTCGGACTCAGCGACCCCGAATACACAAAGGAGGTGTGAAAAAAGGGTACCTTAGATTTTGGCCAAAATCGGCAAAAACGCCTGATGTATAGCCCAGGCGTTTTTTCGGGCGGAAAAACTTTTTGTCTCGGATTTCCTTCAAATTTTCACAGCTGGTGGCCCTTGGCACTTGGAACGCGCACACGAAATTTCAGGCTCCAACCTCGCCTAGGACCGAGATGGCAGCCACTTAAAGCTCGAATAGAGCTCAGAATTCATGGCCCGAAAAAACCGCCGTAACTTTTTTCACGGGGGAGATACGCCAATTCCGACTTCAAATTCGGACTCAGCGACCCCGAATACACAAAGGAGGTGTGAAAAAAGGGTACCTTAGATTTTGGCCAAAATCGGCAAAAACGCCTGATGTATAGCCCAGGCGTTTTTTCGGGCGGAAAAACTTTTTGTCTCGGATTTCCTTCAAATTTTCACAGCTGGTAGCCCTTGGCACTGGGAACGCGCACACGAAATTTCAGGCTCCAACCTCGCCTAGGACCGAGATGGCAGCCACTTAAAGCTCGAATAGAGCTCAGAATTCATGGCCCGAAAAAACCGCCGTAACTTTTTTCACGGGGGAGATACGCCAATTCCGACTTCAAATTCGGACTCAGCGACCCCGAATACACAAGGAGGTGTGAAAAAAGGGTACCTTAGATTTTGGCCAAAATCGGCAAAAACGCCTGATGTATAGCCCAGGCGTTTTTTCGGGCGGAAAAACTTTTTGTCTCGGATTTCCTTTAAATTTTCACAGCTGGTAGCCCTTGGCACTGGGAACGCGCACACGAAATTTCAGGCTCCAACCTCGCCTAGGACCGAGATGGCAGCCACTTAAAGCTCGAATAGAGCTCAGAATTCATGGCCCGAAAAAAACGCCGTAACTTTTTTCACGGGGGAGATACGCCAATTCCGACTTCAAATTCGGACTCAGCGACCCCGAATACACAAAGGAGGTGTGAAAAAAGGGTACCTTAGATTTTGGCCAAAATCGGCAAAAACGCCTGATGGCCCAGGCGTTTTTTCGGGCGGAAAAACTTTTTGTCTCGGATTTCCTTCAAATTTTCACAGCTGGTAGCCCTTGGCACTGGGAACGCGCACACGAAATTTCAGGCTCCAACCTCGCCTAGGACCGAGATGGCAGCCACTTAAAGCTCGAATAGAGCTCAAAATTCATGGCCCGAAAAAAACGCCTTAACTTTTTTCACGGGGGAGATACGCCAATTCCGACTTCAAATTCGGACTCAGCGACCCCGAATACACAAAGGAGGTGTGCAAAAAGGGTACCTTAGATTTTGGCCAAAATCGGCAAAAACGCCTGATGTATAGCCCAGGCGTTTTTTCGGGCGGAAAAACTTTTTGTCTCGGATTTCCTTCAAATTTTCACAGCTGGTAGCTCTTGGCACTGGGAACGCGCACACGAAATTTCAGGCTCCAACCTCGCCTAGGACCGAGATGGCAGCCACTTAAAGCTCGAATAGAGCTCAGAATTCATGGCCCGAAAAAACCGCCGTAACTTTTTTCACGGGGGAGATACGCCAATTCCGACTTCAAATTCGGACTCAGCGACCCCGAATACACAAAGGAGGTGTGCAAAAAGGGTACCTTAGATTTTGGCCAAAATCGGCACAAACGCCTGATGTATTATAGCCCAGGCGTTTTTTCGGGCGGAAAAACTTTTTGTCTCGGATTTCCTTCAAATTTTCACAGCTGGTAGCCCTTGGCACTGGGAACGCGCACACGAAATTTCAGGCTCCAACCTCGCCTAGGACCGAGATGGCAGCCACTTAAAGCTCGAATAAAGCTCAGAATTCATGGCCCGAAAAAAACGCCGTAACTTTTTTCACTGGGGAGATACGCCAATTCCTACTTCAAATTCGGACTCAGCGACCCCGAATACACAAAGGAGGTGTGAAAAAAGGGTACCTTAGATTTTGGCCAAAATCGGCAAAAACGCATGATGTAGCCCAGGCGTTTTTTCGGGCGGAAAAACTTTTTGTCTCGGATTTCCTTCAAATTTTCACAGCTGGTAGCCCTTGGCACTGGGAATGAGCACACGAAATTTCAGGCTCCAACCTCGCCTAGGACCGAGATGGCAGCCACTTAAAACTCGAATAGAGCTCAGAATTCATGGCCCGAAAAAACCGCCGTAACTTTTTTTCACGGGGGAGATACGCCAATTCCGACTTCAAATTCGGACTCTGCGACCCCGAATACACAAAGGAGGTGTGAAAAAAAGGTACCTTAGATTTTGGCCAAAATCGGCAAAAACGCCTGATGTATAGCCCAGGCGTTTTGTCGGGCGGAAAAACTTTTTGTCTCGGATTTTCTTTCAAATTTTTACAGCTGGTAGCCCTTGGCACTGGGAACGCGCACACGAAATTTCAGGCTCCAACCTCGCCTAGGACCGAGATGGCAGCCACTTAAAACTCGAATAGAGCTCAGAATTCATGGCCCGAAAAAAAACGCCGTAACTTTTTTCACGGTGGAGATACGCCAATTCCGACTTCAAATTCGGACTCAGCGACCCCGAATACACAAAGGAGGTGTGGAAAAAAGGGTAATTTAGATTTTGGCCAGAATCGGCAAAAACGCCTGATGTATAGCCCAGGCGTTTTTTCGGGCGGAAAAACTTTTTGTCTCGGATTTCCTTCAAATTTTCACAGCTGGTAGCCCTTGGCACTGGGAACGCGCACACGAAATTTCAGGCTTGCCTAGGACCGAGATGGCAGCCACTTCAAGCTCGAATAGAGCTCAGAATTCATGGCCCGAAAAAACCGCCGTAACTTTTTTCACGGGGGAGATACGCCAATTCCGACTTCAAATTCGGACTCAGCGACCCCGAATACACAAAGGAGGTGTGAAAAAAGGGTACCTTAGATTTTGGCCAAAATCGGCAAAAACGCCTGATGTATAGCCCAGGCGTTTTTTCGGGCGGAAAAACTTTTTGTCTCGGATTTCCTTCAAATTTTCACAGCTGGTAGCCCTTGGCACTGGGAACGCGCACACGAAATTTCAGGCTCCAACCTCGCCTAGGACCGAGATGGCAGCCACTTAAAGCTCGAATAGAGCTCAGAATTCATGGCCCGAAAAAACCGCCGTAACTTTTTTCACGGGGGAGATACGCCAATTCCGACTTCAAATTCGGACTCAGCGACCCCGAATACACAAAGGGAGTGTGAAAAAAGGGTGCCTTAGATTTTGGCCAAAATCGGCACAAACGCCTGATGTATAGCCCAGGCGTTTTTTCGGGCGGAAAAACTTTTTGTCTCGGATTTCCTTCAAATTTTCACAGCTGGTAGCCCTTTGCACTGGGAACGCGCACACGAAATTTCAGGCTCCAACCTCGCCTAGGACCGAGATGGCAGCCACTTAAAGCTCGAATAGAGCTCAGAATTCATGGCCCGAAAAAACCGCCGTAACTTTTTTCACGGGGGAGATACGCCAATTCCGACTTCAAATTCGGACTCAGCGACCCCGAATACACAAAGGAGGTGTGAAAAAAGGGTACCTTAGATTTTGGCCAAAATCGGCAAAAACGCCTGATGTATAGCCCAGGCGTT
The DNA here is from genome assembly GCA_963680895.1 of Fragum sueziense. Lineage (NCBI taxonomy): Eukaryota > Metazoa > Mollusca > Bivalvia > Cardiida > Cardiidae > Fragum > Fragum sueziense. The sequence continues at coordinate 49,538,842 of OY804606.1, read as the reverse complement.
TTTTCGGGCGGAAAAACTTTTTGTCTCGGATTTCCTTCAAATTTTCACAGCTGGTAGCCCTTGGCACTGGGAACGCGCACACGAAATTTCAGGCTCCAACCTCGCCTAGGACCGAGATGGCAGCCACTTAAATCTCGAATAGAGCTCAGAATTCATGGCCCGAAAAAACCGCCGTAACTCTTTTCACGGGGGAGATACGCCAATTCCGACTTCAAATTCGGACTCAGCGACCCCGAATACACAAAGGAGGTGTGAAAAAAGGGTACCTTAGATTTTGGCCAAAATAGGCAAAAACGCCTGATGTATATGCCCAGGCGTTTTTTCGGGCGGAAAAACTTTTTGTCTCGGATTTCCTTCAAATTTTCACAGCTGGTAGCCCTTGGCACTGGGAACGCGCACACGAAATTTCAGGCTCGAACCTCGCCTAGGACCGAGATGGCAGCCACTTAAAGCTCGAATAGAGCTTAGAATTCATGGCCCGAAAAAACAGCCGTAACTTTTTTCACGGGGGAGATACGCCAATTCCGACTTCAAATTCGGACTCAGCGACCCCGAATACACAAAGGAGGTGTGAAAAAAGGGTACCTTAGATTTTGGCCAAAATCGGCAAAAACGCCTGATGTATAGCCCAGGCGTTTTTTCGGGCGGAAAAACTTTTTGTCTCGGATTTCCTTCAAATTTTCACAGCTGCTGGCCCTTGGCACTTGGAACGCGCACACGAAATTTCAGGCTCCAACCTCGCCTAGGACCGAGATGGCAGCCACTTAAAGCTCTAATAGAGCTCAGAATTCATGGCCCGAAAAAACCGCCGTAACTTTTTTCACGGGGGAGATACGCCAATTCCGACTTCAAATTCGGACTCAGCGACCCCGAATACACAAAGGAGGTGTGAAAAAAGGGTACCTTAGATTTTGGCCAAAATCGGCAAAAACGCCTGATGTATAGCCCAGGCGTTTTTTCGGGCGGAAAAACTTTTTGTCTCGGATTTCCTTTAAATTTTCACAGCTGGTAGCCCTTGGCACTGGGAACGCGCACACGAAATTTCAGGCTCCAACCTCGCCTAGGACCGAGATGGCAGCCACTTAAAGCTCGAATAGAGCTCAGAATTCATGGCCCGAAAAAACCGCCGTAACTTTTTTCACGGGGGAGATACGCCAATTCCGACTTCAAATTCGGACTCAGCGACCCCGAATACACAAAGGAGGTGTGAAAAAAGGGTACCTTAGATTTTGGCCAAAATCGGCAAAAACGCCTGATGTATAGCCCAGGCGTTTTTTCGGGCGGAAAAACTTTTTGTCTCGGATTTCCTTCAAATTTTCACAGCTGGTAGCCCTTGGCACTGGGAACGCGCACACGAAATTTCAGGCTCCAACCTCGCCTAGGACCGAGATGGCAGCCACTTAAAGCTCGAATAGAGCTCAGAATTCATGGCCCGAAAAAACCGCCGTAACTTTTTTCACGGGGAGATACGCCAATTCCGACTTCAAATTCGGACTCAGCGACCCCGAATACACAAAGGAGGTGTGAAAAAAGGGTACCTTAGATTTTGGCCAAAATCGGCAAAAACGCCTGATGTATAGCCCAGGCGTTTTTTCGGGCGGAAAAACTTTTTGTCTCGGATTTCCTTTAAATTTTCACAGCTGGTAGCTCTTGGCACTGGGAACGCGCACACGAAATTTCAGGCTCCAACCTCGCCTAGGACCGAGATGGCAGCCACTTAAAGCTCGAATAGAGCTCAGAATTCATGGCCCGAAAAAACCGCCGTAACTTTTTTCACGGGGGAGATACGCCAATTCCGACTTCAAATTCGGACTCAGCGACCCCGAATACACAAAGGAGGTGTGAAAAAAGGGTACCTTAGATTTTGGCCAAAATCGGCAAAAACGCCTGATGTATAGCCCAGGCGTTTTTTCGGGCGGAAAAACTTTTTGTCTCGGATTTCCTTCAAATTTTCACAGCTGGTAGCCCTTGGCACTGGGAACGCGCACACGAAATTTCAGGCTCCAACCTCGCCTAGGACCGAGATGGCAGCCACTTAAAGCTCGAATAGAGCTCAGAATTCATGGCCCGAAAAAACCGCCGTAACTTTTTTCACGGGGGAGATACGCCAATTCCGACTTCAAATTCGGACTCAGCGACCCCGAATACACAAAGGAGGTGTGAAAAAAGGGTACCTTAGATTTTGGCCAAAATCGGCAAAAACGCCTGATGTATAGCCCAGGCGTTTTTTCGGGCGGAAAAACTTTTTGTCTCGGATTTCCTTCAAATTTTCACAGCTGGTAGCCCTTGGCACTGGGAACGCACACACGAAATTTCAGGCTCCAACCTCGCCTAGGACCGAGATGGCAGCCACTTAAAGCTCGAATAGAGCTCAGAATTCATGGCCCGAAAAAACCGACGTAACTTTTTTCACGGGGGAGATACGCCAATTCCGACTTCATATTCGGACTCAGCGACCCCGAATACACAAAGGAGGTGTGAAAAAAGGGTACCTTAGATTTTGGCCAAAATCGGCAAAAACGCCTGATGTATAGCCCAGGCGTTTTTACGGGCGGAAAAACTTTTTGTCTCGGATTTCCTTTAAATTTTCACAGCTGGTAGCCCTTGGCACTGGGAACGCGCACACGAAATTTCAGGCTCCAACCTCGCCTAGGACCGAGATGGCAGCCACTTAAAGCTCGAATAGAGCTCAGAATTCATGGCCCGAAAAAACCGCCGTAACTTTTTTCACGGGGGAGATACGCCAATTCCGACTTCAAATTCGGACTCAGCGACCCCGAATACACAAAGGAGGTGTGAAAAAAGGGTACCTTAGATTTTGGCCAAAATCGGCAAAAACGCCTAGGCGTTTTTTCGGGCGGAAAAACTTTTTGTCTCGGATTTCCTTCAAATTTTCACAGCTGGTAGCTCTTGGCACTGGGAACGCGCACACGAAATTTCAGGCTCCAACCTCGCCTAGGACCGAGATGGCAGCCACTTAAAGCTCGAATAGAGCTCAGAATTCATGGCCCGAAAAAACCGCCGTAACTTTTTTCACGGGGGAGATACGCCAATTCCGACTTCAAATTCGGACTCAGCGACCCCGAATACACAAAGGAGGTGTGCAAAAAGGGTACCTTAGATTTTGGCCAAAATCGGCACAAACGCCTGATGTATAGCCCAGGCTTTTTTTCGGGCGGAAAAACTTTTTGTCTCGGATTTCCTTCAAATTTTCACAGCTGGTAGCTCTTGGCACTTGGAACGCGCACACGAAATTTCTGGCTCCAACCTCGCCTAGGACCGAGATGGCAGCCACTTAAAGCTCGAATAGAGCTCAGAATTCATGGCCCGAAAAAACCGCCGTAACTTTTTTCACGGGGGAGATACGCCAATTCCGACTTCAAATTCGGACTCAGCGACCCCGAATACACAAAGGAGGTGTGAAAAAAGGGTACCTTAGATTTTGGCCAAAATCGGCAAAAACGCCTGATGTATAGCCCAGGCGTTTTTTCGGGCGGAAAAACTTTTTGTCTCGGACTTCCTTCAAATTTTCACAGCTGGTAGCCCTTGGCACTGGGAACGCGCATACGAAATTTCAGGCTCCAACCTCGCCTAAGACCGAGATGGTAGCCACTTAAAGCTCGAATAGAGCTCAGAATTCATGGCCCGAAAAAACCGCCGTAACTTTTTTCACGGGGGAGATACGCCAATTCCGACTTCAAATTCGGACTCAGCGACCCCGAATACACAAAGGAGGTGTGAAAAAAGGGTACCTTAGATTTTGGCCAAAATCGGCAAAAACGCCTGATGTATAGCCCAGGCGTTTTTTCGGGCGGAAAAACTTTTTGTCTCGGATTTCCTTCAAATTTTCACAGCTGGTAGCCCTTGGCACTGGGAACGCGCACACGAAATTTCAGGCTCCAACCTCGCCTAGGACCGAGATGGCAGCCACTTAAAGCTCGAATAGAGCTCAGAATTCATGGCCCGAAAAAACCGCCGTAACTTTTTTCACGGGGGAGATACGCCAATTCCGACTTCAAATTCGGACTCAGCGACCCCAAATACACAAAGGAGGTGTGAAAAAAGGGTACCTTAGATTTTGGCCAAAATCGGCAAAAACGCCTGATGTATAGCCCAGGCGTTTTTTCGGGCGGAAAAACTTTTTGTCTCGGATTTCCTTCAAATTTTCACAGCTGGTAGCCCTTGGCACTGGGAACGCGCACACGAAATTTCAGGCTCCAACCTCGCCCAGGACCGAGATGGCAGCCACTTAAAGCTCGAATAGAGCTCAGAATTCATGGCCCGAAAAAACCGCCGTAACTTTTTTCACGGGGGAGATACGCCAATTCCGACTTCAAATTCGGACTCAGCGACCCGGAATACACAAAGGAGGTGTGAAAAAAGGGTACCTTAGATTTTGGCCAAAATCGGCAAAAACGCCCAGGCGTTTTTTCTGGCGGAAAAACTTTTTGTCTCGGATTTCCTTCAAATTTTCACAGCTGGTAGCCCTTGGCACTGGGAACGCGCACACGAAATTTCAGGCTCCAACCTCGCCTAGGACCGAGATGGCAGCCACTTAAAGCTCGAATAGAGCTCAGAATTCATGGCCCGAAAAAAACGCCTTAACTTTTTTCACGGGGGAGATACGCCAATTCCGACTTCAAATTCGGACTCAGCGACCCCGAATACACAAAGGAGGTGTGCAAAAAGGGTACCTTAGATTTTGGCCAAAATCGGCAAAAACGCCTGATGTATAGATCTAGCCCAGGCGTTTTTTCGGGCGGAAAACCTTTTTGTCTCGGATTTCCTTCAAATTTTCACAGCTGGTAGCTCTTGGCACTGGGAACGCGCACACGAAATTTCAGGCTCCAACCTCGCCTAGGACCGAGATGGCAGCCACTTAAAGCTCGAATAGAGCTCAGAATTCATGGCCCGAAAAAACCGCCGTAACTTTTTTCACTGGGGAGATACGCCAATTCCTACTTCAAATTCGGACTCAGCGACCCCGAATACACAAAGGAGGTGTGCAAAAAGGGTACCTTAGATTTTGGCCAAAATCGGCAAAAACGCATGATGTAGCCTAGGCGTTTTTTCGGGCGGAAAAACTTTTTGTCTCGGATTTCCTTCAAATTTTCACAGCTGGTAGCCCTTGGCACTGGGAACGCGCACACGAAATTTCAGGCTCCAACCTCGCCTAGGACCGAGATGGCAGCCACTTAAAGCTCGAATAGAGCTCAGAATTCATGGCCCGAAAAAACCGCCGTAACTTTTTTCACGGGGGAGATACGCCAATTCCGACTTCAAATTCGGGCTCAGCGACCCCGAATACACAAAGGAGGTGTGAAAAAAGGGTACCTTAGATTTTGGCCAAAATCGGCAAAAACGCCTGATGTATAGGCCAGGCGTTTTTTCGGGCGGAAAAACTTTTTGTCTCGGATTTCCTTCAAATTTTCACAGCTGGTAGCCCTTGGCACTGGGAACGCGCACACGAAATTTCAGGCTCGCCTAGGACCGAGATGGCAGCCACTTCAAGCTCGAATAGAGCTCAGAATTCATGGCCCGAAAAAACCGCCGTAACTTTTTTCACGGGGGAGATACGCCAATTCCGACTTCAAATTCGGACTCAGCGACCCCGAATACACAAAGGAGGTGTGAAAAAAGGGTACCTTAGATTTTGGCCAAAATCGGCAAAAACGCCTGATGTATAGCCCAGGCGTTTTTTCGGGCGGAAAAACTTTTTGTCTCGGATTTCCTTCAAATTTTCACAGCTTGTAGCCCTTGGCACTGGGAACGCGCACACGAAATTTCAGGCTCCAACCTCGCCTAGGACCGAGATGGCACCCACTTAAAGCTCGAATAGAGCTCAGAATTCATGGCCCGAAAAAACCGCCGTAACTTTTTTCACGGGGAGATACGCCAATTCCGACTTCAAATTCGGACTCAGCGACCCCGAATACACAAAGGGAGTGTGAAAAAAGGGTACCTTAGATTTTGGCCAAAATCGGCAAAAACGCCTGATGTATAGCCCAGGCGTTTTTTCGGGCGGAAAAACTTTTTGTCTCGGATTTCCTTCAAATTTTCACAGCTGGTAGCCCTTTGCACTGGGAACGCGCACACGAAATTTCAGGCTCCAACCTTGCCTAGGACCGAGATGGCAGCCACTTAAAGCTCGAATAGAGCTCAGAATTCATGGCCCGAAAAAACCGCCGTAACTTTTTTCACGGGGGAGATACGCCAATTCCGACTTCAAATTCGGACTCAGCGACCCCGAATACACAAAGGAGGTGTGAAAAAAGGGTACCTTAGATTTTGGCCAAAATCGGCAAAAACGCCTGATGTATAGCCCAGGCGTTTTTTCGGGCGGAAAAACTTTTTGTCTCGGATTTCCTTTAAATTTTCACAGCTGGTAGCCCTTGGCACTGGGAACGCGCACACGAAATTTCAGGCTCCAACCTCGCCTAGGACCGGGATGGCAGCCACTTAAAGCTCGAATAGAGCTCAGAATTCATGGCCCGAAAAAACCGCCGTAACTTTTTTCACGGGGGAGATACGCCAATTCCGACTTCAAATTCGGACTCAGCGACCCCGAATACACAAAGGAGGTGTGAAAAAAGGGTACCTTAGATTTTGGCCAAAATCGGCAAAAACGCCTGATGTATAGCCCAGGCGTTTTTTCGGGCGGAAAAACTTTTTGTCTCGGATTTCCTTCAAATTTTCACAGCTGGTAGCTCTTGGCACTGGGAACGCGCACACGAAATTTCAGGCTCCAACCTCGCCTAGGACCGAGATGGCAGCCACTTAAAGCTCGAATAGAGCTCAGAATTCATGGCCCGAAAAAACCGCCGTTACTTTTTTCACGGGGGAGATACGCCAATTCCGACTTCAAATTCGGACTCAGCGACCCCGAATACACAAAGGAGGTGTGCAAAAAGGGTACCTTAGATTTTGGCCAAAATCGGCACAAACGCCTGATGTATAGCCCAGGCGTTTTTTCGGGCGGAAAAACTTTTTGTCTCGGATTTCCTTCAAATTTTCACAGCTGGTAGCCCTTGGCACTGGGAACGCGCACACGAAATTTCAGGCTCCAACCTCGCCTAGGACCGAGATGGTAGCCACTTAAAGCTCGAATAGAGCTCAGAATTCATGGCCCGAAAAAACCGCCGTAACTTTTTTCACGGGGGAGATACGCCAATTCCGACTTCAAATTCGGACTCAGCGACCCCGAATACACAAAGGAGGTGTGAAAAAAGGGTACCTTAGATTTTGGCCAAAATCGGCAAAAACACCTGATGTATAGCCCAGGCGTTTTTTCGGGCGGAAAAACTTTTTGTCTCGGATTTCCTTCAAATTTTCACAGCTGGTAGCCCTTGGCACTGGGAACGCGCACACGAAATTTCAGGCTCCAACCTCGCCTAGGACCGAGATGGCAGCCACTTAAAGCTCGAATAGAGCTCAGAATTCATGGCCCGAAAAAACCGCCGTAACTTTTTTCACGGGGGAGATACGCCAATTCCGACTTCAAATTCGGACTCAGCGACCCCGAATACACAAAGGAGGTGTGAAAAAAGGGTACCTTAGATTTTGGCCAAAATCGGCAAAAACGCCCAGGCGTTTTTTCGGGCGGAAAAAGTTTTTGTCTCGGATTTCCTTCAAATTTTCACAGCTGGTAGCCCTTGGCACTGGGAACGCGCACACGAAATTTCAGGCTCCAACCTCGCCTAGGAACGAGATGGCAGCCACTTAAAGCTCGAATAGAGCTCAGAATTCATGGCCCGAAAAAACCGCCGTAACTTTTTTCACGGGGAGATACGCCAATTCCGACTTCAAATTCGGACTCAGCGACCCCGAATACACAAAGGAGGTGTGAAAAAAGGGTACCTTAGATTTTGGCCAAAATCGGCAAAAACGCCTGATGTATAGCCCAGGCGTTTTTTCGGGCGGAAAAACTTTTTGTCTCGGATTTCCTTCAAATTTTCACAGCTGGTAGCTCTTGGCACTGGGAACGCGCACACGAAATTTCAGGCTCCAACCTCGCCTAGGACAGAGATGGCAGCCACTTAAAGCTCGAATAGAGCTCAGAATTCATGGCCCGAAAAAAACGCCGTAACTTTTTTCACGGGGGGAGATACGCCAATTCCGACTTCAAATTCGGACTCAGCGACCCCGAATACACAAAGGAGGTGTGAAAAAAGGGTACCTTAGATTTTGGCCAAAATCGGCAAAAACGCCTGATGTATAGCCCATTCGTTTTTTCGGGCGGAAAAACTTTTGGTCTCGGATTTCCTTCAAATTTTCACAGCTGGTAGCCCTTGGCACTGGGAACGCGCACACGAAATTTCAGGCTCCAACCTCGCCTAGGACCGAGATGGCAGCCACTTAAAGCTCGAATAGGGCTCAGAATTCATGGCCCGAAAAAACCATCGTAACTTTTTTCATGGGGGAGATACGCCAATTCCGACTTCAAATTCGGACTCAGCGACCCCGAATACACAAAGGAGGTGTGAAAAAAGGGTACCTTAGATTTTGGCCAAAATCGGCAAAAACGCCTGATGTATAGCCCAGGCGTTTTTTCGGACGGAAAAACTTTTTGTCTCAGATTTCCTTCAAATTTTCACAACTGGTAGCCCTTGGCACTGGGAACGCGCACACGAAATTTCAGGCTCCAACCTCGCCTAGGACCGAGATGGCAGCCACTTAAAGCTCGAATAGAGCTCAGAATTCATGGCCCGAAAAAACCGCCGTAACTTTTTTCACGGGGGAGATACGCCAATTCCGACTTCAAATTCGGACTCAGCGACCTCGAATACACAAAGGAGGTGTGAAAAAAGGGTACCTTAGATTTTGGCCAAAATCGGCAAAAACGCCTGATGTATAGCCCAGGCGTTTTTTCGGGCGGAAAAACTTTTTGTCTCGGATTTCCTTCAAATTTTCACAGCTGGTAGCTCTTGGCACTGGGAACGCGCACACGAAATTTCAGGCTCCAACCTCGCCTAGGACCGAGATGGCAGCCACTTAAAGCTCGAATAGAGCTCAGAATTCATGGCCCGAAAAAAACGCCGTAACTTTTTTCACGGGGGAGATACGCCAATTCCGACTTCAAATTCGGACTCAGCGACCCCGAATACACAAAGGAGGTGTGAAAAAGGGTACCTTAGATTTTGGCCAAAATCGGCAAAAACGCCTGATGCCAGGCGTTTTTTCGGGCGGAAAAACTTTTTGTCTCGGATTTCCTTCAAATTTTCACAGCTGGTAGCCCTTGGCACTGGGAACGCGCACACGAAATTTCAGGCTCCAACCTCGCCTAGGACCGAGATGGCAGCCACTTAAAGCTCGAATAGAGCTCAGAATTCATGGCCCGAAAAAACCGCCGTAACTTTTTTCACGGGGGAGATACGCCAATTCCGACTTCAAATTCGGACTCAGCGACCCCGAATACACAAAGGAGGTGTGAAAAAAGGGTACCTTAGATTTTGGCCAAAATCGGCAAAAACGCCTGATGTATAGCCCAGGCGTTTTTTCGGGCGGAAAAACTTTTTGTCTCGGATTTCCTTAAAATTTTCACAGCTGGTAGCTCTTGGCACTGGGAACGCGCACACGAAATTTCAGGCTCCAACCTCGCCTAGGACCGATATGGCAGCCACTTAAAGCTCGAATAGAGCTCAGAATTCATGGCCCGAAAAAACCGTCGTAACTTTTTTCACGGGCGAGATACGCCAATTCCGACTTCAAATTCGGACTCAGCGACCCCGAATACACAAAGGAGGTGTGAAAAAAAGGGTACCTTAGATTTTGGCCAAAATCGGCAAAAACGCATGATGTATAGCCCAGGCGTTTTTTCGGACGGAAAAACTTTTTGTCTCAGATTTCCTTCAAATTTTCACAACTGGTAGCCCTTGGCACTGGGAACGCGCACACGAAATTTCAGGCTCCAACCTCGCCTAGGACCGAGATGGCAGCCACTTAAAGCTCGAATAGAGCTCAGAATTCATGGCCCGAAAAAACCGCCGTAACTTTTTTCACGAGGGAGATACGCCAATTCCGACTTCAAATTCGGACTCAGCGACCCCGAATACACAAAGGAGGTGTGAAAAAAGGGTACCTTAGATTTTGGCCAAAATCGGCAAAAACGCCTGATGTATAGCCCAGGCGTTTTTTCGGGCGGAAAAACTTTTTGTCTCGGATTTCCTTCAAATTTTCACAGCTGGTAGCTCTTGGCACTGGGAACGCGCACACGAAATTTCAGGCTCCAACCTCGCCTAGGACCGAGATGGCAGCCACTTAAAGCTCGAATAGAGCTCAGAATTTATGGCCCGAAAAAACCACCGTAACTTTTTTCACTGGGGAGATACGCCAATTCCGACTTCAAATTCGGACTCAGCGACCCCGAATACACAAAGGAGGTGTGAAAAAAGGGTACCTTAGATTTTGGCCAAAATCGGCAAAAACGCCTGATGTATAGCCCAGGCGTTTTTTCGGGCGGAAAAACTTTTTGTCTCGGATTTCCTTCAAATTTTCACAGCTGGTAGCCCTTGGCACTGGGAACGCGCACACGAAATTTCAGGCTCCAACCTCGCCTAGGACCGAGATGGCAGCCACTTAAAGCTCGAATAGAGCTCAGAATTCATGGCCCGAAAAAACCGCCGTAACTTTTTTCACGGGGGAGATACGCCAATTCCGACTTCAAATTCGGACTCAGCGACCCCGAATAAACAAAGGAGGTGTGAAAAAAGGGTACCTTAGATTTTGGCCAAAATCGGCAAAAACGCCTGATGTATATATAGCCCAGGCGTTTTTTCGGGCGGAAAAACTTTTTGTCTCGGATTTCCTTCAAATTTTCACAGCTGGTAGCTCTTGGCACTGGGAACGCGCACACGAAATTTCAGGCTCCAACCTCGCCTAGGACAGAGATGGCAGCCACTTAAAGCTCGAATAGAGCTCAGAATTCATGGCCCGAAAAAACCGCCGTAACTTTTTTCACGGGGGAGATACGCCAATTCCGACTTCAAATTCGGACTCAGCGACCCCGAATACACAAAGGAGGTGTGAAAAAAGGGTACCTTAGATTTTGGCCAAAATCGGCAAAAACGCCTGATGTATAGCCCAGGCGTTTTTTCGGGCGGAAAAACTTTTTGTCTCGGATTTCCTTCAAATTTTCACAGCTGGTAGCTCTTGGCACTGGGAACGCGCACACGAAATTTCAGGCTCCAACCTCGCCTAGGACCGAGATGGCAGCCACTTAAAGCTCGAATAGAGCTCAGAATTCATGGCCCGAAAAAACCGCCGTAACTTTTTTCATGGGGGAGATACGCCAATTCCGACTTCAAATTCGGACTCAGCGACCCCGAATACACAAAGGAGGTGTGAAAAAAGGGTACCTTAGATTTTGGCCAAAATCGGCAAAAACGCATGATGTATATATAGCCCAGGCGTTTTTTCGGACGGAAAAACTTTTTGTCTCGGATTTCCTTCAAATTTTCACAGCTGGTAGCTCTTGGCACTGGGAACGCGCACACGAAATTTCAGGCTCCAACCTCGCCTAGGACCGAGATGGCAGCCACTTAAAGCTCGAATAGAGCTCAGAATTCATGGCCCGAAAAAACCGCCGTAACTTTTTTCACGGGGGAGATACGCCAATTCCGACTTCAAATTCGGACTCAGCGACCCCGAATACACAAAGGATGCCAATTCCGACTTCAAATTCTGACTCAGCGACCCCGAATACACAAAGGAGGTGTGAAAGAAGGGTACCTTAGATTTTGGCCAAAATCGGCAAAAAGGCCTGATGTATAGCCCAGGCGTTTTTTCGGGCGGAAAAACTTTTTGTCTCGGATTTCCTTCAAATTTTCACAGCTGGTAGCTCTTCGCACTGGGAACGCGCACACGAAATTTCAGGCTCCAACCTCGCCTAGGACCGAGATGGCAGCCACTTAAAGCTCGAATAGGGCTCAGAATTCATGGCCCGAAAAAACCGCCGTAACTTTTTTCACGGGGGAGATACGCCAATTCCGACTTCAAATTCGGACTCAGCGACCCCGAATACACAAAGGAGGTGTGAAAAAAGATTACCTTAGATTTTGGCCAAAATCGGCAAAAACGCCTGATGTATAGCCCAGGCGTTTTTTCGGGCGGAAAAACTTTTTGTCTCGGATTTCCTTCAAATTTTCACAGCTGGTAGCCCTTGGCACTGGGAACGCGCACACGAAATTTCAGGCTCCAACCTCGCCTAGGACCGAGATGGCAGCCACTTAAAGCTCGAATAGAGCTCAGAATTCATGGCCCGAAAAAACCGCCGTAACTTTTTTCACGGGGGAGATACGCCAATTCCGACTTCAAATTCGGACTCAGCGACCCCGAATACACAAAGGAGGTGTGAAAAAAGGGTACCTTAGATTTTGGCCAAAATCGGCAAAAACGCCTGATGTATAGCCCAGGCGTTTTTTCGGGCGGAAAAACTTTTTGTCTCGGATGTCCTTCAAATTTTCACAGCTGGTAGCTCTTGGCACTGGGAACGCGCACACGAAATTTCAGGCTCCAACCTCGCCTAGGACCGAGATGGCAGCCACTTAAAGCTCGAATAGAGCTCAGAATTCATGGCCCGAAAAAAACGCCGTAACTTTTTTCACGGGGGAGATACGCCAATTCCGACTTCAAATTCGGACTCAGCGACCCCGAATACACAAAGGAGGTGTGAAAAAGGGTACCTTAGATTTTGGCCAAAATCGGCAAAAACGCCTGATGCCAGGCGTTTTTTCGGGCGGAAAAACTTTTTGTCTCGGATTTCCTTCAAATTTTCACAGCTGGTAGCCCTTGGCACTGGGAACGCGCACACGAAATTTCAGGCTCCAACCTCGCCTAGGACCGAGATGGCAGCCACTTAAAGCTCGAATAGAGCTCAGAATTCATGGCCCGAAAAAACCGCCGTAACTTTTTTCACGGGGGAGATACGCCAATTCCGACTTCAAATTCGGACTCAGCGACCCCGAATACACAAAGGAGGTGTGAAAAAAGGGTACCTTAGATTTTGGCCAAAATCGGCAAAAACGCCTGATGTATAGCCCAGGCGTTTTTTCGGGCGGAAAAACTTTTTGTCTCGGATTTCCTTAAAATTTTCACAGCTGGTAGCTCTTGGCACTGGGAACGCGCACACGAAATTTCAGGCTCCAACCTCGCCTAGGACCGATATGGCAGCCACTTAAAGCTCGAATAGAGCTCAGAATTCATGGCCCGAAAAAACCGTCGTAACTTTTTTCACGGGCGAGATACGCCAATTCCGACTTCAAATTCGGACTCAGCGACCCCGAATACACAAAGGAGGTGTGAAAAAAAGGGTACCTTAGATTTTGGCCAAAATCGGCAAAAACGCATGATGTATAGCCCAGGCGTTTTTTCGGACGGAAAAACTTTTTGTCTCAGATTTCCTTCAAATTTTCACAACTGGTAGCCCTTGGCACTGGGAACGCGCACACGAAATTTCAGGCTCCAACCTCGCCTAGGACCGAGATGGCAGCCACTTAAAGCTCGAATAGAGCTCAGAATTCATGGCCCGAAAAAACCGCCGTAACTTTTTTCACGAGGGAGATACGCCAATTCCGACTTCAAATTCGGACTCAGCGACCCCGAATACACAAAGGAGGTGTGAAAAAAGGGTACCTTAGATTTTGGCCAAAATCGGCAAAAACGCCTGATGTATAGCCCAGGCGTTTTTTCGGGCGGAAAAACTTTTTGTCTCGGATTTCCTTCAAATTTTCACAGCTGGTAGCTCTTGGCACTGGGAACGCGCACACGAAATTTCAGGCTCCAACCTCGCCTAGGACCGAGATGGCAGCCACTTAAAGCTCGAATAGAGCTCAGAATTTATGGCCCGAAAAAACCACCGTAACTTTTTTCACTGGGGAGATACGCCAATTCCGACTTCAAATTCGGACTCAGCGACCCCGAATACACAAAGGAGGTGTGAAAAAAGGGTACCTTAGATTTTGGCCAAAATCGGCAAAAACGCCTGATGTATAGCCCAGGCGTTTTTTCGGGCGGAAAAACTTTTTGTCTCGGATTTCCTTCAAATTTTCACAGCTGGTAGCCCTTGGCACTGGGAACGCGCACACGAAATTTCAGGCTCCAACCTCGCCTAGGACCGAGATGGCAGCCACTTAAAGCTCGAATAGAGCTCAGAATTCATGGCCCGAAAAAACCGCCGTAACTTTTTTCACGGGGGAGATACGCCAATTCCGACTTCAAATTCGGACTCAGCGACCCCGAATAAACAAAGGAGGTGTGAAAAAAGGGTACCTTAGATTTTGGCCAAAATCGGCAAAAACGCCTGATGTATATATAGCCCAGGCGTTTTTTCGGGCGGAAAAACTTTTTGTCTCGGATTTCCTTCAAATTTTCACAGCTGGTAGCTCTTGGCACTGGGAACGCGCACACGAAATTTCAGGCTCCAACCTCGCCTAGGACAGAGATGGCAGCCACTTAAAGCTCGAATAGAGCTCAGAATTCATGGCCCGAAAAAACCGCCGTAACTTTTTTCACGGGGGAGATACGCCAATTCCGACTTCAAATTCGGACTCAGCGACCCCGAATACACAAAGGAGGTGTGAAAAAAGGGTACCTTAGATTTTGGCCAAAATCGGCAAAAACGCCTGATGTATAGCCCAGGCGTTTTTTCGGGCGGAAAAACTTTTTGTCTCGGATTTCCTTCAAATTTTCACAGCTGGTAGCTCTTGGCACTGGGAACGCGCACACGAAATTTCAGGCTCCAACCTCGCCTAGGACCGAGATGGCAGCCACTTAAAGCTCGAATAGAGCTCAGAATTCATGGCCCGAAAAAACCGCCGTAACTTTTTTCATGGGGGAGATACGCCAATTCCGACTTCAAATTCGGACTCAGCGACCCCGAATACACAAAGGAGGTGTGAAAAAAGGGTACCTTAGATTTTGGCCAAAATCGGCAAAAACGCATGATGTATATATAGCCCAGGCGTTTTTTCGGACGGAAAAACTTTTTGTCTCGGATTTCCTTCAAATTTTCACAGCTGGTAGCTCTTGGCACTGGGAACGCGCACACGAAATTTCAGGCTCCAACCTCGCCTAGGACCGAGATGGCAGCCACTTAAAGCTCGAATAGAGCTCAGAATTCATGGCCCGAAAAAACCGCCGTAACTTTTTTCACGGGGGAGATACGCCAATTCCGACTTCAAATTCGGACTCAGCGACCCCGAATACACAAAGGATGCCAATTCCGACTTCAAATTCTGACTCAGCGACCCCGAATACACAAAGGAGGTGTGAAAGAAGGGTACCTTAGATTTTGGCCAAAATCGGCAAAAACGCCTGATGTATAGCCCAGGCGTTTTTTCGGGCGGAAAAACTTTTTGTCTCGGATTTCCTTCAAATTTTCACAGCTGGTAGCTCTTCGCACTGGGAACGCGCACACGAAATTTCAGGCTCCAACCTCGCCTAGGACCGAGATGGCAGCCACTTAAAGCTCGAATAGGGCTCAGAATTCATGGCCCGAAAAAACCGCCGTAACTTTTTTCACGGGGGAGATACGCCAATTCCGACTTCAAATTCGGACTCAGCGACCCCGAATACACAAAGGAGGTGTGAAAAAAGATTACCTTAGATTTTGGCCAAAATCGGCAAAAACGCCTGATGTATAGCCCAGGCGTTTTTTCGGGCGGAAAAACTTTTTGTCTCGGATTTCCTTCAAATTTTCACAGCTGGTAGCCCTTGGCACTGGGAACGCGCACACGAAATTTCAGGCTCCAACCTCGCCTAGGACCGAGATGGCAGCCACTTAAAGCTCGAATAGAGCTCAGAATTCATGGCCCGAAAAAACCGCCGTAACTTTTTTCACGGGGGAGATACGCCAATTCCGACTTCAAATTCGGACTCAGCGACCCCGAATACACAAAGGAGGTGTGAAAAAAGGGTACCTTAGATTTTGGCCAAAATCGGCAAAAACGCCTGATGTATAGCCCAGGCGTTTTTTCGGGCGGAAAAACTTTTTGTCTCGGATGTCCTTCAAATTTTCACAGCTGGTAGCTCTTGGCACTGGGAACGCGCACACGAAATTTCAGGCTCCAACCTCGCCTAGGACCGAGATGGCAGCCACTTAAAGCTCGAATAGAGCTCAGAATTCATGGCCCGAAAAAACCGCCGTAACTTTTTTCACGGGGGAGATACGCCAATTCCGACTTCAAATTCGGACTCAGCGACCCCGAATACACAAAGGAGGTGTGAAAAAAGGGTACCTTAGATTTTGGCCAAAATCGGCAAAAACGCCTGATGTATAGCCCAGGCGTTTTTTCGGGCGGAAAAACTTTTTGTCTCGGATTTCCTTCAAATTTTCACAGCTGGTAGCTCTTGGCACTGGGAACGCGCACACGAAATTTCAGGCTCCAACCTCGCCTAGGACCGAGATGGCAGCCACTTAAAGCTCGAATAGAGCTCAGAATTCATGGCCCGAAAAAACCGCCGTAACTTTTTTCACGGGGGAGATACGCCAATTCCGCCGTAACTTTTTTCACGGGGGAGATACGCCAATTCCGACTTCAAATTCGGACTCAGCGACCCCGAATACACAAAGGAGGTGTGAAAAAAGATTACCTTAGATTTTGGCCAAAATCGGCAAAAACGCCTGATGTATAGCCCAGGCGTTTTTTCGGGCGGAAAAACTTTTTGTCTCGGATTTCCTTCAAATTTTCACAGCTGGTAGCCCTTGGCACTGGGAACGCGCACACGAAATTTCAGGCTCCAACCTCGCCTAGGACCGAGATGGCAGCCACTTAAAGCTCGAATAGAGCTCAGAATTCATGGCCCGAAAAAACCGCCGTAACTTTTTTCACGGGGGAGATACGCCAATTCCGACTTCAAATTCGGACTCAGCGACCCCGAATACACAAAGGAGGTGTGAGAAAAGGGTACCTTAGATTTTGGCCAAAATCGGCAAAAACGCCTGATGTATAGCCCAGGCGTTTTTTCGGGCGGAAAAACTTTTTGTCTCGGATTTCCTTCAAATTTTCACAGCTGGTAGCCCTTGGCACTGGGAACGCGCACACGAAATTTCAGGCTCCAACCTCGCCTAGGACCGAGATGGCAGCCACTTAAAGCTCGAATAGAGCTCAGAATTCATGGCCCGAAAAAACCACCGTAACTTTTTTCACTGGGGAGATACGCCAATTCCGACTTCAAATTCGGACTCAGCGACCCCGAATACACAAAGGAGGTGTGAAAAAAGGGTACCTTAGATTTTGGCCAAAATCGGCAAAAACGCCTGATGTATAGCCCAGGCGTTTTTTCGGGCGGAAAAACTTTTTGTCTCGGATTTCCTTCAAATTTTCACAGCTGGTAGCTCTTGGCACTGGGAACGCGCACACGAAATTTCAGGCTCCAACCTCGCCTAGGACAGAGATGGCAGCCACTTAAAGCTCGAATAGAGCTCAGAATTCATGGCCCAAAAAAACCGCCGTAACTTTTTTCACGGGGGAGATACGCCAATTCCGACTTCAAATTCGGACTCAGCGACCCCGAATACACAAAGGAGGTGTGAAAAAAGGGTACCTTAGATTTTGGCCAAAATCGGCAAAAACGCCTGATGTATAGCCCAGGCGTTTTTTCGGGCGGAAAAACTTTTTGTCTCGGATTTCCTTCAAATTTTCACAGCTGGTAGCTCTTGGCACTGGGAACGCGCACACGAAATTTCAGGCTCCAACCTCGCCTAGGACCGAGATGGCAGCCACTTAAAGCTCGAATAGAGCTCAGAATTCATGGCCCGAAAAAACCGCCGTAACTTTTTTTCACGGGGAGATACGCCAATTCCGACTTCAAATTCGGACTCAGCGACCCCGAATACACAAAGGAGGTGTGAAAAAAGGGTACCTTAGATTTTGGCCATAATCGGCAAAAACGCCTGATGTATAGCCCAGGCGTTTTTTCGGGCGGAAAAACTTTTTGTCTCGGATTTCCTTCAAATTTTCACAGCTGGTAGCTCTTGGCACTGGGAACGCGCACACGAAATTTCAGGCTCCAACCTCGCCTAGGACCGAGATGGCAGCCACTTAAAGCTCGAATAGAGCTCAGAATTCATGGCCCGAAAAAACCGCCGTAACTTTTTTCACGGGGGAGATACGCCAATTCCGACTGCAAATTCGGACTCAGCGACCCCGAATACACAAAGGAGGTGTGAAAAAAGGGTACCTTAGATTTTGGCCAAAATCGGCAAAAACGCCTGATGTATACTTTTTGTCTCGGATTTCCTTCAAATTTTCACAGCTGGTAGCCTTTGGCACTGGGAACGCGCACACGAAATTTCAGGCTCCAACCTCGCCTAGGACCGAGATGGCAGCCACTTAAAGCTCGAATAGAGCTCAGAATTCATGGCCCGAAAAAACCGCCGTAACTTTTTTCACGGGGGAGATACGCCAATTCCGACTTCAAATTCGGACTCAGCGACCCCGAATACACAAAGGAGGTGTGAAAAAAGTGTACCTTAAATTTTGGCCAAAATCGGCAAGAACGCCTGATGTATAGCCCAGGCGTTTTTTCGGGCGGAAAAACTTTTTGTCTCGGATTTCCTTCAAATTTTCACAGCTGGTAGCTCTTGGCACTGGGAACGCGCACACGAAATTTCAGGCTCCAACCTCGCCTAGGACCGAGATGGCAGCCACTTAAAGCTCGAATAGAGCTCAGAATTCATGGCCCGAAAAAACCGCCGTAACTTTTTTCACGGGGGAGATACGCCAATTCCGACTGCAAATTCGGACTCAGCGACCCCGAATACACAAAGGAGGTGTGAAAAAAGGGTACCTTAGATTTTGGCCAAAATCGGCAAAAACGCCTGATGTATACTTTTTGTCTCGGATTTCCTTCAAATTTTCACAGCTGGTAGCCTTTGGCACTGGGAACGCGCACACGAAATTTCAGGCTCCAACCTCGCCTAGGACCGAGATGGCAGCCACTTAAAGCTCGAATAGAGCTCAGAATTCATGGCCCGAAAAAACCGCCGTAACTTTTTTCACGGGGGAGATACGCCAATTCCGACTTCAAATTCGGACTCAGCGACCCCGAATACACAAAGGAGGTGTGAAAAAAGTGTACCTTAAATTTTGGCCAAAATCGGCAAGAACGCCTGATGTATAGCCCAGGCGTTTTTTCGGGCGGAAAAACTTTTTGTCTCGGATTTCCTTCAAATTTTCACAGCTGGTAGCTCTTGGCACTGGGAACGCGCAAACGAAATTTCAGGCTCCAACCTCGCCTAGGACCGAGATGGCAGCCACTTAAAGCTCGAATAGAGCTCAGAATTCATGGCCCGAAAAAACCGCCGTAACTTTTTTCACGGGGGAGATACGCCAATTCCGACTTCAAATTCGGACTCAGCGACCCCGAATACACAAAGGAGGTGTGAAAAAAGGGTACCTTAGATTTTGGCCAAAATCGGCAAAAACGCCTATAGCCCAGGCGTTTTTCGGGCGGAAAAACTTTTTGTCTCGGATTTCCTTCAAATTTTCACAGCTGGTAGCCCTTGGCACTGGGAACGCGCACACGAAATTTCAGGCTCCAACCTCGCCTAGGACCGAGATGGCAGCCACTTAAAGCTCGAATAGAGCTCAGAATTCATGGCCCGAAAAAACCGCCGTAACTTTTTTCACGGGGAAGATACGCCAATTCCGACTTCAAATTCGGACTCAGCGACCCCGAATACACAAAGGAGGTGTGAAAAAAGGGTACCTTAGATTTTGGCCAAAATCGGCAAAAACGCCTGATGTATTATAGCCCAGGCGTTTTTTCGGGCGGAAAAACTTTTTGTCTCGGATTTCCTTCAAATTTTCACAGCTGGTAGCTCTTGGCACTCTGAACGCGCATACGAAATTTCAGGCTCCAACCTCGCCTAGGACCGAGATGGCAGCCACTTAAAGCTCGAATAGGGCTCAGAATTCATGGCCCGAAAAAACCGCCGTAACTTTTTCACGGGGGAGATACGCCAATTCCGACTTCAAATTCGGACTCAGCGACCCCGAATACACAAAGGAGGTGTGAAAAAAGGGTACCTTAGATTTTGGCCAAAATCGGCAAAAACGCCTGATGTATAGCCCAGGCGTTTTTTCGGGCGGAAAAACTTTTTGTCTCGGATTTCCTTCAAATTTTCACAGCTGGTAGCTCTTGGCACTGGGAACGCGCACACGAAATTTCAGGCTCCAACCTCGCCTAGGACCGAGATGGCAGCCACTTAAAACTCGAATAGAGCTCAGAATTCATGGCCCGAAAAAACCGCCGTAACTTTTTTCACGGGGGAGATACGCCAATTCCGACTTCAAATTCGGACTCAGCGACCCCGAATACACAAAGGAGGTGTGAAAAAAGGGTACCTTAGATTTTGGCCAAAATCGGCAAAAACGCCTGATGTATAGCCCAGGCGTTTTTTCGGGCGGAAAAACTTTTTGTCTCGGATTTCCTTCAAATTTTCACAGCTGGTAGCTCTTGGCACTGGGAACGCGCACACGAAATTTCAGGCTCCAACCTCGCCTAGGACCGAGATGGCAGCCACTTAAAGCTCGAATAGAGCTCAGAATTCATGGCCCGAAAAAACCGCCGTAACTTTTTTCACGGGGGAGATACGCTAATTCCGACTTCAAATTCGGACTCAGCGACCCCGAATACACAAAGGAGGTGTGAAAAAAGGGTACCTTAGATTTTGGCCAAAATCGGCAAAAACGCCTGATGTATAGCCCAGGCGTTTTTTCGGGCGGAAAAACTTTTTGTCTCGGATTTCCTTCAAATTTTCACAGCTGGTAGCTCTTGGCACTGGGAACGCGCACACGAAATTTCAGGCTCCAACCTCGCCTAGGACCGAGATGGCAGCCACTTAAAGCTCGAATAGAGCTCAGAATTCATGGCCCGAAAAAACCGCCGTAACTTTTTTCATGGGCGAGATACGCCAATTCCGACTTCAAATTCGGACTCAGGGACCCCGAATACACAAAGGAGGTGTGAAAAAAGGGTACCTTAGATTTTGGCCAAAATCGGCAAAAACGCATGATGTATAGCCCAGGCGTTTTTTCGGACGGAAAAACTTTTTGTCTCGGATTTCCTTCAAATTTTCACAGCTGGTAGCTCTTGGCACTGGGAACGCGCACACGAAATTTCAGGCTCCAACCTCGCCTAGGACCGAGATGGCAGCCACTTAAAGCTCGAATAGAGCTCAGAATTCATGGCCCGAAAAAACCGCCGTAACTTTTTTCACGGGGGAGATACGCCAATTCCGACTTCAAATTCGGACTCAGCGACCCCGAATACACAAAGGAGGTGTGAAAAAAGGGTACCTTAGATTTTGGCCAAAATCGGCAAAAACGCCTGATGTATAGCCCAGGCGTTTTTTCGGGCGGAAAAACTTTTTGTCTCGGATTTCCTTCAAATTTTCACAGCTGGTAGCTCTTGGCACTGGGAACGCGCACACGAAATTTCAGGCTCCAACCTCGCCTAGGACCGAGATGGCAGCCACTTAAAGCTCGAATAGAGCTCAGAATTCATGACCCGAAAAAACCGCCGTAACTTTTTTCACGGGGGAGATACGCCAATTCCGACTTCAAATTCGGACTCAGCGACCCCGAATACACAAAGGAGGTGTGAAAAAAGGGTACCTTAGATTTTGGCCAAAATCGGCAAAAACGCCTGATGTATAGCCCAGGCGTTTTTTCGGGCGGAAAAACTTTTTGTCTCGGATTCCCTTCAAATTTTCACAGCTGGTAGCTCTTGGCACTGGGAACGCGCACACGAAATTTCAGGCTCCAACCTCGCCTAGGACCGAGATGGCAGCCACTTAAAGCTCGAATAGAGCTCAGAATTCATGGCCCGAAAAAACCGCCGTAACTTTTTTCACGGGGGAGATACGCCAATTCCGACTTCAAATTCGGACTCAGCGACCCCGAATACACAAAGGAGGTGTGAAAAAAGGGTACCTTAGATTTTGGCCAAAATCGGCAAAAACGCCTGATGTATACTTTTTGTCTCGGATTTCCTTCAAATTTTCACAGCTGGTAGCCCTTGGCACTGGGAACGCGCACACGAAATTTCAGGCTCCAACATCGCCTAGGACCGAGATGGCAGCCCCTTAAAACTCGAATAGAGCTCAGAATTCATGGCCCGAAAAAACCGCCGTAACTTTTTTCACGGGGGAGATACGCCAATTCCGACTTCAAATTCGGACTCAGCGACCCCGAATACACAAAGGAGGTGTGAAAAAAGGGTACCTTAGATTTTGGCCAAAATCGGCAAAAACGCCTGATGTATAGCCCAGGCGTTTTTTCGGGCGGAAAAACTTTTTGTCTCGGATTTCCTTCAAATTTTTACAGCTGGTAGCCCTTGGCACTGGGAACGCGCACACGAAATTTCAGGCTCCAACCTCGCCTAGGACCGAGATGGCAGCCACTTAAAGCTCGAATAGAGCTCAGAATTCATGGCCCGAAAAAACCGCCGTAACTTTTTTCACGGGGGAGATACGCCAATTCCGACTTCAAATTCGGACTCAGCGACCCCGAATACACAAAGGAGGTGTGAAAAAAGGGTACCTTAGATTTTGGCCAAAACCGGCAAAAACGCCTATAGCCCAGGCGTTTTTCGGGCGGAAAAACTTTTTGTCTCGGATTTCCTTCAAATTTTCACAGCTGGTAGCCCTTGGCACTGGGAACGCGCACACGAAATTTCAGGCTCCAACCTCGCCTAGGACCGAGATGGCAGCCACTTAAAGCTCGAATAGAGCTCAGAATTCATGGCCAGAAAAAACCGCCGTAACTTTTTTCACGGGGGAGATACGCCAATTCCGACTTCAAATTCGGACTCAGCGACCCCGAATACACAAAGGAGGTGTGAAAAAAGGGTACCTTAGATTTTGGCCAAAATCGGCAAAAACGCCTGATGTATAGCCCAGGCGTTTTTTTCGGGCGGAAAAACTTTTTGTCTCGGATTTCCTTCAAATTTTCACAGCTGGTAGCTCTTGGCACTGGGAACGCGCACACGAAATTTCAGGCTCCAACCTCGCCTAGGACAGAGATGGCAGCCACTTAAAGCTCGAATAGAGCTCAGAATTCATGGCCCGAAAAAACCGCCGTAACTTTTTTCACGGGGGAGATATGCCAATTCCGACTTCAAATTCGGACTCAGCGACCCCGAATACACAAAGGAGGTGTGAAAAAGGGTACCTTAGATTTTGGCCAAAATCGGCAAAAACGCCTGATGTATAGCCCAGGCGTTTTTTCGGGCGGAAAAACTTTTTGTCTCGGATTTCCTTCAAATTATCACAGCTTTTAGCCCTTGGCACTGGGAACGCGCACACGAAATTTCAGGCTCCAACCTCGCCTAGGACCGAGATGGCAGCCACTTAAAGCTCGAATAGAGCTCAGAATTCATGGCCCGAAAAAACCGCCGTAACTTTTTTCACGGGGGACATACGCCAATTCCGACTTCAAATTCGGACTCAGCGACCCCGAATACACAAAGGAGGTGTGAAAAAAGGGTACCTTAGATTTTGGCCAAAATCGGCAAAAACGCCTGATGTATAGCCCAGGCGTTTTTTCGGGCGGAAAAACTTTTTGTCTCGGATTTCCTTCAAATTTTCACAGCTGGTAGCCCTTGGCACTGGGAACGCGCACACGAAATTTCAGGCTCCAACCTCGCCTAGGACCGAGATGGCAGCCACTTAAAGCTCGAATAGAGCTCAGAATTCATGGCCCGAAAAAACCGCCGTAACTTTTTTCACGGGGGAGATACGCCAATTCCGACTTCAAATTCGGACTCAGCGACCCCGAATACACAAAGGAGGTGTGAAAAAGGGTACCTTAGATTTTGGCCAAAATCGGCAAAAACGCCTGATGTATATAGAGCCCAGGCGTTTTTTCGGGCGGAAAAACTTTTTGTCTCGGATTTCCTTCAAATGTTCACAGCTGGTAGCTCTTGGCACTGGGAACGCGCACACGAAATTTCAGGCTCCAACCTCGCCTAGGACAGAGATGGCAGCCACTTAAAGCTCGAATAGAGCTCAGAATTCATGGCCCGAAAAAACCGCCGTAACTTTTTTCACGGGGGAGATACGCCAATTCCGACTTCAAATTCGGACTCAGCGACCCCGAATACACAAAGGAGGTGTGAAAAAAGGGTACCTTAGATTTTGGCCAAAATCGGCAAAAACGCCTGATGTATAGCCCAGGCGTTTTTTCGGGCGGAAAAACTTTTTGTCTCGGATTTCCTTCAAATTTTCACAGCTGGTAGCTCTTGGCACTGGGAACGCGCACACGAAATTTCAGGCTCCAACCTCGCCTAGGACCGAGATGGCAGCCACTTAAAGCTCGAATAGAGCTCAGAATTCATGGCCCGAAAAAACCGCCGTAACTTTTTTCATGGGGGAGATACGCCTATTCCGACTTCAAATTCGGACTCAGCGACCCCGAATACACAAAGGAGGTGTGAAAAAAGGGTACCTTAGATTTTGGCGAAAATCGGCAAAAACGCCTGATGTATAGCCCAGGCGTTTTTTCGGGCGGGAAAAATTTTGTCTCGGATTTCCTTCAAATTTTCACAGCTGGTAGCCCTTGGCACTGGGAACGCGCACACGAAATTTCAGGCTCCAACCTCGCCTAGGACCGAGATGGCAGCCACTTAAAGCTCGAATAGAGCTCAGAATTCATGGCCCGAAAAAACCGCCGTAACTTTTTTCATGGGGGAGATACGCCAATTCCGACTTCAAATTCGGACTCAGCGACCCCGAATACACAAAGGAGGTGTGAAAAAAGGGTACCTTAGATTTTGGCCAAAATCGGCAAAAACGCATGATGTATATATAGAGCAGGCGTTTTTTCGGACGGAAAAACTTTTTGTCTCGGATTTCCTTCAAATTTTCACAGCTGGTAGCTCTTGGCACTGGGAACGCGCACACGAAATTTCAGGCTCCATCCTCGCCTAGGACCGAGATGGCAGCCACTTAAAGCTCGAATAGAGCTCAGAATTCATGGCCCGAAAAAACCGCCGTAACTTTTTTCATGTGGGAGATACGCCAATTCCGACTTCAAATTCGGACTCAGCGACCCCGAATACACAAAGGAGGTGTGAAAAAAGGGTACCTTAGATTTTGGCCAAAATCGGCAAAAACGCCTGATGTATAGCCCAGGCGTTTTTTCGGGCGGAAAAACTTTTTGTCTCGGATTTCCTTCAAATTTTCACAGCTGGTAGCTCTTGGCACTGGGAACGCGCACACGAAATTTCAGGTTCCAACCTCGCCTAGGACCGAGATGGCAGCCACTTAAAGCTCGAATAGAGCTCAGAATTCATGGCCCGAAAAAACCGCCGTAACTTTTTTCACGGGGGAGATACGCCAATTCCGACTTCAAATTCGGACTCAGCGACCCCGAATACACAAAGGAGGTGTGAAAAAGGGGTACCTTAGATTTTGGCCAAAATTGGCAAAAACGCCTATAGCCCAGGCGTTTTTTCGGGCGGAAAAACTTTTTGTCTCGGATTTCCTTCAAATTTTCACAGCTGGTAGCGCTTGGCACTGGGAACGCGCACACGTAATTTCAGGCTCCAACCTCGCCTAGGACCGAGATGGCAGCCACTTAAAGCTCGAATAGAGCTCAGAATTCATGGCCCGAAAAAACCGCCGTAACTTTTTTCACGGGGGAGATACGCCAATTCCGACTTCAAATTCGGACTCAGCGACCCCGAATACACAAAGGAGGTGTGAAAAAAGGGTACCTTAGATTTTGGCCAAAATCGGCAAAAACGCCTGATGTATAGCCCAGGCGTTTTTTCGGGCGGAAAAACTTTTTGTCTCGGATTTCCTTCAAATTTTCACAGCTGGTAGCTCTTGGCACTGGGAACGCGCACACGAAATTTCAGGCTCCAACCTCGCCTAGGACAGAGATGGCAGCCACTTAAAGCTCGAATAGAGCTCAGAATTCATGGCCCGAAAAAACCGCCGTAACTTTTTTCACGGGGGAGATATGCCAATTCCGACTTCAAATTCGGACTCAGCGACCCCGAATACACAAAGGAGGTGTGAAAGAAGGGTACCTTAGATTTTGGCCAAAATCGGCAAAAACGCCTGATGTATAGCCCAGGCGTTTTTTCGGGCGGAAAAACTTTTTGTCTCGGATTTCCTTCAAATTTTCACAGCTGGTAGCTCTTCGCACTGGGAACGCGCACACGAAATTTCAGGCTCCAACCTCGCCTAGGACCGAGATGGCAGCCACTTAAAGCTCGAATAGGGCTCAGAATTCATGGCCCGAAAAAACCGCCGTAATTTTTTTCACGGGGGAGATACGCCAATTCCGACTTCAAATTCGGACTCAGCGACCCCGAATACACAAAGGAGGTGTGAAAAAAGATTACCTTAGATTTTGGCCAAAATCGGCAAAAACGCCTGATGTATAGCCCAGGCGTTTTTTCGGGCGGAAAAACTTTTTGTCTCGGATTTCCTTCAAATTTTCACAGCTGGTAGCCCTTGGCACTGGGAACGCGCACACGAAATTTCAGGCTCCAACCTCGCCTAGGACCGAGATGGCAGCCACTTAAAGCTCGAATAGAGCTCAGAATTCATGGCCCGAAAAAACCGCCGTAACTTTTTTCATGTGGGAGATACGCCAATTCCGACTTCAAATTCGGACTCAGGGACCCCGAATACACAAAGGAGGTGTGAAAAAAGGGTACCTTAGATTTTGGCCAAAATCGGCAAAAACGCCTGATGTATAGCCCAGGCGTTTTTTCGGGCGGAAAAACTTTTTGTCTCGGATTTCCTTCAAATTTTCACAGCTGGTAGCTCTTGGCACTGGGAACGCGCACACGAAATTTCAGGCTCCAACCTCGCCTAGGACCGAGATGGCAGCCACTTAAAGCTCGAATAGAGCTCAGAATTCATGGCCCGAAAAAACCGCCGTAACTTTTTTCATGTGGGAGATACGCCAATTCCGACTTCAAATTCGGACTCAGGGACCCCGAATACACAAAGGAGGTGTGAAAAAAGGGTACCTTAGAGTTTGGCCAAAATCGGCAAAAACGCCTGATGTATAGCCCAGGCGTTTTTTCGGGCGGGAAAACTTTTTGTCTCGGATTTCCTTCAAATTTTCACAGCTGGTAGCCCTTGGCACTGGGAACGCGCACACGAAATTTCAGGCTCCAACCTCGCCTAGGACCGAGATGGCAGCCACTTAAAGCTCGAATAGAGCTCAGAATTCATGGCCCGAAAAAACCGCCGTAACTTTTTTCATGGGGGAGATACGCCAATTCCGACTTCAAATTCGGACTCAGCGACCCCGAATACACAAAGGAGGTGTGAAAAAAGGGTACCTTAGATTTTGGCCAAAATCGGCAAAAACGCATGATGTATATATAGAGCAGGCGTTTTTTCGGACGGAAAAACTTTTTGTCTCGGATTTCCTTCAAATTTTCACAGCTGGTAGCTCTTGGCACTGGGAACGCGCACACGAAATTTCAGGCTCCATCCTCGCCTAGGACCGAGATGGCAGCCACTTAAAGCTCGAATAGAGCTCAGAATTCATGGCCCGAAAAAACCGCCGTAACTTTTTTCATGTGGGAGATACGCCAATTCCGACTTCAAATTCGGACTCAGCGACCCCGAATACACAAAGGAGGTGTGAAAAAAGGGTACCTTAGATTTTGGCCAAAATCGGCAAAAACGCCTGATGTATAGCCCAGGCGTTTTTTCGGGCGGAAAAACTTTTTGTCTCGGATTTCCTTCAAATTTTCACAGCTGGTAGCTCTTGGCACTGGGAATGCGCACACGAAATTTCAGGCTCCAACCTCGCCTAGGACCGAGATGGCAGCCACTTAAAGCTCGAATAGAGCTCAGAATTCATGGCCCGAAAAAACCGCCGTAACTTTTTTCACGGGGGAGATACGCCAATTCCGACTTCAAATTCGGACTCAGCGACCCCGAATACACAAAGGAGGTGTGAAAAAGGGGTACCTTAGATTTTGGCCAAAATTGGCAAAAACGCCTATAGCCCAGGCGTTTTTTTCGGGCGGAAAAACTTTTTGTCTCGGATTTCCTTCAAATTTTCACAGCTGGTAGCCCTTGGCACTGGGAACGCGCACACGTAATTTCAGGCTCCAACCTCGCCTAGGACCGAGATGGCAGCCACTTAAAGCTCGAATAGAGCTCAGAATTCATGGCCCGAAAAAACCGCCGTAACTTTTTTCACGGGGGAGATACGCCAATTCCGACTTCAAATTCGGACTCAGCGACCCCGAATACACAAAGGAGGTGTGAAAAAAGGGTACCTTAGATTTTGGCCAAAATCGGCAAAAACGCCTGATGTATAGCCCAGGCGTTTTTTCGGGCGGAAAAACTTTTTGTCTCGGATTTCCTTCAAATTTTCACAGCTGGTAGCTCTTGGCACTGGGAACGCGCACACGAAATTTCAGGCTCCAACCTCGCCTAGGACAGAGATGGCAGCCACTTAAAGCTCGAATAGAGCTCAGAATTCATGGCCCGAAAAAACCGCCGTAACTTTTTTCACGGGGGAGATATGCCAATTCCGACTTCAAATTCGGACTCAGGGACCCCGAATACACAAAGGAGGTGTGAAAGAAGGGTACCTTAGATTTTGGCCAAAATCGGCAAAAACGCCTGATGTATAGCCCAGGCGTTTTTTCGGGCGGAAAAACTTTTTGTCTCGGATTTCCTTCAAATTTTCACAGCTGGTAGCTCTTCGCACTGGGAACGCGCACACGAAATTTCAGGCTCCAACCTCGCCTAGGACCGAGATGGCAGCCACTTAAAGCTCGAATAGGGCTCAGAATTCATGGCCCGAAAAAACCGCCGTAATTTTTTTCACGGGGGAGATACGCCAATTCCGACTTCAAATTCGGACTCAGCGACCCCGAATACACAAAGGAGGTGTGAAAAAAGATTACCTTAGATTTTGGCCAAAATCGGCAAAAACGCCTGATGTATAGCCCAGGCGTTTTTTCGGGCGGAAAAACTTTTTGTCTCGGATTTCCTTCAAATTTTCACAGCTGGTAGCCCTTGGCACTGGGAACGCGCACACGAAATTTCAGGCTCCAACCTCGCCTAGGACCGAGATGGCAGCCACTTAAAGCTCGAATAGAGCTCAGAATTCATGGCCCGAAAAAACCGCCGTAACTTTTTTCACGGGGGAGATACGCCAATTCCGACTTCAAATTCGGACTCAGCGACCCCGAATACACAAAGGAGGTGTGAAAAAAGGGTACCTTAGATTTTGGCCAAAATCGGCAAAAACGCCTGATGTATAGCCCAGGCGTTTTTTCGGGCGGAAAAACTTTTTGTCTCGGATTTCCTTCAAATTATCACAGCTGGTAGCTCTTGGCACTGGGAACGCGCACACGAAATTTCAGGCTCCAACCTCGCCTAGGACCGAGATGGCAGCCACTTAAAGCTCGAATAGAGCTCAGAATTCATGGCCCGAAAAAACCGCCGTAACTTTTTTCACGGGGGAGATACGCCAATTCTGACTGCAAATTCGGACTCAGCGACCCCGAATACACAAAGGAGGTGTGAAAAAAGGGTACCTTAGATTTTGGCCAAAATCGGCAAAAACGCCTGATGTATAGCCCAGGCGTTTTTTCGGGCGGAAAAACTTTTTGTCTCGGATTTCCTTCAAATTTTCACAGCTGGTAGCTCTTGGCACTGGGAACGCGAACACGAAATTTCAGGCTCCAACCTCGCCTAGGACCGAGATGGCAGCCACTTAAAGCTCGAATAGAGCTCAGAATTCATGGCCCGAAAAAACCGCCGTAACTTTTTTCATGTGGGAGATACGCCAATTCCGACTTCAAATTCGGACTCAGGGACCCCGAATACACAAAGGAGGTGTGAAAAAAGGGTACCTTAGATTTTGGCCAAAATCGGCAAAAACGCATGATGTATAGCCAAGGCGTTTTTTCGGACGGAAAAACTTTTTGTCTCGGATTTCCTTCAAATTTTCACAGCTTGTAGCTCTTGGCACTGGGAACGCGCACACGAAATTTGAGGCTCCAACCTCGCCTAGGACCGAGATGGCAGCCACTTAAAGCTCGAATAGAGCTCAGAATTCATGGCCCGAAAAAACCGCCGTAACTTTTTTCACGGGGGAGATACGCCAATTCCGACTTCAAATTCGGACTCAGCGACCCCGAATACACAAAGGAGGTGTGAAAAAAGGGTACCTTAGATTTTGGCCAAAATCGGCAAGAACGCCTGATGTATAGCCCAGGCGTTTTTTCGGGCGGAAAAACTTTTTGTCTCGGATTTCCTTCAAATTTTCACAGCTGGTAGCTCTTGGCACTGGGAACGCGCACACGAAATTTCAGGCTCCAACCTCGCCTAGGACCGAGATGGCAGCCACTTAAAGCTCGAATAGAGCTCAGAATTCATGGCCCGAAAAAACCGCCGTAACTTTTTTCACGGGGGAGATACGCCAATTCCGACTTCAAATTCGGACTCAGCGACCCCGAATACACAAAGGAGGTGTGAAAAAAGGGTACCTTAGATTTTGGCCAAAATTGGCAAAAACGCCTATAGCCCAGGCGTTTTTTCGGGCGGAAAAACTTTTTGTCTCGGATTTCCTTCAAATTTTCACAGCTGGTAGCCCTTGGCACTGGGAACGCGCACACGTAATTTCAGGCTCCAACCTCGCCTAGGACCGAGATGGCAGCCACTTAAAGCTCGAATAGAGCTCAGAATTCATGGCCCGAAAAAACCGCCGTAACTTTTTTCACGGGGGAGATACGCCAATTCCGACTTCAAATTCGGACTCAGCGACCCCGAATACACAAAGGAGGTGTGAAAAAAGGGTACCTTAAATTTTGGCCAAAATCGGCAAGAACGCCTGATGTATAGCCCAGGCGTTTTTTCGGGCGGAAAAACTTTTTGTCTCGGATTTCCTTCAAATTTTCACAGCTGGTAGCTCTTGGCACTGGGAACGCGCACACGAAATTTCAGGCTCCAACCTCGCCTAGGACCGAGATGGCAGCCACTTAAAGCTCGAATAGAGCTCAGAATTCATGGCCCGAAAAAACCGCCGTAACTTTTTTCACGGGGGAGATACGCCAATTCCGACTTCAAATTCGGACTCAGCGACCCCGAATACACAAAGGAGGTGTGAAAAAAGGGTACCTTAGATTTTGGCCAAAATCGGCAAAAACGCCTGATGTATAGCCCAGGCGTTTTTTCGGGCGGAAAAACTTTTTGTCTCGGATTTCCTTCAAATTTTCACAGCTGGTAGCTCTTGGCACTGGGAACGCGCACACGAAATTTCAGGCTCCAACCTGGCCTAGGACCGAGATGGCAGCCACTTAAAGCTCGAATAGAGCTCAGAATTCATGTCCCGAAAAAACCGCCGTAACTTTTTTCACGGGGGAGATACGCCAATTCCGACTTCAAATTCGGACTCAGCGACCCCGAATACACAAAGGAGGTGTGAAAAAAGGGTACCTTAGATTTTGGCCAAAATCGGCAAAAACGCCTGATGTATAGCCCAGGCGTTTTTTCGGGCGGAAAAACTTTTTGTCTCGGATTTCCTTCAAATTTTCACAGCTGGTAGCTCTTGGCACTGGGAACGCGCACACGAAATTTCAGGCTCCAACCTCGCCTAGGACAGAGATGGCAGCCACTTAAAGCTCGAATAGAGCTCAGAATTCATGGCCCGAAAAAACCGCCGTAACTTTTTTCACGGGGGAGATATGCCAATTCCGACTTCAAATTCGGACTCAGCGACCCCGAATACACAAAGGAGGTGTGAAAGAAGGGTACCTTAGATTTTGGCCAAAATCGGCAAAAACGCCTGATGTATAGCCCAGGCGTTTTTTCGGGCGGAAAAACTTTTTGTCTCGGATTTCCTTCAAATTTTCACAGCTGGTAGCTCTTCGCACTGGGAACGCGCACACGAAATTTCAGGCTCCAACCTCGCCTAGGACCGAGATGGCAGCCACTTAAAGCTCGAATAGGGCTCAGAATTCATGGCCCGAAAAAACCGCCGTAACTTTTTTCACGGGGGAGATACGCCAATTCCGACTTCAAATTCGGACTCAGCGACCCCGAATACACAAAGGAGGTGTGAAAAAAGATTACCTTAGATTTTGGCCAAAATCGGCAAAAACGCCTGATGTATAGCCCAGGCGTTTTTTCGGGCGGAAAAACTTTTTGTCTCGGATTTCCTTCAAATTTTCACAGCTGGTAGCCCTTGGCACTGGGAACGCGCACACGAAATTTCAGGCTCCAACCTCGCCTAGGACCGAGATGGCAGCCACTTAAAGCTCGAATAGAGCTCAGAATTCATGGCCCGAAAAAACCGCCGTAACTTTTTTCACGGGGGAGATACGCCAATTCCGACTTCAAATTCGGACTCAGCGACCCCGAATACACAAAGGAGGTGTGAAAAAAGGGTACCTTAGATTTTGGCCAAAATCGGCAAAAACGCCTGATGTATAGCCCAGGCGTTTTTTCGGGCGGAAAAACTTTTTGTCTCGGATTTCCTTCAAATTTTCACAGCTGGTAGCTCTTGGCACTGGGAACGCGCACACGAAATTTCAGGCTCCAGCCTCGCCTAGGACCGAGATGGCAGCCACTTAAAGCTCGAATAGAGCTCAGAATTCATGGCCCGAAAAAACCGCCGTAACTTTTTTCACGGGGGAGATACGCCAATTCCGACTTCAAATTCGGACTCAGCGACCCCGAATACACAAAGGAGGTGTGAAAAAAGGGTACCTTAGATTTTGGCCAAAATCGGCAAAAACGCCTGATGTATAGCCCAGGCGTTTTTTCGGGCGGAAAAACTTTTTGTCTCGGATTTCCTTCAAATTTTCACAGCTGGTAGCTCTTGGCACTGGGAACGCGCACACGAAATTTCAGGCTCCAACCTTGCCTAGGACCGAGATGGCAGCCACTTAAAGCTCGAATAGAGCTCAGAATTCATGGCCCGAAAAAACCGCCGTAACTTTTTTCACGGGGGAGATACGCCAATTCCGACTTCAAATTCGGACTCAGCGACCCCGAATACACAAAGGAGGTGTGAAAAAAGGGTACCTTAGATTTTGGCCAAAATCGGCAAAAACGCCTGATGTATAGCCCAGGCGTTTTTTCGGGCGGAAAAACTTTTTGTCTCGGATTTCCTTCAAATTTTCACAGCTGGTAGCTCTTGGCACTGGGAACGCGCACACGAAATTTCAGGCTCCAACCTCGCCTAGGACCGAGATGGCAGCCACTTAAAGCTCGAATAGAGCTCAGAATTCATGGCCCGAAAAAACCGCCGTAACTTTTTTCATGGGGGAGATACGCCAATTCCGACTTCAAATTCGGACTCAGGGACCCCGAATACACAAAGGAGGTGTGAAAAAAGGGTACCTTAGATTTTGGCCAAAATCGGCAAAAACGCCTGATGTATAGCCCAGGCGTTTTTTCGGGCGGAAAAACTTTTTGTCTCGGATTTCCTTCAAATTTTCACAGCTGGTAGCTCTTGGCACTGGGAACGCGCACACGAAATTTGAGGCTCCAACCTCGCCTAGGACCGAGATGGCAGCCACTTAAAGCTTGAATAGAGCTCAGAATTCATGGCCCGAAAAAACCGCCGTAACTTTTTTCACGGGGGAGATACGCCAATTCCGACTTCAAATTCGGACTCAGCGACCCCGAATACACAAAGGAGGTGTGAAAAAAGGGTACCTTAGATTTTGGCCAAAATCGGCAAAAACGCCTGATGTATAGCCCAGGCGTTTTTTCGGGCTGAAAAACTTTTTGTCTCGGATTTCCTTCAAATTTTCACAGCTGGTAGCTCTTGGCACTGGGAACGCGCACACGAAATTTCAGGCTCCAACCTCGCCTAGGACCGAGATGGCAGCCACTTAAAGCTCGAATAGAGCTCAGAATTCATGGCCCGAAAAAACCGCCGTAACTTTTTTCACGGGGGAGATACGCCAATTCCGACTTCAAATTCGGACTCAGGGACCCCGAATACACAAAGGAGGTGTGAAAAAAGGGTACCTTAGATTTTGGCCATAATCGGCAAAAACGCCTGATGTATAGCCCAGGCGTTTTTTCGGGCGGAAAAACTTTTTGTCTCGGATTTCCTTCAAATTTTCACAGCTGGTAGCTCTTGGCACTGGGAACGCGCACACGAAATTTCAGGCTCCAACCTCGCCTAGGACCGAGATGGCAGCTACTTAAAGCTCGAATAGAGCTCAGAATTCATGGCCCGAAAAAACCGCCGTAACTTTTTTCACGGGGGAGATACGCCAATTCCGACTTCAAATTCGGACTCAGCGACCCCGAATACACAAAGGAGGTGTGAAAAAAGGGTACCTTAGATTTTGGCCAAAATCGGCAAAAACGCCTGATGTATACTTTTTGTCTCGGATTTCCTTCAAATTTTCACAGCTGGTAGCCTTTGGCACTGGGAACGCGCACACGAAATTTCAGGCTCCAACCTCGCCTAGGACCGAGATGGCAGCCACTTAAACCTCGAATAGAGCTCAGAATTCATGGCCCGAAAAAACCGCCGTAACTTTTTTCACGGGGGAGATACGCCAATTCCGACTTCAAATTCGGACTCAGCGACCCCGAATACACAAAGGAGGTGTGAAAAAAAGGGTACCTTAAATTTTGGCCAAAATCGGCAAGAACGACCCAGGCGTTTTTTCGGGCGGAAAAACTTTTTGTCTCGGATTTCCTTCAAATTTTCACAGCTGGTAGCTCTTGGCACTGGGAACGCGCACACGAAATTTCAGGCTCCAACCTCGCCTAGGACCGAGATGGCAGCCACTTAAAGCTCGAATAGAGCTCAGAATTCATGGCCCGAAAAAACCGCCGTAACTTTTTTCACGGGGGAGATACGCCAATTCCGACTTCAAATTCGGACTCAGCGACCCCAAATACACAAAGGAGGTGTGAAAAAAAGGTACCTTAGATTTTGGCCAAAATCGGCAAAAACGCCTGATGTATAGCCCAGGCGTTTTTTCGGGCGGAAAAACTTTTTGTCTCGGATTTCCTTCAAATTTTCACAGCTGGTAGCCCTTGGCACTGGGAACGCGCACACGAAATTTCAGGCTCGCCTAGGACCGAGATGGCAGCCACTTCAAGCTCGAATAGAGCTCAGAATTCATGGCCCGAAAAAACCGCCGTAACTTTTTTCACGGGGGAGATACGCCAATTCCGACTTCAAATTCGGACTCAGCGACCCCGAATACACAAAGGAGGTGTGAAAAAAGGGTACCTTAGATTTTGGCCAAAATCGGCAAAAACGCCTGATGTATAGCCCAGGCGTTTTTTCGGGCGGAAAAACTTTTTGTCTCGGATTTCCTTCAAATTTTCACAGCTGGTAGCCCTTGGCACTGGGAACGCGCACACGAAATTTCAGGCTCCAACCTCGCCTAGGACCGAGATGGCACCCACTTAAAGCTCGAATACAGCTCAGAATTCATGGCCCGAAAAAACCGCCGTAACTTTTTTCACGGGGGAGATACGCCAATTCCGACTTCAAATTCGGACTCAGCGACCCCGAATACACAAAGGGAGTGTGAAAAAAGGGTACCTTAGATTTTGGCCAAAATCGGCAAAAACGCCTGATGTATAGCCCAGGCGTTTTTTCGGGCGGAAAAACTTTTTGTCTCGGATTTCCTTCAAATTTTCACAGCTGGTAGCCCTTTGCACTGGGAACGCGCACACGAAATTTCAGGCTCCAACCTTGCCTAGGACCGAGATGGCAGCCACTTAAAGCTCGAAAAGAGCTCAGAATTCATGGCCCGAAAAAAACGCCGTAACTTTTTTCACGGGGGAGATACGCCAATTCCGACTTCAAATTCGGACTCAGCGACCCCGAATACACAAAGGAGGTGTGAAAAAAGGGTACCTTAGATTTTGGCCAAAATCGGCAAAAACGCCTGATGTATAGCCCAGGCGTTTTTTCGGGCGGAAAAACTTTTTGTCTCGGATTTCCTTCAAATTTTCACAGCTGGTAGCTCTTGGCACTGGGAACGCGCACACGAAATTTCAGGCTCCAACCTCGCCTAGGACCGAGATGGCAGCCACTTAAAGCTCGAATAGAGCTCAGAATTCATGGCCCGAAAAAACCGCCGTAACTTTTTTCACGGGGGAGATACGCCAATTCCGACTTCAAATTCGGACTCAGCGACCCCGAATACACAAAGGAGGTGTGAAAAAAGGGTACCTTAGATTTTGGCCAAAATCGGCAAAAACGCCTGATGTATAGCCCAGGCGTTTTTTCGGGCGGAAAAACTTTTTGTCTCGGATTTCCTTCAAATTTTCACAGCTGGTAGCTCTTGGCACTGGGAACGCGCACACGAAATTTCAGGCTCCAACCTCGCCTAGGACCGAGATGGCAGCCACTTAAAGCTCGAATAGAGCTCAGAATTCATGGCCCGAAAAAACCGCCGTAACTTTTTTCACGGGGGAGATACGCCAATTCCGACTTCAAATTCGGACTCAGCGACCCCGAATACACAAAGGAGGTGTGAAAAAAGGGTACCTTAGATTTTGGCCAAAATCGGCAAAAACGCCTATAGCCCAGGCGTTTTTCGGGCGGAAAAACTTTTTGTCTCGGATTTCCTTCAAATTTTCACAGCTGGTAGCCCTTGGCACTGGGATTGCGCACACGAAATTTCAGGCTCCAACCTCGCCTAGGACCGAGATGGCAGCCACTTAAAGCTCGAATAGAGCTCAGAATTCATGGCCCGAAAAAACCGCCGTAACTTTTTTCACGGGGGAGATACGCCAATTCCGACTTCAAATTCGGACTCAGCGACCCCGAATACACAAAGGAGGTGTGAAAAAAGGGTACCTTAGATTTTGGCCAAAATCGGCAAAAACGCCTGATGTATAGCCCAGGCGTTTTTTCGGGCGGAAAAACTTTTTGTCTCGGATTTCCTTCAAATTTTCACAGCTGGTAGCCCTTGGCACTGGGAACGCGCACACGAAATTTCAGGCTCCAACCTCGCCTAGGACAGAGATGGCAGCCACTTAAAGCTCGAATAGAGCTCAGAATTCATGGCCCGAAAAAACCGCCGTAACTTTTTTCACGGGGGAGATATGCCAATTCCG
The DNA here is from genome assembly GCA_963680895.1 of Fragum sueziense. Taxonomy (NCBI): domain Eukaryota; kingdom Metazoa; phylum Mollusca; class Bivalvia; order Cardiida; family Cardiidae; genus Fragum; species Fragum sueziense. Next base: position 49,501,788 of record OY804606.1, on the reverse strand, counting down.
ACTTCAAATTCGGACTCAGCGACCCCGAATACACAAAGGAGGTGTGAAAAAAGGGTACCTTAGATTTTGGCCAAAATCGGCAAAAAAGCCTGATGTATAGCCCAGGCGTTTTTTCGGGCGGAAAAACTTTTTGTCTCGGATTTCCTTCAAATTATCACAGCTGGTAGCCCTTGGCACTGGGAACGCGCACACGAAATTTCAGGCTCCAACCTCGCCTAGGACCGAGATGGCAGCCACTTAAAGCTCGAATAGAGCTCAGAATTCATGGCCCGAAAAAACCGCCGTAACTTTTTTCACGGGGGAGATACGCCAATTCCGACTTCAAATTCGGACTCAGCGACCCCGAATACACAAAGGAGGTGTGAAAAAAGGGTACCTTAGATTTTGGCCAAAATCGGCAAAAACGCCTGATGTATAGCCCAGGCGTTTTTTCGGGCGGAAAAACTTTTTGTCTCGGATTTCCTTCAAATTTTCACAGCTGGTAGCTCTTGGCACTGGGAACGCGCACACGAAATTCCAGGCTCCAACCTCGCCTAGGACCGAGATGGCAGCCACTTAAAGCTCGAATAGAGCTCAGAATTCATGGCCCGAAAAAACCGCCGTATTTTTTTTCACGGGGGAGATACGCCAATTCCGACTTCAAATTCGGACTCAGCGACCCCGAATACACAAAGGAGGTGTGAAAAAAGGGTACCTTAGATTTTGGCCAAAATCGGCAAAAACGCCTGATGTATGGCCCAGGCGTTTTTTCGGGCGGAAAAACTTTTTATCTCGGATTTCCTTCAAATTTTCACAGCTGGTAGCCCTTGGCACTGGGAACGCGCAAACGAAATTTCAGGCTCCAACCTCGCCTAGGACCGAGATGGCAGCCACTTAAAGCTCGAATAGAGCTCAGAATTCATGGCCCGAAAAAAACCGCCGTAACTTTTTTCACGGGGGAGATACGCCAATTCCGACTTCAAATTCGGACTCAGCGACCCCGAATACACAAAGGAGGTGTGAAAAAAGGGTACCTTAGATTTTGGCCAAAATCGGCAAAAACGCCTGATTCATAGGCGTTTTTTCGGGCGGAAAAACTTTTTGTCTCGGATTTCCTTCAAATTTTCACAGCTGGTAGCTCTTGGCACTGGGAACGCGCACACGAAATTTCAGGCTCCAACATCGCCTAGGACAGAGATGGCAGCCACTTAAAGCTCGAATAGAGCTCAGAATTCATGGCCCGAAAAAACTGCCGTAACTTTTTTCACGGGGGAGATACGCCAATTCCGACTTCAAATTCGGACTCAGCGACCCCGAATACACAAAGGAGGTGTGAAAAAAGGGTACCTTAGATTTTGGCCAAAATCGGCAAAAACGCCTGATGTATAGCCCAGGCGTTTTTTCGGGCGGAAAAACTTTTTGTCTCGGATTTCCTTCAAATTTTCACAGCTGGTAGCCCTTGGCACTGGGAACGCGCACACGAAATTTCAGGCTCCAACCTCGCCTAGGACCGAGATGGCAGCCACTTAAAGCTCGAATAGAGCTCAGAATTCATGGCCCGAAAAAACTGCCGTAACTTTTTTCACGGGGGAGATACGCCAATTCCGACTTCAAATTCGGACTCAGCGACCCCGAATACACAAAGGAGGTGTGAAAAAAGGGTACCTTAGATTTTGGCCAAAATCGGCAAAAACGCCTGATGTGCCCAGGCGTTTTTTCGGGCGGAAAAACTTTTTATCTCGGATTTCCTTCAAATTTTCACAGCTGGTAGCCCTTGGCACTGGGAACGCGCACACGAAATTTCAGGCTCCAACCTCGCCTAGGACCGAGATGGCAGCCACTTAAAGCTCGAATAGAGCTCAGAATTCATGGCCGAAAAAACGCCGTAACTTTTTTCACGGGGGAGATACGCCAATTCCGACTTCAAATTCGGACTCAGCGACCCCGAATACACAAAGGAGGTGTGAAAAAAGGGTACCTTAGATTTTGGCCAAAATCGGCAAAAACGCCTGATGTATAGCCCAGGCGTTTTTTCGGGCGGAAAACTTTTTGTCTCGGATTTCCTTCAAATTTTCACAGCTGGTAGCCCTTGGCACTGGGAACGCGCACACGAAATTTCAGGCTCCAACCTCGCCTAGGACCGAGATGGCAGCCACTTAAAGCTCGAATAGAGCTCAGAATTCATGGCCCGAAAAAACCGCCGTAACTTTTTTCACGGGGGAGATACGCCAATTCCGACTTCAAATTCGGACTCAGCGACCCCGAATACACAAAGGAGGTGTGAAAAAAGGGTACCTTAGATTTTGGCCAAAATCGGCAAAAACGCGTTTTTTCGGGCGGAAAAACTTTTTGTCTCGGATTTCCTTCAAATTTTCACAGCTGGTAGCTCTTGGCACTGGGAACGCGCACACGAAATTTCAGGCTCCAACCTCGCCTAGGACCGAGATGGCAGCCACTTAAAGCTCGAATAGAGCTCAGAATTCATGGCCCGAAAAAACCACCGTAACTTTTTTCACGGGGGATATACGCCAATTCCGACTTCAAATTCGGACTCAGCGACCCCGAATACACAAAGGAGGTGTGAAAAAAGGGTACCTTAGATTTTGGCCAAAATCGGCAAAAACGCCTGATGTATAAGCCCAGGCGTTTTTTCGGGCGGAAAAACTTTTTGTCTCGGATTTCCTTCAAATTTTCACAGCTGGTAGCCCTTGGCACTGGGAACGCGCATACGAAATTTCAGGCTCCAACCTCGCCTAGGACAGAGATGGCAGCCACTTAAAGCTCGAATAGAGCTCAGAATTCATGGCCCGAAAAAACCGCCGTAACTTTTTTCACGGGGGAGATACGCCAATTCCGACTTCAAATTCGGACTCAGCGACCCCGAATACACAAAGGAGGTGTGAAAAAAAGGGTACCTTAGATTTTGGCCAAAATCGGCACAAACGCCTAGGCGTTTTTTCGGGCGGAAAAACTTTTTGTCTCGGATTTCCTTCAAATTTTCACAGCTGGTAGCCCTTGGCACTGGGAACGCGCACACGAAATTTCAGGCTCCAACCTCGTCTAGGACCGAGATGGCAGCCACTTAAAGCTCGAATAGAGCTCAGAATTCATGGCCCGAAAAAACCGCCGTAACTTTTTTCACGGGGGAGATACGCCAATTCCGACTTCAAATTCGGACTCAGCGACCCCGAATACACAAAGGAGGTGTGAAAAAAGGGTACCTTAGATTTTGGCCAAAATCGGCAAAAACGCCTGATGTATAGCCCATGCGTTTTTTCGGGCGGAAAAACTTTTTGTCTCGGATTTCCTTCAAATTTTCACAGCTGGTAGCTCTTGGCACTGGGAATGCGCACACGAAATTTCAGGCTCCAACCTCGCCTAGGACAGAGATGGCAACCACTTAAAGCTCGAATAGAGCTCAGAATTCATGGCCCGAAAAAACCGCCGTAACTTTTTTCACGGGGGAGATACGCCAATTCCGACTTCAAATTCGGACTCAGCGACCCCGAATACACAAAGGAGGTGTGAAAAAAGGGTACCTTAGATTTTGGCCAAAATCGGCAAAAACGCCTGATGTATAGCCCAGGCGTTTTTTCGGGCGGAAAAACTTTTTGTCTCGGATTTCCTTCAAATTTTCACAGCTGGTAGCTCTTTGCATTGGGAACGCGCACACGAAATTTCAGGCTCCAACCTCGTCTAGGACAGAGATGGCAGCCACTTAAAGCTCGAATAGAGCTCAGAATTCATGGCCCGAAAAAACCGCCGTAACTTTTTTCACGGGGGAGATACGCCAATTCCGACTTCAAATTCGGACTCAGCGACCCCGAATACACAAAGGAGGTGTGAAAAAAGGGTACCTTAGATTTTGGCCAAAATCGGCAAAAACGCCTGATGTATTATAGCCCAGGCGTTTTTTCGGGCGGAAAAACTTTTTGTCTCGGATTTCCTTCAAATTTTCACAGCTGGTAGCCCTTGGCACTGGGAACGCGCACACGAAATTTCAGGCTCCAACCTCGCCTAGGACCGAGATGGCAGCCACTTAAAGCTCGAATAGAGCTCAGAATTCATGGCCCGAAAAAACCACCGTAACTTTTTTCACTGGGGAGATACGCCAATTCCGACTTCAAATTCGGACTCAGCGACCCCGAATACACAAAGGAGGTGTGAAAAAAGGGTACCTTAGATTTTGGCCAAAATCGGCAAAAACGCCTGATGTATAGCCCAGGCGTTTTTTCGGGCGGAAAAACTTTTTGTCTCGGATTTCCTTCAAATTTTCACAGCTGGTAGCTCTTGGCACTGGGAACGCGCACACGAAATTTCAGGCTCCAACCTCGCCTAGGACAGAGATGGCAGCCACTTAAAGGTCGAATAGAGCTCAGAATTCATGGCCCGAAAAAACCGCCGTAACTTTTTTCACGGGGGAGATACGCCAATTCCGACTTCAAATTCGGACTCAGCGACCCCGAATACACAAAGGAGGTGTGAAAAAAGGGTACCTTAGATTTTGGCCAAAATCGGCAAAAACGCCTCGGGCGGAAAAACTTTTTGTCTCGGATTTCCTTCAAATTTTCACAGCTGGTAGCTCTTTGCATTGGGAACGCGCACACGAAATTTCAGGCTCCAACCTCGCCTAGGACCGAGATGGCAGCCACTTAAAGCTCGAATAGAGCTCAGAATTCATGGCCCGAAAAAACCGCCGTAACTTTTTTCACGGGGGAGATACGCCATTTCCGACTTCAAATTCGGACTCAGCGACCCCGAATACACAAAGGAGGTGTGAAAAAAGGGTACCTTAGATTTTGGCCAAAATCGGCAAAAACGCCTGATGTATAGCCCAGGCGTTTTTTTCGGGCGGAAAAACTTTTTGTCTCGGATTTCCTTCAAATTTTCACAGCTGGTAGCTCTTGGCACTGGGAACGCGCACACGAAATTTCAGGCTCCAACCTCGCCTAGGACAGAGATGGCAGCAACTTAAATCTCGAATAGAGCTCAGAATTCATGGCCCAAAAAAAACGCCGTAACTTTTTTCACGGGGAGATACGCCAATTCCGACTTCAAATTCGGACTCAGCGACCCCGAATACACAAAGGAGGTGTGAAAAAAGGGTACCTTAGATTTTGGCCAAAATCGGCAAAAACGCCTGATGTATAGCCCAGGCGTTTTTTCGGGCGGAAAAACTTTTTGTCTCGGATTTCCTTCAAATTTTCACAGCTGGTAGCTCTTGGCACTGGGAACGCGCACACGAAATTTCAGGCTCCAACCTCGCCTAGGACCGAGATGGCAGCCACTTAAAGCTCGAATAGAGCTCAGAATTCATGGCCCGAAAAAACCGCCGTAACTTTTTTCACGGGGGAGATACGCCAATTCCGACTTCAAATTCGGACTCAGCGACCCCGAATACACAAAGGAGGTGTGAAAAAAGGGTACCTTAGATTTTGGCCAAAATCGGCAAAAACGCCTGATGTATAGCCCAGGCGTTTTTTCGGGCGGAAAACCTTTTTGTCTCGGATTTCCTTCAAATTTTCACAGCTGGTAGCTCTTGGCACTGGCAACGCGCACACGAAATTTCAGGCTCCAACCTCGCCTAGGACGAGATGGCAGCCACTTAAAGCTCGAATAGAGCTCAGAATTCATGGCCCGAAAAAACCGCCGTAACTTTTTTCACGGGGGAGATACGCCAATTCCGACTTCAAATTCGGACTCAGCGACCCCGAATACACAAAGGAGGTGTGAAAAAAGGGTACCTTAGATTTTGGCCAAAATCGGCAAAAACGCCTGATGTATAGCCCAGGCGTTTTTTCGGGCGGAAAAACTTTTTGTCTCGGATTTCCTTCAAATTTTCACAGCTGGTAGCCCTTGGCACTGGGAACGCGCACACGAAATTTCAGGCTCCAACCTCGCCTAGGACCGAGATGGCAGCCACTTAAAGCTCGAATAGAGCTCAGAATTCATGGCCCGAAAAAACCGCCGTAACTTTTTTCACGGGGGAGATACGCCAATTCCGACTTCAAATTCGGACTCAGCGACCCCGAATACACAAAGGAGGTGTGAAAAAAGGGTACCTTAGATTTTGGCCAAAATCGGCAAAAACGCCTGATGTATAGCCCAGGCGTTTTTTCGGGCGGAAAAACTTTTTGTCTCGGATTTCCTTCAAATTTTCACAGCTGGTAGCTCTTGGCACTGGGAACGCAAACACGAGATTTCAGGCTCCAACCTCGCCTAGGACCGAGATGGCAGCCACTTAAAGCTCGAATAGAGCTCAGAATTCATGGCCCGAAAAAAACCGCCGTAAGCGTGAGAGCGAGATCGAGATCGAGATCGAGAGAGAGAGAGAGAGAGAGAGAGAGAGAGAGAGAGAGAGAGAGAGAGAGAGAGAGAGAGAGAGAGAGAAACCCGACTATACGAAAATTAAAAAGTCTACAGCACCTGGGAGAGCCAGGCGGTCACCCATCCAAGCACTAACCATGATCAACGTTGCTTAACTTAAACATTCTGTCGAGAACTAGTGCTGTCAACGTGTATGGATGAACGCATACCATATAAAGTGTTTACGTTTTATAAAATTTAAGTTCTTATATGTTCTATTTTTAGACTAGATACAAGTAAAAAATAATAAATGCCAGATCGTTTCCAAATCATGATCATATTTAGCTTTGCACTTGAACACAGAATATGATCAGTAAGTATAAATGAAAATGCTACTTTTTCAATTCCAGTATCAAATTGTCCAATAAGAAGTCACCTTTCTATATTAATTTTACCGTAGCCATAGCTGTTCATGTCCAATCAAAATTCATCTTTATAGTATTACCCTATACAAACGTCACAGCCACGGTGATCTAAAACATCGCTAATGCGTGAAAATTACTCTCAGATCAAGAGTGCCCCACCTTCTGGAAAAACGAAAGTTACTTAAGAAAAACTGAGGAAAAATAAGAAAATGCTAATGATTACCTATTTCTTCTTTCATCTCAATGTTTTCTGTGCCATTTCACCCACAATTTTTACATTTACTTTTTACTCATTTTTCGTCTGTAGTGGCTTTCAAATTGCTCCTTAAATTTAGTTATTTGGAAAAGAATCTAGCATTACCTCTCATATGCATAGAGAAATTTGAACTTGAATAATAGTAAGAAAGTTAATACTACACCAAGCATCCATAATGGCTTTTTTGTACAAGTGTTTCAGTTTGAAAATTCTGTATGTTAACGAAAACTGTATCATATGTCACGAATTCACTGATTGCCTTTAAAAAAGGTCTTAAAACCCACCTATTCATCAGATTTTATGGACATTAAGCAGTGATACAAATCAATTTTAAGCAATCGTTGCAGACTATCTTATATAAATTTCACTCATCATTTTTCTGTTTTTTAATTAAATTTTAGCTGAAGTTTTCTCTTTTTTTATATAAGTTTAGTGTATACTAATCATTTCAATTTTTTTACTGAATGTATTTAACATACGATGTAAAGCACCTTTGAACGTAGTGTTACTATGAAAAGGGTGCTATATAAATGCGGTATAATAATAATAATAATAATAATAATAATAATAATAATAATAATAATAATAATAATAATAATAATAATAATAATAATAATAATAATAATAATAATAATAATAACCTCCCGTCTTTCAACACGGATCCATGGTGAAACCCGCCGTGTGAAATCGAGATTTGTGTATGTTCGCCGCTCTAAACTCCGGGAGTGGTGGCGGACGCGGAGGGGGATATTTTCACTGGTGCTGAAGGGGTGGATTTGCTCATTAAGATGACGCAGACGGCCGCGGAATCCGACAGGACAAAAATAATATTTGATCCCTTTCCCACAGTTATTGACCCACAAAACCCTTGTAATTTGTTATTTAAGTTTTACAAAGAGTCCAAATGTGAGTGTTTCACTTCAACTCTTCCCAAAAGCAAGAGCTACAGATAAAAATGGGTAATGACTTCAAAAATACAATTTTCTGATGCAACCGATTATCACTAAAAATAGGTATGCTCTGTAAATTACCCCTTTTTCAAATGGAAGTGGCGTTGGAAACATTGAGGCAAAAGGAGAAAATGCTAATAATCAGCATTTTCTCCTTTTGCCTCAATAATTTTCTTATGTTCATCTACACAAATCCTATCTTTATCGAAATGAATTTTGTTGTCTATGTCTCCTCTTAAATTGGAAAAGTCTAATTTTGTCGTTTGGGAAAGGACGAGTTTCTGAAATTATTGTGCCACGTGATTCCCCGCCGTGAATATGGATTTTTTCAGCAGAGCCCTATACCCGTTGTGCTATTTTCTCATATATGAATGGAGCTGATGACAGTAGCAATTTTCTCTACGTTTGGCGGGACGTTAAGTTTTAACAAAAACAATGACGAGTCTCTGATACTATTGTGCCACGCGAATCCTCGCTACGAATATGGACTTTTTCCGCAGAACCCTACCAGTTGTGCTATTTTCTCATGTATGAATGGAGCTCAGTACAGTAGCAGTTTTCTCTACATTGGGCTGGGTTTCAAGTTTTAAAAAAAATCATTGACGAGTTTCTGAAATTTATGTGCCATGTGATTCCCCGTCGCGGAATTTGTAACATGACATAAAGCATGAAAGGAAGAGGAAACTAAGAACTCCTAATATTCCCTTCGTTCTGTTATTTTTCTTACTGCTTTTATATTCAAGAAAAGCAACAGAATTCATACCAATATATTAAAGGGATCCATGCTTGGTTTTTTTTCAGGAATCAGAACAACACGGGGACAGTCAGAGATCGAGTGTTGTCCGATGCATTGCATTATCTAGGATCAAAACGAAAGAAATGCTAGCAATGACACTACTTTTTTATCTTCTATCAAGGTCCAGTTTCCCATAAATGTTACTATAAATATACTCAAAAGAAAAAAAAAAGTTTAGTCGTTTTTTATGGTCAATTATTCGGCCAAAACACAACAGTGTAGAATTTCACAAAATATTTGTTCAATCGACGCATAACAAAAACCTACAAGTAATATTGCTAAATTTAAGTTTTTAGGTTTGCGCTAAAAGAATTTTAAAATGCGACAGATGCACTTGCCGCAGTTAAGGCGTAAGTCACTTTCCTAAACTATTGTATGCAAACCAAAGACAATAGCCCAGATACAAAAAGAAAGAAAAAAAAAACACAGCCCTAGTGTCAACTTCGTTTCGGTTAAACAGGCACTGTCCGTAGATACTCCCAGCAATACCTTTCAATTGGGACCATGATCTTTGACCTTGACCCAGGGTTTTTTTTTGTAATACGCTCCCGTATAAGCGAGCTACGTTGTCTGTGGACAAGTTTTGTTTATATGTAGACACGAAACATGGTTTCTAGCATTAGAATACTTATATTTCACACGTAAAAATAAATATTTTCTATAGAATTTTGGTATTTGTTAGATATTTCAAAGAGTTTAATAAACCGTATAATATACCAAAGTATACCAAGGTATACAATAAAACGTTAAATGAAAAATAGAAAAAATGACCAATTCAGTCGTGTGTTCTAAATCCTTCCCGATAGAAAATATTGAACAACACGTTCTGTAATGTTTCGAGAACTGGAGCATCCTGTCATGTTTTCCCCAGATTTAATCCAAACACAGAATCCAAGTTTAACCCATTACCTCATATTGTTGGAGACAACACTATAGAAAATAAAGATATAATTAATGACAAGCAATTTATTCATTTCCCACAATATTATCTACCCTAAAAGTCATAAACTTTTTATATTTCATCCACTTTACATTATCGTCTGCAGCATCTTTTGACTGGCCTAAGAATTTTGTTATTTGGGAAGAAGTTTAACAGCAGCTATTCACCCTACGTTGATTGGCTGATTGTTTGGTTAGGGTTTAACAGTCTTTAACTGCTATGTCATATCGCGGCGATTGGAGTACCTAACCATTGATTCCAGTACTACAACAACATCCTTACCGAGCCTCCAGTTAATCGCACACACAGGTTAATGATTATATACTGACTGACTTTAAAAACGCATCAACTATTTTTCAAAAAAGTTTCGTAGTTAAGGTTAACAGGTTCAAATTTGTACTTCTGATATATACATGTATTTCAACCAATAAGACACGATATCCAATAAAATTTATTGCAGTCAGTTACCACGTTATTTCGCATGACGTGCAAAATATGGATAACGTTTACGTAACTACACCTTAGGTGACCAACTGGATTTTTGTATTCATATTCCATATTCAAATGGTTAGGAGTTACTTTTATTTCTCAATCAATTTGATTAAACAAAAAATAAAGCCAAGAGACCAAAGTTCGTTGAGCACACACAATTTTTTGAATTATTCTAAGCGGGTGTTTGTCAACGAGAACCGGCGAGACGTTTAAATGAAAACCAATCGACGATTTTTCACTTTCATTAACATAACCAGTCTACAGGGATTGCTGTTGAGCATCAGCGTCCTGATCAACCGTTTAAACGAGCTTACGTCAAGATAATAACATACGTCAACGTCAATTACGTAATTAGTTTACAACAACGTTTTCAACTGCAATTGTGATACAAAATGTTGCTACTGACAAACTCTTGCCATAACATTGAATTAACGAATAAGATATTTTGGTTTTCACTACTGGCGATTATGCACGTGACAGATACTTACAGAAAGTCATCATCAGATCAGGGTGCGTTGGGCCTAGACATGATGAAAAACGGACGCCAAAACTTTTCAATACTCTCCAGCAATATATGGTACATAATTCAAGCCCAAAAGAAGAAAGATTTTGTTTCAACTCAATGGTCAACGAGGTCACGATTGTGGAACGTTTTTCATACTCAGAGCGGAATTACTTGTTATTAGATAGAGAAAACTGTCAAATTCCTCACATAACCTGTCTTTAGATGGCTATATCTCAGGCATTTAATCGAATTTTTGTCTGAAATTTTCAGGAAATGTTGGGAAGATGTCAAGCTAATACTTTATATATAATACTACATAGTTGATTATGTATTTTGCATATTAGTGCCGGATGAACTTCAGTGATGCGTTTTTAAAGTCAGTCAGTATATTTATCATTTATAATGACATTCATTCATGTACTAACAAAATAAAAATGCAACTCTTTAAAATATGTATAGCTCACGATAAATGACCTGGCAGAGCAACTCTAGCTATTTGCTAGAAATGCTCTACAGGGTATTTTTATGATCTATAACAATGATTAAAAGTAATGGTTATAGAAATGAATATAATGATAACAAAACTGTATTGTGATTGTGCGCAAGTTGTAAATAGTGACCAGTTGCAATACAATGCATACATTGTCGTCGCTTTCCTGTCCAAGCTTTGTAACTACAGTTTTGTGGTTACGAGTTTTTCACGAAACTCGACTTTAAACAATTCTATAAAAGTTCTTTACAATTCTTTAAAACATGCCATAAAAAACTAAAAGCTTCGATCAAAATGGTATGTGTAAAAACAAATTCCAAATATATTGGGTGCAAATGGTTTAATTTGCTAAAATAGTTTCGCTACAGGGGGACCTTCGGAAAATTATGGAATATCGACCCATGTCAGTCTGTGCAGCCCGTGCAAACTGGCTATGATCGAAACGTTTCACTATGAGATGATTTTCAGAATATGTGCATTTTTGAAATATGTTATAATAGCTGTACTTTACTACTACTTTCAATCTGCTATTCATATTTTGGTATTACGGACAATTAGTTTGGTCCCTTTAAATGTGACGATTCACAAATGTTACAATAGTTCATAGTAGCGAATATGATGATAAATATAAATATGACAATGATAAACTACTTTATGTTGGATGAATGGATTATCAAGAAAAATGAACAATACTTGAGGTACAAAATTGATGTATAAAATGTCTTCAAAATGAAAATAAAGCAATATACCTTTACTTCATCAAAATATACTGAGCAAAAATGAAAACTTTACACCTACATTGCTTGTCATATTACTTCTAAATACAACAGGTAAATAAATCAAATGAATGTGCTTCGCATTGTTCATTGACTTGGTTTGTAAAACACTAAACGATTTGTTGATCTTAATCACAGGGATGAAAAACGGACCCTTTAAGTGTGTCCGTTTTTTCAGGTGTACAATTTTAACAGAATTTTACAAAATTTAAACCCTCAAAAATCCGAGCAGAAGAATTCAAACCATCTCAGACTGTACGGAATGGTAGTCTGACAAGTTATCAGTCACAAAATGTAAAAAAGCTTGCATAACATTGTTTGAGCTTTTAAAAAAATGATGTTTGAAAAGAAGAATTTTCATTATGTTGCAAAGCTTGAAATTTTACAATGCAATCTCCATAGGAAATTGAAATTGCTATTGCATGAACATCTGGGAAAATCCTAGTCGAAAAAAGGGTTCAAAAATCTCCTGTAAAGCTTGAATGATGTTTTAAAAAATCAATCGAAAACCGTGATAAATTTGTTAATATCAAGCATCTTAAATTCCCTATTTGTTTATGTAAAAGGGAGTTAATTCACAAAATTGACAGATTTGACCTTTATTTTAGAGCTTGCTACTAGTGATAAGAAATATTTTTTGTGTTTTTTTTTTTTTTGGCAACCCGGATACGACAAATTCCGAAAAAATAATGAATCGTTTCCTGTGCTTGTGCATATGTGACGTTATATGTAATTAGCTCTAAACGCATTAAGGGCCGTAACTCTGACATTAAAGGACACGAGGCAATGAAATTTCGACAAAACGATTGCTGAAAGCCTGGGAAATAACGTCAAAATATATCCTAGGCTTTTAGTTCGATAGTTTTCAAGAAACAAGAAATCTTGAAGTGTAAAGTTTTCATTTTTGTTCAGTATATTTCTAATACGATTGATCCCTCTTTTCATAACGATTTCTCAGATTGGTATAATATATTAAACTAATGGCAACAGAGAAAAATAAGACAATTTATGTACAAAATTAACAAACCATGGCATGGAAAACATTGGGCGTAAAAGTGATGATGCTAGTTATCAGTAATTTCCCGTTTCTATATCATTTATACATTTTAAAAAATTCTTTGTAAAAGGTTAAAGTCATGACTTCGGATAACAAGACTTGAATTTCCCCAACCACAAAACAACAGCTTTAAACAAGCTACTCATGGTAACAAGGATTTAGAAGATAAAAGATGCTTTGCAGACTAATAATGATTAATTATACTGTCTGCTTAACGGCAAACACTATGGAATTTGCATCACAAAGGTTATTTTAAAAACAATGCATTAGTTTTACTTCTCTCACGGGTAAAAGTTTGGCAAGAACTGAACTGACAAAGGTAAAGTAAGAGAAAAAGAAAAACCTATGCCAATCATATTCACTTAATGCCTTCGCTATTACGGCAAAGTAGCATGCTTTTCTCAACGCTAATTTCTGCAACACTTTTGATTTTAGACAGGTTTAAAATTTGTTGTTTGAGAAAAGATTAATCATTAAGAAAGTCAACTTTAGCCTGGAACGCTCTGTCTGTGATTTTGTCTGTGACAGTTATACAGAACTCGGCTTCTCCTATTCTTAGATTGATACTGAAGTTGACCTCATCCGGCCATCCTTCTTTAGGCGGTATCAACTCGATGGTTCCCACTTTTTTGCAGCCTTGAGCAGGGATACAGAGCTTGGTTCCGTCACGATCCGAGCACCAGAACTCGACAGGTGTCCGTTCAAACTTCCGGTCGGGCGTATCTCTCTTCCCGCCTATTTCATCATAGGAAATGGTTTCATTGTACTTGAGCCGTCTGCCGATGGGTATACATTCATGATAAACATCGGAGCAAAACGTTCCTGATGCTCTGATATTCCTTAACTGCATGTGCTTCGTCTCATTATACGGCTCCTCTACACGAAAACCGTACGAATACCTTGAGATCCTCTCAGCAATTCGGTTAGGGAAGATATTTGTCAATGTTGCTCCATACATGACATGGTTTCCCGGATCTTCAGGATATATCGGTGTAATTTTCGTACCCTCTAGCAATCTTCTGATTGATTCCTTCACATACGGGGACTCTGAAAACCCACCAACAGCTATAACAGCATCTACTTTCTGATCATTGATTATTCTTCTCACCTTCTCTATTATCTTCGGAACTATTTCTTCAAATAGACTTGCAACTACATCGGAGGGAAATTCTAATTTATCTTTCTTGAATTATATTTTACCTTTAAATTCTTCATTCGAGTCAATGCACTCTTTGATACTTTTTCCACATTCTTCACGGATTATATCAACAAAAGAAGGCGTTACTCTAATTCTCATGACTGTATCACTGTCCAGATGTACCTTTCTTTTCTTCTCCTCGAATTCTGACAGAACAGCACGATATGAACTGCGGTCTTCCTTCTCAAATCGTTCTAATACCCTCTCCCCAAACAGTTTCTTCAGTAAGTTCAGAAAAGCTTCATCAAGCCTACACGATCCTAATGCATCACCTGAGGCTCGGAAGATTTCCCTCAAATTTTCATCTGGCAGTACTTAATGTGTAGCAATGTCGACCGTACCGCCTGTAATGGATGCAGGCATATTGTAGGTTATGTTCGTCAATGCAGTAATTACAGACTATTTGATCTGTAGTTATGACATTTTGAAAGTAAAAACTCTAACATTTAGAAAAAAAATCATTGTTACATTAGATGAGGTTACCTCAAAAATTGAGAATTAAAGCTTATTTGCCACATAATGCCATATATACAACAATTGGGTATTTTTTTCACAATGTTGTTATATTAAGAAATGGAAAATGAAATTTAAATTTTTCAAAATATGACATACATATATACATAGCAAAAAAGTTTAGCAACAAAATGTAAATATATTTAGTAACAAAAATATATTTGTTATAACATGAAAGCAAATGTTTACACGATAGATTATAGTTAGAGAACACAAACAAATGAATTTTATACCGCCATCGCATGCGTCTCAGACTCCACGTCCGCATTTCCTGTTTTCATGTCTGCCATGGTATTTGTGTGTATGGAGCATAATTCTAGAAAACATTTACATATGAATATAATTGTCTTTGCCAAGCATGAAAAAGGCCAGTAAAAAGGGTTTTCTGCAACGCTGTGGGACTATGCCATGGACTTACGTTAGAAGGACGTTATATCGTTTGTGTGTTCCTGCGTGGCGAACCCGGCGATAAAGATGTCTTTTTGAATTTTGCGTATCTCAAAGCATAAGTTATCATTTGAGGATGCTATGTAAGCCATTTTTTGTGGTTTGAGATAGTCTCGGTCAAGGACGTCGAAGAAAAACGCCACGAGACGATGACAGTTTCTAACGTCACAGCAAAGATATTCCATAACAGCACCAAAACTTGCGAGTGGCTTCCACAGGAATTTCAACATAGAGTATTCACACTTACCATCCTTGATCGTCTCCACAGACGAAGGGTTACTAGACGTTGACCGTACACTGTAATTTCCCTGACGCTTCGCCATGAACGTACCAGACTTGACTGACATAAAGTCCTAAATGCTTTAAGCGTAAACAACGTTGATGGACTCCCATTATCATCCCTTTCTTTCTGTTTTTTTCCATAGAACACATTTGGTGCATTTAAGAAAGACGTGTACGTGATCGCAATGACGCGAATGACGTTCAATCCTTTGATAAAGTAGTGAAAATTGATACTGTACGAACAATTTAAGTGGATTAGAAATCGTTTCACTACTGTTCTTGCTAAAAAATGGCCTCATAATCGATACCGAATTCTATTGTGACTTTTTGTTTTGACCCCCTTACCTACGTCAAGACAATGTTTCTCACACACTTTTTAACGTTATCACAAAGCGACCTTTGAATGTTGTGCATAAATGCATACGCTAAAATGTATACTGTGCACAAAATGTTTAGCACACTTGGAAAATGTCCTTTCCTAGTCAAAAACCATTCCAAAATCCATAAAAATAAAACTCTAATGTGTTCGAAAATTCAATTTTCTAGCGCTTCCTGAAAATTTTGCTTCAAAATTCTTATGCGTTAGTTAGGTATCTTACGTTAAAGTGCACAGGGGTTAGATATCGAAAGTCAAGCAAATTTCAATGACGCAAATGTCCAGCATAAGCACTAGGACCGACATTCAATGTCTTCCCATGTTGCAGAGAAGCTTCCTGACCACACAGAAAGGAAGTTTGCCCATTCATACTGCAGATGACGCTCATTGCCAATGACGTTACAGACGTCATTACTTTCTCTAGCCTGACGTCCAACCATGTTCTTTGTGTGTTCTTTTGTTGGTGATTAAGCAGTTCAGGCGTAGATCATTCTGTATGTTCCTTGAAGTAAGTGGGTAGTGATTATCTTATTGAAATATCACAACGTTGTGTCGTTGTAAGACGGTCCAATGACAGGTTGGATAATTTAATCGCCGTACCCTTGCATCGTTTGGTTGCCATTAACTAAATTGAGGTCTGTTTAACTGTTTTCATCTATTCCTGCCTAAAAATGACGCTGTACTCGACGTAACAGTCTCAATGATGACGTTATTGACTTATTGGTATCAAGCCTTACGCATCTTCTCCAACCACAAATCCTGCCGTCAGTTAATGCCACGTAAAATGAGATTCGTCCGAACATCAGTCCAATGTCTCCTGAATCAATATCGAATCAATATCGATGTGTCAATACCCACTGACGCCTTGCCTGTCGATGCTTAACGTCATTGGCGTAAGATCGGAGTACCCAGATGCAAGTTGTGTGGAGCCTGTTCCGGACAGTCTGGTCACTAACGGTATACCTTGTGACGTCCTGGAGGAGTAGCACTAAATTCTTACTAGACAGGAATTCGAAACTTCATCAAGACGTCGCTGTGAAACGATCCTCTCTGAACGTCGTTTTACACGGTCTACAAGATTTAGGTCGGTCGTTGGTGGCTAAAGTTGCATAAACCAAGTGCCGTAGGCGCGTAATTGGAGACAATTGAAATGCAAAACGACATCTCTAACAGACATACCTGCTTGGAGCATGCAAAGAGCTCTCTGACGTCGAACTTACATCATCATTTCTCGCCTTCCCATAATCAATTTCAAAGAATTTGTAACAGTTAAATTGATTCTGCTAACAGATCTGTGTAATCGTGTGTTTTTGGACAAGCTAGACATTATCGATGTCACTGCACACGTGCCGCACTTGGTTTTTGCTTATCTAGACTTTGTCCAATACACCGAATGTTCACTCTACACATGCACTGTATGCGTAATGGTTGTCGATCGGGACAACTGAACAGCACAAAGCAATGTTCATTTAATTATCATAAACTGAAAAAATAATGTGTTAAAAAACGTGCTAAACTTTTTTTGCTCAATATATATAGCGGTTGTGAAATAAATATCACAGAAAATATATGTTTAACTTTTCAATTAACAAAGTCAGTGTTGCTAAACTTTTTTTACATGGTATACTATTTGACATCATTTGATAAACGATGTTTACACATTTTGAAGGCAAAGATAAAATTAATGTTATTTCCGGTTTTCAGCAATTTATTTGTTGTGTAAGTTAGTCGATATCAGTCTTTTGTAATTATATCCCGTGCCGATAGGCATGGCAATCGAGCAGCTACTTTGATGTGAAAGTTTGCTTACCACCAAGATCGAGGATAACATATTTAAAACCAACATGGAATTTCTCCAGCGTATCGTTTTGAGCTGCCCCCTTAATCGTGCATTTACTTTGACAATAAAAACTCGCCGCCTCAGGCTCTAGAACAAGTCGTAGTTGATCGCTTGTGATTCCTGCCTGTAAAGAAGCATATACAAATTAGCATGCAAATGTATTTGTTTTCACCACATTTTCTTAACAACAACAACAACAACATCAAACATGCAACACCTGGTTTTGATGTCCCAAATATATAATGTATGTTCCTAAAAAAGAGGAAAATACCAACATTAATATTTCCCCTTGGTTTCATTATTTCCTTTTCTATGTTTTACAAAATATATACTCAAAAGAAAAAGTTTAGTCAGTATTTTTGATTGTCAATTTTTCGGCAAAAATACAACATATCAGTGTAAAATTTCACACAATATTTGTTCAATCAACGCTTAACAAACATCTTTAAGTAATGTTGCTAAATTTTAGTTTTTAGGTTTGTACTAAAAGAATTTCAAAATATGACAGGTGCACTTGCTGCAGTTAAGGCGCAAGTCTTTTTCCTATATAAATGTATGCGAACCAAAGACAGTTGCCCAGATACAAAAAATCCACAATAAAATTGGTACCAGCCTACATGATTTTAGCACCCAGGCTTAATCAATTTGGCCAAAAAATGACAATGTTAGACACCATCTACCTAACCTACAAACTCTGGCGGTTTCCTGCAGTTTGAACTTGACAAGCACTTCCAGTTTTAAGCATTTGAGTAGTTGTTGTCAAAAATGGGCACATGCATGATAATTTGGGCATTGATACCTCTGAAAACAGCGTATCTGGAATAAACGTTAATTGTGACGTCATCAAGTTACGTCACATCTAATCTGACAAAAACATTAAAAATTGACTACACTGTAACCAATTTGTCCAATAATGACATTTTGTTTAAAAAAATCTGTCTCTTACATGCCTGGCCATTTACCCGAGAGTTGGCTTTTCGAGCATTGGCTCAGCCAAATCTCAGGCATTGTTTTGACAAATATTGAAAGTCAGTTATTTTTTCTAATTTTCTGTCTACAACAAAGAACTTTGTATCAGTGGTAAACCAGCGACTGGTCCTGATAGAAAGATTTCTTGAAAACGAAGTAAAATGCTAGGAGCAACAGGTTGGGTGCGGAAGTGACCATAATCTACTGTGAATTCCATTTAAAAGAAGTTTTCTCACTCATAGTCAACAAAGGGACTTCTATTCTACCAATAAATGATACAAAAATCGACTTTTCATGTCAATTAACAGGAATTTAGACTCTACAAAAAGTCATCCCTGAAGCTGTGACTTTTCAATTTGACCCCTTTTGGAATGAATCGTCGAAAAGAAGGTTAAGTAAAACACGGATATCATTTGAATTTCACCGACTTGTTCTAAATTGGTTGAAGATTATTATGAGTAAAACGTTTGGTATTGTATAACGTTTCAGACAAAATTGTTGACCAAAAACTTAATACTGACTAAACTTTTTCATCTCAGTATACTTTTAAGTGACATTTCACATTTGTTTCATTTTTCAAAAGTATGTCTTGATGCAAAGATTGTTTATTCTAATGCGTAGAAATGCTATCAATTTATTGAAGTTGTTATTTATAAGCGAGAAATGCGCCTTTAAAGTTGAGACAGAAATGACCAATTTTATATAAATCTGAACTGTTGTCCACAACAATTTGTTTAATTTTGGCACAAAAATATTTATTTCTCGTAAACGGTTCAATATTTTGACTTGAAATTTTCGGAATGTTCATATCTGACCAATCTCTGCATGCATAACATTTTGAGTCAACACGCTTAGACACGTATATCTGATTACTCACTGTAGGGCTGTTTCTCTGATTGTCATGGGAATAAAAATAACCATGAATAAAATCTACCCATAGTAATGAGTTTCAATGTGAACCAAACGTAAATATTCTGGTCCTTACACAAGATTGCTGGTGATAAAATATAATAAATAAAGACAAACCCTAACAGCAGCGACGTGCATGAACTGTTTGGCGGAGTCAGACCAGATGGCGGGAACAGTCAGAATCCAGAAAATATCGTCAGAAGTGATGCGTTCTCCTTTACTCTGTCGTACGGAATACAACAACCTCTTCCTTAGGTCAGTTATCACCATTGTAAAGATGTCTATCGCTGGCTTCTCCTTTCCTTCAGCGTCGGATATTTGTGTCTCTAGACTTAGTCTCTAATGGGAATAGAAAAAAAAAAATGATAAAATAGTACCATCTACTCACGTGTTATCGATCGCATAGATTCAACCGATTAACCTCTTTAAGTTTGACATGAAAAGTTGACAATTATGACTTCATCCTTGGAGATCACGGCAATTCTCTAAAACCATGATAATCCATCAATGAAATATTGATAGTACATTGTCAAGAAAATTGAAATGTTTATTGTGACAATATTTATTTTGCATGCATTTATTTAATGACAAAAACAATTTTACTGTCTTATCTAATTTGTACGCTTTTTTTGAATAATTATTGTAATGATACAATGAAAATCCACGGAAGATAAATTCAAATATACTAAAGGAAAAAAGAAACGAAACAACAAACAAATTTGATAATAAGTTAAATTTTGATCCTCCCTTAAAATCACCCTAGGTCCGTAGGTAAAATAAGCGAACGTTATGGTCCTGACATCATGACGTTAGACGTTGACGACCGCTTTTCGGGCGACCGTCCGTTGTTCAGTTCGTTCTAAGACGTTATTTCAAGCAAAATTTTGTCAAGCGATGCACACCAAAGTTAGCAGCAATTGCGGGTTGAGATGTTCCATTAGTAAACATCACAATTGCTACCAGACGAAGTCTTTGAATATGTTGCAAAATGATATGAGTGATTAAATCCAAACGAAAATCACTACCTTTTGTTGAGTCGACGTGCATCTACATAAATCGAAAGAGTTTTATGTAAAGTTTTGGTATTTAAAGGTTTGTACGTGAAAAATGTGTAAACGTCTGTTTTGACGTTATCTCATAGGTAAGACAGGTTCTAACGTAAACACAAAGATCAATATCAAGATATGTTCCCTTTAATAATCAGTAACAATTTTGACTCAATAACATAAAAAAATTAAGAGAAATAACAAAAAATAGTTGTTGCGTTTTTTCTTTCCCCTAGTATACATATAAGTTAATTACCTCTACCGAGTACAATTTCATTTTGAATCTCTCGAAGAAGTACCAGCCTTCGTGCTCCTCATTATCCGTGAGTTCTTCGTACTTCTCCTCGGCTTCAAACCCGAATGAGTTGAAAGTACCGTCTTTATTTAGCAATACGGATGAGGGTGCTTTAGACCTTTTCTTTGTGTACCCGCCATACTCCCATGTGTTCGTGTGTATGTCCAGCGGCTCATGGCTAAAATATGAAGAGTCAGAGCTACAGACAAGAGGAGATAATGGCTTTTCAAAATGTTAAACATCTTTCAATGTTCACTAAACGCTATGATTACACATGTGTACAATTTGTAACAAATAGAGTTAGAAAATAAGGATCTAATTGTATCTTAAGCAAAGATGCCGTACATGGAGCCTTGGTTTAAAGACACTGATGAAAAAAAGATTATCATGGTCGGATGAAGAGTTTCTTCAAAATGGGGGTCAACGTTCTTCAATAGGTGTTTGAACTCAATAATAGTTGCTTATGACTAAACAATAAGCCAAAAGGTGATCCGTCGGGTTCGTTTGAACCCCTCGAATCCTCCAGGATCTGCAGATGGTTATACGTACTAGAAGGAAAATGCATATCCACAATAAGTTGTACCAAAGTCGAGTGCGGCAGTGACGATCTTTTTGGGTGTCGGTGGCAGGACAGTGATACCGGTCAGCGACCGTGACACTCTCTGAGCCATGGCCGATTAACCTGAAATTAGTACGAAATTTTGTACAGTTAAGGTCACAGATTTCATTATTGAAGTGTCAACAGTGCTTAGCCATTTCTGAAAAAAAGGACCTGGTTTTGACGTCCCTTTTAGGAAAAGGCTAGGAGAAGCATAATAATAAAGATAAAGAAAAAAATATAACAATCTTCAAATTGGAGACAAATCGGCGACTCGGAGAATTTCTGTGATTCGCTTTTTTAACCTGCAGCCATAGGCATACCCCTTTACATCTGACACCATTTATTAAACGGTTCGGTTATTTTGCATAATGAAGTTAAACCGCAGTCGGTTTTCCGAAAATCACTAACCTAGATTTCAGGTGTAAATATATATACATTTTTAAAGTATAAATATCATAACGACACCATTTAACTTCTTTCTTAACCCTGTGCCAAACAAGATCTAGTTTTCACGTCCTTTACAAAAATGGTTTGGGAAAACATCGAGACTGAAGAAGAAAAATATACTAAAGGAAAAAAGAAACGCAACAAAAAAATTAATTTGGTCATGCGTTTTGTTTTTGTTTTTTCTCAAAATCACCATAATTCGCATACGTTTTTCAATGCATATTAAAACATGATCATTTGACTTTCTTGTGTCAAAATTTCATCAATGTCAAAGGTTGTACTTGCCATAAATATGCGTTTAAACGAGGGCGGTTTGGCGTCAACGTTAAATGCGTTCTTGCACGCGATCCAAACGGACTATAACGATGCCTGGCTGAAATTTGATTGCTGTACTGTTCATGAATAGCATCAACAGTTTTTCTCGATAACAGAATTTATTTCCGTAGGTAAAATAAACGCACGTTATGGTCCTGACGTAATGACGTTAGACGTTGACAGCCGCTTTTCGGGCGACCACCAGTTGTTCCATTAGTTCTGAGACGTTATCTCAAGTAATATTTAGTAAACCGATATACACCAAAGTCAGCAGCAGCTGCGGGTTGAGATGTTCCATTCGTAAACATCACAATTGCTACCGGACGACGTCTTTGAATAGGTTGCAAAACGATATTAGGGATTTAATCTAAACAAAAATCATTGCATTTTGTCGAGTCGACGTGCATCTACACAAATTAAAAGAGTTCTATGTAAAGTTTTCATATTTAAAGGCTTGCACGTGAGAAACGTGTAAACGTCTATTTTGACGTTATCTCGCAGGTAAGACAGGTTCTAACATAAACACAAAGATTAATATCAAGATACAGTACCCTCTAATTATCACTTACACTTTTGACTCAATAACATAAAAGAATTAAGAGAAATGACAAAAAATAGTTGTTGCGTTTCTTTTTTCCTCTAGTATATATTCTCAAAAGCTAAAAATGTTCTATGATTTATTGTACACAAACTAATTTTCAATTTGATTTTTTAACATCTATCTTGTCGTCATCAGCAGCTTTCAAATTTGGGAAAGGGTTAACTGAACCATGTGTCACGTTTTATAGCAAATGTTCCGAAGCCGATATAAAAGAAATAAGGTTACACTATTCACAATTGAAAGTAATCGCATATTATCCAGCACGATTAACCCGGCACATCTGCATATGTAATGACCCCACTTCGGCAGTGTTTTGTTAAGGTGCTCAACTGATGGAATGAATTTGCGCACGAAAATTAAATTGTCCCTGGTAAATTTGGGTGGACAATACCATATCAATAGAAAATAATGTATTTTTTCCATGTTACATTATCTAGAAAGGAATTAAAAACATTGATGGGAAAGCACAAAAACACTAAAAATGAGCATTCGTTTATAATAATGTATATTTCTTTTTTGAATCACAAATCCAGGGAGTATTAGGTTATTCATGGACACATGGATACTCCTGTCCCAAAGAAACGAGCAAGGAAACAATGATGATAAACAGTAGTTTTATCTTTTGAAGAATATCAATTATTTTTAATTTGCATTTTTGTTTTGTCAATACACTTTCTGAACTTTATGTATTATTGACATTTTTGAGAGGTTTCATGAATCCATTTTGTGCAGCTTAATTATCATGAAATAAGATAAGGATCAATTTAGCACAGGAAAATAGTTTGCAGACTATTGAGATCAAATTATAACTATTTCAGATACTTAGAAATTATCACATTTTCGTTATACCAATTAAAAAATAATTGACTCTTCAATAACCAAGCTTCTCGGATTCTATTAATTAAGGGATTTCGACTTGACAATCTTCATTTCTTTGGTTGTCACTCACTAATCACGCATCGGGTAAATGTACAGCAATGCTTATGATAACATGCTGTTTGAACTGGTTCAAGAAATTCCAGGACCACGGGATTATGTACACACAGCCATATACAACAAATAGATTGAACGATATTCATGTAATTAAATCAAAAGGCTCTTTCATATTTTTCCGTACATATATCTAACCCCCTTTCAGACAAGCCTTGGTTTAATTAGATTAGAAGCAATTAGCGAAAATTAGAATTTGAGTATCATTATGATAAGCATTTTCTCATTTTTCGTCATACGTTTTAATGCTTGAACTTATACATTTTATGGTTTTGGTGGTTTTTATTTTGTAATCTTCAACAGCTCTTAATTAATACAACCACAATATTTTGTTGTCTAGGAAACGGTTAATAAAAATTTGAAAATATATTTAGTGAAACGAAGAAAATGCTTTGAAATAATTCATCTGTTTTCGCTAACTGGTGATTTGATTTTGGAGGGGACGCGTAGGCAATGCCGCATGATTTGAACAGTTGGTCGCTCATCGGATTCTCATTCATGAGGTCCCGGATTCGAAATTCAGATGCTGCAAACATCCTTTCTGACAGAATTGTATGCAACTAATGGGTTGAAAATCGTTTACATATGTGGTCGAGCAGCTGGAGGCTCGATAAAGATGTTGTTGTGGTAACATGGATGAGAAATGACAGGAATCCAAGGTATTGTGCTCCAGCAGCTACGATATGGCTATAGTGCTAAGCTGAAAAGGCGCTCAACCCTAATCGATCAATAAACCAACATGAAGACAAAATATTTGACATTCTTTATAACCCCCTCCTACGATAAAATTAGTTGTGAAAATGTTAAATTTTATATGGGTTAAGTTTACCCTTTTCAAATGACTGATACGAAATTCGAAAACGTTGCATATGACACGGCAGGGTTTTATTTAACCCTTCCCAAACAATACCTTATTTTGCCAACCAAAATAGAAACTGCTTGGGAAAACACTGATAAACATCATTTTCTCCGTCTGTCTCATTATTTCCAGTGTTATATAACACTCAAATTCTATCATATTTCCCCTTTCCATTTAAAATAACGTAAGCCTTTTCCAAAACAGTACTTGTTTCTGACTTCCATCAACTTGGAAAAACACGAGTAAAAAGATGACAAGCAACATTTTCTTGATTTGTTTGGTTTGTTTGGATTTTGCGCCGTTTTAAACTACTATGATCATATCGCGGTGGCTAGAGCACCTAACCATGGATTCCTGGTATTTCTCTCACCATAACTACCACAACACCCTTACCGAGCATCCAGCTACTCCCCCACATAGGTTCACGATATCAAACCATTGTTGGGTGACATTTTGCCAGGAAGGGTATTTGCCGCGACCGGGTATCGAGCCCGGGACCTCTCGAATGAGAGACAGATGCGCTACTAACTGCGCCATAGCCGCGGCCTTTTCTTGATTTGTCTCAATATTTTCTTTGCCATATCGTAAACAAATCCGGTCTTTCTCAACAACCATTTGTCGTCTGTGGGAACTTCCAAATGGCGTTAGATTTTTTAGTATATTATGCTAAAATTAGATCGGTTTATACCTATGTAGATAGAGTTTTGTCATTGTGTTTGTCCGACTAAACGTCACTGCTTACTTGATAAAATTGATCCCTATTGGAACAGTAAATATACAGTTTCAGCTACTTTGGAAGGGTTAGATATTTTCTATATTTACCTGTGGTTATGACACCAACTTAAACTAGCCGCAGTCTCACATCGTTAATGTCACTGTTAGTAAGAAATTACACACGACATTTCACATTTCTGTCTCAACTGTCAACACAGGCATATTCCATACACATGGTGGAAAAAGAAACAAAAGAAAAATACATGATCACTTTCATCAAAGTTACACATGTAGTTGATCATGTCATACTAGTATCCATAAAACTTATATTCTTTCATCACACTGTGAACGCAAACTGAATCTCACAGTCAGTTTAAAATGACTTTTAAAGTAGAATTGTCCTCTTTTTCAGTAATTTTGGCGGTAAAGTCCATCTTCGTTTGAAGTTTACCTGGGGGTTTTACACTTGGGAATCCCCCAAAAATGTTTATTGTCGCGGCGTATTGTTATGACAATTGCATATAGAAAGGGGACTTAAAACCTCACATAATTTCAAAGTATATTGTGTTATTTCTCGTTGTGTTACTAAAGTCAATCACAAATGTGAAAGGCGTAGAGTAAGAACAATAGACGTGATGTATCCAAAGTTTAATCAACGACTGCTAATAGTATAATAAGCTATGTACATATATACAACGGTGAAGCATGCACGCTAGGGTATCATGTTACCATCACATCCCCCTTGTTTTCATAAAAAGAAAAGTAAACATGCATCCTGTAAAATGAAATCATTATCAATGAAAAATGCATGTAAAACAAAAACTCAAATTTTGTATATTCATGAAGTAAAGAGTTCTGAAAGTATTTACTCATAATTAACTAATCATAATACAATCTATTTGGTTTCACGATCCTGCCTGCCCTTGTTTGATAGGGGTGAAATTGGTTTGTAATTTTTTGTGAAATTCTCACGGAATCATTTAGAGGTTGTTTATGTGGAATTTGACCTTTGTCCTTGTTTGGGGATTGGCATGCGACTTGTGGGGTATTGCTCATAGCTGAGTCTGCGGCTGTGACATTTTCCCGGGCTAGGTTGAGTAACCTTCTATTGCGTCTATATTTAGCACCATCCTTATCCTGAACTATGTAGGATCTATCATTGCAGATATCTGTGATTTTACCAGTTTTCCAGATTTTTCCTACCTGCATATAAACATGATCATTTATCTTGAGAGGTGAAAGAGGTTTTGCTGTTTTGTCAAAGTAACCCTTTTGCTTCTTTCTTTGATTTTGCTTGCAAGTTTGAACCTTTTCATGATCAATTTTACTGGGTTCCAGATATTTGTCACTAACAGGCAATAAAGATTTGGTTCTTCTACCTATCAATAACTGAGATGGTGTGTAACCACAGCTTAGGGGAGTGTTGCGATATTCCATAAGTGAAATATATGGATCCTGGTTACATTCCTTCGCCTTAGTAAGTAACCTTTTCGCGATTTTAACGGCGTTTTCGGCAAGACCGTTTGACTGAGAATTCAAGGGACTAGAAAATAATTGATTAAAATTCCATTCTCTTGCAAATTCTGTCATCAGTTCTGAGGAAAATTGACCAGCATTGTCACTTTTCAAAGTTTCAGGTACCCCAAATGTTGAAAAATGTACTTTGAATTTTCTAATTACTGTGCTACTTTTCATGTCAGGCAAGTAATCAAGTAAGAAATAATGACTGTAAGAGTCAACTGTCAACAGATAATTTTTGTTGTCGAGCGTAAATATGTCTGCTGAAACATGTTGCCATGGTCGTCTTTGTATGTCATGCTGAGCTAATGGCTCTTTCGCGTTTGAATATTGGTATTTTTGACAAAGTTCACACTGTAAAACATGATCAGTCAGCTGTTTGGTCATACCGGGCCAGAATAATGCATCTTTAGCTCGTTGAACCGTTTTCTGTACACCCATGTGTGCAGAGTGCACGGACTTGATCATTTCCTGTCTGAGTGATTTTGGAATAACAATTGTCTGACCTCTAAAAATTAGGTCGTCTGCAAATGAAAGTTCATCCCTATGATTCCAATATTCGAGTACGGTTTTGGGACAATCTGACCTAGAAGCAGGCCATCCCTCTGATATGATAGATATCAGATTTTGCATCTGACTGTCGTCTTTGTACGACTGTCGTATGATATCAAGACGTCTGTCTGTGACAAAAGATGCTTGTAATACTGTATGCACATGTAAGTCGAGACCTTCTATGTCGAACGAATCAGTCTCCCTTAACGGTTGTCTAGACAGTAAGTCGGAAATGGGCACGTCCTTTCCTTTTACGTATACCACGTCAAGGTCATATTTTTGCAATTGAAGCATCATTCTTTGCAGTCGAGGTGGGGCTGCAGATAATGGCTTTTTCATAATTGCTGAAAGCGGTTTGTGGTCTGATCGCACAGTGACACGTCTTCCATAGACATATTGATGGAAACGTTTGCAACCGAACAAAATTGCCAACATTTCGCGTTCAATATTTGCATAACCCTGTTCTGTAGGTGTCAATGTCTTAGATGCATATGCAACAGGTCGTCCATCCTGCAGAATTGTAGCACCTAACCCTTGTTTCGACGCATCGCATTCAAGCGTAACGGGCTTTTTGTCATTGAAATAAGCTAAAACGGGACTTTCCGTAACAGTTATTTTCATTTTCTGAAAGGCCTTGGTCTGTGCGTCATCCCATAGGAACTCTGCGTCCTTTTTTAACAATGCTCGCATTGGAGCTGTCATTTCTGCCAAGTTTGGGGAAAACTTTTGCAGATAATTAATCATGCCAAGAACTGTCTCTAGCTCTTGCCTATTTTGTGGAATCGGCAAATTCTGAATAGCTTTAACCTTTGACGGATCTGGTTTGAGTCCGTTTGATGTAATAAGATGTCCAAAGAATGTGACTTCATTGACTCCTATTACACATTTGTCGGGGTTAAGCTTGACCCCTTTACGCTGAGCTTTATCGAGTACCAAACGAAGATTTGCGTCATGTTCCTGTCTAGTTTTACCATAGACCAATATATCATCTACGATTGCTGTCACACCCGTCATCCCCTCGAAAATTTCGTTGATCTTTTGATTAAACAGATCAGACGACGCTGAGATACCGAAGGGCAGTCTCAACCATCTATATCTCGAGAATGGTGTACTAAATGTAGTGAGATATGACGATTTTTCGTCTAGTTCAATGCTCCAATAAGCATGTGTGATGTCTAGCAACGAAAAGAATTTTGCGTCTGTCAGTCTAGAGGTAACGTCGTCTAACGTCGGCATCGGATAGTGAGGTCGTCGTATGGCTTCATTAAGCGCTTTCGGATCAAGACATATTCGTAACTGTCCTGTCTTGGGTTTTTCAACAATTACCAATGAATTAACCCAGTCTGTAGGTTCCGTTACCCTCTTTATTATGCCCTCCTTTTCTAAGCGACATAATTCATCCTGTAAGCGTGACCTAAGTGCTTCTGGCACCTTGCGCGGCGCGTTTACTACAGGTATGGCATCCGGTTTCAAGTAAAGTTTGCATTGACCTGGAATAACCCCTATTCCCGTAAACAAACTATCGTACTCGTGTAAAACCGTTGTCTTGTCAAGTGTCTTCATACTACTGTTATCTAGTGAATATGTCAACTTAATCAGTCCAAGGTCAACAGATGCTTGCAAGCTGAGTAGGGGAAGCGTGTTGCTGTCTACAATAAAGCATTCTGTGTTTGTAACTCGATCCTTATACCTAAGGTTCAGTGATACTTTTCCCTTGATTGGTAGTAAATTTCCCGTGTAGGAAGTAAGCTTTGTTTCTGCATTTTGAAGTGGACATTTAAGATTTAACCTTTGAAAATGTTTCAATGGTATGACAACTGCAGAGCTGCCAGTGTCAATCTTAAAATTGATTGGGACATGGGAAGGACCAACTTGAATTTGAACACAGGCACGGTCAGGCAAGGAAGTGAAAGTAGTTAAAGAATTTACCGTATTAATATGGCAATCCTTATCCTGAAAAGAACTATCACTTAACTCATTGTCATTGTCTACACTATTCACTTTGATTTTCTTTCGGCACAGTTTCTCAAAGTGATTCAATTTGCCACAAAAATAGCATTTCTGACCCTTAGCTGGACAAATGTCAGTTTTTGTGTGATTGCGGCCACAGTTTCCGCATGTCGATTGTTTTTTCTTATTTTGTTTCTTCTTCTGTCCACGTCCACCCTGGCGATTGTTTCCATCCTGGCGATTGTTGGAATAAGCTCCCTCCGTCCGTCCGTCGGATCGATTTTGTACCCGGTGGATCTCCTGATCCATCATCGCGGCCATCTGTTTTTGAGAGTACTCGAACGATTGGGCGATTTGGATCGTCTTATCCAGTGTGAGATCGCCACCTTCAGAAATCAATCTTTCCCGTATCCTTGGCGAGGTTGTTCCAATTATGATTCTGTCCCGGATCATATTGTCGAAATCCGGAAAATCACAGTCCTTTGCAGTTAAACGTAGCTTTGTAATGAAATTGTCCATAGATTCGCCTTCATTTTGTACGAGTGAGGAAAACTTACAACGCGCGAAAATTGGATTGTTTTTCGGCTCTACATGTTTTCTGAATCTCGTGAAGTAAGTGTCCAGTTTCTTGGAGTCGTCTTCGGCTATATCAGTCCATGTGGAGTGAATGTCTCTTCCTTTATCTCCAACCCATAAAAGCAGATATGCAACTTTCTCCGCCTCACTTTTTCGTTTGAGTGGTCCATCAAACATGAGATGCACATGTCTTTCAAATTTCTTCCACTGTTCGGGTAAGTTAGAATCATTCCAATCCATGTGTGGATGCGGTACGTTTAAATCCCACTTCTGACACCATGTGTTATTTCTCGTTGTGTTACTAAAGTCAATCACAAATGTGAAAGGCGTAGAGTAAGAACAATAGACGTGATGTATCCAAAGTTTAATCAACGACTGCTAATAGTATAATAAGCTATGTACATATATACAACGGTGAAGCATGCACGCTAGGGTATCATGTTACCATCACATATATTACCCGCAGTGTAAATATCATTTTTAGCAAATTTTCTTCATCTTGATGTGCTTTTGCAAATTTAAAGTCACAATTTTAGTATTTGCACTATGATATGCCAAACCTACGTGAAAAGATTTTATCGCATGAATTATTTTTCTGAAATTTGTCATTTTTCAACGCAGGTGTTTTATTTAATATTTTCATGTGTTTGGAAATAGCCGATAGAAAAAAACAGGGATCCAGGATCTAGAATAAAGGCTCTTCTGGCATTTGAGACCAGTACGGATCTAGATCAGCATCGATCTAAGTGAAGTCTAATCAGGACCTACGATTTTATGTTATAGTTTCTACGGGTATAAAAAGGAGAAAGCATGGATCCTGATCAGACTGCGTTTACACGCAGGCTGATAAGGATCCATGTTACTCTCAAATGTCATAGTGGATCTTTTCCTTGATCTCAATTCAAAAAATTAGACACAAATATCTAAATATTCGCTCTTTTACCATAAATAGAGAAAGATAAACTTATCTCAATATTTTGAGGGGCTCTTGATCCTTTCCCAAATAATGGCGTATTTTGACGCACCTTAATGTTAAAAAAATCAAAAGTATTGAAGGCAAGGTAGAAAATGATGATAACATCATTTTCGCCTGTTTCCTCCGTGTTTCGCATTCAACACATTTGAATTTGGACAGGCCAAAATCATGATTGTTTGGGAAAGGCTTTATCCCTGCATATTTGAACTGTCATGAGAGGGCTACGAAAAATAGCCTTGTATTATATCATATTTCGGTAAGGTTATTTTTTCCATCATTTTTTTGAAAACAGCATTTGCAAAATCAATTTTCAAAATCCCAAATTATTAAGATCCCGCCAAAAATTGTACCCCCTTTTTTGGCCTTATTTACCGCATAGCCTTGGCCTAAAAACACTGACAATAAAGGGTGGAAGGGGGAATTAACCCATTTCTTAAGAGAGGCTACTGTTGCCGACCCACTGGGTTTGGTTTTGGGAAACTTCGCAGAAAAAAAATTAAATTGCTGATTATCGGTATTTCCTTCACAGTTTTCTATACTATAACATGACGAGTTTCTACTTGCAAATTACTTGTAGGTCCGTAGGAAGGTGGGGCTGAGGCTTAGCCCCCTTCCAAATTTTGACAAAATACCGAATTTTCCATATTCTACACTGCAAATTTTAGCGGAAATCCATTTCACCCCCCCCCCCCCCCCCAAATATTCAGACACAGGAGCTTGAGCCTACCAAATATGAAATTGCTACTACTCCAAAAATATTACCGTTCAGTTTCTCCGTGAGTCCTGACCACCTGCACCTAAAATGGGGTTGTCAGAATGCCTTTTTTCAAACGCATACTTGGTTTGAACCATCACCCCTTCTCACCTGGGAAAAACGTCTGAATCCACCAGTTTGTGAAATACTCATTTATATATTAATTAACCCATTACTGCACAACGACGCCTTGTGACTCTTTCACAAGAAAATGTTTCAGAAATCATTGTTAAAGATTTTCCACAATGTTTTCTAAACCAAAATAGATCGATTTTAATATTTCATCAACATGAAATTGTCAGCTGCAACACCTTTCAAATTGGAACAGTCTAAAATTGTGTCGTATGGTAATGGGTTAATAGTGGATAGTTCGAAGTAAGGTCACTCTTTATTATTATATGAGCTCGGCATGCGTCATGCAGAAATAAATTATTATCTAATCTAAAGCTATTGTCCAGCAAGATTAACCCGGGACATCTGCATATGTAATGACCCCGCTTCGGCTTTGTTTTGTTAAGACGCTCCACTAACGGACTTTGCGCACGAAAATTAAGTTGTCCCGGGTTAACCTTGTTGGACAATATCCCCCACGTGGATATTTATGGACAAAAATAACAACAATAACCGTTACTGCTACAACTACATCTATATATTTGGGTTATGGTTTGTATCAGATTTAACACAACTTCAACAGTTTTAGTTAGAATTATACTAGTCAAAACTTATAATGTTCCATTTGGCTTTTGTCAAAATATACAATGTTAATTTGAAGACAAAATAAAAAAACGAATTTTCTATGTCAGCGAATAGTATAACAACTTTCGAATAAATAATGATGAAAATGTTACCAATATTATAGTAACAAGTGCATGTCGGATTGCGATGCAATACAGGAGTCCCCCACCGGATAACAAAAAATCCTTTCTTATAATATATCACCTATTACTAGATCTATAACTGTATACAAAATTTGAAGTTGCTAGCACATTAGGTTTTGGACAAAATGTCCCAAACAAAAATATAAGGGTAAAAACAACCAAGGGCTATAACTCCAAAAGTGGGCGGAGAAGAATGATTTTTGTACATGCCACTTGTCCTCAATGAGATCTGTAAGTGTACCAAGTTTGAAGTTGCTAGCACTGATGGCTCAGGAGATATGGTCCGGACAAAAATGTAAGGATAAAAAACAACAACAGACAATAACTAAAAAAGTGGATGTGGTAGAGTAACAGTTCTTGTGCATTACACTTCTTCTCAATGAGATCTACCAGTGTACAAAGTTTGAAGTTGCTAGGGCTTATGGTTTAGGAGATAAGTTCGGGACAAACATGTAAGGATAGAAACAACAAAGGGCAATAACTCAAAAAGTAGACATGGCAGAGTGACAGTTCTTGTACATGACACTTGTCCTCAATGATATCTATAAGTGTAGCAAGTTTGAAGTTGCTAGCACTTATGGTTTAGAAGATATGTTCCGAACAAAAATGTAAAGGTAAAAACAACAAAGGGCAATAACTCAAATAATGGGGGTGTGGCAGAGTAACAGTTCTTGTACATGACACTTGTCCTCAATGAGATCTATAAATGTACTAAGTTTGAAGTTGCTAGCACTTTTAGTTTAGGAGATATGATCCGGACAAGAATGTAAGACTAAAAACAACAAAGGGCAATAACTCAAAAAGTGGACATGGCATAGTAACAGTTCTTGAACATGACACTTGTCCTCGATAAGATCTATCAGTGTACAAAGTTTGAAGTTGCTAGCACTTATGATTTAGGAGATATATTCCGGACAAAAATGCAAGGGTAAAAACAACAAAGGGCAATAACTCAAAAAGTGGGCGTGACACAATAACAGTTCTTAAACATGACACTTGTCCTCAATAAGATCTATAAGTGTACCAAGTTTGAAGTTGCTAGCACTTATAGTTTAGGAGATATGATCCGGACAAGAATGTAAGGCTAAAAACAACAAAGGGCAAAAACTAAAAAAGTGGGCGTAATAGAGTTATGGTTCTTAAACACGACACTTTTCCTCAATGAGATCTATAAGTGTACAAAGTTTGAAGTTGTTAGCACTTATAGTTTAGGAGATATGATCCGGACAAGAATGTAAGGCTAAAAACAACAAAGGGCAATAACTCAAAAAGTGGACGTGGCAGAGTTATGGTTCTTAAACATGACACTTTTCCTCAATGAGATCTATAAGTGTACAAAGTTTGAAGTTGCTAGCACTTATAGTTTAGGAGATATGATCCGGACAAGAATGTAAGGCTAAAAACAACAAAGGGCAATAACTCAAAAAGTGGGCGTGGCAGAGTTATGGTTCTTAAACATGACACTTCTCCGCAGTGAGATCTATCAGTGTACAAAGTTTGAAGTTGCTAGCACACATAGTTTAGGAGATACGTTCCGGACAAGAATGTAAGGGTAAAAACAACAAAGGGCAATAACTCAAAAAGTGGGCGTGGCAGAGTTATGGTTCTTAAATATGACACTTCTCCTCAGTGAGATCTATAAGTGTACAAAGTTTGAAGTTGCTAGCACTTATAGTTTAGGAGATACGTTCCGGACAAGAATGTAAGGGTAAAAACAACAAAGGGCAATAACTCAAAAAGTGGGCGTGGCAGAGTTATGGTTCTTGAACATGACACTTCTCCTCAATAAGATCTATAAGTGTACCAAGTTTGAAGTTGTTAGCACATATGGTTTAGAAGATATAGCCCGGACAAAAGTGTGACGGACGGACGGACGGACAGACGGAATCGAGCAAACCTATAGTCCCCCAACCGGTAACCGGTGGGGGACTAATAAATTATTGGAATTGAGACACGATTCGCAATACTCCCAATTTCGATTTTTACATTGGTGGGTGGGATATTTTGCATAGAATCGGTTTTTATATTGAAAATATCGCTTGAATTCTTTTTTCTTTCGATGTT
Organism: Fragum sueziense; assembly: GCA_963680895.1. Taxonomy (NCBI): domain Eukaryota; kingdom Metazoa; phylum Mollusca; class Bivalvia; order Cardiida; family Cardiidae; genus Fragum; species Fragum sueziense. The sequence continues at coordinate 49,467,146 of OY804606.1, read as the reverse complement.
TCTTTATTAGTCTACCACTGATGTTGACAAATAAACAAAACAAATTTTAGGGTTGAATAATGTCGAAAATTTACAATCGCTTGTTACAGTGAATTTCGAAATGAGACCACTTGTCTTGTATAAAATCTTCTAGAGTTTCAATTACTCAGCATTACTTCTCACTGACGTGAAATATTTCTTAAATGGTCATTCTAAGAAAGTAATGAATACTTCCGATAAGACAGTTGTACACTTTTGAAAAATGAATAAATCAAAGTGGTGCGTTACAAGTTTTGACTAGTATATAAGGGAGTTCATTTGTCTATTGTATATAATCATTGTGTTTATTTTGGATAAGTCAAACTTCCTGATCCAACATTTCAATATAAGTTAATTCTTCAGAACTTCGACATCACTAAACAAACACATTTTTGTTTCAAATCTTTATTAACAATACATGTATATCAAACATTGAAACTGCGAAAAATATGATAGGCCAGAACAAAAATGTAGGTCCTACATGCGCCTGAGTCTGTAGTCTACATGTATATACAATAAGTTATGAGTATTATTTAAGAAATAATCCATGTTTCTACCGTTAATTATCAATATTTAACAATGGTTCTGACTTTGGTGGCACAATAGATATCCCACGGAGCGATAACTCCCATCTACTAGCCTACCTCAGAAACGTGGTTCAATGATGTTTTACCACGACAGAACATGGATTATTTCTACCTTGACAGGAAGCAAACATAACGCTAAACTTAAGCAAACGAAAGTGTTGATTTCTCCCAGCTTGAGCTTGAGCTTGAACAGTTTTTTTTAATTAACACAAACTTTGTCCTACAAAGACGATTGTCAACTAAACATACAATTGAAAATGCGTCAACATTACAATTACTAGTATCTTAATTTCAATTTTACACGAGATAACTATAACAAATATATTTCGGAAATCATTGAGAACCGAAAACACATGCCTAATTTTCAAAACACATACACTTACCACATAAAGTAACGCAACATTTTCAAGTTTCAATATTTTTGTTTTTAACAAACCAGGATCAAAAATGGTACTTTCTATAGTTCGCAAGGAAAGATTATGATAGAAATTTTAAATGAGATATTTCAATTTCCAACGAACAAGCCATAATTACGTTCCTTTATTATTTTACGTTAAACACGTCCTAACGTCTTGCAAGTTAAGAAACAATCCTAAAAGATAGTTTTACTGATAGTTTGTTGTCAGTTACACAGTAAAAACACAAAAGAATATCATTTTGTGCACTAAGCGTCATGTCATAATTTCCGGAAAACAGCCGTCGACATATCACTTGAATTTGAAGTCTGAAAAATTCAATTGGCAAGGACTTAAAAGCTTGGCGTCCAAATTTTTTTCAATTTCAATGTTGTGGTACCATTTTATAGCAAACGCCAAAGTGCAGGATTGATCCAGATCATCGACTGGGCCAGTTACAATCAGTCGGTAGGGTATTAGCCAAAGAGCTTTGAACATTGGAACAAATTCCTAATAGCCGCAGATTCCACATAAATGAACATTGGCAGACATGGGTAAGCCAACGCAAATGAATTAATCAACCAGAAGCAAACCGTTTTATATCTGTTAATGACTAAATTTTGGGATAATTTTCGCCATTTAAGACAACTTATCCATCCAAAGACGGTCTGATTCAGTTCAAGAGTCGCAGGTCTGTGCTTCGGATGTTTGCATAAATTCATGGAATTCACCCAAACGCCTTGGCGGGCGGGCTGGGACAAACAAATGAAATTCCAAAGACGATATTCGTAAGTACGTTGACAATGTGTTGCGCCCTGTTGTCTCTGATATTATGTAGGAAGAGTCAATGGGATGTTGCAAAAGGATGGCGCCCCTGCACACACTGTTGCTTTCACACGACGGTTGTGCAGCAAAACAAGGTTACTGCCCTTATTCGAGAACACGTCTGGTATCGAATACTTTTGGGATTGTCTGAAAATGTGCGTTCGTGGTAGTCTTAATCCTCCAATAAACCTACTTTGCGAACGAACAATCCTTCAGGATGAGTGGACTAAGTTTCTTTAACATCAAACCGCTCCAAAAATGGTGTCGATGTGACGAACATGTCAGGTTTTTTTTTATGAAAACAAGGGATGATTATAACAATGAAATTGTTTGTGACTTTTGAATTTACACCGGGTGTCTTTGGGTTGAAATTTCTGTCTGTAAATGTCTTAGCATACTTATGATGTTTCGTTTACTGTTTGATGAAATGTTACAGATAATGTCAAATCAAAGATATCCTTAAATTTGTTAACACGTTTTCAGATATTTGTTATTGAATGAGTGTTGCGTTACTTTATGTGGTAAGTGTAGTAGATGAATTTGAGACTCAATGCCAAATTGATACAAATACTTATAGTCTAAAATAAACATTACAACTTGTTAATACATGTATATAAATGATAACATTTTAGCCAGGTTCTGGAAAAGAGTCATAAAAGGCTTTTGAGCCAAACTTGTGTCCAAGAACCATGTCGTTCTCCAATATCTCCTCCTTGGGCTGTAGCAACCAAAAGAGTGCAGCATGGATCCTGGTCAGACTGCTTTTAATAAAAACATGCTAATCGTGAAACGCGGTTGTCTCAAATGCTATAAGGGACCTTTTTCCAGATCCCAGCCTATTTATATTTTGTTCACTTTTAGAAAAGCTGACCAGGCCTCGCCCTAAGATAATTTAAGTCACAAGTATGGATCAAGGGAGGTAAATGGAAGACATAACAAACTGTAGTCTTTACTTTTCACTTTCATCGAATCTGTCTTTGTTTATACTACAAACAAGACAAACAAGAGATGTTTGTAAAACATATATGCCCCCTCAAGGGCCTACATTTGATGTAGGTCAAAGTCCAAGGTCAAGTTAACAAGGTCCAAGGTCATGGTCACATATGAAAGGTCTTGGTAGGAGGTGTCTATGTGTGAAATATCAAAGCTGTATATGTAAAAGTAAAATGAAACATAGGCCAGGTTAAAGTTTTTAAAAGTAGGCCAAATGCCAAGGTCAAGGTCATGGTCAAATGTGAAAGGTCTTGGTTAGAGGTGTCCATGTGTGAAATATCAAGGCTGTAGGTGTAAAAACTAAAAGGACATGACATATATGCCTAGTTTCAGTCTTTTTAAAAGTAGGTCAAACTCCAAGGTCAAGGTTGCAATATTCAAAGTCATGGTCAAATGCCAAAGGTCTTGGTAGGAGGTGTCTATGTGTGAAATATCAAGGCTGTAGGTGTAATAGGACACAAGATAAAGGCTAGGTTAAAGATTTCTAAAAGTATGTAAAAAATAAAGGTCCATGTCATACAGGCCAAGGTCATGGTCAAATGTGAAAGGTCTTGGTAGGGGGTGTCCATGTGTAAAATATTGAGACTGTATAGGTAACAGGGCATATGAGATATTGGCCTAGTTTAAGTTTTTTAAAAGTAGGTCAAACTCCAAGGTCAAGGTCCAAAGTCATGGTCAAACGTGAAATACCTTGGTTGGAAGTGACCACGTGTGAAATATCAAGGCTGTATACTATAGTTTGTAAAATGACATAAAATATAGGCCAGGTTAATTTATTATTAAAGTAGGTTAAACACCAAGGACAACGTCACAAGGTCCAAGGTCATGGTCAAATGTGAAAGGTCTTGGTCATAGGTGTCTATGTGTGAAATACCAAGGCTGTATGTGTAAAAGGACATGATATATGGGTTAGATTAAAAAAATTTTAAAGTAGGACAAAGTCCAAGGTCAAGGTCACAAGGTCCAAGGTCATGGTCAAATGTGAAAGGTCTTGGTAAGATGTGTCCATGTGTGAAATACCAAGGCTGTGTGTGTAATAGCACATTAGATATAGGTCCAGTTTAATTTATTTAAAAGTAGGTCAAACTCCAAGGTCAAGGCCACATGGTCCAAGGTCATAGTCGTATGTGATAGGTCTTGGTCGGAGGTTTCCATGTGTCAAATATCAAGGCTGTATGTGTAAAAGGCCATGATATATCGGCCAGGTTAAAGTTTTTCAAAAGTAGGTCAAACTCCAAGGTCAAAGTCACAGAGTCCAAGGTCATGGTCAATTATGAAAGGTCTTGGTAAGATGTGTCCATGTGTGAAATATCAAGGCTGTATTTGTAAAAGGTCATGAGATAATTGCCGGGTTTAATTTTTTTAAAGTAGGTCAAACTCCAAGGTCAATGTCACAAGGTCCAAGGTCATGGTTAAATCTGAACGATGTTGATAGGAGGTATCTATATGTGAGATATCAAGGCTGTATGTGTAAAAGGACATGAGATATAGACAAGGTTAAGAATTAAGTGTAAAAATCAACAAAGGGCAATAACTCCAAGAATTTGATTGACAGAGTTACGGTTCTTGTGCACTGCACCTCTCCATAATGAAATCTATTCACCTGTAAAGTTTCATGATTCTACCTTACATATTATATGAGTTGTGCTCCGGACAAGAATCAAGTTATAAACTCAACAAAGGGCAATAACTCAGACAATTTGATCGGCAGAGTTACGATTCTTGTGCACTGCACCTCTCCATAATGAGATCTATCCACCTATTTAGTTTCATGATTCTACCTTACATACTTTTTGAGTTATGCTCCGGACAATAATCAAGTTTGAAAATCAACAAAGGGCAGTAACTCAAAAAATTTGATCGGCAGAGTTACGGTTCTTGTGCACTGCACCTCTCCATAATGAGATCTATTCACCTGTAAAGTTTCATGATTCTACCTAATATAGTTTTTGAGTTATGCTCCGGACAAAAATCAAGTTTGAAAATCAACAAAGGGCAATAACTCAAAAAATTTAATCAGCAGAGTTACGGTTCTTGTGCACTGCACCTCTCCATAATGAGATCTATTTACCTGTAAAGTTTCATGATTCTACCTTACATACTTTTTGAGTTATGCTCCGGACAAGAATCAAGTTATAAAATCAACAAAGGGCAATAACTCAAAAAAATTGATCGGAAGAGTTACGGTTCTTGTGCACTGCACCTCTCCATAATGAGATCTATCCACCTATGAAGTTTCATGATTCTACCTTTAATACTTTTCGAGTTATGCTCCGGACAAGGTTTGGTCTACGGACAGACCGACCGACATACGGACCGACCGACCGACCGACCGACCGACCGACCTTCCGACCGACCGACACTTGCAAAACAATATACCCCCATTTTCTTCGAAAGGGGGCATAATAATTCAGCGAATCGCTTCCAAATAAATGGCTCTACACATATAGATGTTGTGCTTAAACAATTAACGACTACAGGCGGAAAATTGTGTCACATTTGCAATGCTCTCAAAACAAATTATATTCTATAATTCGATACGTAACTGAACGTGTGACAACTCATATAGGTTGTTCCTTTTACTGTTGATTCCTTGAAATTTTAATTCTTACTCTCCCTAATCATGCTTTTATATCTAAAGTGATCCCATGAAAAACAAGAATTGCCCGTGGACAATAAAGCTCGTCCTAAGGGGAGCTTGTCACAAAGAAAAGTCATTTCCTAGGTAAAGGTATAAGGTCATGTGTAAAAGGACATGAAATATAGGCCAGGTTAAAGTTTCTTAAAAGTAGATAAAACTCCAAGACCAATGTCACAAGGTCCAATCTCATGGTCAAATGTGAACGGTGTTGGTAGGAGATGTCCATGTGTGGAATATCAAGGCTGTATCAGTAAAAGGACAAGAGATAAAGGCCAGGTTAAAGTTTTTTTTTAAAAAAATAGGTCAAACTCCAAGGTCATGGTCAAATGTGTTGGGGAAGGTGTCCATATGTGAAATATCGAGGCAGCATGCGTAAAAGAGCATGAAATAAAGGCCAGATTAAAGTAGATTAAACTCCAAGGTCAAGGTCACAAAGTGCAGATCACGGTGAAATGAGAATGGTATTGGTAGGAGGTGTCCATGTGTGAAATATCAAGGCTGTATGTGTAAAAGGACATGAAACATAGGCCAGATTAAAGTCTTTTAAAAGTAGGTTAAACTCCATGGTCAACGTCACAAAGTCCAAGGTCATGGTCAAATGTGAATGGTGTTGATCGGAGGCGTCAATGCGTGAAATATCAAGGCTGTATATGTAATAGGGCATAGGATATAGGCCAGGTTAAAGTTTTTTAGGCCAGGTTAAAGTTTGGTTAAAGTAGGTCAAACTCCAATGTCAAGGTCACAAGGTCAAAGGTAATGGTCCCAAATGAAAGGTGAAATATCAAGGCTTTTTCTGCGGACGCTGACGCCGACGCCGACATCCGAGGGTATGACAATAGCTCTTTCGTCCTGGGCAAGCTAACAAAAGTTGTCTTGGCCAATATACGAGCCTGCTGTTGACCTGACAGTGACCAACCTCTATAGATCAGGCAGATCTTTATTACAATATGGACAAGTCGACTTTACTTGGAGCCATTTCTTTAAGCAATCAGTGTGGAATATATGGCCACAGGAAAGATATTTGCCACTTTGGAGTTCCCCTAAACATACTGCACAATCATTTTCATAATTAGATATTTGTTCTTCTGAAGCATCGGGTATGAGGTCCATCTTCTTAATAAGGGTTCTACGTTTTTGAAAACTCTTCCATTCTTCAAGTAAACGTAGACAGGAACCATGCAAAAAGTTTGTGGTTATTGCGATAAAATTGGATATAAAACGACCATCAAAGTACGGTGAAAAGATGCGGTAATAAGACATCAGACCGACACAGGGTACTACTATTAAAGATTTGAGTACTCTTGTGTAATAGATAGAGTCGGATATCCTGTCATTTGGATCATCAGTGTACCATGAGATCGACACAAGACAAAATTCGACAACACTCAACAACGCTCGCGGAGGAAGCATCAAAACACCTGTAATGTTTAACAGCATCCAGAGGTCAAAGTGGTAATGTGTAGCCAGGTAATAATTGAAATATATTGGTCCGGTAACTATCAAGATCGCGAAAACTACGACGCGAGAGTAAGCAATCCATGACTTTACTTCTCCGCTATTAAGGATGAATAAAAAATTGTTTGCAGATAAATCCCATAAATGACAAGCTATTATACAAAGTAATATAAGAAAAACAAATGCCATTTTCTCACCTCGTTCGACTGGATTTACAGATAAAACGCCAACCTGTAAACACAGTACTAATGTTTCCGAGAAAAATATATATCCCCCATTATCGGCAAACACTTCCATGAAGTTAAAGGTTCCTATAACGAGAAACCTACTGATGACGACTGCGAAGTTTGAGAGCGTCCACATAGTCGAGGCAACAGAAACTAGAATTACAGGCGTAGTTGTCCAGTGACCTACAAAACCTATACAGTGCTTAATGGTCAAAGTCTCTTCTAACCCGAATAGAGCAACATTTACGATAAAACCAGAAGAATAGTATATAATGGCAAATGTTGTATTCAAATCCCTTAAAACCCCTAGACTTGGAAGTGCAATTGCATTTATAAATTCTTGAACATTTTCTAAGTTTTGTTGGCCAATGTTTCTATAATTTTCGTCATCAGCAATTATAAAACCGATTTGTGTTACGGAAATTAGTGAAAGCATGATCTTGGTCAAATAATAGTAAACTGGAGACAAAATGTACAAAAAATACCCAGCCATACATACGACGTGCACACATAAAACAAAGGCAAGCATAAAACAGAAAAATATGTTCAAAACATCAACATTTTCATATCGATAGTTGAGAAACATCAGATAAGCTGCCAGAGTTACGGCCACGAGACATAGCGGGCTCCACCAGTATTCTTCCAGTCCCTCTGTAAGTCGTGTCTCGTCCGAACAGGCTCCTGTAGCCTCGCTGTGTATCAACCAATAGGACGTGTCCACCAACCAACCAACTATAATGTCCAGCATGAGCGTGCTATATATCATCAACAGTCGCGTCTTCTCAACCTCCTGGCTATTAAACATGATCATCGCACCTGTTATAGAAAAATAAGTATAAGTCACCATAAGTATGATATAAACTTAATGTGCATTGACCGTCACAGAAGAAATATGCTGATCTATTTAGCCAGATGTCCATTTCTGATGACTTTTCATACCAAGTTAAGTACGTGTATTATATATACACTAATTTCTACCTTCTGAAAACGTTTCTTTTTACTTGAAATGAGAAAATGTCCTTAAAAATCAAAATGTATTATAGAGATTCAGATCAAGGTCAGTATGTAACGCTTCCCGGTTGTTATTTAAAACGCCATAATTAGGTTTTGAATTAGGTCAATCCTTTCCAAAATAAGACATTCTTTTTATGTTCCTTGTAGTGAAAACTTAAGAAAACATTTGGACAAAAAATGAAAATGCTACAAACAGTTTTTGCATTTTTCTAAATATCGTATGTAATTTAATTAGCAAAATTGTACTCAATCATATCATAACTGCCGAAGGTTTGAGGTTTGTAAAAGTGTTTGAGTTATCTTTAGATGACATTTTACCTATACTTCGTGCGGCAACGAGTGTGTCTTCTGGAAGTGCATACTGTGAGTACGGCGCCAACAACACCCACTGATGAATAAGGAACAACAGGGGTAGTCTAACAACGATCTCCAGACCATACTGCATGTTGGGACTCAGCGAGGACTTGAAGGAGACTATACGATCCCCCAGATACTTGTGTATGTTCGTGCTCATCTCTCGTACAGACATCGTGTTACAAACGAATTATCTGAAAGGCGAAAATTCAATGCAAGTATACTGAGCAAAAAAAGTTTAGCACACTCGGAAAATGTTTGTTCCTAGTCAAAAACTATTCCAAACTCCTTAAAAAGAAAATACTAATGTGTTTGTAAATTCAATTTTCTGGCGCTTTATGAAAATTTTGTTTCAAAGTTCTAAAGCTTTAATTAGGTATTTTACGTTAAAGTGCACAGGGGTCAGATGCCGAAAGTCAAGCAAATTTCAATGACGCGAATGTCCAGCATTAGCAGCTAGGACCGCAGTTCAATGTTTTCCCATGTTGCAGACAAGCTTCCTGACCACACAGAAATGAATTTTGCCGATTCATAATGCAGATGACGCTCAAGGCCACTGACGTTACAGGCGTCATTAACTTTCTCTAGCCTGACGTCCATCAAGGTTCTTCATGTGTTCTTTTGCTGGTTATTAAGCAGGTCAGGCGTAGATCATTCTGTATGTTCTTTTGAGTAAGTGGGCGGTGATTATCTTACTAAAATATCACAACGTTGTGTCGTTGTAAGACGGTCCAGTAGCAGGTTGGATGATTTCATTGCAGTACCCTTGCACCTTTTGGTTACCATTAAGTGAATTGAGGTCTGTTTAACTGCTGCCATCCATTCCTGCCCAATTAATGACGCTGCACTCGACGTATCAGTCTCGCTGATGACGTTATTGGTATCCAGCCTTATGCATCTTCTCCAACCACAAATCCTGCCGTCTGTTAATGACACGTATAATGAGATTCGTCCGTACATAAGTCAAATGTCTCCTGAATCAATATCGATGTGTCCATACCCACTGGAGCCTTGCCTGTCGATGCTTAACGTCATTGGCGTAAGATCGGAGGACATTGATGCTAATTGCGATGAGCCTGTTCCGGACAGTCTGGTCACTAATGGTATACCCTGTGACGTCCTGGAGGAGTAGCACTAAATTCTTACTAGATCTGTTACGTCGTCAGGACGTCGCTGTGAAACGATCCTCCTTGAACGTCGTTTTACACGGACTGCAAGATTTTGATCGGTCGTTGGCGGCTAAAAATGCATATATCAAGTGCCGTAGGCGCGTAATTGTCAATTCGGGCCAAATGAAATGCAAAGCGACATCTCTAACAGACATACCTGCTTGGAGCATGCAAAGAGCTCTCTGACGTCGAACTTACGTCATCATTTCTCGCCTACCCATTATCAATTTCAAAGAACTTGTAACGGTTAAATTGATTCTGCTAACAGATCGTGTGTTTTTGGACAAGATAGACATAATCAATGTCACTGCACACGTGCCGCACGTGACTTTTGCTAATCTGGACTTTGTCCAATACACTGAATGTTCACTCTGCACATGCACTGTATGCGTAATGGTTGTTGATCGGGACAACTGAACATTAAAAAGCAATGTTCATGTAATTATCATAAACTGAAAAATGATGTGTTTAAAAAACATGCTAAACTTTTTTGCACAGTATAATAACAAAATAATTCAAATCCGCATACCCACATAGAAAAAGTATACACTTAAAGGCACTTCAAATGCAATATCTACATTTTTCATCATACATGTAATTCGAACAACAATGCAGTATTTTTCTACAAATTTTTCAGCAAACATAAATCAATAACGTTTACATATTTTCTGTAGATTTCATTAAAATTGCATCATCCATGTTTTCACGTGCGAAACAATAATAAAATTAGGCGCACCTATCTTTTTTAGAAATGTTTTGTACGTGTCAGCAATAGACGAAATCATCAAATGTATTGTCTTAGGGATTAGTTTTTCGCCTTTTTTCTCCAAAAAAATTCAACGGTTGGAACAGGCACTTAGGGTCGAGTGGATAAACATCCCGCAAAGACTCATTATAAATTATGGTTTGTCATTGAGAAGGAGGTGCCATCGTGTCATCAAGGCCCACGGCGGATACATAGAATATTAGATGACAATGAGAAACTTTATTTCTGAACATCACATGAATAACTTAAATTTACGCTATCAGCTCGCGCGGCTTTATTGAGACCTTTTTTCTTTTCTAGTCATATTAAATGAACTGCAAATTTGATATTTTCTAGTCATTATTTCATTATGAACATTAAAGATATTAAGTCAATATAACTGAATTAAATTTGTTGAAAAAAATATGAAAAATAGTGCAGTTGAATGTTGCGTTACAAGTGTCTTTTTGTACATATTGTCTACCCGATATCGGTATTTTTGACTTACGCGCTAGTCGGCCCGAGGTCAACATTATTAATAATAATGATAATTCGAGATGAGACGATACACATGTAAGACAAAAATCTAATTTTAAAAAGAATTTGTTTTATAACTCCTGGTCAGCAGACTAACTCGAACCAATACATTTCATTTAATAGACCCCTTTCGATTATCGTTTTAGCCCGTACCTATGAGCCGCTTCCGGTGGCAAACAATGGGTTTATGGGAAGTTAACATTGTATTAACACAGACACGGTTCCAATTTGTTACTAAAAATAGCAACACATCAGCCTGTTTCTGTATGCCAGATCGATGCTCTGACCCAATTCAGAGCAAAGCATCCCACGTGCATTGGCAATGAACAGTGATTGGTCATAGTTGTCATCAAAGGACGACTTCCGGTGGCTGTTGTGGAGGGGGGGGGGGGGCTTAGTGGAAATAAGCCAATTGTCAAATAGTCCATGATTCAGTAAAATTATGTTTCTCATTGGTATCGCGTGACATCATACAAATCAGAATTTCTATTTTTTAACTCTAATCGGTTGTAACTATACTCAGTTCCAAAAGAAAGTGTGCACTTTTAACTTTCTAATATCTCGATACTGTCAACCACAAGGAAATTTTGTACGACATATCTCAAGACTATTGACAAACGATATATTGATGAAGAAATCACATAGCACGCACGAATTTTCGGACTGATTGGGATTTAGCATTTTAGTGATTTATGTATGCCTCGTGTGCTGGATGAGTTATCGATCAGAAATTACACTCGCTGCACTCCTTTTGGCATATCGTAGCATGAAATCACATTTTCATTACATTTTTACATAGCGCATTAGCGTGAAACGAATTACAATTAACGTTGGTGAGCAAGACCGAACCTGGTGAAAACAAAAACCTTCCGAAAATTTGAATTTGTACGGTATTTATCTTCTAATAGCAATTGGTCATTTGTATGGCAACTTAAAGGCTAACAAATTCGCTTTAGAACGTTATTGCACCGTTCGACGGCAATTCACTAGACTACTAACGTAGTGATTGCTAACGTTGACGTACACGTAACGTCTACAAGAAAGTTCAAGCTTTAACTTGGAAATGGCTTGGAAGGCCTGGCCAAACCCTACAACGCCATATAAACTTGTAATTCTATCCACAGGAAAAGCTGTAAGGAGTGCGTATCTCAACATCATCAACACCATAATGATCTCACTCTGTGTATACAATATGAGCAATTCTATCGACATCTGTTTTGATGCCAATTTTCATTAAGGTCTAATTTAAAGTATGATATCACTTTTACTCCCTAAATTGCCATTAACTTTGAGAAAATTAAGGTAAAGGTAAAACGCAAAAGTGCACACTTTCTTTTGGAACTGAGTATATATAAGAATTAATCCATGTTATACCGTGGTTTATCGTTCAATGATTAAGGTGGCATGTTTGCAGTCATCAGCATTTCGATTATACATCAGATAGATAAAATGATTATATTCTGAGATGGACTGATTCTATGGAAGCTAAGTCTTATTTTAGTTATAATCCTGTCGCGAAATGCATCCCAAATTTGTAGCACTTACACAAAATTCAATGACTTGTGTTGATTCATACATAATAACATTCATAAATATACACAAATCATTGTATTTATTCAATTTTTAACACCTTTAACATTACGTCATGATTTTGAGTTTGCGTTTATTGGGATTTTACGCTGTTTTTAACTGCCAGGGTCATATCGCGGCGGCCGGAGCACCTACCCATGGATTCCTGTTGTTTCTCAAACCAGTACTGAGCCTTCAGCTGCTCGCCCACTTAGGTTAACGATTTCAAACCCATTGGTGGGTGACAAATTTGCCAGAAAGGGTATTTGCCGCGGTCGGGTATCGAACTCGTGATCTCTCGAATGAGAGGCAGATGCGCTACCAACTGCGCTAAGGCCGCGGCCCCGTCATCATTTTGAATGACGTCAGAAAGTGTGTAATTACGTAAAATCGTATTTATCGTTTCCACGTATAATGTCAGAATGAATATTATTCACCGGCAAATACTATCAGTGAGCGGTCGATAGGACCAAATGTTTGTATGTGATTAGTGAATAGGATCACGCGAGGAATTATAAAATTGAAATATGCTATAATGATCAAGACCAAGACGTGTTGAACAAACGCTTTGAATCACACTTTATGCAAATGTTACGCCTTCGACGAGTGGATTGAAATAGATCTACCTATGTAATTATATTCTTTTCCAATTTTCGCTGCACAAAGTTTGACTATCAATCTAAGTACAACAAATAGTTTATTAATTCACAAATAAAAGAGATATTGTTATGCCAGTGCGTTCATAATTTAATTTTGGACACATTGTAACCGATTGAATTACTCGAAACGGTCTTTTAGACAAAATGTCTCATTTGTGATCTACAAAATATAAGTTGATTTTCCAAAGATACTGTCCTTTATTCCATATCCATATAGTTTCATTAAATTTCGTTCAACATCAAAACTGTTATCTGTGTTTCAAAGATAGGTTACTCTCATTTACTTTTCTTTCATTTTTTTTATTTGTGAGTATGATTTTTATCGCTATCTTAAAAAACCCAAACGGGTACAAACGACCTTGTTTATGATAATTATTATAATCATAGTGACGTGTATGTTAAAAATTATACTAATGAACAATAGTCGTATTAAAAGGAACCCAAGTTGCAATTCGATATGTGAGTTCTTTTCTTTTTTGCTTATGTAATACCTATTTTGGGATTATCAAATAATAATAATAATAATAATAATAATAATAATAATAATAATAATAATAATAATAATAATAATAATAATAATAATAATAATAATAATAATAATAATAATAATAATAATAACAATAATAATAATAATAATTACATTAATTTTTTAATCGAGCAATTTAAAAAATATTGACATCGTGCCACGAATACTAAATATAAGCCAAGCAAAATTAAAATGGTGAAACGTTACGTGTACATCTTGTTCATTTATGACAGCACATAACAAATTAGCTTTGATTATACATGCTTGCATCAATAAAGCAGTATATAGATTTAATTTCAGCTGAAGGCCCGTAGGCTAAGCCTCCAAAAGTTGGCCAAAAATGCTGAATTGTCCTTATTTTACACTGAAAATTAAGGGAAATCAAATTTTGCCTCTTCATTATTCAGACAATGGCGCAGACAGGGGATTTAACACCAACCCCCTCCTCCAATATAAAATTTATTCTTAAGGGCATGACGTGTACATGCGGAATCGGCAGAAGGACAGACAAAAATGGAATAGAACCATCAATAATTGTCTCCACTATTTTGTTACGGGGGTTTAAATATGATAATTAAACCGAATTCGATAAAAAGTAATCGATATCACAGCATTTTTTTAAAAAATAGCCTTTTCTACCCACTTTTCGTATACATAAATTAATTATAATGTATTTTCATTCCTCTTCATTTTTGGAGTGTTTTACTACTATCTTGATTAAAACCTTTTATAGTTAACGATAAATGGCCTGACAGAATATCTTTAACTTAAAGATAATGATGATCTGTCATGTCATTTTTCGTAAGCTATATCAATAGTGATTTTATTTACACGTGGAAGTCTTCCACAATTTAGAAACAATTAACTGAAAAGAGAACGCATGGGACTTTGAGAAAGAAAGAGAATGGCAGATAGACAGACAAATTGATAGACAGATAAACGTAAAAAAAGTCTCGTAACAACTGCTTGTTTAAAGCTGTAGTTACGATGTTTTTGTTGAAAAACGACGATGAGTTAGTATAGAGAATATACACATTTACAAATCCCTATTGACCAGTCCTACCTCTGTCCACAGAACTTATGCGTATGATTTCTAGAAGCTCTTTCTCAAGGCTGACGAAGCAAAGGAATACCAATATTTCATAATTATTGAAATCCCGATTTTAATTGGGAATGGTTCCTCAAAAATGAATTAGGGCATAAATTGTGCGTCTTACTTCGGTTTTGTTGTACAAAAATAGTAACAAATTGGATTTTCCCAAATCCAAAGACTTAACTGTTAGAACAATAAGTTTCCTGAACAATCTCGTTGTTCGGCCGGAGTATGAAATACTGATGCATTTATCAGGAAGCAAAATCGAGTAAGACTTATATACTAGTCAAAACTTCTAACCGGCCACTTTAAAAATAAAGATATTTTTTTTCTGTGGTGGTTGGATTTTCATGAAATTTGCTAAGTGAATTTTTAAGCAACTATCCAAATGATTTTAGCAAAAATTTACCGTTGTTTTATTGAAATAAAAGCACAGCTAGAAAAAAGCTCAAAAAACTCTAAATTCACACAGAGCTCAGAATAGAGTCAATGTAGTGTTTTTGGTCTCATGAATCGTTAGCTAAAACATAGACTAAGAAAAAAATTGAAAATGGTTGACAATTGTGCACGGCATATGGGCCTAGAAGAAAATGAAAGAACTCATGTATGCAGAAAAACGGTGCTTAAAAACAACATCTAAATCACGTTTTTCTTCGAAAATGCTTTAAATATAGACTGATGATTCACGGCGAGCTACAAAATATAGGATATGTGTAAAAAATCAGTTTGTTGCATCGATTTTCCACACCAGGCCATATTTGAGCATATTCGCTAGATAAAATGTTTTGCCGGTTGAATTTAAACACCATTTTACCATTCTTTCCGCTTTCTCTGTTGTCAAAAGTCACACAAAATTGACAATGTTTTCCTATTTTTTTCTTCGTCGGGGTTGTAAAAGGTAAAGGTAAAGGTTTGTTTATTATAGTGTCACCCTATTGGAAGGGCCAGCCAGTTTTGGCTTATGAGACACTCTCTTTCTCAATACGCAGTACCTCCCGATTCCCCACTCATGATGCCGGGCGTCTGGCAGAGATGGGTCTACGGTAACGGTTAGTTTAACTAGCTGGCGGCTCACCAACCGGTCGCATCAGCTCTAATCCGGCAAGCCGGCTTCCACCGGGATTCGAACCTTCGACCTCCCGCTTCCAAGGCGGACGCCCTAACCACTAGGCCACGGAAGCGGGTTGTAGCTAACGATTTGTGTACTTTTAATTGTCGAAAGTGTATTATCTCGAGCTCTATTATGATTTAGAGCTTTTTGAGCTTTTCCTTTGTTACACATCAAAATTTGATAATTATTGGTAAATCATCATGTAAATCCACGGATATTACGCTTAAAAATGTACATATCAAATTTCATTAAAATGGAATTACCTTTAAAAAAGTTATGGTCATTTTTAAAGTGGCCGGTTAGGACTTTTGGCCAGTATATAAGTATTTATATCTAATCAATATAGATTTGAAATAGACATGTTTAAAATAAACTCAACAATTTCTGGTTTTGAGGTATCCAGTAGAGCACGCATAGAAAATGGTTTGGGGGAAAGTGTTTTTAAGTTATGACAAAATTTCGTGTTTGAACGGAAAATCAAGACTTCTGACGATGGTTAAATCATGTCTTTTAAAGAAAGATATATAGGCTACTATCCAAAGATATTCCAAAGTAGTAAAAATGCATCTCTTCATATTTTCTGTACATTACAAGCACGTAGGAAGCAATTTGATATTGGGGTGGCTAAAGCCCCAGTGTTTGATTATTGGGGGGGGGGGGGGGAGGGGGGGGGTTGCTAGATTGGATTTTCACTAAATTTTCAGTGTAAAATATAGAAAATTTGGCGTTTTTGACCAATTTCGGTGGGGGCTTGGCCCCCTAGTCCCCCTGTTCCTACGGGCGTGCATTACAAAAATATTTTTTTTTCGTACCACAATTAAATAATTTTCGTGAGACGAAAATTATTTATCTTGGTACGAAAAATAATATTCGTCCCACAAAAAATATTTATATTGGCAAGAAAATTATTAAAGGCTTGGCGGGAAGTATCCACGTGTGCAATATCAAGGCAGTATCTCTATAATAGTGACCGAGATATAGGTCAGGTTAAAGTTTTTTTTCAAGAAGACTCGACGCCGATGCGACGCTACGAGACGCGACGCCGACAATAGGTATGTGACATTAGCTCCCCAGGCATAAAGTCCCGACTCGCTAAAAAGGAAGGGTGTGTAGTATAAATTATGGAGTACCTATTAAATTGAATTCGTTATTTTACATCCGAAAATGGTACATTAATCAAATCGTTCTATTTGTACCAAGTAAATACGAAAAGACTAAAATTGGACGCACTACATACTTGCTTGGACGCGCGAGATTCACTTGCAATTCTGATATTAAGGTAGTCAATCCCTAATGAGATCCACGGGACGTCAGAATTTTTCGTGTGACTTCGTTAACATTTATTCCGTGTATCCGTATCTATTCGGGCGACATCGTAAACATTCGACGGTGGAACGTTCTACCGCCGAATGTTTGCGTCTTTGTCCGAATAATTGACCAAACGCCGACTGTCCATCAAAAACATCGATTAGCCAATGGACGATCAGAAAAATGTCATGCCCCAATAATTATTGTTCTTCGTTGCACGTGTTATTGTATCGATTTATCGACTGACAATCAAAACAATCGACATGCCATATCGCAAAGAATTTTGTGCTAACAATAGACTAGGTTTAGCGCTATGTTTTGATAAAACGTCGGTGTTGTTATGAAATCTCGTAACTACGGCTTAAATCAAGCCGTAGTTACGAGATTTTATAACAACACCTACGAAATACTATTTTGTTTGTCCGAATTTACGTCACGATTAACTGAATAAAATCGTTCCCTATTAACGATCACAGCCCATTGTTTGTCTTAAATTTTATGTTGGGCGGAGCGATCTGTCGATTGGCGTTTGGTCAATTCCTTCATCGCGTGATGTCTTTATGGGTAGACTACCTTCATTTCAAGGCTAGGCCCCAGTCCAACAGAAAACTAGGACAGCGTACAACAGAGCCCTCCAAATAAAGATTTTTTAAAAAACGAAAACGAATATCGAATCCCAAAACTCTATTATTTTTGGGATAGAAGAGGAAACCTTTAAATCTTATTTTAAACCATTGTTGATCTTTAAGCAGCATCGGTGTTTTCAAAAACAATTCCGAATTGAAGTGAGTTAAGTCTAGATCTGGAGCGGTCAATGATAATAATAATATTTATAAAAATCAAACCCAAAACAATCTCTTCTACACAGCAGGCTGAATATAGTCGACGTTTGCGTAGAAATAATACTAGTAGTTAATCTGACATAGTCCATCTTTATTCGATCTTCTGAAGAAAACATAATTCGATAAACTATGTCAGGGTCCAGTCTTAGTACGATTTTGTGCTCAAACCTCGTTTTCGTACTCGACATTTAGTCCGACTCAAGGAATCCGGTCTTATAAAACTTCTGAGCATGAAATCGTACTCAGGTTGAGCATGAAATCCTGCTCAGCGCTGAGTCTGATTTGGACCGAGGTTTCAAAACACCGACGGTTGATCAATATATACAGGTTAAATCGGTTCAATCAGTCTATCTTAATACAAAATTAATTCCTATTGGATTCGTACACTTTGGAACCTGTACCTATTTGGCCTCGTTCATCGCCTAGACCAAGTATAGCAGGGTTCTGTTTAACCTCATATTATTTACCCCTTTTCTCTCAACCATTTTCCATAACAAGACAGCATTGTGTACAACGGGTAGAAACATAGGGATAAAGGTTTTGAGCTTTCTGCGTTTTCCTGAATATTTTACCAGATTTGCGTAGTTTTCTTTCTTACAGTCAGATTTATCAAATCGCTCCTTTTCAGCGAAAACCTCCTAGCTGCAGCTTAAAACAAGCTGCATTTACGTAGTTTTCGTTGAAAAGCGACGAAATGCATGCACCGTAAGCAAAACCTTTGACTTTGGACGGGTAGAAATAAATGTTTCTGGGAAAGGTTCAGCGCTTGCATTGATCGAAATGTCGTAAAGGGCGGAAGAAAATGACCTTGTGATAAATAATATTATCATATTTCGGAAATATTGTTTTCCGTCCACATTTTTCAGAGGCTGTCTGAAATGGCTTTACGTCAATGTGGACTGATCTATAACTCCATTGTTTGGGAAAAGAGTATTGGTTGGTTTGTTAGACATGACACTAGGTTTTATGCATTTTTACATAATTTATATACATGTATAAGTTTGACATACATTAAAGACAAAACACGGATCATCCATATAAAACGAATGAAACAAGATATCGTCGCTTTTCAACAAAAACAACGTTAGTACACCTTGTTTTAAGCTGTAGTTACGAGGTTTTCGTTGAAAAGCGACGATATGTTTGAGAAACACAAAATGCCCCCGAAATGGCTTTTTTTCCCTAAAATTATTACCTTAATTGACATTTAAAGAATGAATAAAAAAAAAATGCAGAACCATTATTAGGAAACAGCCAAAGCGTGTAAATTATGAAAACAGAACTTAACGTGTGCCATTTCAATATAGTCACGCGATAAAACTCGAATCAAACGAGCAACCTTAGATCTACTTAAACAATGGATGGATATATTTAGCTGTCCTTTTACACTAGTTAAATAAATACGCGATTTTAGGGTACCCTAATATGGAAAATATTTCAAGGACCCCACATTCCGATTTAGGAAAGTGTCATAGACAAAGACACCTCTGTATGTACACGTGATCTGACCTTAAGCAGTATGGCGTACCAAATGGGCCAAAAGTCTATTTAGAGCGTGCACGCATAAAATATGCGCGTCGACGCGTAAATTTTATGCGTCGACGCGAATATTTACGCGTCGACGCATAAAATTTAGGCGAGCAGTTGAAAATTTATGCGTCGACGCGTAAATTTTCAACTGCTCGCGTAAATTTACGCGTCGACTCGTATTTTATCTATTAACCAATCAGATCCTTTGTTTCATCCACCAATGTTATGGTATAAGAGGAAAGGTTTCTAACCGCCTCTCCCATTGGCCAACCTCGGTTTCATATTTTTTACTCCTGCTCGCGTAAAATTTACGCGTCGACGCATATATTTTCAACTCCTCGCATAAATTTTATGTGTCGACGCGTAAATATACGCGTCGACGCATAAGATTTACGCGTCGACGAGTATATTTTATTCGTGCACGCTCTATATAGACTTTAGACCCATTTAGTACGTCATAAAGTAGTGTAGGGTTAGGGTTAGGATTGGTCTATATCAGCTTTGTTCTTTGAAAACATACTACATAATTTACTGTATGTGTAATGACAGTGTAATATTATCCAACTTAAATCATAGACTTTACATACTTTACATACTATTCAGTAGCACATTTTTTCGTTTTTCCCGGTTTCAAATGTTCCTTTGTGTAAATGTCAAAAACCAACAAAGTATTAAGGAAGTATTTTCTCTTACATGTCTTACTATACCAATATTTATGACAAATATTGCATTTCAAACGGCTTGAGATTTCGGTGTATAATAAAGGACCCGGAACTCCTTTCAACTTTGAACTAGCCTAAAATATCGGCTTTTTGGAAATAGGTATTTCAATCAAATATTCGACAACATTATCAATTATAAGAATAATTTATTCAAATGACTGAATATTATTAAATACGAAATATAATATAACAGCACAAATTGTTCATGTAGCATGAAAATTGACATTAGATTTAACCTTCAAAAACAAGAACTGATTTTGACGGCCCTGATGCAAAATGCTTAGGAAAGCATTGAGGCAAAAGAAGAAAATGCTGATAATCAGCATTTTCTTCTTTTGACTCAAAATTTTCTGTGCTATATTGTACACAACTCTGACCTTCAAAAAGTCTGCTATTTCTCCATTTTCTTCAGAATCATCCAAATTTAGGTGCACCCAAATATGTCATTGTTGTAAATACAGTTGACACTCGTCGACATCGGATAAGTCAAATTTTCGATTAAGTCGAAGTTCAAATCTGGTCCCGTCAATGGACATAATTTTTTTAAAACAAAATAATTTTGAACTCAAAATAGCTATTGAAATATAGTAGGAAAAGGAAAGAAATTGCTCGAGACAAGCAATTTCTTTCCTTTTCCTACAATATTTCAATAATAATCATACTTGATTACTTGATTCAAAAACGGTCAAATATCAACTTTATCGAAGCCAAACAAAATCGGATGAGTCAAGCTCATGATATGTCGAGGTATTTTGACGGCCCCTCCGACTTCGACACAACGAGTGTCGACTGTATGTCATTGGTTTAGTTATTCATAACTAGGATTGTATATGAGTGAAGAATAAACCACTGCCCTATATCAAGATGTATTTAACCCTTTCCAAAACATCTACTATTCAGACTGTTCCACTTTGAAAGCTGCTGAAGAAATGAGAAAAAATGTAGGTCGAGAGAGAAAGTATTTTTGAGCAAATTAACACTAAACAAATTGAGAAAGATAATCAGCATTTTCTTCCTTCATATCAATGTAAACAGAACAGTTTATCAGGTACAAAGTGAAACATGCTTCACATGAGAAAATAATCCATTATTAAATGGCAAAAATTTATGCTGCACTAGTATGAAAGCAATTTCTTTTTTTATCCACAAAGTTTGTTTTTTTTTTTTCGGATTGAAAAAAATATATTTCTGCTCTTTGTGTCATTTATTTTCTCATGTGAAGCACATTTCATTTTGTCTATATTTAGACTGGAGAACGTAAAAAGGGAAAATTGGTCAGACTGGAACCCAGTCTAGTTGCAAACAACAATTTCAAGTGAATAAAATTCAACACTTTCTGGTGTTTATGGGTAGAAAGCTTTGTGGGAAATGAAGAAATTGCTTGGCATAAGCAAATTCTCCATTTTCCACAATGTTTTTCAAAGCGTTTATCTTGTGGGGTGTTAAAAGGTGTCAATGTGTGGGAATGGGTTAAAAGATGTTGCAGAAAACAAATAGATGTTGAAAAAGAACAGATTTTTGTACAATACAGCAAAGAAAATATTCAGACAAAAGCAGAAAAAGATGATTATCAGCATTTTCTTCTTTTCCCTCTATAAGTTCCAAAGCTTTAATGCTTAATGAATCAAATGGTCTCGTTGTTTGGGAAAGGCTTAAATTAAACGTATTGAAAATGCAATATTACAATTAGAACTTGCAATACATTGTATGAAATCCATTTGTTTTGCTTTCGCCCTTTCCCAAGCAAGCCACGCTTTTAATGTACATAGTCAAGTAAAATATGAGAGAAAAGAAAATCAGACTACTGACAAAATCATGCTATAGCATAGAAATCATCTGTCTTTTGTAAAAAAGTTTTGCTTACTTCAGCAACTTTCAATTTGGACCGGTAAATGTTTTAGCTATTTTGGAAAGTGCTACAAAACAAGATTGACTGTGTTAGAAAGTAACATGTGTGCAATTTTTCAGTATTATCACAAACAAAACTTACAATAATAGTAAGCCAACTTTGCTTGTGCATAACATCTATTTAAGTTCTGAGCAAAACTGTTGTACGAGCATAGTAAATTAAGTGTAGACATCGAAAGAGGATCCCAATATCTGTCCATTTCTAAATACTCTAGAAATTCATAATTCAGGACATGATGTCCTTTTTTCCTTATATATGATTTCAATTACATGCACTGACTACAGTTTTGCCCTGAACTTTACCATAACAAATATACTTAAATATCTATCTAGGTCAAGTGGATCTTGGGTTTTTCCCACACATGATGGCATAAATATCATCTAAACTTTCCCGTAAACAGTCTATAAATTCATGAACATTTGTACTAGGTGGGTAATTGGTCACATTGAATCCGATCCTCTCATTCTCGACAGCATAACCTGTAAAAGAGCAAAATTACATGCACTAAACAAATTCTGCTGAACAATTGCTGTCGAAAATTTGAAATATTCAATTAATAAAGGGATTTTCAAATATTGTTCATTTATTTAAGTAGTTATTATGAACATGCTTACAAATGAAAATCTTAAAAAGTGATATCCTCTTTAGATGGGTTTTTAATTGAATGAATAAAGACAAAGGGACAGGAATAGCCTAATATTGCTGTTATAGATTAGAGTAATAAATTTCAATAGTCTGTGAGTGCCTACCATAGCGATTTCTCTTTTACTTCAGGTAGTCCTCCCAAAATGTGATTCACTGGCAATATTGGGATCCTTAATGTAACATAGTAAACATGTACAAAGTCCCCAGAAAAATTATGACTTCACATGAATCTTGTTAGTGGTGGTTGATTTTATTTATTGGGGTTTTACGCTGTTTTCAACTACTAACGTCATATCGCGGCGGCTGGAGCACCTAACCATGGATTCCTGGCGTTTCTCATACCAGTACTACCACAACACCCTTACCGAGCCACTAGCTTCTCCCCCACATAGGTTCAGGATATCAAACTATTGATGGGTGACATTTTTGTAAGTAAGGGTCGGGGGCCGGGTTTCGAACCCGGGACCTCTCGAATGAGAGGCAGATGCGCTACCAATTGCGCCATGGCCACTGCCCATGTTAGTGGTGGACTACCTTAAGTAGGTATGGTAAATACTTAGTACATTTTTCTATATTTGCAGTTGCATTACTTACCAACACCATATCCATTCTGTGTAACTGCACCAAATCCACCAATAACTACTGACGGATGACTGAGTGTAGATGTTGATAATATAATATGATTAATATTTGTGTAGGCGGGATCTGTATATAATTCTGGGAGAGGCTTCCCTTCTTTATTTGCATAATATCGCATAGCAAACAGGTGTCTGTCCCAGCCCTGACCTGAAACAAGAAGAGTAGTGAAACATTAACTTTATTTTTTTTTTTTTTAATCTGTAAGGCAGAGTTTTTTAGAAGGGTCATTATGTCCCCGTGGTCTTCAAGTTAGATGGTCATATCTACTGTATTTCATCATTTTGAAGCTGATAATTCCTAGAATGTCATTAAAACTGTCAAAATGTAAAATTTTGTGCACCAGGGAAACCCCTGCTTTAAGGTGTTCTATTTCAGTTATTACATTCATCAAGTCTGACCTTAGACAATTCAACCTGTTTATCTTTTCAAATTCAAATAAAAGTGTGTTTTTTTAACCCACAGAACTTTAGAAAAAACTATAATACAAGTGCTAAAAGGACAGATCCTCCATTTATTTCCTACGGTAAGATTTTTTTATTTTTTTCTGTACTGATACTTAGATATATGAGGAGTAAAATAATGACTTAAAAACTATAGGTCACCAAGCGAATTAAAAAGTTATTTGATTTCAAGGGAGACTACTCTTGTCTAAAATTGCAAAAATGAGGTGCCACTTAAATACCCACTCAAAAGGTGTTCGAAATGACTAGGATTACATAAATAAGTCTTTATTGTGTTCAATATGTTTTATTCTGTCTAAATGAGTATCAATTTGGGAAAATTAAGTGATGATTTTGAAATTTTAAGTAAAACGTTCTTTCAAAAGTAGCTGAAATTGCTCTTATTTCGCAACGTTTCTGATAATAAAAAATATTCCAGCGGTAAGAATTTTTTTCTTTTCTGGTATAGAAATAGTGCTTGGTCATACCTACAAAAACAAAAAAAGAAAAATATATCAAACCAAGCGTTTTTCTTAGTTATAAGTAAAATTTGGTTCACTTTTTGCAGCTCTGTCCGAAAATGTTTCACTACTTTTATCCATTTTCTTCCTTATTACCAGCTTTAGATAATAAAAAGTGTCGTCTTTTTTGTCCATCTGAAGCGGACTAACTCATAAAGATGTACCACTTTGCTTTTGTTGCACCGTTTCCTATCGCTAACGCCACATGTTGAATGCGAGACAGAAAGCGAAATATACCATTCGAGTACTATTACACTTAAATTGACCAAATAGAGAAAATAGAAATAACCGAAAAGAATCTTGTCATTTATCAACCAATTAATTAACTAAACGTAAAAAAAAACATTTGCTGAAAAGGCCAATTACTGAAACAGCTTTATTTCGTTATTTAGGATATGCGCAGTAAGTTGCACAGTAACAACTGGAGGATCTGTCCTTAACCCTTTCCCAAACAAGACCTGGTTTTGACGTCCTTAATAGAAGATGCTTGGGAAAACATTGAGACAAAAGAAGAAACTGCTGATAACCAGCAGTTTCTCCTTTTGCCTCAATATTTTCTGGGCTAAAATTTCCACAAATTCAGTCTTTACTGGTGTACATTTTGTCACCTTCAGCAGCTTTCGAATAAGATCAGTCTTAAATTTTGCTGTGTGGGAAAGGGTTAAGTCATCGTATTTTGTATCAAATTAGAATTGATTTGATTCAAAATAGCAAAAGTTTAACAAAAATTAACTTTTATTACATTTGTTACATTTTAACCCTTTCCCAAACGGCAAAAAACATTGGATGGTCAGATTCAAAAGCTGTGCCTGATGACAAATTTGATGTTAAAAAAGACTGGATTTGTGTATGAAATTGTCAAGAAAATATTGAAGCAAAAGGAGAAACTGCTGGTTATCAGCAGTTTCTTCTTTTGTTTCAATGTTTTCTCAAGCCGTATCTACTAGGGACGTCAAAGTCATGCCTTGTTTTGGAAAGGGTTAAGGACAGTGTTGTCTTTTACATATTTTTGAAAATCTATACTCACCCATTGCAGCTTCTTTTGTAAGTTTAGAATGATATTCTGAACACTCCTTCAAAACTGACTTTAATTCATCTACACTATGTGGTTGACTTGAGTTCATTATCATTTCACATGCTTTCTTTGTTACTGAAAAATACAGATATAATCATAAATATCTTTTGTTATGCCTTGCACAATGTTGGGTATCTTAACAAGAGTGCCATGGTCACAATATACGTCACCCCAGAGACTAAGTTTTAAGGGGGCATAAAATCAATGAACGATAAAATCCTTCCTTCATGCACATCTAGCAATTAAGGTGATAACATTGACCAAGTTTCAAAGAGATCCAGCGAGAAACTTAGGAGGAGTTGCGCTCACAAGAAAAGTGGACATAGGTACGTACCGAGGAGACGGATGAACGGACTGACGGATGGAGGGACGGACAGAAGGAGAAGATGACGCTAATATATGACGGCCTCCGGTGGCATATAAAACAAGAGCTGTCCGAAGACAGCGTGCTCGACTTTCTAAGTTGCTTAATATAAAGGGGCATAACTCCAAATATAGTGGAGCCAGGGTCATGGGCCCTGGTAGTAAGGTAGAGGGTGTGATGGTGAATAAGTATATCAAGTTTGGGTTGAATCCCTTTGGTAGTATGGAAGTTATTGATGTTTGAAAACACATTAACCTTCGTTGCAACGCCGACACCAACGTCAATGCCAACGCCAACGCCGACCCCGGGTGACAGTATAAGCTCTCATTTTCTTCGAAAAGTCGAGCTAAAAATTAATTCATATATTCAGAAACATGGAAACTAACATAATTGTGATGAGGGCCAATATAATCAAAACATGGTTTTGTGAATGCTGTTTACATAAAATGCATAGGCAATACATGTTCTATTAAAAATATCAAGTTTGGGTTGTATATGACTGCATCCAGCAGCTTACAAAAATATTGATCAACAGAGCAAAAGTTTATGGGAGGTAAACACATTCTAAATTTGTTATTTCAAATCCAAACTGTAAGTTGTGTGTACTCATTTGATTTCTCTTGAATTGTACCCACCATATAGGGTTTGATGAACAATAATGCAACACTGCTATTTTGAAAAATCATAACCCCCGCTAATCTGTCCCTCTGATTAAAGTAGCTAACAACATTACCCGGAGTCGCTGATCGGACAGTTTCTGTTCTTCCATGTTTAAACGCCGCTGTTGAACATGATTCATATGTAGCAGCTGTCTTTCCAAACTGTTTATAATACGCAAGCTGAAAAAGTCAACATCAATAATGATGTTAAACTTATTTTCTTCTATCAATAAAATCAAACTAACTCTTGGTATGAACAAGAGCCATCATAGACGGATAATGCTCCCCGAATAAGTGTTTGTCACAAAAAAAAACTATCATACATTAAGCCCCCTTTTCACATGACGGATTTTTTGTACACGCATTATTTATAAAATATAGACTAGAACATCTCATTCCTCACATAAGAAGAAAATTTCATTCAATTCTGCCCATTAGATAAGGAGAAATTGGAGAAAAACTAATTTTTACATTAAGGCCCCTTTTTCCATGATGCAGCCTCAAATTAAGAAACGGAAAAAAAAGTTTCTAGGTATTGACCCAACGAGGACATGTGAAGATTCATTGAATTTGGTCCAAGGGTTGCTGAGATCTGGCTGTGGACGGACGGACGGAAGGACGGACGGAAGGACAGCGTGGCGACTATATGCTCCCCCGAAATTTTTTCGGGGAGCATAAAAAGGTAATCTGAATCAAGTGTGGATGCAA
Organism: Fragum sueziense; assembly: GCA_963680895.1. Taxonomy (NCBI): domain Eukaryota; kingdom Metazoa; phylum Mollusca; class Bivalvia; order Cardiida; family Cardiidae; genus Fragum; species Fragum sueziense. Next base: position 49,439,866 of record OY804606.1, on the reverse strand, counting down.
TCAAACAACCAATGAAATGTCAAGGTAGAACCCCCTACTTACATTCACTGTAGGCAGATTCAGTCAAATCTTCTTGGTACAAGCATGTCACAAACAATTTCTTAATTTTCTACAAGGTTTTCAAAAGCCTTTATCTTGTTGGGGCGTTGAAAAGCAACATTGTGCTGGAATGGGTTAACTTTAGGTGCAACAAAAGGTGTCACTGTTTGTATAAGGGTTGAACATAACTCGCAAACAAAAATCAGAGCCACAGATAAGACGGGAAATTGGCTTTGCAAAATTATTCAATTTTTATCAAACCCTTTATTATGGGTACTCATTTGAATCGTTTAGAGGAGACGATTCAAATAAGTACCTACAATATGAGGTTTGGATTCGAAATAACAATTTTAGAATACCTTTAACCCGCTCTAATCTGTTTCTCTGTATATTATGTTATATCAAAAGCTCTCACCTGAATAACCAGTTGTAAGACTGAATCTGGACTAAGTTTTTGATCTTTAATAAACTTCTTGTTGTATTTGAAATATTCAAGGTGATCCACATCTAGGGTGCTACATTGTGTGGCAAAGTCTGTTTTAGCTGTCTGTATGTACTCTATCAGTTTAGGGTCTAACGCAAATTCTGGAAAACAAAACAATTCAGTATAAAGATAAAATCCTCAATCCAATTGGTCAAGTTTATTCACTTAATTGATAAAACATGTGGGACCAAAACTTTGATTGGCCAAAATAACATAACTTAATGAAACAACAATGGTAGTCACAATACAAGGCGCTTTTTTGCTCTGTGGCCATCTTTCCAATGGAGGATTGTTATAGAATATTGCATTACCCTGACAATATACACAGTCATGTGACAATGTACATTCTGAGAAAATTTCATCAAAACCTGTCCATAAATGCAGGAAGGGTTTATGTTGATGAAATGTGGACATACATACAGACAGAGAAGGTGATACCAATATATCATAACATTTAGCTGTGTATTAAGGTTTACAAACTGAGAATGAAATGCAGAGCCAGAGGTGAAATTTGAAAAGTGCCAGTAATTCCTAAACTGTGTTGCATTTCCATTCCAAATACAAAAATAAGCATTTTGTGTGGTTTAGAATTTTGAATTAATGCATACTTTTGGAAATATTTGACAAAAATGTTCAAAATTACCTCCCTTGCATATGAATATAGAGTAAAACAATATTTGCAAATTATTTTCTTCCTGAAGCATAATCTTGAAATCCGGCATGGTGAATCAACTTATGTGAAGTGTATTTACAAGTGTGTGTAATTTGATGCATTTCGTATGACTAGAAAGTGGTGTTTTCATTCTCAGTGCGTAAACCTTAAAAAACTTTTTTTTGCTTTTCTTGTTCATATGCATTTCTTATAGTTTGTAGTGTTTTTCTCTCCATAAACACTATTTGTCAATTTTTGAAATCATATCTTACGTAATTTCTGCACAATCCTATCCGAGTCCACATTTGCCGGTACTGTAGATGGATGGACGTGCGGTGTTTTTGTGGATTCAGTCCAGACTTCCTGGAAGTATCTCAACACAGCCACACCGTCTCCCCATGAATGTTCAAAATTCACCGCAGCTCTACCGTCCTTCGTGAGGATGAGTGAAAAACACTTATCAAACCATCTGTAAAAACGATAAAGATGATTCTTGAATTTTTATAATGAAATTTTGCCCGGATGTTGATATCATGGTCACAGAAGCATGTGTAAAATTTCAGAGCAATAGCATCAGTAGAAACAGAGATATGACACTTGCACCTAAAACCTAGTCCAAAGCATTACACCAAAGCAAACCAGAATATCCCCCCCCCCCCCCCATTCTATAAATAATCATGCAAAAAAGTCAAAAGCGATTTTTCTATTGGGGGATAAAAATAACATTAACAAAGACAAGAAGACATTTACTGACCTATTTGTTCCATCTCCATGTAAGAAGTTCCTGGTAATCTCATTCGGGTTTTCCGGCGTCGAGTCATCCAGGACAAGAGCAAATAGAGCTGAGTCAACAAGCTTCATATAGCCTTCATTCATCACTCCTGATGAGAAAAAAGCTGATTCATTCATACTACCTACAACATAGGGGGAATACAATGTAGATCTAGATAAACAAGAGATGTTTGTAAAACATATATGCCCCCTCAAGGGCCTACATTTGATGTAGGTCAAAGTCCAAGGTCAAGTTAACAAGGTCCAAGGTCATGGTCAAATATAAAAGGTCTTGGTAGGAGGTGTCTATGTGTGAAATATCAAAGCTGTATATGTAAAAGTAAAATGAAACATTGGCCAGGTTAAAGTTTTTAAAAGTAGGCCAAATGCAAAGGTCAAGGTCAAATGTGAAAGGTCTTGGTTGGAGGTGTCCATGTGTGAAATATCAAGGCTGTAGGTGTAAAAGGACATGATATATATGCCTGGTTTCAGTCTTTTTAAAAGTGGGTCAAACTCCAAGGTCAAGGTTGCAATATTCAAGGTCATGGTCAAATGTGAAAGGTCTTGGTAGGAGGTGTCTATGTGTGAAATATCAAGGCTGTAGGTGTAATAGGACATAAGATAAAGGCTAGGTTAAATATTTCTTAAAGAATGTAAAAATCAAAGGTTAAGGTCACACAGGCCAAGGTCATGGTCAAATGTGAAAGGTCTTGGTAGGAGGTGTCCATGTGTAAAATATTGCGACTGTATAGGTAACAGGACATGAGATATAGGCCTAGTTTAAGTTTTTTAAAAGTAGGTCAAACTCCAAGGTCAAGGTCCAAGGTCATGGTCAAAAGTGAAATATCTTGGTTGGAAGTGACCATGTGTGAAATATCAAGGCTGTATATGTAAAATGACATGAAATATAGGCCAGATTAATGTATTATTAAAGTAGGTCTAACACCAAGGTCAAGGTCACAAGGTCCAAGGTCATGGTCAAATGTGAAAGGTCTTGGTCGTAGGTGTCCATGTGTCAAATATCAAGGCTGTATGTGTAAAAGGACATGATATATCGGCTAGGTTAAAGTTTTTTTTAAAGTAGGTCAAAGTCCAAGGTCAAGGTCACAAGGTCATGGTCAAATGTGAAAGGTCTTGGTAAGATGTGTCCATGTGTGAAATACCAAGGCTGTATGTGTAATAGCACATAAGATATAGGCCCAGTTTAATTTTTTTTAAAGTAGGTCAAACTCCAAGGTCAAGGCCACATGGTCCAAGGTCATAGTCGTATGTGATAGGTCTAGGTCGGAGGTTTCCATGTGTCAAATATCAAGGCTGTATGTGTAAATGGACATGATATATCGGCCAGGTTAAAGTTTTTTAAAAGTAGGTCAAACTCCAAGATCAAGGTCACAAAGTCCAAGGTCATGGTCAATTGTGAATGGTCTTGGTAAGATGTGTCCATGTGTGAAATATCAAGGCTGTATTTGTAAAAGGTCATGAGATATATGCCGGGTTTATTTTTTTTAAAGTAGGTCAAACTCCAAGGTCAAGGTCACAAGGTCATGGTTAAATGTGAACAATGTTGATAGGAGGTATCTATGTGTGAGATATCAAGGCTGTATGTGTAAAGGCAAGGTTAAGAATAAAGCGTAAAAATCAACAAAGGGCAATAACTCCAAAAATTTGATTGGCAGAATTACAGTTCTTGTGCACTGCACCTCTCCATAATGAAATCTATTCACCTGTGAAGTTTCATGATTCTACCTTACATGTTTTTTGAGTTGTGCTCCGGACAAGAATTAAGTTATAAAATCAACAAAGGGCAATAACTCACAAAATTTGATCAGCAGAGTTACGGTTCTTGTGCACTGCACCTCTCCATAATGAGATCTATCCACCTGTAAAGTTTCATGATTCTACCTTACATACTTTTTGAGTTATGCACCGGAAAATAATCAAGTTTGAAAATCCACAAAGGGCAATAACTCATAAAATATGATCAGCAGAGTTACGGTTCTTGTGCACTGAACCTCTCCATAATGAGATCTATCCACCGTAAAGTTTCATGATTCTACCTAACATAGTTTTTGAGTTATGCTCCGGACAAGAATCAAGTTATAAAATCAACAAAGGGCAATAACTCAAAAAAATTTATCAGAAGAGTTACAGTTCTTGTGCACTGGACCTCTCCATAATGAGAGCTATCCACCTGTAAAGTTTCATGATTCTACCTTACATACTTTTTTGAGTTATGCTCCGGACAAGAATCAAGTTTGAAAATCAACAAAGGGCAATAACTCAAAAAATTTGATCAACAGAGTTACGGTTCTTGTGCACTGCACCTCTCCATAATGAGATCTATCCACCTGTAAAGTTTCATGATTCTACCTTACATACTTTTTGAGTTATGCTCCGGACAAGAATCAATTTATAAAATCAACAAAGGGCAATAACTCAAAAAATTTGATCGGCAGAGTTACAGTTCTTGTGCACTGCACCTCTCCTAAATGAGATCTATCCACCTGTGAAGTTTCATGATTCTACCTTACATACTTTGTGAGTTATGCTCCGGACAAGAATCAAGTTTGAAAATCAACAAAGGGCAATAACTCAAAAAAAATTATCAGCAGAGTTACAGTTCTTGTGCACTGCACCTCTCCATAATGAGAGCTATCCACCTGTGAAGTTTCATAATTCTACCTTACATACTTTTTGAGTTATGCTCCGGACAAGAATCAAGTTTGAAAATCAACAAAGGGCAATAACTCAAAAAATTTGATCGACAGAGTTACGTTCTTGTACACTGCACCTCTCCATAATGAGATCTATCCACCTGTAAAGTTTCATGATTCTACCTTACATACTTTTTGAGTTATGCTCTGGACAAGAATCAATTTATAAAATCAACAAAGGGCAATAACTCAAAAAATTTGATCGGCAGAGTTACAGTTCTTGTGCACTGCACCTCTCCTAAATGAGATCTATCCACCTGTGAAGTTTCATGATTCTACCTTACATACTTTGTGAGTTATGCTCCGGACAAGAATCAAGTTATAAAATCAACAAAGGGCAATAACTCAAAAAATTTGATCGGCAGAGTTATGGTTCTTGTGCACTGCACCTCTCCATAATGAGATCTATTGACCTATAAAGTTTCATGATTCTACCTTACATACTTTTTGAGTTATTCTCCGGACAAGAATCAAGTTATAAAATCAACAAAGGGCAATAACTCAAAAAATTTGATCGGCAGAGTTACGGTTCTTGTGCACTGCACCTCTCCATAATAAGATCTATCCACCTGTGAAGTTTCATGATTCTACCTTTAATACTTTTTGAGTTATGCTCTGGACAAGATTTGGTCTACGGACAGACCGACCGACCTACGGACCGACCGACCAACCGACAGACCGACCGACCGACCGACCGACCGACACTTGCAAAACAATATACCCCCATTTTCTTCGAAAGGGGGCATAATAAAGTAACCTTATCCCATTCCCAAACATTGACGCTTTTGCTTTGGAAAGCATTGTGGAAAATGAAGAAAGTGCTTGTTGTGGAAAATGAAGAAATTGCTTACCACAAGCAATTTCTTCATTTTCCACAATATTTTCTTACCAAAAATTGAAATATTTTTAAAATTTCATCAATTTTGAATTTTCGTCCGCAAAACCTTTCATATTGGACCAGTCCAAAATTTTGCCGTCTGGTAATGGGTTAAATCAGAAAGCATGTATTGAAACAAGTAATCCAAGACTGCCTACAAGTCAACATAGCATGAATCATGCATTCTGTAAATCGAAAACGGTTGCAAACATTTAAATAAATTATATAAACATGGAATACTATATTTTTAAATTATAAGCATAGCTTTATGCTAAAATGAGCTAAAAATGTCATTCCCAGTGCATAGAAATAATAATCTGCATTATAGAATAAGATACAACTTATTTTTATATGCAGTCTGAATATTCTACATCAGGAGAGCAATGGTTAAACAAGATGTGCTTGTGAAACACCCATGCCACCCCCCAAAAGGCCAATGTTAAGTTTTGGAATGACAGACAGACTGACGGCCAGACGGACGGACAACAGTAAAACAATATGCTCCCAATCTTTCGATATGGGGCATAAAAATAGTAACATCACCAGTATTATTAATTTTAGTATGGATAGTTGTCTATCTATCTCTTTTTTATGTTGTCAACAAGCCTAGAGGGTTTTCATAGGATCAGCCTAAAAATTTGCCTTTTGTGAACGGGTTTAATATACAACATACCAGCATTACAAAGTTGTGTTCTGATAGTTGCCCATTTATCTCTATTGAGCGTCGTAAGTACACCAAGAGGGTTTTCATTTGGCGGTCGCTTATCGTCGAGAATATATTTGATATATGACATCATCACTTCTGGTGCTATGATGTAACCTAGAGAAGTAAACAGATTTGATGTAGTGAATGACTGTGACATATTCGAGCTGAGCTCTAATATTAGGGAGACTTCTTCATTGATGAGAAACAGATTTTTGTCCAATGTCGGAAAATTTATTGGCCTAGTCAGGATGATTCAATTAATTAAACATAAACACAAGCATTACACTGGAGCTTACACTGACAGTGACCACCATGTAAATTGATTACTTATCCCTTTTCTTTTCATAATTGAGCTTATAGCTAAAGGTTTTCCTTACTGAGCATCAAAAAGATACATGTGTCATTAACAAACTATCAACCTATGCTTTGGCATCACTTTTTATAACCCAGAAAATATTGAGGGAAAAAGAGAAAATGCTGAATTTTACCATTTTCTCCTTTGCTTCAATGATTTCTAAAGCCATTTTTTACATACATGACTCCCCTGTTATCAACAATCTTACGACATTTGTGCAAATTGTGTAACAAAACACTGCACAATGATTGTATGAGAAATCAGATTGGGCCAATCAGGTTTGTTGTTAAAAGTAATAACCCAAAGATTAATTGTACCATAGTTGATACTACTGGTCCCCAGGCCCAGGTCTTGCATGGGACAGGATTAAGGTGTATAACCCATCATTAGTATCAAAGAGCCAGAGTCGAAATTTGAAAAGTGCCAGTAATTCCTAAACTGTGTTACATTTCCATTCCTAATACAAACATAAGCATTTTGAACGGTTTAGAATTTTGAATTAATGTTTACTTATAGAAATATTTGACAAAAATGTTAAAAATTATCTCCCTTGCATATGAATATAGAGTAAAATAATATTTGTAAATTATATTCTTCTTGAAGCATAATCTTGAAATCCGGCACGGTGAATCAACTTGTGTGAATTGTATTTACAAGTATGTGTAATTTGATACATTTCATATGGCTAGAAAGTGGTGTTTTTAATGATGGGTCATATACCTTAATAATGTGTAAACAAGACCCCAGTATATTACATACCATCTTGATCTATAGCATCAAACAAATACATGTGTCCTTTACGAAATACAAGCATATGTTTAGCATCACTGTTGGTGAATAGCTCATCTTTACCATGTCTGAAATATACAATAAATTGATTCAGATTCATGGTATTGTTAAACCTTTCCCAAACAAGGCCTGGTTTTGACATTCCTTATTGAACAAGCTTGGGAAAACATTGAGACAAAAGAAGAAACTGCTGATAATCAGCAGTTTCTCCTTTTGTCTCAATATTTTCCATGCTATTTTGTACACAAAAACACCCAAGTTGTTGTCTACAGCAGGTTTCGAATTGGAACGCTCCAAATTTTTATCGTTCGGGAAAAGGTTAATCAATTTTCTATTACAACTATAATTATTTTGTTTACAAGTAATTATTATACATTATTTGGTCTTCAACAGTAGAAATTATTGTGGGAAATGAAGCAATTTCTTTATTTTTAAAAAGCGTCCTTATGTGGAAATGGGTAAATGTCAGTATAAATGGCTTTATTACTCACTTAGGTATTCTTGTAGAGTTGAATAAGTTCGGATACTGGCTCATATCAAGAGGAAAGGCTTTGTTCAGCGCTGCTCCATAGAATGAGATTGATTTAGGTAATAATCTGGAAACAAACAAGATCATATGTTTATTTTTGTTGAAAAAAAAACAACTTTGTAAACAAGATGTGTTTGTAAAACACTAAAGCCCCTCAAAGAGGCCAATGATAAGTGTCTGTGTTAAGTTTCAGATTGATGGACAGACAACAGTAAAACAATATGCCCAAATCTTTTGTATACAGGGGCATAAAAATAATAACTCTGGTTTTGATGATTCTGATAGAAAAGTTTATAATCTGTGTTCCTGCTCCTGAGAACCAAATTTACCTGTGTATTTATCTGTGATGACAAAGTCGGACTTCATTAACCCATTACCAAACAACAAAATTTTAGGGCGGTCCAATTTGAAAGAACTTGCAGACGACACTTTCAAGCGAATGAATTTTTACTTTTTGGGTCTTTTTTTATGGAAAACATTGTGGAAAATGAAGAAATTGCTTGTGACAAGCAATTTCTTCATTTTCCACAATGTTTTCCATAGTCAATTTCTTGTGGGGAGTCAAAAAGAGTCACTGTGTGGTAATGAGTGTCGTGTGGTAATATTCAAATGATTTACAGAACACTAGAATTGGTAAACTTCAAGCTTTTACTAGACCAACAATAAAGACAATACACAATCTATCTCTCAAAACGTTCAAAGTTTGTTCAGTAAAATTCTCATCATCCTATCTACCTTTTCTCCAATAATGAATATTAACTCTTTCACTGCCATAGGCGACTTTTGTCGCTTTACCTTTCCCTGCCATAGGCGACTTTAGTCGACAAATTTATGGGGGCGAAATATGTGAATATTTTTTACAGCTTAGTGGTTCTCACACATTCTTTTTCTTATAGCACCGTTTTAGTAATCAAAGTACTAGCGTTTGACAGGTAAAACAGTTGAATTTGTGTTACAATCGGTAAGCTTTTGGTATTTTTATGGGGAATTTTCCAAGACAAAAGACAGCAATATGGCTGCCATTAGATCATACACTTGCTATTTATGCCTACAAGCTGTAAATATCTCTATGAATGACACCAAAAACGCTGGAAAAGGCTTCGGGGTAGTTTGAAGTTATGTTTAGTTGACAATTCAACAATCTGTTCTGTCAAATTATTACACTTTCAACAAAAACATTTAGTCGAGGTTTGCTCACCCAATTTTTCCATTGTTCTACTAGATTGAAACAATTTGTAAGTTAGATAAAAAAGAAAAAAATATTGTCATTTCATGAATAACTTTGAAATTTTAGTAACATAAAGATGCTCCATTTGTCTGTATGTCCTGAAAATTTGAAAGGAATTCATCAAATGAGTCAAAAGTTATGCATGATTTTGTGAACAGGGTATCGATTCTTGGAAATTTCTTCGAATTAATTCAGCGGTGAGAGACGCGTAAAAGGTCAATATTTGGCAGTGAAAGGGTTAATAGAAATAAATAAAGTCGAAGATTAAATCCTAAAACCGCATACTTTGATCATACATCTGCATTGTTGAATTGAATGAATATTGCGTTTTTAACCCATTACCACACAGTGACTCTTTTTGACTCCCAAAAAGAAAATGGCTTTGAAAAACGCTGTGGAAAATGAAGAAATTGCTTGTGACAAGGAATTTCTTCAATTCCCACAATGTTTTCTTCCCTAAAAGACCAAACCATGTAAGATTTAGTTTAATCGAAATTGTCGTATGCAGCATCTTTGAATTTGGACGAGTCCAAAATTTTGCCGTCTGTTAATGGGTTAAGATTCTATCTGATAAAATCTGTTGAAATGAAATTTTAAACCCATGCAAATATTGTATATTCTCCACCTACCTTACAAATTTTCTAAACTGTTGAGTATCACTTTTCTTTGGGTTTAAATGGTACACATCTGGTTCTAAAACATTAGCTCTGAATGTTTTCATGAATCGTAATGATGACATCACTAAGTTGGTGGCTCTTAACAGCTGGAAAATGAAGCAAAATAAATATTTAGTCATTTAGTATAATTGATCAATTTAATTTTAACTTGCTTGAGTAATCTTTATTTCAATTGGCACTGGCAATTCATCACACTCTCTCTTAATCATAAAAATAAGTTTTTATCATCATCATCAATTAATCCTTTTCAAATTAATTCAGAAACAGGTAGGTTTAATTTGTAAATCGATTTTCTGGTAAAACATTTAATCAATCAAATATTGATTGATTGATTTTTTTTTACTTTTTACAATCTGACACGCCAGCTTCTCATCAAATATGGAAATTTAGTAGATTGGTAATTTGTGTATTGGTGAATAACAAAAGACTTTTGTCAAATATATTTTATTTGCTTCTAAATGCAAACAAAAGGACCTGTCCACTCACCTGATTCATATATTCTGGTTTAGGATCATCAGTAAACACAATAAATGGGTTATGTGTGAGAGATATAGGTCTTCTGTCTGATAAATACATGTCAAACCACGGCTCTACAATACATAGAAACATTATCATTAAACATTGTTATATTACTCATCAGTAAACACAATAAATGGGTTATGTGTGAGAGATATAGGTCTTCTGTCTGATAAATACATGTCAAACCACGGCTCTACAATATATAGAAACATTAGAATTATCATTAAACATTGTTGAATTATCATCAGTAAACACAATAAACGGGTTATGTGTGAGTGAGATAGGTCTTCTGTCTGATAAATACATGTCAAACCATGGCTCTACAACATATAGAAACATTAGAATTATCATTAAACATTGTTATATTATCATCAGTAAACACAATAAATGGGTTATGTGTGAGAGATATAGGTCTTCTGTCTGATAAATACATGTCAAACCATGGCTCTACAACATATAGAAACATTAGAATTATCATTAAACATTGTTATATTATCATCAGTAAACACAATAAATGAGTTATGTGTGAGAGATATAGGTCTTCTGTCTGACAGATACATGTCAAACCAGGGCTCTACAATATATAGAAACATTAGAATTATCATTAACCATTGTTATATTATCATCAGTAAACACAATAAATGAGTTATGTGTGAGAGATATAGGTCTTCTATCTGATAAATACATGTCAAACCAGGGCTCTACAAATATACAAACAAAATTATACTACAAGCGCCTAAATAAAGAGTAGCTGGGACAGAAATCTACACAGCTCTGAGATAGATTTGTGACTGTAAGAGTAATGGGACTTGGTATGAAACTTTATTGTACCGTATTAACAACATGAAAATGCTTCACATCAGTAGTTTAAATAGGTGCATAGGAATTTGTATAATAAGAAATGACCACTGAAGACCTTCTCTTTAGATGTTTCAGATACCGTATAAGTTTCAAACTGGTGATTTGTAATGATCATTTTTTAACATTTTGTTGACATTTTAGTGTTTTGATGTCTAAAATTGTGCAGCCTGGATAAGTGCTAAAAATTGTCTTCATGACAAAAGAAACAAGTCAAAATGATAGCTACTGTCTATTTTTGAGAAAAAAAAAAACGTTTTTGGGGCAGGTATAAATACTCACCTGATATAAAGCTTGTATGTTTGTTCTGCTTGTCTCTTGCCAGCAACTCTTCATGTAATGCTACAAAAGATAATTGTAGATAATTGTCCCTGTCAGGGGTTCTTTTTATGGATAGGGGAAGGATTCCAAGGCCCTAGATTTTCAGGAAAAGCATGTCAAACAACATGTTATAGGGCGAAAGTCATCAGCCGTTTATAAACACAAAGAAATTAAATTAAAAGCAGATTGCTGGCTTATACCGTTGTCCAAGATCTTTTTAAAATTTACTCCAACTTCCCAACAATTTTCTCACTTTAAAACATATTAATTTCTAATTTTCTTTACTACAGCACTTCATCCTTTCTCAAACGGCGAAGTTTTTAGTTAAAAGATAATGCAGACAAAAAATTTTACTGAATGGAATTTCACATTTTTTGGTCTTTCTGGGTAGTAAAAATTGTGGAAAATGAAGAAATTACATGTCACAAGCAATTTCTTCATTACCCACAATGTTCACTTTTCCAAATGCTTTATTTTGCAAGGCGTCAAAAAAATCAATATGTGGTAATGGGCATTCAGACTAAGGAGAGCATTTATTCAAAGAAACAAATTATAAGTCACCTTTTCCCTCTCCACTAACAAACTTGTCCACACAGCGTTTCGTAGCATCATGCTCTGCTGGTGTTTGTAGTATGGATTGTGACATCAAGTAACGCTCACATGTCTCCTCCAGCTTTGGGATCTTCAGATGGGGTAAACTCTTCTGGAAATGGTCTGTAGGGACGATACTTTTGTGTACAAAGTCTCTGTCTGTATCAGTACTGAAAAAATGAACAAAGAAATGAAACTTTTCTCAGTCAAAGCCCAATTTTGGCATACCAAAATTATCAAATTAATATAAGAAATGTCAAAACTTTTATCCATTTATCTTCTGATACTGTCTAGGCACTCGTGAACAATTTTGGCAGGCATTGCCTGTCAGGGTTAAGAAAAAATAAGAAACTTAGTTTTGATTTGGAAAGAGTTTGTTTTCTCAATCAATGATTGAAACATTGCATATCATTCTGTAATCCAAGTTTTCTCTGATGAAATTCGCTCTTTGATATGTTGACGTCGCTCAAATGAGCGACGTCAACATATCAAAGAGTGAATTTCATCAGAGAAAACTCAGATTAATCATTCTGCTGAGTTGCAATTGATTGATATGGCTTTAACATTATTTTCAACAAAAATTCAGTGCAATTAGTCTTTGACTGATGCTAGTGCCATAAAAATTTGTGCCTTCATAGCGAAAGAATAAAGAAACATTGACACAAACTTAAGTTGTCAATAATTTTGGCCAATTTTTGAGGATAATGAATATGTTTAGCTGTATTTAAATGATTAAATTTGGTTTACCTGTAAGAACATATGTCATAAACACCGAGTCGTTTACACAGTTCCTGTAAAGAAATTAGACAATTTTGTTGAACAAAACTAAAAAATAGTGGTCAGCATCAAAATTATTTTTGATCTAGATAATGATTTTGTCTCAAATTGATAGACAAAAATAGTTTTATTATGCACAAATTCGGTTATTTGAACAAATTAATGTGTCAAGGGTTCACCAAAGTAGGGTTCAAGAGACAAGAAATTGTATAAATCCGAATGAATAACTATCCGAAATTCTCTTCCTTTGTCGTTCTAAATAGTGACCTAGAACAAATTCATCAATTTCGTAAATCAAAAAGGCGTAAATATAAGATGATTACCAGTCCAAGTGTTGTCACAGGGAAGCATCTCTGACCGCAGATGGTCACGTGCTTGCTGATCCGGATCATTTTTACAGATCAGATTGACAACTGTCTATCCGGTTACCAATATCTACCAATAGATGTCGCCACCTGTCGATTACCATCTATCTCTGGTGGGCATTCTGGGTTAACTACTTTCAAGATGTCAGCGCCCATAAAATGCATACACGTGGTTAGTCTGGTTCCCATACCTGAAATCTACTACGAATTTAGGTATGGTTATAGCTAATCTCACGGTCATGTACACGGCCTGGACTGATTCTCTACTTCTACATCTACTACGCGGATTAATTGAAACACAAATGAGTACCAGTCTAGATCAGGAGAAGCAACTCTATAAACGGGCACCTGTAAGTGACTAAGAGTAGCGTCCCTTAGTAAAAGCGCGCCAAAACGTATTGTTTACACTTTTAGAACATGAGCTCTGATTGGTTGAATTCCTCGGACCGTTTCATTGGTTGTATCTATTGACTAATCATAGGACAGAATGCAGTAGCTGTTCCCAGTCATAGATTCAGTTATTTACATGAATGGGTACCAGTCTAACACGTGGTACTTCCTCATGACTTCCTGTCACGCGGCATATTTGCTTCATATGCTTGCATAGAGTAAAATGAATAATCTAATTTGAATTAATTATTTTATTAGATGAAATTGAGACGAAAATCAAACTTTATTTTGTTGCAAATGTATTTGTAGTTGCAATTTTCTGCTTGCTACTTTTTGGCGACAGGATTTTGGAGTTATGCGCACCGCGTAGTGATTTTTATCCAAAAATGGATAAAGTGATGCGTCAAGTTAGTCAGTCCACAAAAAAATAAAATAGACTGGAAATATTGTAGACTGGCTGCTTAGTCAATGATCCGGTTACTAGTGATCTGACTCTGCCGGGCGACAAAATTAACCGAACGGACTATATTTTACGAACGGATTAATTGCCAAAACAGTGGAGAAAATGGATCTGTGTAAATTGTGAAAATAATTATGCACAAGCTGATCTTGTTATTTGCTGCATTAGAAAAGAGGCCCCAATGTGAAGCCCAATAAGATTTTAACCTTTCCCACAAACTAGACAGGGCAGCTTAAGTTGACGTCCTATTAGCCATGCCGTTATAAACTTCAACATTGAAGAAAAAGAAAATGCTCGACATAGGATCCAATATTTTCTCATTTTGTCTCAACATTTTCAACGATTTATTCTACACTAATCATATCTTCATTAACAAAGAATATGCTGCCCGCATGCGGCAAAAGCTTTCAATAATGACGTTGTTCAAAAGTCCCTTAGAGACTCTAAGAGTTTCAGAAAAATTGAGAGAAAGGAAAAAATTGATGATTATCAGAATCTCTCCTTTGTCTCAAGATTTTCTATCAAACTTAAATAAAATATTTGATATTCACATGAATTATGTGGTGTGCGACATCTTTAAATGTTAACATCCCTGAATTAATGATAGGGCCTAGGCTAAATCTAACCCCTTCCCAAATTCAGGCTCTGGGTTTCAGGTCAGAAAATTGAAGGAGCTTGGGTAAAAAGGGCCGGTAAAAATCGAGAGGGATTAAAATAAGTTGAAGAAACTTGCTTCCCAATCGATGTAAAATAAATGCGTTCAAAGGAACGCCTGAAGAAAGAAAGAAAGAAATTAGGGGTTTGTCAAGCAAATAACGCGCATGCGCACAAGCCGTAATTCATTTACCTGTTTCCCTCGAGGGGGCAAGTCGATAACAATTCTATAGTGGGATAATAAGCGTGACGGATTAATCTGCAATTGTGATTCGTTAAATCGAAAAAAATGGGCGGACACGATCATTGTTGCGTGTATGGGTGTGATCATAGACGGAATAAACTGTCAAATAATTGTAGATTCTTCACTTTTCCAAAAAAAAAAAATCGGCATTAAAATGCGATGGATTCATTCGTCGGGTAGACATAACTTGAGTTTAAAAACACTTACAAGTAACGTGAAAGTTTGTGGATGCCACTTTATTTTGGGAAAGCCAGATAGAACTGATAAAAACAATCATGACTATGTACCAAATAGAAATATACCAAGTATTTTGACGAAGAAACCCACCAGACAATCTAAAACGAGCAAAAAATCGTCGGAATATACCAAGACTCTAGAAGCGGCCGAATAAAGCTCAACCATAGTTTCTAGAGTTACAAAGAGAAATCGACGACAATTATCATTGCGAAATCCCCAGTCCCTCCAATGAAATTGAGATATCTTCCGAAGTAAGTATTATTCATTTATAACTACATGTATTATGTCCGTCATTCAAAGGCCGAAGAAGATTTTGAGGTACGGAAATAACGAGAAAACTCCACAAAAGAAATCTAGATTGACTCCGTATTGGATTAAAATTTTGGAAAAGAAGATATATAATGGTCTGTTGAAATATTTATATACAAATCAGTTCACCATAAGGATCCTGTTCAAAACTGAATTATCATTTAAGTGCAAATATCGTATGGAAATACTGCATTCCGCATGATTTCGAAATTTTAAAATACCTACTCTTCGCATTTTCTCGAGCCAAATCCCACTATTCATCCGTGAGCTATAAAATTTCATAATTAGGCTATAGGCCTAATATATCATATCATCAAAACGGTATCGAAACTTAAGTTGATTTCTGTTCTGGGGTAAAAAAAACTGACTTTTATCAACCCATTACTACACAGTGACTCCTTTTGACTCCCAACAAAATAATAGCTTTGGAAAACATCGTGGGAAATGAAGAAATTGCTTGTGACAAGCAATTTCTTCAATTACCACAATGTTTTCTGCATAAATATACAAAAAAAAAATCAAAATTTCATTCACTTCAAATTGTCGTCTGCATCATCTTTGATTTTGGAATAGTCTAAAAATTGCCGTTTGATTATGGGTTAAGACACTATTAAATTCAAAATAAAGGCCAAATGAATACGTTCGTTTCCCTTCTTATTCGAAAAACACGGAACCTGATCAGTAAAATTAATGCTTAAATTGCGCTCCGACTGGGATGTTTAGCATTATTGATCATTATTTGGTTTTGAAATAATGATACCGATGATCTGTCTCACTACCGTATTGCTATTAATTTCGGTTGTTCGATTTTTTCCTTCGAATTCCGTTCAATGACAATTTCGTCTGATTTATCACATATCTTTGATTGGTGTCCAAAATTATCATTTTTACAGCTTGATTAAAGGTAAAAGTACATTTCAATTGCCAATATTGATGGGATCATTATTGTCAATACAAAGGGTTTTGCAGATAGGCCTACTGGTATATCACGCGTTTGACTGTCTCGTCGGTACAATTATACTTTAATATCGCCTTATCAGTATATCACAATCAACGTTATCGGCTTTTCAACAGCAACAAAAAAACCTGTCATTCCAAAACCCTTTCCTCGCCGATATGTTCCAAAGAAACGTGCCAATGCGAATATTAAATCTCGAGGAAAAAAAAAAGAAAGAAAAAAGAAGGCTCGTTAGAACAGGGGCCGGTCGATCATCAATCAAACCACCTTTTATAACGCTGAAGCAAATTAAGGGGAAATGCTTACCATCACCGTTTTATTCTTTTGTCAGAATGTTTTCACGAGTCAGGGACAGGCTTAGCAAATATTATGCATAATACCAAGTGGGGTTTATTCATAGTGGCGGATCCAGAGTCGTTTCCGGGGGGATCAAATGCCCCACATCCTGTAGTGTAATTTATTCATTTTTTAAAACTTGTTTAACTATTTCCAAGACAGCAAATATTGAGACTGTTCTGATCGAATACAGTTGAACACGACATTACTATTACTGACAACAGAAACTGTGTAATAAATAGCCCACGATATATATTTGGGGAGAAAGACAACACTGGTCAGCAACTTTTTCCCCTTTGACATTTAAGTTTTCGTAGGCTATTACTTTCGAGGACGTGATAGCCTTGTCTTTGGGAAAGGTAAATGAACCCCTCGGTGGTGCTATAACATTGCATGTTTTACTTTAGAAATCAACAATTTTATAGCCCGTAACTCTTTTTGAAAATTGTGCCAGCCTTCAGTCGTTGGAGAAAGGGTAAAATCTCTCTGCAAAAATCGCCTTTAATGGCAAAAACATCGTAAAAGTTGATTTGATGATTCGTTGTTACAATGTTCTCAATAACGAAATGTCGTTGACTGAATGGTTAAGACTATTATGTTGGAATATGCCAATCGCCGGTGTTATTGCAAAACCTCGTAACTGCAGTTTGATTTAAGCTGTAATAACAAGATTTTAAAATATATATTTGATATAGGAGTCGACAGATACCGACTATTCATCCCATCAAAATGTATGCGCAGACAAGTGAACGGGCTTCGTGGTCATTATGGGAATATGACAATAGGGATAAAAAGAAACCGATAGAAATGATGAAGTACATCTATTTATTTTCAATTTGGACCAATTTTGACATCTTGGAGTATAAGTGATTCATCTCGCACACAATTCGATGTATAATCATGCTTAAATGTGTAAATAAACTTAGTTTTTTTAACGTGTATTCTACAAACAAAATAGAGCGATAATTTACCGGGAGTAAATAGTGCCCCCTCAAGAACACTGGAAGTACATTTTTAATTTTCTTTGTGAAGAGTTTCGCAAGGGGAATAACTCTTTGACAAACCTCTATTGGGTGAAAAAAATGCCGATCAGTATGAATATTTGAAATATAATTGGCAAAATGACATTCAAAATCAAGATGACTGTATGGAAAGAAAGGTCAAAACTAGTCAACCATGAAAAGATTAGTTCACGCTAGAATTCACGTCAGTAAAAAAAATCACACATTTTTATTTATGAAAAGGCTGGATATTTGCATGTATACGAAAATCATACAATGTGTCAAAATGACGAACTTGTATAGGCTACTATAGGATATTGAAATGGAAATCGAACCATAGACCTCTCCTGAGAAGTAAGTTTCTATAATCAGTCTAATTCGTCGCTTTTCTGCAAAAACCTCGTATCTGCAGCTTGTTTTAAGCTGCAGATACGAGGTTTTTGAAGAAAAGCATCGTTATGTACATGTAGTCCTGACTCCACGCTCGTTATTTCAAAGCCAACAGAACTACTTACCCAATATAAGACGGCAAAATTGTAGACTTGTCTGGATGTGGGAATTCAAAGATGTTGCAGATGACAATTCCAATTGGATGAAAAATTCTACATTGTTTGGCCTTTCTTAGTAGAAAACATTGTCTGAAAGAAGAAATTGCTCGTGACAAGCAATTTCTTCTTTCAGACAATGTTTTCTAATAAGAAACGTTGTTTTCACAGTCTATTGTTTGGGATCAAAAGGTGCGTTCTTCATTATAATTTAATGCGCCCAGTTGGTCTAATCCCATTTCGTCTAACTCGGACATACAAACAGGGGATTCGTTTTTGTAGAATTACATAATTTTGACTGAATTGAGTTAATTCCAAAATGAAAACGAAATAAACAGGCTTTAGAGGAGGGGGTGATTTTGATTTGATTTGATTTATTCGTGAATATATACATACATGTCATACATTAAAACAAATATAAGAGATCATAAAACAAAGTATCACAGATGTAAAATATGCAGAGATCTATAGGTAGCACAGACAGATATACAATTATCACAAATTCATGTTTGATTAAGATTAACAGTCATAGTCTCAAAATATTGGTATGTTTGTTACTTTAGATTTCTAGACAATAATGTATATATATACACACAGGATAACCCATGAAAGTTTTACAACTTGTTTCCAATGGGGTCCTATAAACCACATAACCCCCCCCCACACACACACACACACACCCGGATCTGCCACAATCATAATTATATTTGATTAAGTTTTTTATTATGAACATATGTCCTTTACCCACTATAGTTTCTATTGGTGCTTACACATTTAAAACACCATACTTGGTTCGTTTGATTAATGTGGTTTTAAAATCATGTGTATACCCAGAACTGTGGACAAACACATTCACAAAGGTTCGTTAATAATACGATGGTTAATCACGTGACACAGTATTTCTGAAATCGTCAATATTTTTTGTCAATACTTGACCAATTTAAATTCAGTTTGGAGTGGAGAAGTTGATGAAAAAGTTATTGAAGATAAACTAAAATGTTGGTTAATCTTCAATAACTGTTTTATCAGTTGATTTTTTTCAAAAATCCAACACGTTCATCTAATGCGTGACGTATGTCCATGCACATTCTCTGCTTCAATCCGAATTCAAATCGGTCGCATATAGACTATTTTCCTTTTGTATATTTCAATTTCAAGCAGTCCAAAATTTTGTCGTTCGGGAAATGGTATAAATCACAGAGTCAATACCAGGTAATTCGTGGTTGCGATTCTTTGTGACAACACCTACCAAAGTACACCCTCCACCCCCTCCCACCCCCTCCCACCCCCAGATTTATTTTCATAACAAGGGAGCCCCCAATTCCTTGTCAAACACGACAACATTCGTGAAAAGTGATGTAATAGAACACTGAAAGAAAAGATAAAGACGAGCGAAATTTAAAAAAAAATGATGTGAGCAATTTCATATTGGGTGGGCTCAAGCCCCTGTGTCTGAATATGGGGGTGGGGAGCTAAATTGGATTTTCTTTAACTTTTTAGAGTAGAATAAGGAAAAATCGGCATTTTTGGCCAACAACCCCACCCCCGTTCCTACGGACCTGCTTCTGATATACTAAGTTGTTATCCAGTGGTTAAGAAGATCTAATACATAAGTCCATTCATTCGTGCTTATGCATTTATTTAGTGGTGCATAACTTTACATTGTATTTATATTTGCATCTATGCATACAGTTTTAAGAAATTGAATTACTTACGTGCATGATTATATACTAAAGTTGGATTGAGCAAAAGTTTCAAGATTTTTACAAAATATTTCTTGTAAAATTTAGTTCTGCGTATACAAGAAATAAGATCTTTGAACAAGACAATATCGCGTCGATGCTAACCGTGAACGAACTTTGTCTAATTTTTGCTTCATAAAATACTTAATAAAATATTTGGAAATATTTCACACTATGTCGTCGGGAGTCAATTTCAAAAACAACACGGAAAATGCAACAATCAGTTCAACTACCCAGTTATTCGGCGATTCTAAAACAACGACAAAGACACGATGTTTACTAGGCACTGTTCTGTTTTTAGTGATCGCGGTGTTGGGGCTAGTCGTTGCTGTTGTGCTGGTAGCGAGCAAGAAGAATGATGACAGTGTGGACACGGCTGGTCTAAGTTCGATCCTCACAGCGCCGGCATGTCCGAGGAATCCGAGCTCGTTGACTCCTGAACTGGACCAGGCAAACTGTATTTTAGACAGCTATCCACTCGTAGATGGGTAAGTGGCGTATTACAGAAAATCCGGAGCTATAGATAAATGAGAGTGGATGCTTTTCGAAATGAAATGTTTCATTTATTGTTCACTTTTTCCCAAACGGCAAAATTTTAGGGCGATCCACTCAAAATCAGCCAAAATGACAAAATGGGTGTTATCAAAGATAGGATTTGTGTAAAAAATGGCACAGAAAATATTGAGACAAAAGGAGAAACTGCTGGTTATCAGCAGTTTCTTCTTTTGTTTCAATATTTTCCCAAGCCTTTTCTATTAGGGACGTCAAATCCAGATCTTGTTTGGGAAAGAATTAATTCTACCCTGTGTTATGCGTACTCATTCAAATGAGTACACACAACAAAGGATTAGGAATTGAAATAAAAAAAGTTGCCCCTCTTATTAACTGTAGCTCTAAGAAATATTGTGGAAAATGCATTTGGTCTGTTACTGTACGATTGAAACTTTCGTCATGATATTTGTTTTAATTGTTATTCTTGCTGGTAAACGTGTGACTTAGGCCTAGTATACAATGCATTTGTCGATTTCTTAAAAGTCCTAAAAATCTTAAAAAAGACTATTCAGTGGAATTTTAATAGGAAAATCACGTTCTATGATAATGTTATTAAAATGTAAAAACTCCTTATATTCTTTTTACATACAACCAAAGACATGCATTTCATATTAAATTTTTAGGGGGAAAACATCTCGCGTCACACGCCCGTATTAAATTTATTATCGCTGGTCACGTTCGAAAATGTCGTAACTACAGCTTATTTAAGCTGTAGTTACGACGTTTTCGAATGTGACCGGCGTTATGCTGCAACTGCCTTCAGGTTGGACTAAATCTAGTCTTAATTTTTGTTTATTTTGAAAAGAATTAATGTAACGAAAACAGTAAAAATGATTGATTATAGTCGATTCATTATTAAATGAGAATAATTACAGTTGAACTGCTTTATCAAAACAACTGAAATTATTCTCGTTTAATAGTGAATCTATTATAGACACTTATTGTGTTGTGTTTAACATCCGTCTCTTAAAAAAGTACACGGACATGCAATCCCAGTTTTACGTAAAGTACGTTTCGAATTACGCGTTTTCAAAATATTTTGAGGTCTTTGCGGATAATGCGGATCATGTTTATAAATCCTTTCAAGAATAGTTAAATTTGAACTGTTCCTATTTGAAAGATGCTACAAATGTGACAATGGGCGTTGATGACGAACGAATTCGTGCAAGAAATTGTCTGAAATTGTGCTGTTTGGTAAAATTTAACCTTTTCCCAAACAAGACTCTGGTTTTGATGATAGGGAAAAATTGAGACAAAGAAGAAAATGCTGATAATCAACACTTTCTTCTTTTGCCTCAATATTTCTGAGCTATATCGTACACAAAGTCTATCTCTGGGATAATTCATTTTGTTGTCTGAAGCGACTTTCAAGTTGGAACGGTCATCTTTTGTGCCGTTTGGTAAAGGGTTGATGGGGCGAATCGTTTACAATTGATTTTCTTTGAAGACCATAGAGTTTGAGTTTATTGGGGTTTTACGCCGTTCTCAACTACCAGGGTCATATTGCGGCGGCTGGAGCACCTAACCGTGGGTTCCTGGTTTTCTCGCACCAGTACAACCACAATATCCAAACCGAGCCTCCAGCTGCTCTCTCACATAGATGATTCACACCCATTGGTGAGAGACAAATGACTTTTGTCAAATGTCAGAATGGATATTGGCCGAGCCGGGGTTCGAACTCGAGACCCCTGGATTGACAGACTCCGACGTAACCGACTGAGCTATCCGGGCTGTTTGAAGAACATAGAACATGATTATTAACAAACGCCCATTAATAAGGCATTATTAACCGATGAGCATTATGCAATGTAGCATAATTCTATATACGATTAACAATAATTAGACTTATGGTCCGGATCAGCTAATGTATAATCCATGCGGGATCTCATGATGTTTGTAAACATGAATTACTTTACCATTTATAGCTCATGATAATTGACATGGCTATTGACTATAGATGCTATGCCAGGTCATGCATCACAATTTATAACCTTCTAGGTGCACGCGGAAGTTACCCGCCACAATTACAGTATGCTTACAATCTGAATCGCAGGCCTATAATGCGCAATATAGTACTCAAATTATATATCTTTATTAACAAAAATTTTATCGCTTGCAGCACCTTTCAAATTGAATCACCTAAGTAATATTTTACCGTTTGAGAAATGGTTATTATGTTTGCAGATTGACATGATTGAGTTTTACCATGCTATTACAGGTAACGCTCAATCATGTCAATCTACAAACACAATAAAAAAAGAAGAAGTGATTTCTTTTCGGAGAGGAATTCAAACATTTTTCGTCGACTGAAGTTAAGATACAACAATATACCTATAGGCAAAACTAAATTATGCAAAATATGACATTTCGACCGAGTTTTCAAATTAGTATTCAAAGTAACGACCCGATGTGATTGTCAATGGACAAGTTTTAACCCTATTCCAAACGACAAAATCCAGACTGTTCTTATTTGAAAGCTGCTGCAGACGACAAATTGATGTTCACGATATGATTTATGCATAAAAACGAGCAGAAATATTGAGACAAAAGGAAATTCTTTTGTCGGTTAAGAAATTTAAAGAAACAAGCAATAAAAAGAATGAACTGTAAAAGGACAAATGTGTAATACTCTAAATATTGGAGAAAAGGAAAAGATAATTTTCATTTTGTCCACTTCCTCGACATTCTGAGACCACCGCCAAAACACGCGTAATGTATTCGACCCATCGTTAGATAACAAACGTTTCGTCCAATTCCGTCAACGTCTTCGACTTCTCCGTGATGACAGAAATGAACGACGTTATCCTAAATTTTTAAAATTCGAAAAAGCTCGACAATGTCCATTGCCACGGATGACTCCGGATTTTCACGAAGCGTTTGGCGTCTAATGAAGGTTGAAATGCCTTAACGGAATACCCTATTAGACGACCGTAATATCCGAAACATTTAAGGTCGTCTACCCCAAATGAGATTTGCATTACGTCGGAATAATTCGGGCGACGTCGAAAACATTCGGCGGTGGATTTTTCCACCGCCGAACGTTTACGACCGCGCTCGAATAAGTTCGGATACGTAACGACGACGCTCGAAAAAATCCCATGTTTCATGAATCTCAAAATGGCCACATTACGGGTATTCTACCTTAAGTAATAGAGATTCACACGAGAGGCGACGTCGTGATCATTCGGCAGCAGAAAAAGCCGATTTTTCCTCTTCGTGAATTATCCGTATTGATCGGATACCGCCGAACATTTACGATGTTGCCCGCTAAATTCCGACGTCGCATGAATCTAATAATGGCCACATTGCGGATATACGACCTTAATTAACCCATTACCAAACGACAAAATTTTAGACTAGTCCAAATTCAAAGATGGTGCAGACGACAATTTCAAGTGAATGAAATTTTACCCTTTTCGGCCTATTTACGTTGTGGGAAATGAAGAAATTGCTTGTCACAAGCAATTTCTTCATTTTCAACAATGTTTTCCAAAGCCATAATCTTGTTGGGAGTCAAAAGGAGTCACTGTGTGGTAATGGCTTAATACTGCCATCAATTAACGTTGTGGGATATAAAACGTATGTTTATTAATAACATATTAAATCCCGAAGGTAATAACAAAAATATTGTTACTGATCAGATTGCAGAATATCATTGCATAATACGATCATCAAATTGAGCAGTTAATTATTATCTGCACAAGGCCTTATATCAATTAACCCTTTCTCAAACAATACCTGGTTTTGACGTTCCCAATAGATAAAGCTTTGCAATGCACTGCGACGGACAAAAGAAGAAAATGCTGGTAACTATGAGATCGTATATACATGTATAAAATGATTTTTGTGCGGCATTTTTGACCAACATGGTTGTAGATCAGCATATGCAAACACACACTCTGATCAAAATCAGACACATAAGAGTCTCTTGTAAATTCGTTTTAATGTAGAATACCCGTAATTTGGCCATTTTGAGATTCATAGAACATCGATTGTTTCGAGCGTCTTCGTTATGTATCCGAACCTATTCGGGCGCGGTTGTAAACATTCGGCGGTGGAAAGTTCCACCGCCGAATGTTTTCGACTTCGTCCGAATAATTCCGACGTTGCGCGAATCTCATTAGAGATGAACTGCCTTAAGTCGCATTACAAAGGTTATATGCCTGTCCCACCTAACCGAATATTCGTGTACCGAATTCGTACCAAATGTCAAGTGCGAAATTCGCAGTGTTCGTTGTCATTTTATTCGGTGAACTTTGGTTTTCAACGATTGTGTACCGACCATACACCGAACACGTAACGAACTTGTAGCGAATGTGTCGAACAGCCAACGTTGTTTCTCCGAAATATCCCCCAATTCGTTCCCAAACATCAACGAACCCCTACCGTTTGAGTAACGAATATAACGTCATATTCGGAATGGCATCGTGAGGATCGGTGTCTTCGTTAGCGGTTCGTTTAACCTTTTCGGCCAGATCGGTAAAGAAACGAACCTTCATTAGAGTGCAAACGTTAGTCCTTCGGTGAGATCATAACGAACATACCGAACAGGAATGCGTCTGCGAATTATTACCGACACCAAAACGAAAATAACGAATGCCAGACGCAAGCCTACCTATCCCTCTGCGAACGATTACCGAACTCATTCCGAAATTTTGATTCGCTGCATTCGTTGGAAAAAATTGTGCAGGCTCAAAAACTTTTTTAAGCGTCTGCGAACGTCGAATGTCGACGAAAAGCACCGAATAGCACCGTAAACATACCGAACACAAACCGTTTGTGGAACGAACCTTTAACGAATACACCGAATTAAGTTCGGTACGCATTCGGTGTAAAAATTTGGTTAGGTGGGACAGGCCTATTAGGCCTACTGCGTGTGTCAAATTTAATGTCAATGAAATAAAACTTATGACATAGACAATATTTAGGGGAAAGTGACCTCAGGTTTTCGTGACATACCTTTTTTATCTTTATGTATTCTCAAGCTCTATTTGATAAGGTTGGATTGTTTGAGAAAGCATTAACGAAAAGGCTATAAAGATTATTATTCATAACTGGTATTTATTTTCTGGATTCCGAGCAAATACGGAGAAACATGATATATTTGCCTACGTACAATAAATCACCCTCTTACATGGTTTATTGTAGTGTATAAACAACATTTGAGTCCAAGAATAAATAATTTAGACCTTCTTTTGGTAAAAACAAATAGTGTATAAGATTATAATCTGAAAGAGGCTCTTGGCATTTGAGAGCAACATGGACCTAGATCAGCCTGCGCCTACGCCTAGTCTGATCAAGATCCATGTTGATCTCTCATAATTTCTTTCATGTGACAGCTGTAAGACAGCGATCGATCCAGATAAGACTGTGTTAAAGTTCGGGCCGATCTGATCCAACGTTGGTCTAAATTATCGAACTTGCGTTTTTACAGATCAAATATATTAGCCTATATAATATGATATGAATTACGTTTTTAAATTAGACCGAAAAGCCAAAATGTAGAGTGGTCGATTCGGCAATCGCTTCAAAGTTCGTGACACTTTAGCTCTTACCGAAAAGTAACAAACCATGGACTGACCGAAATAATGTTAAACACTATCTTGTTGGCATTATTCCATTGTCATTTTTTTTTATCTTTTTGACTTTGATTTAGGACCTACAATTGTTTTGAGGCTGCCGTTTAAAGTTAAGAGAACATTTTGAAGATAGAATTATGAAATGTAAACATCGATGAGTTATAGCACAGATTTTATGAAGTGCGAAATTGTAAATAATGATCCCATATAATGCCACGTTACAGTTTATACTTTTTATCTCGATATCGGATGAGTCAAATTTATGCATAAGTAGAAGTGAAAATCTAGTCCCGTCCTCACTAGTATACATCAAAAATTTCAAACAAAGTGCTTTCTAAACAAATATAACCATTGAAATATAGTAGGAAAATGACAGAAATGGCTCGTTTCAAGCAGATTATTTTTAATTTCCTGCTATATTTCAATTATGAACATTCTCTATGAATAACAAAAACAATTTAATCGTAACAAAAGTTACAAAACAAATTCGAAAAATTCGGATTTAAGATACGTCGCGGTATTTTGGTGGTCCCTTTGCACAACAAGTGTCGACCCTATATAGGCGTAGATAACATTGAGGAGAAGGGAAAAGAAGAATGGGTTTAGATAACATTTTGTACTCATAAATGGTAAAATATCGGTCGGTGAAAAAAAAAGCCTGTATATTATAGGCTAATACAATGTGAGGAAAGTGCGATCTGTAATTAATGATCTAAGTATAATTCCGGGTTGACTTGCACCATAAAATAAGTTGATCATACCAACCCGATAGTAGGGAATCACGTGATAAACAATCGCAGAAAATCTTCAATTATTCTTTTGATACGTATTATATCTAAAATGGTTTGAAGCAGAGAAGGTGAGAATATGTCAGGGATTTGATGGATGTAAAAGAAAAGTAGATGACCAAGCAGGCCCGTAGGAACAGGGGTGCTAAGCCCCCCACCCCCCCCCCCCAATGTTGGCCAGTTTCTTCTTTTGTTTCAATATTGTCTGAGCTACATTTTGCGTACGTTTTATCTTTATCAACTTCCATTTAGTCATCTAAAGAAGTTTTCGGATTTGATCACCCTTAAATTTTGTCGTTTCGGAAAGGGTTTAATTGTTGCGGCACGTGAATGCCCACCGTGAACCCGTGCATTCTTATAATTATTGCAGACATAACGACCTACCCTGGCGATATAGAGCAAATGCTAACAATTCGGTGTACAGCGTAGATTTGTACTCGGACTTGCGGGTGACGTGGAACACGAACGTTTCCCACACAGATATACCAAGGCTCAGACATGGACGGCTTGGCGCTCAGGTAGGATTCTGGTTTTGCCGTTTAAGGTAGCCCACCCTTAATGAGATTTACGAGACTTCGGAATTTTTCTCGCTACGTCGTTTACATTCGTCACGTATCCGAACTTATTTGTACGACGTCGTAAACATTCGGCGGTGGAACGTTCCACCGCCTAATGTTTACGACGTCACTCGAATAATTCTGACGTCACATGAATCTCACTACGGGTAGACTACCCTAACGTTCTTGGTGGAAATAGTTGGGAAAACATTGGGAGAAATTGTTTGGCAAACATTAGGAGCAATTTTTCATTTCCTTAATAATTTATATGCAATATTTTTATGCCATAACACAAGCTAGGTAGCAAAAGACTATTTAAGGATACGATGCACATGAGCCTAAATCAAGTTGACGTCATTGATAGATGCGTCACGTGATAGCATTTTTCTCTTAATTATATGTACCCTCGTTTTTCAAAATCATGCATTTTGTTTTCAGTTTTGGGCCTCGTACGTTACATGTACGGGACAGTTCAAAGGCACAGTGCGCATGAGCCTGGATCAAGTTGACGTCATTTAGAAATACGTCACGTGATATTTCTCTGATTCTTCAATGTTATTTTATTCATCATGTTTATACATTTTGTTTATACATTATGTTTTCAGTTTTTGGCCGCGTACGTTACGTGTACGGGACAATTTAGAGATGCAGTGCGCATGAGCCTATATTAAGTTGACATCATCAAGAAATAGGGTCACGTCACGCGATACACATTGTTTATTTTCTACATCATATTTATATTATTTTTATTGACGGCGAGATTTGACCCGGCAGAGCAGACCAATCGGAAAGGTCAACAGACTTATCGTCCAGGGGTGATAGGTGTGCCGGAACCCCTCGTGATTTGCCGAACACTTCGCATGCTTAGCTATTTACAGCTAACAATCATATCATTCAACGACTTAACAGTATTTGCACGTGCATACATTTGTCGCGTCATCTTAAAATGGTAATTGGTTAACTGAATGTGCAAAATGCCGATCCTGGTCAGCCTGTGCCATTTGTAGGGTATGACCAAGATGCGTACTGTATCTAATTTTTTTCATTTTTGGAGATAACGCCTATTTTAATGATTAGGAAATTTGGATCCAAACAGACCACGGTAGCTTAACACTTTTATTGACTAGATAAGATAAAATCTTGTTTTCACATGGCGACACAATGTTGTATAACGGATACAGTGCACGCTTTTACGTAAATTAACTACGGACCATTCCCATCTAAACTGGACAATAAACTTTTCCACTTTTGTGAACAGTTAAGGTCACTCTGCCGGGTTATTTATTTTCCTCTCTATACATCACACTATGTTTTAGTTTTGGGCCGCGTTCGTTCTGTGCGATGGACAGTTTAAGGACGCAGTGCGCATGAGCCTAAATCAAG
The DNA here is from genome assembly GCA_963680895.1 of Fragum sueziense. Lineage (NCBI taxonomy): Eukaryota > Metazoa > Mollusca > Bivalvia > Cardiida > Cardiidae > Fragum > Fragum sueziense. The sequence continues at coordinate 49,410,879 of OY804606.1, read as the reverse complement.
TTGACGTCATCAAGAGTTAGGGGTCTACGTCACGAGATACACATTATCTATTATATATACTGACGTCAAATAGAAACGCATCAGCCCTAATAAATGTCCGTTTATTCAGTAAATCTGATTTAAAATTACAAATACTGTTTTCCATCTGTAAATTTGATTATCTGTTGTTGAAAAATGATGATAAGGAAATTTTCCAATTGTTACAGTTTACAAAAAACGGCACATTTAAACAGAGCGGTATCAGAATTTCCATTTGAAAAGCAGTAGCGCGTGATTCAAACTTTACTTGCGACGACAAAAGAAACCGTAAAACGTCTTATTTGGTGACCACAATTAGTGAATACTAAACCCGACGTCAATTTCAACGTCTCAAGCCTGAAAGGCATACGACGTTAACGTAAGACAGCTTCTTGTATAACAGGCGTTACATGAGGTCTATCTGACTTTTGCCGATTGGCAAATGTTTCTGTAACTCTTACTGGTCGACCAAGATGCCTAATCGTGCAGTGCAAGACGTCAAAACGCCAGGCGGCTTGTTCTTGATTTTCCCGTATTCGAAAATGGCTAATATACGAGCTCGATTTTCAAAGTAGTGTGTCTAATTCAAACGTTACTTGCAACAACAACAGTTGCCAGAAAAACACTTATTTGGCCACCACATTTACCGACTATTCGACAGAACGTCAATCAAAACCACACAAACCTGAAACGTACATGACGTTAACGTGGAGAATTATCTTGCTTTACAGGCGTTACGTGAGGTCTAGTTGAGCGTTGCCGATCAATAAACGTTTGCAGAATTCTAACGCGTCGATCAGGACACCGAATTAAGAAACACAATATGCTAAACTGTCTCGCGACTTGTTTGTGCATTCGTCGCATTCAAAAATGGCTATATTACGATCTCCTTTTTTAGAATTTTGTCTTGGAATAATTTAATTCTGATGTTTCATAAGAAAATCTTTGAATTCGTGGTTAACTATCAACTTACACATGTTACTGTATAAAATGTGACAAATTTCATCACGTGATGTACATACACGAAACGCACGTAGAAAACGTGACCAGTCACCGGAAATGGACATGTTAATGGATAGAAACGCATATTTTTTTCATTTGTCATAATTATCGGTCAAAATGATGATTTACAGCATACATCTCAACAACATTGTAATAGGCATTAGGAAAATAACGACAAATTTCATTGGAGCGTTTCTATTTGACGTCAGTATACATTATATTCATACTTTGTTTATGTATTTTTATTTTGTTAAATTTTGCCTTTAACCTGTAGAGGATATACCTGAGCAATAAATATACTAGAGGAAAGAAGTAACACAGCAACTATTTTTTGTTATTTCTCTTAATTCTAAAATGTTATTGAGTCAAAGTTGTTACTGATAATTACAGGGAACTCTATCTTGATATTGATCTTTGTGTTTGCGTTAGAACCAGTCATACTTGTCAGATAACGTCAAAAAAGACGTTTACACGTTTTTCATGTGAAAACCTTTAAATATCCAAACTTTACACAAAACTCTTTTGATTTGTGTACATGCACGTCGACTCAACAAAATGCAATGATTTTCGTTTAGATTTAACCCCTCATATCATTTTGCGACTTATTCAAAGACGTCGTCCGGTAGAAATTGTGATGTTAACGAAAAGAACATCTCAACCTGCAATTGCTGCTGACTTTGGTGTTCATCGGTTGACAAAATGTTGCTTTAGATAACGTCTTAGAATGAACGGAACAACTGACGATCGCCCGAAAAGCGGTCGTCAACGTCTATCGTCACAACGTCAGGACTATAACGTTCGCTTATTTTTCCTACGGAAACAAATTCTCTTATCGAGAAAAATTGTTTATGCTATTCATGGACAGTACAGCTATCAAATTTCAGCCAGGAATCGTTAACGTCAACGTGGATTGCATGCGAGAACGCATTCAACGTTGACGCCTAAGCACTCTCATTTAAATGCAAATCTGTGGCACGTAAAACATGTGGCCTTGATGAAATTTTGACACTAGAAAGTCAAATGATGAAGTTTTACTATGCATTGAAAAAAATACTCGAATTGAGATAATTTTGAGAAAGACAAAAACAAAGCTTATGACCAAATTTATTTTTTGTTGCGTTTCTTTTTTCCTTTAGTATATATTCTGTTCTATTCTATACATTACATAATTATGCTTTCAGTTTTGGGCCGCGTACGTTACATGTACGGGACAGTTTAGGGACGCAGTGCGCATGAGCCTGGACCAAGTTGACGTCATCAAGAAATAGGGGCCTACGTCACGCGATATGTACACATTATTTATTTTATAGATCTGCATTATATGTATTCATTATTTTTTCAGTTTTGGGCCGCGTTTGTTCTGTGCGACGGACAGTTCAAGGACGCAGTGCGCATGAGCCTGGACCAAGTTGACGTCATCAAGAAATACGTGGCAAGGTACCCGGAAGTATTCGAATTCGTCACCACGGCACAAGGTGAGTAGGTCTGTTGTTGTAAAACCTCGTAACTGCAGCTTTACTCAAGCTGCAGTTATGAGGTTTTGAGATAACACCGACGTTATCTTCGGTGTTATTGCAAATTCTCGTAACTGTAGTTTGATTATTAAAGCTGGTGTTACGAGGTTTTGCAATAACACCGATACTCTACCAAATTTTGTGCAGTAGGCCTACGTTTTTTTTTTTTTTTTTTTTTTTTTTTTTTTTTTTTTTTTTTTTTGGGGGGGGGGGGGGCAGCATTGAGCCTTCGTATAGATCTACATGTAGATCTAGATAGCCTAATAGATGATAGATACAGAAAATTTTACTGCTCTAGATATACTCCCCGTCATTAGAAAGTAGCCACTTGTCTAATGCAAATGGTCGCCAATTTTAGGATTATTCATAAACATACCGAAATAATACAAAACATTGAAACATGACAAGTAAAAACGCTTTCGTAAAAGTATCGAAAACAGTCGCATTTGTCCATTGGCTATGGTAGCTTGATGGTAGTTCTAGGAAATCTACGGAACACACTACTAAAATTCATGGCCAAATATAGGGCCGGAAACGGACCATAAATGAATAAGGATATTCGTTTGTGATAATGTTTTTTATTCCAAATGATTATTTGCTGATAAATGATTTACATTACACCCAAGACCTTGCAAAATGGCGGTTTCCGGTTTTAGCCGAACCAATCCCAAATTTCTTCTCAAATGCTCTATTCATTGAATTTGTGTCTCTGTTTGGTCTTTAGCAAGTTCCAGATTAAGAAAATGTTTTCCTTCACTTCATCCAACAACCACTTCCGGTTATTATCAAACATTTAATATTGAGATATGCAATACTGGTAGTGCTAAATTTTCACAGACCTGTATCATTTCAACGGAATGATTGACTGTAAAATTGAAATGGGACTTTTGTTTGTGTTTTAACAGCGTAAAATTATGCAGAAAATGACAGCTGAATGTGAACAAAATTGAACTTTGTACCCTAAAACACTGTTTTGAACCCATATTACAACTAAACATGTTTTCGGGTATGCTGAAAGCAATTAACCATTGAGGTGTGAAAAGGAACCATTGGGAATGCGTATGGATGTGTAAAAACAAAAAGACTTTATGAACTGTGAAAATTAAGGTTATTTGAAAAGTGGCTACTTTTTTTATGACGGTGAGTATATTTCGTGTGATTTGAGTAACGTGCTCAGATTTGAGTCCGAGTTTTTCCGAGAAACCGAGGTCTGGTCTTGTTTGGGATAGGGTTGTTCCTTAACTGTTTTGTTGTTGTTGTTACTTTGATTAGGCCAATCCCGCGATTGGCCATCCACAAACTTTTTGCTTCTGCCGATCCAAGAGTTACACGGACACGACGGGTCGTAGGCACATGCTTCATGTGCGACCATTGAATTCACTGCGCAGGAGGCAAAAATTGAATTCATAAAAAATAAAAAATATATTTGAGATAGTGGATTTGATTAACAATCATTATTCTGAGTAGATCAAATTAATTATAAAAATATAATGTTTAAATTGGCTTTTTATATTTTATAATATTTAGTATTTTTAGAAATGTAATGGCGTTTATGATCTTATAAAAGGTAAAAATATTTGAAAAATATTGACAATACTAAAGGGAAGTAATTTGAGAAAACTGAATACTTTTCTAGTTGGCAAAAACGGTTTTCGATTTTAAAAGCATCTTCACACAAAAAGCTGTTGCTTAGATTATGACTTTATTGCGTTAAATCGATAGCTAGCGATCACAGAATCTAATGTGCAAAATATTGTTTCAAAAGAGCTTTTCGTTTTTCATTGATAACAAAAAATCCGTTCTGAAAAGTGGGGTTTAGAACATCTTACTTTTGCGTTTTAGTACATTTTTGTTGAACCGAAGACCGTGCGCTGTGAATATTTATACACAAACTTAATCGTCTGTAATATTGATAATAATGAGCGCACCGTTACTTCGGTTCAACAATAACGATAATAAGAAAAATGATAATAATAAAGGTCGTGTATTGCGTTTTTATTCACCTGAAAGGGTGTGGCTAAGCCAAAAGGTTATTCGACGAGTTTACTTCTCGATACCTTGGTTAACATAAGGGAAAAACGTGCGGCACGAGCATGAAAACATTTCGAAATTGAAAGAATGTGCGATTGTAAAACGTGTTATTAAAAAACCTCGCAAATACAGCTTGATTCACGCTGCAGTTACAATAATTTGCAATAACACCGACGAATTACCGCTGATTGAAAACGCTGTTTCTCCTCAATCTTCAATGTAATAACCGTTTACTAGGCTCCGCCCTTTCTCCCGAAAAAAATCAGAATACTCGTATATGGTGTTTGGGTTACCACAATTTGGTTGCTGTAGGCTCACGTTTACACTTTTCCAAGATTATAACAAGTGTTCCGTTTTGTCGATATCGGATATTTAACCCTCTCCCAAACGCCAAAATTTTAGGATAATCCACTTCAAAAACTGCCACAAAGAGATAATATAAAGCTGGTTATCAGCAGTTTCTTCTTTTCTCTCAATGCATTCCCAAGCTTTTTTCCATTTAGGATGTCACAAACCAGGGCCCCGTATTATCAACGATCTTACGACCACGTTTTTTGTGTAAACTGTGTAACGCAACATTTGATTGCACGAGAAATCAGATTGGGCCAATCATGTTTGTTGTTACAAGTAATTGCGCGAAAAATAGTCTTACGATCGTTGATAATACTTGTCTTGTATGGGAAAGGGTTGATCCAAGGAGGTTTTGATGTTAATGTTTCTATGATTAGGCAATCCTCAGATTGGCCATCCACAAACTTTTTGCTTCTGCCGTTCCACGAGTTACACGGATACGGCGCTTCGTAGGCACATGCTTCATGTGCGACCATAATATCAGTCGGAAATGGGCATAAATGGCTATTATAATTAATAAAAAATATATGTAAGACAGGGAAATTGATTAACAATCATTATTCTGAGTAGATTAAATTATTATGAAAATATATGATTTGAATTTAATTTAAATATTTTGAACTAATTTGGTATTTTCAGAAATATGATACTCTTAATAATGTAATAAAAGATAAAAAAAATTTTTTTAATGACTTTGAAAATTATATAGGGAAGTAATTTCACAAAACCGAATATTTTTCTAGTTGGCTTACGTGGTTATTTCCCTTACACCATATTAACACAATACTAGAAAGAGGGGGGGGGGGGGGGATTCAACAAGACCCTGTTTTGGCGCCCCTTAATGGCTTAAGAAAAGATTTAGACAAAAGAAGAAAATGCTTATAATCAGCACAAACCTAAGTCTTTTTGTCGTCTGCAATATTTCAGAATTTGTTTTTCATAAATTTGAGCAGGGATCTGGAAATTAATGTTCATTAAGTACAATTGAGAAAACCATGGATCCAGATTGGCCTGAACATATGTACATTCTTATCAAGATCCACATTGGTTTCTAATAACTTCTTAACCCTTCTCGGGTTGTTCGCGTCATATCTTGTTGTAAACAAATTAAGCTTTGGCGAGCGGTGTAGACCAAGATCAGTCTGCACAGACGTGCAGTCTGATCTTAGCCTTCATTCTCTGCTTTCTAAGTCTTCTCAATTATTGCTGCAAAAACTTTAGATAGGCCTAGACGTATTGAAATATCTTTTAAATTGGCCATTTCTTAAATCAAAATTTAAGTCTGCAGGACAATTGTTGATTCGCTCAGCTAAGTTAGAAAAGTGGGTCTTTACTAGAGACTGCATTTGGCCGATTCATCTTAAGTTTTTGTGGTGGTGGTGGTTTTTAAATGCCATTTAACACTTTCCAAACAAGACATTGTTTTGACTTCTCTTATAAAAATCCTTGGGAAAAAAACTTTGATGCAAAGGAAGAAAATGCTGATAATCAGCATTTTCTTCTTTTGCCTCAATATTTTTCATGATATGTTATACTAGAAAAATGTTTTTCAACATCAATTTTGATGTCTGCAACAGCTTTTGAAATCAACAACACTAAAAAATTTACCCTTTGGGAACGGGTTAATGGGCTTTTTTCCAGATCTTGGCTCATTTGTTTAGGCCGGGCTGTGGACTTCCCGCGTGGTACATTTTAGCGTGACATGACACAAATAAAAGAGAGTGTAAGAATTAATTAGATAAATGGAAAAGAATGAAGGCTTGTCAAAATAAGATGAAACGCGTCTTCGATTTCTTACGTAATAACAATAACAGGGTCCGCCAGAGGACAATTCGTTGTTTTCCTGCACCTTTCTATAAATGAGGAGGGTCGGGAATTAGGGATATATATCTATATTGTTTCAGACAAATCCTGCCATGTGCCTGGGTGCAGTCTGATTAGGCGCTATGTGGGTAACTTACGGGTCCTACGGATTCCGAATGAGTTACTAAAGAACGTTTTACCACGGGGACCTTTTATATCACGGTACAAATGTTTTCCTTCAACGTAATTGGGCGTAATGGTAGTACATGACTATTAGGCCTATAAATGGCTGATAAAATTTTATTTCTACTTCTACTTTCAGGAATTCTGGACGCGTTTCATCACGGCAAGATCGCCAGTATGATAGGACTGGAAGGTGGACACTCCATTGACAGTAGTCTGGGTAACCTGAGAATGTTTAATGAGTTAGGGGTTAGATACATGACCGTGACACATAGTTGTAATACACCGTGGTAAGTTTAACCCATTACCAGGTGTACACTCTATAGACAGTAGTCTGGGTAACCTGAGAATGTTTTATGAGTTAGGTGTTAGATACATGACCGTGACACATAGCTGTAATACACCGTGGTAAGTTTAACCCATTACAAGGTGGCCACTCTATAGACAGTAGTCTGGGTAACCTGAGAATGTTTTATGAGTTAGGGGTTAGATACATGACCGTGACACATAGTTGTAATACACCATGGTAAGTTTAACCCATTACCAGGTGGCCACTCTATAGACAGTAGTCTGGGTAACCTGAGAATGTTTTATGAGTTAGGGGTTAGATACATGACTGTGACACATAGTTGTAATACACCATGGTAAGTTTTACCCATTACCAGGTGGCCACTCTATAGACAGTAGTCTGGGTAACCTGAGAATGTTTTATGAGTTAGGGGTTCGATACATGACCGTGACACATAGTTGTAATACACCGTGGTAAGTTTAACCCATTACCAGGTGGCCACTCTATAGACAGTAGTCTGGGTAACCTGAGAATGTTTTATGAGTTAGGGGTTAGATACTTGACCGTGACACATAGTTGTAATACACCATGGTAAGTTTAACCCATTACCAGGTGGCCACTCTATAGACAGTAGTCTGGGTAACCTGAGAATGTTTTATGAGTTAGGGGTTAGATACATGACCGTGACACATAGCTGTAATACACCGTGGTAAGTTTAACCCATTACAAGGTGGCCACTCTATAGACAGTAGTCTGGGTAACCTGAGAATGTTTTATGAGTTAGGGGTTAGATACATGACCTTGACACATAGTTGTAATACACCATGGTAAGTTTAACCCATTACCAGGTGGCCACTCTATATAGACAGTAGTCTGGGTAACCTGAGAATGTTTTATGAGTTAGGAGTTAGATACATGACAGTGACACATAGTTGTAATACACCGTGGTAAGTTTAACTACCAGGTGGCCACTCTATAGATAGTAGTCTGGGTAACCTGAGAATGTTTTATGAGTTAGGGGTTAGATACATGACAGTGACACATAGCTGTAATACACCATGGTAAGTTTAACCCATAGACTGGTACCCCGTCTTCTCTATGTATGAAGACGGGTCGTTTACAAATTTTCCTTTGATCTGATTGGATGGTTAAATTATCAGTGTATTTTTCACGATAAGTAAAATCTTACAACACCGGAAAAAATCCCATCATATTCATTTCAATAAGTCAACAAATTTTTGTCGTCTGCTGCAACTTTCAATCTTGTTGAGTCTAGTGTAAAATAATGTCACGTATGCCACAAAGACTGCGTTTTGAATGAATGTAGGACGACATTGGGCCTTACACAAATCGACTAATTGCCAATGTTTCTTTTTTTAATTCATATTTTATAGATCTAGATCTATATAGACTAATATCTTCATCACAGCTCATGTTTTTAATCTTTGTATGCCTAAAGAAAAATGAAAAGAAATGACGACCCTTTTCCCGGGATCTTTATTAGATCTAGAATTTTACTGTTTGGAAAAGAGTTTTAATCCATTATCACACAACAACGCATTTCGGTGCACCAAAAGATAAAGACCGCGTAAAACATTTTGGAATTAATTAATTTTCTTCATTTCCGAAAATGTTTTCTACCCAGAAAGACAATTTACGCTATAGAAAAAGAACCATAGAAAAAAACGCTTTTGATAGCAATGTAATTTTTCGTCTGCAACTCCAGTGTTGAGTTAGAAAGAGCCAAAGTGTGGGAATGGGTTAAGGGCAATAAAATCGATCTGATTGTCATACTATCTGTCTTTGATGTACTGTAACAGAGTGTGTCCAATTATTAGATAAACAATTAAATGTAAAAAGTAGTTTACCATATGTTTATCCCTTAACACTGAAGTGTGAAAATATATCTCGTCCTTAATACCACTGCGAAATAATTTTGATACAAACTACCTATTATTCCCGACTCAGAATCTCGTGAAGTGATTCTTTTCTAAATTGAATCCAAACATTTTTATGAAATTATGATTAAAAATGAAAAAAAAAAAACCATTTCTTTTTAGAATGGTTAAATAATGGGTTTTGATACACAAAAAATATATGTTTTAGAAAAGACGAAGCACTTTTAATGTAATTTGAAAACGACAATTTGATCAAGTCTTATTCTTAGTTGTGAGGTTAAGACATGTATACGAATTAAAAAATTCTTCTCATTTCCTCTCTCCTGTCAACAAGGAAATTTTAATAACAAACTGCCATTAATAAGATTTTTTTTACTTTTAATTGCGACCACAATATCGTCGATGTAAATGCAAAACCTTGTATGTCCATTTTTGCGATTTTAAAAGTAAAATTTTATATATCCGATTTAGACAATTCTTTCAGGTTTTAGAATATTTTGATTTATCAATATCAATGACATATTTTATGTGAACATGTGTATGTATTTCAAGTAAAACCTTTCAGTTCCGGAAAAGTTATTAAAGTTCTTTCTTCCCCCTTAAAAGTTTGCAAAAACGAGATACGAGGTTTTGCATTAACACCGACGATATGCTTTTCCTCCGCCAAACCAGAGAAAATGGTAGACTGATCTAATTTCAAAGCTGCTGCAGAGATCTAGATAGGGAAGTCAATACCAGAACTTGTTTGGGAAAGAGTTAACTCATTAGACTACTTAATCCAGTTTTCGTCGACTGCAAGCTTTCTTGAACAGCGTCTCCGAAACGCTTTACGAATTCATTTTAGCGTCCGCCTAACCATGATCAAAATACGTCACTCACGCCAAAAAAATCAACCAATCAGATCCTCCAAAAAAATATACAGAAAACCGTATATTTTTATTGTACCGTTCCTGTCCCAATATGATCGATAGATCTAGGGACGGGAACCAGTCTATTTAACCCATTACCAGGTGGCCACTCTATAGACAGTAGTCTGGGTAACCTGAGAATGTTTTATGAGTTAGGAGTTAGATACATGACAGTGACACATAGTTGTAATACACCGTGGTAAGTTTAACTACCAGGTGGCCACTCTATAGATAGTAGTCTGGGTAACCTGAGAATGTTTTATGAGTTAGGGGTTCGATACATGACAATGACACATAGTTGTAATACACCATGGTAAGTTTAACCCATTACCAGGTGGCCACTCTATAGACAGTAGTCTGGGTAACCTGAGAATGTTTTATGAGTTAGGAGTTAGATACATGACAGTGACACATAGTTGTAATACACCGTGGTAAGTTTAACCCATTACCAGGTGGCCACTCTATAGACAGTAGTCTGGGTAACCTAAGAATGTTTTATGAGTTGGGGGTTCGATACATGACCGTGACACATAGTTGTAATACACCATGGTAAGTTTAACTACCAGGTGGCCACTCTATAGATAGTAGTCTGGGTAACCTGAGAATGTTTTATGAGTTAGGGGTTAGATACATGACAGTGACACATAGTTGTAATACACCATGGTAAGTTTAACTACCAGGTGGTCACTCTATAGACAGTAGTCTGGGTAACCTGAGAATGTTTTATGAGTTAGGAGTTCGATACATGACCGTGACATATAGTTGTAATACACCGTGGTAAGTTTAACTACCAGGTGGCCACTCTATATAGACAGTAGTCTGGGTAACCTGAGAATGTTTTATGAGTTAGGGGTTAGATACATGACCGTGACACATAGTTGTAATACACCGTGGTAAGTTTAACTACCAGGTGGCCACTTTATAGACAGTAGTCTGGGTAACCTGAGAATGTTTTATGAGTTAGGGGTTAGATACATGACAGTGACACATAGTTGTAATACACCGTGGTAAGTTTAACTACCAGGTGGCCACTCTATAGACAGTAGTCTGGGTAACCTGAGAATGTTTTATGAGTTAGGGGTTCGATACATGACAGTGACACATAGTTGTAATACACCATGGTAAGTTTAACCCATTACCAGGTGGCCACTCTATAGACAGTAGTCTGGGTAACCTGAGAATGTTTTATGAGTTAGGGGTTAGATACATGACAGTGACACATAGTTGTAATACACCATGGTAAGTTTAACTACCAGGTGGCCACTCTATAGACAGTAGTCTGGGTAACCTGAGAATGTTTTATGAGTTAGGGGTTAGATACATGACAGTGACACATAGTTGTAATACACCATGGTAAGTTTAACTACCAGGTGGCCACTCTATAGACAGTAGTCTGGGTAACCTGAGAATGTTTTATGAGTTAGGGGTTCGATACATGACTGTGACACATAGTTGTAATACACCATGGTAAGTTTAACTACCAGGTGGCCACTCTATAGACAGTAGTCTGGGTAACCTGAGAATGTTTTATGAGTTAGGGGTTAGATACATGACTGTGACACATAGTTGTAATACACCATGGTAAGTTTAACCCATTACCAGGTGGCCACTCCATTGACAGTAGTCTGGGTAACATGAGAATGTTTTATGAGTTAGGGGTTAGATACATGACAGTGACACATAGTTGTAATACACCATGGTAAGTTTAACCCATTACCAGGTGGACACTCTATAGACAGTAGTCTGGGTAACCTGAGAATGTTTTATGAGTTAGGGGTTCGGTACATGACAGTGACACATAGTTGTAATACACCATGGTAAGTTTAACTACCAGGTGGCCACTCTATAGACAGTAGTCTGGGTAACCTGAGAATGTTTTATGAGTTAGGGGTTCGATACATGACCGTGACACATAGTTGTAATACAACATGGTAAGTTTAACTACCAGGTGGCCACTCTATAGACAGTAGTCTGGGTAACCTGAGAATGTTTTATGAGTTAGGGGTTAGATACATGACAGTGACACATAGTTGTAATACACCATGGTAAGTTTAACCCATTACCAGGTGGCCACTCTATAGACAGTAGTCTGGGTAACCTGAGAATGTTTTATGAGTTAGGAGTTAGATACATGACAGTGACACATAGTTGTAATACACCATGGTAAGTTTAACTACCAGGTGGCCATTCTATAGACAGTAGTCTGGGTAACCTGAGAATGTTTTATGAGTTAGGGGTTAGATACATGACAGTGACACATAGTTGTAATACACCATGGTAAGTTTAACCCATTACCAGGTGGCCACTCTATAGACAGTAGTCTGGGTAACCTGAGAATGTTTTATGAGTTAGGAGTTCGATACATGACTGTGACACATAGTTGTAATACACCATGGTAAGTTTAACTACCAGGTGGCCACTCTATAGACAGTAGTCTGGGTAACCTGAGAATGTTTTATGAGTTAGGAGTTAGATACATGACAGTGACACATAGTTGTAATACACCATGGTAAGTTTAACTACCAAGTGGCCACTCTATAGACAGTAGCCTGGGTAACCTGAGAATGTTTTATGAGTTAGGAGTTAGATACATGACAGTGACACATAGTTGTAATACACCATGGTAAGTTTAACTACCAGGTGGCCATTCTATAGACAGTAGTCTGGGTAACCTGAGAATGTTTTATGAGTTAGGGGTTAGATACATGACAGTGACACATAGTTGTAATACACCATGGTAAGTTTAACCCATTACCAGGTGGCCACTCTATAGACAGTAGTCTGGGTAACCTGAGAATGTTTTATGAGTTAGGAGTTAGATACATGACAATGACACATAGTTGTAATACACCATGGTAAGTTTAACCCATTACCAGGTGGCCACTCTATAGACAGTAGTCTGGGTAACCTGAGAATGTTTTATGAGTTAGGAGTTAGATACATGACTGTGACACATAGTTTTAATACACCATGGTAAGTTTAACCCATTACCAGGTGGCCACTCTATAGACAGCAGTCTGGGTAACCTGAGAATGTTTTATGAGTTAGGAGTTAGATACATGACAGTGACACATAGTTGTAATACACCATGGTAAGTTTAACCCATTACCAGGTGGCCACTCTATAGACAGTAATCTGGGTAACCTGAGAATGTTTTATGAGTTAGGAGTTCGATACATGACAGTGACACATAGTTGTAATACACCATGGTAAGTTTAACTACCAGGTGGCCACTCTATAGACAGTAGTCTGGGTAACCTGAGAATGTTTTATGAGTTAGGGGTTAGATACATGACCGTGACACATAGTTGTAATACACCATGGTAAGTTTAACCCATTACCAGGTGGCCACTCTATAGACAGTAGTCTGGGTAACCTGAGAATGTTTTATGAGTTAGGGGTTAGATACATGACTGTGACACATAGTTGTAATACACCATGGTAAGTTTAACTACCAGGTGGCCACTCTATAGACAGTAGTCTGGGTAACCTGAGAATGTTTTATGAGTTAGGTGTTCGATACATGACAGTGACACATAGTTGTAATACACCATGGTAAGTTTAACTACCAGGTGGCCACTCTATAGACAGTACTCTGGGTAACCTGAGAATGTTTTATGAGTTAGGGGTTCGATACATGACAGTGACACATAGCTGTAATACACCATGGTAAGTTTAACTACCAGGTGGCCACTGTATAGACGGTAGTCTAGGTAACCTGAGAATGTTTTATGAGTTAGGGGTACGATACATGACTGTTTCACATAGTTGTAATACACCATGGTAAGTTTAACTACCAGGTGGCCACTCTATAGACAGTAGTCTGGGTAACCTGAGAATGTTTTATGAGTTAGGGGTCCGATACATGACTGTTTCACATAGTTGTAATACACCATGGTAAGTTTAACTACCAGGTGGTCACTCTATAGACAGTAGTCTGGGTAACCTGAGAATGTTTTATGAGTTAGGGGTTAGATACATGACCGTGACACATAGTTGCAATACACCATGGTAAGTTTAACCCTTTACCAGGTGGCCACTCTATAGACAGTAGTCTGGGTAACCTGAGAATGTTTTATGAGTTAGGGGTTAGATACATGACTGTGACACATAGTTGTAATACACCATGGTAAGTTTTACCCATTACCAGGTGGCCACTCTATAGACAGTAGTCTGGGTAACCTGAGAATGTTTTATGAGTTAGGGGTCCGATACATGACAGTGACACATAGTTGTAATACACCATGGTAAGTTTAACCCATTACCAGGTGGCCACTCTATAGACAGTAGTCTGGGTAACCTGAGAATGTTTCATGAGTTAGGGGTTCGATACATGACAGTGACACATAGTTGTAATACACCATGGTAAGTTTAACTACCAGGTGGCCACTCTATAGACAGTAGTCTGGGTTACCTGAGAATGTTTTATGAGTTAGGGGTTAGATACATGACAGTGACACATAGTTGTAATACACCGTGGTAAGTTTAACTACCAGGTGGCCACTCTATAGACAGTAGTCTGGGTAACCTGAGAATGTTTTATGAGTTAGGGGTTAGATACATGACAGTGACACATAGTTGTAATACACCGTGGTAAGTTTAACTACCAGGTGGCCACTCTATAGACAGTAGTCTGGGTAACCTGAGAATGTTTTATGAGTTAGGTGTTAGATACATGACAGTGACACATAGCTGTAATACACCGTGGTAAGTTTAACCCATTACCAGGTGGCCACTCTAGACAGTAGTCTGGGTAACCTGAGAATGTTTTATGAGTTAGGAGTTAGATACATGACTGTGACACATAGTTGTAATACACCATGGTAAGTTTAACCCATTACCAGGTGGCCACTCTATAGACAGTAGTCTGGGTAACCTGAGAATGTTTTATGAGTTAGGAGTTCGGTACATGACAGTGACACATAGTTGTAATACACCATAGTAAGTTTAACCCATTACCAGGTGGCCACTCTATAGACAGTAGTCTGGGTAACCTGAGAATGTTTTATGAGTTAGGGGTTAGATACATGACCGTGACACATAGCTGTAATACACCATGGTAAGTTTAACTACCAGGTGGCCACTCTATAGACAGTAGTCTGGGTAACCTGAGAATGTTTTATGAGTTAGGGTTTCGATACATGACAGTGACACATAGTTGTAATACACCATGGTAAGTTTAACTACCAGGTGGCCACTCTATAGACAGTAGTCTGGGTAACCTGAGAATGTTTTATGAGTTAGGGGTTCGATACATGACCGTGACACATAGTTGTAATACACCATGGTAAGTTTAACCCATTACCAGGTGGCCACTCTATATACAGTAGTCTGGGTAACCTGAGAATGTTTTATGAGTTAGGGGTTCGATACATGACCGTGACACATAGTTGTAATACACCATGGTAAGTTTAACCCATTACCAGGTGGCCATTCTATATACAGTAGTCTGGGTAACCTGAGAATGTTTTATGAGTTAGGGGTTAGATACATGACAGTGACACATAGTTGTAATACACCATGGTAAGTTTAACCCATTACCAGGTGGCCACTCTATAGACAGTAGTCTGGGTAACCTGAGAATGTTTTATGAGTTAGGGGTTAGATACATGACTGTGACACATAGTTGTAATACACCATGGTAAGTTTAACCAATCGCGACCCTCGAGACTGTTTGCAACCTTTTGCCGCGTTGGAACGTGGTTGCAACATGATCTCGAGCGTAATACAGTGACCGCCATATTGAACGTGAAAGTAGACGCGCGTAAATGACGTCATCAAAACAAATCAATCCTTTAGTTAACGTTATAATTCAAGTGAAATATACTGTCAATAATCGGTAAATCACATCAATTATTCTATCTGGTAAAATTTTGTCACATTTATGAGGATACAGTCGACTTTTGAACGCTGTTTGTTTCAAATATTTTTCTGGCGTAGATTTAAATGGTTGTTTGGTCTGCTTCCGTTGTTATTGACCTGACTACCGTTGTTATGCTTGCGGAGAGATATGGGAAGGATCGGCTCATGGCGGCTACTGTAATACGTTCGAGGGGATCTTGAGTAACGATAAGATCCGAGAATATTCGAATGTAAGTTTAAGTACCAGGTGGCCACTCTATAGACAGTAGTCTGGGTAACCTGAGAATGTTTTATAAGTTAGGGGTTAGATACATGACTGTGACACATAGTTGTAATACACCATGGTAAGTTTAACTACCAGGTGGCCACTCTATAGACAGTAGTCTGGGTAACCTGAGAATGTTTTATGAGTTAGGGGTCCGATACATGACTGTTTCACATAGTTGTAATACACCATGGTAAGTTTAACTACCAGGTGGTCACTCTATAGACAGTAGTCTGGGTAACCTGAGAATGTTTTATGAGTTAGGGGTTCGATACATGACAGTGACACATAGTTGTAATACACCATGGTAAGTTTAACTACCAGGTGGCCACTCTATAGACAGTAGTCTGAGTAACCTGAGAATGTTTTATGAGTTAGGGGTTCGATACATGACCGTGACACATAGTTGTAATACACCATGGTAAGGTTAACTACCAGGTGGCCACTCTATAGACAGTAGTCTGGGTAACCTGAGAATGTTTTATGAGTTAGGGGTTAGATACATGACTGTGACACATAGTTGTAATACACCATGGTAAGTTTAACCCATTACCAGGTGGCCACTCTATAGACAGTAGTCTGGGTAACCTGAGAATGTTTTATGAGTTAGGGGTTAGATACATGACAGTGACACATAGTTGTAATACACCATGGCAAGTTTAACCCATTACCAGGTGGCCACTCTATAGACAGTAGTCTGGGTAACCTGAGAATGTTTTATGAGTTGGGGGTTCGATACATGACCGTGACACATAGTTGTAATACACCGTGGTAAGTTTAACTACCAGGTGGCCACTCTATAGACAGTAGTCTGGGTAACCTGAGAATGTTTTATGAGTTAGGGGTTAGATACATGACAGTGACACATAGTTGTAATACACCGTGGTAAGTTTAACTACCAGGTGGACACTCTATATAGACAGTAGTCTGGGTAACCTGAGAATGTTTTATGAGTTAGGAGTTAGATACATGACAGTGACACATAGCTGTAATACACCATGGTAAGTTTAACCCATTACCAGGTGGCCACCCTATAGACAGTAGTCTGGGTAACCTGAGAATGTTTTATGAGTTAGGGGTTCGATACATGACCGTGACACATAGTTGTAATACAACATGGTAAGTTTAACTACCAGGTGGCCACCCTATAGACAGTAGTCTGGGTAACCTGAGAATGTTTTATGAGTTAGGGGTTAGATACATGACCGTGACACATAGTTGTAATACACCATGGTAAGTTTAACCCATTACCAGGTGGCCACTCTATAGACAGTAGTCTGGGTAACCTGAGAATGTTTTATGAGTTAGGGGTTCGATACATGACAGTGACACATAGTTGTAATACACCGTGGTAAGTTTAACTACCAGGTGGCCACTCTATAGACAGTAGTCTGGGTAACCTGAGAATGTTTTATGAGTTAGGGGTTAGATACATGACAGTGACACATAGTTGTAATACACCATGGTAAGTTTAACCCATTACCAGGTGGCCACTCTATAGACAGTAGTCTGGGTAACCTGAGAATGTTTTATGAGTTAGGGGTTCGATACATGACCGTGACACATAGTTGTAATACACCGTGGTAAGTTTAACTACCAGGTGGCCACTCTATAGACAGTAGTCTGGGTAACCTGAGAATGTTTTATGAGTTAGGGGTTAGATACATGACCGTGACACATAGCTGTAATACACTGTGGTAAGTTTAACTACCAGGTGGCCACTCTATAGACAGTAGTCTGGGTAACCTGAGAATGTTTTATGAGTTAGGGGTTCGATACATGACCGTGACACATAGTTGTAATACACTGTGGTAAGTTTAACCCATTACCAGGTGGCCACTTTATAGACAGTAGTCTGGGTAACCTGAGAATGTTTTATGAGTTAGGAGTTAGATACATGACTGTGACACATAGTTGTAATACACCGTGGTAAGTTTAACTACCAGGTGGCCACTCTATAGACAGTAGTCTGGGTAACCTGAGAATGTTTTATGAGTTAGGGGTTAGATACATGACCGTGACACATAGTTGTAATACACCATGGTAAGTTTAACCCATTACCAGGTGGCCACTCTATAGACAGTAGTCTGGGTAACCTGAGAATGTTTTATGAGTTAGGGGTTCGATACATGACCGTGACACATAGTTGTAATACACCATGGTAAGTTTAACTACCAGGTGGCCACTCTATAGACAGTAGTCTGGGTAACCTGAGAATGTTTTATGAGTTAGGGGTTCGATACATGACTGTGACACATAGTTGTAATACACCGTGGTAAGTTTAACTACCAGGTGGCCACTCTATAGACAGTAGTCTGGGTAACCTGAGAATGTTTTATGAGTTAGGGGTTCGATACATGACTGTGACACATAGTTGTAATACACCATGGTAAGTTTAACTACCAGGTGGCCACTCTATAGACAGTAGTCTGGGTAACCTGAGAATGTTTTATGAGTTAGGAGTTAGATACATGACTGTGACACATAGTTGTAATACACCGTGGTAAGTTTAACTACCAGGTGGCCACTCTATAGACAGTAGTCTGGGTAACCTGAGAATGTTTTATGAGTTAGATACATGACTGTGACACATAGTTGTAATACACCATGGTAAGTTTAACCCATTACAAGGTGGCCACTCTATAGACAGTAGTCTGGGTAACCTGAGAATGTTTTATGAGTTAGGGGTTAGATACATGACTGTGACACATAGTTGTAATACACCATGGTAAGTTTAAGGTAGTCCACTCCTAATGAGATCCCCACGACTTCGGAATATTTCGGGCGACGTCGTCAACATTCGGTGGTGGAAAGTGTTTATTTTTCTAACTCATTAGGTCTCCGTACAGATAGGTTACGGTATTAATGTTTACGACGTCGTACGAAATATCATAACGCCGTGTAGATCTTATCAGGGGTGTACTACCTTAAATATTTACGAGCTTTTAAAGTGAAAAACTACTGGGAAAACATGCATTTCATATGTAGTTACAATAGATTTGCACTAGCTAGATCTACTTGTTTAACAGGCATTGGGAAAACATTGAAGCAAAATAGAAAATGCTTATAACCAGCATTTTCATCTTTTGTCTTAATATTTTCAATATAGGTATAGGCCTATTATGCAAAAAAAACCCAACCTATGTCATTTTCACAATTCATTTTGTCGTCTGCGACAGCTTTCAAATAGACGACTTTCACTTATGTTTTAGTCTGTATACTCCGTAAATATTGACCTGAACCTGTTGAATATGTAATGAGTAACTGTGATGCGAAATAATCATTCTTCGACGTATATTGACACGAGGAGCACATGCAGAATACAAAGTCCCAATGCTTATGGAAACTATCGACTCTGCTCGACAGTGAGGAGTACTGGCGAGTATTGATTATTTCGCATCACAGTTACTCATTACATATTCAACAGGCTCAGGTCAATATTTACGGAGTATACCCGCAGATCACAATTCCAGAGGTAAAGACGATGGGTTGATGGGAAATAAACATTATAAACATGAAAATTATTACGAAAAATAGTCAAAAATCGACATTATCAAAACGAGGCTCCCTAAACATATGGAGAAAACAATTAGGACGCACGCGCATTCAATATACAGCGATAAAGAGCACGTGCATTCAACATTAAAGCGCTTTGGGTTCGAGAGTATTGTTACCAAAACGCTTCGGGATTGAGAGTATGTTACTAAAAATAGCAAATAACAAACGTTTGAGCGGCGTTTTAAGACTCCAAGGACGACTTTCAGAGGCTGTTGTGTGTGTGTGTGTGGGGGGGGGGGTGTCTTGGATGAAATAACCTTATTGGACAACCCTGCATTTTGCTCTGTTTAGGAAAGGGGTTAATCCATGTGTTCTGCGAGAAGAATTTATTCCCAAACTATTGAAAAAAAAAAAGGAAACGAATCCGCGAAAAAATAATTCAATCCCATCCCTGTACGTAAGATCAATGAAAGTTGACATTATGTGGGTGCAATATGTGTCCCCTATATTCCGATCAGAGTCGTACATCAATAAATGAATCCAAAAATACATTTCACCTAGAAAACAAGACCCCGACAAATCTAACCTCAAGAAGACACTCCCGATTCTAGATCTATATGGGTCTGAGTTTGAAGTCTTTTTTGCTGGTGTGATACGACATTCGTCTGCGTGACTTAAATTTCGAGTTTTTTTAATATTCAATTAAAGGGACATTTCATTCCAATTTCAATTTTTTAAAGGATGTCTTGATGCCAAGATTGGTTATTCTAATAAGTATAAATGCTATTAGTTTTTTGAAGTTGTTGCCAATAAGCGAGAAACATGAATTTAAAGTTGAGAAATAATCGATAAATTGCATATAAATCCGAACTGTTGTCCACAACAATTTGTTCAATTTTAACATAAAAATATTAATTTCTTCTAAACGGCGCAATTTTTTGGTTTGAAATTTTCAGAATTTTCATAAGGAAATATGCTCTTTCAGATAAAAATAAAAGTAAAATTTATGACAAAAAATCTGAAATGTCACTTTAAAGGAACCACGTAGGTAATGACTTATACCGCTGCTTTTCAACTAAAACATCGTAACTGCAGTTTAAACAAGCTGCAGTTACGAGGTTTTCGTTGGAAAGCGACGATATGCACCTCATTATTCAAAAGCACTTATTCCTTTCCTTCAATAATTTTGTTTTCTACTCTGTAAATTTGTAATTTTATCTTCATCATAAATTGTGTAGATATTTGCTCGCATGAATTTGATCACAGGTAACTAGAATATAGGTAACTGCTTATTTCTAGATATCGTCGCTTTTCAACGATAACCCCGTAACTGCAGCTTGTTTAAGCTGCAGTTACAAGATTTTCGTTTAAAAGTAGCGATATATGCCTACTTGTAAGCTGGAATCTATAAAAAGGGCCCCTGTGACAATTGCGACCAAGAAAGATCCAGATTGAGTTAGGCAAATTGATCATCCAATTAAAGCATTCGTACAGTCCAATCAAGATCCACATTGCGTCGTTGTAAATGCAAAAACTCGTATCTCGATTTTGGAAAATTTTAATGGGGAGGGAAAAAAGTGTAATATCTAAAAACCTGCAAGAACTATCTCAACTGGGCACACAAGTTTGAACTTTGAAAATCGCATCAATCGACATACGAGGTTTTGCATTTACACCGACGATTGGCCTCTATGAGCTTCTTCACCACTACCGAGAACTTATAAGAGCAACATACATGTAGATCGTGATTAGAGAGTGTTTAGACACAGGCTGATCTTATAACATTGGCTTTCTCAAGTGCCTTTAGTATCATTTAAAGAATCCAATTTATTGTATATGCAGGCCCGTAGGAACAGGGGGCGTTAGATGCACCAAAGTTGGCCAAAAATGCCGGTTTTTTTTCCTTATTTTACACTGAAACTTTAGGGCAAATCCAATTTAGCCCCCCAATATTCAGACACAGGGGCTTGAGCCCCCCCCCCCCCACACACACACACACCTCACCCCCATGACATAGTTTCCTACGTGCTTGATATGTTTTGTAAGCACTTAAAATGTCATATTCCATCATCAAAGAATTTGATATCAGTTAAATGTTTGTTTTGTCAATATGAACAACTTTTTTGTCCATTTGCGGTCACTCTAAATGACACAGTTACGGATGATTCAGAATTCGATCAAATTGCCAAATCTTTTTTTCTACGAGATCGGAATTAAATATTGACTGATAAGATTTAAATGCCAGGTCACACAAAACCCCGCGTTTAAAAAAGATGCTTCACATAATATTATGACCATTTTTTCGGGCAGTGATTAAGGTATTCCATCCATTATTAGATACCAAACTCTTCGTGCAATTTCGAGTCATCCGTGGGAACGGAAACTGCCGATGCTATCCGGATCATAAAACCCGGATGCCCTCGTCAATTTCCGGGCATCATCCGTGGTAATGAAAATCAACGAGGGATACCCTCGTCCCTTTCCGTTGCAAGGGATGACGCCCGAATTCTCACGAGTTGTTTGGTATCTAAATTAAATGATGAATGGTATTCCTTAAACCGTAAATGTTTGAGTGTGATCGGGTCTCTAGGCCACTGAGTTGAATTAAAAAGTCATAATTTACAACTGCGAGAGCGGATTTGATGCTATGGTAACTCGCTCGATTGTATCACAAGGGTCGCAGGATCGACCCCCGCCACCCCAACCCTTCGGGTAAGACTTTAAACCGAGGTCCAGTATCCATATAACCTTAGTTGTTGAGTGGGACGTAAAGCTTCATTCAATCATATCCATAATTTACAACTGCTTTGTTCTAGGGCAGATAATTGGTTAGCCGACACGCCTGATTATAACGAAACAGTGGAAGGTCCTAAACATAACGGTCTTACAGAATTTGGGAAGGTGAGAATTTATGGCCAGTTTAATCAAAACATTAACCATTTCCGAATAACATGTGAATTTGACTTGTCTACTCATAAATTATGTTTGGGGAAATATTGTGGCAAAAGAAGAAATTGCTGATAAGCAAAAATCAAAAATCAGTTTAATCAAAACATTAACCATTTCCGAATAACACGTAGATTTGACTAGCCTACTCATGAAAATTATGTTTGGGAAAATATTGTGGCAAAAGAAGAAATTGCTGATAAGCAGCAATTTCTTCGTTTGTCTCAATATTTTCAGTACTATGTTGCACATGAATCATATCCTTATCAACATCAATTTTATCTCTTGAATCAACTTTCAATTCAAATTGGACTACCGTAAAATGTTCTCTCTTATTTTTTTTTTTTTTTTTTTTTTTTTTTTTTTTTTTTATTTATTTATTTTTTTTTTATTTTTTTTTTTTTTTTTGGGGGGGGGGGGGGGGGGGGAAGGGGGTAAGGGTGTATTTTTTGTTCTACAAATGTCATTCGAAACGTGTAAAATATACTTTCTAGGAGCGTGAGGAATTCATTTGACTCGCACCAACGGGTGTGAACCATCTATGTGAGAGAGCAGCTGGAAGCTCGGTTAGTATGTTGTGATAGTACTGGCTCGAGAAAATCCAGGAATCCACGATTAGATGCTCAAACCGCCGCGATATGCCCATAAAGGTTGAAAGAATTGTTAAATCCCAATCGAATCTGGAGTCATGCCTCTTTAACATATGTCACAGACGCCCTAGAAAATTGTAGAAAATTCAAGTGAAATTCAAGAGAAAATATGGTAATTCAAATTGAACTTCAGTTTAACATCAATTTGGCACAAATGACATAATAGGCCCATCGAGACTTCAAAATGAGAATTTAGGTTTTACACTTCCTACAGTCAAATTATTCACCCCATTAAATCGATTCTAGACTCTTTTTTATCGTTTTACTCGGTCATTAGATTTGTTAAAAGACCTAAGTTTAACTTATTTACTTTTAATTTTTCGCCAAGCGGAAGGTGGGGGATGGTGTGGGATGGTGTTTAAACATGCATTGATATAGAAATGAGTATAAATTTTATCGCACCGCTTGAAAAAAAGGGTCAGAATGACCAAAGTTAGAAAACCATATGCTAGGGGCTAACCCAATAGCTCCCCCGTTCCATCGTATACCTAATGTTCCTGGAAGCAGAATGTTTGTATTTGGTGGCGGAGAACACGTTTTGGGACATGACAGAAATGACAGAATGATACAAGTATTTTTTTTTCAGAAAGTGATTTGGGAGATGAACAGACTGGGTATGTTGGTGGATTTATCGCACGTGGCCAAGAAAACAATGATTGATGCATTAAACATAACACGTGCACCCGTTATATTCAGTCATTCGTCCGCATTCAACGTCTGTAATCATTACAGAAACGTCCAGGATGACGTCCTGCAAATGACGGTATGTTTTGTTATTGTTCTCTAAAAGTTGAATAAAACGTTATTTTATTAATACCATGTCTTTTCTAATTCACTTGAAAAAGCAAATTTACGAAAAAAGTACTCGTGTGCGAAATTGCTGTTAAGCCTTTACCAGACGTCATAATGTTGGACCGTTCTAATTTGAATTTTGTTGCAGACGACAATTTGAAGTTGGTGAATTTATAAAAAAAAAATGCAATTTTGGTTAGACGACGTTGTGAAAATGAAGAAATTGCTTGTCACAAGCATTTTTCTTGTTTTCCACAATGTTTTCACAAGCTTTTTTAAATGTATGTTGTTTACTGATATGAATAGTTTTTCCTCTTCACAGAAAGAGAATGGTGGTGTAGTGATGGTGAACTTCTATGACAAATACGTTAAATGTGACCCGGATGATAATTCTCCTGCAGATATAGACTCGGTTTTGGGTGAGTTCTGACGTAATTGATAAAAGTGTTTGTCACTAATGAAACGAAACATTTTGGAGTAAAATGTATTATATCAATAAATAGTGGTAGATAAGAATGACTTTGATGTTCTTAAGTCGAGTAGAGCGCGGACCTCTACGGAAGCTCCTTAAGTAGAGCGCGGACCTCTACGAAAGCAATTTTAGGAAATGGAGTTTCCAATTAAATCATCGATCAAGTTCTGTTATGTGTTTTTTTTCCTTGATATGGCAATTTTGCTGTTCCATAACTTTATATACATTTGAACAATTCATTTTAACTTCCTATTAAAGAATAGGACCGCTAAAATCAATTGAAATGACATTTCTTTCCATAAATTTGATCGTAAAGAGAATAAAATACCAATGTTCGTGTGCATGGAACGTCTCTGTTTGTTTTATCATGAAAATATCTACTTGAATGCGTGAAATAAGAGTCGACATTGTCTCATTGTTGGTAATATATTAACGGCATTGCACGATATCTATAGATGCTTTCCCCGAACTTACTATATGGAAGCTGCTGCAAAAGACAGAATCAATGTTGACCAAGGTTGGATTTGCGAGAAGTATAACAAGAAAATTTTGAGGGGAAAAGGAGAAAATGCTGATTATCAGCATTTTCTTCTTTTTCCTCAATGTTTTCCCAATCATTTTATATCAGGGACGTCAAAACTAGGTCTTGTTTGGGAAAGGGTTAAACCACGTCGGACCTGTTTTCTCATTTTTTCCAGACCACTTCGACTACATAAAGAACCTG
The DNA here is from genome assembly GCA_963680895.1 of Fragum sueziense. NCBI lineage: Eukaryota > Metazoa > Mollusca > Bivalvia > Cardiida > Cardiidae > Fragum > Fragum sueziense. The sequence continues at coordinate 49,385,673 of OY804606.1, read as the reverse complement.
ATTGGAGTGGATCACGTGGCTGTTGGCGCAGATTATGACGGGGTACCATCGTAAGTTATCAATGGCCGACTTCGATTGGCACTATGGCTCGCGCGATCGGGAACCATTATTGGGAACCAGCGCTGTTCTGTCTATTGAATTCCTCCCCGTTCTGAGTCAGCCAATCAAAATCTTTGTTTACCTCGACACTGATTGGTTCGCTGTTATCCGAGGTGTTCCGAATGACGTAATGGCTCGGATGGCCGGACCATAGCTCGCACCATTGCTGTTCGATTGGAGCTATATCTGCGGAAATGACGTCAATAGCTCGCACTTTCGGTGTTCGGTTGGAGCTATCATCGCGCTATCGTCTGACAGTTTTGAATCTAATAAAACGCATTCCGGTTGAAATTCTGTTTAATTTCGAACAATGTTGATGCCATTTATAATGTCAAAGCAGAAATGTCAAAAAGAAAACACAATTTGTATGATAATCTATCCATCGTTAATTTCTGATTCAAATGATTTATCAATCAATCAATCAATATCAACTAATTTCAGATTACCAATCGGCCTAGAGGACGTTTCTACATACCCTAAATTGTTTGAAGGCTTGTTAAAACGTGGATGGACAGTAGATGAATTACAGAAAGTGGCCGGCAAAAATCTCATCCGGGTCTTTAAAGCAGCTGAACAGGTAACAATCCCAATATTTGTGCTATAGCAAAGATATGTCCGTATCTTTCTATGGTATCTTATTGATAAAGGATCTGGAAAAAGCCACAAAGGCATTTTAGACCAGCATGGTTCCGGATCAGCCTGCATATACACGCAGTCTGACTAAGAACTATGACTTGCTTTATGACCTGTAGCAACGATGAGACAGTAATTTAGATCCCGATCAGACTCCAATTAGGTATAAGTTGCTATGGGAATATGGTTGTCTCAAATAACTTAAGGGGACATTTTTGCAGATCCGGGCTTAAATGTTTTTTTACATTGAATTCCAATTAGGATATTATATTACATGTGTAAACAGGGGAAAACGTCCTGGATGAGTAATACAATTTTGCTTCCGTTGGTTCTAAATTTGCAGGTGTTAAACGCCTACAAGATTCGAACGATCACATGCAAATTAAATTTTGCAGTATTTTTAGGTTCGATATTGTATTGTTTATATTAGTAATTTTTGTAAACATGTGTCATAATATCGTGACCGGAATATAGATCAGGATGTTCATTTTTGTTTCGGTCGTTCTTATCCCTTTACCAAACGGCAAAGTTTTAGACTCCTCCAAATTCAAAGATGTTGCAGACGACAATTAAAACTGAAGGAAGTGTTACATTTCTTTATATTTTTGTGCACAAAATATTGTGGGAAATGAAGAAATTGCTTGTACCAAGCAATTTCTTCATTTTCCACAATGTTTTCCAAAGCCATCATCTTGTGAGGAGTCAAAAAAGAGTCACTGTGTGGTAATGGGTTATTGATGTTATTGTCACTTGCTTTAAGGTAAATTCAACCCTAGAGAGATTCACGCAGAATTTTTCTTGAGACGTCCTTACGTCGTTAACGTTCGTTGCATATCCGAACCAATTTTAGGCTACATCGTAAACATTCGACGGTGGAACGTTGTTTACTAAGTCGCACGAATAAATCTGACGTCGCGTGAATCTCATTAGGGATGGACTACCTTAATTGAATGTGAAGGATTGTCTGTCAAAGGTTAAAGAGACATTACATAACCCTTCTGAGACTTATTAGATCCTGCAGTCTACCGAACTATTACCAGGAGGCAAAATGCCGTAACTAAAACTATCATAAGCTGTATTTACGACCTTTTGCTCTTCCATCGTCTGTATATTGAACTGTAACAAAACAATAATCTTTAATTCAGACAATGACATTTTCCGTAAGTATGCTAATTTTAGTCCCATGGCATGAAATTTCTCAATATCGTCGCTTTTCAACGAAAACCTCGTAACTGCAGCATGTTTTAAGCTGCAGTTACGAGGTTTTTGTTGAAAGTATCAACATTTTAAACGATACAGACGCTGGTTGTCATTCCTAAATACATTTAAACCTTTTTCAGACAATATATAGTTTTCATGTTTCTAGAATTATAAATCGTCGGTTGTGTTCGAAAATGTAGCTCAACTATACACTTAAAGACACTTCCAACGCAACACTTACATTTTTCATCATAATTAGATAGCCTAAATAATGCAGTATATTTTATGAAACTTTCATCAGATGTAAATCAGCTATGTTTACACGTTTTCTATAAATTTCATCAAAATCGATTAATCCGAACATAAAAAATATTAAGGTTTTTCACCAAGACTCAAAAATGAAAAGTCACAAAACCCCAGACAATTGCAGAATTCAATAGCATCAAAGCAGCGCCACTAAATCATGCTCATATCTCTTACCACTGCTTCATAAGATTTGATAACATGCTTTCACGTGCGAAACAATACTATAATGCAGTTGGACATATTTTGTTTAAGAAATGATGTATTGTACGTGTCAGCATTGCACAAAATCATCGAATTTGTTACCAGACATTAGTTTTTCTCCCTTTTACTCCAAGAAATTTTCAACAACTGGAACAGGAACTTAAATGGGACGAGTTAAGAATGATACCGCAAAGATTCATCACCAATTATGCTTTATAAATGACAAGGGATTGTCTTCGTGTCATTTAGGTCCATGACTGGCACGCAGAATGTTAACAGAAATGTCATAAAATTTACTACTGTCAAATGAATACAAGAATTTACGTTATCATTTCCAACATTTTTTTTTTGCGAATTTTTGTTTTCTAGTCATATTATATGAACTGCAAATATAATCATTTCTACTCAATGTTTCTTTATGAAAATTACATATATTATTATGCAAATGTGAATGAATTAAATCTGTTGAAATTTTGATGAAAAACGATTCATTGAATTTCAAGTTATTACCAAAAAGGTAAGTGTTGCGTTAGAGGTGTCTGTGTAGATTGAATATGCTGTATTTATGGCATTTTCGAATAGTACCAAGGAAAGGCAACTCTTTTGATACATGTAGTACATAGACAAAAGGTAAACTGCAGATTTCAAGCATTTTCTTCTTTCCCGTGTATTTTCTTTACTATAGCATGCATATTTTAACTGTTTAAAGCATCTGTTTTTGAAATGATCTCAAATGTCATCGTCGAGGTAAGAGTTAAACGATACAGACGTATTTTAACATTCAATGTCTTTTTCTTTTATCGATAGAGATGCGTTTGACAATGAAACCATTTTATGGATGTCTACAAAAGTATGTTAAAAGCACATAAAGTCGACGTACGAATAGGTTAAACTTACAACAGATGTTTTGTGTAACGGTCCGTAAGTCTTGCTTCAGAAATTGTAGAAATGTTTTTTTTTTTTTTTTTTTTTTTTTTTTTTTTTTTTTTTTTTTTTTTTTTTTTTTTTTTTTAAATACAAAACGTTAGCGAATTAAAACGAAATCGGTGTTACAAAATTAGTATCGAGCAATTTGCTTTCACTGACTTTATAATTGGCACTCAAAAAGAAACAAAATTGTACGACAGAATTGTTTAAAAAACAACAACATAGAAATATTGTACATAGAGTAGGATAAATAACACTAAATCAACCAAAACCTTACACTTGTCTACAATAGTTCCTTTATACATAATTGCCAGTAACTTGAAACACAAAATTCATTATTCATCAAATTTCAATTCACTCATAAAATTAATACAAATGGAATGTGGCAGGCTTAAGATGTTTTGAGATGTTTTGAATACCAAAAGCTGACTTCAAGTTAACGAAAGTCAACAATATTTTGCTTTGGTTGATTATTTAGTAATAAACTGTTCAACTATACGATGAGTAATTCCCAAAGCATTCATCAATTAAACATTCAATTAAGCCCCTGCCAATAATATAATAACTTTTGCATCCGTATTTTCTCCATCGTTTAATCTAATAATTTTCATAAAGAGTGGTGCAATCAATCAACAAATTGATTTGAAATGGGGAAAAGAAAAGAGTCCTAGTGGCATTTGAAGTCAGTGTAGATATATTAGATAGAGGCTGTATATTACATTCTACGCGATATAAACGTTCAAAAGGCGCAGCCTTTGAACGTTTATGTCGCGTAGAATCTACTATACAGACTCTATCGGACTTAAATAAAGTGTTCGTCAACCAATGAAAACATACGCTTCTACTGTCATTCTTCAAACCACGCCTCCGACCGGAGCTACTGTCAAGCGGATCTTACTGGAATTACATCATTTTCCCCAAAATTACACCATTTTCCCAAAATTTACATCATTTTTCATAACTGCACAGGAAACGGGGGCATGGCTATGTATAACCGTGACATAAACTGACCGGCAGTGCGTTTATGTGAAATATAGCGCCGAAATTTTCAAATATACTGCAATTTCATTGGTCCAAAAACTAGGACGAACACTAATCAAATTTAGATCAGTCACATATCCCTAGCTATGACACTTTTTGGCGTCCCAGAATATCAATCATATTACCATTTTTATGCTCCCCGAAAAAATTTGGGAGAGCATATAGTCGCCATGCTGTCCGTCCGTCTGTCCGCATTTCACGTGGCACTTTTCTACATAAAGATCAAAGAAAAAACACTTAATCCTGAAATGTTGGAACGTCCGTGTGTCCGTCCGTCCGTCCGTCCACAGCCAGATCTCAGCAACCCTTACACCAAATTCAATGAAACTTCACATGTGAACTCCCTTGGATAATCCCTAGGAAACTCTTTCTCCGTTTCTTGATTTGAGACTGCGTCATGGAAAAAGGGGCCTTAATGTAAAAAATTGTTTTTTTCTCTAATTTCTCTTAATGTACTGGGCAGAATTAAATGAAATTTTGTACTTATGTCATAAATGAGATGTTCTAGACCATATTCTATAAATAATGTGTATACAAAAATCCGTCATGGAAAAAGGGGGGCTTAATGTATGACAGTTTTTATTTTGTGACAAACACTTATTCGGGGAGCGAATTTCCATCTGACATTGCTCTAAAATTGTAACAGTACATCATGCCGTTTGGGAAAATTTTAATATGGGCCAGTTTTTAGGTAAAAGCTTGGTCACATACGATTCCGCGTCCATATCGCGTCCACATCATGTCCAAAATTATACTGCACGGGTCCTGTTTTACACGTGCTCCGGCCGTGTTATGGACGCGGAATGGTGTTTGTGAACAGGCCTAAAGGATTAATCTTTATTTCATCATTTGCTGTAGGTAAAGGAGAACAGCAGAAACATGCCGCCGTATGAAGACATTTTACCTGCAGATGAACGAAAACCGGACAACGAGTGTAGAACTGACTTTTAAACTTTTCCCAAACAACAAACTTTTAGGGCGATCCACTTCTAAAACTACGATCCACTTCTAAAACTGCCACAAATGTCAAAATGGAAGTTATTAAAGATAGTATTTGTGTAAAGTATGACATAGAAAATTTTGAGACAAAAGGAGAAACTGCTGGTTATCAGCAGTTTCTTCTTTTGTTTCAATGTTTTCCCAAGCCTTTTCTATTAGGGACTTCAAAACCAGGTCTTGTTTGGGAAAGGGTTAAATCCCAACGTAATCTCAAAATTGTGATATGAATTATCGTTATATTGACTCAGACATGCAATGCAATATATTGAGTCTGGATCTGGGGAAAAGGTATCTTTATGGGCCATTTTTAGACCAACATGGATCTAGATCAGCATGTGCACACGCACAGTCTGATAAAGATCCGACTTGTTTCCTAATTTAGCTTCTTCCTTAGCTGAAGCAAGTGTACAATAGCAAAATGGGTCCTTCTTGGACTGGATTCGACCATATGCTGATCTGGAAACAATTGCTACAAAGGCCCTTTTTCCAGACCCTGACCCTGACAATTATAAGTAACAAGCTTCCTCAAATGATGACTTCTTCTACATCTTGCAACCGAAGTCATTAGGTTTCAACCCTAAACACATTGCGAAAGATTACAAAAGTTTATTTGTACTAAGTGCCTTTTTTTAAAGTTTTACTTTTTAACCAGATTTATAGCATAATCAGAAAATCAGAAAATCTCAAGAACTGTTTGACCTCGATTTTTGTTAAATAAAGTATTGAAATGTTTGTTTCATCTTTTTGTTTTACTAGTATTTATATCTGTGATATTTTAGTACGAGTATTACTTAGTCTCGATAAAGCTCTGAATAAGAAAGAGAAAAATAATCGTTATAGCCAATTGGAATTTCGGGATAATGCAAAAAATGCGCCCAAAAGCATATTCATGAAGTAGATTCAAAGTAATCCACAGGATTAGAGGTTTCCACTTTGAAGAAGTATCCATTGTTTGTAGCTAGATTAACTTTGCTTATTTCTAGGGAATATGTTGTAGCTTTTCAACAAAAAACCTCGTAACTGCAGCTTGTTTTAAGCTGCAGTTACGACATTTTTGTTAAAAACGACGATATTATGTTTCAGAAGTATTGCTTTCTACTCTACATTCAAAAATATCATGACCATCCCTAATCAGAATTTTCTTAATTGGTATCGGGTTAATCATTCCCAAAATTAGGCATGGTTTTGATGTGCCATTTAAAAAGCTTTGGAAAACATTGAGGCAAAAGAAGAAAATGAGGATTATCAGCATTTACTCCATTTTGTCCCGATATTTCATGTTCTACAATTTTCAAAACTCTTCTTTATCAACGCTCATTTTGTTATTTCGAATTGGGATAGTCTAAATTTTTGACGTTTTGGAAAATGTTAAAGTCACACATTGACATTACGTAAATGACAGATTTTCATAAAATAGGATTTGTGTACAATTTAGCTCGGAAAAATTATTGAGACAAAAGAAGAAAATGCTGGTTTTCAGCATTTTCTTCTTCTGTCTCAATGTTTTGCCAAGTCCTTTTCTATCAGGACCTCAAAACTAGGTCTTGTTTTGGAAAAGGGTTAAAGGCACACATTGACCCTGCGTAAATGACGACATCAAGTTGTTAATCACGTGAATTAGTTTAGAAGCCAACAAAACTGTCAGTCTCATTTCCGGTACCGGAAATTGAAATTTTGTCAACTTGATTGCGCAGCAATGTCATTTTGAACAACATGGCGTTTATTCGTGCGCGACAAAATGAAGTATTGAAATAGTATAGAATACTCAAAAATAAATGTTATACATAGCAACAAAGATGCATGCATGTAATGGACTACAAAAAATTTCGAACACTGAGAAAATCTTGGATACTGTTTCTATTGTAACCCTCAATATTTCTCTAAGACTGTTCTGTCTGATAAATGAAAAGCAGTCATTGATTGAAACATTGGTACTGTCCCCTCCTTAAAGTTAAAAAAACGTTTTTGAATCGTCTGCATCAGCTACATATCTGTGTACCTTCATTTTTAAGGAGACATTAATTGATGGAGGGTCTGAAGTTAAAAAACTTAATGAAGGCTGTTTTGTCCTTTCTTTAATTTTCTCCTATATCTTGATTGCTATGTATACATGTACAGGAATGATAAGTAATTCAATTGCAATACATTTCTAATCCGTTCAAATAAATGTTAACATGGTTCTTATGTTTGACTAAACATTGACATTTTATGAGAAACTTTGGTAACAGACAGAGGTTCTCTCGTATTTCATGTAAGTATTCGACCTACTTTTGGACCAATGAAATTGTAGTGTATTCTAAAAATTCGCCGCTATATTTCGCATAAACAAGGCGACCGGCTAGTTTATGTGACGTTTATACATAGCCACGCCCCCGTCTCCAATGAACGCTAGCGAAAACCAAGTCAGATAGAGTCTGTATGGTAGATTCTACGCGATATAAACATTCAATCGAATGCACGTATTTGAATGTTTATTTCGCGTAGAATCTACTATACAGACTCTAGCTTATACGTAGGTTTAGGTGATTTATATCTTATCGAATCACATGAATAATAAAACGACCTTGATAACATCGTGAAAATTCAAATGTTTGCCAAAGAATGAATTGTTTCCTTTCTTTCCTTGGCAAACTAAAGGCGTAGAGAACGGAAACATATAGGGTCAATGATTGGATGATCTTTCTGAACTAATTGTGTTGTGGATCTAGTGGAAAATTACGGTCTTCGGAACCGAAAGGTGCCGGTTTCGAATCTTGCCGACGCCATGTGAATTTTCAGAGCAAAGAAGATACAAAACGTTGCTACTTTTCACTCATGCGTATGAAGTGGGTTTACATAAAAGAGGAAAACCAAAGTACAACGACTTCCATAGGCGCCGACTGTTGATAACAGTCTACTTGAAATTTAATGAGTTTGTATTGAAAATGAAAGGCGGTAGAATATGCTATCGTACACACAGAAACTTTAACTTAAAATGAAAATGACAGTAAAATTAGCGCAGTAATTCTAATTTGTAGCATTGCTAAGACATCTATTCTTAATACGGATTCGCATAACGTACGTGCTCGTAGTTTCAAACGAACATAGAGCTTAGTCAACGTTCATACATTTAAAATATCAGAATAAAAAATAAGCCAGAATGTGAGCCAATATGGATTTATATTTCATGTGTCGATGTATTCAAATTTGAATGTGTCCTCATTTGGGGGGAAAACACAAAAAAAGGAACACACAGAAACTCGACGAGATCTAGTCAGACTGAAAACGTTTTGTATTTGAATCATTAAGGTAGAAGACCCATAATGAACAGCACAACTTTCTGGCCATACGAAATGCATCAAATTACACACACCTGTAAGTACACTTCACATAAGTTGATTCACCGTGTCGGATTGCAAGATTATCATTTTAATCTATATTCATATGCAAGGGAGGTAATTTTGAACATTTTTGTCAAATATTTTCATAAGTATGCATGAATTCAAAATTCTAAACCGTACAAAATGCTTATGTTTATATTTGGAATGGAAATGTAACACAGTTTAGAAATTACTGGCATTTTTCAAATTTCGTCGCTGGCTCTTTGGTGCTAATTATGGGTCTTCTACCTTAAGCTCCCGTCTCGCGTGACAGGAAATTTCATATGTACTTACTGACACACGTAGTAAGGATTCTGAATTCAACTAATTACTGTGTACTTTATGCTCTGTCCTTTTCACACCAAAAATATATAAATGACAGACTTATGATTCCTTGGGGAACAAGCACCAGAACAACGTGAGGGGGGAGGGAGGTAGTAAGAGTTTACATAGAGGCTTTGTGCATTGCATCATCTAGGCATCTAGGAACAAAAGGAAAAGATATTTTCCATATGGTATCATTTTTTTTCTGTAAATGTTATTAGAAATGAATAAAACAATCTTGTAGGCCCTACGTAAAGTTAAATGGAGACTTGATTTAGAACCTATGAAAAATATTCTATTACTATTAGACCTTTAGCAATATTTAATCTTCCTTCTCAAAATTTCACTAGATTTCGATTTCAGAAAAATCATTTTGAAAAAGGGTCTAAAATACCCATCCATTAACTTTTACTGGAAAATGAATTAATCCCTCTTCCATATTTACATGTAGCTGTCAGCCTAAACATTAAATCAGTCGTAAAAGCTACATATTCGACCTTTTTTCTGAAACAAGATCTGACTTTTTCTTAGCTTAGACGTTCTTGATAATAAAGACATGGGGGAAAACTGTGAGACAAAAGAAGACATGCTGATAACCAGCATTTTCTTCTTTTGTCTCAATATATTATGCGATATATTGTGTATAAATATTATTTCTATCAAAATCCAATTTCTCGTCTGAAGCAAATTTCAATTTGGACGATCCTAAAAGTTTGACGTTTGGTAAAGAGTTAATCTGTCATTTATGACGTATCTAGTGTTAAGCTTTTATATGGAAACACTCCATTTTCTATAATTATATTCTAGTCTTTCGAATATAGGTCATCGCTTTTATGAAATGTACGTACGTGTCATTTCATTGAAAAACATTTTTGAAAAGAGATGATTATTTCATATCATAGTTCTAAGTGACGGTTTGTTACATGTTTTTCTAAATTAAAATGACATGAACATGTCCTGATGTATTGTTGGCATTTATTTTAATGTATTTTCTTTATTTGTTTGTTCGTTCGTTTGTTTCTGATAAAACGAAAAAGACTTCTCCAATCTTGAAACGTCATTCTGAATAAGAACACAATTTCATCAAATATTTGAGCAGGGATCTGAAAAATTGATTTTTTTTTTTTGTATTTAATATCAAAAAAGATCCCGACGAGATCGTTCTTAAATTTGATCGGATTTCACATCAATTTTCTAGAATTACCACAAGTTATGAAGAAGTTTATAGAAACAATCACAAACATGAATGGAAGAGCAACAGTTCGCCGTTCAAATGCAAACATGGGATCAGGATTATAGATACAATGACGTCATTTTGTTGACAACATCTTAACAAGCGGACAGGGAGTGAAGAGGTAGTGAAGGCCTTTCAAAATGAAATGAGCCAGGGTCTGGAAAAAACGTTCCTTAAGGCTTTTGAGCCCAACATAGATCCAGATCAGCCTGTGCATACGTACAGTCTGATCAGGATCAATGTTGTTCTCTGATAGCTTCTTCATGACCTGTAGTAACTTAAAGAGAACAGTAGGCTATTGATGCACATATGACTGCATTTGACAACAGGCTGGTCTTGAAACTCATTTTTTAAAAATGCTGAAGTGAGGTTTTTCCAGATCCCGGCTCAAATACTTCAGTTATTGCTCATCAAACCCTATTTTGTGGGTACAGATTAAAGTCGTCTCGTGTCTTCACCAACACTTATCTGTAGCCCTGGACAAGTGAATAATCATGTGACTTAGAATTTCCGATAATCTTCAATATCTTTTTAATACTTGACCAATTTGAATTCGGTTTGAAGCAGAGAAAGTAGGAAAATGCCAGGAATAACCTGGACGTGTTGGATTTTTGAAAAATCAACTGATAAAAAAGTAATTGAAGATAACCCAAAATTTCGGTTTATCTTCAATAACTTGTTATCAGTTGATTTTTTCAAAAAATCAACTACGTCCATCTAACGCTTGACATCTGTCCACATTCTCTGCTTCAAACCGAATTCAAATCGCTCGCATATTAACAAAAATATTGAAGATTTTCTGAAAATATTGTATCACGTGATTATCCACCGTGACTGATGAAATCTACGAGGTAACGTAAATTACAGACGTGGGTGGGTTCAACCTTGGATAGTGAAGATGTCGACTGACTGACAACAAATTATTGTTATGTATCGGAATCTATAATCAGGAGTTACATTGTATGGGCAGTCGATTAAGAGCAAAAGTATGTTAACTATATATAGATGTGTTATGCATCTACATCGGTTTTATATACATCCCTTGAGATGCTTATTAATGGCTCGGCACTGTATCAGAAATTTGATTATAGGATAATCATAAAATATCCATCCTATATTTAAAGACGACAAGACGGGATGATCTGATTTACATTATCTTTCTTATTCTATTCCTACATAGAATATCTTCTATTTTGACCCTTTCCAAAATATTTTCCATTTATGCTCACACTGGTGCATGTTTTGAGAACAATTTGAAAAGCGCATTTTTCCTTTTCCATGGCGCTTTTTTCTATAAATTTCAAATTATTGTCTCCTAAGTACTTGTGCTTTTGGTGCCATCGTAAGATGTTTTAGTTAAAGGATGCTTTCCACATCTAAGCTCATACATGTATGTAAGCTTAGTGGTCTAATAAGATGAGTACATGTATGTGAGCATCAAATAGAGCACATCCAATACAAGCAGTAGATCTACTAACGCTGATTGTGGGGATTATCTAATTTTCTCCATATTTCTTTAGATCTGAATACAGATAATTTGTACATTAACGGCTTTAGTATTGTATCTTAGAAATATGATTCGGAGAAAATCATAAAGTGCTCACCCGATATCGGCTCCATTAAATTGTCGACAACTGTTTTTGTCACTTGCGAGAAAATTGGCGGGAATACGGCGCGTTTTATCGGCACGTTTGTTTCTTGGAATTGGATGTTTGGAATTTATGTGCTGTTACGATTCTAATCGAGTGGTTCTGTGTGTTTGATTGAAATGTTGCGACGTGAAAAATGGAAGAAACCAGTCAATGATTCTATTATTTAAAAAGTTGTAAAAGGAAACTATATTTTGTGGATTTTATTGTGTGAACCGTTTCAATCCTTTTCCAAACAAACGATTTTTTACGATTGTAAAAAAATATGTATCTTAAAATAAAACGTTCATAGGGACAATATTCTTTTTCCCGCTTGTTTCCTTTTCTTCCGAAGATACCGTTTTAGTGGCGTCAAACATGGGACTATTTTTGGGAAATAATTGATGGGAATATTATTCGTTTTTATTTTATTTTTTTATTATTATTTTTTTTTTAATTTATCCATACTTGTAATTATGGCTTTATAGAATTATATAACCAAATAGTTTTCTTCTTTGAAATAGTAAAGCAGTGAAAGATGTCGGTAGAAGGCAAAATTTGTACAACTTCTAAAAAGAAAAAAGTCATTGAAATTTTTGGCTAAATAAAGTTTAAAAAAGAAAAAAAAAGAAAAGAACTTCGAATAAAATTTCTGGCTGTAGTCACACATATGCATTGCAAAACAATGAGCCCTTAGAATTTAAACCTTCATATTTTTATTCAACGAAAGACTCTATAAGTCTTTTTTAATGCATTTTCATAATTATGATCATTTATATAAATACTTATAAAAGATTGTCAAACTTCCAGTCAGTACTTGTATTTTAAATCTGGTATGCCATACACGACACACAGTCAAAAAAATTGTTAGCAATATAAATGGGAACAAATCTTTTTTTTTTAAGTGACCATCGGTGCCAGTAATACCCGATTAGGGAGTTAGGCAGTATAAAGAGATAGATGGGTTTTTTTCTTTTTATCTGTAGAAATATTTTCTTAAGTGGTAATCAAACTAGCTATTGTTTGGAAAAGGGTTACAGCAGATGTGGCCTTCCTAATTTTAACAAGACACGAATTTCGACAGAACCTAACATTAAATTGCAGAAACCGTGTCAAAATTTGAATAAACAAGTAATTTCTGTGCTAATGTGATCAAGTGGGGGATTTGACATCGTTTAATCTTTCCTAGCCGATGACGCCTTTTGATGCAATTTAGCGATGCATCTTGGGAAAATATTGAGTCAAAAGAAGAAAATGCAGATAATCAGCATTTTCTCCTTTTGACACAATATTTTCTGTGCTATAAAAAGTGAAAGTGCACTGATTACATCTGTATCAACATCCATTTTGGTGGTTTTTTGTAGTAGCTTTTGAACAAACTGGGCCACCTTGACATATTCCTGTGAGAGATAGAATAAAAGAACGAGAATGGGGATTAAGTACCAGTTATCCTGTGATACTTTACTCTGGTTGTCATTGCTAATGTTCTCATCCCGTAACTCAAGCTGCCATAACGGTTCAGCGCTGCATAAGTTTCTATTCAAGGAATATAACCCAATAGTTCGACCATGCTTGGACTATCACACACCACTAAATGTCGAGATTCGTCTCAGTCTGATCAAGATTCTCAGCGTAGACGAGATAAGTCAAACATTTGAAACAACAGTCACAATAATATTAAACTGGAAGGACGATTTACTAAACTGGGAACCTAGTTTATATGACGGTATAAACCACATATCGGTGCCATTTAGTCGAGTCTGGACCCCGGATATTATAACAATAAACGCCGCAGAAAATCCGGGAAACATCGGACAAAAATATGCTTTGGTGAAGATACAATACGACGGTATGATGAAGATATGGACACAGGTCAATCTGAAGACACAGTGTAACATCGCGACAAAACGATACCCATTTGACGAGCAGCAATGCTCTATCGCGTTTTGTACGTTTATGAGCGATGATAGAGACATACATTTACAACAAAATATAAACAAAACTGCTCTGCTATATTATGAGAGAACCGCGGAGTGGAACATTATAGGGAACTACGTGTCGGTGGAAAAAGACATCGCGAGTGCTGAAGGACTTGGTAATTATACCATCGTGAAATATAACCTGAAGCTTCGTCGACAATGTTTATCATGTATCATCAATGTTATTCTTCCCGTCGTGTTGCTCGGCTGTCTCAGTCTGCTTGCTTTCTTTGTGCCCTCGGACAGCGGAGAGAAAATGTCATTTCCGGTCTCCATTTTCTTGACGCTCGCTGTGTTTATGACTGTCATTACACTCTCACTTCCGGAATCAGTAGACGGACTTTCGTACCTGGGAATGTACGTAACTTTCGAGCTCGGGACAGGGGTGATTACTCTAGGTTGTTCCGTGATCGCATTGAGAATGTATCAACGAGAAGAAGTCGAGAAGAAGCGTTATTATCACATATTACTGGTCAAGATATTCAGGCCCAAGGAACAACATCTCAGATATCTAAATACGGTGTCCGGTCGGAAAGGTAAACGTTGTTCCGGAAAATACCGAGTACCAGACGGCGAGGAGGACGGAGATACCGTAAAATGCCGAAACAACTCGGAGACGAGTCCGATTGATATGAATTGTGTGGCGGAGGATAAGATTATATTGTGGACTCATGTATCAAAAGCGTTTGACTTTTGTAACTTTACTCTCATGGTTATTTTACAGGTTTTGGCACTGTTTACATTTCTGTGTCTTATTTTATCATGAACTTCAATGTGCTTTGTAAATTTTTGTATATACATTTTGGACTCTTGCAAAAGTCAAATCAAGTTTTATTCCAACGACAAACAAGTACATCACGCGCATTTAGGGTAGCAACAATAAAGATAACTTTCAATCTGTCCATTAATGGTACTATTTGTTTTACCTAAATGTTTCTATATAGAATTCTTTGGACTTTCATATTTTATATTATTTTTAGAAAATGATTTTTCTCCAGAATAACGACTTTGTGGAAACAAAGATAAAGGTTTCCACAAAAGTTGCTAAGAATTTCAAGAACTCGTAGGACAGTTTTGGTGGGGATCAAATTGCGGCTACATCCGGCAAGAACGGGGCTTTTGATCGCCTTAAATATGTCATTCCACAAATGGAATATTGGAACGTTCCATTTATTTCATTTATTCTTCAAAATGCCCATGCAACACCAGAGCCAGAGATAAGTTGGGGTCTTGTTTTTCAATTTGTAATATTTCATTAAATTACCCTAGAGACAAATAAATGTAGGCTTTCTGTGAGTTTTTATTATTATTATTATAGAGCCTAGAGAATTGCATTTGGTTTTCTTAAACGAAATCAATGAATAGCTGCACCTATATTGCAAGACACAGAGGACAGAAAACATAAAAATGTACACTCGCTACTCGGGATATTCGAGTGTTTAACCAATGTGAAAACAAACAAGAAAACAAATGCCGTTCAATTAGTAGAATGCTTGTTGAATGGTCTAGAGTGCTTAGGTCAAGTTGTAGAGACAAATGGCTTTGTCTGAGAGTTTTTTTTTATTATTATAGAGCATAGAGAATTCCAGTTGGTTTTCTCAAACGAAGTCAATGAATAGCTGCACCTATATTGCAAGACACGGTGAACAGAAAACAGAAATAATGAACACTCGCTACTCGGGATATTCGAGTGTTTAACCAATGCGAAAACAAACAAGAAAACAAATGGCGTTCAATTAGTAGAATGCTTATTGAATGGTCTCGAGTGTTAAGGCCAAGTTGTAGAGACGAATGACTTTCTGTTGTCTGATAGATGTTTGTGCCGTTGTGCCAAGAGAAAATGTGCATTCTTGTAGAAGAAATGCTTTACTTATTTAAGAAATAATTGAGTTTCGACCGGGGTCTATTGTTATTCATTCAGAGAAAAGCTATGATCTCCGTAAGTAAAATGAATTTGTCCTGTCTTAAACATTTTAAGTCATAAAACTACAGAACTTGCACAAAATCTAATGGTTTGTCCTATTAAATACATCAGTGCATTTATGGACATACCAAAATCGTAATATTCATACAGATTTTGGCACTCCAGAAAATAGCTCTATTTTTGTTTTCCAAAAATGACAACTTGATAACGTCATAACTTTTAATGACGCAATATCAAGTGTAATGTCGGATTCTAGTACATGTTGAAAAAATCATTTTACCAAACAACAAATCCGAACAGTTTTCGCCATAAAGAAACCAAAAGCGACAATATAAAAACGAAAATGTGAAAGTTTTTAACTTTTTGCCAAACAAAAGTAGATTCCAATATTCAAATGTTATAGAATCGATGAAAAAAAGTTTTCGTTTTTGTTTCCAAATTTGTGTTGTTTTGGTTAAGGATGAAAACGTGCTCTTTTGCGAGAATGTTCCTGTAGTTTTATTAAGTTTATGATGTATGATTTACAGTACAAACTATCTTATTTAGTAACTCACAGACTCTTGGGAAATTTAATTTGACTATTCCTCCATTATTTACTGTTATTTTATGCATTAGTTTACGATGTGTATGCTTAAAGTAGTTTTGTCTGTATGTCCGAAGGTTTAGCTAATTGTTTTATGCTTAACTATTTTTAGGATATGAAAAGAATCAAGCTTTTATCCAGATGCTGTTCAATCAGCCTATGGAAAGAAACTTGTCTTTGATGAAAAAAGTATATAAACATTACTAAAAATAAAAAAGAAACATCCATGGCATATAAATCATGTACAATAAGGGAAAGGGAAAATATTGATGATTTTGATGATTTCTTAACTAACATCATTTGCATTATAGGGCCGTCAAAACCATATCTTGTTTGGAAAAGGATAAGTTAATCTTATACATTACTTAAAATGATAAATAAACCATAACAATAAGAAAAATATAAGACAACAAATTCAACAATCATTTTATGTGAGCTTGAATATATGAATTTTATATGAGTTGGCATACCGATATTTCACAGAATAAATTATAAATAATTCATAGTATAGTCTAGTTACAGTATCTTGGAACATGTTTACACACTTTACTTAATATGTTAGAAAAAATCTAAGAAAACTATGCATGTATAGTTGTACACCTACGTTGACTCGAATCTTTCATGCGTGAGATACCTGCAAGATTCGAACCATAACATGCAGAATTAGTTGTTTGGAGTACGATATCGTGTTATAAATATTATAAGTAAATTTTGTAAACATGTGCCATAATATCGTGCTTGGATCATTAATTTCAATATTCACAGAATCTATCGAGCCAATCCGGCTAGACAGCTTTGTAACTTCCTGCAACATCAAACAACAGAATGCGTCGGAATGAACAAAAACAGTTAAAGCTTCTAATTGGCCAAACAGTTTTCATATCAATCGTGGTTACCGGAAATTTCCCAATAGAGAGTATTCTGCAAAAATGAAACTTCACAAATTATTAAACATTTTCCCTAGCAGTATTTGGTTGTGGCGTCCCTTACAGGGCGTGTTTGGTAAATATTGACGGACAAGAGAATGAAATGTTTTAAATAATCATAATCATCTCATTCTCCCTCAATATTGAATTTGTGGTTATGTAAAAAACGACTTTTATAAGCACCCACTGTATTGTCTGTAGCAGCTTTCAAATTGTAGTTAGTCTTATACTTCGCCAGTTGAGAAAGGATAAGAATCATGATTGACGCCATGTGGAGACTAGAATTTCTGCAAATATAAATTCCCATAGGAACTGTGTGTCCCTGTGCAACAAATTTGACATATTGTTGTTGTCAATTTAAATATCAACGGATCAACTGAATGAAGCATTCCAGGAAATGATGTCCGTTTTATCCTAAATCTTAATTTGTTTCAATGAGATAAAAACATATTTAAGCGTTGTAGTCAATTCTTCGAATTCACTGAAGAGTTTAAAATATCCATTTATGTTCGTTTCGAACATGTACATGTATTTATCGTTATTTTGACAAAAATGGTTGCGATTGTCGGAGTCCTGTGTTGTTATCTCCCTTGAAAAAATAAAGGTTTGCGAGGTCGGAACAACAGCTACTTAGATCGACATATAAATTGATAATTTGGAAAGGAATGAAGTTTTCTATCTTACGCCCTCGCTGAACGTGAGTTAAATAATGATACGGAGACCAGCTCTCGCCATTTATCAGTTAGTTGCTTGCCAGTCTATATTTACATTCAGCAAGTCTGGTTTTTAAAACATGTATCTTTCCTTATCCAATAATACATGATGGTCAATCTTCATTTCCTCTGTAATTTTGACTCGTTACGAAAACAAAGAAGACATTTAGCAGTAACGCGAGCTAAATAATGATGTGAACAATCTATTAACTCGTTTCTTATTCAACACATATCTCTCTATAATTAAATATCGATAGGTCTGGAAACTGAGCTTAACGAGCTTTTGTCGGTCTACAGTAACAAATGATGAAATATCTCTTTTGTGTTTTGTAATTGGAAATAAAAAGATACTGTCTAGCAACTGTAAAATTTGTCAATTCCGGAGAGTCTATGAAGTTTTGCTATTAAAACATAGTTAGCATTTTTTGGAGTCGTTTCTATTTAAAAAAAAAAGTATTTTAGTTGACTTTCTTCCTAACAAAACAGATGTGGTTTAGAAGAACAGTTATGTTGCTAGGTATATATCTCTGCATGCTGTGGATATATCTCATCTCATGATCCATCAGTTCTATGTTACACTGACCAGTTACACTGGCTTAACTGGAATATAAACTTATGAATCGTCGTTCAGTAACAAAAAATGATCGTTTTTTTTCTATGTAATTTCGCCAAGTTTCAAAATTAGACAAGAGGAGGATGTGTAGAGGAGCAACGCAGGCTGAAAAGGCATCACTGAAACTTGTCGCATAGCATTAGATTTACTCTAAACGTCAGAATTTAGAAGTTCAACTCTAAAATCTACAAAAAGTCAAATTTTGTCGACATAACGGTCAGAAACGTCGACGTGCAGCCCACAACAAATACAAGAAACGCCATGAAAACAAAGGTATCAAGCTTCTGTAAGAATTTACCCCACGTCATGTCAGGACCAGCAGAATTTCCACATCTAATCAGGCCAAACTGTCGGTCGCCAACAAGGTCGAATATTTTCGCCTGCAGGATGGTATAAAAGGTCAGCAGTGTGCTCACAATTAACATGGACGTTAGATATATAATGAAATACGAGACATCTAGAGAATTAGGCGGCAATGTGTCGATAACCATGGTCTCAAATATACCATACGACAGAAATATTGTCACAGAAAAACTACATTTCTCGCCAGATTCTATCGGTATTAAGAACGTAGAACCACCCATCATTGACAACATAAGGACTGGGACAATCAGAGTAAACATTGCAAAACCACCGCGACGCTCGACTTTATAATGAAAGTTGATAAAATAAACGGCTCCAATCGCTTTCCTGTCAACTGCAAGGTCGACCAACTTCCACTCTGCATTCTCGATGTATTCAGTGAGGTCGACCTCGCCGTAATCTTTCAGGTTGATTGTAGAATTGTCCTCATCCGCGATGTAGTAACTGAATGTACAGTTCTGGACATCGAATGGGTAGAACTTTATGGTTACCTGACACACAACGCTGAAGTAGAAAATGCACCATCTATATTTTCCAAGCATCATAACAGCATTTTAATTATCTGTAGATAGTAAAGGCATAGTGTTTGACGTTTAATAACTCAAAGTGCAGATTATGAATTAGAAAAATAGCAAAATAAGATATCATATCGATTAATCATACTCTTGGACTATCATTACTAGTAAATAGAAAGATATAGTTCCAAAACGGCCATGCAATTGCGTTTCGAGGATATGGTGCCCTTTTCGTCACTGTATTTACATAACGTACTAGTAATGCAACCTACAGTTGGCGACCCCGTGATGTCTTTTAGAGATCCGGTGAATAAACTAATAAAATCCCGGAGCAGTTATGAAAAATAAACGTTGAAAGAATCAGACAATGTAATTTCCGATTTGTTTTGTTTTATAAACGTTATTAATGACGACATTTTAAAACTAAGAGACAATTAAGTATATTTTCTCACCTATATATTCCCTCAGGAAACCAACGAACATAACCTTTATAGTTGATCAACACGATGTCTGTGTTTCTGTCTCCTACTAAACCATGACCATCCTGACCCTACAAATATCAAATTTACTCATGAGTTATATTATACGGTAAGAGTAACAGCCCATAGATTCCTCAGCGAACAAATTCAAAATTTCTCAAGTAAATCAGAATCCCTTGTTTGGATATTCCTGGAAGCTAAGGGCGTTATTATCGATTATTTAAGTAGCCTACAATGACAAGACTTAGTTCTAGTTAAGATACTTGTCTTAAGATTTTCTTTGTACAGATTATGCTACCACCAAAACTGAGAAAACAATCGAAGATAACTATTTAGACCATTTTCCCTTTTTGTACCTGTGCCTCAATTGTTAAACATCGTATAGCAGTTGAAAACGGCGTAAATCACCAATAAACCAATAAACATCGTCTTGCAAGGTGTCAAATTGGCAATGTACTCATCTGATTCAGACAATGGCGTCGGTAATTTGCACAATTCAATGCGTTAAAACGATTCAACGATAATTGGAGAAGGACAATTTCTATCAACCATTACTTTAAGGTGTTCCATTGTGAGTCGTTACTCTAGCATTGGATGCAATGGAAAATGGTTGGGTATTCTTTTTGTAAAACTTTACACGAGCAAGTTTAATTGTAATGTAGCGTGTACTCTAGAATCGCGAGTAATCGGCATTAATTGTTCAGTCATGTCACGGTATTTTGGCACATGTCTAAAAACACAAATGTAAATAACTCCAAACTGTTGTAATTGTGTAATGGTTCGAATATTGCAGGTGACTCACGCTTGCAAAGTTTGAACAGACGCATATAAAATTGTGTTTAGATCGTGAGCGCTTTTCCGATTGTTTACATTTGGTAAAATTTGTACACATGTGCCATAATGTCGTGACTTGGCTATAAATGAATCGTGCATTTTTGTTGCATTGTATACCTGTCCATCTATACGTATCGATTAATATTTAAAAAAAAAAGAAAATTGTTGTCAGCTTTTTTGTTGTTGTTGGGTTTGTAGAGGGGATGGGATTGTTAACAACATTATACATACCCACACAAACATATTCTCAACCCTTCCAGTTGTAATTTATTTTTCTGCCATTTTCGTCCTCGTTAATTAGTCTTAACTAAGAGAATTATGTCAGTGGTGAAATAAAGAAAGCTTTTGTCGGAAAGGTTAATCAATTTGTGATGCGCATCGCCTTGGTTTTTCGTGTAGGCGACATAGTCTAACTAGATAATTAAATAAACTGTTATGTGTAGCTGATGTTTCAGTAAAAATATTAAATTACACTTTAAAATAAAGAATGTAGTTCGTTTGATTAAAACAAAGGTCCTTTTGAAAAGATAAATTATTTGCCCATGTTTTCCCTTGATACATCAATATGGGCTTGTATGAAAAAATAGTGAACTTTGAAGACTCTGAACTCTGTCTTTTATATTTCGACATTCTGATAATTGGAAAGAATACCCTGAATTGTCTACAATATCATCAGGATGCCTAAAATCGATTGCTCAAAATATTCAAAATTAGAAGGATGTTAGTGCTTGCAAAAATAA
This sequence comes from Fragum sueziense, assembly GCA_963680895.1. NCBI lineage: Eukaryota > Metazoa > Mollusca > Bivalvia > Cardiida > Cardiidae > Fragum > Fragum sueziense. Next base: position 49,364,053 of record OY804606.1, on the reverse strand, counting down.
CACAAGGAAATGTTCAAGACAGGGTTAACTTGGTTAAAATGTTTTGGGTTTTTTTTTTCTTTTACAAAACGATTCAAGTAACTTGATTTTGCAAAAGAAAGTGTGTTAAGAATTACTAAGTCTAATTTCGTAACAAAAACATGGAAATTCCAATCGTTTAAACCAGAACTTTATCAACACTGACGCAAAATACATATTTCATCATTATATTTCACTAGAAATCTATATTCCCGACAATCCTTTAGTTTTATGCAGTAAATTTGATTCCAATATGATTACGATTTATATAGATCTCTACCAATGTAACACAAAAAGTCATACAAACTGGATATTATTTCTACATTCAATTATTCTTGAATAGGCAAATTTGCCGGTTCATCATTTGATTCCTTCATTGCTCATTTGAATACGTTGTATAAACAAAGCCATTTTCCTCTGCATTTTGCTTCTATCAACCTTAACGGAAGAGAATGTGAAAACAGGGAACTATATAGTTAGAATAATTTATATATTTTGGAACTTTTTTTACATTTTGCCAAACAATCGAATAGTTAGGTAAAATGACAACAAAAGTCGTTACTACTAATTAAAACATTTCAGGATGAAAATTGGATTTTCTATTGCTAAAGTGGTAAACTGAATTATTTTCCTTGTTCAAAACAGTTCTACTATATACATGTATATCATTGATGAATTTCCTTTGATATCAAATTTGTCTATTCCATTGGATAGGACAAGTGTAAGATTTTCGTTTTTACATATGATATAATTCGATCGAGACAGCCAAAATGTTAACTAATGAAAACAGTAATTACCTTATTAACGAGCAGTTTTGGCAGCCACACAGATTTTGCAGGTATCCTCAATGTCTCCGTGTCACCATAATCCGCGGGCGTCCACCTTAAAAGGTCATCTCTCCAGTCCATCTTGAAGTAACCCATCACGCTGAAACTTTGTAACTGAGTATCAAACTCTATTATGCTCTGAGTCACGAAATCCGAAAATATCGTCACGCGCCGCGATTGATCCCTACGCGGTCTTATTCTCTTGTCATAATCGTTTAATAAATAGTCTAACAGATTACCAAGGTGCTGAATCTGTAAGCCACTTTGTGCTGACAGACCTGATGCATTACTTTGAATTGACGCGGATGTAGAAGTTGCAGTTTGAAGCCCGGGTGTAGAAGTAGGACCTTGAACAGACGTGCTTGTCAGAAGAGCAGAGCCATCGAGTTGAAACAAACCAAAGTTTGGAGCCTCCGTTCCGGCTACCTCTGTTCCGGCTATCATTAAAGCAGGCGTTGTATGGTGATTTGTTTCGGCTATCATTAAAGCAGGTGTTGCAGGTGGATTAAATATCACAGGTCCATCCACTGTATCTATCGTGTCATCATTGTTTGTACCAGTCAACAGCGTCTCGCCGTTTATCTCGGGCAAATTAACAGTTGGTAAAGCATCCGTGGTCATAAATGTTGTATATGCTATCGCTCCTAGGGTTTGAGGAGTCGTTGTAGGTTTAAATATTTCATTTGCATCATCAGTAGTCTTAAATGTTTTATATGCAATCGCTCCTAAAGGTTTAGATGTCGGTTCAGGTTTTTCTTTTACATTATCTTCTGTGACTGTTGTTGGTATTTTAATGCGCTTGGTAGTATAAAAGTCATCGCCTGGTATATCATGTGCCATCTTGACTGTAGTAAATACCTCTGTAACTGGTTCTTGTGGAGATTCTATGCCATCAACATTAGTATCCGGAATCTCTGTATGCGGCTTTGCGGTTGTAGTTGTAGTTATAAACCCACCAGTTGGTACGACCAGAGCTATCTGTGTTGTAGGTGCAGGTGTATTTTCCGTAACAACCGGCTCTGTTACTGTTTGTTCTGTATTTGTGGCAGGTGGTTCAGTTTTTGGTTCGGCGTCGGTAGTTACAAATCCGCCAGTTGGGACAACAAGTGCTATCTGTGTTGTAGGTGCAGGTGTATTTTCCGTAACAACCGGCTCTGTTACTGTTTGTTCTGTATTTGTGGTAGGTGGTTCAGTTTTTGGTTCGGCGTCGGTAGTTACAAATCCGCCAGTTGGGACAACAAGGGCTATCTGTGTTGTAGGTGCAGGTGTATTTTCCGTAACAACCGGCTCTGTTACTGTTTGTTCTGTATTTGTGGTAGGTGGTTCAGTTTTTGGTTCGGCGTCGGTAGTTACAAATCCGCCAGTTGGGACAACAAGTGCTATCTGTGTTGTAGGTGCAGGTGTATTTTCCGTAACAACCGGCTCTGTTACTGTTTGTTCTGTATTTGTGGCAGGTGGTTCAGTTTTTGGTTCGGCGTCGGTAGTTACAAATCCGCCAGTTGGGACAACAAGTGCTATCTGTGTTGTAGGTGCAGGTGTATTTTCCGTAACAACCGGCTCTGTTACTGTTTGATCTGTTTTTGTGGTAGGTGGTTCAGTTTTTGGTTCGGCGTCGGTAGTTACAAATCCGCCAGTTGGGACAACAAGTGCTATCTGTGTTGTAGGTGCAGGTGTATTTTCCGTAACAACCGGCTCTGTTACTGTTTGTTCTGTATTTGTGGTAGATGGTTCAGTTTTTGATTCGGCGTCGGTAGTTACAAATCCGCCAGTTGGGACAACAAGTGCTATCTGTGTTGTAGGTGCAGGTGTATTTACCGTAACAGCCGGCTCTGTTACTGTTTGTTCTGTATTTGTGGTGGGTGGTTCAGTATTTGTGGTTGGTGGTTCGGTGTTTGGTGCAAAGTCAGTGGTCATAAATCCACCAGTTGGAACAACAAGAGCTATCTGTGTTGTAGGTGCAGGAGTATTTTCTGTAACAACTGTCTGTGTGGTTGTTTGTTCAGCATTTGTAGTTGGGTTGTTTTCAGTAAATGGTAAAGCAGTGGTAGTTATAAAGCCATCAAACGGTATAGCCATCCCAATCTGAGTTGTGGCTACCGTTGTTTCTGTCATTATAACTTGTTCTGTAGCAGTCTGCTCGGCAGTTGTGGTGGTGATTTCAGTATGCAGTACACCACCAGTAGTAACATATCCTGTATTTGGTATTGCTTCAGCTATCACTGTTGGTTCTGTCGTTGTAAGAATTTGTTCTGTAGTAGTCTGCTGGGCAGTTGTGGTGGTGATTTCAGTATACAGTACTCCACCAGTAGTAACATATCCTGTATTTGGTATTGCTTCAGCTATAACTGTTGGTTCCTGGTTGCCATTTCCATTGTTACCATTGTCATTGTTTGACTTTGAGTTTTTAGAACCTGCTCCAGTGATTCCAAATACGATCACAAACAAAATACGCGCGATTACGAAAATACGATTATGATTGTTCCTTGTCATTTTGACATTTGTAACATTTTGTTCGTTCACTTAATATCAACTTAACATTTAATTGGGTTAATATCATTCGCACAGCTTCTTTTTATTCCAAAATCGCTCATATCATTCGTTTTCAAAGGTAACACTTTCACCACCGAACTATACAAACAATGAACGCTTCGTGAAATACAGACGCTTTCCAGTAAAATACTTCAAAAGGAAGATTGAGAAAAAGAAGAAAATGTAGAAAACGACAATTTCTTCCGTTATGTTGCGGTTTAATGCATAATTCTAACAATTCATTACTTTTGTTTTTATATACATCCGGCTTCTGATTTTGTTCAGTCTATTTGTCTTTTTTTCCATTTGGGAAAGGTTGAAAATATCGTCTCGCAATGACTTAACCCTTTCCTAAAAGGCAATATTTCGGTCTCTTATAACCTGAAAGATGATGCAGTCAATAAAATTGATTAGGGAAAAATAAAATGTGTGCATATTACAAGAAATAATTGAAATAAAATGCTGGATATCTGCATTTTCTTTATTTGCTTTAATGTCTTCCCAAACATTTACTATACGGGACTAAAACAGGTATTGGTTGGGAAAAGGTTATTTACAATTGAGACAGGATCTGGAAAAGGCCTTTATTACAATTGAGACCGCCACGTTTCAAGATTAGCCTATGCCTAGATGCAGTCTGACCTGGACCCATGTCACTCACATGTGGTTGCTAAAGACCTTGACAAAGCTATTTGAGAACAACATGCTTCTTGATCAGACTGCGTGTACACGCAGGCTGATCTGGAACTATGTTGGGCTCAAAAGCCTTAGGGGACCTTTTTCCAGATCCTGGCTCAATTATAAAGAACGTCAATTATCTATTTTCACTTCAGAAACTCGTCTTAAACACTTGAATTACACTTTCAATGAAACTCTGTCATTATTGGCACTAATTGCTTTGTTTAATTAGTTTAATACAATAATGTTTAGTTGGTAGGTGTTAAAGTAGCTTGCAGCTAGAATTTCAAGAGGCACTTCTGAACTAAGACCTATTTTTTTCCTAAAATAAAAATGGTCCAATTGCCGTTGAATAAGAAAATTCACAATCTTTGTTTCTAGCAACTTCTTAGTGAATTTACATTAAAACACGGCAGATGAAAACATAGGTTCTTATCAAAAAATATTGTCGACTTGAATGGATCCCTTGATTTAAAGATAATCGTATTAGGCTACTTGATACAATAGATAGGCTAACTTATATCGTTAGGTTTGTTAAGTCAACCATGTGGTACGGAAGAACAATGTTGAGTTCGCGTGTACGATGGTGGGTGATTAAATTCAGTTCTACCCCATCTCTATGGCGTAGTAAAATATGTGCGTTAAAAGTAGACTTTTGACACATTTGGTACGTCATTCCAAGCTATCGCTAATGTCATATGGATACGTAGCCTTGGTTTCGAAAGGTTCTTGGATCAACCAATTCCATGGGCATTTTGTAAGCCAGTAAGTTAGCCTACCACATCTGGCCCGTAGGAACAGGGGACTAAGGGGAGCTAAGCCAAAATTGTCGAATTTTCCTTATTTTACTCTGAAAATTTAGGGAAAATCCAAATTAGCCCCGCCCCATATTCAGAAACTGGGGCTTCAGCCTCTCCAATATGAAATTGCTTCCTACGGGTCTGCACATGTTGCTCCTCTTCATCCCGAGCATCCCGAAAATGAGTACATTTGCAAGCTAAATGTCATTAAGCTGTGGCTTCCAGAGACGTCGACTATTAATAAACGCATTCGCAAGAATATCTAATTGCTATTTCCACCTTTTCATTGTTAATTTTCATCTGTTTTTCTTGACAACCTATTCATTTCTTCTACTCTAATGGTTACATCTCTTGAGCGTGACTTTAACGTACACCGTGCTAACATGTTCAGAACAGTATATAAAACTACCCATAATATACTCTGTCCCAACAGTAAATAAATAAACCACATCGATGAAAACCGTTCCATCATGTATCCGAATAAAAGCGGAAACAGCATCACTCCCAACGATGCAGAGGTTAGAAACATTGCGGATATTCTACCGGAAACTGACGTAATTCTTTCGTTAGTAAGTGTAAATATGGCGGGAAATACCACTGACATTGAAAACCCAGATAGTCCAATGAACACCCATATTAGAGCGGTGATATTGAATACAGTGGAGATAAGTAAACAAGTAAATGACATCACCATTAGAATAGGAAAAATGTACAAAAGTGTTGTGGTTCGGACGAACCGCACAAAATATATCGCGCACAATCTTGTACACCCGAAACATATCCAATGTATGGATGTCGCAAAGGACCCCGATTGTTTTGACCAATCAAGTTGTGTGATACAAAACGTCATAAGAAATCCTGCATATGTGTCTTCAGTCCCACAATACACGACCATCAACAAGGACAACAACACAAGAATTACACATTTTGTACAAACTGGCAAGTCATTAAAGTTTGTAGGTTCATTATTTGTCTCTTCTGTTGACCTTTCTTTGGTCTTTTTTCTCACAAAGTACATAACGATGAACGGTAATGCAGTCAATGTCGCTAACACTGCGGTGACGAGATATGCATAGTGTACATTTGTTTTGATCAAATGCTTCTGTGTCGTATTGTCAAAAGTTTGAAACCCTGGCGCATGCATGAAATTATCTGTTGTTGATCCATTGATAATATTTTGTTGGTTGGTATAATCTGATAGTTTACTTGTGCTATTTGTGACTGTGAGTTCTCTCTCGGCCAAGAATGGCTCAGCTACTAGAGGTGAGATCATACCACCGAGAGCAAAACAGAAATGCAATGCCTGCATGTATGTACCAACGTCCGTGCTCCATGTTTGAACTATCTCGGAATGTCCCCCTGAAAAATATATTACTTCTGAGAGGTCTAGGGAAAGGGGGAATGACATAAAATTGAGAAATACAATCTAAAAAGATCACTATGTTACTGAGAGGCTTTGCGAAAGGGGGATGACATAAAATTGAGAAGTGCGATCTAAAAAGATCACTATGTTACTGAGAGGTCTAGCGAAAGGGGGGAGGGGTGACATAAAATTGAGAAGTACAATCAAAAAAGATCACTATGTTACTGAGAGGTCTAGCGAAAGGGGGAATGACATAAAATTGAGAAATACAATCTAAAAAAGATCACTATGTTACTGAGAGGTCACTATTTCAAACGTACTCGTAAGAATTGTCTGACAAACGTTCTGACGAGCATCAAGGTTCACATACTAGTAACAGTGTTGGCGAAATTGAAAGATTTTTTAAATGTCTCCCTTTTTACAGTTCTGGACCGTTTTAATAAATCATTTACTTACTTTTGAACTTAATATTTCAATTTGATGTTTAATGTCTTAAAATTTTAAATTTGACATCTTTGAAAAATTAAAACCGAAAATACGTAAATTTAAGTCATTTTATTGAATCATAAATGATAACTTTCTTGCTCTTTGTCAGAATCTGTGCAATTCAATTTGTTACAATCAGAAATTGTTTAAGGAATTACAACGCAGATTGATGCGTCTGATGTTCCATTATGTAGGCGAAAATATTTCTATCTAATGTCGTTGCATGTAAACGTATTTTCTTTTTATTCATCTTTTCCTTTATTTCGTCATTCAATCTCTTAATATTTTTTTCAAACAAGACATGGCATTGACTTCACTAATAGACATGTCTTGGCTTAACTTTGAGACAAAAGAAGAAACATCATTTTCTTCCTTTGCCTCAATAATTTCTGTCCTTTATTTACACAAATCCTATTATCAAACCAATTTTATCGTACAGCCGTTGTCAATTTGGTTTCACTTTGTATTAATAAGAGGTTAACCCATTACCACACAATAACTCTTTTTGACACCCGACAGAATTATGGCCATAGAAAACATTGTTGAAAACGAAGAAATTGCTTGTGACAAGCAATTTCTTCAATTCCCACAATGTTTTCATCCAAAAAGACCTAAAAATTAAAAATTCCATTCTCTTGAAATTGTCGTCTGCAGGATCTTTGAATTTGGACCGCCCTAAAATTTGGTCGTCTGGTAATGGATTAAACAAAATGATAGAAATGCCGGTACCTGTATCGAGACTTGCACTCAGCGCTCCATACACAAACTTGACCACCAACATCAAATAGAATTGTCTACACCATGGTACGGCTGTGGTCGCCGCAGATGCTCCCAGAATAGACACGGCCATCAGCAGGAGCTTGTTGTACTTATTATATAGGACACCAGTGAGGATCGAACCCAGGAGAAAACCCGCGGGTGTAGCCGTAAACAACCAGGAAGCTGTCTGTAAATCTTCGTGAATGATTAGGCGAAGATCTGGAAATGTGGGCCCGAATAGCCCCTCTACCCAGCCCTGGAAGTATGCAAAATGGGGAAATATTTAACTCATACCCCACAATGATTCTTTTTGACTCCCTGTAAGATAATTAATGACTCTGGAAAACACTGTGGAAAATGAAGAAATTGCTTGTGACAAGCAATTTCTTCATTTACCACAATGTTTCGTACCCAAAAATACAAAGACCTAATAAGGTGAATTTACGTTCATTTGAAATTGTCGTCTGTATCATCTTTGAATTTAGACCAGTGTTAAAGCTTTGCCGTTTGGGAAAGGGTTAAGCCAGAATCTGGAAAAAGTGCCCTTATTACATTTTGGAAAAACGAGTTCCGAAAAAAGCATGTGGTTTAATGTAGTCTAATATGGATCAAATATACTAATATAAGATCCGGTCACATACGAATTCGCTACCATAACGCGTCCACATCGCGTCCAAAATTATACTGCACTGATACTCTCTTTTAGACGTGCCACGGCCACGAAGTGGACGTGAAATGGTGTGTGTGACCAGGCTTTTACAGTTGCTACTGGTCATAAACAAGCTATTGGAGAACAATATGTATCTGGATCAGACTGTGCGTAAGCACAGGCTGATCTAGATCCATGTTGTTCTCAAATGCTATAAGAGAATTCTTTCCAGATCCCGACTCATTTCATTATATTATTATTATATTATCCTTGATTGTTTTGGAAAGGATTCTAAGTAATCGTTCAAAAGTTTATGCACCCAGCATAGATATATTACAGGCATTACGTTTTTAGCCTGTCTTTCTACTCTGTTTCTATATATATCGACATGCCAACAAAAATCTTAAACATTAGCCATGACTTTTGAATTGAAAGTGATATGACTTTCATATTTCACATGCGACTTTGCCTATTCCTTGTTCCGTATGCAGTTGCAAGGCCAAATTCTTGATACCGTTAATAATACAAAATCCTTTAGATCTTCCTTTTTCTTGGCAAGACGAAAACAAATGACAGAAACAAATTAGTATAGCCCTAAACTTGCTCGGTGCATCTAAAAGTAGAAGTGACAAACTAATGCTATCTATAATTAGATCGTCCGACAAACAGAGGAGACATTGAAGCCTGTACAAAACAAGCCATGCTAGCAAGGCCATTATTATACAGTTAGATGTTTTCTCCTTATTAGATTATATAGAACTAGTGTTATACATAGAGCGGACATATATAACAGAGAGGAAATTGCGTCTTATTGGTCTGAAAATATAATCCTGTCCTATTGAACATTGAAGCTGTATCTTTATAATGCCGAAATTGCAGGTAGTGTTTGAGTTCTAATGATTGTCGAAATAGTTATCGTTTCAATCTTAGAATGGCTCTTATGATTAAAATACCATGTCAAGGGCACGGGTATACTAGTATACCCAACGATAAATGACCTGGCAGAGCAGCCCATGCTAATCGAATGGAATGCTCTGTCAGGTCAATTCTCGTCCGCTATACGTACATTAACTTTATCAAATTGACCATCGACATTTAGATAGCAATTGTAATATTTCATGTATCTTGTCAGGGGAAATTGAACCATCTTGAAAAATAAATAATACACACAAATGTACATGTACAAATCCTTTAAGAGGCATTTTTCGAAAGCACTCAATGTATCAATAATGTTAATGTACAACCATCCAACTTTCAAAATCTAATAAAACATTGTTATATTAAATACTAAATTTTGAGAAGACGATACGTTAGTGCACTTTTTGAAAAGACAAAATCAGTTTCAGATACATTTATAATTATTATCATTATAGAGCAATACAAACACGATCAAATACGCAGCTGTCAAGTTAACCCATTACCACACAATGACGTCTTTTGACGCCGCACAACAGGCCCGTAGGAACAGGGGGCTATGGAGGATAAGCCCCCCCCCCCCCAATGTTGGACAAAAATGCCAAATTTTCTTTATTTTACACTGAAAATTCAGTTAAAATCCAATTTACCCCCCCCCCCCCCATATTCAGACACTGTGGCTTTAACTACCCCAATATCAAACTGCTTCCCACGGGCCTGCACAAGATAATGGCTTTAGAAAACATTGTGGGAAATGAAAAAAGCACTTGTTACAGGCATTTTTTTCATTTCCACAATGTTTCAATGTTTTCTACCAAAAAAGACAAAAAATGTAGAAATTCATTCTTTTAGAATTGTCGCCTACAACATCTGTCGATTTGGACCGGTCTAAAGTTCTACTGTCTGGTAATCATAAGTGGGTTAATAAAATAAACGATATAAAATTGTTCTTACCAACATCATAAAAGCCAAGCAAATCCATACTGTGTGCAGAAACTTCTCTCTGAAAACCGGCTGTCGAAGTTTTTGCAGAAAAGACGCCGCCTTCGAGTCTTCACGGATGTCCTTTACGTGCTGTTGACCATTCCCAGATCCTGCACCAGGAAGCATTGGCTCGACATCAGCTGCCAATATTTCGTTTTCCTTCGTAGTCATTTTGTTCGACCAAATAACTCATTAATTCCTTCAGCTAATCCATATCATTTTAATCCCTTGCCAACAAAAGCAAAAATACAAAATATTATACTTGTCTGCTTTCAAGGGTGATGCAGAAGACAAAATAAATGCTATCAAATGGGACAATACACATGTATGTATGTGTAATAGTAGTAGTTTATCTTAATTGCCTCCATACTTGGAAGATGTCAACCGCTTACTTTTGTCAAATCTATTTCGTCCATATGCACACATTTAGGCTGATTCGCAGTAAAAATGTTGCTGATGACAAAATGAATGCTCCTGTAACCAAAAGAAATATCAATATTACAAAGCAAAGAAAATTAGAAAGAAGTTGCTATCAGCATTTACTTGATTTCACACAATATAGGCCTATAACCCATTTTCCTTTCACATATGCGTCGAAATTAACCATTGTTTGGGGAAAAGGTTGGTAAATAATCAGACCATATACATCTCCTGCATCATCACAAAATAAGTCTGAACTGTATCCATATATCGTTGCTTTTCAACCAAAAAAAAAACATCGTAACTGCAGCTTAAATCAAGCTGCAGTTACGAGGTTTTTGTTGAAAATCGACGAGATGAAAACTTTTCAGACTGGGGCTAAATTGAAAGTTTGCGCCGGGTAGTGAAATAGAATTTATTGTTTATGTGCAAATTGATACATTACTGTCCTTAACTATTGAACGAAAAGAAATAGATACTGTTTTTAAATGTATCGTCTACTTTATGCGTCAAAACCACTGATAATCGGGGGGGGGGGATTTTCTTTTAAAATTATGGACATTATTTAGTCTACACCATTACATCTGCACAGCATTGTTAATGTCGAAAGCTTTCTTGTGTTGGATATATTACGACAATAGGTACACCTTGGCAAGCGTTCCATGTCTTTTTCATACCAAGGTCAAGAATTTCTTATGAATCAGGTTTGGATACAGCGGCCCATCACCGTAAAACAAGATTACAAATTCATGCGAAAAACATGTCATGTTCAGTACAAATATTTACAAAATGTTCTATAAATGCGGGAGGAAAATGATCTGTAGGCCTAGCTTTCCTATGATCGAAAGCTTTTATGCAATATAGCGCGAGGCTGTTTAAGTGTTTAGAGTGGCTATTTATCAAAAGTGATCTGAAATTTTAAACATTCTATGCTTCTGGTAATAATATTTGTCAATATGATTTTTCCTGTGCGAAGTGAAGGCTGAGCAGACCATTACAAAGTGGTATTCATCCTCCACTTCGCCAGAATCACAGACATCACATAGATCTACCAGTACAGAAAAAAACGTCGAATCTGATATGAACCGTCGAGAGGAAAATCAGATATGGTATTAGCCAACTTAAGCCAAGTCGGAATAGGGAACATTTTTATCAAGTAAACAGTGACGTAATTTCGGACAAACGATAGTATTCCGTATGTGCTGTTATAGAATCTCGTAACTACGGCTTGAATCAAGCCGTTGTTACGAGATTTTATAACAACACTGACGGGTTATCAAAACATAAAGGTAAACCCAGTCTATTTTTAGCATAGAATTCATTGCCATTGGAGTGGATACGTTGTGCACTCTCCAATTCGCATTTTGCACTTCGCATGTCCCAAGGGCGGATCCAGGATTTGTTTCCAGGGGGAGGGGGTCAAAGCCCAAATGGTGGCATTTAATAAGACGTTATATAGTCAAAATTCAATTTTCGGTCAATTCCAGGGGGTGGGGGTGTCATGACCCCACCCCTAGATCCGCCCTTGTGTCCCCATTTTGTCGTGATGCGTGAGATATGTACTCGTAATAATTATTTAGTGAAACTGATAACACAAATTTATCCGTTGCTTGAAAAAGGGGACCGTCTTGGTATTTTGAACACGTGTGGGTCAAGATCAGCCAATAGTCTACAGATGGTGCCGATCAGGATCCATTCTGTCCTCGTATAACATCATTAGATGTATAAAATCATAAATATGTTTTATGAAATAGTTAATACATAATTATTATTGTCGTCGTCTAGCGACATTGTTTCAAGTTTGGTATTTCGTATTCTAAGTCATCTAGGTAAGGGTTAAGTTCATTACCATTCGAATATTCTCGGATCTTATCGTTACTCAAGATCGGCTCGAGATCATGTTGCAACCACGTTCCAAACGGCAAAAGGTTGCAAACAGTCTCGAGGGTCGCGATTGGTTCATTACAACATGAAACCCCACAATATAACAGCTATGGAAAATATCGTGTGAATTTGAAGGTATTGTTTGTTAAAAGCATTTTTCATTTTCCACAATGTTTCCTACCCAGGAAGGCTAAAACATTAAAAATTCATTAATTTGAAATTGTCGTGTGAAACATCTCTGATTCGGACCAGTGCGAAATTTTGTCGTTTGGTAATGGGTTAATGCACTTCTAAAGAGCATGGTCAACAAAGGAAAAGTCACAAAGCAAAATTTAAAACAATAGCGTTTGTCGAGGTTTGGTTGTCTTCGAAACTGCATTTCCGAGAAGTCACGTTTTTTAACAAACAAAGGGAACAAACTCGTATACGGATAAAAGAGATACTGCATTTGTTGCCTCCCTTTGACCATAAAATTACTGTATTCGTGATACGATTTTCATGCCAGGAATTTGTTTAACCGTATTTCCAAAAAGTACTTATTCGACGCCCTTATAGCAGAAACGATTTGGAAAAGCTTTGGAGAACATGAAAATTGCCGATTAGGTCCCGCATTGATCTCTTTCTCTCTCGGTATTTTCTACATTACCAGATTAAATATCACTGGTCTACGACTGCTTTCAATTTGGATTTATTACCTCAGCGGCGGATCCACGATTTCTGTTAGAGGGGTTCGAATAATCAAAAAGGGGGATTCGTTTTCCTAGTATTACACAAATATGGCTAAATTTCTGCATGTAATTTAAATATTTTGGCTACAGATGGGGTTCGTTTGACCCCCCCCCCCTCTGGATCCGTCGAAGGATTTTACATTTTAACCCTTTCCCAACCAAGACATTTGTTTTGACGAAGTCCATAACTAACTATACTTCGGGAAAAAAACATTGGATGAAAATAAGAAATTAATGAAAAAAATCTGTAAATTTGGACCAGTTAAAATATTGTTTATTTATAAATAAAAGTCTCTCTCACTTTTAACCTTTTTCCAAACAAGACCTGGTTTAGACGTCCCGAAGACAACCACCTTGGAAAATCATTGACACAATGGAAGAAAATGCTGATAACCCGCATTTCCTCCTTTTGTCACAATATTTTCGATACATATTATAATTCTTCCCTTTAATAAGAGGATGTTGCAGACGACGATTTGAAGTAGATGGAAATGTAACATTTGTTGTCTTTTAGAGGTAAACAACATTGTGGGAAATATAAGTTGCTTGTGACAAGCAATTTCTTCATTTTTCACAATGTTTTCCAATACCTTACGTGTTACAAGAGCGTCAAAAAGTGTCAAAATTAGGCCCAATGTGGCAAAGAGTTAATATAAATGTACAAACCAAAATTTCACCCGTGTTACACTGAACAATACGTTACATCTTAGTAATACAATAGAAAGTGCATATTTGGAATTTCTAAGGTCACGTCAAGTTGACCGGTTTTACCTGAGCCAGGTGAAAAAGCACCTGACAGACCAAACGACACCGTCCTATAGGTCACGTGACTTTGTTGTGTATCCGCCATCTTGAATATGAGGGATACTATCGAATGATCGCTGGAAATTATTCAAAATCGGAATTTGTTGACTTAAAAACCGTGTTTAAGAACTGATTTCACCCTACCAAATGACAATTTTATTTGTCGGAACCTAACACCCCTGTCGGATTGGATGGTAAGTGATTATTTACGGAAATATGTTCGGAATTCCGAGCGCACCTGTCCCGACACATTGACGGTCAATTTAGATCAATTAGCGCTTGTTTTTATCACCCGGTGTCCGATCTTTATCACCTTACGTGATAATCTTGACCCTTTCATCAAGATCGGGGTTCTTTGAATCCATTTGTAGCAGACGAATGCCGTGTTTTACTCAAAATTAGGTCAGAAATGTTGATAATTGTGAAGGGAAAATGAAATTAGGTCAATGGGTATAGTGTCAAATATAGCAGAGTGTTCGGACAATTTAGTGTCGATTGAAGGTGTCACAATCAATTTTTAGATGAAAAAGGGATAATTCCTTGATTTATCAACAATTTCATGACATATTTATGCCCGAAAACGTTGTTTTAAAAGGAGAATGTTGCGTTAATCACACCTGTATTATAAAATTCTTGATGAGTTAGTCATCACTGGTTATTTTGTATCATGTACACTTGGCTTAACCCATTTACAAATTACGGAGACATTTAGATAAAACAGATACCGGTAAATATAACCCTATCTCTGATATTTCTCATTGAATCCCTATGTTGTGGGTACTCATTTCAATGTCTCATCGAGACGATTCAAATGAGCACCAACATCAAAGGGTTTGATAAACAATAAGTGAGAAATTTTATTTTGAAGTGATATGACACCCTCTTATCAGTAGCTATGAATTACAGTTTCAAATAACAGATTTATGATGCAAACAGCTTTGTAATGTATAGCTAGGATATAGGTTTAAATACTGATGGGAATGTCATCATGAAATTGATGAAATTACCTGGACTTAACCCTTTCCTTTTAAAAAACGAGACTGTTTTTAACATCCCTCATAGAAATTAAGTTTGGAAAACATTGAGACAAAAGGAGAAAAGGCTGTTTATCAGACCTTGTATTGATATCACTTTACAAATTTGTTTGAGAAACTATTGAGGCAAAAAAGACATTGCTGATAGCTAGCATTTTCTCATTTTGTCTCAATATTTGCAATGATAAATAGTTAAAAAATGTTATACATTTGTAAACAGCTGTTTTGTCCCCCAGATATAGCAGCTTTCAAGTTTGAACAAAACAATGTCACTGGTTTATGAATACACAAATGTATTAAAGTTTGTAGAATTAGGAAGTTATGTGGTTTGTCATCAGTCTGTGAGTTTGCTATACTTCCTTCTTTACCACAACTTTGTAATCATCGAGTTCTACAACATTAATTTCTTAAATTTATCTAATTTATCTAACCCTTTCCAAAAATGCAAAAAATGGACTGTTCAGACCGAATCGATGTTTTTTTTTTGCAAAGAAAATGGCACAGAGAATATTAGAAAAAAGGGTATCGGCATTTTCTCTTTTGCCTCGATGTTTCTCCAAGCATTTTCTGTTAAGTGAAATGCATCATCATTTTGGAAAGTTTTAGCTCCAAACAAGGTCAGGTTTTAACATCTAAAGTAAAATAATACATATCTTGAGTTAGTTCAGTGTTTATTTTTAAATTTGGGGGAAGGGGGTCAGTGCCCATAGGTTGGGGAAAATTTGGATGTGAACGCCTAAAAAGGGTAAATCACTCATTCTTGAAAAAAGTGCACAATTACTGAAATTCTATGTCCCCCACTAGTAATTAATTAATTGGAAGGTTTTTGTTTTCGTTTCTTTGCTAAATATTATGCTATAGACACTTTGCACGTATTTCAAGCATGATATAAGACCAGGAACTATTTTTTCTCCTTAAATTTTACATTTCTTTAGCTTATTTTCCATGAATTTTGGTTGTCCCTGCACTGGTGCAATTCAAAATCAGCTTGATTTTAATGCAGTTTAATCTATATTTGCCTCGATTATCTCTCTATTCTTTCCCAAATATATTTTCCTGTGGTCTGATTACTGTTTCGTGGGAATGCAGGACCAAACTTTTTTGAGATAAAGGTTGTTCTAATGTCCCGATTTCCAGCGTAAGATACATAACGCTACTTTAACTGATAGTAAAACACAACATGATGTGTTCCTAAGGTCAAAACGGTTTTTAGTGGTAGGTAAGATATCAACGTAAACAGAAACACACACAAAAAGATCAAGCTTATTAACATTTTCAAATAAAGCAACATCAAAGTTCAAAAACAGGAATCCCCCCATTTTTTTTCATAAGATACGTTACGGCTTATACCTACTTTTATTTCGAATCTTTCACCATTTTTCATACACGTGATATACTAAATGATTCCAAACCTTCTTTAGAAAAAAATAATATGCAGTGGAATTAACCAGGGAACTATATTCCTGATGAATTTCCTTAAAATCTAATTTATGAATAAGATACGTTATGATAAGATTCGTGACGCTCGACTAAGTCATGGCAATAAAAAACTAATGTGATCAAATTAGACTATCCACTTGGACTTCTTTTCGAACATAGTATACTTTGGACAAAGAATAGACATCCATTTTAATGAAATCACCATTTTTATACAATAAATGAAAGAAACCAATACAAAACAACCATATCTATTCCAATGCCCTCCAAAGGAAGACAAGCTATGGAAAACTTCTGATAACATTCTTTGTAGAATCGTTGATCCAGTTGGCACACAAAAACGCATGTGTCTTTTAGTAATTATCCACGAAGTCCTTGAATTATTTGAAACAATAAAACAAATGAAATCATAAGATACGTTACGAACCATTTTGATTGCGCTGTTTTCAAAATAAGTGCCGCATCGGCTAGTTTTACTATAGTATTTTATCATGTTCTGTATATGTTTAAATGGCAATTGTTACAAAGAGATTAGAAAGGGTATTCGGTGCAAATATCCTTTACCATTGACACAATTAAGCATTTCGAATATATTGGTATCTTGTTTAATCCTTATTTCTCGGACTGTCTTCTATAATTCAAGCTTGAAACAAGTTCATTTCTAACCAACGCCTAAGCCTACAGATATTCCTTTCACTTTTTACCAAAAATATATAAAATGCGATAATGTATGCATGTTCAAAAGATAGATATTTTGTGTTGAAATAAGATACGTTACGGCATGGTTCCTTACCTTGTGACAATCACTAAGGCTAAATGAATTAGAATAAGATAACTTTTGTGTTATAATTCAATTGAGTGGTATCTTATCTTTATATTTTCAGCAGGAGTTCATTGTATTTCATACAAGGTCTATTCATTTCATTCAAAACAAACAAAAAATAATAAGAGAAACGGTATTTCCTTTAAATACGAATTTTAAGGCCTTAATATTTTTATAACAAGTCAATAAATCATCATTTTCTCGCAATACATTAAATTCTTGAACTGGCAGAAACCTAATTTGAATCGTCACCCAACACCAATAGACAAAACTAATGTGTAAACAGGAAAACCAAACACCATAACGTATCTTATCATGCATAGACGTCACTGTGTTTGGATCCAAAAATTGAAAATATCCGGCTTTGTTTGGGTACACTAAAATTGAATTCTCTAATTTCAACAAATATTTTCCAAGAATAAGTCAAAAACTAAGTATTTCAGAATGGTCGGTTTTTCAGATTTTTATATTTCTAATTGTGCACTTTTTTCAAGAATGAGTGAAATTTCAATACATGCTTATACTCTCGAATACAACCTTATAAATGCATTTAACTTGCTTGTATATCATAATTGGACATTCAAACAACCATTTGAACTGATAGAGATGCCTAGAATATAGATATGATTTGGATTTTTCTTTGCAGCAAAAAAAAAATCTAGTTCTAGGAGGGGAAAATTTATCTGAAATGGGGGGAAAAGTATAGTCCACAGAGAGGGGGAAGGGGCCCAATAACGACTGGTTTATTAGCTCCACTGGCCTAAGGCCAGCGGGGCTTATGTCATGGCCCTGTGTCTGTCGTCCGTCCGTCCGTCCGTCCGTCCGTGCGTGCGTCCGTGCGTAAACTTTTTGTTTAAACATCTTCTTCTCCAAAACTACTGGACCAATTTCAACCAAACTTCACACAAATCATCCTTGCATGAATCTCTACCAAATTCCTTCAAAAGAATAAAATCTGTGCAGAACTTGAATTTTAATTAATTTAATTCAATTAAATTTTTGAAAAATCTTTAAAATTTCTTCTTCTCCAAAACTACTGGACCAATTTCAAGTAAACTTCACAGAAATCTTCCTTGCATAAATCTCTACCAAATTCCTTCAAAAGAAAAAAATCCGCGCAGAACTTGAATTTTTATTAATTTAATTGATTTAAATTTTCAAAAAATCTTTAAAAATTCTTCTTCTCCAAAACTTAGTAACTGGACCAATTTCAACCAAACTTCACAGAAATCTTCCTTGTATGAATCTCTTCTGAATTCTTTCAAAAAGATAAATTCTGTGTATAACTTAAATTTTAATTAATTTAATTGAATTAAATTTTTGAAAAATCTTTAAAAATTCTTCTTCTCCAAAACTACTGAACCAATTTCAACCAAACTTCACAGAAATCTTCCTTGTATGAATCTCTTCTGAATTCTTTCAAAAAGATAAATTCTGTGTATAACTTAAATTTTAATTAATTTAAGGACAGATCCTCCAGTTGTTACTGCGCATCTTACTGCGCATATCCTAAATAACGAAATAAAGCTGTTTCAGTAATTGGACTTTTTCAGCAAATGTATTTCTTACATTTAGTTAATGTTTGGTTGATAAATGACAAGGCCCTTTTCGGTTATTTCAATTTTCTCTGTTTGGTCAATTAAAGTGTAATAGTACTCGGATGGTACATTTCGCTTTCTGTTACGCGTTCAAAATGTGGCGTTAGCGAAAGGAAATGGAGCAACAAAAGCAACGTGGTGTCTTTATGAGATAGTCCGCTGCAGATGGACACAAAAGATGACACGTTTTATTATCTAAAGCCGGTAATAAGGAAGAAAATGGATAAAAGTAGTGAAACAATTTCGGACAGAGCTGTAAAAAGTAAACCAAATTTTACGTATAACTAAGAAAAACGCTTGGTTTGATATATTTTTCTTTTTTTGTTTTTCTAGGTATGACCAAGCACTACGTCTATACCAAAAAAGAAAAAATTCTTACCGCTGGATTTTTTTATTATCAGAAACGTTGAGGAAAAAAAGAGCAATTTCAGCTACTTTTGCAAGAATGTTTTACTAAAAATTTCAAAATCATCACTAAATTTTCCCAAATTGATACTCATTTAGACAGAATAAAACATATTGAACACAATAAAGACTTATTTATGTAATCCTAGTCATTTCGAACACCTTTTTTGTGGGTATTTAAGTAACACCCCATTTTTGCAATTTTAGACAAGAGTAGTCTCCCTTGAAATTCAATAACTTTTTAATTCGCTTGGTGACCTATAGTTTTTAAGTCATTTTTTTACTTCTCATATATTTAAATATCAGTACAGAAAAAATAAAAAAAATCTTACCGTGGGAAATAAATGGAGGATCTGTCCTTAATTGAATTAAATTTTTGAAAAATCTTTAAAAATTCTTCTTCTCCAAAACTACTGAACCAATTTCAACCGAACTTCACAGAAATCTTCCTTGCATGAATCTCTACCAAATTCCTTAAAAAGAATAAAATCCGTGCAGAACTTGAATTTTAATTAATTTAATTGATTTAAATTTTCGAAAAATCTTTAAAAATTCTTCTTCTCCAAAACTACTGGACCAATTTCAACCAAACTTCACAGAAATCTCCCTTGTATAAATCTCTTCTTAATTCCTTCAAAAAGATAAATTCTGTGTATAACTTAAATTTTAATTAATTTAATTGAATTAAATTTTCGAAAAATCTTTAAAAATTCTTCTTTTCCAAAAGTACTGGACCAATTTCAACCAAACTTCACAGAAATCTTCCTTGTATGAATCAAATTTTTTCAAAAGAATAAAATCCGCACAGAACTTGAATTTTAATTAATTTAATTGATTTGAATTTTTCGAAAAATCTTTTTAAAATTCTTCTTCTCCAGAACTACTGGACCAATTTCAACCAAACTTCACAGAAATCTTCCTTGTATGAATCTCTTCTTAATTCCTTCAAAAAGATAAATTCTGTGTATAACTTAAATTTTAATTAATTTAATTGAATTAAAAATTCGAAAAATCTTTAAACATTCTTCTTCTCCAAAACTGCAGGACCAATTTCTACCAAACTTCGCGTGAATCTCTTCCAAATTCCATCACAATTGGATGAAAAGCTTGGCCGCTGTGGGCTAGGCTTATTTTTCGCTATATGAAACATAGTGTAATTTTAAGAAAATTTTAAAAACATTTCTGCTCCTTAATCATTTATTGGATTTCATTCTGCCGTCGCGTGTATCTTCTTTTGATAGACCTCTATTGTATTCCTTGAAGAATTTCGTAGTCTAATTGTCTAAAAGCCAGTGGAGCGATACAGGGCCATCTTGGCCCTCTTGTTATGAAAAAAATCACTGTAGTTAGTCAGTTTGCCTTATAAATAAAATGTTCCATACTTCCAGGAAAAGAAAACAAAGAGTGTTAGAACTAAGTTGATTACCATCGGTTGCTTCCCCTGAACTGCATTTCTCACAGACAGTATTATAAAAGTGTCTGTCTAAATGATAAAATAGCTTCCTGAAATTCACCAGTACCATTATTTGTAAAGATATTTTGAGTACAATATTGGAAGAAATGCAAGGGTCATGCCCTGCCTCTGTTTTTGAGATGATGATCCTTTGATGAAACTTTGTAAATAAATTTAGTGCAGTTTTGTTTCATAGGTACAACTTGATAGTAAGGAAATCATACCATATTATCCTGAACAACAAAACTTTTGACTTGTCTTACAACTTACAAGTAACAGACCACTGAGAACAGAGGAAAATGTAAGGGTCATAACCTTGGTTCTGTTTTAGAAATTATGATCCTTTGAGGAATTGCTGTAAATATATTCTGTACTGTTTTGTTTCATGGTAGGGCTGGATAAGTCTCAACTGACATTTCATCTCAATAACACACAAGGAAATATAACTTTCCAATACATTAAATTGTTACATCCATAGGGGTCCGTAGTTTGAGCCTTGGCACTATCCTAGACTATTCTATAGACTATTCTATATATAGAATAGTCTAGGATAGTGCCAAGGCTCAAACTTAGTAACGGACCCCTATGGTTCCATCCAGTTCAGTTATCAAGAAAATGTTTCAAGATATTTGTGTCCTTTAGACTTCAGAATGATGACTTTGAGGAAAAGAAGAAAATGCTTATAAATCATAATAATTCTTTGCGCTTTTTCAGAAACGGCATAGAAGTACAAATATGCAGATAATTATATTTCATGTCATACATGTAGGTTAGTTTTAGCCCTTTCCCAAACAAGACCTGCTTTTGACGTCCCTATTAGAAAAGGCTTGGGAAAACATTGAAACAAAAGAAGAAACTGCTGATAACCAGCAGTTTCTCCTTTTGTCTCAATATTTTCTGTGCCATATTTTACACAAATTCTATCTTTAATATCATCCATTTTGTCATTTTTGGCAGTTTTTCAAGTGGATCCCCCTAAAATTTTGCTGTTTGGGAAAGGGATATTATTCACCCTGTGACCAAGTACATGCTCCTTTACAACACAAACTTGCCATGATAATCCATGGACTAAGCCCCAGTTGACTGGAAATGTTTGTAATATCCCCCGATAATGCAGAGTTACTCGAAGTAGCTGTTTGACTGCATTAGTCCTAGGACTAATGATAGACTTTACAAGGTTCCTTGTTTCCAAAGCTTTTCTCCAGACTTTAGAACTGTATGTTGTCTGGAAAAGAGGTTAACCCTTTCCCAAACGACAAAATTTTAGGATGGTCCACTTCAAAAACTGCCACAAATGACAAAATGGATGTATTAAAGATAGGAATTGTGTAAAATATGACACAGAAAATATTGAGGCAAAAGGAGAAAATGCTGGTTATCAGCATTTTCTTCTTTTGTCTCAATGTTTTCCCGAGCCCTTTTTCATAGGGACATCAAAGCCAGGTTTTGTCTGTAAAAGAGGTTAACTCTTTCCCAAACGACAAAATTTTAGGATGGTCCACTTCAAAAACTGCCACAAATGACAAAATGGATGTATTAAAGATAGTATTTGTGTAAAATATGACGCAGAAAATATTGAGGCAAAAGGAGAAAATGCTGGTTATCAGCATTTTCTTCTTTTGTCTCAATGTTTTCCCGAGCACTTTTTTCATAGGGACATCAAAGCCAGGTTTTGTCTGGAAAAGAGGTTAAGGTACATGTAGTATGTATCACTAGTAGATCTCACTCACTACTATACTACAGCTTCATACATGCGAAAAAATGTAGAACTGTTCTAGAACATTAAATGGCACTTTCAGAACTGTAACTGTTCTAGAATTTTAAATGGCACTTCTAGAACTGTTCTAGAATTTTAAATGTCACTTCTAGAACCGTTCTAGAACAGTTCTAGAAGTGCCATTTAAGAATGTTCTAGAACAGTTCTTGAACTTAAGTGAACTATTCGCAGTGGAAACTAACTGTTACCAGTTTCATGATAATTTCAAGATTCCTGAAATGTTTCCAAAGCTTGGGACTTTGCCTGGTAAAGAGGTTAAAGTACATGTAGTATGTCTCACTCACTACTACTACAGCTTCATACCTGTATATCCAGGCTGTATCCCCATTAGATGTGATATATTTTACAGTAATAAGCAGGGATCCAGGTAAAAGTGAATTTTTCTTGTCTTCTTCCTCAAACAGTTAGGGGCCATAGCGCATTTGGTAGCGTAACTGCCTCACACTCGAGAGGTCCCGAATAAGCCTCTCTGACAAAAATGTCACCCACCAATAGTTTGATGTGGTTAACCTATGTGGGCAAGCACCTGGAGGCTTGGTTAGGGTGTTGTGGTAGTACTACTATGAGAAACAACAGGTATCCATGGATAGGTGCTCCAGCCGCTGCGATTTGACCATAGCAGTGGAAAAAGTGGAAAACCCCAATAACCCAAATCAATCCTGAAACAGTTACATGTATATATAGCTTTCAAAGAAAGTAATCAAGATATAAGATTTCAAGGAAATGACTGACCAAGCTAGCAGATAGTTAGCCCCAAGAAGAACTTAAGATCTCCGGGTGTGTGCTGGAGTCAAATTTCAAGGTCACACTCAAGGTCACACTCACAGCTTTGTAACTTTGTTTGAAAATCATTTCTTTGCTCTATCTCTACAGCAATTTCTATTGGAGTGATAAAAGTTTACAATACAATGTTGCCCAATACCTATAGGAAGTGCCTTATTGGCATTTTGCTTTTGAATTATGTTGGTCAATTAAGGTCAATGTCAGAAATAAAATTTGCAAATTGTTGCCCATGTGACAGTAAATAAGCAATAAGGCACTTCCTTAGGTCTTTGGCAATGGTCCTGGTGGAGATATTAGTCAGCTCTTAGAAGTTTTGGCAATATTAGAGTATATCATTATAGGCAATTAACATCATATTCTCTTAATTACCTGAAGCATTGTTGTTGTACCATGAGAGTTAATGTTGTTTCTTTACTCTGGAAAGGTGTGGTGTTTTTTGCTGTCAGGTATCTATCAAGTTGTAGGTGTACATTGAGGTAATTGTGGCAATTATTATGAATGGAATAATATACCGTGTACAATATGAAGAGTGTATTTTGTGTTTAATTTTTGATCAGTTACCTATCAAAATATTTAAAATGACCAATTAAAACTAAGGAGACTGACATCCTTTTTCTGTTTTTTCTTTGCAGAGCTCTATTGTTCTTTGAGTCACTGGATGTTTTGTGCAGGGACCATGTTTTGTGCCAGGTCTTGTGTTTTTCTGTTGGATAGCCATCATAATAATGGTCTTGGTAATTGACATAATTATGGTAGGAATGATCATATGTTATATTGCAGTGTTTCATTTTGCCAATAATTATTTATCAGGAAGTATCTGATCTTCTTATCTTTCTGTGTGTACTTTCAACAAATAATTGATCATTTTAATTTTGAAGAAAAAGATGAGAGACCGGTATATAAGGCATTGGTTTGATCGGTACTGGGCCCACATCACTCAAAACAGGGCTAAATAATATAGCCTAGGATAAGGCACTCAGCCGGCAGCTGGTGATACACAAGAATACATAGGAGTTGTTGAGTAAACTCATGACAGAAAAATGGTGGAAAATTAAAATTCTCATTATGAACAAGCAAAACAATTCTCTGTTTTGGTGTCTTTCATTACAGACATGTATATCTGGCAAAAAATGCTGATAGCTAGAATTTTCTTCTTTTCCTGTCAAAGGTCATAAAAGCTATTAGACATATAATTTTTCTTTCTTATTTAACAAAAACTTTCTTGTCTGCAGAATTTTGAAGCTTTCAATTCAGACTGGCCTTACATTTTTTTGTAAAGGGTAAAATTACCTGGAACTTTCCATACATTGTGTTGTTCTACAGGTAGCTTATTATATCAAAGAGATTACCTTTTGGCAGGAATAATATACTTCAGTACAAGATGAATTATAACAAGCCTTTGAAAATCAGGCTTTTGCCATAAGCCGTGATGATTGATTGATTGAATGGAGTTTTAACTCCCACTCAACAGATATGGTCATATAGAGAAGGGCCCTTGGTTTAACCCTTTCCCAAATGGCAAAATTTTAGGCTAGTCCAAATTCAAAGGGGTTGCAGACGACAAAATAAATCATATCAAAAGGAGAAAATATGCATGTTATAGCCAAGAAAATATTGAGGCAAAAGGAGAAACTGCTGGTTATCAGCAGTTTCTTCTTTTGTCTCAATGTTTTCCCTAGCCAAAATTATTAGGGGCGTCAAAACCAGGTCTTGTTTGGAAAAGGGTTATAATTAATGTCTTATCAGGCCGCGGCCATGGCGCAACTGGAGCGCATCTGCCTCTCATTCGAGAGGTCCTGGGTTTGATATCTGGTCGCGGTAAATACCCTTACCGACAAAAATGTCACCCATCAATTTTTAATATCGTGAACCTATGTGGGGGAGCAACTGGAGGCTCGTTAAGGGTGTTTATGAGAAACGACAGGAATCCTTGGTTAGGTGCTTCAGCCGCGGCGATATGACCACTTAGTAGTTGAAAACGGTGTAAAACCCCAAGAAACCAATCTTATCAGAAAGACTGCTTTGCAAAGGCCAGATAGCCCTTTTAGTGTTGTTGGAGGTATCACCTTTCTATAATGTTGCCTTTTGTGGGTTTGAATCTTGAAGTTTTCATGCCAATGATCTTCTCTCTTTTCGCAATTGATGAGTTGCTGAAGAATCGTGTATGGAGGCAATCTGAGTTTTCTCTGATGAAATTCGCTCTTTGATACGTTGATGTTGTTCATTTAAATGAGAGACATCAACATATCAAAGAGTGAATTTCATCAGAGAAAACTCGGATTAGTATCAAGGAAGCAGTTGACAGCTCAAATTGATTGTTTTAATTGTTGCTACTTATAATGCAAGAATTGCCAAGAACACATGGCAAGGTTCATCAGCCCCTGCTATAAAACTGAAAAAAATTTGAATGTGGCATTTGACCTCAATCAATCTGTACTCTACAGGTAGTTAGTTATTTCAAAGAGATTAGCTTTTGGCAGAAATATTATAGTTTGGTACAAGATCAAATGTGAAGAACCTTTGATGATGGCTTTTGAAGGGCTTGAAGAGATTCTTAATTGATCTTTTGTTTATGTTAATTGTTAGTATGCTGGTACTTTAACCCTTTCCCAAACCATTCTTAAGATATTTGATGTCCCTATAATTCTTTGGAAAACATTGGGAGAAAAGGAGTAAATGTTGATAAACAACATTAATTTTCCTTCTTTCCTCTCAAGAAGTTCCCTCGTTATGAAACATAGTTTTTAGGTTCTATTAAATTTGTTCTAGCATATACTTCAAGTTTCAATTTGGACAAGTCTAAAATTTCATTGTGAGGGATAGGGTTAACTGTTAGCATTACTTGAGTCTGGTTCTGCCCTTTGGAACTAGTATTTCACTGCTTTTCATCAAAAACCTCGAAATTGCAGCTTAAAAAAGCTGCAGTTGTGAGCTTTTTGGTGAAAAGTGCAGATTTGTAGTATATCTGCCTGGATACATACTCAACTCTTCCCCCGAAAAGCCTTGCTGCTGATGTCACTTACAGTGATATACTTATGTTTTCAAGGAAAACATTGAAATAATGAAAAAGTACAATTGATCAACAGGCTATTTCTCCTTTTCCCTCAAGTTTTCAAAGCCATCATACAACCACTGTTTTGTGATGTATATACATCCTGGGAATTGATAAGGATGGAATTTAGTCTGGGAAAGGGTTGACAGAAAGATGATTGTTATTAAGGAACATCAGTTTCATAGTATTTTCATATGTAGTAACTTATCTAATAAAGTAGTATAAGAGGCTTGTAAGGTCTTTTGATTATCAGAAGTATCAAGTAATGTTTTCTATATTTAACCCTATTTTTCAGAGAATCAGAGAATGCATGAAAAAGATACTAGAACAAATATTTTGAAAACTGCTGCTGGTATTTGCATTATATTTGCAAGGTGTAAGCCCAAGTGGGTTGGAGAATTTTGACCCTTTCCCAAAGAAACCTCAAGCATTTGACGTCCCAAAATGAAAAAAGAAATTGGGAAAACATGGAGGCAAAATAAGAAAATGCTGATAACCAGAATTTTTTACCTTTGCCTCAAATATTTTCTGTGCTTCATTGTACACAAAATCTGTCTTAAAAAATTTACATTTTGTCATCTGCTGCAGCTTTCAAATCAGAACAATCTAAATGTTTACCCTTGTGGGTTTGAGAATTTTGAAAGTGCTTGGATCAGCAGGTTGTCCTATCTTCTGTTATCTTTTCAAAACATTCATAGGAGCTTGTTAATGTGGTTCTTTCAACATAATTTTGGTACCTTGTTACATATAATTTTACATTTTGCAGTTTTGATGAGAATGTTAACACTTGGATTCACGTTGATATCTTTGGTGACTTTCCGCTAAAGAGGCAATTCATGTACATGTGATTCTAAGATCTTTTAAATGGACAGTTGGTTGGTTAAGTCACATCTACATCTCATCTTTTGTTGGGTTGTTTTGATGTTGTTCCTGGCCTTGGCGGGGCCGCGGCCTTAGCGCAGTTGGTAGCGCATCTGACCCTCAATCGAGAGGTCCTGGGTTCGATACCCGGCCGCGGCTAATACCCTTTCTGACAAATTGTCACCCACCAATGGGTTTGAAATCGTTAACCTAAGTGGGCGAGCAGCTGGAGGCTCGGTAAGGGTGTTGTGGTAGTACTGGTTTGAGAAACAACAGGAATCCATGGGTAGGTGCTCCAGCCGCCGCGATATGACCCTGGTAGTTGAAAACGGCGTAAAACCCCAATAAACTCAAACTCCTGGCCTTGGCCGTGTTTTGATGAATAAAAGAAAGCTTTTGATGGCAATTCTTTTCTCATGTTGCCACACTGTTTTCTATGCCATGACACACAATTTTGAAGTTTCATCAATTATGTTTTAGGAAGGACAAAAAAGTCAAAGGTTAAAACTTTAAAGGACAGTAAAATATTTTCGACTGATAACTTGATAAAAATTGATTCATTGTTGAAGTTTTGACCTACAAGAAGAAGCTGGATTTAAAGCCACTGGATTATAGAATTTCTGTTCATGTTATATGGGATTATAGAAAAAGTTCTGGATTATCAAACAAGTATGACTGAATGATCTTTAATATTCATACAAAGTTTGATCTGGATCAGTCATGAAGAAGCTGTGGTGTCAGTTGAAGACTCAGATCAGCTCACAACTTGAGGAATGGCAGGAAAGTCTAGAACAAGACTCGAGTATTGTGGGCATGCCCGACTTTCGGATCCCGGAATTAAAGCTTCCAGGTAATTAAGGCATGATTGATTTATCCTTTCCCTAAATAATTATGGATGTAAGAGTGCTACTTGGTACCAAAATGTTCTGATTCGATGGTATTAAATTTTAAAAAAAAATGTAGTTAAAAAAACACCAGATTTATCTTGAGGCAGAGCTCACCAAACTGATTCTGAAAAGCAGAAAATCATTTTTGGCTTCCAACCAGGACTTGAAACCACCCCACCACACCCTCATTTTTTGGTAAGTCCATAAGAAATAATCAGCAATCAACATAACTTCTGCTTAATCTGCTGACCCCACAATTTTCTCCTTTCAATCAGAAATTTTCTGTATCGGAGATGCCAAATCAAGATAAATACAGCATGATTTACAGCATGAGCGTGAGTAAAGTGTTAACATCATGCCTTTGATATGATCATCTGATATATCAAATATTTACAGGAATTTTGAAATATTAGATTCTCACAGTAAAAAATCATTTCCTGTTATGATGTTTTCCTTTAATGAATGAAGATTGAAAATATTCAAATACTGGTAGCTGTGATTGTACAGTGAGCCCAACTTGAATTAAAAGCCTTTGCACTCCTCTTACTGAGTTTATATTTTGTGTTGTGTGTGATATAGCAGCATGGGATTTCATTTCGTATATGTTAGAAGCCCCTATACTAACCAATAGAAATATGCACAAATACAATTCATTCTTGTAAACTAGAGGCTCCCCTTATCACAAAGTCTGTCCACTGTGAAAAGTTCAATTAAGTTCAAGAACTGTTCTAGAACATTAAATGGCACTTCTAGTTCAAGAACTGTTCCAGAAGTGTCTTATAATGTTCTAGAGCAGTTCTTGAACTTCAATTAACTTTTTTGCAGAGGTCAAGGCCGCTGCAGTTCCAAGCAGCAATACACATGACATTGTACAACAATGTATACTGTTCTTGTATTGTCAGGATAGTGTTTTATCTGAACCACAGTCAGTCTTTGCCGACTGCACCTATCAGATAGATAGACATGAGATGTCTGGTAAATGAATCTGCCAGATGTTGAATATTGACTTGATTGTTTACACCTGTCCATTAACCCTTTCCCATACGGCAAAATTTTAGGGTGATCCACTTCAAAAACTGCCACAAATGACAAAAAATATGTTATTACAGATAAAATTTGTGTAAAATATGTCACAGAAAATATTGAGACAAAAGGAGAAACTGCTGATTAGCAGCAGTTTCTTCTTTTGTCCCAATATTTTCCCAAGCCTTTTCTATTAGGGACGTCAAAACCAGGTCTTGTTTACACCTGCTCATTATATATATATAACCTGTACAGGTACATTGTGTACATCGTTAATTCAGGGCATCACCTGTGTTGTAGGACAGGCTGGCAATTTGTGGTTTGCTTGGTACTTGTGTTTTGGAATCAATTTCCTGATTCATGCAGAAAAAATAATGCTCTATCTGCTCTCCTTGATAACTTGATTTTTCGTTTAGTTGAAAGTAGTTATTCTTTAAGGTCAATTTTACAGTATTTTCATTAATGTGTTACTGCAGCATAGGTCTGAGTACTCTCTTAAGAACAGAGCACATTCTCTCTTCATTCCATTATGATATAATGATGCTCTGTTCCCGCGGGGTCATTTCACGTCTAATCTCGGGGCCTTGGCGGGATTTCGGTATCCAATCGTTGGCTTTACACAACAAAACAATTTAAAAAGCTGACACAAACTTTCATTGGCTGACGCTTCAAATTACCGGCTTCAGCCAAAAATAGATGCGACGTAATGTTTACGTAATCAAACAAGATAAAACTGAATGATTTGATTCGATAATTCAAATGTTACCGGCTTCAGCCAAAAATAGAAGAGACGTAATGTATACGTAATGATCATGCAAGATAAAACTGAACGATTTTCATTCGATAAGTCAAATGATGTGCTATAATTAGATTATGACGACCAAATAGGCTGTTTTTGTACCAAAAAAGGCAGAGGTCATATTTGATGGTTAATCAGTAGACCTCGGCTTTGGAGAGTAAGGTCTGATCCCCAAGTCCTTTAGTCTTTTTCACAGAGGTCAGGTAGCAATATTATGCAGTAAAAGCTAAAGGTCAAGGCTAAATGATTACAGTTGGACAAAAATCTAATTATTTTACCTAGAGGCTGACTTCTAAAAAGTATCTCAAGTCTTTGTTTGGAAAACTTGAGCATCATTTTGTCAACTGCAAGGTTGCAAAGTCATCATTTTGCCAGTGGCTACTAGCTAGTGCCATTGTTTGGATTATAGCATCATAAATATTTACCAGAAAATGAGCTTCCATTGACCTTTTTGTTGAATGTATCCCAAGTTATAAAGGCAAATGAATTCCAGAAATTATGTGAATTCATTGTCCCAACATTTTATTGTCCCCGGGGGAGTGATGAGGAATCCATAGATTTATCTGCATTAGTGTGCCTTAATGGTGACAACCCTTATGATGGTCGTGTTCAGATCTCATGGAATAAAAGGAGCAAAAAGAGAAGAGCTTTCTGAATTTAAGGCTTTCAAACACTGTTTTAGATGGTTATTAATGAAGAATGGTCTTAGGTCTTCTTTTTGCATACATTACATTTTGAAATAATTGCCCCTGCGAAAAAAGTTCAAGAATGCATTTCTAGTTCTTGAACTGATCTTGAACATTAAATTACACCTCTAGAACTGCTCTAGAATAGTTCTAGAAGTGCCATTTTATGTTCAAGAATGTTCTAGAACAGTTCTTGAACTTGTTGCAGGGGTGAGATTTCAACGGTCATGAACCAAGATATCTAGCCAAATTTCTAATTATCTTAATTAATCCATTCCCAAACAAGACATTGCTTTGACCTCTTCACTTAAAAGGATTGGGAAAACATTGAGGCAAAAGAATAAAATGCTGACATCATTTCTTACCAAATTATCTCCCATCAATGGTGTATTTATAATTTGATAATTGTTAACCTATGAGGGTGAGCAGCTAGAGTCTCGATAACGATGTTGTGGTAGTACTGGTATGAGAAATGACAGGAATCCATTGTTAGGTGCCCCAGCCATCACAATACGACCATAGAAGTTGAAAGAGATGTTAAACCCACATTAACCAATCAATTATGGCTACATATTGAGATCTATTTTGTTTTTAACCCTTTCCCAAACAAGACCTGGTTTTGACATCCCTATTAGAAAAAGGATTGGGAAAACATTGAGACAAAAGAAGAAAATGCTGATAATCAGCATTTTCTCCTTTTGCCTCAATATTATCCCTGCTATAATATAGACAAATCTTAGGTCTGTCAACCTCCATTTTGACATATGTACTACATTGTACATTGTAGCAGCTTTTGCAGTGGACCCCCCCCCCCCCCCCCCCCCCCCTAAAATTTGCCATTTGGGAAAGGGTTAATGTTGATGCTGTCATCATAAGACCTTGCTGTTGAATGTCAAAATGTGATTTTAAAGTCTATTCAATCAATCTAAATTCAATATAAAGCGATAGAAGGAAGGGTAATTATTTTGTAATCCAGTAACCCATTGTAACAGTTGCATATTGACTGGTATTTCTGTTCATTGTTGTCTGTCAGATGCAGGCTCATGAATAGCTTGACCCTTTCTATATATGGACAAACACTGACATAATAACAATTAACCCTATTCATCATGATAAAATTTTAGGATGGTCCAATTTGAATGCTACCACACTGAACAAAATGGATGTTGATAAAGATATGTTTTTTGTACAATATAGCATAGAAAATATTGAGACAAAAGGTGAAAATGCTGATTATCAGCACTTTCATCTTTTGTCTGAATGTTTTCCCAAACCTTATCTTATATTGATGTCAAAACCAGGTCTTATTTGGGAAACGGTTAACCATATAGTCTATAGTCACAATATTCTGGTGCATGTTTACATATTTTACCTTTGTAGCTAAAGGAAAAGGTTTCTTATTTATACATGTATAATCTGCATACAATTTTGCATGTGTTGGTTCTAATCTTGCAGGTGAGGGACATCACATGCAAAATTACAATAATTTTGAGTTTGATGTTATATTTACATATAGGTATGTTTTGAAAATATTTGTTGTAATATGGTGATCAGCCTATACTGGCCATACAAGGTTTTTACGGAAAAATATCCACAAATATTGCTGTGAAGAAATGTGAGAAACATTGATAGTTATTTTGTTATTCAGAAAGGCTCACATTATTATGGCACATTAGGGGGTCACAATACTTAGCTATTCAAGGTCTATAGGTAAAAAGGGGTCACAATATAGGTCACAAGGGGCCTAATTATTTAGCTATTCAAGGTCAATAGGTCACGGGGGTCACATTATTTAGTTATATTTAGTAGATTCAGTCGTAAGAATTCCCAAGATGCCCTTGACAGTAGTATGACTCTGTGTGGACTTACACATTTTACGATAACCGATATTCACTGTATGACAGCTTGCTTTTCAACAAAAACCTCATAACTGCAGCTTGTTTAAAGCTGCAGTTACGAGGTTTTCGTTGAAAAGCAGCCGTATGACAGTCTGCTTTACCATCTTGCTCTTATTGGAAAAATTCTGTGGATCTAAATTGAGGTTACGGCAGAATTCAACTCTGAAAATATCGGAGATCTGAGAATCTCCAATTGATCGTTAAGCCGGTGGAATATTGAAGTTATCACTTTGTGTTGATGTAGTGTGGGATTATATGGCCTTGTGTAAAAATTGGAAATTAGATGCGATGGTCGTGTTGACGATGGTTTAATTGCTTGGATTATTGTGCAATGTCTAGATCAAAAGGCCAATATATTTTATATGTAATTGTGAATTTTTTGTTCTATTCAATTTTTTACATCAAAAGTGGAGTTACTTATAATCACATGCTTTGCTGACAATCAGCATCCTTTGGTTTGTGTACACTTATTACCATTACACCCATCCGCATAACCCCACAGAAGAGGACCAAAAATGGTCCTCCTTCAACTTAATTGGTTAATTGATTCAGTACTTCATTAACACAGCAGGCACTGGCCCCCAACCAGTTCAGGGACCAGTTATCTTTCAGTACAAAGGTGGTTGAGAAGATAAGAAGTATGTTTGCTATTAGTGCTTAAACTGATTTTTTTACAATGTAGCACAGAAAATATTGATGCAAAACGAGAAAATGTTATCAGTACTTACTTGTTTTGCCCGATCCCCCCCCCCCCCCCCCCCCCCTCACCAAATGATATAATGGACGTCAAGGGTCTTGTTTGGATTGGTCCCTCAAACCCTTTCCCGATTAGCAAAAACTGCAAAGTTTTGGTTCAAAGATGCCCAATGGTTGATTTTTTTTAAAGAATTTTCATTTGATTTCCCTTTTACTGTCCACAAATTGATTAAAAAAATCCATAATAAACAAATGTGACTAAATTTTAAGTTTAAGTGTTATTTAATGACAAGGTTAACCAAGATGACAAGAGTGACAATGGTAATTTTGTCAAATTAAAAGGCATAAGAATAAGAACTTTAGGATGCAAAACAATTTAGTAAAAAAATCTGTTCCAATCGATCCTGTAAAGTGGGTAATTAATTAGGATAATGGTTGATTTTTTTTTCAAGAATTATTTAATGATTTCGCCAAGTTGAAAATGCTCCAATATAGTCCGGCAGATATCCACTTATACCTTGCAGTGGAGTACATAGTTTTTTTCTTTGCTGATTCTTGATTTAGACACCTTAGTGTTAAAGAATCTGACGGGTGACATCGTGTCACCCTTTAGCATTTTGAAAAATTCAAGATGGCCACCAAGATGGCGGAATCTTACATAAATAACTAATAAAAGGACTATATATGCACATGGAAAGTGATATTTCTTACGTCAGATATGTCTAATGCACTTACTGTTACCCCAAGAAGGATGAAGAATAAAGATATGGCGTTTTTCTGTGATTTCAGTCGATGTTGTTGTGTAACTTACGTTACATTAGTGCATATTCGCTGCAGTTATTCACTTTTCTGCTATTATTTGGACATGAGTCATTTATACACAACAACGAATGGTCTGGTTACCAAATTCCTTACTTTAAAAACCTTTGATAAGAGCAAAACAATAGTTACATATACGTGTTATATAATTTACGTTACTTAATATCAGCATATGATCTTCGTTTATTCCCTTATATACTATTATTCACCCATTAATCATTAAGATACAGAAAGAAATAGTTTGTATAGCTCAAAGTTTTTAACTGTAGATTTGTATACAAACACAATTTAGATCAATACATAGTTTTAACCTTTACCAAACCATTTACTGTTAGCTAAACGAGCGAGTTAATGCCCTGACTCGTTTATTCTCGAAAGAGAAAGTGTTTGTGTTGGGTCATTTTCAACAACAAGAAGTTAAGAGTTTGTGCACAAGTCTAGAGTTATAAACGTTGAGTTATATGTCAATGTATTTACTTGAAGTTTTTTGTAGGTGATCAAAACAACACTTAAATAAATGTACTATGTAATTTACGTCACTTTAATTCCCAGTACTATTACACATACATGTACTTGTAAACATAACAAGAGTAATATTTATTGAACAGAAAAATCTATCAGCTGGTAATGTTTGATTGGATAAAATGGAGTTTATAGTATGTGAATCGAGACACTCATGTAGCCATTGATTCACATTCCCATCATGTTCATAACACAAAACAATAGTTGCATAAATGTATTATGTATTTTACGTTACCTTGATATCAGCATATTAGCTTCATTTATTCATTCATCTACTACAATTAGGTCATGAATCATTAAAACACAGAAGGAAATAGATAGCATTTCAATTTCTTTACTTGAAGCTTTTCGTACGTGAGCAAAATAACAGTTAGATAAATGGATTGTGTAATTTACGATAATTTAATTTCCAGTACTATTACATAATATATACTTGTAAACGTATCAAAAGTAATATATATTGAACAGAAAAGTCTGTCAGCTGGTAATTGTTAATTGGATATAATTGAGTTTATAGTATATGAAACAAGACATGTATGTAGCCACTGATGCACACATCCATCATATTCTATACACAACGAGAAAAGTGCGCCTAACTGTACAATATAGGCCACCTGTCCTGTACCTAATTTTGGTACACTACAAGCTTTGTGTTGTGGCGCATCCACTCAACAAATTTTGTGTCCATAGCATCAACAGTACATGGTATTTTGAGTACTCAAACGTGAAAAGAAGGTCGCAGCAGGTACGGAGTGTAACCAAAAACACTTGGCTGCCTGGCACAGGCTTTACCATAATACTCCGCCATTTTTCTTGGCAGGGTATAAAACCCAAACAATGTTCATTAAGCAAGAATAGATACCATTAACTTATAGTCGGTTAAAATTGACATTTGATTGTAAATGGTGAGTTTATGAAAGGTGAATCTCTATATTGTCCTGCAAGACCTACATAACAGAAGATAATTATATTATCTCTGTTACCCAAAGTCTAACATATTAGTCTAGGGGCCCGTCCCGCAAAATAAATTTTTATTGGACCAATCGTCCAGAAAATATCTGTTGGTACCAGGTGATTGTTAGTTCAATGGGACGTTAGAATAAGGTGGATGCCATAATCAAAAGTGGTGCAAATTTTTTTTACAAGCACTTTTCTTACCCCACCCACTTGAAATTAAGGTTAAATAGTAGTCGTCAGAAATTGTTTCTATACTACCATTTTTATCTAATTGATAAATCATTTTTATGGAAAGAAATCACATTTGAATAGTCTTCGTGATTGTAATTTTTTTATACCAAAAATCATCTTGAATTCTAAGAAATCTACAATTGTCCTTACCCCACCCACCAATTTAAGCTATGTCTACCCCCTTCTACTTTATGATGTCGTTAAAAAGCCAAAAACTCATATATCTGCTTAAAACTGTGAAAATGCATTTTCAAGTACCCGGAAATGTTTTTAAACTTCTAACATGACATGTCATTTGATAAAAAATGTCTAATCCATGTCCGCAAGTTGATATATTTTTTGAAAATTTGAAGTTTTCTGTTGGAAATGGCTGATAGCTTATTTATTGGCAGATAATTCAGATAAGTCACAATTTTGCACCCAAATCATCGAAAAAGACTGATAGAAGTAATGTAGAAGGAGACAATTTAGAATACATTTCATTCAAATTTCATTTTTTTAAAGTATGTCTTGATGTCAAGACTGGTTATTCTAATGAGTATAAATACTATTGATTTTTGGAAGTTGTTGCCAATAAGCGAGAAACACGCATTTAAAGTTGAGATATAATCGATAAATTGCATATAAATCCAAACTGTTGTCCACAACAATTTGTTCAATTTTAACACAAAAATATAAATTTCTCGTAAACGGCGCAATATTTTGGCTCGAAATTTTCAGAATTTTCATAAGGAAATATTATGCTCTTTCAGATAAAAATAAAAGTAAAATTTATGACAAAAAATTCTGAAATGTCACTTTAATGAATTCTAATGTCCATTTTGTCCGTCCGATCGTCTGTACGTCTTTCATCTCCCAAACTTTGTGTGCTTAAAACGTAATCAATATTTACCTGTAACTTAACGAATTTCGCGTTTTCAACTCACATTTAACGCAAATCCTTGAAAAAGAGTTTTTGAAACGTTCAGATATTCTCAATAAATAACATGAGGACCATGATTGTCCTAAATCGCTCACCTGAACCAAGATAATATGAGCCCAAGTTTTATTCAAATCAATTAATATTTGCGACTGCAAAACTGAACACTCGTAAACAGCAGTTTTGTCAAGTTCAAGGGAAAGCAATTAAAATTTTTGGATCATAATCAGGCTGAAAACTGAACCATATCTTGTGGTCACTTACATTTTGTCCACGTTTTGTATCGACCGATCAACATGTGTGTCGTTTGCAATGAAAACAAAGTCAAAAATGGTCATTTTGTCAAAATTAAAGGCTTATAACTCAGGATGTCAGATTCACATTAACACTGTAAAATATATCTCACAGTCACAGACTGAGATTTGTCTAGCTTGGTCAATGTTTGTGGTAGCTAGGGTGACAACAGGATCGAAAAAGTCAATTTTACAGAATTCAAGAGCAAATAACTCTAGGCTTTCTATCCTGACTTAATAACTGAATGCCAAACTAATCCAAACTCTCGTAGTCGTTATCTTGGTGTCCAAGTTTTGTCTTGATTGTTCACTACAGTATGTGTGATTTTTAGAGTAAAAACAACGTCGGAAACATTCTACCCATCAAATATCGTCTTGATTTGTCCATCTATCTGGTTATTTGACTGAAAATAAAGTCAAAATGGAAAGTTTGATCAATTCAAAGGAAGATAACTTAACAACTTCTGGTCCAATTATGTCGAAATTTGTATTCACCTTATAAGAATGGTCACCAACATTATGTTTTAGTTTTTTGTCTCGACTGGCCAAAATTTGTGATTGTTAGAGTAAAACCAAAGTAAAAAAACATCATTTTTTATCAAATTCAAGGGCACAAAAACACAGCTTTCTGATCCTGCCTGACTGAAATTAAAATCATTCTATATTTTATGGTCACTAAGATTGTGTCCAAGTTTCATTTGGATTGGTCATTAAGTGTAGATGCTAGAGTGTAAACCAAGTCGGAAATAGTCTATAACAGCAATTTTGTAAAATTCAAGGGCATATTTCATGACTTCCAGTCCCGATCATTCTGAAAATTATTCTCGTCCTAGATCTCATGGTCACCAACATTGTATAAAAGTTTCATTTGGATTAATTAATAATTGTAAATGCTAGAGTGTAAACCAAGTCAGAATATTCGAAAACGGCAATTTTGTAAAATTCAAGGGCATATAACTCATGAATTAATGTCCCGATCATTCTGATAAATTGTATTCAATCGAGATATCATAGTCCCAATCCTTATGTATAAGTTTCATTTTGATTGGTCAATAAGTATACATGCTAGAGTGTAAACGGAGTCGAAAATAGTCGAAAATGGCAGTTTTGTAAAATTCAAGGGCATATAACTCATGACTTTATGTCCCGATCATTCTGAAAATTGTACTCAATCGAGATATTATAGTCCCAATCCTTATGTATGAGTTTCATTTGGATTGGTCAATAATTATACACTCTAGAGTGCAAACGGAGTTGAAAATAGTTGAAAATGGCTATCTTGTAAAATTCAAGGGCATTATGACTCATGACTTTATGTCCCTAGCATTCTGAAAATTGTACTCAGTCGCGATCTCATGGTCAACAATATTATGACCAAGTTTCAAATTGATTTGTCTCTAGTTGTAGATACTAAAGTGTAAACGAAGTCGTAAATAGTCGTAAAACGGCAATTTTGTAAAATTCAAGGGCAAGTAATTCATGAATTTATGTCCCGATCATTCTGAAAATTGTACTCATCTGAGATCTTTTGGTTCCAATCGTTATGCATAAGTTTTATTTGGATTGATCAATACTTGAAGATTCTAGAGTGTAAATCAAGTCGACATTAGTCGAAAATGGCAAATCTGTTAAATTCAAGGGCATATAACTCGCGATGTTCTATTCTGATCATTCTGAGAATTGAACGCCTTAGAGATCTTATAGTCAGCAACATAATGTCCAGGTTTCAACTTGATTGGTCAATATTTATAAATGCTAGAGTGTAAACAAAGTCTAAAACAGTCAAAAACGGCAATTTTGTCAAATTCAAGGGCAAATAACTCATAATTTTCTTGTCCGATCAGGCAGAAAATCACACTCATTTGAGATCTTATGGTCCTTATCATTATGTAGAAGTTTCATTTTCATTGGTCCAAATTTGTGGATGCTAGATGGTAAACAAAGTCTAAAATAGCTATTTTTAATGTTCAAGGGCAGATAACTCAGGACTTTCTGGTCCGATCTGGCCAATAATCAAACTCATTGAAGAACCTATTATCATACTTGTTCTGTTAAAGTTTAATGAATATTGGTTTACTTTTGCGAGAACTAGATTGTAAACATGTTTTGTCATAAAGCCTTTCTTTGAACATGCCCTTATTGGTGGTAAGAGTTGTCTGCCCCCAGAAAAAAATCACACCGACATTTGTTGCAAAAGTCATCCTGGAACGAAACCTAATTGACTTCAAAATATCCTTATGGTGTCTAAACTTTTCTATCATCAACGTTTAAAAAGATAATAAAGTTTGAAAAAACTTTTCTTAATTATTTAAGAGTTATTTTTCTATTTTGGTGAATGAACATTTATTAGGGCAATTACGGTAAATGTGTTTTAAAAACCGACTATTCTATTACTAATTATTTTTTGGTATACATAATATTTCAATAAAAACATAAAGTTATTGAGGAAAAAAGTCACAGAAAAATTTTTGACGACAATTTCGATTCATGGTCAACTAAAAAACTGTTTATTTCATTTTTGGGTGGGTAGAGTTATCTGCCCCTGGAAAAAATCTGCACCACTTTCAGTTCTGGCATCCACCATAAAATAAAGCCCCAATGGTTACCCTAACTCATTGTACCATCGGAATCTTTCTGGACTATTGGTCCAAAGAAAACCACTTTCTAGGCCTCTTTTTGGGGTTGGCCCCTAGACTATATTATCTGTGGTGAACTGCTAAGTGACCAAATTTTGTCTGTTGCATATAAAGATAGAGATCATTGTTCGTTCGTATTTCTGGTTTCTTAGAGTATTATTTCAAACTATACCCCCTTAGCGTTTGCAATACACTGTACAGTTGAAGAACAAGGAAGCATAATGCTCACATTGTCATTAGATCATTTCCAAGATATTGCCATGAGATCCAGATACAACCTCAGTCAGTCATTGAGACTGGTTCTAATCAAA
Source organism: Fragum sueziense (assembly GCA_963680895.1). Classification (NCBI taxonomy): domain Eukaryota; kingdom Metazoa; phylum Mollusca; class Bivalvia; order Cardiida; family Cardiidae; genus Fragum; species Fragum sueziense. The sequence continues at coordinate 49,324,309 of OY804606.1, read as the reverse complement.
TGGAAGAATGGAAGTGATGTATCCTGTTTTCAACTAGAAAAGGTTATAATAGGGCTAGACTGGGGTGTTCTGTGTTTTGCAAATACCACAGAGAAGTACTACATAACAATGAAGGCATTGAAAACAAAAATATGAATAACTATGTTATCTACTGATCTATATTGAACAAACAAATATTTGTAACGGTGATGAAATAAATCTCATGCCATTTCATTGAAATACCACTTCATAACTTATGTCATCTTAACTTAATGTGTTTACTAATAAAATTTATAAGATTATGTATGTCAATCTATTTGCCAAAAGTTGGCGTGTCTTGTACAAAAGCCAGTGCAATATCAAACAATATCTTCTTTGAGCAGGTCTAATAAAACAATGTAGAAATACAATATATATACCGCCAAGAAAGCTTGGTGTGTATATTATGGTATACTCGGTGTCAGGCAGGTGGTCGGAGTCCGTCGGTCTCCATTTTGCTCCATATCTCATGTACTTTTTGGCCTAGAGACACCACTTTCAAGTGAGAAGTGTTTTGACCCAAAATGTTCCTCATTTACTAAATAGTCATTGGGACCTACTTTTCATATTTGGGTTCATTTAATTCAAATTTTCTTCTGTTCCATATCCCATTGTACTGTTTTATCTAGTGCCATCAAACTGGATGTGTTAACGAAGCATGACCAAAAGGTATGCCATAATTTGTCGTGTACCAAAACTATCTCATTGGAATATATTTTGCACGCTTGAGCACACTAAGTTTAAAATTCCCGTCCGTTCTATATCTCATGCACTTTTTGATCTAGAAACACGAAATTCGATGGGTGCATGAGTCCTGACCAAGGCAAAGGTTTGTCATATACCAAGTTAAGTGAATATGCCCAACATTTAATGCTCAACAAATGTCTTCATGCACCAATGCTAGCCATCGTCTCCTGCTTAGGTATACGTAGTTCACTTTTCTTTTGTTTATAATACAAGATGGGTGTGTCAACTATTGACTACAGGATGGTCTTGTTTCGTAAAGTTACAAATCTATTTTATCCTTCTAACAATAGCCAGTTGACAGGGATTTGGGTGTAACTAACAATGCTATTGTTGTGGTTAAAGTGTATTTAAGAGTACTTGAAATAAAAGTAACGTAGATTACATAACAATTTATGCAACTTTATGTTTGTTTACCAAAAGTTTTAAGTAAAGAAATTGATATGCAAACCATATTGGTTGTGTTTTGCTGGTTTTTGGCCGAATGATAGGAAATAAGTGATCAAATGAACCTAATATGCTTATATTAAGGTAACGTAAGTTACATAATACATTTATGCAACTGTTGTTTTACTCTAACAAAAAGCTTTAAGTAGAGAAATTCATAACCAGATCATTAAATGTTGTGTTTAAACGACTTATGGCCAAGTAATGGTAGATTTGTGAATAAATAAATCTGATATTCCTTAATGTAACGTAAATTACACAACAGCATCGATGGAAATGACAAAATGTGTCATATCTAAATTGTTCTTCCTTCTTAGGGCAACAGTAAGCGCATTAGAGATATCTTGCCTTAAAAATAAGTTTCCAAATGCATATATAACCCTTACATTGGTTAATTATATGATATTACGCCATCTTGGCGGCCATCTTGAATTTCTCGAAATGCTGTAGGGTGACACGATGTCACCCGTCATATTCTTTTACAGTAGGATGTCTACTTTAGGAATCAACAAAGAAAAAAACTATGTACTCCACTGCAAGGTTCAGCCGAAAAATGGGGAATATCTGCCGGACTAATACTGTCACCCCAATATTTTTTTTTTTTTTTTTTTTTTTTTTTGAAAATCAAAAATTCATGATAAAATGTTCAAAAGAGTCGCCCAAGGAACTGTTCTGCCAAGTTTGGTTCAAATTGGCCTGATGATTAATTTTTAAAGATATTTTTTTGATTTCTCTTAGTTTGTAAGCACCGCCCTGCCACAACCACATTTTTTGACGAATCAATAGATTTGTGGACAATTTTTTAAAAGAGTCCCTCACGGAATATTCCTGCTACATTTGATTCAAATTGGTCCAAATGTTTGATTTTTTTTAGAATTTTCTTATGATTTCTCCAATATTCCCCGCCCTGCAACACCCACATTTTTGACGAATCTAAAGATTTGCAAACATATTAAAAAATCACACAATAAACATTCCTACCAAGTTTGATTAAATTTGGCCCAATTGGTTGATTTTATAAAGAACTTTCTTATGATTTCTCTAAGTTTGATAAGCCCCGCCCTGCCATGCCAACATTGTTTGTGTAATCTAAAAAATTTGTGAATAAATTCACTCAAGGAACATTCCTGCCATGTTTGGTTCAAATTGACCAAATTTTTGACAAATCAAAAATCACGAACATGTTTAGAAAATGTCACTCAAGGAACGTTTCTGCCAAGTTTGGTTAAAATTGGCCCAATGGCAATGATAAGAAGCTTTTTGAAGGGTTATGTAACATATTTCTCCAAGTTTGAAAAGCCCCGCCTTGCCACGCCTAAGTTATTAATGTTATTCATACAAATTCTTGAAGTTTTTTCCTCTGTGAAACAAAGAAAAGTTGCAATCAGGAAATACTGCAACAGCATACCTTACTGACCTTATACTATTGCTAACCATAATCGTAAGTATCCCTTATCTGCAGGACAATTAACCAGTAATTGGTAAGTCACAGCACCCCCACTGTCCTAATTGCTGTTTTATCATCTTTAATGAAGTCTTATTTCTCTGGAAATCACAGATATTCTAGGGGTTATGCAGATGGGTGATTATGGCATTTAATATGTAGTATTAGTAACTATGATAGCAAGCCACAGGATCGAACTCTCATCCTTGAGAAAAAAATTCAGGAAATCTTTTCCAACTGCTCAACCAACTGATGGGCTGGATTATATCGATGGGTACATAACCTCTGGGTGTCTTAATCCATTCCCAAATTTGGTAGAAAGTGGCTGCAGTCCACAAAATTGATAATCTTAAAGATAAGTGCATAATGTAGCACAGAAAATACCTAGGCAAAAGGAGAAAATGCTGATTATCAGCTTTTTCTCCTTTTGCATCAATGTTTTCCCAAACCCTTTCAATAAGGGATGTGAAACCCAGGTTTTGATTTAGGCTAGGGTTAACCTTTATGCTGAATTAAAACAAGCATGCAATGTAGAGAAAAGTCAGGCTGTATAGAAAGTCCTTGCATGGTTGTAGCTGGAGGCTTAGTAAGAATGTTGTGGTAGTATTGGTATGGGAAACAACAGGAATCCATGGATAGGTGCTCCAGCCACCACAATATAACCATAGCAGTTTAAAGAGGCGTTAAACTTCAATCAACCAATTAATCTAGCATGGTTAATGTCTAATTTTCAGCTAACCTAAGGTATTTGCAGGGTTCTTTGGTTAGGGAAAGAATCAAGTTACTTGCAGCAATGCATTGTTAAAGGTTATACAAAAGCTTAACATGCATCCAGAATGCAAAATGCACATGTTATGGATAAGAGGGGGTGGTGTCAATTTGAAATGAGATATCTTTATTAATTGTACATCAAATCCTATCTTGTGGGTACTCATTAGAATCGTCTTGACGAGACGATTCTAATGAGTACCCACAAGATAGGGTTTAGAGTTATATCATCGATTAATGACAGTATTATTTTCCCCTTATCTGAACTCTTCATGCATGTTAGTGTCAAAGCTATCGATTTCCTTCAGTTAAAGCTATGCAGAAGTATTGAAAACACAATAGCCTTTAACAGTGAAAACCCTTTCCCAAATGACAAAATTTAAACTGGTCTGAAATTCAAAAGGGATGCAGATAGTGAAATAAATGGTAGATTGTAGAAGTTTAAGACTGGAAAACAAAGAATGAAAAGGTTGAAGACTGAAAAATGACATTTTCTTCTTTTCTCACAATGTTTTCCTGAAACCTTTTCTTGCAGACATGTCAAAACTGGGGATATTGGGAGACAGGGTTAAGATATATTATAGTCGGGATACCTTAACCCTAGGGCCATTGTTTGTAACAACTGTATTGCATACATCATGCTCCAATGATTCATTGCTGAGGACAGATAGCTTAGTTTGTAACCTCACCCCTGCGAAAAGTTCATTGAAGTTCAAGAACTGTTCTAGAATGTTAAATGGCACTTCTAGAACTGTTCTAGAAGTGCCATTCAACAATCCAGAACAGTTCTTGAACTTAAATGAACTTGATCTCAGGGGCATTGCTCAGGTTTGATCTGTTTGTACCGGTATGAAACATGACAAAGTTAGTTAGGTGCTTCAGCCATTGCGATTAAAAATTTTGTAATTAATATGATGATAAACATCATTAAATAAACCAATGACTTGATATGTGCATGGAAGTAACTTCTGAAGCATTTCTGTTAACAAGCCTTGGTTCTAACTACCCACCCTCCCACAGGAGAGCATTCCAAATCATCAAACTTCTTCCATTTTACAATTCACTGATTAGAAAAGAAACTATTAGTGAGGATTAAAGGATCAAATCATCTTCAGAAAGAAGAAAAAGCCCCCAAAATGAGGCTGTGTTAGAAATGAGGGTAATCATTTCACACCTGGAGTCAATTTTCAATTTGGCAATCAGGTTAAATGTTCTGTAAACAGTTGGAAACCTTACTCGAAACCAGGAATCTTCATCATATAACCCTTGTTTAACCCTTTCCCAAACAAGACCTGGATTTGACGTCCCTAATAGAAAAGGCTTGGGAAAACATTGAAACAAAAGAAGAAACTGCTGATAACCAGCAGTTTCTCCTTTTGTCTCAATATTTTCTATGTCATATTTTACACAAATTATATCTTTAATATATTCCATTTTGTCGTTTGTGGCAGTTTTTGAAGTGGATCACCCTAAAATTTTGTCGTTTGGGAAAGGGTTAAAATGAGGCTGTGTTAGAAATGGGGGTAATCATTTCACACCTGGAGTCAATTTTCAATTTGGCAATCAGGTTAACCCATTAATGACCCATGTCCTTTATATAGTACGGTTATGGAATCTGGTTTGTGTCAACAGTTATCAGCGTTGAATTGTTATTATCTCTTCATTGTGACTGAAATAATAGTCTGTTGGATCAGGTAACACCAATTTAGAGATGAAACAGAAACATTTCATAGCCATTAACAAGATTAGAATGTTGAAGACGGGATAAATTTTTGGTAGATTGAAAATGACGAAGAAAAAGTAGGCATTTTTTATGTCCTTCAAAAGCTGTTGATGAAAATAGTCCAAATTAGCAAATATAATGGAGATTGGTGTCTCTTTTATACATGTCAATACAAAGGTAATATATATTTGATATGTTTCCATGCTTTTTTCAATTGTGATACAACGTCCCAAATATAGGACGATGGTCACTAGAGTATACAAAATGTGAGTTTGTATGAACATATGTGTTTCAAATTTTAACGTTTTTACTGACATAAAATCATCATTTATGTAAAGAGATTCACTTAAAATGGGGTGCTACATCTTCTTGAAGATGACAAAGCCCTTCAAGAAACCCAGACCCGTATGTACATGGGGTATATGGGGGAAGGGGCTTACTAAAGGTGGCCAAAAATGCCGAATTTTCCTTATTTCACACTTTAAATATAGGGAAAATCCAATTTAGTCCTCCCAATATTCAGACACAGGTCACGTCAGGTGTCTTCAGCCCACCCAATATGAAAATGCTTCCTACGGCCCCGAAGCCAACATATTTTTGACTGCACAAGAGGATGTCACAAAAAGTGATGAAGACATCGTTGATGAAGATTTTGGTGGAAATATAAACAATCTGACATGAAATCAATTACGCACAGATGCAACAGTGTCTGTGCGACATGTCACCAGACTAGACTTCAATACTACAGGCGAAGAAGATTCTGGTATTTCAAAGGATGTAGAAAGCGACATATCAGAATCTGTTTCGCATTCATCTTGCATCACCAATTCAGATACCTGCCCAACCAAATGTGTATCCGAGAGCTGCTGCCAATCAAACAGTAAGACGAGCAAATGCACCCCACCTCACTGGATTAAACAAGATATTCCCAATGACCTGACAGAAATCTACTCTTACAATGTCCCACTGCACGACAGATGTTCCGTGGATTTTCATCGCAAGTAAACTAGGAATGTACTAAAAACTTATAAACAAATATTGCTTAATGTTTTTTGGATTAATAATCTCATAAAAAGGATATGTAAGCCTCAGATGTTGTGACAATCATTTTGACGAAAAGTTGGATTATTTTTCAAAAGTGATATCTCTGGTGGCCCATGTCCTAAATATGGGACACAACAAAAAATGTATTTTTCAACATTATTTCAGTTGGAAATCTTATTGTTTTGTTATTTTTTATTATAGCTTCCATAAATGTATCATTTTTTGATAAAACTTCCAAATAAAAAAATGTGGTCATTAATGGGTTAAATGTTCTGTAAACAGTTGGAAACCTTACTCTAAGCCAGAAATGTTCCTCATACAACCCTTGTTTAATTTCAAGACTTTTCGTCCAATTATAAGCTTTTTGTTCCATCTTTCTTTCACTTGTGCACCAATGTTGGTTTAGGTTATAATGTTCAAATTTCTGTATAATTATGCATGTACAGAACTACAGATGCTATAATGCTTTGAAAATTTGCGCAAGACAGTGTCTTTTTACCTTAACAAAATGCCCAAGAATGAGTCTAACAACTGTGCATAGGAATATATCAATGTCCCATGACTTAGCACAGGCTTGGGTGGAATTGAGTCCCCTTGTTGACTTGCTGCATTGTTGTCAGTGTCAATCTGTTGAGAAAGTTCAGTTGCACTGTCCTTAGTACTTAACAGTTCATGTTGATAAAGCTTTGTGGACCATCAAATTATGCTGAATCGGTAAAATTCCTCCTGACTTTTGAGCATGTACTGTATGGTGATGTCATGTTAACCCTTTCCCAAGCGGCAAAAATTTAGGAATATCTAATTCAAAAGCTGCTGCAGGTTGCAAAATAATTATTGATAAAGATTGGATATATGTGCAATGTAGCATGGATAATATTGAAGCAAAGGAGAACATGCTGATTATCAGCATGTTCTTCTTTTGCCTCAATATTTCCTCAAGCCTTTTCTAACAGGGATGTCAAAAAACCGGGTCTTGTTTTGGAAAGGGTTAATACATTGATTATAATTGATGCTGATATTTATGTAAATTAAGCCAGTCAGTAATTAACTCTATGGAACAGACATCATCATGGCTTTCAAGAAAAAAAAGAGCATGAACCTTTTCCAGAGCAATAAAATTAATAGCCTAAAAAGCCCATTGATTGCAGAAAATTTTGATGTTATGGCCAATAACCTTAACCCATTACCAAACATTGACGCCCCTAAGAAAAATGCTTTGGAAAACATTGTGGAAAAAGAAGAAATTGCTTGTGACAAGCAATTTCTTCATTTCCCACTATGTTTTCTAAACAAAAACACCTAAAAATGTAAAATTCCAAGCACTTGAAATTGTTGTCTGCACCACCTTTCAAATTGGAACAATCCAAAATTTTGTCGTTTGGTAATGGGTTAAGGTGGTCAGAATTGCATCATCAGCTTTAAAAAAAGTGGTACAATTCTAAACCCCTAAAATGCCAAAGGTGTATCACAAGTTCTCAAGGCTGTAAGGGCGACCAGAGGGTTTTTTTTGGGACCTCTCCTGTTTCTAGATTCTGGGGGAGAGATTATAACAGATTTTGAGACGATTTTCACTTTTGAATGTCATTAAACATTTCAAAAGCGATATAATGGCCATTCCGATGACACAGGATTTGGATTGCACTGGAAAAAGAAAAGCAAGTGCCAATATTTCAGATCCATAGCATGCCAATAACTATTCTAGAAAAGAGCATCCATAATCAAATATACATGCAAAATAAATCACTTAGGAAAAAAGGATTCCCATGGAGCCTTTCTCTTTGATTAGCCTAATGAGTATAATTAGAGGCAAATTGTTAATTGAAAAAATAACCCAACATGAGTAATACCCCTGTCTTAAGCCTGGATTCCAAATTCTGGATTCTTTGCATGTTGGAGGTATTGCTTTTGGAAGTAATCAAGTGTGCTTAAAATCTTATCTAATGAATTGTTTGCTATAAATTTGTTCAAGTTTTATGAGCATTTTAAAATTCCCTTTGAAAAAAGTAAATGTAGGAAAATATTTAGATACTATACATTCAAAAATTAGATCTTTTTCGGTAACAATCATTCAGTTGGCAATTGATTGCATGAAATAGATTGAAATTATTCAAGAATTTGTTAGAGATCTTCACATGTTGATTAATTTGAAACTAATTTGCCTTTAATTATAGGCTTTGTTAGACATAAAAAAGGATTTAAAGATGATATTAAATATTTTTCCTATCATTACAGAATGCCTTTAAACTTTTATGCTGATTGGTTTGGAGCTTTCAAGTCTGGAATTCTAGAGTAACTACTTAGTGAAAATATACCTTTACTTGCTAATTCAATCAGACACTGAAAGAGTCCTGCAGCATTGCAAAAATGTGATCAGAATTTGGTATTTCAAATATGAAGAGGCCAGGACATACAGAAACCAAGTGTGAACCTCTGAAAATTTGACAATTTGAGCAATAGTGTGATTTAATGGTGACTCCTTGAATAAAATTTCTTCAGAGAAAGATGTGCTTTTGTTTACAACATGATGTTGGAACTTGATTGAAGCGCCTTTATCTGATAAGCAGTGTTGATTGATTTAGTGAATATTGAACTATGTGTGAATGATTAGGCTTGAAGTGTACTGAGAATATGACTGTGCTGTGCTTTAACTACATTTAAACTGCATTTATTGGATATGTTGCAAACTGGATTAAAATGTAAAGTGACTAGAACAATGCAATAACAGTTGAATTATGCATTTAACATGGCCTCAGTGGAGATTCGGCGCAGTCCCTGTTTGGGGTCAGAAAAGGTCAGGAGCAGGGAGGCAACTCCTGTAGGAAAAATAACTCCAATAAGGGACATAACCCAAGCAAGGGACTTAACTCCTCTAGGGAGCCCATGCATGCCAAGGGAGGATAACAAAACACTGTCATGTTCACAGGAAAATTTAGACGAAGGTAATTTGGCTATTGTCGCATGAACCTCTGTTGTAATATAATGTTGTTTATTTTGGCTGTTTGGAACATGAAACTATTTGCCAATGACCCTTTTGATACAAATAAGCACCTTCATCCCATTTTGGTTACCATTTCATCAACTCAATGGCATTATAAGAAATTTAAAGCCAAAACCGTTTGACGTTGTCATGGGATAGTTTGGATTTTCTTTCCTATGTAAAACTTACAAATTTACGCCTAGGTTTCAGTCTGTTTAGGTGGCTTTGCAGAAACAATTTTATTGTACTTTTTAGCTCGACTTTTCGAAGAAAATGAGAGCTTATACTGTCACCCGGGCGTCGGCGTTGGCGTCAGCGTCGGCGTTGCAACAAAGGTTAAAGTTTTTTCAAACATCAATGACTTCCATACTATCAAAGGGATTCAACCCAAACTTGGAATACCTATTCACCATCACACCCTCTGCCTTACTACCAGGGCCCATGACCCTGGCTCCACTATATTTGGAGTTATGCCCCCTTTATACTAATTAAGCAACTTAGAAAGTCGAGCGCGCTGTTTTCGGACAGCTCTTGTTAATGCATGAACTTGTACCTCAGGTGAAATGTTTACCATGGTTACCATGGTATTTCATTGTATTTGGCATCTGATCATGTTTTTTCATGATCAACTGTGAAAAAATATCAAATGCAATGGTCATACCATGGTCAGAGTTGCTACTATGACCATGTTAGACCATGGTTCTAAAGTGCTATCATGGTATGAAATGAAATACCATGGTCACCCATCTTACAAAGATCATAACCATGGTCAACCATGGTCAAATCATATGTTAGAGCATGGTTCTACAGTGTTATCATGGTATGAAATGAAATGCCATGGTCACCCATCTTACAAAGATCATAACCATGGTCAACCATGGTCAAATCATGATGATGTCACTTCCTGTTTTGCTAAAAAAAATGGAGGGAACATGAGTTTGTTTGTTTGCAATTTCTCAAGTAACACTGTTGATGTTTGTGATAATTTCAACCTGTGTACAGTAGTGAATTACATAAGAATATAGGAGTTTGCTTATTGAAAAGGTCAAGTAAGACAACACCTTAATTTTGGTGAGTAATCTTTTGACTTTCAAATTCAAATAACGCCCCACCCACATTTTTACAATGTAACCTATGATATATCCTTTCTTGAAGGGCTAAGAATAAACATGTATATTATCAATCATTTCACAACTGTTAGAAAAAAAGGCTCATATTGCACTTAATCTTCTTAGGGCCATCATGGTGCACCAGAAATGGCTTGGGGATACACTTAATTAACCTTGGTCAGTTTTCTATGACTTAACATAACATGGTTTATCATGTTTGACCATGGCCTACCATGGTCAAATCATAATGATGATGTCACTTCCTGTTTTGCTAAAAAGTGGAGGGAACATGAGTTTGTTTGTTTGCACTTTCTCAAAATGATGTTTGTGATAATTTCAATCTGTGTACAGTAGTGAATTAAATAAGAATACAGGAGTTTGCTTATTGAAAAGGCCAAGTAAGACAACACCTTAATTTTGGTGAGTAATCTTTTGACATTCAAATTCAAATAACACCCCACCCACATTTTTACAATGTAACCTATGATATATCCTTTCTTGAAGGGCTAAGAATAAACATGTATATTATCAATCATTTCACAAGTGTTAAAATTATTTTAAGAAAAAAAGGCTCATGTTGCACTTAATCTTATTTGGACCAACATAGTGACCCAGAAAAGGTAATGCATCATACAAAATGGCTTTTGGGAAAAACTCGATTAACCTTGGTAAGTTTTCTATGATTTAACATAACATGGTTTATTGTGTTTGACCATGGCCTACCATGGCTTTTTATCATGCTGGTAACATGGTTTACCTTGTTTTCTTTAACATGGTCAACCAAGTTTTTATCATGGTATATCATGTTAATGTTGACCATGTTAGTGGCCATTTAACAAAACATGGTAGACCATGGGTAAAGTAACATGGTCAACCATGTTTTCCTTAACATGGTCAACCATGTTCTGACCATGGTATATCATGGTTTGTTGACCATGGTAGCGGCCATTTAACAAAACATGGTAGACCATGGGTAAAGTAACATGGTCAACCATGTTTTCCTTAACATGGTCAACCATGTTCTGACCATGGTATATCATGGTATGTTGACCATGGTAGCGGCCATTTAACAAAACATGGTAGTCAATGGTCAAACATGGTCCCTGGACCATGATAGTTCATGTTATTTCATGGAAAACCGTGATACATTTCACCTGGGTGACTCTGATGTTGTTGCATGCATGAAGTGAAATTAATCATTTATTTTATGAATTTGTTGTAACAATGATACGTATGAATAATGAATATTAAAATTTATTTCTTTATATTGAAAATATGGGATTATCTTATTTGCCTGCCTTGAAGATTATTTCGTGTGATGTCCAATGCTTGATAACTTGTAATTATCTGTTCTGATTATATAATATAATTAGCTATTGTAGGACTTACTGAGAATGCCACAATAATGTTCAGTACATGGTTATGGTATTCATATTTTACTAATGCTTTCAAAATGAAAAAACAAAAAAAAAAAAAAAAATAAACGATTAATCGAAAAAGAGAAAATATTATTACTAGAGAACAAATTCATCCCATCAAATTGGCCAAGTCCAAGATTCCATTGTCTGTTGAAAGCTGAAGGTGAAACAGTTTACCTGTAAAAAAGGTGGAAGGTGAAACTTGATATTAGCCAGCAGGCCCTGATCTCTTTAAGAATCAAATCTAAACAATTTATTATAAACTCTCAGGCTTCCTGTTTATTCTATGCTTGTATGATCTAGGTTTGACTTAAAGCTATCTTGAAGCATTGTTGAAATGTATTTCCTTCTTTTATTTCTTCTTTGATGGATATAATCACCTGAAATTATAAAATGAAACCCATTGCTTTACTTCGATTGGCATGAAAATTGCTTGGATAGCAGACTCCTAAGAGCCTTTTGTTTTACAACCCATATTTGAAGGCTTTTCAAGTAACCATGTACCACGAAGTTTCTCACTCAAACCTAGTAGGTAGACCAGGTGAAAATGATCATACTGAAATGCAGTTATACGAGGGACGGTCGGAAAGTAGTTGGACTTTTGACTAGTTCTCTAAAACCATTTAATTTTTTAACAAAATTCTTTCTACACTGTTTAAAGAAATTATCCATCTATGTCTATGCATTTTTGCCATCTTCGTAGGAGCTTTACTATTGCCACTACTAATCATGACGTAGACCCACTGTATAGGTACTGTGTAACCACCGGTATCAAAGGCGCCCTGGTCTCAAATTTCTTCTCAGCAAGCATTTTCATCAGTTCTAGACACAAATAAAAGTCGTGCTGGGTAGGGCCTGGGCTATAAGAAGAGTAAAACAACTTTTGTCATGGGTAATATTTGATAATCTCCACTGTAGATGCGGTGGTATGGGAGCGTGCGTAATCGTAAAGTAGAAAACATTTTTCTTTGCTAATCTGGGACGCGTTTACTTCAGCATTTATTCTTTGTTTTTTTTTTTCTGAATTACTTCAGAATTGTACTTAGCAATGTCAGTTTTTACCATTTGACATGAAATGACTAACTATCAGACCTCGTGAATCCACAAAAGCAACAAACATGACTACCAGCCGAATGTAAAAGCTTAATCTATTCAGAGGTGGGGAACCAGCTCGTTTCTATGACTGCGGTGACTGAGTTTTTATCCCAAGTTCGGGATTATGAACCATTATTCAATCTTCAGTTATAATGTAGTTCAATAACTTAAATTCTTCGCGATTAAAATGACTAGACTGTTCTTTTGTTTTGGTTACCCTTGTTGTTCCTCTAACAAATAGTCTATGGTACATAAAACCCCTATCACATATAAGTGGACAGAATATTGCATATATTCAACTTTCTTTAAAAATAAACTGACCCCATTATTGGCAAATGGATGTAGATTTCACCAATATATAATGTGTTTATACAGTTGCAAATGGAGAGACAGCAGCACCAAAAGTCCAACTACTTTCCGACCGTCCCTCGTAAGTTCTTAATTACTCCCAAGTTTTGTTCTGAGATAAAACAGCATATAACTCTCACCTGGATACTGATGCATTGCCAGAAGTGTTCTGGATAGTATGGGAAGACTACCCATAATCCATTCCCCACATGATGAAGATTTTGTATGACCCTTGAAATAAAGGCTTTGGAAAACATAAATGAAGAAATTGCTTGTGACAAATTTTAAAGGAATTAATCACAGAAAAAAAGGTACAGAGCATTTTCAGAAGCCAAATGTATGGTATGTACCTACACACGAATCATTACATGATTATGTAATGTACTATATGTAGGTAGTGCATTTAGATTGGTCACAAAAAAGAGCCAATTCTGAGGCCCAAACATTGTAGCTACCAGATGCATCCAGCCTCATGGACATGGTGTGAACAATTCCATCAATACTTATCAGTTTTTCCATGTTCTTGTTTCAGAGCTTTAGCACTCACTGTCTATGAGACTTGACAGATGTTGTCTTGTAGCCACAATGTTTCTTGACTTAATGAAGAATTGGATGCTCTTAATCTTTAATGCTTGAACATTATAACCAAGTTTTCCTTCTTCTTCCTTCATAGCTTTAGAGCGCCATGTCCGTGAGTGCCAAAGATACAATATTAGGGCTTCTAAAATGGCCCATTACTTTTGTCCAATTTATAAATGGCTCATGAAGATGCTTTTTACATTTAATGCTGTGATTAAAATTTATTGGTACTAACCAGTTTCAGAGCTTTAGTATGCCATGTCCATGAGACTGATGTTATCTTGTAGCTGCAATTTCCAGGCATGAACAATAGCCCCTTATTTGTGTCCATTCTATCATTGGCTTATACGAAGGTGCTCTTTGTGTTAAATGCTGCAAAAAATTTTTTTAACACTAATTAGTCTTTTCCTGTTTTCTTTTCAGAGCTTCATCATGTCATGCCTATGAGGCTGGTGTCGTCTTGTAGCTGCAATTTCCAGGCATGAAAAATGGCCCCTTATTTGTGTCCAATCAATATTTATCTTATGACGATGTTCTTTACCTTTAATGTTTTGATTAAATTTGATTGACATTAACAAGTTTTTCCATATTCTCTTTTCAGAGCTTCAGCACGCCATGTCTATGAGGCTGGTGGCGACTGGTAGCTACAATGTACAGGCATAAAAAACGGTCCCTTATTTGTGTTCAATCTATATTTGGCTTGTGAAGATGCTCTTTACTTTTAATACTTTGTTTAAAATTTTCAACGCTAATTAGTCTTTCCATGTTCTCTTTTCAGAGCTTCAGCACGCCATGTCCATGAGGCTGGTGTCGTCTGGTAGCTACAATGTTCGGGCCTCAGAAATGGCCCATTACACACCAGATCGGCAACCCAAAGTGATCCCTTGCATCGTTCACTTCCTTGATGACAGTTCGGAATCATTTGAAGTCGACGTAAGTTTAGGTTTATAAGATCTGAGCACACTTAAAGATCAGCCTCACAGTGAACTGCCCATAGCTAATATGTTCAGGCCTCAGAAATGGAGATTTCACACAAGATTGTCAGTCCAATGTGATTGTCCAAAACATCTTTTATTTTCTAGGTAATCTGCTTCAAATCAGTGAAAGTCGACAGAAATTAATCTTTATTATGTTGTTAGCTATGTTTCATGGGCATTCATAGGAAGCTAATTTGGATCTTTCAGAAATACATTTTGGCCTGCATTATTTGACTGTCAAATGCAGTAGTTCTATTTGTCAATATCAAGTACTGTATATAGCCAACAATAATGGATTAATTACACAAATCTGCTATGGACGCCTTTGAACATGTCAGCAAGGCCTCGGTCAAGCACTAACTGTAAATGACTGGTTTGTCCATTGTCAAGGGGTATTGTGTCTACTGACAGAGCAAAGAATTCCAATTCAAAGATTTATCTTAAAACTTTTCATTTGTTAGCATGTTATACATTTATTTTAGTACTAGTACAGTTTCTTGGAAATACAGTTTCTTGGAAACAGAAATTCACATCCATTATTGTTAGTTTTAAGAATTATTTTCCAAATGATGTATCAAAACATGGATGCAGTAAATCAAGAGCCATTTCACAAAAGATATAGTTATTATAATGCACAGCATTTTGTATCAATTTTGAAAACATACTCTGTTATTTCAGTCACTAATTCTTGGACAAGTTTCTGTTTAATCTCTTTTCAGAAAAGGGCAAAGGCACAGCATTTATTGGACAAAGTGTTTGAACACCTTGAGTTGATAGAGAAAGATTACTTTGGTTTACAATTCATAGACATGTCACCGGACCCTGATACTATGGTAGGTAGCCTTGACCTTTCTGCAGTGACCTTGACCTTTCACAATGACCTTGACCTTTGATGGTGACCTTGAGTTTGTAAAGAAAGATTGCTCAAGCTTACAGTTATAGCCATGTCTACAGACCTGTTACTATGGTAGGTGGTCGGTAGCCTTGACCTTTCATAATGACCTTGACCTTTGGCATTGACCCTGAATATTACTATGACCTTCCAAGGGTGCTGATTCTAATTACATATCTAATGGTAAGAGAAGGCTTACTTGGTTTACAGTTTATTGAAAAATCACATATTACAATTGAGAGTGTCCTTGACCTTTCAGTGAAGTTGACCTTCATGGTACCTGATTTTTTCCTTAACAAATCATCAGAAAACACAAATATGAAATGCTGTTTCTCAGTATTTTCTTTTCTTCCCTCTATGTTTTAGGACAGAAAGTTACTTTTAATCACTTTAACC
This sequence comes from Fragum sueziense, assembly GCA_963680895.1. Classification (NCBI taxonomy): domain Eukaryota; kingdom Metazoa; phylum Mollusca; class Bivalvia; order Cardiida; family Cardiidae; genus Fragum; species Fragum sueziense. The sequence continues at coordinate 49,308,330 of OY804606.1, read as the reverse complement.
CTATTGCACTCAGACCGGCCAAAACCGTACCTTTTATAAATTTTTCCTCAGACCGGCCAAAACCGGCCGTTTTATATGTGCTCCATTTATGTTGTTTTACAAGTTGATTTTCAATTAAATTGCAAATTATTCAACGCCGACAGAATAAGTACAAATTAAAGTATCTTCTAGTGAAAAAATTTTAAGAAAATTTTCATTATTAGCGGAGATATTGCAGTTTAAAAAGCGAGGAGGTAATTTCCCCACGCATCTATTTGATTCGAACAGTCGATATTAATCGCCGAAATTCCGGTATACAAACCTAACATTTCAACACATATTGATTAAATAAACATCCTTTGATTCACTAGAATTTAAATTATCCATCAAAAATATCGGCGATATTTCCGATTGAAATGCGTATCTTGTGCATTACTGCATTTCTCGGAAAATTCCTTTGTTTACAAAAGGCCTAGATAAGGCCTGTGAAGATCGCCGAATTTCCGGGACTGGTCATGCATTGTAAGCCACACATTCGGAATGAATTCATGATATGCACTTGATTGTGAAATAATTACAAGATTAAATTAGAATTATTGCAAACTGTCAAAAAGATTTACCATAAATCAAGCAAGTTCACGGTCTAAACGTGATAATTACACTGTAATTATCGGTACCCTTATGGCGAACAAAAAATATGAAATATAAAAAAGACTGACCGATTTTCTCTATAAATCCATATGTAATTATTTCTGTGCACATATAAATTGACTTGTGAAAGGGTAAAAGCGGGAAACTTTATGGAATGTGACCTTGTGTCGGGTCAACCGCGTGCCTTACTTCTTTGATGTAGGGGTCGGTGTCTCGTGACGTATGCTTTGATTACGTAACACTGCTCGAGATTTATTGTCAATTCCCGAGACCAGATGTGATTTACCCTTCGCGTAAGAGCAATATTATCAAAGTGCCAAAACAATCATGTTGAATTTTATATGTTTGGTAATCTCGTATTTTAAAATAATAAGGGAAAGAATTGCATTTTCTATGCTTGGCTAGAACAAGATTTACCTTTATTTCTGCTGGATGTACAATATTTCTCGTCTTCGGCAGTTTGCAATTTCTACACCAAGTTTATTTCTCTTCTTTTTGTTTTGTTATTGTTGTGTTGATTATGCAAATTGAAATTGTTCGATACAGTAAAAACAGCAGATACGATTATGAAATAAGAATTAATTGAATAAAATTTTATGGAATTAAAATCGGGTAAGTACAAATTGTGTTCAACTAACCATTGAGTATGCAGTGGCAGATCGTGGGGGGGGGGGGGGGGGGGGGGAAGGTTGATCCCCAAAAATTTCAACTTACCATTGACTATGTAGTGGTGGATCTAGAGGGGGAAGGGGCCTTTCCCCACCGGAACGTTTCAGCTAATCATTGAGTATGCAGTGGTGAGTCCAGGGGTGGGGGGGTGGGGGGGGCAGGCAGGGGCAGCCCCCACTTTGATGTATTTTTATTCAAGTAATAATAGTGAATAAATTATAATTTTTTGTTGAAATTTACCTATTCCAAACCCCCTTTTGAGGAATTCGAATCACCTTGAAGAAATCCTGGATCTGTCAATGAGTTTGTTTGTTTTTTCTAACACTGAAAGTTTTGCTTATTGTTTTATGTTATGGTTCAAATTTGCAGATTTGAATATATTGTTTTTGAAAATATGTAATAGTAAAGAGAAAGAAATGTTAGTAAACAGACAATAAATACGAGACTTTCAACAAATCATCCGTTTATTTCCATATTTAACATGTAAGATCAGGGTAATATTTCCATCTTCTTTACACCACCAGAAAGGAAATTCATTTACCTGCAAAATAAAGAAAAAAATATTAAAATCTATTCATTTATAGTGAAGATATTATTAATTGATATCCACATACTCAAAAAGAAATAGGTTTAAAAGACAATGAAACATGAGATTTTTTAACAAATCATCCCTTTATTTCCATTTTTACATAAAAAGATCAGAATAATATTTCATTTTCTTTAGACCATCAGAAAGGAAATTCATTTATATGCAAAATAAAGAAAAAATTACTAAAATCCAATAATAAATAATGAAGATATTTACATTTAAATCCACCTACCCCCAATAGAAACAGGTAATTATCTAATATTGGATAAATTCGCACGAGGACAGGTAGATAGAAAATCCAAATATGCATGAGTGCAATAGGGTTAAGAAAATTTGTTTGGTCATCTTCAAATGCTTTCGATCTTGACTATAAAAAAAATTGTCAAATTGGGTAAAACAGAATTTTCCCTAGTTTCTTAAGTTACACAGAAGTAGAATTTCTGTGGAGGTTTGCATGTGAAGATGCTATAAATGATTTGGTTTATCCTGTCCCAAATTATCTCTGGTTTCCATAACCCTTACGGAATAAATGGTAGGAAAATATCATTGGAAAAGAAGATGCTGTTATCTGCATTTTTTCCTTTTCAAATCAGCAGTTTCAAAGTAAACTTTTAATTCTTTGTTTAAAGTTTTTGTCGCATTTATTTCTCCTTTCAATACAGACTAGTTTACAATTTGGGAAAGGGTAAAGGATTCGGTTAATAACCAATAATGGCTAGAAGGGTTTTGTAAACAAAGCAATGTTCAAGAATTAATTAGTTCTGTCCAGAAGATGAATTTGGACAAGTATTCTCTTATTGTTTTCTATCATATCAATCCCTTGTGCTCTACAAAATAATTAAGAACTTCTATGTATATATGCTACCTGTCATGCTGAAAGGTTCCATCCTGGAAATTCATTAGACCAATTTACATCGTAAACGGATCTGACTTTTTGCATTATTATAACACCCACTCTGCTGTCTGCAATAAAATTTGACTGCCCTAAAATCATCTTGTTTGGGCATTGGTAAAAGCCCTTGTTTTAACCAATCCCAACTTAATTTCTAGTAGACAATTACAGGGTTCTGCAATGTCTTATTTTCTCATGCCTCTATAGTAAACTGACCGATATTTGGACTAGAAATCAATATAGAAAACCTTCTCAGCATCTTCCAACTATCTCCCTATATAAAACAGCTGCCCTGGTCATGAAAGGGGGAAATAATAACACTTTCTCAAATGAACGAAAAATTAGACTCTTCTAATTTGAAAGAGACTGTAAAAGACAATAAGAATGGTATTAAAAGTACAATTTGTGAAAAATGTAGCAAAGAAAAAGTTGATCACCAGCATTTTCCTTCTTTTGTGTTAATGTTTTCCAATGCCTATTCTATTAGGGACATCAAAACCAGGTCTTGTTTGGGAAAGGGTTAATCCATTTGCATGGGTTTGCATGGAAAAACATGCATCACCACGGCCATTGCGATTTCTCACCTGAAACCATTCGAAATCAAATTGCTTTGATGTGTGGAAATAGGCAGAAATAATGCATGTTATAATGTAGCTTTATAAAACTATGAGAGAGTAGAAGAAAATACAGATGGACAGACTTCGTACCAAAATTTAGACCAAAGGAAATGTTTTTTCTGGTAATTAATTTTGAGGTGACAATACATGATTAAGGTATTTAATTCAGTATTGCTCTCACCTTTTGAAGAATTGTACCCTCAAATTTATATGTATCTAGTTCATTACAATATAGTCCTAAATGAATATACTTTGTAATTGCATTTAGGGCATTATTGTGCTCGCCCATAGAAAGTTTGTAATGACAATAATTACATGTCTCTTTGTTCAGTCTGTGAAATATGCTGACAGTTTAAACCTTTTCCACACTACAGAATTGTAGTTCAAAATTAAAAGAAGTTGCAGAGAAAAATATTAATGTCATCAAAAGATGAAATTTGTAGGATATAGCATGATAAACATTGAGAGAAAAGAAGAAAATGCTGATTGATCATCAGCATTTTCTTCTTTTATCTCAATGTTTATTATCTGACAGGGACTTCAAAATAATGCATTGTTTGGAGAAGGGTAAAGGCCTTCATCATGCAGACACTGCATTGATTTTCACTATTGTCTGTACTTTCTTCTGGTGACCTTAATCCTTTCCCAAACAAGCCCTGTTTTGATGCCCTTCTTTATGGGAAGTGGGGAAACATTGTGATATTATGAGGAAATGTTGATAATCTATGTTTGATCACTTTATCTTGCAATACCTTTTAATTTGGGCTAGGAAAATAGATCTATTTTGTTGTTTCAGAAAAGTATAAGCCCTCTCAAGAAATGCTTTTTTGTATGTGTGTAGAATGATAGATGTTGATGAAAATGCAATTGAAACTTTTGCATGTGCTTATAAGGCTGGTAGACATTAGATTTCAAATGATCCAAGATTTGGAAATTGGACCCTAGGGTTAGGGTTAACCCTAACCCAACCACTGTCCAAGATATTAAGGGCCATTTAATGTCCAGACTTAAGGGCCATTCCTGATCACAGCTCAAATTGTCCAAAATATTGAGGGCCATTTACAGGCCATATGTAAGGGCCATTACTGATTGCAATTCAAATTGTCCAAGATATTAAGGGCCATTTAAGGGCCATACTTATCAACCATTTTTATTGCAACTCAAATGTATTTGAAACTTTTGTATTTTATTTAGGATGATGGACTTTATGAAAATACAATAGAAACTTTAGAGGTATAATTTGCTATACACAGAATATGCTATATAATTTTTACATTGTCCAAGATTTTGAGAATGTACCACATTTGACTCATTGTGTTATAATTTTATATTTTCCCCCAAATAAACTGTAATATTCACTTACATTATTAATTCCCACATTCTTTCTTTGTTTTACACAAATTTGTAATTTCCTGTACACAGATTTGATTTGAATCCCTCACTTGTAAACATTTTAGATATCATTAGGTGTTATATTATAATCTTGTAAGATTTGAGTGAAATCAAACAAATTAGCTCAATGATATTGGCCAGTTTCATTGTATGATAGTTAATCTGGGTTGAACTAAAAAAATGTTACAGCCAGATTTAACTTTAAACCCTACTTATGCAACTGAAGCATGATTGAATTGCAAAACTATGACAAAATTGTATTTCTTTCATCAAGTTCATATTGATATACATGTAATTATTAAAGTCAACAGTGGTTATTTCTCAATTTTATACGGACTGAGGGAAATTAAGACTTTAATCCATTTTCTAGCTTCAATAACCAACTTTCTTCATTCTAACTCCTTCTTTCTTAGAAATTTTATCACAATAACATATGTTAAAGGTTGTCAGTATGGAGTAAGTACAGCTGAAGTAAGCTGCTGACTGACTTATATCATCAGTGGGAGACCAAAACTTGTAATGCAAACTTTTTGAAGGTGTAGTTAATTACACAATGTATAATCATGTGACTTAGAATTTCCAATAAACTTCAATAACTTTGTCAATACTTAACCAATTTGAATTCGGTTTTAAAGCAGACAAGGTAGAAAAATGTTAGGAATAACCTGGACGTGATGGATTTTTAAAAAATCAACTGACAAAAAAGTTATTGAAGATCAACCAAAATTTTGGTTGATCTTCAATAACTTTTTTGTCAGTCAATTTTTTAAAAATCCACCACAGCTATCTAATGCGTAGCGTCTGTCCACATTCTCTGCTTTAATTCAATTTCAAATCGGTCCAGTATTAACAAAATTATTGAAGATTTTCTGAAAATATTGTATCATGTGATTATCCATCGTGAGTTACGGAGTTTTGATTTCCCATCAATGATATATCGATGGATTCCTCATTATGGAAAATGATAAAAATATGACTTTCCATTTTAGACAATTATACAGATTCACCAATATTATATCTTTTCTTAGTAGCTCTTTGAAAATATTTTAATTAAGTAACCCAACCTTCAATATTTCATGTGTGTAAATTTGTTCTTGGAATTATTGCAAAAGAGTGAGACAGTTGCTGATGTCAGTTTTGCTTTGTTCATGATGAACTATTATAATTATTATGTACAGTTTTCAAACTTTTTCATTTAAAGTTTTATAGGGCAGTGTTATAAGACATGATTAAATACAATTCTTTGCACATGAAGTCCAAATTCTAAGCTAAGTAGTTCTTTTATGTTTAAGAAAGTTTGGCTTGTAAAATTGTTGCAATCTGTAGATATAGATTATTGAAAGTTGGGTATCATTCATGCATCATAACATTTATAGATATCATTGCTAATTGGCTAATCAGTATTCAGAAATATATAATACCATATACACAAGAAATAGGTATCGTCCCTGGGAGGTCAAAACCTCGTAACTCCAGCTTTTTCAAGCTGTAGTTATGAGGTTTTGACTTCCCACAAACTACATGTCCATTCTAAGCTAGATGATCATCTAAATAATTATTATGCATATCCATTCTTAGTGGTAGATATTGTTAGAGTTCCATCATAATTAATGGAAGTAGGGTTACTGAAGAAGTAGTAATTTTTGTAACTCATTGACAAACGAAAAATTCAAAATGTTCTGTTTCTGGAAAGCAAAAAAAAAATGATAATTAACCCTTTCCCAAACAAGACCTGGTTTTGACGCCCCTAATAGGAAAGGCTTTGGAAAACATTGAGGCAAAAGAAGAAACTGCTGATAACCAGCAGTTTCTCCTTTTGTCTCAATATTTTCTGTGCAATATTTTACGCAAATTATGTCTTTATTATCATCATTTTTGTCGTCTGAAGCAGCTTTCAAATTGGATCACCCTAAAATTCTGTTGTTTGGGAAACGGTTAATTGTATAATTTTTGACCAGCAGAATCGTGCTTTTGGTAGTACTTTTGTATAATCATTATACCCTCTCTGGAAGAAATATGTTCTTTTCTATACAAAAAAATCAATGAAATATCAAGATCTTGTACAATTTTGAAGATTACGACACCATTTATGTCAGAAAAGCAACAAAGATAGAATCTAATTAATGCCCAAACTGTTATTAGTGTGTCTGTTACTTATTGTAGTGATGATCTTCAGATTGTGAAATTAAGGCATGGTTTATTCCTATACACTAAGATCAGGGGCCTGTTTCATCAAAATATTTAAAATGTATTTTTGACTTACCGACGACTTAAAAAGGAGGAAAACAACAATCGCATTTCATAGCTTTTGGTTGATTGGAGATATGTTATTCTTCCTCTAAATGTGTCGTAAGACATCAGTAAGTCAAAAATATGTCATAAATGTTTTGATGAAACTGGCCCCAGATTGCATGTTAACCCTTTCCCAAACAAGACTTGGTTTTGACGTCCCTAATAGAAAAGGCTTTGGAAACCATTGAAACAAAAGAAGAAACTGCTGATAACCAGCAGTTTCTCCTTTTGTCTCAATATTTTCTATCCCATATTTTACACAAATTATATCTTTATTAACATCTATTTTGTCATTTGTGGCAGTTTTTGAAGTGGATCACCCTATTTTTTTGCCGTTTGGGAAAGGGTTAATTGCATGACAAAGATAAAGCAATGGAGCTGGTACTATAGCACCAAGATGATGACAAAAATATAAGGCAACATTGCAGTGAAATGAGAATTTACCTATTTTATTTTCCAGAGATGGCTGGACCCACTCAAAACTATCAAGAAACAGTGCAGAGGTAATAAATCCAACATATCGCTGCTTTTCTTCAAAAACCTCGTATCTGCAGCTTGTTTTAAGCTGCAGGTACAAGGTTTTTGCAGAAAAGCGACGATATTACAGGATTACACATGCCTTTTCGTGTCCTACACAGTCATTTTAATTTGGATCTTTAACCCTTTCCAAAACAAGACCTGGTTTTGACGTCTCAAGTAGAAAATGCTTGGGAAAACATTGAGACAAAAGAAGAAACTGCTGATAAACAGCAGTTTCTCCTTTTGTCTCAATATTTTCTGTGCCATATTTTACACAAATCCTGTCTTTAAGAACACCCATTTTGTCATTTGTGGCAGTTTTTGAAGTGGATCACCCTAAAATTTTGTCGTTTGGGAAAGGGTTAAGACACTATCAAGCATTTACAATGAGCAAACATATGCTGCCAATTAATCAGCTCTTATTCTTCATTCACTTGAATGTGATTTTTGACTTATAGAGTCAATTAGTGGTTGAATAGATAATTTATCTTAGAAACTGTAGATTTCTAAACTTGTGTATTAAACTTGTGAAATAGGTTATCGATATGATCACAAGGGAAATAACAATTATGTTCTTGTATAGTATGTCATGAATTATCTTCCTTTGTCCTTTATTTTTCAGGTCCCAATTATGAGTTTTACTTCCGAGTCAAGTTTTATGTCACAGATCCTAGTAAATTAGCAGAAGAATACACAAGGTAGGGGTTTATTTGAAAGAATGATCTTCTAAAAAAGTTAAAAAGAAACATTACAATTATGAACAGTATATCGTGTCGACACTCTGTCACTGTTTTATAAAGCTTTCAGCTATGTTGATGAATCAAGAATACTAGTTGGCTATTGCGCCCAAATTTTTGAGAGGCTTGTCAATTTATTTTGTTTTCATGTCAAAATGAATTAAGCATTTTTCCAATCAAGGTCATGTTATCATAATTATTTTATTAATCAATTTTGCTAGAAATAAAAGAGATCATTTCAAGACGAGATCTTATCAACTAAAGAAGACATTTAATTAATGCATCACAATTTGATAATAATTTTATTGTCTGCATCTTTTAGACGTCTGCACATTTTTATTCAGACACATTTGGCATGTTAAAATAGTGATTTCATGTGGTCAAATTATAACCTTTTGTGTATATTTTGAATTTTCAGATACCATTTTTTCCTTCAAGTAAAACGTGATATTTTAGAAGGAAGATTACATTGTCCCAGAGCATCGGCTGCACAACTTGCCAGCTTTTCTGTTCAGTGTAAGTTATTTCTATTGATTATATTCCTTTCCTGCACATATTTTATAGCTTTTCCAGAAAGTCTAGACCAAGATCAGCCTGCACAGATGTGCAGTCTGATCATGGTCCACCCTGCCTGTTGTTAAAGTTAAATAATCACATTTAAAAAGGGTGATATTTTAGAAGGAAGATTACATTGTCCTAGAGCTTCGGCTGCTCAGCTTGCCAGCTTTTCTGTTCAGTGTAAGTTATTTCTTACAATTATTTTTCTTTTCTATAGATATTTTATAGCTTTTGCAGACAGTATAGACCAAGATCAGCCTGCACAGATGTGCAGTCTGATCATGGTCCACCCTGCCTGTTGTTAAAGTTAAATAATCACATGTAAAAAACGTGATATTTTTAAGAGGAAGATTACATTGTCCATGGACCTTAGCTGCACTAATTGCCAGCTTTTCTGTTCAGTGTAAGTTATTTCACATACTTTTTCCTCGGAACAAGCTGGACAGGAAACACATGGGTCGCAGGTTCAATACCCAGCCACAACAGTCTTTAGGATGAGACTTTTAAACGGATCTCATCTGACATTATATAGCTGTTGATTTGGATGTAAAACTCCATTCAATCAATCTGATTCATATCAGGCCAGAGCATTACAGTAGAAATTCTGTTTTCTTGTTGTAACAGGGAGCTACTAAATGCAGAAGAAAAAAGAGTACTTGTATATGAGAGTGAGGGGAAATAAATCATATCCCCAGTGTAAGCAGTAACTGTTGTGTACATTGTGTACAACTCGATGACATTTCGTGATCAGGAATGCAAAAATAAGCTCTTGTACTGAATACAAGTATTTAGATTGTAAAATATTTCTATTATAGCTAAGATATGAAATTTTAACAAAGATGAACATGTAGACTACCCCTATTTATCAGAATTTAATAGGTCACATCTCTGTATAAGGGATTTATATTGGCCATAATATTTGAATCATATTTCATATCATTGCTTTTCAACAAAAAAAACTTTGTAACTGCAGTTTAAAACAAGCTATAGATACAAGGTTTTTGTTGAAAAGCGATGATATGTTGCTTGCTCGTTTTAATACTTTTCTGTTCTATTACAGCTGAGATGGGAGATTTTAACAAAGATGAACATGTAGACGGGTATTTATCAGAGTTTCGCTTCATTCCAAGCCAAGATGAGGAATTTGAAAAAGAGGTTTCAAAGCATCATCAGTCACATAGGTAGCGTATATTTTTGTCAGCTAATTACAGAGTTACAGTACAGCTCGCGCGTTTTTTGCCTATTTCCGCGCATCGCCGCGATTGTATTTCGGGTGGAAAAAGGCGGTGGCCGCGGCGAGCGTGTTTTACCACCCGAAATCGCGGGGATCGCAGCGATTTTTTCGCCGCGATTTGCGCGGACAGGTAAGCCTGTATTTTCTGGCTGATTTATCGTAATTATTGGGTTTTATATAATTATATATTAGGTTTTGATAAGATAAGAATGCCTTTGCAGATTTGATTTTTGTTAATTTTGAATGGGTTTGTGGATTCGTCTTCTACTTCAACAGAAAAATGACCCTTTTGCCTTCTTTTCAACGTATTCGAAGTTATTTTTCTTTAATCTTTGCTACACGGCCTTCATGCATATAGATTACAAAATAATTGCAGATACTTTGTGCAGTGATGATTGCACAAAATTAGTTTTTTTGGAAGCGCATGTAATTATAGAATAACACATACATACACAAGGCTTGAGAACAAATTGAGACAAAAGAAGAAATACTGATGATCAGCATTTCCCCTGCTACCGCAATATTTTCTATGCTACCTGTATATTGTAGACAATTTTTATCGATATTTTCTGATCTGTTTTCTGCAGTGCTCAGCTTTGTTATTGGATCCCCGGATATTCTTCCCCTCGAAAGAGAGTGAAGGGCTGTCGTAGAAATGATTTGAGAATATTAAGATAAAAGAAGAACATACTGATTACTACCCTGGTCTTCTTGTGTCTCATTATCTAGTTCCTATTGTTGTAATATATCCTTCACAATGCTGTTTTCAGCAACATCCAACTTATCGTATGAGTAGATTTTTAATAGGACGTGCCAAATCGTAGCAATTTTGGAAATGGCGTAACTAAGAATGTAGCGTCATGCATAAAACATCGGTGTTTCTTTTAACATGCATGCAAGTTCCAACATGGTAAAAATAAACCTTAAATGCCAGTCGCAGGTTTACTGGTTTATTTTGTAAACTGAAAAGTAGTCAAATTATACGCATTACTTTGATATGTAATTCAAACAGAGAAACTCTTCGTATTTATGACCGGGAAGCCAACATGCAGTTTACGATTTCACATACATGTATCTGCAAAAAACAGAATATTATATAAACAGTTAATTGAATTAAATCAAACATAACAAAGCATAATACAATGTACAAAGAAGCGGAAATAACCTGTTCTATATTATATAATAACCTATAACTATATATTTTAATTTACAAAAACGATGTGTTATTACCGGACTTCATAGAACTTTATAGAAAACGTTTGTATTTAATATAACATTCTCTTTATTTCTGAAATAGTTATGTAAATCAATTTAAAAACACACTTAGGGTGAAATAATATAAACTTAACAAAAACGCATTTAATACTGAGCGCTGTAGGATAATATTGGCCGTACCTGGCATTTCCACCCGAACGCGGCGATCGCCGCGATCGCCGCGATTCCCCCCATCGCGGCGAATCGCGGTGATGCAAGAAAATTTCGAGTGGAAAAATGCTCTGGCCGCGATGGCAAATCGCCGCGATTTTCCACCCGAATTTTTTTTTTACCGCGGTGGGCGAGCGTTTTAGGCAAAAAACGCGCGAGCTGTACTGTACAGATAAAAAAGGGTTAAAGCCTTTTTAAAGAGCATTATAAATGATCAATTATCAATCAAACCCTAAGTTGTTGGTACTTATTGGAATCGTCTTAACAAGACGATTCCAATGAGTACCCACAACATAGGATTTGGACTTGAAATAACCGATTCAAACTGTCTTTTTATCTGTTGTTATGTTATAACGAATAATTTTATAATTTGATAAAATGTTCCTATGTTTATATCACAAATTGATTACCAGCACTGTGTACTAGTTGTGTGCTTTTTATCAGAGTTTTGCTTTATTCCAAGTCAATTTGAAAAAGAAGTTTCAAAGCATCATCAGTCACATAGGTATGGTTATCCTTCTTGAAATAAACAAATAAAAAAAGTGCTAATCTTATGCAAGTTCTATAAACTTTAAATGCTATTGAATTGATGCATTAATAAAGTATTTACAGTTCTTTTGCTAGTAACTTTATGTTATGACTTGAAAAATAATTTACTTTAAAAAGTGGTACGGCACTAAAACACAAAAAGCCCTTTGCACTAATGAAGATAAAGTACAAGACAGAAGACATTGCATGCTCTTCTCAAAAGGGGACATCCCTTAGAAAAGTGTAGAATTCTAGATGCCTGGTAAAGAAATTTTAATGCATTTTCGGCCAATTTTCACCTTTCAAACTCACAAGTTATTTTTTTCAAAAAGTGATACAGCCATGGTGGTACCAGCTACCATGGCAGAGGTATCACATGGGATATAGCCTACAATAGATGACCTGGCAGAGTAACTCTAGCTTATAGCTAGAGATGCTCAGCCAAGTCATTTATTGTGAGATTTACTCATAAGAATTGTTTATAAGTATACTAACAAGTTTTAAATGAGCCAGGATCTAGAAAAATGTCTCTTATAGAATTTGAGAGATCAGTGTTTCAGGATCAGCCTGTACCTAGGTGCAGTCCGACCTGGATCCGTGTTACTTTCATTTGGTTGCTTCATACCATGACGAAGCTATTGGAGAACAATATGGTTCCTGATCAGACTGCATGTATACTCAGGCGGATCTGGAACTATGTTTGGCCCAAAAGCCTTAAGGGACTTTTTTCCAGATCCTGGCTCAAATGTTTTGTCCTATTTTACAGGGGTCAGACCCCAGCTGACGCGGAGTATAATTATTTAGATAAAGCGAAGCGGTTAGAAATGTACGGTGTAGACTTGCACAAAGCTAGGGTGAGTAACTCTTCTGTAACTGTTTATTTGTTTGTCATAGTAGTTGGGATATGTTATGAGGGGACAATTTGTTGGTTGCTTTTACATTTATGATAGCTTGCTAACTGGTCAATGAACTTGGTTATAATGAAATAAAGGTATCTGGTATTTCTTGTGTAATGGTAATAGTAAATCATAGAAGGGTGCTTTAGAAATAAAATTAAAGTAGCTTCAAAACTGCATCAGCAAGCATGTCAAACATAGTTTGTTTTTAATGTACATCTGTTATATTCATGTTATTATAATGCCAATACAGCCAAGCATTGGTTATGGGGAACAGCATGGAAAGCTCTGATTTCAATAGTTTAATAAATGACTAAAAAGATGTTAAGAATCCATGACTCAATATGGGATCAAAGTATACACATATTTTTACCCAAAGTAGTTTCGAGTCAAGTATAATTTGTAATTGTCAACAATCTCTTCACTCTATAGGTCACTCCCCTCTCTGTAGAGGATGTTTTGGTTGGGACAGATTCAAAGGCAAGGCTCATTTGCAACTTGTGTATTGGGATATTTTATGTTGTTTAGAGTATTTTATGAACACCCCTCAAATATAACTTCAGGCATTACTATGGTCTCTGAAAATACAACCTGCCATTTTTAGCTTGACAGAAAAAGATAAATAAAAAACACAAACTATATATTGCTAGAAAAAAAATGTGTCTTTTTGCTATGTAGAAAGAATAAATTTGATACCTATGTAAAGCTATTTGAAGCTAAAAAAATTGTCTGAAGTTGTGTTTTTTACTAACAGTTCTGCTTAATGTGCTAAAATGATCAGAAATTAGTATATTACCCAAGGTTGCGTAACTGTATCAAAAAATAATCATTATTTATTTTGAAGTGAGAATGCATTCACTGGTACAGAATTCAGGAATTCTATTCATGTCAACCGCAAGTTTTAATTAAAAGGCCTTAGGGTAGTCCATTAGAAATTAAGGTAGTCCATGCCTAATGAAATTCACTTGCAAATTTTTCGTGAGTTGTTATAAACATTTTGTTATGTATTTAATCTATACAGATCTATGCATTACAAGTTAGATGAAATCATCACTTCGTTTACACTGTGGAATGTTTACGACGTCGCATGAAAAATTCCTCTGTCTTATAAATTTCATTAGGGGTAGACTATATGTTAAGTTGAAAGGTTGCTGTGAGACATCGGAAAATGGGAGTAAAAGCATTGAATTTTGTGCTAAAAATAGACTGGGTTTACCATTATGTTTTGATAAACCGTCGTTGTTGTTATACAATCTGGTAAGGCTTGATCAAGCCTTAGTTACGGGATTTTATGACAACGCCTGCAAAATCCTATTGACCAAACGCCAATCGACAGATCGCTCTGCCCAACATAAAAATTAAGACAAACAATGGGGATGTGATCGTTAATAGGGAACGATTTTATCCAGTTAATCGTGACGTAAATTCGGACAAACAAAATAGTATTTCGTAGGTGTTGTTATAAAACCTTGTAACTACGGCTTAAATCAAGCCGTAGTTACAAGGTTTTATAACAACACCGACGGTTTATCAAAACATAATGGTAAACCTAGTCTATTGTTAGCACAAATTCTTTGCGATTGGCAAGTCGATTGTTTTGATTGTCAGTCGATAAATCGATACAATAACACATGCAACAATGAACAATTGGGGCATGACATTTTTCTGATCGTCCATTGGCTAATTAATGTTTTTGATTGACAGTCGGCGTTTGGTCAATTGTTAGACATGTGGGAGAGGAATATTGCACCTAGACTACCATCATTTTCCCCTAATACCACACTTTACCTTTCTCAACAATGTAAAGATCAGTTTTGACAAAAATTTTGATTCTATTTTCGTGCAATTGTGGCTTTTGAGTTTCAATTTAAGCTTTTCGATACTGCTGCATCATGCATTTTCCTATAATAGATTTTCATTTACTAACATTGTTGTATTATATTGTTTATGATAACATCATTGCCATTGCTTTTTCCACAGTTTGCTGTTCCATTTATCATGCTCCCCGAAGGGAGAGCATATAGTCGCCGCTTCGTCTGTCCGTCCGTCTGTCCGTCCGTCCGTCCGTCCGTCATTCCGTCCGTCCGTCCGTCCGTCCGTCCGAAGCGATTTCTCCATAACCCTTGGGCCAAATCAAATGAAACTTACTATGTGAACTCCCTATGACAAAATGCCGATGTACTTTTCCCGGTTTTTGGATTTGAGGCCTCGTCATGGGAAAAGGGGACTTAGGGTTAAATATAGTTTTTCTCTAATTTCTCCTAGTCTAATGGTCAGAATTTGATGAAATTTCATATTTGAGTAGCAAATCAGATGCCCTTGACAATAAACTATTTAAAATTTGTCGCCGCTTCGTCTGTCCGTCCGTCCGTCCGTCCGTCATTCCGTCCGTCCGTCCGTCCGTCCGTCCGTCCGAAGCGATTTCTCCATAACCCTTGGGCCAAATCAAATGAAACTTACTATGTGAACTCCCTATGACAAAATGCCGATGTACTTTTCCCGGTTTTTGGATTTGAGGCCTCGTCATGGGAAAAGGGGACTTAGGGTTAAATATAGTTTTTCTCTAATTTCTCCTAGTCTAATGGTCAGAATTTGATGAAATTTCATATTTGAGTAGCAAATCAGATGCCCTTGACAATAAACTATTTAAAATTTGCGTATACAAAATATGTCATGGAAAAAGGGGGCTTAACATTTGTTAGCTTTATATTAGCTCTGCATGGCATAAATTTATTGTGACAATGCCTTATTCGGGGAGCATTGTCCGTCTCTGACGGCTCTTGGTTATATTAACTAACATTATACATCTAAAATGAATCATTCTAACACCTTGAATCTTGGAATTAGATCAAGTAAAAAGAATTAAGTAGCCACACTGCACCTCTATCTTGTTATCCATCTAGTAAAATTGTTTTGGTTTGTTTCAGGTGTTTCTATTGCCTTGAAAGGTTCTTATAAAATTGATGAATGTTTTACACATTAATGTTCTTTGGGTTTTGACAAACTAGAACAAACTTTTATTTCACTATGTAGACTTTTGTGACTTTCATAATGATATTCTTTTAGTCAATTTATTTGAATGTAACATTGGTATATCATTGCTTTTCAACATAAACCTTGTATCTGCAGCTTAAAACAAGCTGCAGTTATGAGGTTTTTGTTGAAAATCGCCGATATCCTGAAACAATGCATTTCTGAACTCAACAATCAATATGATTTTTGCATTGTCAAATACAGAATAATTCATATTTCAAAGTTACATATTTTATCATTTTATCAAAATATAACGCTGCTTTTCAACGAAAACCTCGTAACTGCAGCTTAAAGCAAGCTGCAGTTACAAGGTTTTTTTTGTAAAGTGACAATAACCTTTTTCTCCATTTATGATTGCAGGACCAGAGTAACCTGGAGATTCAGCTTGGTGTTACGTCTGTCGGTCTTGTTGTCTTTCAAAATAACCTTAAAATTAATACATTCCCATGGTAAGTAACATGATTTGTAGCTTTTCAACAAAAACTTCGAAATTGCAGCTTAAAACAAGCTTCAGTTACAAGATTTTGTTGAAAAGTGATGTTATGTTTTGAAAAATGTTGATAAAATTTCTAACTCCAATGAAAAAAAAAAATTGTTTTACATACATTATTTTACATACGCTATTCTGCCTCCACATCTTGGCCAGAGCATGTCCAAATCTGGCCAGTCATACAGCATATATATTTGAGTTTGAGTTTATTGGGGTTTTACGCCGTTTTCAACTACCAGGGTCATATCGAGGCGGCTGGAGCACCTACCCATGGACTCCTGTTGTTTCTCAAACCAGTACTACCACAACACCCTTACCGAGCCTCCAGCTGCTCGCCCACTAAGGTTAACGATTTCAAACCCATTAGTGGGTGACAATTTTGTCAGAAAGGGTATTAGCCGCGGCCGGGTATCGAACCCGGGACATCTCGAATGAGGGTCAGATGCGCTACCAACTTTGCTAAGGCCGCGGCCCGCATATAAATTTTTGATGCGATGTGGATGTTATGTGGATGCTGAAATATATGTGACCAGGCCTTAAGCATTAATTTATGGGACAAATCCAATAACTCGGACATTACCACCAATATAACATAATAACAACCCACATACAAAGTAGTAGGGGGTATATTGGTTTCACCATGTCTGTCGGTCTATCCATCCATCCATCTGTAGACTTCTTCATTTCCATGTTCCAACTCAAAAACAGTATGATCTTGAACTATGTAACTTCATGTAAAATTAAAATTTCCCTATCTGATGTGCATTTATACTCTGCATAAATTTGTTGTTCCACACTTTGTCACATATAAAAACGTGTGTGCATGAATCTGTAAGGATTTGTACTTTTTGGAGACTTTCAAGATATTTCAGGGCGTGATTCCATTAGATTATGGAAATATAACATGTATAGATCGTCCAAAAAGAGTGGCAGATAAACAATAGGCTATTTCATTTACAAAAGGATGTCAGGCTATTTATTTGAGATTTAAATCGAGTTATGAGATAAATTACCTGTTAAAGACAATGTATATATCAGTGATACATAATTAATCGGATTAATAACAGTATAATTTAAGAAAACAAAATGTAAACATCTGCCACTCTTTTTGGGCGATCTATACTGGTGTAAAGTAATCTGATTTCCATAATTTGTTAATTATTTATCCATTCCCATCTATTTCAGGTCTAAAATTGTGAAAATATCCTTTAAAAGGAAACAGTTTTTCATCCAGTTAAGGAGGGAACAGGTATGTAACTACATTCAATTTACAGTATTAAAAGGAATCATATTATGATAATTATTATGTAGTGGTGCGCCACTCCTATTTTAGCATCTTTCAAGTTAGAGAAACATAATAGAACAATGTCGCCAAACAGCAAGGCAATTAGCTTGACTTCATTTGAAAACTTTCTTTTGTAATCTTTGGTGTGGGATGAAGTCACTCATTTTCTGTTCAGCAACATCTACATTAGCAAACCAGCTGCAGATTTCAAATAAACATGATAAACAATGTATATATTGTCGCTTTCAACAAAAACCTTGTAAACGCTGTTTGGTTTAAGCTGCAGTTACAAGGTTTTCATTGAAAAGCAACGACACGATAATGTTTGGATATGAAAATTTCTGTTTAAAGTATCACAATTTTCCATTTTCTTCAACTTATTCCAATGAAGTTAGTATTTATATTACAATAATTGATGATAGGCAAATAACCTATTTTCCATTTCTCACTCTATTTCAGAATGATAATGTTGAAAACTTGATAGGTTTCAACATGATCAGTTATCGTTCCTGTAAGAATATGTGGAAATCCTGCGTGGAGCACCATACATTCTTCAGACTCCACACACCGAGTCCTCCTTCGCGGAAAATGTTCTCCTTGGGGTCAAAGTTCAGATACAGGTAAATGACCTTCACCTTTGTAACCATAGAAACACGGTGGTTAATCACATGATACAACAGTTTCAGAATATCTTCAATAATTTTGTTAATACAGGATCGATTTGAATTCGGGTTGAAGCAGAGAAGGTGGACAGACATCATGCATTAGATGGATGTGGTTGATTTTATTTTTGAAAAATCGGCAGTCAAAAAAGTTATTAAAGATCAACCAAAACTTTGGTTGATCTTCAATAACTTTTTCATCTGTTGATTTTTCAAAAATCCATCATGCCCATCTTATATGTGGCATTTTCCCACATTCTCTGCTTCAAACCAAATTCAAATTGGCCAAGTATTAAAAAAAATGTTAAAGATTTTCTGAAATTCTGAGCTACGTGATTTACCACCCATGTTAACCTGTAGGACACTTGTATCAGGGGTGATGGTTGGCTTTTAAACCGTTGTCATGTTGATTTGTCGCTATTTCACTACACTATTTTCAGAAAAAGAACAAATTTCATATTTTTTTCAAATTCAATAGTGTTCCGGACTTCTGAGAAGTACTGAAACTACAAAGTACACTAAAGCTTTTGTATCAGCGCAGGAAGCATTGAAAGGAATGGGAGAGAATATTAGATACTGTAATTATACCCCCAAATTCAATTTGGGGGGTATATAGGAGTCAGCTTGTCTGTCTGTCTGTTGGTCTGTCTGTCTGTCTGTCTGTTGGTTTTTCTTCAAAAATCTTCTCCTCCTCAACCATTGGTCCAATTCTTACCAAACTTGGCAGGAATGTTCCTTGGGTGACCCTTTTCAAAACTTGTTCGTGAATTTTTGATTCGTCAAAAATTGTGGGCGTGGCAGGGCGGGGCTTATCGGACTTAGAGAAATCATATGAAAAATCTTAAAAAATTAATTATCAGGCCAATTTGAACCAAACTGGACAGGAATGACCCTTGAGTGATTGTATTCAATTTATGTTCATGATTTTTTCATTCGTCAAAAAATGTGGGCGTGGCAGGGCGGGGCTTATGCTACTTCCAGAAATTGTTAGATAATTCTTCAAAAATCTTCTCCTCCTTAACCACTGGGCCAATTCTTACCAAACTTGGCAGGAATGTTCCGTGAGTGACTCTTTTCAAAACTTGTTCGTGAATTTTTGATTTGTCAAAAATTGTGGGCGTGGCAGGGCGGGACTTTTCGGACTTTGAGAAATCATGTGAAAAATCTTTTAAAATCAATTATTTGACCATTTTGAACTAAATTTGGCAGTAATGTCTCTTGAGTGATTGTATTTAATGTATGTTCATGAATTTTTGATTCATCATAAAATATGGGCGTGGCAGGGCGGGGCTTAGCCGACTTAGAGAAATCATGTGAAAAATCTTTAAAAATCAATTATCAGCCCAATTTGAACCAAACTGGGCAGGAATGACCCTTGAGTAATTGTATTCAATGTATGTTCATGATTTTTTCATTCGTCAAAAAATGTGGGCGTGGCAGGGCGGGGCTTATCCAACTTTAAGAAATCGTTAGATAATTCTTCAAAAATCTTCTCCTCCTTAACCACTGGGCCAATTCTTACCAAACTTGGCAGGAATGTTCCTTTGGTGACTCTTTTCAAAACTTATTCATGAATTTTTGATTCATCAAAAATTTTGGGCGTGGCAGTTACTCTTTTCAAAATGTGTTTGTGATTTTTTGATTGGGCAATTTGTTACCAAAATTGGCAGGAATGTTCATTGGGTGACTTTTTAGCTCACCTGAGCTCAACGAGCTCAAGGGGAGCTCTTAGGGTCAGTCACTCTCCGGCGTCCGTCGTCCGGCGTCCGTCGTCCGGCGTCCGTCGTCAACAATTTCTTTAAACATCTTCTCCTCCTTAACCACTGGGCCAATTCTTTCCAAACTTGGCAGAAATGTTCCTCGGGAGGCCCCTTTCAAAACTTGTTCGTGAATTTTTGATTTGTCAAAAAATGTGGGCGTGGCAAGGCGGGGCTTATCAGACTTCGAGAAATCATTAGATAATTCTTCAAAAATCTTCTCCTCCTTAACCACTGGGCCAATTCTTTCCAAACTTGGCAGAAATGTTTCTTGGGTGACCCTTTTCAGAACTTGTTCGTGAATTTTTGATTCGTCAAAAATTGTGGGCGTGGCAGGGCGGGGCTTATCAGACTTCGAGAAATCATTAGACAATTCTTCAAAAATCTTCTCCTCCTTAACCACTTAGCCAATTCTTTCCAAACTTGGCAGAAATGTTTCTTGGGTGACCCTTTTCAGAACTTGTTCGTGAATTTTTGATTCGTCAAAAATTGTGGGCGTGGCAGGGCGGGGCTTATCAGACTTCGAGAAATCATTAGATAATTCTTCAAAAATCTTCTCCTCGTTAACCACTGGGCCAATTCTTTCCAAACTTGGCAGAAATGTTTCTTGGGTGACCCTTTTCAAACCTTGTTCGTGATTTTTTGATTCGTCAAAAATTGTGGGTGTGGCAGGGCCGGCGTTATCAGACTTAGAAAAATCATGTGAAAAATCTTTAAAAATCAATTATCAGGCCAATTTGAACCAAGCGTGGCAGAAATGTCCTTTGAGTGACTGTTTTCAACACATGCTTATGAATTTTTGATTGGGTGAAAATTGTAGGCGTGGCAGGGCGAGGCTTATAAGACTTCGAGAAATCGTTAGATAATTCTTCAAAAATCTTCTTCTCCTTAACCACTTGGCCAATTCTAACCAAACTTGGCAGGAATGTTCCTTTGGTGACCTTTTTTAAAACTTGTTTGTGAATTTTTGATTCGTCAAAAATTGTGGGCGTGGCAGGGTGGAGCTTATCGGACTTAGAAAAATCATGTGAAAAATCTTTAAAAATCATTTTTTTGGCCAATTTAAAGCAAACTTGGCAGGAATGTCCCTTGAGAGACTCTTCAACACATGTTCATGAATATCTGATTGGGTAAAAAAACATGGGCTTGGCAGGGTGGGGATTATCAGACTTCAAGAAATCTCAAGATAATTCTTCAAAAATCTTCTCCTTAACCATCAGGCAATTTGTTACCAAACTTAGCAGGAATGATCATTGGATGACTTGTTACAATACTTGTTCGCAAATTATTTATTCGTCAAAAATGTGGTCATGGCAGGGCAGGGCTTATCAGACTTAACAAAATCATGAGAAAGTTCTTTAAAGAAGCAATTATAGGGCAAAGTTGAACAAAACCTTACAGGAATCTACCTTGAGTGACTGTCTTCAATACACGGTTGTGAACTTTAGATTTTTTGAAAAAATGTGGGCATGGCAGAGCGAGGCTTGTTGATTTTTAAATGAGCTATGTCCTTTTGTTAAAAATTGGCATTTTTTGCAACATTTACATGTGCTGTTTGGTCTATTGCTCTTTTTCCCAATTGAAAAGCTCACAGTTCAAATGAAATGTACTTCTCAAAATGCACAAAACAGTGCTGTTGGGGGGTATGATCACTTTCAGTGATATTCTAGTGTGACATATATATTTGTTCACAACAAAATTTATATTGTACACAATCAAATACACGAAGAAGTCAGGTGAGCGATATCAGTGCCTTTCAGGCACTCTTGTTTCAAAATGTGTTCGTGAAATTTTGATTTGCAAAAAATCTGGCAATGGCAGGGCAGGGCTTATCAGACTTAGTGAAATCATGAGAAAATTCTTTCAAAAAGCAATTTGAACCAAATCTTACAGGAATGTTCCTTGATTGACTGTCTTCAATACATGGTTGTGAATTTTTGGTTTATTGAAAAATATGGGCATGGCAGGGCGAGCTTCGGGATTGTTAAATGAGTTATGTCCTTTTGTTGAAAATTGGTATTTTTTGCAACATTTACATGTGTTGTTTGGTCTGTTGATTTTTTGTTAGCTCTATTTCCCAATTGATCAGCTCGCAGTTCAAATGAAATCAACTTCTCAAAATGCTCAAAAACTGCGCTTTTGGGGGGTATGATCACTTTCAGTGATATTCTAGTTATTCTAATAAACGCCCATATTCTAATAAATGTCAAGCCCCCAAATCTAAGTTGAAAATAAGATTATTAATTCAAGCCCAATTTAAGCGGGAAAGGGTGATTCTAATAAACGCCCATTGTTGATTTCGGAATTTAATAATGTAAGTCATAAACAAATATCACTTTCAAAAGCAATAAAAGAGAGGATTTCCTTACCCCCAGTCTGTTTACAATAAAGGAATTCTATCCAAAAATCAAATTTTACAGTCCTTGTAACAAAACTTTGCAAACTGTTACTTGATTAACTTCAAGTTCATGAATTGACATTTAATTCACATGTTTTGACTAACAAAATTAGGGTATCTCTAATAAACGCCCACCCCTAACTTTTCTATAGAGCACTTTTCGAATAAACACCCGGGCGTTTATTAGAATAATTACGGTAATAGAAATTTCTCTAATGAAATCATTGCAGCTCAAGAAGAAACTGCTTAGGAAATGGCCAAATGATACATAGGCCTTTTAGACAAATGATGGACTGCTCATATATGCAGGCTTATATGTGCATGTAAGAGCAGTCCATATAATGCTTCCTGATTGTCAAAAAAAATCTGAATATTTTTCCATTTATTTGGGCCAAAAAGATAAAAAAAAAAAAGATGTTTGTGATACCACATGTCTAAGCAGAAATTATCATCATACATATTTCAGCATGGCAAAGGTTATTATATACCAATAAGAGTTTTTCACTAACTGCTTATTACTTTGCAGTGTTGCAATATTATAATGTGGTCTTATGACCAATATACCACTAGTGAAGCTTTTTCGTATATCATATGGAAGACTAATGATCAAAATGCTCTTGATCCTGGCACATTTGCAGTTTCACAAAATGTATCTAGATCTAGTCTACCCATTGAATCTCGGTTTCCTTCTTTAAGGTAGGAAGGGCCTAATTAAAATCACCACTTTCTAGCCTTACGAAATGCATCAAATTACACACACTTGTAAATACACTTCACATAAGTTGATTCACCGTGCCGGATTTCAAGATAATGCTTCAAGAAGAAAGTAATTTACAAATATTATTTTACTCTATATTCATATGCAAGGGAGGTAATTTGGAACATTTTTGTTTAATATTTCCATAAATATGCATTGATTTAAAATTCTAAACCGTACAAAATGCTTATGTTTATATTTGGAATAGAAATGTAACAAAGTTTAGGAATTACTAGCACTTTTCAAATTTCGCCGCTGGCTCTTTGGTGCTAATTAGGCCCTTCTTACCTTAATTCTGTTCTAAAGTGTGGCATATCTATAATGAACACTGACAATACATGTATTTATCAGCACTTTATAATCTTTATACTTTCTCTCATTCCATTCAAGTCTCAAAGAGGATGTACTGCTCTAACTACTTTCATTGCATTTATTTTACACCTTCAAGTTAAATTTATCAAGATGTTCATTCAAAACTGTTGGAAGTGTATGTGAATTATATTATGTACTTGCAACTGTGTTGCATATACTAAAATGTTATACTGCTGGCAAATTCCTGAAAGGGTTAACATGATTAGCTTAGATTAGAAAGTTAGACTTGTTAAAGGTTATGAAGTTATATTGTTGATTGAAATTCATTGCTTATGTAGTTAAGTTTATATAGGTCTAGTCATGTAGTGCTACATATTAACCCTTTCCCAAACGACAAAATTGTAGGCTGATCCAATTAAAAAGCTGCTGCTGACAACAAAATTGATGTTGATAAGGATAGAATTTGTGTAAATTATAGCACAGAAAATATTGAGACAAAAGGTAGAAGAAACTGCTGTTTCCCAAGGCATTTCTGTTAGGAATGTGAAAACCAGGTCTTGTTTGGGAAAGGGTTAAAGGGGTAGATGAAATTATTCTTCCCATTTCTATCTCTAAATCAAAGCACTGAAAGCACTGAAAGTCATAATTTAGAGAATTGATTTAATATCAAATGATACTTTTTAATACTGTGCATACTTTCGCATCACACCTTTGCAATATGTAGCACTTAATGTATTTGAACTGAGATATTGGAAAGGGGCTTTTTGACCAGCATTAATCCAGATCAGTGTGAGCATAGGTACAGTATCAACTGTCAGAGGGGTTGTCCTGACTCCTGATCAGAATGCCCTTAGGTACAAGCTGATCTGGATCATTGGTAATCTCAAGTACGATAAGAGCCTCAGAGATCACAGCTCAACCATGTAACAAAGTTAGAAACTAAACATATACATTGATCTTGACACTTTAATACTTGATTCCATCTTTCTGCTTCTTATTGCTTCTCTGACTGCTAGAGCCAACTGCTGCCTGCATATACCACTGAATGATGCTTGCATTAGTTTGACTTTATAGCACCACTAGACACTCTCTTACTCTTATACACATTGTATGCAAGAATAGTGGTCTTCTGAAGGCAAAGTTTGTCACAAAAAGATAGTATGGCATATTACTTTCTTATTCACAATTCTTAAAGTTCAATAACATACGACCAAAGGTTTAAAACTTTAACACATATTTGTGATAACATTTCTTGTCAAATTTTCTTTCACATGAAGAAGCTTGGTACATGAGAATTTTTCCTTACCAAAAGAAGACTTAATCATAGGGAGAAAACAAATCTATTGTTAAGCATCATCATTTAAAGACCTCATTAAAGTAGAAGTTGACACATAATTATTATTTTGAAATTTTAAGCACAATTATACTCCAAATTATAAGAGTTATAGCACCCTTAGATATTATTCCAGATTCAATTACCTCCCTTTAGTATTTGATGTACCAGAATGAGTTGCTCCCCTTTATTAGTTAATAAACAAACATAATAGAGTTATTTAGAGGCTCATATTGACTGTAAATGTCTACAAGAGAATTCAAACAAAAGTTTACCTTTAGAATGTAAGAATTGCCAACCCTTGATCATGTCATTCCACAAAAATCCCTCTACCTGACTTGATCTTACTTACAGAATTACTTCCCTTTATTAGTTGACATAATTGTAAGAGTGACCACCCTTTGATGACCTAATTTCAGTGGTAAGACCGAGTATCAAACACTAGAAGAATCAAAGCGGCGAGCTAAAATTGAACGCTCGTTCTCCAGGTGAGGACCTACAGCATTCTTTTTGCACTCAAAACAAAACAAACTGCATCCTCTGTGTAATGAATTACCTCCCTTTTTCAGTTCAATTTTCGGTGCTTCTTATTTTCCTCCTCATTTATGTTGAGCCAGTCTTAGTGTCAAAAGTGATTTTCTCTTTACCAAACTACAGCATGATGGAAAGGAATTACACACAATATATTATATTGCTTTCTTCAAAAACATCGTAACTGCAGCTTGTTTTAAGCTGCAGTTACAAGAGTTTTGAAGATAAGTGATGGTATAATGGCCTTGGCTTGTGTAACAATGTCACTGACAACACTGCTCTAATCCAAACAAATGTTCATGAGTCTCATGGCATAAGTTTCATATTTTGGTTTGTCTAAAGTTAGGGATTGGTAAAGAGTTGATTATTTTGGCTTGCTTGGTCCATATTTTCTTCCTTTGGTAAATACTCTCCCTAAATTTCTGTTGTTATATCACACTGCATGCATTTGCATATAAAACATTTAGCATTCCCCCTGATTTTTGTTGCAATATTCATAATAACTTATTATTGTACAATTTGATATTAGAATGTGCATGATATTCAAAACTTAAAACCTTGTAAGGTTATCAAAAAAGCAACTGGTCATTTATTTCAATACTTTTTCTAGTATAATTATGTTGCTCATATTTATATGAAATTAGTTCATAAAAGTGCTTACAAAGTGACCAGATAAATTTGTGACAGTCCAACTTGAAATATTTTTCATCACTTCATAAGAAATCAGCCACAAAAAGATGTTTTTTTCTCAATTTTACCTTAAATCTACCATTCAATGCAATAAGATTGTTACAAAAAGATCCAAAAATGGTTTATTTCGCTGAACAATTTGATTAGCTCATGTTGTTAGAAAAAATTAAGAAAAGCCCAAATATGATTGCATTGCATTATAGTTATTAGTATGTTTTATTTCTTTCTTAAACATTTCTTTTCTTTGGTATAGAATCATTTCAGCTTGCTAGTGGCATGTTTAATATTAGTTTATTTTAGCTTGCTTTGAGTTGCACAAAGATGCTGATGATGGACCGGAATGAAGTCTACATAAAGTTCTAGAGCTTAAAATGCACTATTGTGAAGTAAAATTGGTTACTAAACAGCTTGTATGAATCTAACAAAATTAAAATGTTGATGTTTGTAAAATTTCAGCTAGGATATAGAAAAGGGTGTCTTGTGGCATTTGAGCCATGCACACATAGTTTGATTTGATGATCCATGATATTCTTTGGAAATTTCTGCAATGCCTTCAGGAATTTTTAAGAGAGCAGCGTTGATTTTAACTAGCCTATGTGTCAGCTTAGACTGATCTGCTTTTATGCTTGTCTCAAATGACATATAGAGGGATCTTTTCTTCATTCTAGCTCAACCATGTGTTTTTGAAAAGAAATGTTATGGCTAAACCAAGTGACATATATTTAACATGTATTTAACAATAAAATTTCATTTCAGGTCCCTTATATGAATATATTTTAACTTATAAGAAAGTAGAATAGATACTAAATTGCCCAAGATTACATGTACATTATAAAATCTGAAGTTGGAGAAAATTGAGAGTGAGTTTGGAATATATTTGCATGGAAATGAATTGAATGATGTTTTGAATGATGTAAAAATAATGGACAATTATCTGGTTTAAATCTGATATCAACTCTTCAGTAACATATGATTGGTATTCATCAGGAGTTATCTCTCTGACATTTTTTTCAGAGTGATCAAATAAATGTTTCACTGAATTCTGAAAGCAATTAAAAGTATACATAAGGACATCATGTTTCAGTGCAGAACCATGATTGTGTTTGCATGTGCTTGTCTTTGGGAATCGTAATATTATATAATGAAATATTTGATTGGTTAGAGTAAAAATAGCAGATTTTGGTTTTTCAACGGTCACTGAAGATGACTTAATGGACAAATATGACAACTTCACAAGTAATTGCTTTATACTAGTCTATCCATCCCTGCATTTCCTATTCTGCTATACAACATCCATATCCTTTATTCCATAATTTGTTATGTACATTTTTTCAAGAATAATATCTTAATTGTTTCCCATTAATGGTTGGATATCGTTAACGTAATGTTGGCGAGCAGCTGGAGGCTTGGTTAGGATGTTGTGGTAGTACTGGTATGAGAAACAACAGGAATCCATGGTCAGGTGCTCCAGCTGCTGCGATATGAACAAAGCAGTTTAAAACAGCCTTACTCCTCTTTCATATATATATTGCCCTGTAGTGTTGAAATAGACAAAGGGGGATAACTCAAATTTCTGACTATCTTATACAATAATGAGTTGTCTCTCTTTATTATGTTTCAAAACTCGATATCGCTGCTCTTGTAACTGCAGCTTAAAACAAGCTGCAGTTACGATATTTTCATTGAAAAGCGACAATAATTCATATTCCAACCAACAATTTGATAATTCATGCCTTTCATGAAATAGAAAAGGTAAAAATCTTGCTAACCAATATTTTTGCCTTTCCTTAGTGCTTCAGGACCTTACATATAGTACAGTGAAGGAATTTTTGTGGAACTTAATGATTAAATGTGGCTTTTAAGTGCAAGAATTACTAAAAGTACATATTGTTGGTTAAGCACAAGTCTTGAAATGTACATGAAATTCAAAAGAGCGTGCACTAGCTTAGATTATTTAGCATAAGCGCCTAGATATGTACATGTAAAGGTTTAATCCCATTTCGTCTACTCCCAATTCGTCTACTCCCAATTCGTCTACTATTTTTGACATAAGTCCCATTTCGTCTACTCTTCTATACTTTGTATATCAATATCATATTATATGATTTTTATCAAAATGTTTGCATTTTTATTTCATTTGTGAATATATTGACTTAATTTATTTTCTTAAATCAAAAATAATGTTATTTATTGATGATTTGACATGAAAGTAGACGAGTTGGGACAGTAGGCAAATTGGGACTCAATGCACTTATAAAACAGTAGATGAAATGGGAGTAGACCAATTGGGATGTTACCCATGTAAAATTCTTGCATGAAATCTTAAACTCATACCCAGATAATGAAACTTTTTGACACCACACTCCAATAAGGTAAAGAAAGAAAACATATTGTAGAAAAAGAAAGAATTGTTATGACAGCAATTTCTTCATTTCCCACAATGTTCTATCTAGAAAAGACCCATTAATGTAAAATTTTCATTCATCTGTAACATCTTTTAATCTAGAGTATCTCTATAATTTTGCTGTTTGGTAAAGAGTCATTGCATTATGGCATTTGTTGAGGAGTTTTCATGTTTTCTCTATAATTTTAGGTCACCAAGTAAAAGATACGCTCGACGGACAGTAGGTGGAAATACAAGAAATGTGATTTTAGTGGAAAAGAACACGATAGACGGGTATCGAAATATACCCAAATCAAAAACATTTTCTGGGTCATCGTCGAATGCCCAGAATTCATCATCGTTAACGTCCCAGCATTCATTTCATCGTGGAGTTAATCATCATCAGCGTGCGACGTTGCCGCACGATTATAAACTCGGGACCTCATCACACAATTCACTACATTCAGAAAAATCGGACGAGTAAGTACCATGTTTACTTATTTATCAACCCTTTCCCAAACAACAAAATTTTTGAGTGATACAATTGGGAAAACTGCTCCAGGTGACAAAATTCATGTTGAAAAGGAAAAGGTTTGTGTACAAGATGGCACAGAAAACTATGAGGCAAAAAGGAGAAACTGCTACTTATCAGCAGTTTCTTCTTTTGTCTCAATGTTTTCCCAAACTTTTTCAATTAGGGACGTCAAAACCAGGTCTTGTTTGGGAAAGGGTTAACCCTTCTCATGTTTACATCAATTTACTGTTGTGCCCAGAGCTTAATTGGCAGGCAGTATAGACTAAGATCAGCCTGCACAGATGTGCAGTCTGATCTTAGTCTACATAGTAGCCTGCTTTCTACTCAATTTTTGTTTCATAAAATTTAGACAAACAGATTGAAATTCCTCTTAACGCTTTCCCAAACATGACCTGGTTTTGACGTCCTTAGTAGAAATAATTTGGGAAAATATTGAAACAAAAGAAGAAACTGCTGATAACCAGCAGTTTCTCCTTTTGTCTCAATATTTTCTGTGCCATATTTCACACAAATCCTATCTTTAACGACATCCATCTTGTCATTTGTGGTAGTTTTTGAAGTGAATAACACAAGAATTTTGCCGTTTGGTAATGGGTTAAGTTGGTAATTTGTTTAAAACGAAATTCAAAGTCGGCAGGACAAGAGTTAAACATTCTGAAACAGCAAAAAAATTTATAGACAGTTCCTTCTTGAAAGGCCGCGGCCATGGCGCAGTGGGTAGCGCAACCTGCCTCTCATTCTGACAAAAATGTCACCCAACAATGGTTTGATATTGTGAACCTATTTGGGGGAGTAGCTGGAGGCTCGGTCAGAGTGTTGTGATAGTACTGGTATGAGAAACAACAGGAATCCATGGTTAGGTGCTCCAGCGGCCGCGATATGACCATAGTAGTTGAAAACGGCGTAAAACCCCAATAAACCATTTCCTTCTGGAAAGGCAACTATCTAGATTCAGGCCATTACCTTATATCGAAGAGATTCTATTCTAGTCAGTATGTGCAATAAAAACAGACTGATTAGCGTCAATACTTTTTAAACTTCCCTGGAGGTCCCTTTTAGTGTGACTGGACACAAATGTTTACACTTGAAGGTGTTTGAATGGCAGATAAAATTCCTCTACGATTCGATGATCGGAATATCATAGAGTGAAATTGTTGACATTACGAGAACAATTATTCAATAAAGGGATTAAAATTCATGGGAAATTTTAGCGACCATGTTTGTCGATTGCCCCCCTATGTAAACGATTAGCTCATTTCAAATATAGATTTAAAACTTTTAAAAGGTTTTGATTAAAAGATTAGAACTACACAATATCAAGGTATCTGTCCCAAACAAAAACAGGATTTTTCATCATTTACACAGAAAGGTTTGGAAAATATTTACTGAAAAGAAGAGCTGATTGACGTCCATATTTAGACCCTTTCCCAAACGACAAAATTTTGGGGTGGTGAAAGTTGAAAACTGCTGCAATTGACAAAATTGATGCTGATAGAGATAAGGTTTGGGTAGAATACAGAGGAGAAAATATTGAGGCAAAAGGAGAAAAATGCTTATTATCTGCATTTACTTCTTTTGACTCAATTTTTTTACCAAGCCTTTTTATACGCCCGAAGGGTCGTATTATGTTATGGTCCCAGTTGTCCGGTCGTCCAGATAGAATTATCTGCCCTTGAATTAAAAAAAATACCTATTTTACTGACAAGCCCCTCTCTGTAGTATATGTGCCGCTCTGCAAATCTCTTGTTCTATCAGGTCTTGTTTTTGAAAGTATCATTATGTAAATATTGTCGGTGGGGAGTCAAAACCTCGTAACTTCAAGCTGTAGTTACGAGGTTTTGACTCCCCACCGACGATATATTGATAGACTATAGCAAAACTAGCTGTTCTTGCAAATCAATTCTTTATGAACATTAACCCTTTCTCAAACGACAAAATTTCAGGGTGCTCCAATTTGAAAGATGCTACAAACCACAAAATTAAGATTGAAAACCATTGGATTGGTGTAAAATACTGCATTGAAAATATTGAGGCAAAAAGGAGAAACTGCTGGTTATCAGCAGTTTCTTCTTTTGTCTTAATGTTTTCACAAGCCTATTCTATTAGGGACGTCAAAATCAGGTCTTGTTTGGGAAAGGGTTAAATACCACAGTTTCAAAAAAACTAAAAGTAATGAGGGAAAGAAGATTTGATAGAGAATTGTAGGCTCCGAAGATCAATTTTCTATCCGGTATTGTCACTTAGCTATTTAACCCTTTCTCAAACAGCAAAATTTTAGGGTGACCCACTTCAAAAACTGCCAAAAATGACAAAGTCGAAGTTATTAAAGATAGAATTTGTGCAAAATATGGCATAGAAAATATTGAGACAAAAGGAGAAACTGCTGGTTACCAGCAGTTTCTTCTTTTGTTTCAATGTTTTCCCAAACCATTTCCATAAGGGACGTCAAAACCAGGTCTTGTTTGGGAAAGGGTTAATGGTAAGGTAGTATAATACGTTTAAAGTTAAACGAGAATAGTCTACGATTGTTTTGGTTTATTTTTAGGTAGAACTACTACCTTTACCTACGTAAAATTAAAGCAAGACAACCGTATCTATTCTCGTTTAATTGTGAATCGATTATAATTTATCCAGTATGATGTTATTTTAGTGTAAGTAAACACACATATCTCAACAAAGCTGTAAAATCGGGAGATTTATAGACCAACTTCAAAGTGAAAGAATCATCTCTTTATGGACCTCATACCAGATAATAGAATACCTTTACAAAATTGTTGAATTTGGAAGAAAGGGACAGAAAATGTGACAATATTTTTTTCCTTAAATGTTTGCCACATATCTCAAGAAAGCTGTAAAATGGGAAGATGTATAGACCAACTTCAAAGTGAGAGAATCATCTCTTTATAGAGTCTGTATCACATAATAAACCTTTACAAAATCTTTAGATTTGAAAGAAAGGGATAGAAAATGGGATGCTATATCAAATCAGTAATATCATTTTCCTCAATGTTTTCTGCATGATCAACTGAGCTGTAAAGTCCGGAGATTTATAGACCAACTTCAAAGTGAAAGAATCATCTTTTTTTAGAGTCTCTATCACATGATAAACCTTTATAAAATTGTTTGAATTGGACAGGAAGGGGTAGACAATGTTTAATACAAGTAATACCTCTATTTCCCTCAATGTTTCCCACATGACAAACAAAGCTTTAGAGTAGGGATATTTATGGACAAACTTTGAAGTGAGAGAATCATCTCTTTATAGATTTCAATTCACATAATAAACCTTTACAAAATTGTTGAATTTGATAGAAAGGTAAATAAAATGTGAAGATTTCGCACCAGTAATATCTCTTTTGCTCTTAATGTTTTCTGCATATTCAACAATTGGTAGATTTATAGACCAATTTTGTGTCGCAAATGATAACACATTTCTTATATGAGGAGCTGATGGAATGAATTACCTATAGAAGCCTGATTGTGCTAATTGAGGTGTCTGTACTGGCATTAAAAATCTTTTTTAAATTTTGAAAATTGAGACACATGCAATATGGCTGATTATGTTTGTAATACAGGAAAAAGGACGACAATAGTTTGAACTGTCTTTTCATTTCTGTAATAATCTCTTTCAAGTCTATTCACTTGCAGTTTTTAAAGTAGGATAAAGTACACATGCATTCATTATATACTGCAACATTTATTTGTTCTGTACTATATATGGCCAAATGCTGAACATGAATTGTCAGATTTGTATTGTTGAAATGATTGAAATGGTCCAGCTAGCTGAGTATTCAACATAGCACCTCTCAATCTAGAAATCGTTTTTTCCGCTTTTGTTCTAATATTTCTTAGGCGATAGTCATTGTCTGTCTCCATTAGATGTGTTGTCTACATAGTAAGATAAGCAGGTATGTCTGTAAAAATAAATTTGGTTTTGTGTTTGCATCAAATGCTAGAAATGCAGGAACACAATTGGATAGATGCACCATCAATGTATAGCTCACGATACATGACCTGACACATCATCTCTAGCTTAAATAAATAGCTAGAGATGCTCTGCTAGGTCATGTATCATGAGCTGTAGTATGACTGAAAAGTTGTAGAATGCTGAGAATTCTGTAAATCACTGAAATTTACTGTTAGAGAACTGTTAGAGAAAGGCTTAATTTTGAGTATAAGCCACTTCAGGCTAACCTTAATTAACCCTTTCCCGAACGACACAATTTTAGGGAGTTCCAATTTGAAAGATGCTGCAGGCAACAAAATGGAGATTATACTTAAGGTGCATTTTGTGTATAATATAGCACAGAAAACATTGAGACAAAAGGAGAAACTGCTGGTTATCAGCAGTTTCTTCTTTTGACTCAACGTTTTTCCAAGCCTATTTTCTTAGGGGCGTCAAAACCAGGTCTCATTTGGGAAAGGGTTAATGTACCTTGCCAATGAGTTTGAACAAGTTAAATTGCCTTTCAAAACAAGGAAAGGGTAACAGAATCGATTAACCACATTTTTTTGTGCGAACTTAGAGAGCCCAATTATATGAAAACAAAGCATTTTGTAAAGGAATATGTTTTCTATTGTTATAAATATAGATTTAACTATTTACTTGCAATCAACAAATAAAAGCTTTTTATTCCGTCTAATTACGGAAAAGAATGGAATTCAATATTTCGACCATGGCAACAAAATATTCGTCCTTTTCAACATTCCTGAATATGAACATCTGTCCTCTTTGGTCCACATTGCATTGTCCATCTTTGACCATTGTTTAGAGGTCCCTAAGTAAAGAAACTTTTGAAATCATTGAGAGAAAAGATGATAATGCTGATAACCACCATATCTTGTTCAATGATGGTTGCCAAAAAGTTGTAACTAATATTTCAGAGCTTCAGATTGTTTCAGAGACCTGTGGGCCACAGCTAGGGCCCACCACGCAGGATTTTGAGGGGTCATTTTTCAAAACAATGGGCCACAGTTAAGCATTCATATCCAAACTTGCTATTGGAGTAAATGACTTATTCGCTGTGAAATCATCACTGTATTGTTATTTGAGTGGATGCATATAAACATTGTTAAAATTAAGAATATTTCACTTCTATAGACTAGTTATAAATTTTGTGTGAGTTAATGATTTGAATTAGCTTTTCCCTAACAATATTTTTTATACTAGTCCAATTTGAAATGAATCAGATATAAATATCATTCTATTTGCTGGAATCAAAAACCCCTAACTCCAGTTTGAATGAATGGTGTCGGGAGATGAAATGGTTTAACAAAAAATAGTATCGAAAGAGCGAGTAGCTAGGCCCTGATGATTTGTCACGTATTCAGCCCTGCGTTCAGTAGACAAACTGTTAGCTAACGTTACCAACAGTCGCAACTTCTTTGACCCAAATTTCACAGAATTGACCGAATATTCCGAATAAAACGGCTAACTGTAAACTAACATTTTGTCGTACTGAACGCAGCCCTGATTTCGTCTGCTTGCAAAATTTTTAATGTCAAATCATTCTGCCGAAAATTCGATGATTATTGACTTATTATCCGCTCGATTTAAAAATGCAGCCGTATGTTCTTTGTATGTGATTTTACCCGTATCTTCCCCTGATTTTCGTTTGAGAAAAGCGTTTTAAACTTGTTTGAGACATCGTCGAACCGATAGTTGAAACAGCCGGAAGTTTTCACTCGAGTTTTCTGGTTACCGATTCGAAACACAAAGCCGGGTACTGTCACAGATTCAGATACTAAAAATAGTAACAAATCGAAGGTGAAGGTTAATGAATCGAAAGTAAAGGTTGCGGAGATCGCTAGAGATTGGCCGACTGCTTGTTTACTGTTTGAAATTTGGGATATGATTGGTTGATCAAGTAAGGTCATTATAATAATCTAAAAATAAGTTTATCGGGTCAATTAGCTTGATATACATGTATAGCAGATTACCGGTGCGTTATGCGAAGGTCAATATTGCTTGAAATCTACTTTTTCATGATCATACTTTCACTGAAATTCGTGCGCCCGGCTGGCGCATCACTACATAATTTCATGCGTCATGTTTTGAAAATATGCGGGATTGGCACGGGCGCACCGTCAATCTGAAGCTCTGATATTTCATTGTATTCATTGTGGCAATTCTTACAAGTTACAACTCTTGAGAAAGGAGATATATTTGAGCTGATACAGACATGCCCTTAACCAAACCCCAAAGTTCAATAAAATATTGAGAAAAAATTCAAAATACTTGACTTTATAGCATTCCAGCCCTTTGAAGTGGTCGTATCTAATTAACTCTCAAGAAAAAAACAATTTATTTATTCTTTTTGAGATATTTTTCCTTTGAAGACTAGAAATACTTTGTGTCACAATCTTGTGAAAATATAGTTGTCTATCTTGGAAAGCTGATAAACTATACTATCTATTTTGACCCTTGTGTCATTGCAAATTCATTCTTGATAGATCTATTCTCTGCCGCCAAAGTAGCCACCTTTTGGCGAGACTTTAAAGTAAGATCTAGCTGTCTCTACATGAAGTTAACTTGTTCTGTGGAAAGTAAAATTCAAATGCTTAGTTTTGTGTCTGTGGTCAACAGGTTATCTGTGTGGGTTTTACTATCCATAGTAGCGAAGGTTGATTGTTTCTGTGAATAGTTCATTTCAGTTCAAGAACTGTTCTAGAATGTTCTAAAATGTTTAATGGCATTTCTAGAATTGTTCCAGAACAGTTCTAAAAGTGCTAAAACAGTTCTAGAAGTGCCATTTAACGTTTTAAAACAGTTTTAGAACTAGCAATGTGTTCTTGAATTTTTTCGCAGGGGTTCTAGTTTGCCCACACAAACAGTGCATTTAGTATGTGTTGGTGTGTGTTCCAGGATGTAGAATTAACCCTTTCCCAAACAAGACCTGGTTTTGACGTCCTTGATGGAAAAGGCTTTGGAAAACATTGAAACAAAAGAAGAAACTGCTGATAACCAGCAGTTTCTCCTTTTGTCTCAATATTTTCTGTGCTATATTGTACACAAATCCCTGCCTTTTTAACATCAATTTTGTCGACCAAAGTCGCTTTGAAATAGGACTGTCCTAGAATTTTGTCGTTTGGGAAAGGGTTAAGAGGGAGTACTGTAACACTATCATCCCAATCTTTGTAAAATTGAAAAACAATAGATGAAAATGAATATGTTCAAATAGATCAGAAGAACAAAAAGGCGACTGAGGAATAATCAAAGATCACCTAAAACAAAGGGTTAATATAAGATTGACATAATCATATTTTGGGGTTGACTTATCTATGCACTTCAGCCTGTATCAGTCTTGGAGATAAAGTATCAACCATTAGTAGATAACAATAAGAGCCAATCAGATTACAAAAGAATCAATGGGGCATTAGATTGTATTAAAGAAAAGGGTGACAGGTCATGCTTGTAATGTTGACTTGGATTGTTTATTAACGCTTTACTATAATCAAAATATTAGGTTTAATATTGTCCACCCAAATTAACCAGGGACAACTTAATTTTCGCGCGCGTAGTCCATTAGTTGAGCGTCTTAACAAAACATTGCCGAAGTGGGGTCATTACATATGCAGATGTCCCGGATTAATCTTGCTGGACAATAAAGTTCTGAAAATAGTATAGGATCTTTTTTGTTGTTATTAGCTCACCTGAGCACGAAGTGCTCAAGGTGAGCTATTGTGGTCGCTCACCGTCCGTCGTCCGTCCGTCTGTCCGTCTGTCCGTCCGTCCGTTCACAATTTCTTCAAACATCTTCTCCTCCTGAACCGTTGGGCCAATTTTGACCAAACTTGGCTGGAATGTTCCTTGGATGCCCTTTTTCAAAACTTGTTCGTTAATTTTTGATTTTCAAAAAAATGTGGGCGTGGCAGGGCGGGGCTTAAAAATCCTAAGAAAATTATTTAAAAATCAACCATTGAGTCAATTTGAACCAAACTTGGCAGGAATGTTCCTTCAGTGACTCGCTTCAAAATTTGTTTTCAAATTTTAAGATTAGGCAAAAAATGTGGGCGTGGCAGGGTGGGGCTTATCAGACTTACTAAGGAAGATAACCAGTCAGTGAAGCCATAAGACTTTTAGTGTTCAAATTACCTCCCTTGGTCCATTTTGATAAACTTGGATTTATCTGATCAATGATCTAGACTTTCCCCAGCTTAAGTAAACAAATGAGGATTTAATCTAGCTGTTATCAGTGTTCTATTATCTTTTCTTTGGATTTATAATCAGACTTGCTTCTATTTTGCAACTTATATTCTCTTTAGCTCTTTACTAAATTATTATGAAATTAATCATTTTGCAATGAAGAAAGAGCCCTATGTTGTTGATTCTTGGGGTTTATATAGGGGTTAAGAGTTCTATCTCTAACATTTTGATCTTTGACTTGGAAAACCTTTTCATCTCAAAACATTTAGCTATGTATTGTGCAAGATACAGTAACAGTATTTTTTCATAGGGATCCATGTTGTTGATTCTTGGGATTTATATGGGGTGAATCCTGTTGAAAATTGGAACCTTCTCATTTATATCACGGGAAAAGGGGCCTGAAAGACAAAACCCTTGTTAGCATTGTACAGGCTACAATATTGGCCAAATGTTCATAAAACTTGGTCAGAATGTTTGTCTAGTCACAGAGATGGACCCTACAGAAAATGGAAATATTCCATTGGATACCACAGGAAAAGGGGCCATAATGACAAAATCTGTGTTGGCAATTTACAGGCTATAATGTTGGCTTAACCCTTTCCCAAACGACAAAAATTCGTGAAACTTGATCAAAATATTTGTCTATTCACAAGGATGAAGCTTATCAACAATCGGAATTTTCCATTTTGATATCATGGGAAAAGGGGCCTTTATGACAAAATCCTTTTTAACACTCTAGAAGCAACAGTTTTGGTTTAATCTTCATAAAACTAAAAAGAATGTTTGTTTTAGTTACAAGGATAAACCCTATAAAAAATGGAATGTTCCAGTCAATATCATGAGTAAAGGGGTCTTAATGAGAAAATCCTTGTTAGCACTCTAGAGACAACAATTTTGGTCTAATCGTCAAGAAACTTGTGTTTGACTAGTCACAATGATGAACTCTGAGGAAAATAGGAATGTTCCATGGGATGCCATGGGAAAAGGGGCCTTAATGACAAAATCCTTGTTAGCGCTATAGAGACAATAATTTTGGCTCAATATTCATGAAATTTAGTCAGATTATTTGTCTAGTCACAAGGATGAAACCTATTGACAATGGGAATGTTCTGTTGGATATCGTGGGAAAAGTGGCCTTAAAGACAAAATCCTTGTTAGCAATGTAGATGATACAATTTTTGTCCAATCTTCATGAAACATGTGCAGAAGGTATGTCTAGTCACAAGGATGAAGACTATTGAGAATTAGAATGTTCTTTTGGATATCATGAGACAAGGTGCAATCATTTCTCACCTTGTGAATCTCAGTTCAGTTCTTTTGGATATCATGAGACAAGGTGCAATCATTTCTCACCTTGTGAATCTCAGTTCAGGTGAGCGATTAAGGACCATCATGGTCCTCTTGTTTGAATAACAGGATGACCATTCCAGTTAACTAATTGGTGAAACACTATAGTTGAAGTTTGACGCCCATGTTTTAAGTGGAAACATCATACCTAGAATAATCTCTCTCACATAATTACTGGTGGTGAACTCGGCCAAAGCAAGGAATGTTTTTTCACGATCAATGTATTCCGTCGATGTTGTTTTAAAATCTCGTAACTACGGCTTCGATAAAGCCGTAGTTACGAGATTTTATAACAACACCGACGGTTTGTCAACACATAACCATGAACCCGGTCTATTTGTAGAACAAATTCATTGTCATAAGAGAAAAATCCATAAAGTCATATTTAAACGCAAAATATATATACCTTGTTGTAGCGAAAAACGTCCCTCGCTTTGACCGAGTTCCCCACCAGTGATAATTATATGTGTTGTATCTCTGTTTCTACTGATGCTATTGTTCTGAAATGTTGCACATCGTCAGTGGGACGACAAAACCTGGGAAATGTAACAACTCGTCACTTTTGAACTTAACCCTTTCCCAAACAAGACCTGGTTTTGACGTCCCTAATAGAAAAGGCTTTGGAAAACATTGAAACAAAAGAAGAAACTGCTGATAACCAGCAGTTTCTTCGTTTGTCTCAATGTTTTCTGTGCTATATTTTACACAAATCATATCTTTAACAACATCCATTTTGTCATTTGTAGCTGTTTTCGAAGTGGATAACTGTAAAATTTTGTTGTTTGGGAAAGGGTTAAATAACCTTGTAAACTTTGCCATGTAAAATGTAAATATTACAGTAAAATTCCTTATTAGGCCTAGAAACACGAGTGTATGCAATAGGGGTTTGTCAAGCAAATAACGCGCATGCGCACAAGCCGTAATTCATTTACCTGTTTCCCTCGAGGGGGCAAGTCGATAACAATTCTATAGTGGGATAATAAGCGTGACGGATTAATCTGCAATTGTGATTCGTTAAATCGAAAAAATGGGCGGACACGATCATTGTTGCGTGTATGGGTGTGATCATAGACGGAATAAACTGTCAAATAATTGTAGATTCTTCACCTTTTCAAAAAAAAAAATCGGCATTAAAATGCGATGGATTCATGCGTCGGGTAGACATAACTTGAGTTTAAAAACACTTACAAATAACGTGAAAGTTTGTGGATGCCACTTTATTTTGGGAAAGCCAGATAGAACTGATAAAAACAATCCTGACTATGTACCAAATAGAAATATACCAAGTATTTTGACGAAGAAAC
Source organism: Fragum sueziense (assembly GCA_963680895.1). Classification (NCBI taxonomy): domain Eukaryota; kingdom Metazoa; phylum Mollusca; class Bivalvia; order Cardiida; family Cardiidae; genus Fragum; species Fragum sueziense. Next base: position 49,268,389 of record OY804606.1, on the reverse strand, counting down.
CCACCAGACAATCTAAAACGAGCAAAAAATCGTCGGAATATACCAAGACTCTAGAAGCGGCCGAACAAAGCTCAACCATAGTTTCTAGAGTTACAAAGAAAAATCGACGACAATTATCACTCTGCGAAATCCCCAGTCCCTCCAATGAGATTGAGATATCTTCCGAAGTAAGTATTATTCATTTATAACTGCATGTATTATGTCCGTCATTCAAAGGCCGAAGAAGATTTTGAGGTACGGAAATAACGAGAAAACTCCACAAAAGAAATCTAGATTGACTCCGTATTGGATTAAAATTTTGGAAAAGAAGATATATAATAGTCTGTTGAAATATTTATATACAAATCAGTTCACCATAAGGATCCTGTTCAAAACTGAATTATCATTTAAGTGCAAATATCGTATGGAAAATACTGCATTCCGCATGATTTCGAAATCTTAAAATACCTTCTCTTCGCATTTTCTCGAGCCAAATCCCACTATTCATCCGTGAGCTATAAAATTTCATAATTAGGCTATAGGCCTAATATATCATATCATCAAAACGGTATCGAAACTTAAGTTGATTTCTGTTCTGGGGTAAAAAAAAACTGACTTTTGTGAACCCATTACCACACAGTGACTCCTTTTGACTCCCCACAAAATAATGGCTTTGGAAAACATCGTGGGAAATGAAGAAATTGCTTGTGACAAGCAATTTCTTCAATTACCACAATGTTTTCTGCATAAATATACCAAAAAATCAAAATTTCATTCACTTCAAATTGTCGTCTGCATCATTTTTGATTTTGGAATAGTCTAAAAATTATGGGTTAAGACACTATTAAATTCAAAATAAAGGCCAAATGAATACGTTCGTTTCCCTTCTTATTCGAAAAACACGGAACCTGATCAGTAAAATTAAAGCTTAAATTGCGCTCCGACTGGGATGTTTAGCATTATTGATCATTATTTGGTTTTGAAATAATGATACCGATGATCTGTCTCACTACCGTATTGCTATTAATTTCGGTTGTTCGATTTTTTTTCCTTCGAATTCCGTTCAATGACAATTTCGTCTGATTTGTCACATATATTTGATTGGTGTCCAAAATTATCATTTTTACAGCTTGATTAAAGGTAAAAGTACATTTCGATTGCCAATATTGATGGGATCATTATTGTCAATACAAAGGGTTTTGCAGATAGGCCTACTGGTATATCACGCGTTTGACAGTCTCGTCGGTACAGTACTTTAATATCGCCTTATCAGTACATCACAATCAACGTTATCGGCTTTTCAACAGCAACAAAAAAACCTGTCATTCCAAAACCCTTTCCTCGCCGATATGTTCCAAAGAAACGTGCCAATGCGAATATTAAATCTCGAGGGAAAAAAAAGAAAGAAAAAAGAAAGCTCGTTAGATCAGGGGCCGGTCGGTCATCAATCAAACCATCTTTTATGAAATTATGAAGCAAATTAAGGGGAAATGCTTACCATCACCGTTTAATTCTTTTGTCAGAATGTTTTCACGAGTCAGGGACAGGCTTAGCAAATATTATGCATAATACCAAGTGGGGTTTATTCATAGTGGCGGATCCAGAGTCGTTTCGGGGGGATCAAATGCCCCACATCCTGTAGTGTAATTTATTCATTTTTTTAAAACTTGTTTAACTATTTCCAAGACAGCAAATATTGAGACTGTTCTGATCGAATACAGTTGAACTCGACATTACTATTACTGACAACAGAAACTGTGTAATAAATACCCAAGATATATATTTGGGGAGAAAGACAACACTGGTTAGCAACTTTTTCCCCTTTGACATTTAAGTTTTCGTAGGCTATTACTTTCGAGGACGTGATAGCCTTGTCTTTGGGAAAGGTAAATGAACCCCTCGGTGGTGCTATTACACTTCATGTTTTACTTTAGAAATCAACAATTTTATAGCCCGTAACTCTTTTTGAAAATTGTGTCAGCCTTCAGTCGTTGGAGAAAGGGTAAAATCTCTCTGCAAAAATCGCCTTTAATGGCAAAAACATCGTAAAAGTTGATTTGATGATTCGTTGTTACAATGTTCTCAATAACGAAATGTCGTTGACTGAATGGTTAAGACTATTATGTTGGAATATGCCAATCGCCGGTGTTATTGCAAAACCTCGTAACTGCAGTTTGATTTAAGCTGTAATAACAAGATTTTAAAATATATATTTGATATAGGAGTCGACATATACCGACTATTCATCCCATCAAAATATATGCGCAGACAAGTGAACGGGCTTCGTGGTCATTATGGGAATATGACAATAGGGATAAAAAAGAAACCGATAGAAATGATGAAGTACATCTATTTATTTTCAATTTTGACCAATTTTGACATCTTGGAGTATAAGTGATTCATCTCGCACACAATTCGATGTATAATCATGCTTAAATGTGTAAATAAACTTAGTTTTTAAACGTGTATTCTACAAACAAAATAGAGCGATAATTTACCGGGAGTAAATAGTGCCCCCTCAAGAACACTGGAAGTACATTTTTAATTTTCTTTGTGAAGAGTTTCGCAAGGGGAATAACTCTTTGACAAACCTCTATTGGTCTAAATAAAGACATCAAACACAAGTTTCCTACTCATAAATTCATAGTTACCTTCATGTTACAATGTGAACAGAAATTGGTGATAAATTATTAATACAAACTAAGCTCTGCCTTTTTGCAATATCAGCCAGGAAAATGACTCCCTAGTCATTTAACCAATCCTATGGTTTCTAGCTTCAAGTAGCTTGAGTATTTGTAGAAAATGTGAGGTATTCATGATGCAATCTTGTAAATACAGTACCTAGTGCAAGTGTGCAATATTGCTCACTTTTGAGCCAGGTAGCCTCTATGTTGTATTGAGGTGTATATCTGGAGAACAGTACTTGTTCTCTAGACTGAATAGGTTTTGCGTGTAATTTACCGTATATCTCAATGTCTGCTAGATCTATTGCTTCAGGGTTGTATAAAAATGCCCATGATAAAGTCCCATAACTCTGACATACATGGAGACTCAGATGTTATAATGCCCCTCCCCCAACAGAATTGATTTATGTAGGCGTCTTTTAATTTGTTGACTTAAAATTGTATGTCACATCATTCAATTTCTTAATGACAAAATCCTCCCTTATTGAGATGAAAAAAAGTAGACAACAAATAGCGTTGGACGACATATTCCATTTTATAAACAGTTTTTTTTTTCCAAAAAATCTGTGTTGTGATAAAAAATGAAAAGTTTTTAAATTTGTAAAAAATGACAGGACAGTACTATGAATACAAATCCATTAACCTGATAGTGTAAGATGGACTTATTTACATTCTCATGTATTATCTAATTTACATTTAAAGGTCTTTCAAGAGCTTAAAATCATGTAAATTACACTCAATATACACATTATTTGAATTTCATGACTTAAGCAATCTGTTTTAATATCGTTTATCCAATAAATGAACAAGGCCTTCGATGGAGACCATCCGACAAATTGAGGCAATTGAAAAGAAAAAGTTTCGCAGAGCATTATGACTTGTATGTTCATTTGTAAGAAAAGTTAAAGCTTTTTGTCAAATATATGTGAGACATCATCTTGGTCAGGTTGAGCTTCAAACCCATGCAGATGATATCCCTGGATTGATAGTATCTGAAGATACCAACTGAGCATATTGCTGCTTTTCAACAAAAAACTCGTAACTGCAAGCTGCAGTTACAAGGTTTTTGTTGAAAAGGGACATTGTATTGGGCTTGATATTCAAATAAGGAAAGTGTCAAAGATGAAGCCTAATAAAATCCCATAAACTATGTGACTTATCTATTGATTCACTCTGTTTCATGAATTATTTTAACCCCCTGTAAAGGTAGTGGATTATCATGAACTATTAACTCAAGTTCATGAACTAATCAGGACATTGTCTTTCATACGTTACTAAGGGCCTGGATTTTGTGCAGACTGTTCAAGCACTTGACCTTCTTACCCAGGAGTGGCTTGTTCAATTCCACAACTCCACTCTTTCAAATATTAGACTTCAGCTTGATCTAGGTGGCCTGCACCTCTCTGTCCCATTATTTGTCCAAAGTGTAAAAAAAAAACCGGTTGAGTGGGATTTATGACTTGATTTAAAAGCTTCTCAGTCCTTATGGCAATGTTAACTTCATTATCAGACTCTATAATGCATTGTGCGTATATTTCATATCAACTCCCCCTGCGAAAAGTTCATCTACGTTCAAGAACTGTTCTTGAATGTTCTAGAACATTGAATGGTACTTCTAGAACAGTTCTAGAAGTGCCATTTAACGTTCTAGAACATTCTAGAACAGTTCTTGAACTTGAATTAACTTTTTCGCAGGGGTCATCTCAATCGCTCTGTCTTGTCATGTATGAAAAAAGCCATGAATAATATTGATGAATGAAATGGTCTGAATTGTAGATATTTTTTAGATATGGACCTATCAAGTTTTTGTAAGGCCTTTCCACCATATTCTATAGTTTGTGTCACTTTTAATCCATTAATAAATCAAATATATTGATCATCAATAGATTCACAAAACATGGCCAGTGTACGTGGTCCCACACATTTGACAGATGAAAAGATTGAACCCTCTATCAAACAAATTCTGATTTCGATGTCCAAATCTGGGAACAAACAAGAAAATCAGGAGGGAAAGAACAGAAGAATAGCATGTACACAGAAACTTTATGATATATGAAAGCAAAAAACTGAAAATAACAACAACACACAACCAAAAACCTAACACAAGCAGTACTGTACCACACATTCTAAAACAAATTTAAATTTATTTTCTTGCTAGAGCGATGGCTTTTAAACACTAAGTCAGATTTTTTCGTGCAACATCATTAACATTTGTTACAGTTCCGAAAATAATTTGTTCTAAAGGCTATCGAAATTGGTGAAAGTAGGATCAGCTTGTATGACTGCAAGTATAATTCTACATTCAATCATTCTGTGGGTCATTCAATCTGATCAAATCATTTCAAGTTTAAAGGATTATTCCTAAATAGAATTATTGACATCATTTTTGTGCCGAGTGTGAAATTCATAAAAATATCATTAATCATTAGATAGAGGTCATATATTAAATATGTCAATAGATGCTATTGATGAAAATATTCCTCTTATAGAACATGTCAGGCCTAGCCTACTTGACTGACTCCATTTAGGATTGTACATCTACCAATTATGACAACTACATGTATTTAGGGGTGGATTGGATAATTACAAAGGCTTTCCCATATTATCGTGTCACCCATACTTAAAGGGTCATCCAGTTTTGGGCTTATGAGACAGTTTCTCCCGAATGCACTGTACCTCCCAGGTTCAATCCACGCCTGGAGTAATCATCCTTTCTGATAATCAAAGTACTGAAAGTACTGTTGAGAATCAAATTTGTTGATAATATAGGCCTGTCCAGAAGTAGAGTACTTTGATTAGGTACTTTGATTATCCATTTGAATACTTGAATACTTTTATTCCATGCTGGAGTTGTTGTATTCAATATCTACATGTATAACTTCAGACTTACATATTGAACATTCGAATGACTGTTACCTCATTAATCTTTGCTTTTGATAGAACTATATATAGTGAGGAGGACCGGAAGAAGTTGTGTGGTATGCAGAGAATGGTAAAGTGCAGAGAGAGGTGGCTGCATAGAGAAGCTTCCCCAAAAAGTATCTCCCACCAATGGTTTGATACTAATCTGGTTACCTATGAAGGATAGTAGCTTGACTTTATGTGCTCCAGCCGCCTTGATATGACCATAGCAGTTGAAAGTGGTTTTAACACCAATCAATCAATCAATCAGTCAATCAAAAACTCCATCCAATCAACACCCCAGTTATGATGACATATTCATTGGTATTATTAAGGTTGAAAAATAATTATTAAGGTTGAAAAAATAAAGATTTATATTTGTAGAAAAATAATGAATTGGTTGTCATAGAAATTCCACCCCTGCAAAAAGTTCATTTAAGTTCAAGAACTGTTCTAGAATGTTCTAGAACCTTAAATGGCACTTCTAGAACTGTTCTAGGACTAGAACAGTTCTAGAAGTGCCATTCAACTTTCTAGAACGTTTTAGAACAGTTTTAACAGTTCTAGAAGTGCCATTTAACTTTCAATAACAGTTCTATAACTAGAAATGCATTCTTGAACTTTTTTCGCAGAGGCAACCCTAAGAGCATTCTACAGAACTGATACTGTATTGAAAAGTTATGTGATTGTGAACTTAACTTGGTGAAGCCAACTGAAAAAGAATTACGAAAAGAAAGGAATCTTGTTGGAATAATATACAAGCCCAATATTGCACTATTTAAGACTCAAAAAGTCCTGTGCAAATAAATGTGACAAAAGAATTACAGTCATTTGAATATTTATCCAATTCTTAACCCTTTCCTAACAATGCCTTGTGTATTACATCCTTAGAAGATGAAAAGCAATTTTATAAAGCTTATTACAATTAAAAGAAAAATGCTGATAAGCAACATTCTCTAATTTCCACTTATGATTTTTTTCTGTCCTATATTCTACATGATATCTATTTATTTCAACATCTATTTTAATGTCTTCATGCATTTCTTTTTGAATAGCCCCCTCCTAACAATTTATTGTTTAGGAAAGAGTTAATTTTCCTATAGTCTATTGTGATAAAGTGAAAGGCCTCCGTTTATGGGTAAATTGTCGTTTCTGATAATTAAAATACCATTTCATTTATAGTCCTGCTGTGAATTGTCTGTTATTTAGTTTTGAAGTGTTAAAATATTGAAATTTTTAGACCAATACCCTTATTTTGCCACTAAAATGATACCCCTTCTTTAAAGTGACATTTCAGAATTATTTTTACATAATTTTTACTTTTATTCTATCTGAAAGAGCATGTTTTCTTATGAATATTCTGAAAATTTCAAACCAAAATATTGAACCATTTACGAGAAATATATATTTTTGTGCTAAAATAAAAGAAATTGTTGTGGACAACAGTTCAGATTTATATAGAATTTGTCATTTCTGCCTCAACTTTGAAGGCGTATTTTTCGCTTATGAATTACAACTTCAAAAAACTTATAGCATTTCTATACATTAGAATAAACAATCTTTGCATCAAGACATTCTTTCAAAAAATGATACAAATGTGAAATGTCACTTTAAACGAAGACCAAATGGACTGTCTACCTCCCATTTTCTATGGTTCCTGTGTAATACTAAATGATAATTCTCAACAATTTCAAACTGATATTCTTAATCAAGCTTTAAATTGATGTCAAATAATTAAAAGGTTTTTAAAAAGTGACTTTAGACATAAGATGCAGTCGAATTAGTCTGAAATTTTGCAAGAAGAGATGCACAAATTGGATCACTTCTGCGAGCAAAGAAAGGTAATGACTGTGACTAGATTATCATACATTATATTGTAGCCACCTTCAACTGAACTGTTAATTGAAAAACATACATCACTAGGGTTAAACAAGATTTTCGTGATTCTTGAATTTGAAATAATTATAAATAAAGACTGTTTTGTGCATGAGAGTACAGGCGTTGCTATTTGTAAACCCTTTCCCAAACAAGACCTGGTTTTGACGCCCTTAAAAGATGAGGCATGGAAAAACATTGAGACAAAAGAAGAAAGTGCTGATAATCAGCACTTTCCCCTTTTGCCTCAATATTTTCTGTGGTAAATCATGGACAAATTCCTTTCTTTATCAACATCCATTTTGTGGTCTGCAGCAGCTTTAAATTTAGACGACCCTAGGTTTTTGCCATTTGGGAAAGGGTTAACTTATTCAAATCAATCACCAAAATAAAATCAACTTGTAGATATCTAAATCAGGCATGACAGCTTCATTAGATTCAACAATTAGGTAATTTCACTGCAATTGGTTCAAGTGCATTGGACTTGAATGGCAATCTAATACTGTTAATTGATATAAAATAGAGATGAAAAAATGTGCATTTGCTCAAAATATCAAATCAATTATGAGAGAAATTGATGGTCAGTCCTTTTTAAATGTCTTTTCTTTCCATTATGGAAATTGTATTTCCAACAATTTCAGGTTTTGAAATTTCTTGTAGTAAATATAAATAAATGAAAAAGCTGATTGTAACATAGCTTAATATGCATTCATGACCGAAACATTAGCTTGCATTTCTTTTGAATTCTTGAATGTTTTCTTTACTGTCTTAAATGGAATTTTTACATTTGTTTTGTTGTCTATGACAACTTTGAATATATGAAACTGCATAGTTATGTACATAATTTTGTCTGTTCTGAAAGGGCATTTAGCAATCCATTTATGATGTAATTCATAATGAAATATTGTTGAACTCCTTGTCTTAAATTTTGACACCATTTACGAATGCCCCGTGCAGAAAATATAGATTTGAAATTTTAATCTACAGAGTACATGATTTGACGTTCATTTATCGACTTACAACCATTGTTTATAAAGGACAGAATTTTTCCAATAGTCGGTTCAATAAAACCACCCTTTTTGGCTAAAATAAGTTTGTACTTCAGTGCAACTGCATCAAAAATCATAAATGGTTATGGTAATCTTATGTCTGATAAGCCACAACTTTATGCTATACTACTCAGGTTAGAAATCATTGAAGGAACAAAAGTATATGCTGATGACTTCCGAAACTTTCTATTGTAATGATGTCAAAACCAGATATCCTGATAGCCTACTAAAATGTTACAACATATCGTCGCTTTCCTACGAAAACCTCGTATCTGCAGCTTAAAACAAGCTGCAGATACGAGGTTTTCGTAGAAAAGCATCGATATCTTCTTATTGTCTTTGAGTGCCTCTGGACATTTTCGCCCAGCTTCTTGTTTGACATTTATCTTTTAGATTGGATGTATAAATTAATTTATGTTTTTCCTCCATGAGTTGAGTACAAATTCTAAAAAAAATCTTTCTGTTACTATGTCCAAAGTTAAAGGTCAAACTAATTCACAGATAGTGCTAAGTTGTTCTTGGATAGAAACCACACTTACAGTACACAGGCTTCTCCCCATAATAATTTGAAGCTGTAGTGGCAGTGTCGTTGGAAGCTTAGAATGCAGTGTCAATGCACTGGTAATTACTTGTTTTACATAATGAAAAAGTCAACATGGCCATCCACTAAAAAAAATCATTAAGTTATAGGAGAAGTCAATGTCAGAATAATTGATACATTTTATCAAAGTGTTGGAAGATTAAGATCTACATATATTTGATTTGATTACAAAAAAGCGGCATCTAATACATACAGCAAAGGGTCCAGAGTTTTAATTATCGGATTTTACGGACGGGTTGGTCCAGTTTGAATTATAATGAGACTGAATAAGGTACCCATATTGGGGTGATAAGTGTAAGCTGCTGAAAAAGTTTTTAAATTCACTCTTTCTCGACGAAACTTTTTTGGATTGATCCAAATAGGATATTTCAAACAATTAGAATACAATATTGTTACTAAATGTTAAAGATTTGAGACATTAAGCATGGAAAGCGTTTAGATGCACTTACTAATATGATATGTCATTATTTTCTTCTCTTGCAACGCTTTCTTAATTCTTCAAAGGAGATGTCAAAACCAGCTGGACTTGTTAACTAATTAGGAAAAGATCTAATTTTATGATAATAGTAGTTTGGGCTCATTTGACATACAATGAATTATATGCTAATGAATAGATGAAACTTTGTAAGAAAACATAAGGGGAGCAGGAGACAATGCTGATGCGCGATGACCAGCACAAAATTCTCCATTCCCTTAAATGGTTTTTGGAATTGTAAAAAAAAATGAAATATACTTTTCCTGTGTTACAATATGGCAATACAAAAAGAATGAGCAGACTGGAAATTTAGAAAGTCACTTGGAATTTTACTGTTATGGAAAAATTGATATTGTGCTTCAATTCTAAATATTTTAGCTGTATTTTATGGGTTTTGGAGTATAGGTATAAAGATATACTAATAATATCAAGGGTTTAAAAGTAAAAGTGTTTTCGTCACAGATTTTTTACAATGGACACTACATATGAAAGATCGTAAAGATTTTCACGATAATGAACAAAAGTATGTTCGATACAAAATAACAATACAACGAAGCAACGGAATATTTCTGTGTTTGTGTGTGTATGAATATATATGAATGTATTATGAATATATATGAAATAAACATTGTGTATTAATAAATAAAAGGAGTGAAAAACGAAAAGCGGTGCAGGCGCAGAAAATAAAGTTATTAATCCTTTACCAAATAAGACCAGTCATGGTTTTTGTCGTTTCTTAGTAAATGCTTAAAACATTGAGGCAAAAGAAGAAAATGCTGTTTACCAGCATTTTCTTCTTTGACCTAAATATTTTCTTATCTGCATTATACACGATTTGTCTCTTTATAAACATCCATTTTGTAATCTGTAGTAATGAAAACTATTAAAAAAAATGTTGTTTGGGAAAGTGTTAGGATTATTTATGGTTTGATAATACATATACATGGGATTAATAATGTCTGAGGTTTAATCTGTTTTGAGCTGTGTGAAGTTTTAAATTTTGATTTTTAAATGTTTTTAAAAAACTTTATTTGAAAGAGAGGAAGGAATTTATTTAATGTTTACTTTTTTCTGGATTTTTGTGAACTTTATCAATGAAAAGTAGAACATTATTAAGAAATTTGTATTTAAAGGAATTTAAGAATCAAGAACAAGTTAAAAACAAGATGTGTTTATGAAATACCAATGCCCCTGAAATGGCCAATGTTAACTTTTTTGGCAGACAGACGGACGGACAAACAGACAGACACAAGTAGAATGATATATGCCCTGATCTTTTGATACAGGGTATAAAAAGGTTTACTTTGAATTTTGATTAGAATTAAGTTTCTTTATTGGAAAAGAATTAATTGCAGAAGTCTTTCCTTTTTGTATTTTTTTTTTTTTAAATCTCTTAAAAATTATAAACATGTTCAGTCCCATATCAATTTTTATCTGCTCCTCCTTTGAATTTGGATCCGTCTATTAATGAGGGATTAAATTACTGATGGAAAAGTAATTGAAATTCTATCTTTCAGAAAAAGTTAATAAGTATTGTATTTTCCCTTTTCTCAAGCAATCCTTAAATGCTTTAATGTGTCTATCATGAAATTCTAGAAAAACAATGATTAAAAAAACCCTGAAAATGCTGAGGTATATATTTGTCAACTACTCTCATTTCTTTCTATGATATTATAGCATCATCTTTGAAATTGGACCAGTATAGGAATTTGTCTTTTGGCAAAGGGCTAATTTTAAAAATGTGAGAGTCAAGAGAACAATATGTGAAATATTGAATTATTTCAACGATTTTTATCTACCTACTTTAGAATCTGTACTCACTTTAAGTGCAGTTATTTAGATAGTCAAATAACTCTGCCGACAAGTTCAAAGAACTTGAGAATTGGATTTTACATTTGGATTTATGAACATGTTCTTTTAAAATATTTGTAGCAAAATCTTTTATATGTTTTCCTACTCTGTACAGTGATAACTTAATGATCAATTCAATAACATGTCTATTTGAAATTTTGTTTTATAAGGAATAATGGTTTAGATTATTATAACAGTAACTTATGGACAAAAAGAGTTACAAATTGTTGCTCCTATTCTGTTAGCTAAACAAACAGGATTATTTATTTGGAATATTAAAGTGCTATCTTTGTGGAACAAAAGTGTGTCAAAAAATCTGGTTCTGGATTATAATAAGTGGTGCATTATGTCATGGAATTACAATATTTGAGATTTTGAGAATATTTGGAATATAAACTATATGGTTACCACGGCAACTGTACATGGGTAAAAGTGCTAGTCTCATCTGTGGAAGGTAGGTCACAAATTTTGTTTCAAATTCATTTTTATGAATTCAAAAAAAAAAAAAAAAAAAAAAAAAAAAATGAAATAAAATAAATAACATAAAAAGTTCAAATTGAAAATATTATAAACCCATATTGTTTATGCAGTGACAGCATTATATACTTTTGTCCATCACTTCATTCCTTAGGTAATTAGAAAGCATGATATTGCTACTTATTCATGTGGGACTACCTACCCAGCCACAAATTCAGTATCTTTAAAGTATATTAAAAGTACAAATAAAGTCCTCTGTTGGAGTATAAGTGAGGTACAATAGAAGCACATACTTCTTCTGTACTTTAGCTTTTTATCAGAAATGTACATATTTAAATATACAGCTAAAGTTCTATTAAAGCGCGTCTGAAATATGCTAATTATGCTTCAAATGTACTCCGAAGTACAACTAAAGTCCCATACTTCTTTTGAAGCGCGTCTGAAATATGCTAATTAGGCAGAAGTACCACTAAAGTACACACCCTGAAGTACATTTGAAGCATATCATAGAAGCTTCACAGGAAGTACTACTGAAGTACATTCAAAGCATATTTTTCATCAGTGCTCAAGATGGAGCTTCAAAGATGCTTCAACATATGATGTACAACAAATGATTGCAATATGTGGGTGGGGAATGGTAAAAAATAGAACTTTTAAAATTTGTAAAATTTAGTCAGAAGAACACTCACCAAAGTTGCCTTAGATCTCTACTTGGTCTTTCCATTAAGTGAGTCCCTTAATATAATAATAATCCATAAGTGTGAAGTTGGAAATTCTACTCATAAACATTTTCTTTCAAAAAAATGTCAGACAAGTAAAATTCCCTCCAAATTTCTAAAGAGGAAGTGACCTCATATATAGACTGGAACTGGACTGAAATTAGACTGGGAGTATTCTTAGGTACAGTTAAAGTACTTGGTACTTCTAAAGAAGTCCCACCTACAGTGAGTTAAGTTTCTGAAGTACATTTAAAGTACTTGGTACTTCTTAAGAAGTCCCATATATAATAATTTAAGTTTCTGAAGTACATTTAAAGCACTTGGTACTTCTTAAAAAGTCCCATATATAATAATTTAAGTTTATGAAGTACATTTAAAGTACTTGGTACTTCTTAAGAAGTCCCATATACAATAATTTAAGTTTCTGAAGTACATTTAAAGTACTTGGTACTTCTGAAGAAGTTCCCATTGAGCAGCTCACTTGAAGTCCCTGAGCTTAAACAGTAGTATATTTCGGAAGCCTAATTGAAGCCTCTGGGACTTCAGGTGAAGCAGACCTTCATGACTTGAAGTACTTTATAAGTATATGAGAGGTACATTTGAAGCACAGAGACTTATCTGAAGTCTCTGCTTCTTTTGTGGCGGGGTATGTAGGGGATACCATTGCCAATACCCTCTTATTGAAACAGGTATAATTATAGCATAAATTGTGACCAAGAAATTATTAAATTGACAGTTCATGAAAAACATTTGGCATTTGAAAGCTTTTTTCTGCCAGTTCATGAACCTACCATTAGGGATACTATGAACTACAAAGGATCAAGGTCTGATAATGCTATGATACATATAAAGAGAAAAACATCTTTTCAATCAAACTCAGAAAAAATATTGCAACATTCTAGCACTAGCAATAACCGGCATATTGGTTGTATTGACAGATCAGATGGATGTAATCTCAAGTTTGTGTAAGTGATTCTGTACAGCTACCCCACCCACTTGATTCAGTCAAATTACCCCACCCACTTACTAATGGTGAACATTCTAATTTACTGAGGAATTAACACGTCACCAGATGAGGGGTAAAAAACTAACCTCCCAAGCCACACCTACTTCAAGGACCAGTCACTGCAGCTCCTACAAAATTTACAAAATAGATTAAAAAACAGTAAAATTTGATGATGGAACTTTTGTTTCCATTGAGAATGACCCTGCTTATTTCTGCATTCATCAAATTTATTCAGAAGACTCCCAAGTCTGAAATTTTAATTTTTCCATCTGACAGAGCTCTTGTGTTTGTCAAGAGATATTCATGAGTGTAATGAGTCTTTTGATTGGTCAATGTATTAGTCCATGGGCCCATAACCGAAACCCTCCCCCCTAGTGGGATTTTTGAAGACCTATATTTTCTTGAAGCTTATGATGTATAGTAATGAATTCAGGTTGTTGTTCAATTTAAAAGTGCTGGATAAGCAAATGGCGGGCTCGTTACCATGGCAACCGTCCATTTTTCTACAATCCAGCGCTTGGATCAATTAATTGCAAATAAAATTACTTATTTTTGTCATAAATCCTTCAAAATAGTTTTAAATTATTACCAAGATATTTCTCTCACAATATAGATATTTTTTAGAAAATTTGCTAATTTGCATATTCATGAATATTAATGAGAAAGTAAGAAAATGTGTTTAATTTGCTAAAATCAAGACTTTACTAGTGAATTTAAACATCCCTACCAGGTAGGATTTTTGAAGATCTATATTTTCTTGAAGCTTATGATGTATTTTAATACATCCACATTGTTATTTGATTTAAAAATGCTGGATAAGCAAGTAATTATCTTGTAACCATGGTAACCACCCATTTTCATTCGTTCCGGTGCTTGGATCAATTAATTGCAATAAAATTACTTATTTTGGTCAGAAAACATTGAGGCTAGTTTTAAAATGTTGTCATTACATTTCTTTCACAACCAAAAGATTTTTCAGAAATTTTGCTAATTTGCATATTCATGAATATTAATGAGATTGTGGAAAATATGTGTTTAATTTGCAAAAAGACGACTTAACTAGTTTCCTAGTGAATAGAATCCCTTCCCACCATGTGGGATTTTTTAAGACCTATATTTTCTTGAAGCGCAGGAAACATTAATGAATTCAGGTTCTTGTTTGATTTAAAAGTGCTGGATAAGAAAATGGTAGGCCTGTTACCATGGCAACTGCTCATTTTCCTACGTTTCAGTACTTGGATCAATTAATTGCAATAAAATATGTTAAAATACTTATTTAAGATATATACTTATTTTGGTAATAAAACATGAGACTAGTTTTAAAATTTTAAATAGACATTTTTCTTGAAATCATTTTTATTTAGCTAATTTGCATATTCATGAATATTAATGAGAAAGTAGAAATATGTGTTTAATTAACTAAAACAAGACTTTTCTGTGGAATAAATATGCTGAGGCGATACGTTTTTATAATGCTTAATGTTTCAAATGAATAAGAACACTAATAGATCAATAATAAGTTCATAAACCATTCATCAGCTACACAGAACAAGCAAATACGGGCTTATTCGCATTCACAATTATTTGCATACTTTTCTCTAAATGGAAAATAAATTCCCAAATATTCTCTAATAATGTTAATGACTTTCATTTGTGCACCTTTTTTCCCTAAATTGTTCACTTGTTGTGTTTGAAAACTAAAATTTCATGATTTATCCATTAAAAGGGAGAATCTTAACAATATATGCTCTGAAAAATTACCGTATAAATGGCAATAAAATTCCATTTAGCGCAAATGACATGCTGAACACTTTAACCTGCTTTCTTTGATTTTTTTCTATGTGAAATACAGTTTTCTTTTACACAAGAAACTTTATTTTGTAAAAGTTAAGTACTAAAAAGCGTTTTAATAATGAATTCCCATTGGAGTACATGTATGGTCACCTTTGATTTATGCCATTTTTGCCTTGTAATGCATGCTTTTTTACATGTTACTCCAAGTTTAAACTTAACAATACTATTGGAGACATGCTGTGCAGTAGAGAAATCTTCCCAACCACTTCTATTGATTGGAATGCTATGTTACAGGAACACAGTTTACCAAATATATTCTAATAAGCGATAGTTGAAACTGGTCAATTTCATATTTGCACTGTCATGTGCATTAATTGATGATTTAAAATTGCCTATAATATCAACTGAATTATTCATTTCTTTATCAAATTGCATTTATAATTCAGAATACTTATATGTGATAATATAAACAGTTATAAATTGTACATATGTACCTTATTGGTTGGATACCAGTACTTCGAAGACACTTGATTTGTGAGGAATCCTCGTATTCGTGTAACAAAATGTTGTTTTGAAAGATTTAGTTTAAATAGCAAACACAATTTCTGTTGATTATGATGAGAGGGAAGCACATCATATTCCAACTTCTAGTGTTGTAATATGTCGCTTGCCGAAGATTTGAAATCCTTCGTTTTGTTATCAGTTTTTAGATATGCTCGTGCATTTCTTAATTCATTTCAAACATCTCCACCACAAATTAGTTTTTGGAATTCTGACTTTTGTGGAAGACAACAAGCTAACCTCAGGATGGGGTAAAATCCATAAACCATAAGGGCTAGCTATGAATAACACATATAAGCAATTTCCAATCAACCAAGGAATCCGCAATTTATATATGTCATTATATGTGCACAAACTTGTCTAAATATACGGTTATTAGAAAGCCTTTTCACAAAAAAAGGGAGAGCCTGCTATGGTTCGACACTTGTATTGATGAGTTTACTGGTCTTCTGTACCATCTTATTCTCAAGTAAAATATCGTGGTGGGGGTGGGGGGAGGGGGGGGGGGGGGGGCAGGGGTTATAACGCGACAGAGAAACTTAAGAAGATGATGCTCGGTCTGAAGGCAAAGTTGCTACCACTGTCGATGGTATGTGTCATAAATTCACAGATCTGATATAACTTGCTGAGCGAATTAAAGTAAGAAATTGTCCATGCATTATCTTTTTCAAGATATTGCTTGGTCGCAGAAGGATGCACAAACTTACAGACTGTTGGGTCTAAAATTCCAAAGAGTACATGTTGCATCCTCATGAACGAAAAAAAAGTCCATGGGCCTGTTTCATCAAAACATTTAAGTCGTATTTTTGACTTACCGACGACTTACGACAAGTTTAGGGTAAGAAAAGTGTATCGCCATTCTATCAAAAGCTGGGTTATGCGATTGTTGTTTTAAGCGAGCTTTAAGACATTGGTAAGTCAAAAATACGACTTAAATGTTTTGATGAAACAGGCCCCAGAGTCCTAGGTACGTTGGTATGGAATCCCAATGGCCAAGAAAATTATTCAATGTTTTAAGACTTTACAGACAAGGTTCAGTATTTTATGTTTTGGGACAATTGAGGGTTGCAATAAAATATTTTGTTGGACATATTACCCAAGAAAGGTACAATTAACGAAGAATACTATGCCAAGTTGCTAGACAATCTGAAGCAGACCATACGTGAGAAACGTAGCGGCAAACGCTCAAAATGTGACCGCTGCTTGCAACTGAAAATTACATTAGTACACAATTGCCAAAGTACAATGGATGCTGTCGAGAAAAATGGGTATCAATTTAGATCACACCCTTCCTATCCACATGACCTTATTGCTGTCGACTTCTTTCCTAAAAATGACACGAATGGTTGCAATTTTAAGTCTCATGAAAGAAGTTATTGATGCAGTTTAGTTGTGGTTCTTTGGAAAGATCTCGGACTTCTTTACTTCTGGACTGATGTCACTTGACCACCTTTAACGTTGATTAATTTGAGTTTAACTTCTTTTTCAACTGCTATGGTCATATCGTTTGGTCAAAGCGCATAGGCCTGGGTGGAAAGTATTTCAAGAGAAAAGATGTCGATCTAAACATAAAAAGTTAGGTCAGTTATTCATTGATCCATGCTCGTATTTGAACATTTAGGCAGATTACATAAAATACATAATATTGTATTGTATTATATGTCATGTAAATTAACAGTGAAGAAGCCATTTTTAGCATGGCAAAAGTGTTGATATTGGTGTTTTGTATTAAACATATCCACCCCACAAAAAGAGCTTAAACGCTTTATGACCAAAATAAGCCTTAATGTCTTTATAGTTTATACCCTCTATAACACCTATTATCCAAAGCGTCCCTTGTCCATGTAAGACTTAAAACCTTCATGCAAAAAGATACCAATGATGTACTCCAATGTGGACTCATTATCAAAGAATCGGGTACATGGTTTCTGTCAAAGAGGGAAAATGCTTATCTCTCCCAGAAAATAATCAATTTGGATTTTCTTCAGTACTTAATTTATTGGATTGGGCATTTATTACCATTTATACGGTAATTAGGACCGTTTTGGAAATATATATTTTCAAGGTTATGTCATTTTTTTACTTGTTGAATCATGTAGTTTTAATAAGAAGTTGAAATTCATTTGAAAAGACAATATTAACACGGCCGCTTATCTACTAAATCACAACATTTTGTTGTGTATGAAAAAAAGTTTAGAGGATATCCGGTTGGCAATTAGAGGAGCCGACAAATCGGCGGGTGAAAGGTGAGTCTCGTCTTTTAATCGAAATGTTCTTGTTTCTAGCTCGAAAATCAAAAATCGGAGAATGTCATACAACCCTTTATTCATTTTCACATATTTGTGAGCCCCATCCAAACCCCGATTCCCAGAGATTGAAAGGGAATTCATTTTCTTCCGTTGCAAGGGTAGCCCCAATATTGACATTTCGTCAATCCTGATGAGGGTTTGTCCACTTTCTGAGGATGAATGGCCCAAAACATGTGTGTATTATAAAATAGTTGTATGTAAATTACATCGTGCAAACAATATTTTAATAACTTACTGTCGATCTTTGAAGAAAATCAGTTTTTCCGGTCAGTTTGTGCGTTAGATGATAGGTTGTGAGTAAGAGGATATGTTGTGATTTAGAAGACAGAATGCATTCATCGCATTCAATACCATTTGTCATTGTTTATATGCGAATTAAGCCAAACCGAAATACTCTCATTACTAGACTAGTCTTGTCCAAAGATTAAATCCTTATTTCGCTTAAGAATCACTGTGTCATTTTTATTTGACAGAGTACGTGTGTGTGTGTGTGTATTTGTAGTATTATAAGGTCCCTCCCTGCTCAAAGCAGATAGCGTGCGGACCCCAGAATGCAACCCTACATTCCGTTAAATTTTATTATTTTTTTTTCCAAAAGGGTTGATTTTTTTTCCGGAGATTGATCTTTCTTCTTCTTTTACCCAAAATAGTTAAATTTTTAAGCCAAATAGACGGGCACATTATGCTAATTCAGCCTCGCTTTGTACACATCATCGCAGTTTGTTTTGTTACAGAAGTCGGAGTTTGTCCTTATTCCGTTTTGCTTATTGCCTGTATTGGTCTTTTTCATGGTGTTTGTTTCTCTCTCTCTCTCTCTCTGATAAGCCTTTGGTGTGGTGAAAATAGAAAATTAATGATAGTTCTTTTTTATCGGATCATCATGATTATGTGAACGTGTATGCTGTTTGATTACATTGCTAGCAGTTCATTGTGATATGATATAGAAAAACCATTTTTACACACCAGTTATAAGTATCATATTACATTATCTCATCTAAATGAATGTAAGGTTCTTATGCATAGATTTATGACAATGTTTGATACATTCACTATCATTTGTGTTTCTTTCTGTCTGTCTGTACTCTTTGCGTCTTCATGTTAACTTTTAAACTATTCAAAGTAAATACTGTGCAATAGTCCAACCATTTTTGTATGCTCTAAAGTAGAATCTAGCCTCTTTAAAATATAATGCGTAAGAAGTGGAAAAACCGGAGACAATAAAGACGTGTCAAAAATACAGGTCTGTAAATCTTGTTTATCCATAGATCTTCTTGTTTATTGATTCAATATGTTTAATATTAAGTCATCAATCATATAGGCCTACAAGTTGCTGATTAACAGTAATCTCTTCTTTTGTGTCAATACTTTACAATCCCTTTCTAATAAGTACGTTATACCATGCCTTGTATGAGAAAGGGTTAAAGAATCCCATTTACACATCATGTAAAAGCAACGGAACAAGAGAAAGTCGATTTCCTTCATAAAGATTTCTTCAAAAATCCTATCCCATACAAGATATTTATTTTATAACTCCCTTGTAAAATAGTTTCGGAAAACATAGAGAGAAAGAAGAAATTGTTGATTATCAGTCCTTCCCTCAATATTTACGCCCTCAAACATATACTTCTCACATCTGTAACTCTTTATAAATAAAGCAGTCCAAAATAGTGTCATTTTGAAAACACTTTTGAAAACACCCATTACCAAATTGGCTAAATATTTGACTTTTCCGAAGCAAAAGATGTAGCAGACAAGAATATCAGGTTATGAAATTTTAAAAAGAGAACGCACAAACGCCCTCTTAACTTAAATGTTCATTTCAAATTATCACATACAGATGGGCAGACAAGCAGACAATGTTAAATTGTTTAAATGTTTAAATGTTAAACTGATGTATCAATTTACTGGGCGTAAAAATACGTTATGCCATTTCACTCACCCTTTGATAATAGATAATCACATAGAGTATTTCGGTTTGGCTTAATTCGCATATAAACAATGACAAATGGTATTAAATGCGATGAATGCATTCTGTCTTCTAAATCACAACCTATCCTCTTACTCACAACCTTTCCTCTAACGCACAAACTGACCGGAAGAACTGATTTTCTTCAAAGATCGACAGTAAGTTATTAAAATATTGTTTGCACGATGTAATTTACATACAACTATTTTATAATACACACATGTTTTGGGCCATTCATCCACAGAATGTGGACAAACGCTCATCAGGATTGACGAAATGTCAATATTGGGGCTACACTTGCAACGGGAGAAAATGAATTCCCTTTCAATCTCTGGGAATCGGGGTTTGGATGGGGCTCACAAATGTGTGAAAATGAATAAAGTGTTGTATGACATTCTCCGATTTTTGATTTTCGAGCTAGAAACAAGAACATTTCGATTAAAAGACGAGACTCACCTTTCACCCGCCGATTTGTCGGCTCCTCTAACTGCCAACCGGATATCCTCTAAACTTTTTTTCATACACAACAAAATGTTGTGATTTAGTAGATAAGCGGCCGTGATTAAGTGCAGAAGATTTGCAGAAATGAAAAACATTTACATCATTTTTGCATATTTGAGATTTTGGCGGCCATTTTGAAACTTAAAAAAAATGACAAAAAAGCCTATTATGAGCATGGCAACACTTTGAGATTTAATATACTCAATTTTCCTAATAAATGATCTCATTTACATACAGAACATGATTACAAATTATAGGGCAGTGATATTTCGATATTTAGTCAAGTGGTCATTTTGCGGCGGCCATCTTGCAAAATCATTTGAAATGTCGAATATATCCTAAAATGTCGATAGTCATCACTTTGATTTTTATTACAAGGCATCTAATAAACACTTTAAAACAATTTCTAGCAATTATTCGCTGTGGAAATGATTTCCAAATGCAAAGTAAATATAAACAAAGGCAATATCTATACTATTTTTCTCTTGTTTTACATATTCAAGGGGCATAATTCGTGCTAATTTTGGTGTGAAATTATCTTTTACTATTTAACGATATGAATTGATAAAATCTATAAGCATTTTGGTCATTTGCGCTTAAATTTGGGTTATTTTGGATCCCATGAATGTGTATAAGGTGAGTTATAAACAAATATTTTTTTTTAATTCAAGGGGAGATAATCAATCGTTCCGCATATGCTTATCCAGCACTTATATATCAAACAACAAGTTGCATTTGAAAGGGAATTCATCAAGCTTTACAATGATATAGGTGTCATAAAATCCCGGTAGGGGGGGACCTAGGGTGTAGCCAGCCCACGGACTATATATTTTGATTGAAAGTGTTTGTATGTGTGTACACTTGTGTGAGCAGTCTAAGTTGGGTTGTCAAATCAAATATAATCATTTTAAATGAATTTTTTATAGAATTAACTTTCAAAACTCAATGTCTTATATGTGTCTAAATGGTTCAAAGCTAACTCTCTCCTCTTCATTTCACAAGACTAACAATTAATTTATAATCACCCTTACTGAGTCCTTCTATGTTATTGCCCTGTAAATGTGTCTTGATTCTGGGGTAACTTTTGATAATGCAATGTATCACATGGATCTTGAGTTTGATTCTAACATTGTTGGAAGGGCAATTGTTTGTTTGTACCTTGTTTGTAACAATCTGAAGACTGGCATACTCAATTTCAGACTAGACTGCTTGTAAATGACATTTCAATTGATGGAAATAGGTTCACCGTTTGGTGCACTTTGTTTGACATTTAGGTGTTGACATTTTGAGTTCTGTATTTTTGCAATAAAAATGTCATGACATAGTTTATTTGACTGATATCTTTAAAATCAAAATATTGTTTCATTGCATCACAAATGTCTCTCTATATATTTTAGTCACCACAGATGTGCCATTGTTCTCTTTTAAAAGCTATACTATTTCCCATCTTTTTGCTAATAAATACCCAAGAATGTCATAAGAAATTATATTGTTAATAGTGGGAGGTCAAAGCTTAGAAAATATAGATTTAAATTGCTGGAGTTACGAAATTTGAATTTCCCACTGATGGTTTACAAAATGTTTCATACACTTTGATATATCAGACAAAAAGAATGCAGCCGTTTTTTTGTGGTCGTCGTTGTGTATTGTATGACAACAGTTTATATATACTTTAACAAAATATTTGTCCATTTTTACATAGTTATCCCTATAGGCTATAGGCAGATAATGGTCATATTAAGTAAATATGTTTGTCTTGCTAATAGTCTGGTCTAATTATTGATACTACTTGGTGTCAGTCACATTTAAAAATGCTGTAACTACATCTTATTCAAGCTGTAGCTACAACATTTTAGAATGTAGCTGACAATTTATAGGTCATTGCTCCATTGAATTTTTATGGATGGTCAATGTTTGACCAGTTTGTCATACTTGAAATATTGGTCTGTGAGAATCAAAGTACTGAAAATACTGAAAGACAAACATCAAAGTAATGAAAGTACAGATTGACAATGAATCAAAGTATTGAGAGTATATATGGACAGAAAATCAAAGTACTGAGAGTACATATGGACAGAAAATCAAAGTACTGAGAGTACATATGGACAGAAAATCAAAGTAGGGTCTTATATGTATGTGGTGTAGGGTTTAATATGTTGTACCTAGAGATTTCTAGGGTTCGCTATTAATGGCGGTTAAGATATAGAATAGAATAGAATAGTAGTGAGAGTAAATATGGACAGAAAATCAAAGTAGTGAGAGTACATATGGACAGAAAATCAAAGTACTGAGGGTACATATGGACAGAAAATCAAAGTAGTGAGAGTACATATGGACAGAAAATCAAAGTAGTGAGAGTACATATGGACAGAAAATCAAAGTAGTGAGAGTGCATATTAACAAAAAACAAAGTACTGAGATTACAGATGGACAAAAAATCAAAGTACTGAGAGTATATATGGACAAAAAATCAAAGTACTGAGAGTACATATGGACAAAAAATCAAAGTACGGGAGTACATATGGACAGAAAATCAAAGTACTGAGAGTACATATGGACAGAAAATCAAAGTACTGAGGATACATATGGACAGAAAATCAAAGTACTGCGAATACAGATGTAAAAATATCAAACTACTGAGATTACAGATGGACAAAGAATCAAAGAAGTAAGAGTACAGATGTACAGAAAATTAAAGTACTGATGGACAAAAATTAAAGGACTGAATGGAATGATAGAAAGAAAAAGTACTGAAAGTCCTGCTATATAAAAATAGACAAAAGCACTGAAAGTGCTGATGGACAATAATACAAAACATGCATGGCTTTATTTTCCCTAACATTTGGGTTTATTTGGTGATCTTTCTATGGTCTAAATAACTTAAAAGATCACATATTGTTAGCAAGGTATCTTCAGCATGGTATCTTCCAAGATAGATTATAGTCATAATAAAAAGCAAAATAAACAATCAGATAAGGACATTCAGAGTTTTTGGGCAAATACCAATTGTTAGTATGATGACAGAATAGCACCTACAATACTCTTGCATTTACCTCTAAAAGTACTTCTGTTGTTGATAAGTTATAAATGAGTACCCACTGATAAGCAATAACATCCATATCAAAAGCTCTTGAAGATTCAACTTTTGTTTGTACATGTTTTGACATCTTTCAAGAGGACAATTTGATAAGTAATAGCCCTTTTCCACATTCTTCAAACTTCCAAGTAACTCATAAAGTGAACTTTTGTTATTGTTCAACATCAATGGAAAACAAAACTCTGGTTTCGTTCTTTAGATTTATGTAAAAAGAAATACAATGTCTCTTGCAATTACTTACATGCGTAACATTTCTCTGCTAAAATTATGACAAGGTTTTGACAAACACCATTACATTGAATTGTAATATGAATGTTGTGAGTTGGAGTCTGCTTGAAACTGATAAAGGGGCTAATTCAAGAAGTAGAGAAAGCCAATTCTAAGGAATTGGCTTTGATCCGTATCTATAAAATGTCATGATGTAAGTTAGACTGAGGTTGTCATTTCAACAGAATGTGGGCATCTGGTTCAAATATGAATAAACAGAATCACAAAAATTTAGAAAGAGGGAAAAGAATAAGTAGAGTATTAGAAAGGGTACTTTAAATCCAGACTGATCCATGTTGGTCTATTGTTATAATGAAAGATTATAGGTCTAGTATTGTTCAGATTACAGTATTGATGAATTAAGGTTTCAAAAATTAAAAAGTTTAAATGCCTCATGTATACATCTCCCCAGACCAAAAAACATTTGACCTATTTACTTATAATTGACAAATTCAAAGACATTCCAGGCATAACAAATATTAGAATCTACTAGCAGAAGAAAGACAATAAAGATGGATGAAAATTAGAAATGCAGGTTCAGAGTTTAACATGAATTCGAGACTGGGAGACATTGTCTGTCTGTTGCTTGGTCAGGTCTTGTTAGACCCTCTAGATGCAGACATGACTGCAGGTCCATCCTAGTTTCAAATTTAAGGGCCACTTTGTAACAGGCCTAATGAAAGCCCAGGAAAAACAAGCAATTTATTTTCCTGTATTATGAATTCTGCTAATCCTGTGGATAGTTTGATACCCCAAACTTTGAGTTCTTATACAAATATTTAGTCAAGACCAGTGCACATTAATTTTGGTCAGGGCCTGCAGTATATGGTGGCAAAAGGACTGACTGTCTGGCAGCTGAAATAGTTTATTTTGAACCTTGAGAATATCAGTAAGTTGGAGTTCTGGCAATATTTCTAGCTTATCTGCAGCCGAACAAAATAAATGTTTTGAGTGATAGTAGTTTGTGTGTCATATCAAAGAAAACATTGAGAAAAAAAGGAGAAAATGCTGGTTAGCTGTTATTACGAATGTCAATTTAACCATGTCAAAATGACATATTGATTTATTGCTGGTTATTTAATTGCCCATATTTATTTGTTCATTCTATAGTAATGAGTCTGGGTTATTTGATACAGCCATTTCAAGGTTCACAAAGTTTAGAGAATATTGAGGCTCAGTGCAAAAATAGTGTAAACCAATCTTATGTTGTAATTACCTAAAGTACTTTTAATGGTTAGCTCATAAATTAGTTTGAAGCCCTTCCTTAATAGTTACTATTGTTTCATATACTATGTTCTCAATGTTTCGATTTATTTGATACCATTTAATCTTTGCCTATTTATTTCTCATTTACCTACAGCTTAAATGTACATGTTTCAAACAAGGCAAAGGAAAATTCATGAAAAGAATTTTGGCATCAGCTAATGAAAACATTAGGATAAACGCAAAAAATGCTGATTACTCATAACTTATCTTCTCCTTTTCTCTGAATATATTCTTCCATATTTAGTTAGAGTCTATGCTTAAATTAATATCATGCAGCTGTCAATTATAACTGACTTTGAATTTTAAAGGGGAAAAATGATATTTTATTGAAAATCTGAAACACTGCAAAAAGCTGATTCTCATTCTCCCACATACCACTGTAACTTGGAAATAGGTTTATTAGAATAATTAATCTACCTAACCCAAAATGTATTTTTGTCAAAGTAATAAATTATAAGCAAACAATAATACAGGCATTGTCAAAAAAAGGCTACCAGTGAAAGTTGCTGACATTAAAACTCTTTCCCAAATAACAAATTGGTAACCAGCCCAAATTGTATGAACAAATCTTCAGATCTATGTGAGAACAAGTGTTGTGGATTGTACACATTTTGTATGTTATAGTATGGAAGTATTGAAAGAAAAGGAGAAAATGCTGCTTATCAGCATTTTCTTCTTTCTCTTAATGCTTTTCAAGTCTTTGTAATACCTGTATGACCTTGATGATGGAAGCCAAAACCTGGATTTCTTGTGGGAAAGGGATTACAGATGAATATACAGCAACAAAATGACAAATCATGGGTTGAAATTAGAGTTTAAATAATTGATTTGACTGGATTATGAACAACAAAACTAAACAACCACGCAGAACAGAAACTATTTTGTATTGTGTAAATGTATCAAAGGGAGTAACATCGATCCTAATAGAGGCTTAATCCTTGCACAGAACACAATATAATTGTGGGCGAGTAAAAAATGTAAGCAACTGCAGGGTGGACAAGATTGAGACAAAATTAGCAATGTTCCAGGTTCATCAATCCATTACAATCTATAAAAAAATAACTATAAATCAGTATGTAAATCATTCTTTGATATATATGTCAGTGTTTCCATTAACATAAAAAAATATTGAGTCCCTTGGACCCAGTGCAGTAGAAAAATTTGAGTCCCAACCACTTTCAGTTGAGTCCAATTTTGACTTCCACAAATCATCTTCAAATTAATTGTTGTACTTGAACGGGCTTAAAACCCTTTCCCAAACAAGACCTAGTTTTGATATTCCCAGTTAAAGTGGCTTGGGAAAACATTTTAGCAAAAGAAGAAACTGCTAATAATAAGCATTTTTTTTTCAATTTGCCTCAGTGTTTTCCGAGATATTCTCAAGTTTTATACCTAAGTTATCACAAATTTTGTGATCTGCATCAGCTTTTATCAGCCAGTCTTTGAACGCCGGATCGGCAAGCCACTGGTCTTGAAAAGACCGCGAGTGTTTCATTTTCTTTGATTGAGAAGCCATTATTATTTACAAAATGAAAGTAACAGTTGGTTTCCGGCTATCAAACTGCCCACAAACAATATTTTAGACAGTTCAGGTACCAGACGAAAAAGCGGGAATCCCAACAATCGCAACTTTTCGGTTAGACGTTGGCGAAGTCAACTTTGGAAAACCGGTGACTTTGCTTCAAATCTGTCGTACCTCGAAACATTTTGGATTGTTTTCGCTAGTTATCTGACATTTCTGCGTAAGATTTATGAAAATACATTGTTTTTGCCTCTCATTTTATTTTGCGTCCCATGGACGCGACGAGTATAAAAAATTTGCGTTCGAGCTGATTTTCATGCGTATACAGATACTTTTACGTCGTAAATGGAAACTCTGTATGTATAATATATTATTTTGAAAAAAAAATGAAATGATTCGGATTGTGCTCTTAGAGAGATATATAGAAGATTTTTCATGGTCAAGAGGTAAGTTAACGAAAGGTTCCGAGTTTGGTCTTTGGTTGGGGACTTTAAATTCACACATTACTACAGATCGAGTTAGAAAATTGCACCTTCTATCACTGTGTATTGTATTGTTTCGTATTCGATGTCGCCGAAAAGATTGTGGCGCCACATGAATCTCATTTGGGGGACTATGTTCAAATAATTAATTATAGAATGAATTTATCATGAAGAAAAAAGGATAAAACGATAGATCTAACGAAAAACATTCATATTTGAGGTTATTAGGGTCATTTCATTGAAGATTGTTGTCTATTCAAGAAAACTTGAATGACATTTTCACAATGCTCTTTTGGAGAAATTCCTGTGTACCTATGCAAAAGTTGTAAAGACCATCAGTTCAAATATTATGAGATGAAAGTGTGACTAGGCTAAATGGCTTGCATTATATAGGGACCTAGGATGGTTTTGCACTTATCCATCAATCATTTGCCTAAATTGTGAGGATCTTTCTATACAAAGGTATTTCAATGATTAACCCTTTCCCAAGTAGCCTACGTCAATGAAGATATATCTCAGGAAAGCATTGAGAGAAAAGAAGAAAATGTTAGTGACTAGCATTTTCTCAATTTCTCTAATTGTTTTCCATGCTATACAATACAAATTTTGTATATATTATATGATTGGTGTCTAATATGCCAACAGCATCTGATTTCAGTAAACCAGCCTGTAACTTAGTCTATAATTTTGTTGTATGGGGTCAAGGGCAAAATGCAAGAATGTCGCAAATACATAATATGATTACAGGCACTTACAATGGTTTTGCAATGATTTTGATTTCCCTATTTACATGTTAAAATCTATGAAAATCTTCATAGATAATACTCAATTGTTGGATGGCTTACAGTTTGACCTGAGTCAATCAATTCAAACTATTGAAAGTTCTTATAACCCTTCTCAAAGATTCATTCAAATATGTTAAACACTTCCAAACCAGACCTGGTTTTGAAGTCCCTGATAGGTTAGCTTTGGAAAACATTGAGCCAAAAGAAGAAAATGCTGTTGACCAGCATTTTCTACTTTTGTCTCAATATTTTGTGCACTATTTTGTACACAAATCCTATATTTATTAACATCATTTTGGCGGCTGCTGCAGCTTCCAGATCAGAACAGTCCAAATTTTTGCCAATTGGAAAAGGGTCAGATATTTTTAACTTCTTGATGAAAGGATTATGAGCGGCAAATGAATATTTGATTCAGCTGGAATTCAAACCTGTGACCATACTGTGTGACCAAGCGTCATCACTTACCAGATTGCTGTAAAAGCTAGCATGTATGATGACATGGTATAATTATGTTCTCCTTATAAGAGACCTCATGTGCTGAGCCAGACATTTTTCCCAGAAGGGGCGGTGTTTTTCCGGGGTGGGGAGGGGGATGGTTACTGCATTGGAGCATGAAAAAGTCCTTAACCCTTTCCCAAACATGACCTGGTTTTGACGTCCCTATCAGAATTGGCTTGGGAAAACATTGAAACAAAAGAAGAAACTGCTGATAACCAGCAGTTTCTCCTTTTGTCTCAATATTTTCTATGCCATATTTTACACAGATTCTACCTTTAATAACATCCATTTTGTCATTTGTGGCAGTTTTTGAAGTGGATCTACCTAAAATTTTGCTGTTTGGGAAAGGGTTAACAGTCACTGGTATTAGCCATTTCTGCCAGTTTGAGAGGTGGCCTGGGCCCCACCTCTGGATCTGTGCTTGGATCTGATTCCAGTCATCTGATAGTCAACCTCGGCATTTACTCGCTTGATTAAGTTTTTACTGGGAAGTTTCTATACTGATGTTGTTGCTTAGAAATTTTGTAGATGATTCTCAGACCACACAATGAAGTTACAGAGCAAGCCTCTTTACTAAATTAGGACAGAATTGCTTCACTTTTTAGCGAGCGGGGACTTTATGTCCAGGGAGCTAATGTCACAGCCCTAGTGTCGGCGTCGCGTCTTCTCTTGAAAAACTTTAACCTGGTCTATATCTCAGGCACTATTAGAGATACAGCCATTGATATTTCACACATAGATAGTTCTCGACAAGACCTTTCATTTGGGACCATGACCTTTGACCTAGTGACCTTGACCTTGGAGTTTGATCTACTTTTAAAAAACTTTAACCTGGCCTATATCTCATGCACTGTTATAGATAGAGCCTTGATATTTCACACATGGATACCTCCTGCCAAGACCTTTCATTTGTGATTTTGACCTTGTGACCTTGACCTTGGAGTTTGACCTACTTTTAAAAAATTAGCTGTTTTTGTGACAAGCTCCCGTATAGGCGAGCTACGTTGTCCGCGGACAACTCTTGTTTGATAATCAAGCATTATCACTTAGCCCAGACAGCTCTTGTAGTCTATGAAATTCTTATAGGGATGCAAATATTTGATTAAATCTTGTAAGTTTAAGTATCTTTTTTGAGTGTCAGAGTCAATACTTGAGCTAAATTTTGTCAATATTCTTTAACATGAAAGTTACAAAATTTCACTTTTAGTGTTGATACATAATGAATTATGAATTTTAATGTGAATTAACTCGTCCAGGGCCAAAAAACTG
This sequence comes from Fragum sueziense, assembly GCA_963680895.1. Classification (NCBI taxonomy): domain Eukaryota; kingdom Metazoa; phylum Mollusca; class Bivalvia; order Cardiida; family Cardiidae; genus Fragum; species Fragum sueziense. The sequence goes on along the minus strand of OY804606.1, from coordinate 49,238,455 downwards.
CAAGGGCAACTACAAGATAGGGTTGGACTCACATATAACAGAATAGTTAATGGGAATATCATTTTGAAACTACAATGAAATTGATTCAATCTGTTGCTTTGGTGTTCTGTTATCTACAAAACACGTAGTGCAACTTTGAACGTCATCTGTAGCAATGGAAATTGATGTGTAGAAATTGACAATGTTCTTCAAGATTGCTCTGTAATATTGAAAACATTAGGAAAAAAATGTCCAAAGATTCTGTCTAAATAAGGGATAAGAGATGCAAATTTTCAAACATTGGCAAGGATAAGGAGATTTTAATATGGCATGAAATTAGATAATTTGGCAATCAAACTTTCCCTTTCCAGAAAGGCATAAAATAGGCTTTTAAATTTACCACAGATTACATAATGGATGTTGTTGATTATATGGTTTGTGTACAATATAGCACAGAAAATATTGAGGGAATAAGAAGAAAATGCTGATTATAATCAGCATTTTCTTCTTTTGCCTCAATGTTTTCCCCAGCCTATTGTCTTACGATTGTCAAAACCTGGTTTTGTTTGGAAGGAAAGGGTTAAATATGGCATTAAATTAGATAATTTGACAATCAGATTAAAAACTTGAGTAAGCACAAATAAGAAAGGTCGACATATCAATTTGATTAAAATCTGAAACGTTATTTGTAGTAGAATTCCATTCTTAAACGAGCAGTAAACTGGGCTTTTGCTTTGTCATTATGATTTTGATTGTATACAACATTTTAAATCATTAGAAATATTCGTTTAAATTTGGTATAGCCTTTTACTAAACAGAGCAAGTTTTGGACTGGCCCAATATGATATTGCAATTTCATGCTACATGATTTTTTTGGGTATAAAACATTGTGGGAAATGAAGAAATTGGTACAAGCAATTTCTTCATTTCGCACAATGTTTTCCATAGCCTTTTTATTATATGCCCGAACCTTTTTATTATATGCCCGAAGGGTCGTATTATGTTATGGCCCCGGTCGTCCGTCCGTCTGTCCGTCCGTCTGTCCGTCCGTCCGTTACCAATTTCTTGTGTGCGCAACTCCTCCTACAGTTTTGATTGGAATTTGATCAAACTTGCCACAATGAATCTCCGTGGTGTCTAGTTGTGCACACTGCCTACGGAATTCAGATAACTCTTTTCATTCTTGAATTATCTGCCCTTGAATTTAAAAAATGCCTATTTTACTGACAAGCTCCTCTCGGGCGTATATGCGCCGCTCTGCAAAACTCTTTTTATCATTATAACTATTCAATCATTGGCGGAGATAAACTTGATGTTGGAAAGAATACTATATGGCGTACCAAATGGTTCAAAAGTCTATTTAGAGCGTGCATGCATAAAATATATGCGTCAACGCGTATCACATTTTTTACTCCTGCTCGCGTAAAATTTACGCGTCGACGCATATTTTTTCAACTGCTCGCATAAAATTTATGCGTCGCGGCCTATTTTTGCAACTGTTTGCGTAAATTTTATGCATCGACGCGTATATATACGCGTCGAGGCTTAAAATTACTAGCAGTTGAAAATATATTCGTCGACGCGTATATTTTATGCGTGCATGCTCTATATAGACTTTTGACCCATTTAGTACATCATAGAGCATGGGCGGATCTAGAGGGGGGTCGGGGGTCCGGACTCCCTCTGGCATTGGCCGAAAATTAAATTTTGACTATATGAATTTAGTATAACGGTACATATTTACTACATTTTAAGCCATAATTTGGGCTTGGACCCCCCCTGGAAAAAAATCTTGGGCTTGGACCCCCCCCCCCCCCCTGGAAAAAAATCCTGGATCCGCCCTTGTAGAGTACTGCATGGTGACCACCAGGGATCAATCCTGGGACCCAGTGATTAAGAAGCTCCAAGATGCTACCAACTGTGCCATGGCCTTGTGCAACACTATTGCAAGAGTACAGTAACCTGTATTTTATTATGCTCTTACAATGTATTTGCCCGAAGATGATAGCAATATAACCTCCCCAAATCCACGGTGTATAATCATGTGACCTAGAATTTCCGATAATCTTCAATAACTTTGTCAATATTTCACCAATTTGAATTCGGTTTGAAGCAGAGAAGGTGGGAAAATGGCAGGAATAACCTGGACGTGATGGATTGTTAAAAAATCAACTGATTAAAAAGTTATTGAAGATAAACAAAAATTTTGGTTTATCTTCAATAACTTTTTTATTAGTTGATTTTTCACAAATCCAACTCTTTCATCTAATGCGCGACGTCTGTCCGCCTTCTCTGCTTCGAACAGAATTCAAATTGGCCCCCTATTAACAAAATTATTGAAGATTTTCTAAAATTGTTGCATCACGTGATTATCCACCGTGAAATCAAATATGACTAAAGGAAGCTAATTTAGAACAATCAATAAGTAGTGGGGTTCATCTATTGTTTACTTTAACTTTTATATTTAATGGATTTTTAATTTTATTCATGGAGATTTAATGAACTTATGTTTGCCTATATCCTAGAATACCAATAAATGTCTTCACCCTTTCCCAAACAGAAAAAAGAATGGACAGTTCCAGTATGAACATTTCAGTGGACAACAAAATGCAGGCCCGTAGGAACAGGTGGGGGGGGGGGGGACTAAGCCTCTCCAAAGTTGGCCAGAAATGCGAAATTTTCCTTATTTTACACTGAAAATTTAGGGAAAATCCCCCCCCCCCAATATCCAGACACTGGGGCTTCAGCCACCCCAATATGAAATTGCTTCCTACGGGCCTGATATGGATGATGATAAAGAAAGGATATGTTAACATTATGTGGCAATGTGACTCTTTAGAGCCAAAAGGAGATGTTGCTGGTTACTAGCAATTTGTTTCTTTAGATGTTTTCCCAAACTATTTCTAGCAGATATATCAAAATAGGTCTTGCATGAGAAAGAGTTAAAAAGAGGTCCCATCATGAGTCTACATAATAATGACCTTACATTTTTTAAAGTGGGACATAAAACTCAATTCAAACATTGCAAAGTTTTTGAGTCTTAAATCATAACACAGCCAGGCTAATAGAAGAATGTCAATAAAAAGTTAAAAGCTAGGACAAACAGAATCTTTTCATGCCCTTCAACAGACTCCAATACTGTTATCTTGCAATTGGCATAAATATTAAAAAGATGCATTTTGGCCTTTTCTGTCAATGTTTTACAAATTAATTTCTCTTATTTTGATAAGTATAGCCATGTTTTTTGGAAAAGATTATGCAATCCGAGTCCTTTTGAATGGTTGTGAAGAGTAAATGAAGTCCAGCTGAATTTTGCTCTAGTCATTACAGTGTCTTTCTGGTAATAAAGGGAAATAACCCATACAAAATTGAAGACTTGTAGAACTGAGTGCTTTCCCTTTGTATTAAAGTAAATATTTGAGAATTCTCATGATAAAATCTTTTGTGGTATGAGGCCAATCCTTGATCTTGTAGCTTAGATGGTTAACCCATTCCTGCAAAAGTATGACGACTTTTGAAGCCCCTTGAGGTAATGGCTTGAGAAATCATTGTGGAAAATAAAGAATTTGCTTGTGACAAACAATTTCTGCATTTGCCACAATGTTTTCTATCGAAAAAGACCAAAAGTTGTAAAATTTCACTTACTTCTAATTGTCTACTGCAATATGTTTGAATATGGACCAGTCTGGTCAAGGGTTAACCCATTACCACACAATGACTCTTTTTAACTCCCCACAAAATAATGGTCATGGAAAACAAAGTGGAAAATGAAGAAATTGCTTGTGACAAGCAATTTCTTCATTTCCCACAATGTTTTCCACCCAAAAAGACCTAAAACTGGAAAATCCCATTCACTTCAAATTGTCGTCTACAGGATCTTTCAATTTGGACCGCCCTAAAATTTTGTCGTTTGGTAATGGGTTAAGCCATTACCGGACGACAAAATTTTGGGTTAGTCCAATATGAAAGAAGATGCAGACGACATTTCAATATGATGAAATTTCGAGATTTTATAGCTTTTTGGGTAGAAAACATTGTGGGAAATGAAGAAATTGCTTGTACAAGCAATTTCTTCATTTTCCACAATGTTTTCCAAAGCTTTTATCTTGTGGGGTGTGAAAAGACGTCATTGTGTGGTAATGTGTTAAGCCAAAGACTATCGATGCTGGAATCTTGTTGCCAGTTGATTTGATATCTCTCTCACAAATGTTGTTAGCTATGAAAAGGAACTGAGAGGAGATCTTCGGATCACACAAAATAACTTGTAGTGTATGGCAGATACTTACAGCTTGCATGTGTTTTGCCTATTTTCACTCATCACTGCGATTCGATTTCTGATGGAAAAACGGCGATGGCTGTTGTTAGCGTTTTTTTTCTACCAAAACCAGTGGTATATATCACTGCAATTTTCCACCCGCCACTCTGATCACGGTGATGCTTGGAAATTATGAGTGGAAAATCGCGGTGATCGCAATGGACATTCACTGCGATTTAACCTCCCAAAATCTTGTTATGAAGGTTTTGGTCGAGCATTTTAGGCGAAAAACACACAAGCTGTACCGTAGGTTCCTAATAGAAAAAGCTTTGGAAAGCCACCTTAAGATTTTGTCATTGGGAAAGAGAAATGTTTTGGTTGAAAGCTATCCTTGGAATAGCTAAGACCCTATCGAAGGAACATCAAACAGGCAAAGTGTTAGAGGGATGAGTTAGTTTGTGTGTTAACCCTTTCCCAAACGACAAAATTTTAGGGTGATCCTCTTCAAAAACTGCCACAAATGACAGAATGGAAGTTATTTAAGATAGAATTTGTGTAAGATATTGCATGGAAAATATTGAGACAAAAGGAGAAACTGCTGGTTATCAGCAGTTTCTTCTTTTGTTTCAATGTTTTCCCAAGCCTATTCAATTAGATACGTCAAAACCAGGTCTTGTTTGGGAAAGGGTTAATGTGTTAATAATGTAGAGATTGCATGTGGTGAGTCACTTTGTGTCTTTAATCATCATTAAAACTTGGCCTTTTGGATGAAAAAATCCATCTCACATCATGTAATGTCATTCCTTGTCATACCAATCATTATCCTTTCCCTATACTGTCTTGATATTGTAAATGGTTAATTATAGGCTTTAGCGATAGCACAGTAGGTAGATTACCAGACTCTTTGTTATGGAGGTTATATGATTATATTGGGTTTGATTCCCCCAGCTGTGGCAAATGACCTCGTCAACATTTTGTCTTTTACTAATGAGTAGATAATCGTAAAGGTACTTGGATGAGCAGCTGGAGGCTTTGAATAGATATTGTGGTCACTACATTACACTGAGAGAAAAACTAGGAATTCATGGTAAGAAGCTCCAGCTGCCCGCAATAAAACTAAAATAGTGTTTGAAATGGTGTTAAATGGCCAATCAAACATAATGAATAGCTTAATTGACATCATAATTACTTGTTATGAGGTAATATTTCCTATGAAAATTATTTTAATTTAATATTAATGGATTAGCACATATCATGTAGCCTAAGATCAGACAGCATTTAGGATGAAGGATGTTAGATTGGTTAATATATTCTTTGCTTATCAACAGTAGGAATTATCAGGAAACTGCATGAAAAGGGTTAATTTATGTGGCCTTTTGATGAAAAAATCCATAAAAAGTGATGTAACATTCATGACAAATAGTTCGACCCTGATCGTATCTTTATTATACCATTGATCGATATTATAGGACTTGATTTGCAAAAAAAAGAGAAAATATATAGGCAGAGGGATGATAGGAAAAGGGGACATTTTCCTATGTAAGGCCAACATAGATCAGCCTGTGCATATATTGGCTCAGTCTGATCATATTGTTCTTTCGTGAATATTACCTGTATAGAAACTGCAATTGACCAGCATGGATTTTTAGCTATATCAGACTTTATTCAGAAGCAGGCTGATCTGGATCCAGCTATGATAAATTGTATTAAAGGGACATTTCATTCCGATTTCAATTTTTTAAAGTATGTCTTGATGCCAAGATTGGTTATTCTAATGAGTATAAATACTATTAGTTTTTTAGCTCCACTGGCCTTCAGGCCAGCGGGCTATTGTCATGGCGCTGTGTCCGTCGTGCGTGCGTCCGTGCGTGCGTCCGTCCGTCCGGTCGTCAACTTTTTCTTTAAAAATCTTCTCCTCAGAAACCACATGATGGATTTCAATCAAACTTCACAGGAATGATCCCTAGGTGGTCCTCTATCAGATTCCTAAATTTCATTCTGATTGAACCAGAAAGTCTGGAGTTATCTGCCCTTGAATTAAAAAATGGCTGTTTTGACTTTGTTTTCACTCTAGCCACTACAAATATTTATCAATCAAGACAAAACTTGGTCAGAATGTTGGTGCTGATAAGATCTTGCCTGAGTGCAATTTTCAGCTTGATCTGAATATTATGTCTTGAGTTATGTGCCCTTGAAATTGGCAAAATTACTATTTTTGACCTTATTTTTACTCAAACAACCATAAATATACACCAATCAACACGAAATTTTCATGTTATCTTACTGGCCATAAGATCTTGCATGTTTGTAATTTTCAGCTTCATAGGAATCTTAAATCATGATTTTTCTGCCCTTGAATTTGACAAAATTGCTGTTTTCGACTTTGATTTTACACTCTTTACATCCACAAATATTGAACAATCAAGTCAAAACTTAAACAAGATGTAGGTGAAGTTAAGATCTTGCTTAAGTGTGATTCTTAGCTAGATAGGAATATAAAATCCTCAGTTATATGCCTTTCAATTTGACAAAATTGCTAATTGTGACTTTTTTCTCACTCTAACAGCCAAACTCACTCTATTAAAGACAAAGCTTGGTAACCAATTGATCCTATACGAGTGTGTTTTCAGTTTTCTAGTTACTTTGTAATTGCTTTAAGAGCAACAAGTTTTGAAAAATTTAGTCAAAACTTGATATGACAAGAAATTCAGGTTTCATCAGCCATTTGCATTAATTTTGGAATATGGTATTTCCCCAATTCTATTTTTAGCTCAAAATCTATTTTTAGAAATATGAAATATTTTGGAGTAATCAATGGTCTCACTCTCTTGCACACGGTTCATTCATTACATTCACCTCTGTGGTTGCCTCAGAGAGTATTGCGTCATCATCTGCTAGATTACGTCACTTTCTATCACATCAAAATGGCAATAACAAATAATTTTTCTTTTCCGAAGTCCAAAATATATCATACTTCACGTTGCTTAAAATTTAATATCATTTTCCAACGATAATAATTTGATTTTTTTTAGCTCACCTGAGCACAAAGTGCTCAAGGTGAGCTATTGTGATCACTTTTTGTCCGTCGTCCGTCTGTCTGTCTGTCCGTCCGTCCGTCCGTCCGTCCGTCCACAATTTCGTGTTTACACTCTAGCATCTACAAATATAAGCCAATCTTGACCAAACTTGGTCAAAACATGTATGGCCATAAGATCTCGGATGAGTTCGATTATGGGTCAGATCGAACCAGAACGTCAGGAGTTATCTGCCCTTGAATGCCAAAAATACCTAGTTTTGACATTGTTTACACTCTAGCATCTACAATTATTGATCAATCAAGACAAATCTTTGACATAATGTTGCAGACTATAAGATCTCAGATGAGTTTGATTTTCAGTCTGATCTGACCAGAAAAACGAGAGTTATGTGCCCTTGAATTTGACAAAATTGCCATTTTCGGCTGTTTTTGACCTTGTTTACTCTCTAGAATCTACAATTATTCATCAATCAAGACAAAACTTGGACACAATGTTTGGGACCATGAGATCTCGGATGACTTTGAATTTCAGCCTGATCTTACCACAAAGTCGAGAGTTATGTGCCCTTGAATTTGATAAAATTGCTGTTTTTGACTGCTTTCGACCTTATTTACACTCTAGAATCTACAATTTTTTCCCAATCAAGACAAATTTTGGACACAATATTGGAGACCATAAGATCTCAAATGAGTTTGATTTTCAGTTGGATCTGACCAGAAAAATGAGAGTTATGTGCCCTTTATGTGCCCTTTAATTTGATAAAATTACCATTTTCGGCTGTTTTTGACATAGTTTACACTCTAGAATCTACAATTATTTATCAATTAAGACAAAACTTGGACACAATGTTTGAGACCATAAGATCTTGGATGAGTTTGATTTTTAGTCCCATCTGATTAAAAAGTCGAGAGTTATGTGCCCTTGAATTAGACAAAATTGCTGTTTTCGGCTGTTTTCGAACTTGTTTACACTCTAGAATCTACAATTATTGACCAATCAAGACAAACCTTGGACACAATGTTGGGTATCATAAGATCTCGGGTGAGTTTGAATTTCAGCCTGATCTTACCACAAAGTCGAGAGTTATGTGCCCTTGAATATGATAAAATTGCCGTTTTCGACTGTTTTCGACCTTGTTTATACTCTAGAATCTACAATTATTGATCAATTAAGACAAAACTTGGACACAATGTTGGGGATCATAAGTTCTGGGATGAGATTGGTTTTCAGTCTGATCTGATAAAAAAAGTTGAGAGTTATGTGCCCTTGAATTTGACAAAATTGCTGTTTTCGATCTTGTTTATACTCCAGAATCTACAATTATTTATCAAACAAGACAAATCTTGGACACAATGTTGAGCACCATAAGATCTTGGATGAGCTCGATTTTCACAACGTTATTGACCATAAGTTCGTTTTCAGTCTTAAAGTCATAAATATTTATTGAATTGAACAAAAATGTTGCTCATATCATTTTGGTTCAGGTGAGCGATATAGGACCATCATGGTCCTCTTGTTTAAATTGATGTCATTTATTCAAATTTTCTGTACGTTTCATTCTGATAGGGAACGATTTTATCCAGCTAACCGTGGCGTATTTCGGACAAACAATTGTATTGCGTAAGTGTTGTTATAAAATCTCGCAACTACGACTTGATTCAAGCCATAGATTTGATATTATATAACAACACCAACGATTTATCAAAACAAAACAGTAAACCTAGTCTATTTTTAGCACAAAATTCCTGCCATTGGTAAGGAGGCTTGAGAAAATAGTTCCATTTTATATGGGTAAATTCATCAGTTATAATAACTTTCAAATGTACACAGAGTCATCAATTCTTTGTCCACTTTATTTTGTTACACATGAAACAGTTAAACAGTAATAATACACGTTTTCCTCGGTTTGACAAGATTCTTGTCATTCAGCCGCCCAGCCCGTTGCAGAGATGTATGGTGAGTGTGACGAACGACAACTCTGCTAGGAGATTGCAATGGTCTGTCAATTTAGATCTGTTTGGAAGATGGAAAATTTTAATTGCTAGTATCATCCAAAGCTGGAATGTTCTACCATTTCCTTTTACCCTTTCTCAAATGGCAAACATATAGTTTTACTTTCTTTGCTTCAAGAACAAAACATTTTGAACAATCTAGTTTAAGTTGTTGCCAATAAGCGAGAAACACGCATTTAAAGTTGAGACATAATCGATAAATTGCATATAAATCTGAACTGTTGTCCACAACAATTTGATCCATTTCAACACAAAAATATAAATTTCTCGTAAACGGCGCAATATTTTGGCTTGAAATTTTCAGAATTTTCATAAGGAAATATGCTCTTTCAGATAAAAATAAAAGTAAAATTTATGACAAAAAATTTTGAAATGTCACTTTAAGACCCGTTTTGCCATTACTTTGGCTTCAAATTATGATTTATACTGTATGAACTAGGGTAAAATCCATAAAGTACAAAGCAATTAATTATGGTGGAAATGTAAGAGGCGTAAATTGAATTTTCTTCTTTCCTAATTGTAGAAAAACTGATTTGGGGATTCTGACCCTTTGTCCAATAGTGCATACCTAATGAAGAATGTTTTGGAAAGCGTTGAGAGAAAAGAAGAAAATGCTGGTAACCAGCATTTTCTTCTTTTCTCTCAGTGCTTATCATGAGACACATAATTATTTTCCGCATTTGATAACAATGATTTTATCATCTACATGACATTTGAATCTGGACTGGACTACAATTTCGCAGTGTGGGAAAGGGTTAAACTTTCTCCCAAACGAAGACTTGGTTTTGACATCCCTCTTACAAAAGGCTTGGGAAAGCATTGAGACAAAAGAAGAAAATGCTCATGACCAGCATTTTCTCCTTTTGCCTCAATATTTTCTGGAGCTAGATTGTTCATATCTTATCTAAATTAACATCCACAGTGTCATCTGCAGGACCTTTCGATTTAGATTGGGCTAAATTATTGTCATTTGGGAAAGGAATGATAGTAGAAAAACTGATTTGGGGATTTGGGAATGTCTCCTGAAAGTCTGGTCAGAATAGCGTAGATTATGGATTTTCTCCCCCCTCAAAACGCCTACGCTATTTTGAAACATTGCCAGTTTAGAATTTGAAGATTTGGTCAAAATTGTTATGGAGAAATGCCAAAATGATGCAATGAAGTAGTGCGACTCTAATGGATATTGCTGACCAAAAAAAACCTTTGCTGTTTTAAAAAAATTCTAGTTTAGAAATTGAAGTTTTGGTCAAAATCGTTACAGAAATGCCAAAATATACATCTCTTATGATTCTCAATCTTTCCCACAAAATACTGTTGATATGCTATTTTGAAACTGGGCGAGCTGTGAAAATAAAACTTTTGTCAAAATCATTGAAAAACATGATACAACTCTAATCAATTCCTATGCTCCCTCTCCCCCCCCCCCCCCCCCTCCCCCCATCCCTTAAGTAAAGTCCTACATTGTTTTGAAACAATACCATTTTGGAATATGAAACATGGTCAGATTCATTGTTTGGAACAATAAATCAGGCATAAACAAGAGATACTGTAAACCAGGATAAGTTCGCGTCAAGAAATGTTCGTGTTTTCATGCACTCGGGTTTGTTCGCGGCGTTTTAAGTTCGCGGATATATGCTGTCCGCGAATCGCGCGAAACAAAACACGCTATGGGGGAATTGCAAAATTGATATGTTGAATAATATGGGGAATCAGAAAATTACATATTGAATTATGACTGTATTTACGATATTCTAGTCGCCATTGACAGTTTGGTCGAAGTAAGTTTCAATCGACCCATTGTTTTATTTCACACTTTATAGTATACTGGATTACAGTTTGTAACACAATGCATAGAATTTGAGCGTTACCTTAACTTCACACCTATTTATCTATAGCGTCGAGAAGCGATAATTACAGTTTTATTCAATATCATCAAAGGACGATTCAAACCTCTTAGCTGTGGCTAATTTCAAACTACATTTACGAGGTTTTAAACGTCAATCGACGTTTGCTATCATTCGAATGCCAAACGATCCCTTTTCTCATTTTCAAGCAGGTATATCTAGTTGAATAAGTTGGTTTATCTTTCAATGTCGTGTTTTTCAATATATCACAATACCTATTTATTTTTGGATAAAAACGAAAGTAGTCTGAAATAATAAAAAAAAACCTTTTCACTTACATCCTGTTATGAAAAGGCTATTTCCCTTGTTTACATAGTAGTAAATACGTCTAGTGTAAATGAAACATCTCCCCATAGGTTTTCCAGAAACAAAAACTACCAAAGCAATTAAAGTTCGCGTTTTTATTGAAAGTAGCCTATTCGCGGCATTTTAAGTACGCGGATCACACCCACCCGCGAAAGACGCTAACTTAAAAAGCGCGAAATAATTTCCTGGTTTACAGTATATGGTGACTTGTTAGAAAAGTGGTTGTGATATATTTATACCAGTTTATGATTGTGTCTAATATGGTCGCTTTTCCTCGAAAACCTTGTAACTGCAGCTTGAATAGCGACAATATATTACTTCTAATAAGTTCTACTCATATTGAAACATGTCTGTAAGGGCAATATACAGCTTATTGTTTCCAGAATATCGATCTTTCCTGGAGGCCAGAATTGAAAACGATGATAAATTGAAGCAACAGAAAAATGTGACATGTGTACATCATTCTACAGAATTATTTATGAACCTTTCTGTTCTTCTTTCGTTTATACCAAGGATACGGAAATTGTACATATCATACTTTGAAAACAGGGGTAACTTCAACTGAAAACAAGCACAACACGCGACAACATTCACAATTGAAATCCTTGGAAAAGAAACATTGTTATGGGCGTCATTGCCCTTGCCAAATAGTTCAAGAAGGCATTTCTAGTTCTAGAACTGTTCTAGAACATTCTAGAATATTAATTGGCAGTTCTAGAACCATTCTTGAACAGTTCTGGAAGTGTTATTTAATGTTCTAGAACATTCTCAAACAGTTCTTGAACTTAAATGAACTTTTCAATGGGGTGGCCATTGCATTGAAAATATTTCTTATATGTGTATATTTCGTATAAAAAACAATGCTTTAAAAGATTATGGCTTGAACTTGAGGGGTAGGAAGTGTAGACTAAGATCAGTCTGCATGTATGTGCAGGCTGATCCTCATCTATACTGCCTGCATCTGTAGTAATTTCAAGCTTTTCTTAACCCTTTCCCAAACAGGGGAAATTATAGTATGGTATCATTCAAAAGCTACTGAAAACGACAAAATGGGTGATGTTAACGATTTGATTTGTGTTCAATATAGCCTAGAAAAAATTGAGGCAAAAGGAGAAAATGCTGATTATCAGCATTTTCTTCTTTTGCATCAATGTTTTTCCAAGCCTTTTCTATAGGGACATGGAAACTATGTCTTGTTTTGGAAAGGGTTATAAGTGTTGTCCATTTCAAAACAAAAGAAAAATGTGAGAAGTGTTACATAAGGCACCAGAATTATTCATGAACCATTCTGGCTTCTTTCATCTTTTCAAAGATGGGATAAAATGCTTATATATAGATCTACTTTAAACTTTCAGAGACAAGTTCTGGCTATTCAGATTAGACAAAAGGTCCTTTGAAATTTTGGTTTCTTCCTTTTGAATGTAACTCTTTCAATAGTTAATTAAAATCTGTAATAAAATGTGGTAGTTAATGAATATATTTATTATTGGTCTATATTTCTTAACATTATCCTTAGATCAATGGCTTAACCCATTACCACAGTGACTCTTTTTGACTCCCCTCAATAAAATAGCTTTGGAAAACTTTGTGGAAAATGAAGAAATTGCTTGTGACAATATTTTCTAAACAAAAATACAAAAAAAGCAAAATTTTGTTCAATTTAGATTGTTGTCTGCAACGTCTTTGAATTTGGAACAGTCCAAAATTTTGTCGTTTGGTAATGTGTTAAAGGTCATAGACAAGTAGTAGTAAACTTAAAGATCAAACTGTATGCTGATCTTTGTCAATACTGCATGGCAAAGCAGGAATATTTCTGGTTGACCAGGACGAGAAATTTTCAAGATAAGTGTAGAACTCAGAATTATTCATGAAGTATTCTGGTTTCTTTCATCTGGTCAAGGATGGAGAAATTCTACACAATATAGGTCACCTTGACAAAAAACTCTTTAAGCTGCAGTTACAATGTTTTGTTGAAAAGCTACAATAGTATTATGCTGATCATTGTCTTGAATACTGCATAGTAAAATAAGGATATTTCTGGCTGACCAGGACAAGAAATTTGACCAGTGTCTATTTGACCAGTGTACTGTGGACCTCAGAATTATTCATGAAGTATTCTGGTTTCTTTCATCTGGTCAAGGATGGAGTAATTCTACACAATATAGGTCAGAATGATACAGGGACGACTTCTGCCATGTCTTGTGAAGAAAAGTTCTTGGTGATTTGTTTCTTTACCAATTTTGAAAAAAGAAAAAAGTCCAAACCAATTTCAAAGGATTCCTCAGCTAATGTTAAAGTTTTTAAAACCAGGCCTTATTTGATAAAGGTTTAATGTTTGTAATGGATGGAATAAAAGACCATTAATGTAAGACCTCTAATGGATATGGTTTGACTGGAAAGTGACGGGCCACCAGAAAATTGAATAAAATCAAAGGGCTGAAGTTCCTGAAAGTCGCCTGTAGTTGTTGTTTGTTTTGTGTGGTTGAAATTCTTCAATATTAAGGCAAAAGGTTTATTGTTGTAATGGATGGAATATAAGACCATTAATGTAAGACTGCTAATAGATGTGTTGGACTGGAAAGTGTTGCTCCACTGGAGAATTGAATAAAGTCAAAGGGCTGAAGGTCCTGATCGATAGTCGCAAGTTCTCATTGTTTGTCGGGCTATGATGTTTGGTCGGAGAATTATTCAATAAATTGAAAAAGTTTAATGTTGTATTGGATGGTGTAATGATTGTAATGGATGGAATAAAAGACCATTAAAAGTGAATGAAATCAAAGGACTGAAGGTCCTGAAGGTTGCCAGTAGTTATTGGTTGCCTGGTTTTGATGTTTTGAAATTCTGCAATTAAGGTTTTATTTTGTAATGTTTGTAATAAATGGAATAAAAGACCATTAATACAAGATCTCTAATGGATGTATTTGACTGTGAAATAGTAGACAAAAATTGACTAATCAGATCTCTGATTCCACTAACCGTGTTACATGTTACTGTATGTGACATATGTCCGATTTTAATGGAATGACACTTGTAATGAAAATAGAAAGAGTTTTCATCATGAGAATACCAAGGAGTTCCTGCAAAACTATTGTAAATGCACATACAAGATACCCATCCTTGTGATGTTACTTAGTTCATATAAAAAAGTTATCTTGGTCATAATAATACAATTGACATATTTTCAGAGGGCTTAGAAAAACTTTTTTGATAAGATTTGAGAGTATGACTAGAACTTTCAAGAGCTTTCAAGCCTTTCCTAAATAAGGCCTCATGATTTAATGTACCGGGTAAAGTAAGTTTTGTAAAGCTTTGCGGTAAAATAAGAAATTCAAGGTTGATAATAGTGATTTCTTTTTTTGCCTCAATTTTTCATGCACATTGTCATTGGTAGATTCTTTTGACAGCAAATGTGGTATCATCTGCAACAGCTTCAAATTGAGAAATTAGTCTAATACATTGCCATTTCGGAAAGGGTTGATTAATCTTTATCTATTTGAATGAATCTAGTATAGCCTTATTTGGGTGTGGCTTATCTTCTAATGACACTTTAGCATAAAAAGGAACCCCTGGGATTTGTAGCCACTAGATAAAAATCTCTGCTAATAATTATAGCATTTTGTTTCAAATTATACAGGCCAAGATATATTTTTAACAAGGTCCAGCTAATCACGGATAGTTCAGTCCGTAACATTATCTAAGGAGTCTGTCAATCCAGCAGTCCTGAGTTTGAACTCTGGCTTGGCCAATATCCATTCCGATATGTGATAAGTCATTTGTCTCACCAATTTGTGTGAATTATCTATGTGAGAGAGCAGCTGGAGGCTCAGATGGAAAATGTTGTTGTATTGGTGCGAGAAATACCAGGAATCTTTAGTTTTGTGGTCCAGCCGTCAGGCTTTGACCATATTAGTTGAAAGAGGCATTAAACCTCAATCAACAACAACCTTGGTCCCTGTTTGTGCCGAATATAACAAACTACTGTACCATAAGTCAGGATCACTCTGGCATTGGTGGATGCCTAATGAGGAAGTTTTTGACAAATAACAAATTACATTAGATATCTGATTGGACATTCTGTTATAAATGATAGAGAATTCTTCCTGTCTAACATTGATTTTCTCTGATTAACCCTTTCCTAAACAATCCTGTCATCTATAATCAAAGCATAGGGAGAAAAGGAGAAAATGCTGGTGACCAGCATTTTCACCTTTTCACCCTATGCTTTGCATGCTATGACATACACATTTTGTACATTTATTTATCAACTTGTATTTTGTCATCTTTGTCACCAAGTTTGCTTTGGATGTGTTCAATCCAACATGGTTTTTGGGAAAGTGTTAATTACATGAGATGTTGTGGGTCATCATTTGTCATTTATCAAACTCTCTTTTGTCAGTTCTTATTCTTGTAATCTGTATGTTTGTACAGCTTTATAGTTAGCTTGGCCATGTGAAAGTAAAGGTTAATTTCAAAGGACTGCACTTGCAGGAATAATTCATTTACTCAAAATACTTCCAATTGAAATGTGCGATTTTATTAGCCTAAAACTGAAAGCATTTAATAAACATGATAATTAAACTTGGTTAAGTATGCTTTAAGTATACTTTAATTCAGCATCAGGCGTATGACTATTAATTTTTAGAGTTAAGGTCTTCTTGTTCTCATTCACGTTATAGCCACTAAGGTGAAATGTCTCAGTCACTTATGGAAAAACACAAACAATCAAGATCTTGTTCTCTTTGGCATGGAATTTCAAATTTGCCAAATTTCTTTCTGATATTTAACAAAGTCTCTCCACAGTGAACAAAATTTAATGATCATTGAATCAAATACTTAAGATGAGCAATAGCAGATGGTGGTTCGGATATTTATACCCAAAGCAAAAAAATGGGGGGGGGGTATATTGGAATCTGTCTTGTGAGCGCTACTCATCCCAAACAGTTGGAAGAATTTTGATGAAAATTCACATGAAGAATCAACATGACATGGACATTGACATGAAGGAATTTCTTTATTCTCCAAAGTCAACCAAAGGGAAAGATAATTTGACTGGGGAGTGGGGGTCTAGGTATTAGTTCACTCCATGGCAGTTCTTGTTTGTTTTGTACTGGTTTGAGAATGTCATGTTAGGTGCACCACCCACTAACACAGGAAAATAATTGTTGTATGTGCACTTGGCCCATTTTATATCATACGAAAGCAAAACTTGGGAAACCTTAGATCTTGTGACAACTTCTATTATAAGGTATTGTTCTATTGTAATGCTCTCATCTTTGATGATTCAGGTCAAAACTTCTCTTGAGCTTTGTACATCATGATAAGGAACATTAATGATAGAAATTTATTGTGGTTTCTTATTAATAATACATCAGACATTATAGGCTACAAGGAAAAAAATGCTGAATTAGTTTCGTTCATGAACTAGACTTAGAAAATATTGGACTTTACAGCTTGCATTATAAGCTTTCTTATTACAACAACAGTAATATTGCATTGTGTTGCCACAGTTCTTAGTATGTTGGAAAAAAGGCTGGATTAGTTTTCTTGGTTTTATGTACTTCATTAAGTTTTATACTGGATATATCATCTTTCTTAATTGATGAATTTCTAGAGGGTTTAATCAAATTGAAAGTGGACGCAGAAAACAAATATTGTCATTGAATGTTGGAAATGTTTGAATGTTGAAAAAGCATGAAAATCATTAAGGGAAAAACAGAAAATGCTGATCATAAATGAGGGAATGGGATATATTGTCTGACGGCAACCCCTGAGAAAAAGTTCATTTAAGTTCAAGAACTGTTCTAGAACATTAAATGGTACTTCTAGAACAGTTCTTGAACTTAAATGAACTTTTTGCAGGGAGAAGGGTTGAAGATTTTGGCCTAGTTCTAGAAATTCCATTCCTTTTAGAAGCAAATATTTGTAAAATCAATGTGGGTTCTAAAATATTTATTCGAACTTGTCATGAGAGGGAATTAATTTGACATTTCTATTGTTGAATGCAGGCAAAAAAAATCTTGTTATGTTTGAGAGAGTGCATCTGGTGCAATCATGGCAGCATGCTGCACATAATAAGCTCTAATTTTAGAACCTTAGTTTAGTTTTCATCTGAAGAGTGTTTTGGAATATAAAGCCTTACTATGCTGACCTTAGGTTATTTTATTGAACATTATGTTGTCTTGGAAATGGTTAACCCTTTCCCAAACAAGACCTGTTTTTGACGTCCCTAGTGGAAAAGGCTTGGGAAAACATTGAAACAAAAGAAGAAACTGCTGATAACCAGCAGTTTCTCCTTTTGTCTCAATATTTTTTGTCATTTGTTGCAGTTTTGGAAGTGGATCACCCTAAAATTGTGTCGTTTGGGAAAGGGTTAAATGAGAAAAAGTCTCATGATTATAAGTTTGATGCAGGAGATTTGGAGAAGTCTATGTGGGAGTTCTTGGAAATAATGGAATATGAATTTATAGCTTGTTTGAACTTCATAAGTTTTAAGGAGTGTTTTGGAATATTGTCATGTTGATTGTGTAATTAAAATAATGCTGTAGGGGAAGAAGTTAAATGAGAAAAGTTCCATGATTATCTGTTGTCTTAGATTAGAAGAGACTGATATATTCCCAGTGATGTCAGTCTCTTCTAATCTAAGACAACAGATAATCATGGAACTTTTCTCATTTAACTTCTTCCCCTACAGCATTATTTTAATTACACAATCAACATGACAATATTCCAAAACAATGCTCTGGAAATAATGGAATAGGAATTGATAACTTAGTTGAGTTTCACTTGTTGATCGTTTTGTATAAGGTCTTGCTGATCACAGTTTATTTGTATGGGAAAAAATAAAATAAAAAGTTTCATGATTATAAGTTTGTTGCAGGAGATTTGGAGGAGCTGATATAATTCTGTGTGGGAGTTCTAGAGAATAATGGAATATGAATTTATAGCTTGTTCCAACTTCATTAGATTTTGAGGAGTGTTTCGGAATATTAATAAATCGATGTTTCCCAGTTTAATTCTGTATTGGCAGCCAACATAGACAAGGATCAGACTGTTTATATTTATGGTGTCTGATCTTGGTATAATGTTCACATACATAATTCTGTCTCCATATCATGGCCTGAGCACAACAAAAAAGTTTCAGTCATACAGAATATTTTTGGACATGATTTGGATGTGGAATGGTATAAGGCAAGCTGCATGGCCAATATTGTTAAGTTTTCTGGAACTGATATCAGTTTTACATGGAATTCATTGTTCAAATGTTAAGTAATGTGTTTGCTTGGAAAATTACTGGGGAAATTATTTCTAATCTTGCAAGCAACTTAGATCAAGATCAGCCACTTCATAAGTGTAATCTAAAGTGTTAATTCCCTTCTTAGATATGAGGAAATTTGTTTCTTGTTAAATTGAGTTTATCTGAGAAGTGTTCTTGGTATTTTAGTAGACCCATCAATGGTTTGTAGATAAACAGGCAGTGTATAAAAGACGAGTCTGCTCTCTAGTCTACCAGTATGTGGTTCGTTTAACCCATTACCAGACGGCAAAATTTAAGGGTGATCCACTTCAAAAAGTGTAATAAAAATGACAAAGTTGATGTTATTAAAGATAAGATATGTGTAAAATATGGCACAGAAAATATTGAGGCAAAAGGAGAAACTGCTGATTATCAGCAGTTTCTTCTTTTGTCTCAATGTTTTCTCAAGCCATTTCTATTTGGGATGTAAGAATCAGGTCATGTTTTGAAAATGGTTAATGATAGTTTTGAAAATTTTAGAATTTTAGAGTTCTATAGAATTGTAGTGTTGAACAATTAAGATAGAACAAAATGTTTGAAAAACTAATATTTTATATCGAATATGTGGGGATTTTGAAGTGTTCCGATTGTTTAAAAAGGAGAAGAAAAAGGAAAAATAAAGAGGAATATGAGGAATTAGAAGGGTAAGATTTACAGAAAGAGTAAAGAAAATGATGAATATGATCTTAAGAAACATTGTGTGAAATGATGAAACGGTTTGCAATCATGTAATAGTATCTTGTATTAATCCTTGTCCAAATGACTAAGTTTCAGGGTGTTCCTATTCAAAATATGTTGCAGATGACAAAATAGATGATGATAAAGATGTTATTTGTGTAGAATGTAGTACTGAAAACATTGAAGCAAAAGGAGAAAATGCTGGTTATCAGCATTTTCTTCTTTTTTGCATGAATGTTTCCCAAGCGTATTCAATTAGGGACGTGAAAACCAGGTCTTGTTTGAGAAAGGTTAAAAATAATTACCAATTGAAAAACATTTCTTTGTTTCTTTGGCTACTTATAAATGATTAGGAGGGGAAAAACTGATGGAAAGCCTCTGTCATATACACAATTCTGCGTCCACATCTCGGGTGCAGCATTCCAAAAATGGTCATATTTTTTGTCCGATTTGGACGCTGAATAATATGTGACCTGGGCTTAAATTTACCTAAAAATTTCATGATTGCATCAACATTAACCTTTCGCGAAACAGCAAAACTTTGGACTGCTAGTTGTTTTCAATTAGAAAGATACAGTAGAAGACAAAATGGGTGTTTATATTGTAGGACTTGTGTACAATATAAATTTTTAGACAAACATGCTTTGAAAAAATTGAGAATAAAGGAAAAATAATCATTTTACTTAAATGTGAATCTTATTTTCTTTTCACAGTGATGGTGGGTTTCTCGCACATAACGCCAACAAAGATGCGTATCCAGCGCCCATCCCCACAAAGAAAGTCAACTTTACGGGGAACGGTGCGGCCATCACGGACGCGAACCACAACACCGGCAACAATATATGTGATCTTCCAGTATATAATGATTGTATCGTAAGTAGCCATTTTGTTTTCTCTAATAACTCATTCCCAAACAATGTCACTTTTCGACATTTCAGAAGTTTAAGGCTTTTGAAAACTTTAAGGAAAATGAAGAAATTGCTTGTCATGAAATTGCAAAGTTTCATCACACTGAAAATGTTGCCTGCATTTTTCTTTCAATTTGTACAAGCTTAATTTTTATTTCCATTTGGTAATGGGTTAAACCCAGGAGTGGCTACTTTAACCCATTACTAGAAAGCAAAATTTTAGGCTGGACCAAATTGAAAGATCTTGCAGAGGACAATTTCAGGTGAATGGAATTTTCTACATGTTGGTCTTTTAGGGGTAACATATTGTTGAAAATGAAGAAATTGCTTGTCACAAGCAATTTCTTCATTTTTCCACAATGTTTTTAAAGGCCTTTATCTTGTAGGGATTTAAAAAGAGTCACTTGTGTTAATGAATCATTTCTTTGGGATGATCAGCTTGTGGCTTTGACTGGATTGTGTATTTCTAGTTTGGAGAGAAACCACAGGAACATATGGTTAGATGCACAAGTCATGGCAGTAAAATTGAAACATTCAATGACACAACATTGCAATTAAAGCCGTTTAATCATCAATCAATCTGACCTATAAATGATTGTGGAATTGATTTTACAAACCTTTGTGATAACTTCTTTGTGTTGCAAGGGAGATTAGAATGTATGAAGAAGAAAATGTCCAAGACAGAATTATCTCCCTTGAATAAACTCCAACTAGCAACCTCACATTTTACAAGCAACTTACAAATTAGCCCTTCCCCATACAAGACATTGTTTTGATGTCCCCTATATTAGAAAGGCTTTGGAAAACATTGAGGGAAAAGAAGGAAATTCTGAAAACCATGTGCATTTTGTCTTTTTGCCGCAAGTTATTCTTTGTCATCATAATCATTGTTACATGTGCAGAAGCTTGCTTTTAAGTCGGAATAGTCTAAAATTCAATCATTTGAGACACATTAAAGAAGACCATAGCTAGGGATTTGAATTGAAAGGTGATTGCAAAACTATTGTAACTACATTGGGTATTGTATGTTCGTACAAGAGTTTTGCACAGATTCCTGATAATGACAAATGTACAAAGTGAAGAGATCTTGTTTTAATAAGAGATTTTAAAGTGAAGAGGTGTCTTAACCTTTTCCCAAACGACAGAATTTTAGGGTAGTCCAATTAGAAAGCTGCTGCAGACGACAAAATGGGTGTTAATCAAGCTTGGATTTGTGTACAATATAGCGTAGAAAATATTGAGGCAAAAGAAGAAATTGCTGATTATCAGCACTTTCTTTTTCTGCCTCAATGTTTTCCTAAGCTTCATCTATTAAGAAGGTTAAAACCAGGTCTTGTTTGGGAAAGAGTTAAATCAAGTCGATCAATTTTCAAAGTGTTTAACATTTGGTATAGAAATCATTAAAATTCTTTATATAAAATACCATTAAACATGATTCTTCAATACAACGGAAATTATAAACTCAATTCTTTTCAATGATATAAACCCTTTTGTTGCTTACAAATTGTTTAAATTTAGGTACCTAATAATTTTATAGCTTTTCTAAAACTTTTGTCGTAATCGACCGATTTCCACACAATGACGCCTTTTGACGCCCCACAAGATAATGGCTTTGGAAACCCATGTGGAAAATGAAGAAATTGCTTGTGACAAGCAATTTCTTCATTTCCCACAGGGTTTTCTATAGATCAAGAAAGACCATAAATGTGAAATTTCTTCTAAATTGTCATCTGCAACATATTTGAATTTTTACTTGCCTAAAATATTGCCGTCTGGTCATTGGTAAATTGGTCCAAGAATATTTTTTGAATTGTGAGGGAGCAATGTTCCAGTCTTATCTTTGTCCAAGATACTTTTGTGTCATTTAGATATTAGGGTTGTCTAATTTCAAATCTGATGCAGCAAGATGACAAAGGGGATGTTGATAAAGACATGGTTTGTGTTCACAATTAATATAGGACAGAAAATATTGAGGCAAAACGAGAAAATGTTGTTTGTCAGCCTTTGCAAACTTTTGTCCAAATGTTTTCTATGCTTTCTCTACAAGGAGCATGAAATTCAGATCTTGTTTGGGAAAGGTTTAATTAATATAAAAAGGATGTTCTTCAATAGAACGTTGTCTAGAAAAGAAATCTGGTTTTCTGACTTTTTGTCCACACCTTTATGGTTAGAGAAAATCTACTAAAGGAACGTAAAAAATCTGCAATTGTATACATACTTTTTGCTCCACTCGGTAGAAATGATATCAATTTGGTATTTAATGACAATTTGTAAGTCCAATAATTGGAATTTGGTATATTCACATGTAGTGAAATAAGAATTTGAGTGATTGGTTGTATATTCAATATATTTTGGAGGTTTAAGTGGCAAGTTGATATCCACAAAATGTCTGTTCTTAGTTCTTTCATATGGAAATGTTGTGATTTAGTTATTGTGTTCTTGGATTTGGAATCTAGTGATGAGAAAATGTAATTTGTTGTAGTTGTAACCCTTTTTCTTATGCCAACATTTTAGTGTGCATCAGTTTGAGAATTGTTTCAGATGATAAAACAGGTGCTGATAGAGAAAGGATTTTTGTCCAATGAAGCAAGAAATTATTGAGACAAAAGGAGAAAATGCTTATCAGCAATTTTCTTCTTTTATCTCAATATTCTTAGAAACAACCTTTTCTATTATGAATGTCAAAATCAGGTCTTGTTTGGGAAAGGATCGAGATGTACTAGATCTGTGAGGATTAAGACAGAAAATTGTCGGAATTGAGGAAAGAGAAAATAGAGTGGGAGTAAGATAATTAATTAAGAAAATATGCCAAACTTAACTAATCTTAGATCAGTATGAAATTGTTAGGAATATTGTCAATGTAACATTATAGTATTTACTGTTTGGGAAAGGGTTAAACTGTAGATCTATGTAAAAGTGAAGAGAAATTTGTCAGAATTGAGGAAAGAGAAAAATGTATAGGAGTAAGATAATTAATGAAGAAAATCTGCCAAACTTAACTAATCTTGGATCAGTATGAAATTGTTAGGAATATTGTCAATGTAACATTAGTCCATTCGAAATTTTCGGAACCTTGCAATGTCGAGTACAATGAAGTTTTATTTTTTCTTAACATTTTATAGGTGCTCTAGAGCAGATCTAGATTTGTTGCCAGAATGGCAACCTTGGGGAACTCCCACAATCCGCAAAAATCCAAGATGGCCGCCAAACGCAACTGGAAAATTCAATTTTTTGTCAAATTGTCCTAAATTGACGCGAAAAATGTTAAACTATGGGTTCTTTGGTACGCTGAATCCGAATCTGATGATAAATATCGTATTTTGACATCAGAAATATACTAAAATAGAGATGGCCGCCGGATGCCATCCTGAAAATTAGAATTTTATGATATTTGTTTTAGATGGCCTACAAAACATCTATTACGACATCTCGTACTTATGAATCCAAGTTAAATTTGATTTTTCATCTGGCATTTGAATCAACCTGATGTGTATCAAATTCTGACATGGCCGCCACATGCCATTTTTAAAATGATTTCTAATTGTATACTGGTATAAAATGTGGCTAAATTTTGATATTTCTTCTGTATTTTGTTGCTTTTATATTTGTTTCGAACACAAAATTTTATATTAATGTAGATGCTACACATTTCCCGAATGTAGAAATAAAAATAATGAATATATAATCTTTTTGCCATCTTGAAAAAGAGGGAAAATAGGGGATCATTTTAAGCAGAACATACCCAGGTTGCAAGTTTGTTCCTTTTTCTTATAAACTTATGTTTATTGCAACATATTCTATCAAAATGCTCTTGACATTTCGTTTCAAAGAGCTCTAACTGAAACATTTCCAGTGATATATCTTATGACATTATTGTGCATGTAACATTTATTTGAAGCTTTTGTTCTGGAAATATATAAATTTTTTATGACGAAATATTAGCTTAAGCTACCAGATGGGGTCTTTTATGACCCATACAGACATATATTTTTGTTTGCCATTTTCGGAGTTGTTATCAGATATACGTTTACTTTCTTGACTTTGTCAATTTACTATTCGTCGATGATATGTCAACTTTTCTCAAACATCGAACGACGAATGTAGGATGTATCATCTGTTTTTGTGCTGAGATAAAATAAGACCCCAATACATGTATAAACGTATTGAAAAGTAAAGGAAATCGCAATTTCATTCCTCATATTATTGCAAATGCAATATAAAATCATTTGACGTTTAACAAATTATTTAACAACGTTTAAAAGTTATCATAAATTATAATTTCCAACACTTTTGACATACTCTATCAAGTAAAGCTTAATAAAAAATCCCCTGAAATGGCGATTTTCTGTCAGATGTTATATGCGTTTTTTTTTACCAGATTTACGAATAAAAAATTGTTTAGCTAAAGCATATACAATTCACTTGTAAACAGACATAGATCTTACTTTAATTTTGATATAGAAATTAGCTATGAAAAGCAAAGCGGTTCTTGGTAATCTCAGTTATGAATCTCAGACAGAAGCGGTTTCTTAAAAATTCCAAAATATTGTGCACGACGCCATTACATGTGTGTTTTTAAAATCTAATTCTGTAATTATATATTGCCCAACAGACGAGAATAGATGCTTATTCTTTCTTCTAGTATGTTTTCCTACAAAATAATGTTGAAAATGTCATTTTTCTGACAAAAACAAAGACTTATTTCTAAAAAAGTGTCTGGGGTCAAATGACCCCACTTGGCAGGTTTTGTATGTAAAATTTGCTGGTAGCTCAAGGGTTAATTGTTTAATTCCTTTAACTTTTTCTTAAACTGGTTCTGCGTATAACAGTGTCATACAGAATAATAACGAAGGGCATCTTTTTAAAGGCGGTTAGTACGTTAGTTGGATTATTTCGGGGTCAACTTTTGAGCCACGAAATAAGGATGACATATGTCTATCTGTTCTTTCGATGACGATTGTCTGCTACAACGGCTTCTAAAATCACCGAATATGGCAAGCGTCGATCATTGCAATTAAAAATGTATAGCAAAAGTATTACAGTCATTGTTTGCACCAATATTTTACAAATAAGAACGAATCCTTTTCAAAATGGCATCTGGTGGCCATTTTAAAATTTATCAAAGAGATCTATATATAATAACATCCAGATGAAGACTGCAATGTGTTAGAAGTTAACACAGAGAATAGAATGTGCACACAGTCTATGATTTTGGCTGTATTTGTACCAGTATTTCAACCAGCCATGAATATCATTGTGGCTTCTGGCGGCCATTTCGGAATTTGATATGCATCAGCTTAATCCAATGTGAAAAGAAAGCTTATTTTCAATTTGACTTAGAAAGTATGCCATTAAAATGTCGTATACGGAACATCAAAAAAGAATATCATAAAATTGTAATTTTCAGGATGGCTTTCGGCGGCCATCTCTAATTTAGTGCATTTCTTATATCAAAATGCGATATTTATCATCAGATTCGGATTCAGCATACACCAATGTACCAAAAAACCCCTAGTTATACATTTTTCGCGTCAATTTAGGACAATTTGACAAAAAGTTGATTTTTCCAGTAGCGTTTGGCGGCCATCTTTGATTTTTGCGGATTGTGGGAGTTCCCCAATGTTGCCATTCTGGCAACAAAGCTAGATCTGCTCTAGAGCACCTATACAATGCAAAGAAAAAATAAAACTTCATTGTACTCGACATTGCAAGGTTGTCATATAGGCCATATAGCAGCGTCGAATGGACTACATTATAGTATTTGCTGTTTGGGACAGCTGGGTTAAACTGTAGATCTATGTGAAAATGAAGAGAAATTTGTCAGAAGAGGAAAGAGAAAATTGTGTGGGAGTAAGATAATTAATGAAGAGAATCTGCCAAACTTGCTATTCTTAGATCAGTAGGAAATTACTGGGAACACTGTATAATATTTGTTCAACTGTTCAATTACCAGCTAGAAAAAAATCAAGACTGAAGATGTGAATACGAACATTTCTTGATGTATGTCCAAGGTCAAGGTCACACTTTGAGATTGAAGGTTTTCCTTGGTCAGTCTTTAACTTTATATTTAGTGTTTGTGCTCTGTGAGAAAGCTAGCTATTGCTCATAGTCCATGAGCCAGGACCCGAATTTTGACCGATTGGTACCACTCGGAGGGAGTAATTCTTTTTGCACTTTTTGATTAGTCTGGTATCTATACTTTATGTTTCAGTATGATAGCAATCTCAGATCGGTAGCTTATGCCCCGAAAAACGCTTCTTTTCAAGGGTACCCTTTACACACAAAATTTTCATTGGTTTTCTAGTGAAACAACACATACATTTCTCCATCCCTTAAACTCATTCAAATACAAAAGTCTTTCTTCATAACCGAGATACAGTACAGAGTAGCATATTGTAAGGTTTTGTGTTAGTCTGAAATGTCACCTGGAGTATGATTTTAGTGTACACAGAGAACTATCTATAGATGATACGAATTACAAGGAAAAAATGAAAATTATAGTGTTTTTGGACACATAAAGTCCGCTTTCTGATGAAAATGGACTGTAATTATTATCTTGATATCAGGTGATGCTAAATAGATATACATATAACAAAATAACATGGATAGCAATGCCAACTTAATTGCCACTCATTACACTACCAGAAAGTCAAAAAGGCATAAACGCTTATCATTTACATTTCATTCATTTTCTTAATGTAAAACTAATTCGAAGTACAAATAATTCAAATGAATAATGCTTACAAACAATTCTTTAATGATAAACATGTAGAAATCTAGGCCTGGTTTGAAAGTGTACGCAGAGAAGCTAGCTTCTCACAAGATAAAAAAGGGTTGCGGGTTAAAGCCGGATATATTGTATTTGTGTTTCTGGTTCGAGAGGATGACACAAAGTCATTGTTTTAATGTTGTTCTACTGTCGGACAGTCATTAGAATACATGTCCAGACAAATGTACATCCATAAAGCATTGAAGAAAAACGATTTTCTATGTGCAGTTGATTCATGAAGAAAGACGGGTTATCAATACTGCTATATAATGTATGATATTTATTTCCTGAAATCCAATGCGGATATTCAAGTGAATAAGACATTCTTTACAAATAAAGAGCCCCTCTAGAGTGCACACCTTCGTCTTTTACCTTTTGTTCGCTATTGGCATGCTTTTAAAAACAATTATGAGGACTTCTGGTGTTAACACTGACATGCAAATCTGTAGTGTTTCCTAATATAATGTACAAATTCTTTCTACGTAAATATTGCCTTAATACAGCCACTTGGATTGCAAATGGAAGTTCACGCATTCGAGGAAAAAGCACACAAAATATTGTATATACAACATATTAGGAAACATGTGTAGTTAACTACAAGGCTATCGCTTTTCGTGTGTACATATACAAATGTTACAAAGGAGGTATTTTCAGCAAAACTTTCACGAAACTAATCTATAATTAGAGACCTAGCAAGAATTAAATACATCTTAAGTGTATTAAAAGCGTTGTTGTGCAACATAATTAACATTAACCCAGGACATCTGAATATTTATTGACCTACTTCGGCTATGATTTCTTAAGAAAGACGCTAAACTAACGGACGAAGATGCAGTTGTCCCGGGTTGACTTTAGTGCACTATACTCTACAGCGTGGACATATCACTACAGCAGTATAGTCTTTTAGAATACAAGATATAATGCAGTACAAAAGAAATATTTACGAGTAAAAAATTCAAGCAAAGTGTTAAATAAACGATGAGACTAGAGATTGATTACATTGATACAAAAGTTTTTGAAAAAGCTCACACTACCTTTCTGAAAAAAAAAGAACCTAATTCCATGTCAAATCAACATAGCAATGTTCAGTTGTACTCTTTCGTGAATGATGCATACCGTAAGTAAAATGGGCTAGAAAGGAAGAAATAATCACTATATGGACGGTTATACAATGTACATAGACAGTCACAATTTATTTATGCGAAGTAAAAAATGATAACACAAAGAGAGCAATATGCAAATGTAAGTATTTAGATACCAAAACAGATGTGTTGAATTGCAATTACAACATAATGCAAGAATTGCGAATTGATATTAATCAACTTCTACCCGAAGCTTGGAACTGTCATTAGCAAGGCCGTAATCATAACCAAACAATCGAACTCATACTAGCATTTAGCCTTACAGCAATTGGTATTTCAAATGAAGAAATGCAGACATGTTGATGTAAAGAAAAAAGTAAGAATCTAGTATGCAAAACTGGGAAATGTGTTTTGTGACTTTTGAGCACTTCATAGTTATGAAGATTAGACATTTGAAGTTCGTTTATTACATAATTCAAGCATGTGATTCATTTATTGTAAATATGCAAATATGAGAAGAAATGGGATCACGATAAAAGTGGTCTCGGTTATAAATATATTAAAGAATATGGTCAATCATAGGTAGAGACTTTCCATGTATCTAAGTCATCAGCAAATTTGTCAGTTGGTGCTTTAGACAGACTCAATTTAAAAAGAAAAACCTTTGAAAAAACGATCCAAAGTTTTGTTTTTGTTTATTGATAAATTAAGTACCTATTTTGATTAGCATCAATATTTTTTCAATGATTTAGGTGTTAATGTAAGAAAAGAAGTATAAAGCGGTGATTGAAAAGCGAACTGTTGAAATTTAATTTCTCCGCATTACGGACATTATCAACTTACAAACACATTGTAGTATTTTAATCTCAATTAGATAAAGACCATCATTACTGAATCATAAGCGAAATAAGGTTTGTGACGTTGAAGAATGGCATACATCATCAGTTGTTATTTAGAAGTCCAATTACCCACGAGAATGACAATTTCGAAATTGTTCGGCACTTTAAAGTACGATGAGGCATTTACGTAACTAGTCAAATTTATGCGTAGTAAAGGTTTTTACACCTTAGTGTAAATGAATGTTTTCAATTTATTTTGTATGTAGGATAATATGGCTAGCTGCTACGAGCTTTTTCAAAACTTTTAAACCGACTTACCCCTCCGAGTTTTATTGGCCAAAATGGATAATACTAAGAACATGGCTGCTCATGGTAATGTTTCTAGTCCTGGAGGCTTAAAATGCTAAACAAGATTGTCTAAGTTTATGGGGAGTCTACCCCTTCTTTTGCAACAATCTGATATTGGAAAAGTGCTTCCAGTGAGACTGAGACAGTTAAGAAGATTAGTTGACTGCTGCTGAGGAGACTGGTTAGGGTAACAAGACATTGATTCCTAAAAATCAGATATCAGTGAACTGTTAACAAGGTGGAAAGAGTGTGTGGGGCTGGAAAGGCTACGGTACTATTATATGAAAAATACAACAGGTGTGACAATCAGAAACTTTTGATATGCCCTTATAAAACGACTTGTTTTGAAGCATGGAATCATAAACGAAACCGCTAAACAACCACCATCTTGCATTCTCTCCTACACAGATGAAAGCCACACCAGTAGTGACAAGTTATGGTAACTATTTAGAGGATTATTAAATCGAGTTTCAATTTATATAGATTTGATGAATCTGTCGCTCACAACGCAGAATCTATGAAACGTTTGCATTTGTCTACAAGAGAGGGTAAATGAGATATGTTTGATTAAAAATTACGCCACTGTGATTATAAAGACAGGTGGTGCCGTTTTTGCTTTTGTTACCACAACTTCAATCACTTTGACCATTAGTTATCAATTATATTTCAATTACTTTGCTGTTAGCATTTTTGTGGTGATATGGATCATAGAGAACTTTCAGACTCTTACAAAATTAAAACAAAGATTTACCCAACCATTTGAGTATGTATCATAATGCATTTTGTTATGATTCATGCCAAATAAACTAGAACACATATACATATGAATCACATTTTAATGCATATGCACGACAGAAGAAGTTTAAATCTAAGTCAAATGAATATCTAAAGTATATATGCATATATTCTATCTATATGTTTATCATTTCTCCTGGTGAGCTGGACACACATTAATTTACCTAAAGTGATTTTCAGTGACAAAAACCATTACACTAACAACAGGTATGTCAGAACCATTGACTGAATCAAAATCACGAATACCAGAATCAGCACATGTATGCAATATGATAATATATAGCAGAAATTAAAAAAAAAACATACAGACAAGGAGACTTGGAAATGGGAAAAGGACGACACACATGTTATACAATCACCTGGCTTATAAAATTACTTTGTTTTTTATAAATCTTGTCTGTAAGTATGCAATGTACATCTACGGACTTCGCTGTCGAAATACATATAGAATCTGCCTTTTATGAGGTCAGGGGATTGCATTCATTCATGAACACTGCAATATATTTCAAAATGAAATAAAATTGCAAAAGTATGTCATGTATCTCATATCTATTTTAACATAGAAATAAGTTCCCTCCGTACACTTTGATTATTATTCTTTGCATAAGTAATCTTTGTCTAATCATCATAGTTTATACAAACTAGGTTTAGGAAATGAGAATGTTATAATATTACTTAAAAGCAGAAACAAGTGTATTCTCTCATACTTACATAATATTGAGCGCGGATCTGGAAAAGGGTCCCTTATAGCATTTGAAACAGTCACGTTTCAAGATCTGTGCATGCTTTTAGTGAAGACAGACAGACATCCATGCTGCTATATTACAATTGCAACATGTCATTAAGGATCTAGTGGAGAACAGCAATGGTTCCTGATCAGACTGCGTGTATACACGCTTATTTGGAACCATATTTGGCTCAAAAGCCTTAAGGGACCTTTTTTCCGTATCCTGACTCATTATATTGTAGATCCTCTACATGTATTATATTGGGTTATGATTAGATTTATATGAAGACCAATATATCCGACGAAGAAAGTTTTTGTACTATATATGAAAAAGGCAGGAAATTATTTCACATGTTCATCGTATCATTGAATAGGGGACTATCAGGTTTTACCGTGGTTGCTACATGATGTTCATCATATATCGTATAATCGTATATATTGGCATTGGGCTATATTTTGTTGCGTAAAGTATAGCTTCATTTATTTCATTTGGTCATTCGATTTAGTTACGAACCGTCGAAAACTGTACAATTGAATATATTTCCACTAATTATTTTCTAATTTGCATTGATTGGACATTCAACTGAACATATAAGGCCCTTCATTATATTTATAAGTGAAAATGCTATGGAGTTCAGCATTCTTTCAGTAGGCCTAACGTAAAATTCTCCATTTCATATTCACATAACACATATATGCATGAAATAGCTATCTAATAGGTAATCCAATTGTTTTGGATAAAAACACAATGCTGTCAATAGAGTAGCAACAGTTAGAAGCCTTAGAACACTAATAATACGCGTTTTAGTTTTTAGGTACGAACATTTCAGGGTCCGAATCGACCAAATGTTTTTGCCTTTTACAGCTTTTTCCGAGTGTTTTGTGTCACGAAACTGGCATGAATCAATGAATACGCATTTAAAAATATATCTGAGTGTAAAAATATGTAGCCACTTGCATTTCTGCTTCAAAGAATTGAAAAGTTCACTCGAAAAAAATGTGCATTTCGTTCGGTGTAGGGGCCGACAAATTGTCTTCTATTTCACAGCCTACAGAGGCATCATACCTGGGAACAGATTAGATAGTCCTCAAAACTAGCGTTTTAAGAATATTTTGGCAGAGAAAATAATCACGACAAGCCTTTTGATAAATCACATACTTCCAAAAGAAATCGCACCTACTGACCAATTTGTGGACATGTGAAAATGGGGTAGGTTCAGAAAACGGCGATTTTCTCAGCATAAGCTACCAATTTCAGACTGCTATCATATCAATTTGTTAACTACATATATCAAGCTGTTCAGAAAGTGCAATTAGAATTACTCCCTCCGAGTGGTACCAAAAAAGTGTCTGGCTCATGGACTATCAGTGGTTTTTTCTATACAATGTGAAACCTTGACTCAGAGAAAGGTCATGAGATGCACTGTTGAGATCATTGCTTCAAAACCTTGCCTGTTCTGCTGGTCAATGAGTATGTCCGTTGCCTTTGCATATCAGCGCCATGTCTATTATATAAGTACTGAAAGTACCTAAAGGAATGTAAATGGATTAGTCAACTGCATGTCATGAAGTCACTTAAGAATTGTAGAAAGCCAAATAAAAAAAGAAACATGGGAATAAATAATTAGTAGGACATAGAAAGTTTATAAATACTTTTGTCAAGTGGTTTTGTCCATTAAGATCGGTTGAAGATCATAATAAGTTCAAGTTTAAGTCAATAATAACTTTCCTCTTCTTGTTATAAACATATTGCTTGTCACTTTTCAACAAAAACCTTGTAACTACAGCTTAAAACAAGCTGCAGTTACAAGGTTTTTGTTGAAAAGCAACAATAATCAAGTTTGTTTTCTTTCCATTACATGGCTTATATTAACAAGATCTTTATCACAGCTTGATATTAATGGAGAATATTTTGGTGCAATTCTCACAATTTCTTTTTCCACAATTCCTGGTTTTGAGATATTTGTTACAGAAAAAAGCTTTTGAAATAATGAGTAAAAAACATACTAGAGAGAAAATGCTTGGCTTTGGAATGAGGAGCTTTATTTCTTAAAGCCTTTCATTAAGACCAACATGGATGAATACTAACCAGTGAATAAATATACCCCTGCGAAAAAAGTTCAAGAAAGCATTTCTAGAACTGCTCTAGAATGTTCTAGATCATTAAATGGCAGTTCTAGAACTGCCATTTATTGATCTAGAATGTTCTAGAACAGTTTTTGAACTAAAATAAACTTTTGGCAGGGGTAGTCTGACACAGTCAAGATCCAAAACTGCTTCACTACCAGCAGGATATATGTGAAAACGAGCATTATGAATCCTGATCCATTTAGTCGCAGGCTGATCTGTAACCAAAAGACATTGACTCTTTCCAAAAGCTAGAAGGTGTGAGAAAAATGAAAACTTGGCTAGTATTCAGTTAAGGCACCAAATTACTGGTAATTTCAATTTCCATTTTCAGCAATACAAATGTGAAATTTTTAAATGTGACATTAAACCCAATTAAAATGATCCATATTTTGTGCTAACCTGTTATGCAGCTATCAGTTTATCATCAGATGATTTGGTTTTGGTCTATTTGTTTAAGTTTTGGGACAAAAAGAAAAGAGCACAATAATTTTGGTATAGAATGTCATTTTTGTAATTAAATACAATTTATCAGGCTTCTTTAGATATGGGCTACAATAATATTTATAAAATTCTACTGGGTGCTTTAATTCAATAATCCTTAACTTTTTGTATAGTGACACTTATTTAAAATTGGGATTTCAAAATTGTCTGAAATGCATCTCTTATGCTTACAATTTCTTGGTAGATTTTCTTCTTCCATTTATGGTTTACTTGATAATAAAATTATGCAAATATTAGCAAGAACAGCAAAGAGAACAGATGAAAATAACCTAGATATTGCCAATGTTATTGCAAAACATTGGAACTCCAGTTTTAATCAGGTTTAGGTAACACCAACGATATATTAAAATGTTAGTTGTGTATGTCTTATAAGAGATTTCAATTATTATTTACAGTCTTTATTTACGATTTCAAGTTTGGTTTTGCTTCTTGATCGAATTCTTATGGACTTGATATTGAACAGCCTTTGGTGTGGTGAACTTGATTCAAAGTGTCATTTTATCCAAAGGATAATCTCTGTGATAAACTGTTACATTCACTCTGTCAACATGGCAGCTAAATTGGATGATATTTTACAAGAAAGTATACGACTCTTGAGGAAGATTTTGAATTCTTGTACAATAAGCAATCAATGGGACAGTGCTGATCCCTAAAAATATGAGTGCCAAAAACATAGTCTTGAATTTAACTAGCACTAATGTGTTTCAGCAGCCGTAGTGAATAAAGAGAACATCTATAGAACAATTATGTTTCTTGTAAACAACCAGTGGGTGTATATTATAATTAGTACTTCACAACTGTTAATATGCTATCAAATAGAATGGGGACCATCCTGCACTTTTACTATTTGAGTGCCAACAACATTTCCCCTGTGAAAAAAGTTCAAGAACTGCCATTTAACATTCTAGAACAGTTCTTGAACTTAAATGCGTTCTTGATCTTAATTGAACCTTAAAGGCTATGAAGCAGTTATTGACACAATTTCTGACTGTTGTAGTTTTCATCGAGTGCCAACAACATAAACTGGCAAACCATACAGCAGAATATTTTTCTCCAAAATAGTGTGGGTGTAAATTGTAATTAACAGTTCCAGAGACTTGTAAATATGCTATCAAGCAGTGTCGTAGGGACCATCCCTGATTACTGCAGTTACAGCACATTTAAGACAGGTTTTAAGGAGGGATTTGGTGTTTGTCGTCAATCCCCGATCTACATTGACAACAGTGACGACAATAACAACAAAAATAAAGTGAAGGTGCCAGTTCGCAATAAGAGTAGAAAATGCGGTAGATTTCCCGGTAAATACAGTATTGTTGCTGTCAGGAGTCATTATACTCAAACCATACAGGTGAACTTCAGGGGGGATCCAGGGAATAATCATAGTAAGTTTACTCGGAAACAACTGATCGACATTTGTGATTGGTTTGATGCTTACAGTGTTACGTTGAACTCTCAAAATCCAGTTACTGACAATACTGAAAGATCATCGTTGTCGCGAGACGACTGCAAAACAGGTGGTGAACATCATGTTAGCGGATTGTTGGGAATTTCGGAAGATAATCCAAACTCAGAATTAGAAGGATTGCTTTCTAGTCAGTTGAGTTCTCCCATTTCAAAACAAAGCAGTGCCAAATCATGGAAGCGTAAAATAGACAAAAATGTAGGAAAATATTCCTCAAACAGAGGCTGCATGGATTGGTTAGAAACTTGTAGTGTAGACTTAACTAAACAATCGGATTACGCTTTAATTCAATCTTTCAAACAAGACGAAAACAAAAATCAGTTTCTAGGAAGACCTTTGAGTCGACAGTCAGGGAATTCTGGGAAAAATCTTGTGTGTTCGACGAGTAATTTTGGAATGATTCCGGGATGTGGTCACTTGGAGCGTAAATTTGGAACGTATCACGATAATTTAAGTTCAAATGAAGACTGTGGAATTTTTAGTTCAGGGGAGGCAACTTTTGAGGAAGAAGAAGTTTTTGAGGAAGAGTTATATTACTTGGGTCCTCCAAATAAGGTGGGTAATTCAATATTTATTGAATGGATCTTTAACCCTTTCCCAAACAAGACCGGGTTTTGACATGCCTAATAGAAAAGGCTTGAGAAAACATTGAGACAAAAGAAGAAAATGCTGATAATCAGCATTTTCTCCTTTTTGCCTCAATATTTTTTGGACTAAATTGTACAGAAATTCCAATTTCATTAACATTATTTTTGTCGTCTGCAGCAGCTTTCAAATTGGACAACCCTAAAATATTGTCGTTTGGGAAAGGGTTAAACCTTTTCCTAAATTTCAGAAATTGGACCATTTCAAATTGAGATGCTGCAGATGACAAGGTGGATATTCAAAAGTTAGGATTTGTGTTCAAAATGGTGCAGAAAATATTGAGGCAACTGTTCTAGAGCTGCCATTTAACAATGTAGAATGTTCTAGTACAAGCTAATCAAACTTGCCATAATGTATCTCCGTTGTGTCTTGTTGTGCATACTGCTTTTGAAGTTCAGATTTCTCCTGCCCTTCTTGAATTGATGTGCCCTTGATTTGAGAAAGTGCCCAACTGCACTGAAAATGACACTTCATTTGCATATGAGCCACCCCAGGAACAGATCTGACCAGTTTCCTATACTTTCAGTGATAATGGACGTCAAACTCAGAAATAATTTGGAAAGGGTTTAAAAAAGCCAGGTATATATTGTTAGGTGCACCAGCTTTTCAAATTTATCTGAATAAAAGTTTAATTAAGCCTTATTATACACCACTGATATCATCAACCAAATTTTCAAAGTAGCAAAACGGGATAATTCTTTCATTTCAACCCCTGACCAAACATTGACATTTCGTCGTTGTAAATGCAAAACCTCGTATCTCGTTTTTGGAAATTTTTAATGGGGAGGGAAAAAGGAGTAATTACTTTTCAAAAACTAAAATGTTTTACTTGAAATTTGAACATATTGTTCACAAATGATCTGTCATTAAAACTGATTAGTAAAATATCTCAAAACCTGTGACAATTGTCTAAACTGGGCACACAAGTTTGTACTTTGAAAATCGCAAAGATCGACATACGAGGTTTTGCATTTACACCGACGATTTGTTTTTGTGTAGAATATGTAAGCAACAGTTATGTGTGTCAAATAATTGTCAAAAAATGTTGTCAGCAAACAAATAATAAAACGATTATCTAATTGATAAACAGTGGCCGGTGTGAAAGGTGCGACAGAAACTGTTTCAATATAAACAGTTTTGAAAATTTGACATTCCTTTCACTGATAACATGATGTAATCTTGTATTTGATTGGTTAACACTGACATAATCTGATACAACACTTGATATGATTGGATGATAATGACCCTTGTGACCTTTTGTGGGAAAATAGAGCTCTGGTTCAGAGGAAATTATTTTAGGCTGAATTTGTTATTCCTAATCCAAACCCTATGTTGTTGGTACTCATTTGAATCGTCTCGATGAGACGTTTCAAACGAGCACCCATAAAAAAAAAGTTTGAGTTATGAGTAATGATAAATTTTCATTTTTAGATTCGGTATATTTTACCTGTCAAAAGCATATTCAGTGTATTGTGAATAGCTGGAGTGTGACATGTAAATGATATCGTAAAGAGTTGAAGTATGTTTTCGTTCATCTAATCTCAAAAGAATTTTGAAAAGATGTATCTCATAATATCGTAATATCGATGGTATGAAAATTTGGTGAAATATTGCGGGCGCCGTGGGTTTGAATTTTGAAATTATTCGAGTTTAAAGAGCGGAATGTGTTGTTGAATATCGTGTAAAGAAAGATTGAGGACTTTTTAATTAAGTTGTGATTTATGTGGTTGGATTAAAATATGACATGAAAAAGGAAAAATGTGTTTTATATGGATGTTTCTTACTGAAGAAGTAGTAATTTTTGTAACCCATTGACAAACAAAAAATTCAAAATGTTCTGTTTCAGAGGAAAGCAAAAAAAAAAAAAAAAAAGAAATACCGGGTAGTTAACTGAAAATTATTGAACAAATTATTGTACAATTGTACAATGTTGAAAAAGAATTATAAAGTTTTAACATGGAAAGATATAATGACGAAAATGGAAATAAATCTGATTATGAACATTTCCTACTGTAAAAGCACCTTATATACTTTCCAAAGCTTTGCTCTTTTCAAAGTAAAAACTTACTGAATATGATTTTCAAGTATTCTTGACAATAATGAACAAAATCACATTTTTATAAACTTATTGTAGTTTGCATCAAATAAGTTAAATAATGACTAAAGAAAATCATTTCATAAAAGTAATTTTGGCACCCAAGTGCAAGTAGTTCTTTTAGATTTTGGATTTCATTCAAGAATTCTTGATTGCAATCAGATAAACTTTTAAATGATTGATTGAATTAATGAAATTGACACATTATCTTTCCAGTGATAATGTAACATATTGTAGATTGAATTAAATCAGGTGGTGCAATTGTAGACCAAGATAAAACTGCATGTTTTGGAGTTTGAGATCTTGGTCTTTGCCTGCCGATATTCAGGCAATGTACTGGGACAAGCAATTGACTAGGGCCGGACTGAATTGTGCAAAAGGGTTAATTAAAATTGCAGGCTTGACACACTTATGGTTTTGAATAATAGAGAGTTATGTATATAAGTATAATATTACATTGTACATCAAGGAAATGATCATAATAGCTTTCATAAGTGTACATCCTGATTCATAAGGCTTAGCTTTAACCTTTTCATAATTCTATATTGGGCGGCTTTGACACCCACAATCATTTAGAGAAAAAGAGTGATTACCAGTATTTCTTTTCTCTCAATGCTTTTCCAAGCTGGAGATCTCTATTAGGAACGCCAAAGCAAAGACTATACAAATATATTATTGTATGTTATCAAGTAATCAACCATTTGCTGGACTGAGCAATTTAAAATTCATTACAATGTAAATTCTTATAGTATTCTCAACATTTAGCTGCATGCAACAAGACTGTCATCAGAAATAATTTTGCTAAAATAATAATGTTTCATTTTTGTATGTGCAAAATTTTTGATATTCTTTTGAAACTTAAACCTACATTTAAAGCCTTTTATATTCTTATATAATTTTTGTCAAAAGATCCCCTGCAGGTGCCATTGAAATAAATAATCGATTATGCACACAATGTGCACACTCGATCTTTTGACATGCACATTTTTAACTTGCATTGACATGCATGCACTCTTATTTCCATTCATTCAGATTGTTAAAGCAAATATTTGAATTATATTGAAATTCAATCTCTTTAACACAACTTAATGTGTTATGGAATGACTGAGATTTGCACATGAAAAGGGGGGGGGGGGGGGGGGGATGTGCGTGGGTGTAGGCTTCGATCAGATCAGGAACTCCCAACCTTTCATGTATCCGTGCATATTACAGGTCCCATTTTCCATCTCCCAGCATAGATATTTTCAAATGTATCAAAAATTGAAAGAAAATTTAACCTAAATTAAATGTGCAGCATAGTTTTTATTGGGAATGTAGTTAGGTTTGATAAAACTGTTATCAGTTAGCAACCACCAAGTGGGATTGGAATGCTGAATATTTTTATGTTTTAAATAAAACTTAATTTCTAGCTCAGTGCATCAGATATTCTGCAATCCTGTGAATTATAATTTTTCTGTTCAAGTTTCGAAAAGTGAAATATAAAACTTTTAAGGAATTCAAAGTTGGATGGCTTGTGCAGCAGTACCATCAGAACATTGCATGATTACCTTTGTTAAATTCTTTTTTCAACCCTTTCCCAAACACGACCTGGTTTTGACATCCCTAATAGAAAAGACTCGAAAAAATATTGAAACAAAAGAAGAAACTGCTGATAACCAGCAGTTTCTACTTTTGTCTCAATATTTTCAGTAGCATATTTTACACAAATCCTATGTTTAATAACATACATTTTGTCATTTGTGACAGTTTTTGAAGTGGATTACTCTTAATTTTTGTCGTTTGGGAAAGGGTTAAATGAAGAAAATAACTTCGGGATTATTAATGGCCAGTTGCCATTACTATGCATCTTAGACTCCATCCAATTCTACAGTTGTCTGTTCAACACCAGCAGGGTTTGGGTGCTAAAGTTATCTCTTTTGCATAAGATTGACCATTGATTTTGCTTGATTGTAATATATAATCAACAGACTAAATGATATTACTCATTTAATACAGCAGAAAAGGAATTAGCTTAGCATTCAAGTCTCTCTTGTTAGAATCTAAGTTGTCGGAAAAATACGAGGTATGTCCATAAAATACGTAGACAATCAAAATTTTCCACCAAATAGTAGTTTTATCGATCCCAAAACACTATTAATTTAAAGGTCCATTTATTCTTAAATACTTCTGCTACATTTTATTTTGTTTTCGAAAGTACGTACAAGCAAAACCGTCACCATAGCAACAACATAATGCTACCACGGGGCACTTCAGATATTTGAAAATAAAAAGACATAAAACTAGTCTTTTGTCGCAAGTTTTCTTTAAAAAAGATATGCGGAAAATACACTCACTTCAGCAGTGACGTCATATGACGTTTTACCGGAAGTTTTGAACGTCAACAACTTGCCAGGAGACGTTATAAGCAATAAACAACCAGCTGCTATGACGGAAGAAAAACGCGCCATTATTAAATCCTGTGTCAGTGCGAACATGACACCAACGGAAACATCCAAGTTTATGCAGCGAGGCAATGCTAACATGTCCAAAGCGCTAGTGTTTAAATGGCATTTATAGACGGTTTACGGATGGACTGGAAGATATTTGTGACCAGACTAGACTTCTTGGGATTCGAATGCATCGATCACGCACCTTACAGCCCAGACTGTGCGCCTATGGAGTTTGCAGTTTTTCCGCGATTAAAGGCGGATCTGAGAGGCAACGTTTTGCCGACTTAGACGAACTTAAGTACTTTGTTCGCTCCTCTGTAGGGTCATACAAGAAAGAGTGGTTCCGCGAAATGTATACCAAATGGGTGGACAGACATAGGAAGTGCGTGAACGCGGGTGGAGCGTACTTTGAAAAGTTGTAACGTCGACGTCGTAAACGACGTCAAAGTGCCCCGTGTATGGTTTTTTACTTGTTTGTTCCATGTCTATTTTTGTAGCTGTTGCGTGTTTTTTCATAAAATTTGGTACACATATTCATATTAAAATTCTGCACACGCTGGTGTAAATTTAAAATAGATCATGCAATTATTTCTTATTATTCTGGACCTGTCTACGTATTTTATGGACACACCTCGTATCTAAATGAAATTGAAATTCATGAAATGCAAAATCCTGCAGCGAAAGGGTGAGTGGCATGCATTTCGTTATCTCTACAAATATTTCAGTTTTATCAATGTCGATATTCACAAACAGGAATTAAATTTTCTGTACCGTTTAAAATCTGAGTCATCGTACTGCCTTCTATTTCCGATATAACTGAAAAATAACCGATCATTTTGACCCTCATCGTAAGACAAGATTTTCACCAAGAACATTATGAACACAAAATTCTGTAGGTCTTTCCGCATCAATTTTATTCATAAAATGAACTTAATTGTGAATTTTCCTCACCAGAATTTTGCTGCACATTTAATTTAGGATAAAGGTAGCCTGTCATAGCTAGATCAAAAAGTTAGATCATAGCATAGACTAAGAACAGACTGCATGTATATGTATTAGCCTATGCTGTCTTGCCAAAGTAGGAATAATGCTTAATTACCATGGCAAGGGTTTGATTTCGTATTTTCAAAATCGGAAATTTTGTTTGGTGATAAGGGTAGCATGATTGTCATGGTTTGATTCAGTAGCTAGAAAATAAACGTAGGACGTCAGATATAAAATTTGAAACTTTATTAGCTCACCTGAGCACAAAGTGCTCAAGGTGAGCTATTGTGGTCACTTTTTGTCCGTCGTCCGTCTGTCCGTCCGTCTGTCCGTCCGTCTGTCTGTCCGTCCGTCCGTCCACAATTTGGTGTTTACACTCTAGCATCTACAAATACTGGCCAATCTTGACCAAACTTGGTCAAAACATGTATGGCCATAAGATCTCGGATGAGTTCGATTATGGGTCAGATCTAACTAGAAAGTCAGGAGTTATCTGCCCTTGAATGCAAAAAATACCTAGTTTTGACATTGTTTACACTCTAGCATCTACAATTATTTATCAATCAATACAAATCTTGAACATAACGTTGCAGACCATAATATCTTGGATGAGTTCGATTTTCAGTCTGATTTTACCAGAAAGATGTGAGTTATGTGCCCTTGAATTCGACAAAATTGCCATTTTCGGCAGTTTTCGACCATGTTTACACTCCAGGGGTTGAAAAATTTCTTCAAACCTACTAGTCCTGTAGGACTAGTAGCTCTGAATTTCTACTCGCCCTTAGGGCAACCCAACTCGCCCTTAAAGACGAAGAAATTTTTAGACTGTTGGCTCTTACGGATGCATTATTATGCAAATAAGAAATAACATAACTCTTTGACTCTACAAGTAAAGTTTCTTCGGTATAAATGAGACAGGGCTCGCGCTGGCGATCGCCACTTCAAAAGTCATCTAGGCGAATAAGGCAACAATTTTATTTAAAAAGATGGTCAATAAATCGAATGTAGCTCAGACTTGACTCCATCTTTTACCATAAATCAATCGCCGATTAACATAACTGTAAACACTTACTTTTTATTTAATTCGAAAGATAGATTAGCTGTCGAAATGGAGTAAGCACACCATTTTAATATGTACAACTACCCGGTAAATGTGAAAGAATTTCTTTGTGTAATCACTAAGCGGCATAACAGAAAGAGACAACGCGTCTGTGTTAAAACTATCTAACGTCAGTGTAATTTACTACATAGATATAATAATAGATAGCCTTTTGTTTTCATTGCGTCATCCAATTTTCCTGCACTTTCTGGCACGAGCGACTTTTGTAAACAAATCATAGTAAAACGTAACCTTATTTGGGTGCGGAAAAATCACGTGATTATATTGAAACTGGAATGACTACGTCATCAATTGACTGTGTTTGCGGCCTCTTTGATCTCGCTCAAATCATCGCATATGGGTAACACAGATTTACTCTAGTTTCCTTGTTTAGTTTCACTTTCGGGATTGATCGACATAAACAGGGAAAGGTCGTATTTACAGCGAATATTATTGTTTCCGATATGAAGTTTAAAATAAATACTTTCTTTTCGATCCTTTATTTTTCCCCCTCAATCAGCGTGATTCAAGTCCTAAATTTGCACTCGCCCCGTCGGACTAGTTCGTCCCCAAATCTACTCGTCCTACGGCATTTTCTACTCGCCAATGCGAGCGGGCGAGTGGATTTTTCAACCCCTGCACTCTAGAATCTACAATTATTCATCAATAAGGACAAAACTTGGACACAATGTTGGGGAGCATGAGATCTGGGACGAGTTTGATTTTGAGTCTGATCTGATCAGAAAGTCGAGAGTTATGTGCCCTTGAATTTGACCAAATTGTCATTTTTGACTGTTTTCGACCTTGTTTACACTCTAGAATCTACAGTTATTAATCAATCAAGCCAAAACTTTGACACAATATTGGTGATCATAAGATCTGGGACGAATTTGATTTTCAGTATTATCTGATTAGAAAGGCCAGAGTTATGAGCCCTTGAATTTGACAAAATAGCCGTTTTTGACTGTTTTCGACCTTATTTACACTCTAGAATCTACAATTTTTGACCAATCAAGACAAATCTTGGACACAAGGTTGGAGACCATAAGATATCAAATTAGTTTGATTTTCAGTCTGATCTGGCCAGAAAGATGAGAGTTATGTGCCCTTGAAATTGATAAAATTGCCGTTTTTGGCTGTTTTTGACATTGTTTACACTCTAGAATCTACAATTATTTATCAATTAAGTCAAAACTTGAAAACAATGTTTGAGACTATAAGATCTTGGATGAGTTTGATTTTCAGTCCAATTTGATCAAAAAGCCGAGAGTTATGTATCCTTGAATTTGACAAAATTGCTGTTTTGACTGTTTTCGACCTTGTTTACACTCTAGAATCTACAATTATTGACCAAATAAGACAAATCTTGGGCACAATCTTGGGTATC
Organism: Fragum sueziense; assembly: GCA_963680895.1. Taxonomy (NCBI): domain Eukaryota; kingdom Metazoa; phylum Mollusca; class Bivalvia; order Cardiida; family Cardiidae; genus Fragum; species Fragum sueziense. The sequence continues at coordinate 49,194,789 of OY804606.1, read as the reverse complement.
ATAAGATCTCGCATGAGTTTGATTTTAAGCCTGATTTGACTAGAAAGTCAAGAGTTATGTGCCCTTGAATGTGATAAAAATTGCCGTTTTCGGCTGTTTTCGACCTTGTTTATACTATAGAATCTACAATTATTGATCAATCAAGACAAAACTTGGTCACAATGTTGGGGATCGCAAGATCTGGGATGAGTTTGTTTTTCAGTCTGATCCGATCAAAAAGTCGAGAGTTATGTGCCCTTGAATTTGACAAAATTGCTGTTTTTGGCTGTTTTCGACCTTGTTTATACTCCAGAATCTACAATTATTTATCAAACAAGACAAATCTTGGACAATGTTAGGCACCATAAGATTGTGGATGAGTTCGATTTTCACAACGTTATTGACCATAAGTTTGTTTTCAGTCTTAAAGTCATAAATATTTATTGAATTGAACAAAAGTGTTGCTCATATCATTTTGGTTCAGGTGAGCGATATAGGACCATCATGGTCCTCTTGTTTATAATAAAACATGGACAGGAAAATATTTGTGGTATTAAATATGTATAGGCTTGGGTGCAAGGAATGAAAGTTGTGGGAAGTGGGTATGGGATATAATGTGTTTTCTTGTGTACGAATGTCAGTATTTCATCAGTCCTTAAACAACGAATATTGAAATATAATCATGAAATAGGAAACAAATGATTAATTGTAATTGGAAGGAAAATATTTGTGGTATTAAATATGTATAGGCTTGGGTGGATGGAATAAAGTTGTGGGATGCTAATTCATTCAGTGTTTGATATGCAGTTTTGTTTTATGGTCTTTTAGCTCAAATACATGTACACAACATTCTTTGAAATTCAACAAATGTTGAAGAAAATTGTATCATTGTGGAGTAGAGCAACATAAGTAAATAAAAATTGACATATAATGCTGTCTGCAGAACTTACAAAGTTTGAAACTATTCTACTTAAAAGGTTAAGATGTTTTGAATATATGTTGATGTGACTCAGATGTGACAAATAATTCATTTAAGGACAGATCCTCCAGTTGTTACTGCGCAACTTACTGCGCATATCCTAAATAACGAAATAAAAGCTGTTTCAGTAATTGGTCTTTTCAGCAAATGTATTTTTTACATTTAATTAATGTTTGGTTGATAAATGACAAGACCCTTTTCAGTTATTTCAATTTTCTCTGTTTCGTCAAAGTGTAATAGTACTCGGATGGTACATTTCGCTTTCTGTTACGCGTTCAATATGTGGCGTTAGCCATAGAAAAAGGATCAACAAAAGCAAAGTGGTGTCTTTATGAGCTAAGTCCGCTTCAGATGGACACAAAAGATGACACTTTTTATTATCTAAAGCTGGTAATAAGGAAGAAAATGGATAAAAGTAGTGAAACAATTTCGGACAGAGCTTCAAAAAGTAAACCAATTTTTACTAATAACTAAGAAAAACGCTTGGTTTGATATATTTTTCTTTTTTTGTTTTTGTAGGTATGACCAAGCACTATGTCTATACAAAAAAAAAAATTCTTACCGCTGGAATATTTTTTATTATCAGAAACGTTGCGAAAACAGAGCAATTTCAGCTACTTTTGAAAGAATGTTTTACTAAAAATTTCAAAATCATCACTAAATTCTCCCAAATTGATACTCATTTAGACCGAATAAAACATATTCAACACAATAAAGACTTATTTTTGTAATCCTAGTCATTTCGGACACCTTTTTTGTTGGTATTTAAGTGACACCTCATTTTTGCAATTTTAGACAAAAAGTAGCCTCCCTTGAAATCCAATAACTTTTTAATTCGCTTGGTGACCTATAGTTTTTAAGTCATTTTTCTACTTCTCATATATTTAAATATCAGTACAGAAAAAATAAAAAAAAATCTTACTGTTGGAAATAAATGGAGGATCTGTCCTTAAAAGGGTATTATGCATTAATTTCAAATATAATCATATGCTACAAATGAAAGAAAAAATACTCACAAATTGTTATGGACAAATTTAAAAGGAGATCGAAGGCTTTTAACCCTTTCCCAAACATTTTTTTTTTAGAGTGATCCACTTCAAAAGCTGCCACAAATGACAAAATGGATGTTATTAAAGATAGGATTTGTGTAAAATATGACACAGAAAATATTGAGACAAAAGGAGAAACTGCTGTTTATCAGCAGTTTCTTCTTTTGTTTCAATGTTTTCCCAAGCCCTTTCTATTAGGGACGTCAAAACCAGGTCTTGTTTGGGAAAGGGTTAACTTGTTATTTGCAAACACAACTACAAAGACATTTTATAGACCTTTGATGTACTGCATAAAAAGTATGATTATTGCTAATTTGAAATTTTAATGTTAAATGATGGATTTTAAATGGCATGTTAAAAAAAGAAGACTTCACGAAGACAAAACACCTCTCCTTTTCCAAAAAAATCATAATAATGTATATAAATCTTTTTCTTAATATTTAATGTTTTGCTAGATCATCATCAACTCAAAGAACTTAGGAATCGTAAAGATCTATAATGCACGGATTTTTGGCTGTTTATATGTTATATTTTCATCATGGATGAAACTTTCGTCATTAAGGAAAGGGTAATTTAAGGCAAAATGAATGTTAATAAAATTTATTGTCCATGGTATTTTTAAAGTACATGTCACATTTTATACAAGGTTTTCCATGTAAAGAATGTTTTGATATCACAAATATTTAAGTCAATATTTGCTTTCAAAAATGTCTGTTTGTAAGTTTAAGATTTCCTACACTTGTCGGAATAAGAAATTTGGAAAAAAAGCGATAATTTAAGTTCTAGGGAAACAATGCCGAATTTGAATTTTTGAAAAAAAATATAGCCTAGAACACAATTGGTTACTTATAAAATCTCTAAAATTTTGGTTTCAACAGCTAAATGTATAAAAAGTGATATCTTAAACTAAATAAAATGTCCTAAGGGATTGTAAGGGTATAAGTTGTCATTCTGTTAAATATTTATTCAGGGGTTTAAAATTCTCTAATGGCTGGTTGTCTTTAATTTTAGATGCCATTTAGATAATTTTATTGTTAAAAAGTAGGCAATCACAAAATTTTGCATACTATGACAATTCACAAGTTTTTACAAGAAAATTTGTGTTTGTAAAATTCTTAATTGTAAAAAAAAATTGTCTGTAAATTGTCTTTTTGGAAATGTAAGAAAAGAAATGCTATAAAAGAAAGTCTGATATTGATGCAAAAATACTACTTCTTCAGTGAGTTTGAATTGGATATGTACTTGTAGTACCAAAGTTTCATAAACACTTAGTTTGGATTACTGATACTACCAAAGAAGACAGAATGTGAATAACCAACCATATGGATAATACATGAACAACTCAACACAGTGACAAATATGTGTGAAAGTGGTTTAAAGATTCTGTATCTGTGTGGTACATGAACAGTGAAAGTGCCGTACAAAATGGAGGAGTTGTGTCTCAAAAAAGTGAAAATACAGAACATGGAAAAGCTGGAACTGAAAGTGAATTACAGGATGCCGAACCTGAAGGATCATCAAAACAGAAATTCACTCATGCTTCGGACGAAAAATTATACAATACAATGAAAGATGACGATCAATTTGAAAAGTTTGTCCGACCAAGGTCCTTCTCCGATACATCGTTGAGTAATTCTGATCATGGTTACTTGACGTTCTTACGAGACAAAATACGTAACTGGAAGAAACCAGATCTAAATTCAAAGACAGCCTTGAAAGTGTTTGTGAAGAGAGAGACAGAAAAACTTGCTGACACAGACTTGCAAACTCAAAAATATAAACATGATGTTGACTTTAGGTCAGATCTTCCTGTTGGTATCGTTTCACCATCTCCACAATCACCACACGCTATGTTTACAAGGTCAAGGTCAACTGACTTTCTGGCAGACGATAGAGATGTCCCGCCACCGAAACCAAAACTTCCAGAAAACTACAAACTAACCACTGTTAAATCTGCTCCTACAAAGGCTAAAAGTTTGGACATCCCTGAATCGAACAGTACTTTAGAGGGACCATTACATACTGGGTCAAATACCAACACTCAAAATGAAAGTAGAACAGGAAATACACAAATTGACTACAACAAACAACATGATAGAAAAACAGGTATTGACCAAGGAAACAAAAACAAACTAGGAGCAACACAAAAATCAGAAGGTACACAAAATGTCAACAGGCCAGGAAGACTTCAGGGTCGACTTTCTGACCCTGCAGTACCAGTCAGACGGGCAAGTTTTGTGTATAGATACAAAGATCCTAAAGCACGAACAGAGCTTCTTCAGAAGGAGCTGTACCAGCTGCGGTCCTCCGAACATGTCAAGAAACAATCAGAAGCGGTCAAACAGTTACTGAGCGGAGAAACTAAACCAAATAGTAAAGGAAATCGGGTCAGGTTTTCTGGTGACTTTACCGATGTAAGTCAAAGACTTCATGATGAACTAAAACCTCAAACTGATCTCAATAAAACTGGTGCTAAGAAAATATTGAAACAGTCTAAATCTGTGGACTATTATACCGCTATACCAAAGATTACAGGTGAAACTTCTGATCAATCTGTGCATAATAGCTCATCATTACTTAGTTATAGTTATCCACTTAGTGGGGCCAACCAGTCTTTCAAAGACTCTAATAAAAGTGCTCAAGATGAAAATACAACTACCAAAGATCTTGCTCAAAAACTTAAAGATGATCTTGATAAAGAATTGTTAGAGCCAAGACGAGGTCTTAACTTACAGAGGGGCCAAGGTCAATCAAGGTCAAAATCAGAATCAGTTTTAAACAGGACTTCAATGCAGAGATCTAAATCTTCTGTTAGTGAATATGGAAAGCTCAACAGTGACCAAAAGAATGCTCAATTTTCAAAATCAACGTCAAACCTTCGACGTAAATATGACACAATTTCTAAGTCAAATTATTTGGAAATGGAGAAAAAACGTGAAAGAGTGCGAGCCAACTTTGAACGCAAGAAAACTTTTGATCAAGTAGATGCAAAAGATGACAATGAGGATATCAATGACACTAGACTGACAAAACTAAAAAGTAAATTTGACACAATCAGAAAATACAACAACCAAGAAATTGAACAAAAGAGGGAAAGAGTGAGGGAAAATTACCTTAGGAACTGGAGAAAGTTTTTAGATCAGCAATCAGATGAAGAAGAAGGTGATGACATCACATCAGACAATGAAAATAAACAAACCAAATCAGACAATGGTGCAAATATACAAGGTTCCAAATCAGAAAATGTAAATATAAATAGACAAGTTACTAATGTAACAAAACCTGATGGTGCTATAAAATCAGACAACTCTGCTGTGGACAAATCCGGACAAACAAATAGCAGAACTATCACAAATACTCAAAGTCTACCAATACCTGCTCATTTAAGACAAAACAATATAAGACCAGATAAATTAATTAGTGACAACCGATCAGATGAGGAAAAGTATGCTGCACTTTCACGTCACAAGATTGTACATTCCAAGTCTTCTTCACTGGACTCCCAGCTTCAAACGTCAGAATCAGGCTCTGACAAAACTGAAAAACAAAACAAAAAGTTTGGTGTTATGGGAATATCTGGTGTTAGACATGAAAATGCTCATAAATCATTATCAGCAGCAGCAGCTGTAGGATTACGAAAACAAAATTCTAGCGATTCAATTCTAGACAAAAATAAACCTGAAGCAAATAGTGACAGTGAAACTGTTCTCAAGGGGTCTAAAACACAAATGTTAGAGAGCCAACCTAAACTTGTAGTGAGACAGTGTAGAATAGGAACTTCAGTTGCATTTGGATTAGTTGGTGTTGCATTAACTGAGGTGAGCATAGTTCGTGTATTTTTAGAAGACATTACTTATGTACTATGAATAGAGTCATAGCCTACTTCAAGATTTCTTTATTTAATTTTATGATGTGAAATACTTGTGAATTGTCTAACATAGTTTATGTTGTGTTACTCATATAAGAATCTCTTTTCTGATAAGATTTGTCAAGCCTGGATAGCTCAGTTGGTTATGTCAAAGTGTATCAATCCAGGAATTTGGGTTTTGAACCTCTGCTTAGCCAATGAAGATTTCTAACATAGGACAAAATTTTGGTAATATTACAGTTATTTGATTAAACCTCTTTATGGCAGTCCTGACATTATAAGTTCAGCAGGTAATGGTAATTTGTTTGCTCTGTGGCTTTAAAATGTTTGCCAAATGGTCAATTTAAATTGATGTTGAAATTTATAAGGAATGTTGCCTTCAGCAATTCTTTATCTTTAAATTAAATAAAGCAGAAGGATATTAAGATTTATAAAACACAAAGGGCTCTATTTCTATTAATTTTCCTTTCAGAACCGAAAACGCTATACCAAATACCAAATCAATGTCAAATCAGTATTTGCTATATATATGTCTTCAAAACTACATTTTCTCTTCAAAACAGATTTAAAAACCAGGAGTCAAATTTCTATAGCTCTTGCAAGTGCTTATGTTTTCAGTCAGCTCTATAATTCTTATTCTGGCTTGGTCATTATGCTTTCTGACTTTATATGCCAATAGTCCTTTGTCAGCTCTCACTAATGGATTAACCCTTTCCCAAACAAGACCTAGTTTTGACATCCCCAAGAGAATATGCTTTGGAAAACATTGAAACAAAAGAAGAAAATGCTGATAATCAGCATTTTCTCCTTTTGCCTCAATATTTTCTCTGCTATTTTGTACGCAAATTATATTGTTATTAGTATCTGTTTTGTCGTCTGCAGCAGCTTTCAAATTGGATTACCCTAAAATATTGTTGTTTGGTAATGGGTTAACTCTTTAATCTGGAATGAGAAGCCAGTGACTTGAATAATGTTAGGTGCATCAGCTGATGCAATACAACTGGAAAATTGTTGAACAAAGTGTTATGCCAATCTATCAATTTCTAAAGCTTTCTCGGTAAATTTTGTCAAATACAGGCGTGGTACACATACTTTATCTGGTATAATGTAAGAATGTTAAGATTTCATTTTAGTTTTGTAAACATGTGTTTTGTTTCATTATTGACATTGTTGTAATTTTATGACATGAAACTAATTCAAAATATTTATTGTTGCTTGTCAAAAATGATATAAACAAGTGTCTAGTATGTATTGCAGAGGTTGTTTTGTATTTTAGAAGAAACATTCCGACTTTATAAGTAATCTTGTATGTTTGTGTGTGGTTGCAACCTTTAATCAACTTGCAAGGCTTTAATTCTTTCATCAAACAGGGAGGCATAAAATAGAAGAGAACTTTGCTTGATGTTGGTAAAACACTGTTGTTTTACAATCTTTGAAATAATGAGCCATTTTCCAAACAGCAGAACTTAAGACTTTACCAATTTTAAAGTTGTTGCAGATGGCAAAATTAACCAGACTCTCAGATTGAAAAATCTCTTTGATAGAGAGGAAAATATTGAGGAAAAGGGAGAAAGTTCTTGTCATCAGCATTGTCTTCCTTTCCTGTAGTATATTGACAAGCTTTAACTCATAGGTGCGTAAAAATGTGGTTGTTTGGGAGAGGGTTAAGAAAATTGAAAGTTAACCCATTAACACACATTGACGCCTTTTGAAGCCCTAGAAGAAATGCTTTGGAAAACATTGTGGAAAATGAAGAACTTGCTTGTGACAAGCAATTTCTTCATTTTGCACAATGTTTTCTACCCAGAAAGACCAAAAAGTGTAGAATTACATTCACTTAAAATTGTCTCCTGCAGATTATTGGAAATTGGAGCAACCTAAAATTTTGTTGTCTGGAAAGGGTTAACTAGAGGAAAATGAAAGGGGACCCTCTTTCCCTGTAACAGATCGTTAAAAATCAATTTACGCAATAAAGATGTTTGAAAATTGTTATCTGTTCCACAACAGTTGTTTCTAAATTGAATTTGTCTTTTTACGTAAATTGGATTGGACTATTTTCTTCTTACATAGATTTGATTAAAATTTGTTCAGTGAAACTTACCAGATTTTTATCTGATGAGTTTTGTCTTATGTAGCTCTAAATTAAATTGAAAATTCAAAGTATCAGTCTCTATCAAAAATCACAAAACACGATTAAAGTTGAAGTTTTGGGGGGAAGACTTCAAAAGCTTCAGATCATTTTGAAAATGGTGTTGTATGTATTTTGTATGTATATGATATGCTTTAATTACTGCAATATTCTCTACTTCCAACCTAATGGCAATGTTATTTTCTTTTTTCAGTTTAATGGCAATAATCTACATATATTGCAAACCTAATTGCAATTTTCTATTCCCAACATAACACCATTGTTATTTTTCTAATTCCAACTTAGTAGCAATATTATTATCATCAAACCTAATGGCAATAATCTATTCCCAACCTTATAATGGCGCAAATATTTTCTTTTTTTTTTTCAGCCTTTTGGCAATACTTTATATCTAATTTTCAACTTAATGGCACCATTATTTTCTATTTTCAGCCAAATGGCAATGGTTACCTTGATGGGCAAGGTTTGGTTACCAACCGAATGGCACCATTATTTCCTATTTTCAGCCAAATGGCAATTGTTACCTTGATGGGCAAGGTTTGGTTACCAACCTAATGGCACTAATATTTTCTATTTTCAGCCTAATGGCAATAGTTACCTTGATGGACAGGGTTTGGTTACTAACCTAATGGCATCATTATATTCTATTTTCAGCCTAATGGCAATGGTTACCTTGATTGACAGGGTTTAGTTACCAACCGAATGGCGCTATTATTTTCTATTTTCAGCCTAATGGCAATGATTACCTTGATGGACAGAGTTTGGTTACCAACCTAATAGCACCATTATTTTCTATTTTCAGCCTAATGGCAATAGTTACCTTGATTGACAGGGTTTAGTTACCAACCTAATGGCGCCATTATTTTCTATTTTCAGCCTAATGGTGCCATTATTTTCTATTTTCAGCCTAATGGCAATGATTACCTTGATGGACAGGGTTTGGTTACCAACCTAATGGCACCATTATATTCTATTTTCAGCCTAATGGCAATGGTTACCTTGATTGGCAGGGTTTAGTTACCAACCTAATGGCGCCATTATTTTCTATTTTCAGCCTAATGGCAATGGTTACCTTGATGGACATGGTTTAGTTACCAATCTAATGGCGCCATTATTTTCTATTTTCAGCCTAATGGCACCATTATTTTTCTATTTTCAGCCTATTGGCAATGATTACCTTGATGGACAGGGTTTGGTTACCAACCTAATGGCACCATTATTTTCTATTTTCAGCCTAATGGCAATGGTTACCTTGATTGGCAGGGTTTAGTTACCAACCTAATGGCGCCATTATTTTCTATTTTCAGCCTAATGGCAATGGTTACCTTGATGGACATGGTTTAGTTACCAATCTAATGGCGCCATTATTTTCTATTTTCAGCCTAATGGCACCATTATTTTTCTATTTTCAGCCTAATGGCAATGGTTACCTTGATGGACAGGGTTTGGTTACCATCAGGATGATCCCAGATGAGCAGGGCAGATTTGGGTTCAATGTTAAGGTCAGTAACTTATGCTCTAATTTACATGAAAGTGGAAAAATTTTCATTATGTGAAAGCAATATAATGCTTATTTAGGCAGTTTATAAAAATGTTGAGAGAAATGAAGAAAGTGCTGATTGCCTGTATTTTGTTCAGTTATGTTTAGTTAATACAAGATAGCAAAATGTTTACTTTCATTGTAAGAAAGCTAGGACATATGTCCTTTGTATTTGTGTCTTTTAAAAATTCTTAAGAGAAAGTGCTGACTGCCTTCATTTTGTTGAGTAATGTACAGCTATAGTTATAGCTTCAGCTTGAATAAGCTGTGGTTACATTTTCGAATCTCACTAATCTATGTCATTGACGAGTCTAAAATTTTGCGATCTTGGTGAATAATAGGACTGGCCTAGATGGAATGGTGTTGCAGGCAACTGACTAAATGTTAACCATTACGGGAGAAATCATAGAGAAAAGAGGAGAAGATGTGGATATCAGATTTTGTGCCTTAGGACTCATTGTAGAGAGAAAATATTTCAACATATCTAGTAAGATATGGAAAAAGGGCATCCTTTGAAATAGAAAATTATACCTGCCTTTCATTGAATTTAGAATCTACCTGCATAAAATGTGTAAATATGATATGATGAAACTTGAAACCGAAGCAATTTTATAATTTTGTAATCATATACAATGTGTGTGAGTCACATATGGTGTGTAGTGAAGCATTTTAAAAAGATAATTAAATACCTGGTGACAGGCTCGACATATAAAATGTTAACATAATAAAATTTTGACTAAAAAATATGACATCGTTTGACGCTCATCAAAGATAAAAATGCATGAGAAAATATTGTTGAAAATGAAGAAATTACAAGCAATTACCCCTCCCCCCAACATTTTCTATACTATCACCTACATATTTTAGATTTTTGGCAACATCAAGTTCGTCACCTTCAGTTGTGGTCCATTGACATTTTGGGGTTTTGGAAGGAGATAAAAAAAATCAAAAAGAATAATCTTTCTTATCAAGTAGTCCATTGGATTACCTTGAGCAGTGTAAAAGCTCAGGTATTTCCATATATGGCTCGGTGATGATTTATTGTGGGTGTTATGTTAACCCTTTCCCAAACGGTAAAATGTTAAAGCGGTTCTATTCAAAAGCTACTGTAGATGACAAAATTGATGTTATAAGGAAGAAATTTGTGTACAATATAGCACAGAAAATATTGAGACAAAAGGAGAAACTGCTGGTTATCAGCAGTTTCTTCTTTTGTTTCAATGTTTTCCCAAGCCATTTCTATTATGGACGTCAAAACCAGGTCTTGTTTGGGAAAGGGTTAACAGGAATTCCTTACTGGCATGTCATCATTTTACCATTAAACTGTTTAGACATGTCCTTATCTGTGTTGAGATGAGGCCAAATGATGAAATAATTAAGAAAAATTATCACAACTCAATAGACTGTGTCCTTAATTAATTGTTGATTTAAATTCATGTGGCTTATTTGCATTGGCATACAGTGACAGCCAAAACTGTTTTAAATTTCAGGGAAGCACATGAATCCCCAAAATTTCTTTGTTGTCAAATTTGACATGCTTAGTTTTTGTAGCTACTTAAATCCTGGAACCAATTACAATAGACATTTGATATCAACAAAATATAAAAATAACAGAAGTTGTGAATGCATAAGATCTTGGAAGAGCGAGGTCAAAGGTTAAAGTGACATTTCTCGATTATTTTTACAGAAATTTTACTTTTACTCTATCTGAAAGAGCGTGTTTTCTTATGGAAATTCTGAAAATTTCAAGCCAAAATATTGAACCGTTTACGAGAAATATATATTTTTGTGCTAAAATTAAACAAATTGTTGTGGACAACAGTTCAGATTTACATAGAATTTATCATTTCTGTCTCAACTTTAATGGTGTATTTTTCGCTTATAAATAACAACTTAAAAAAACTGATAGCATTTCTACGCATTAGAATAAACAATCTTTGTATCAATACATACTCTTAAAAAATGAAATAAATGTGAAATGTCACTTTAAAAACCTGTTGGAAGCAAGATTAGAAATCAAACCGTCTCTGCTAGACGCCCATCATCAAAGTGGGGAATCAAGAAGTATTGTGCATTCAAATGCACGATTGTATCATAAGTCAAAATGGGCTGGATGGTCTTTTCAATATGGAGGACACTAGCTACATGCATTTTATTTGTTTTTGCAAAACCTTGTATCTACAGCTTTATTCAAGCTGTAGATACGAGGTTTTGCAAAACACTAACGATTTAAGATTTAAAGCCATTGGAGGTGGAAAAGTATTTAACAAGCCATGAAAAAGTAAGCTTCTAATCTAGGGTATATATCAAACTGTTATTAGTTATACATGGGTGAATGGACAAATAGATGGGGGGCTAAACTAAATGTCCAAACTTAGCGGATAACAATTCAAACAATTTATATTTCAAATTGGTAAAATTGACACATTTTGTGTTATAAATCATGAATAAATTATGGTAGTAATTTCATATCTGGACGTATTATCTCAATTGGCTTTCCTGTATGAATTATGGGAAACCTGCCTTCAATATAGTGTCGGTCACGATGAAAATAAATGTAACTACAGCTTGAATGATTTATTGTTACAAGGTTTTTGAATGTTACCCACAATATTATAATGCTTGAATGGACTGAAAATGAAATGGACTTTGGGTGTTAAAAATGAGGACAATATTTTCTTTAGCAGTGAAATCTCATAATCCTAGCCAGAACGGTGAAAGAATTACTTTCATACTTTGAAAGCTGCTGCAGATGACAGAATTGGTGTTGATAAAGATATTAGATACATTTGCATTTGATTGTCATTGAAAGTATTCAGGCTAAAAGAGAAAATGATTGAAAAAATATTGATTGTCAGCATTTCTAAATATTGTACTTGTAAAGTTTGAAAAAAATCCACATCAAAAAAACACCAGTTGCAAATGGACAAGCTGGGCCCAATCTTGCTAATGCACACAGCCATGAACAAATTAATGTCATTTTATCTGAAGATGTATGGTGCATTTTTGCATAAATTGTCTGGGCAAATGGATAATGCCCATATATGGAAGTGTGAAATGATGTAATTGTGTAAATGCATAATGCATGTGTGGGTTTTTGTCCGCTATTGTTGGTGAAAATGCTCGCGATCCTTGATCCATGTCATTGCATTGTTGCACATTCGTTTTACATTTTCAAAATTTAACCCTATGATTTTATTATAAACATTGGATTCAAAATTATGATATATAAATTATGATAAGAATTGCCTCTTGAAGATTCAATCATAGCCATTAAAAAATTAACAACATAAAAAGAGGAAAATCACATAAGGTCCGCTTTATCACAAACATGTTGAACTCTAGTCCATTTGCAAATATACATAAAATGCAACATTTAACTATTGTGATGAGGACGCATTCAGATGTACAGGAATCGGCTAAAATTACATCTTTTGACTCAAGATAACCAGACAGTACATTCTAAGCATTTTGACCTGATTAGAATGACTAAACATCACATTTGTTTCTGTATGTTTTTAGGGTGGGGCAGATCAGGGGATGCCCATTATCGTATCACGGGTGGCGCCCAACACGCCCGCAGACAATGCTATACCTCGCCTTAATGAGGGAGACCAGGTCCTGTATATCAACGGGCGAGACGTCTCTCAACACACGCATGAACAGGTACGAGATTCTTGTATAATTATGCGGGTATTGTGTACCACGTGATGTATAACAACTAATGCCAAATTATCCCAGCTTCAGGGTTAGAAATTGTGCAATAACTTTCTTATTGCTGTGTCAATTTTCAAGCAGTTTATTTCATGAAAACCCGACCTTAAGCCTGCCTTACAACCTGTCGTGCGCCTTTTTAAATCGTACGTTTTAAAACTCTGCAAAACGTACGATTTATAAAGACGCACGACGGGTTATAAGAGCGCCTCAAAATATTGTCCTGTCAATTCTTTGCTGCGTGCAGTCTGCATCGTGGTTGCGTCCACCAAAATCACATGCGTGCATCACACGACTAAACATATGTTTTAGACGCAGACTGCACGCAGGAGCATGTACAACTGGTTGTATTTTTTTAGAGAGGCTTTACTGAGATCTTTCCTCAGATGTGCAACTTAATTGTAGAATCCAATTACTGTTTCTGAAAATTGATCTCAACAGACCAGAAAAAGCACAAAAAAATTCAGATCGTTTCTCTTGTTGGTAGGGATCAACTTTTGTGACGAAGAAAATTGACAAAGAATTAAGAATTAAGAAAGTTATTGAACAATTTCTTACCTGAAAGAGGTCTTATTTGGCCATATTTGTTGTCCATCCCATTACACAATCCCCACCATGATAATGTCTGATATCAGAATAGGATACATTAAAATTTTTGTGTCACACCATTTGGGACATGTCCCTTCGTAAGGCATTTTAGAGCCACAGATTAGTACTGGCAACATCCAGGAATGTGCTTGGATTAATAAAGTTTTTGATGATGAGACTGGAAATTTTTTAAAGCTATATTGTTAGTGGAGGATCTAGACCTTGCAACTACATATACAGCTTGTAAAAGCTTGATTAACAAGGTTTCAGTAATTAAGACTTTGTTGTCACAAGGACTCATTGGTTAAATTCTTTTCTTGCTTGACTGTTTGATAAGCCAGTGAGCTAGCTATTCTAGTCTCCCAGGTTTTGTCATCAGTCAGCCTCATATTTTAGCTATGGTCACATCACAGTGCAAGTTACTGATTCTCCTTACCTACTGAAGATGTTACTTTGAAACTTTATACAATGACATATTAGTAGGATCACAACAAAAGGCTCTAGACCATGTTCTGCAAGTCTTTACAAGACAGAATTATGTCCTCAATTATGTCCTCTAATGCCAGCTGCAGCCATAACACAGTGGGTAGCCTATCAGGCTCTCATAAGGTCCCTGGCCGCTTCAAACATCCATTATGACATGTCTCCCACCAATGGTTGTATACTTATCATAAATCTATTTGGGTGAGCAGCTGGAGGCTTGGTAAGAATGTTGTTGTATACTCTGTAAATATTGACCTGAACCTATTGAATATGTAATGAGAAATTGTAATGCGAGATAATCACTCTCCATCATATGTTGACACGAGAAGCATGTGCAGAATACAAAGTCATAATGCTTATGGAAACTATCGACTCTGCTCGACGGTAAGAACTGCTAATGTGTATTGATAATTCCGTGTTACAAATACTCATTACATATTCATCGGGTTCAGGTCAATATTTACAGAGTATAGTACTGGTAAGAGAAATGATGGGAATCTATTGTTAGGTGTTTCAGCTGCTGCATTATGACCATATCAGTTGAAAGAGGGGTTAAACCCAAATTATTCAATCAAAGAAACCATAATACTGCTTATATTGGATAAATTTGTCAATTCAGGTTATTTTCCCGGTATGTTGATCAATCCGTCTGATTGTTGAACATTTTCGTTATCGCAGGTTGTCATGTTTATACGAGCGTCTAGAGAAACACATTCGGGAGAATTACTCCTTAAAGTTCGACCGAATGGTAAGTCGAAATTGTTTTTCGTTGTTGTTACGAAAAACCCTCTCCCAAACGGAACAAATTTGGACTGTTCCAGTTTTTAAGCAGCTACAGCCATTGTGTGTTGATAAAGATAGATATTATGTACAATAAAGCATAGAAAATATTTAGGCAATGGGAGAAAATTGTTGTCTTTGTTCTAAAAGGTCATAGGATATGGCTTGAGCTATCAGCATTTTGTCAGTTATGTTTAAAAATGGTTTAACTACATGTATCTTGAATAAGATGTAGTTATGGCATAATAAAAATGTGACCGACAAAATTCTGGTTATCAGCATTTTCTGCTTTTGCCTCAATATTTTACCAAGCCAAGTCATAGGATTTCAAAACCTGTGCTTGTTTGGGAAAGGGTTATTTGTATTTTAATCTATGACCCTTGCCCTTTATGGATATAGGTTGTGCAGTACATTAGACTATCACGAGAGACGCGGTCAAAGGAACTTATATTAATCGTACGACCAAATGGTAAGTAGTATGACAGTGTACCAGAGAAAGAGGGGGTAAAATCTTACTTTATGATATCCCTTCCAAGCTTCTTGTCTTGTCAATTTATTAGAAAGAACTAAAAACATCAGCAATCATATAAGTAAAAAAAAGAAGGGCTCTTTTGTGTTGATCCAGGAACTTATTTGAGCTTCTAAGCCAGAAGGGTCGAATAAGCCTGCATCATGCAACACAGTTTGACTGCATTCTAATTTGCCTTCTTGCTATTAGGTAGCATGACAATGGTTACTTGAATCTTTACATTTAAAAACAATGCTGTTGCATGAGGCTTGGAAACAGGGAAAACATTCCAGAAAAATCCTCCCTTTTGTCTTGGTTAACTGACTTGTGATATATAACAAGAGCTGACATACATGTATAACACTGTATAACTGTATTGTCTTAACTTTCTGCTGTATGTAATAATTGTATAATGTATAATGGAACAAGACTAAGTAAAAGAAAAAAAGATTCAGATTTCGATTTGTAAAAAAAAATATATCATTAGAAACCAAAGTCCAGACTTTTGGACTAACAATTAAGTATACTACTGCCTTAAAGATATAAATTGTTACTGAAAGTTATGCTGTAAATGACAATTTTATGAGTGTCTTGCCTTTTGTGCTAGTTCATCTAATACATTCTGTAAAACATATTAGTTGCTGCTAGAATTATCTTTAAATGTGTGGCATAAAAGACACTTGTTTTCAATTAAAAAATGATTGACACAGGTTTATTTAAAATGAGCGGGGTGAAAACATTTAAATCTTGGTAAATTTTCTAAAAATATCAAAGCCAGATTTCTTTCTTTAATCATTCTGATAATGCTATATATTATGTATTGGAAGATCTTTCCATATATTCTATTTTCTTTAATAATCTATGTATCCCAAAGTTTGAATTTTATGAACACATAATATTTTTCACCTTTAACAACTGCCCCTTTAATAAGCCCTTATGATAATGATAATCATATGAGCACATATAACTATATTAGCATATTGCCAATTATAAACTGTGTGTATTTTGATAGCAAAAGTAAGATAGCCTACTAAAAAGTACTGTAAGAAAGAAAGGAGAATATGATATCATTTGCTGCTATATTTCTGTGCCTAAGCATTGAATTGCTCTAATAGGGCATATCTGATCAATCATAAAGAAGCATTAAATTTTGTTGGAAATAATTGTTTAAAAATTTGTTTTAAAAAATTGCCAATAAGAAAGTAAAAAAGCAGTAAAGATATTTGTATAATAACCTATAACATTCTAACTAAACTTTGTGGAGTAACAAATTTGTGTTATGTAGTAACCAACATTGTCCTGAACTAACTTCTGCCCTAAATTGGGTCACCAAAACTCTAATGCCCTATATGTAGAAGTATTTAGCTAGTTCATTAATTTGAAGTCTTCTTCATCTAATTTCAAAGGAATATATCATTGCTTTTCATCAAAATCCTTATAACTACAGCTTTAAACAAGCAATAGAGAGGTTTTTAAAGAAAAGCAGAAATATATCGTCCCTTGACAGCCAGAAGTGGCTATCAGCAGTTAAATTTTAACTGCGATATAGGACGATATAGTGTAGGCACAGAACAAGCTGCATTGCTTCTAAGCTGCTCTTTTTCTGTACACTCTATAAAATTTACTGTCACAGAAATCATGGTGACATGAAAGTACATTTTTATGCCCCCGTATTGAAAGATTAGGGCATATTGTTTTACTCGTGTCTGTTTGTCCGTCCGTCCATATGTCTGTCTGACTGTAGGTCTGTCTGAAAACTTAAGATTTGCCTTTTCCTCAAAAGCTTTTGACATACAAAGCTCAAAGTTGGTATGAAACTTCATTTCAATGATATCTATCTGTTCCATGCAATTTGACCTTCCTCAAGGTCATCTGTTAACTCTTATCAACCCTTTACATGAAAACTTAACATTTTAGGAAAATGGCTGTTTCGGGGGCATTTGTGTTTCACAAACACATTTTGTTAATGAATATATGTCTACAGAACATAGCTTTGAAATTCCTAGGGCTAGAGTAAAGATTAATTCATTTTGCATAAAAATTCTGACCCAGTAAGATGTTTAAATTTGTATCAAAAACACTAAAATATTTGTCATTGTCTGCTTAGTGTTTTGACCTGTCCACCATTATGTCATGTGGAAATGGGTTATAATTGTATGGTGAAGGGCTATGTCAATACCATGTAATTATGTGTTTCTTAAAGAAAGGAATTTTTTATAACTTATTCCATTCATCTTTGGATGCCAAACTCTTTGTGCTATTCTGGTTGCAATTTTTCCTTTTCATGACAACGATAATTTGCAAGGTTATCTGAATTTCAAAAACCAAAAAGAGCTGTGTTATCTTGTCAATTTCTGATGCCAAGTTGCAAGAAATATTTGATATGTACCCATGCGAAAAATTTCAAGAACTGTTCTAGAACGTTCTATAACATTAATTGCACTTCTAGACTGACAACTTGGATTCTGGTTGTGAGCTCGAACACCATCTTTCCGATATTTGACAAAAGGAATTTTTCTGTCACCAATGGATTTGCAACGTGACTCAGAGCAGCTCTAAGGCTCAGATTGGATATTGTGGTAGTACTGGAGAAATATACCAAGAATCCAAGATGGAGTCACGTTGCAAATCCATTGGTGACAGAAAAATTACTTTTGTCAAATGTCAGAAACGATATTGGCCCAGCCGGTGTTCCAACTCACAACCAAAACCCAAGTTCTAGAAGTGCCATTTGATGTTCTAGAACAGTTCTTGAACCTATTCGCAGGGGCATTTACTTGATGGAATACATACCTTGATATCATGTAAAATTTGACATCTTCAAGCTATAAATTTCTATAGAAAGTATATATTTACATAAAAAAGAGTACCTTTGAATTATGAAAAAGTTACGTCATCCAATCAGTGGTATGCTTATATGTAATACTAAGCTTTAAAGTCATCGGCCAGTTAGAGTTAACATTATGTTTTGAATTGAATTGTTTATGGATGAATTCAATCACTTGTATGAAATGACTTTCAATTTTGACCAGTTTAGAAATTTTGATGTTCGAAGAAGGGTTAAGCTATTCCCTTATAATAACGCCTCTTGATGCCACAGGCTTGAGAAATAATTGTGGAGTATGAAGAAATTGCTTGTAACAAGTAATTGCTTCATTTTCCACCATTTTAAAAAGACACTTTTGGAAAAGCTTTTCTGTAGCTCTGCAATTATATTTTCTCCTTTTTCCAGCGTATTCAGCAGAAGATAACTGTGATGAACCTGACTTGACGTACGACCCGGAAACTCACCAAATATCTAGTGCCACAGGTGGCGCTAACGCTTTAGATCTGTCACTCAAACTGTTAGAAGAAAGTTTAGAAAGTGGGGCAGCGCTCGCACAATTTGAAGTAAGTAACTTCATTTGTTAGCTTTATTCAAGGGGAAATAATTTAGTCACATTGGCATAGGGGCCCACGGGGCGTGCTTACGCCTTAGATCTGTCAATAAATTTACTAGAGGAAAGTTTAGAAAGTGGGGCAGCTCTCACACAATTTGAAGTAAGAAATGCAGACTGATTCATGCTTTTTAAAATCTTCAAACCTTGAATGATCTTTTCATAGCATGATACACAATTAAGATACTTGAAATCATTGAAATCTTTCCATTAGAAATACAAATTTGTTCTCTATGTAGCCCTGTGCTTATGAATTTGCCCTAAAATGGATTTGGATTAAATATACTTTGATTAATTTGTTGTTAAAATTCTCATTGAGAAAAATGTTAAGAAAACCTGCCATGGATCTTGGATACCCAAATACCCTTTCTGACAATAATGTCTCTCGATCACCAATGGTTGAATATATTTATCTTGGATACCCAAATACCCTTTCTGACAATAATATCTCTCACCAATGGTTGAATATATTTATCTTGGATACCCAAATACCCTTTCTGACAATAATTTCTCTCACCAATGGTTGAATATATTTAACCTATTTGGGCTAGCAGCTGGCAACTCCGTAAAAGGTGTTGTGGTAGTACTGGTATGAGAAACAACAGAAATCCATGGTTAGATGCTCCAGCTGCGCGATATGACCATTGCAGTTGAAAATGGTGTAAAACCCTAATAAACCAAACCAGACCTCTTTATAAAGCCTGGACCGTGGCAAACATCCTTTCTGACAAAATTTTCTCCCACCAATGGTTTGATATCGTGAACCTATGTGGGGGAGCAGCTGGAGACTAGGTAAGGATGTTGTGGTTGTACTGGTATGAGAAATAAAAGGAATCCATGGTTAAGAGTTCCAGCCACTATATTATGGCCATAGCAGTTGAAACGATCATTCAACGCCAATCAATCAGTCAATCTCTATAAAATTCCAGTTACTTTTGGGATGCAAGTGTTTAGAATGGAAACAATAACGACTTTCTGTTTTCTTTCAGCAATTATACAGAAAGAAACCTGGTATGACCATGAATGCAGCTCGCCTAGAAACTAATATACCAAAGAACAGATACAGAGATATTTCACCTTGTAAGTTGATTTCTTATTTCGGAAACCAAATTCTTGTATAATTAGCCAGATTCTGTAAAAATCTGCCAAAGTATGGCCCTTGAAACCAACATGGATCTATATAACCCTGAAATAGGCTTGGTTAGATTGATAAAACAATTGACTAAATTGACTCTTTGTGAATCAGAATGCTCAAAATGACTATTTTTAGGCAACAGAGACTATTTTTAGGCAACAGAAACAGCATTATAAAACAGAAGTGTGATTTTGAAATATGGATGACACAAGAATATTCAATCGCCTTATTTGTAATTGAAGTAAGTAATAAAATCACTAAATTGAATATGATATAATTTTCTATTTTAAGATGACCAGACTCGAGTGATTATGAAGAACAATCCAAGTGGGGATTATATTAATGCCAACTATGTAAATGTGAGTCAACTAACAAGTCTCTTTGATATTTAATCCATTACCAGACAGCAAAATTTTGGACTGGTTCAAATTCAAAGATGTAGCAGACGACAATTTTAAGTGAATGAAATATTATATTTTATGGTCTTTCCTTGTAGAAAAAATTGTGGAAAATGAAGAAATTGCTTGACAAGCAATTTCTTCATTTTCCACAATGTTTTCCAAAGCTTTTATTTTGTTTGGCGTCAAAAAGCATCAGTGTTTGGGAAGGGGTTAATTCTTAGATAACTCAGATTACTTAGAATCTTAAAATTCTGATCTAGATAAATTTTATCTTCCAAATAGATAATTTGTAACTAGATTGTGACAAAATTGATGTAGATACAAATGGCGTTTGTGCCCAATCATCATCTTCCTAATCATTGATTATTTGATTATCCAGTCCTTGGATTAGTCCTCTAGATGGCAGTCTTTCTTTCCATGTCTGGTAATCGCTACAGTACAGAAAATATTGAGGCCACAAAGAAAGAATACTGATTATCAGCAATTTCTTCTTTTGTCTCGTTGTTCTCTAGCCTTCTCTAATAGGGATGTCAAAACTATGTTTTGTTTGTGAAAGGGCTAAATACAATCTATTCTTACTCTACACTTACAGATGGAAATCCCAGTATCTGGTATCGTGAATCGTTACATCGCAGCTCAAGGTCCGTTACCGACAACGTGTACAGATTTCTGGCAGATGATCTGGGAGCAGCAGTCGACGCTCGTCGTCATGTTGACGACGAAAGTGGAACGCGGGAGAATCAAGTGTCATCAGTATTGGCCGGACCTGTACGAGACGTCTGACTACGGTCATTTACAGATTACCTGTGTGAAGGAAGAAGAGTCCTCCGTGTTTGCATTTAGGGAATTTAATTTAACACATGTAGAGGTGAGTAATGGAAATTTCATATCAGATAATGTCATTTAATCCTCTCCCAAACAAGACCTGGTTTTGACTTCCCTAATAGAAAAGGCTTGGGAAAACATTGAAACAAAAGAAGAAACTGCTGATAACCAGCAGTTTCTCCTTTTGTCTCAATATCATCTGTGCCATATTTTACTTAAATCCTATCTTTAATGACATCAATTATGTCATTTGTGGCAGTTTTCAAATTTGATCACCCTAGGATTCTGTTGTTTGGGAGAGGGTTAAAGCAAGTCTTAGTTCGTCTATTCATTGGTGAGCAGAATATTGCCATGTCAACATGTCTCTTGTCATGTGTGCATGCCTATGTTAAGCTTCAATGAATTGATTATCAGGAACTTAGGTTGGATTCAATGAATAAAATAAGACAAGGATATTCATAACATAGGTGTCCTTCCACGGAATTTGTTCAAGAGATGAAAGTCCTTCCTAAAACATAGCTTTCATGGACATTGCTAATTTGCCTATTTGATATGACACATTGAAAGACAAGGTTCAACATTCATATACCACATGATGTTTAAATAAATGGTAGAAAACTTTACTACTTTATCTTTGTTCTATTTTCAGTTACAAGAAGAACGCCACATATCACACATGCAGTATATAGCATGGCCAGATCATGGGGTCCCGGACGATCCTGTAGATTTTCTAGAATTTGTCACCAAAGTTCGGCAAAAACGGGTCGGCATCGTAGAACCAATTATAGTCCATTGTAGGTAAGTGGTACATTGAGTAAACTTTAAAATGCTGTTATGGTTTTGCATCTTGCCTTAGCCGTTATCCTTCTTGACAATTAACAAGTCGTTTGCTTTTCACTGATGGATGGGTCATTGAAAAATCATCATGAAATAAGGGTGTGATGACTCAGATTGGATGATTTAATACCGGTTCATGGAACACAGATCGGTGCAGGGCAATGAACCCTATTTGATCAACCAAATAATTGCTACAAAAGGCAGAAAATGTTTATTTATTTAACTGAAAGTAGAACTTTCAATTCATACAACAGTAATTTATGTAGATAGCTCAACAAGATAGAGCAGGTCCCAACTATTTCTATATCTTTGAATGTTTCCATTTGCATGTGGAGTTTTTACATGCATCTTTTTAAATTGCTCATTGATGTTGTATTTATCACAATAAACCTGATTTAGACCTTTTCTGAATCACTTTTACATGTCATTTATCAATTTTGATATCACAAGAACAATGTGACCCTCCTGTACAAGTGGCCAGTCTGAGTTTGAGCGTTCTGTCAAACTTGCACATCTATTTTGATTGTTCTGTTTCATTTCAGTGCTGGTATAGGTAGAACGGGTGTCCTTATCACCATGGAAACAGCCATGTGTTTAACAGAAGCCAATCAGCCAGTCTATCCATTATCTATAGTTAGGCAAATGAGGGATCAAAGAGCCATGTTGATACAAACACCAGTAAGTAAATCTGTATTATATAGTTAGGCTTTTAGAGTTGGTGTTTATAGTTAGGCATCTATAGTTAGGCAAATGAGGGATCAAAGAGCCATGTTGATACAAACACCAGTAAGTATTTCTGTTATCTATAGTTAGGCATCCATAATAAGGTATTTATAGATAGGGATATAAAGTAAGACATCTATAGTTAGGCAAATGAGGGATCAAAGAGCCATGTTGATACAAACACCAGTAAGTGGTTCTGTTATCTATAGTTAGGCATTTTGAATTAGGCATCCACAATTAGGAAGATGAGGGATCAAAGAGTCATGTTGATACAAACACCAATAAGTAGATCTTTTATTTTGAGTTAGGCTTAAAAAGACAGGCAGCTAGGGTATCAAAGAGCTAAATTGATACTAACAACTTTTAAGTTAATACATTTTCTATAGTTAGGCATTTATAGTAAGACTTTTATAGTTAAGCAAATGAGGGATAAAAGAGCCGAGTTGATACAAACACTGTTAACTTTTTCTGTTGTATAAAGTGAGGAATCCACAGTCTGCTTGTTGTAATTGCATTTATAAATGAAGGACTCGCTTGCATTTCAATGACATTGTGCTGGGTTCATCAATGTCTTCATTTGCTAGTTTAGGCTATTAAGAGAAAATTATTTTAAGTAATTAATTGTGCAGCTTAACCCTTTCCCAAACGACAAAATCTTAGGGTGGTCCAATTTGAAATCCCATGCAGATGACAAAATGAACAATAAAAAGGTTAAGATTTGTGAATAATTTAGCAAAGAAAAATATTGAGGCAAAAGCAGAAAATGCTGATCATCAGCATTTTCTTTTTTTTTTCCTCAATGTTTTTCGAACCCTAGTCTATTAGGGACGTAAAAACCAGGTCTTGTTTGGGAAAGGGTTAATTAAAAGACTTGTTCACTTACAAACTGTGTTTGTGTTATTTCAGAACCAGTATAAATTTGTTTGTGAAGCTATTATCAGAGCTTATAATGGTAAGTTTTATCTTTTGTTGTGGTAAAATAAATAGGTGGAGATCTGGAAAAAGGCCCCATATAGCTTTTGAGACAGCCAGGTTTCAAGATCAGGCCATGTCTAGATGCAGTCTAGCTAGCATCCATGTTACTCTAATATGATTGCTACAGACCATGAGGAAGCTATTGGGGAACAACATGGTTCCTGGTCAGACTGCGTGTATACGCAGGCTGATCTGGATCCAAGTTATTCTCAAATGCTATAAGGGACGTTTTTCCAGATCCTGGCTCAAATCCAAAATTGATTCTCGGAGACTTTCTTCATTTGTTACTTGTCTTGGAGCCCTAGCTTACTACATGTAACTATTAAAAATTAATTTCGTGGTCAATTCAAAACCTAGTAGATCTAAAATAAATTTCATGGTCAATTCAAATTTTAGTGCAATTTATCTGATATGCCGAAATACTACTAGGTCAATAAGATTGTTTACTATTTAATTTTTAGTTTACTAGAAATTGAATGGAAAGATGTTATAATTTTTAAAATACACCAAGTCATCAAAATATAAACCCATTCTCAAATAGTGACCACTTTTAATGACACCACTTGGGATTAGAAAACCTTGCATGATAAGAATGATGTTGATAATCAACAATGAGCATTTTCTCCTTTTCCTTCATGGTTTTCTATGCTATAACTTGTAAATTTTTATATGATTCAAAGTTCCTTTCAATTTTGACCAACCTTATATTTTACCGTTTGGGAAATGGTAAAATAATTTTCTTCTTTCACTTATTTTTCAGAAGGAATAGTGAAACCTTTACCAGATTATTCACAGAGATGATAATTAAACAAAACTGAGAGAGAGACAGTGTTAAATACTGCTGGAACACGAAAAAAAAGCATTTCTCAGTTCTAACATAAAGGGACATCACTCTTGCCCTGTGAATAGTAAAGGTTCGACAGAGTTGCATTTCCTGGATTCTGTGCTTAAAAAGTTGGGAACTCTCTTTTGACTTTTTTCAAGGAAAAAGACAGAAAAATGAGAGCTGAATGTGTGATATCGTCGCTTTTCAACAAAAACCTCGTAACTGCAGCTTGTTTAAAGCTGCAGTTACGAGGTTTTTGATGAAATGAAGCGATATTTTGATCCTGTGCCAGTGATGTGAATAGAAAGGCTTGGATTAGACTGATGGATAGACAGGGATGAGACTATGTGTTAATGTGCTAATCTTCATCCATATAGCTCTAACAAACATTATCCCTTACCAAACAACAGATCATTTTACCTGAATATCTCTTCCCAAACAACAAATCATGTACCTGATTCAAACTGAAAAGTGTTACAGATGATTATCATCATCTTGTCGCTTTTAAACAAAAAACTTGTAAATGCAGCTTAGATTAAGCTGCAGTTACAGGGTTTTTCAAGAAAAGAGATGATTTGCTTCTTTTGTCAGAATGTTTTCTAAAACATGCAATCGTTAGGGTTGTCAAAACAAGGTATTGCCTGGGAAGTGTTAGTAAATTTACAGTGACATGGCGATAACGCTTGCTCCGAAGTACAAACAGACAAACACAATACTTTGGGAGTAAATAATTAACTCATTCCAAAACAACAAATATGCAGACTGATACGACTTAAAAGAATTTGCCGCTTCCAAATGCTTGGTTCAAAAATAATATATGGGAGATAAAAAGATCATTGGTTTTGTTTACTAGTATTTTCCCCTTTTAAAGCTACTATTTCCCAGATTTTGGACCAAAATTTGTCAAAAACAAACGAAATGTACACTTTTTAAGCTTTATATGACCTGATTAAATGATTACGACAAACTATTGAAGCAACGACTCATTTTTTCGCAATTTGATACCGAATTCATGAAGCCATGTTGAAATTAGGTCAAAAACAGTAGGACCTGCCACTTTCTTAAATGACGTCACAACATACATGATGACGTCATATTGAAATTCAAGCATGAATCTCGTTTGAATCTTGGTCCGCGCTGTATACGCATGCGTGACAGTTAAAAAATAAATTCCGCATCTGAGACGGGGTTGAATTTTGGTTTGGATTCTCCCTAAATTCGGCTATCTCTCTTGTAATTTCGGCTCAATCTCTGTCTGAATCGCATATTATTAACCATTCTGAGGTGGCCAACACAAAAGTTTTGCATATTTTTTCAAAAAATTTCATTTTTTGCAATTAGACCATCTGTTACCATCACCCTTTAAGTAAAGGTATTTGACCTTTTCAATCAGGTGCCAGATTCTCAAGTTTCCTCCACAAATATTTTTCGTCTGCAACTCCCATCAAAATTGGACAAGTCTGCTATTTTGTTGTTAAGAAAACGGTTAAGACATTATAATATTCTGTAAGGACTTATTGTAGCATTACAATATGTCTGTTTCTATGTTAAACAAAATGGTTGTGCAACAGTTGTTGATATTTTTGTATCTTTAAATTTAATTTAACATCATTAGAACTTTACTTTAAGAGGGACTTCTTTTTGTATTCATTCTTTCACTGAAACTTTAGACTACACAAAAGCTCAAATGAAATTGAATGTGCAGAATGATAATCCCAAATGTATAAAACATTTACGGAAAAAAGAAAAAAAGTGTCATAGTGACATAGTTTCAATGACTTATTCAAAGGCATAGAATTATGCACTTACGGTAGGCTAAGCCTTTAAATAACCATCAACTATTAGTTGGGCCTTGAAGTTAAAGTGAAAAACTGCATCTCATATTCTTAAGCTATTGCATCATCCAGGTTTCTGTTAAATGTTGTGAATTTTATCAAACTTGTGCCAAAAGAGGAATACACAAAAGTTCTATGTTTGATCACATACTGAAATGTTGTAAGAAAAGGATAATATTATCACTAATACTAGTATCTGGATAATGCATGTTATATTTTTGCCCCTTCACTATTCAGAATTTTCACTAACCCCTTTATACACCAGTATAATATATTTAGGGATGGCTCTTTGAACTATGGCTTTATTGCATCATACAAAAAGTTGCACATATGAGTCATTTTGAAAGTGACGAAAATACTTTGTCAACATGAGATGTTATAATTCTGCCTGATTGTTCTTCTATAACACTATTGCCAGTCATGTAGAAAAATCCCGTAACTACAGGTTGTCTTGGGTTTTCGAACACGACCAATTCTCTTGTTACACACATGCAAAGGTTACAGACAATAACATTAATAGATTTGGAAATTAAGTGAATTGCACTGAAAACCTCAACAAAATCATTTCTCAGATGCCATATTGAGGTGACTGGAATAGCTGCCCTTGACTTGGAAAAGAAAATTATTAAATGATATCTATTGAAGTACCATGCTTTGGACCCCTTTTCATAGAGCCATGCCTGCACAGAACAACAGAAGCTGTAAAGTGTGTATTTAAGAAAAACAAGATAGATAACTCTTGTATTTGTAAAACAAGGTACATATTACTTGAATTTATGAAAACAAGGTAGACTACTCTTGTACTTATAAAACAAAGTAGATAACTCTTGCATATTGTAAGATTTACATTATTTTGTTACTGTGATTATTAAAATCATTTGTTTTACTGAGCCTTATGAAATGGTGGCATTGAATTTGAAAATAACTCATTTAAATTAATTTCATGAATTTTTAGTTTGATTAAAAATATCACCCACCAATGGGTTTGAAATCGTTAACCGAAGTGGGCGAGCAGCTGGAGGCTCGGTAAGGGTGTTGTGGTAGTACTGGTTTGAGAAACAACAGGAATCCATGGGTAGGTGCTCCAGCCCCCGCGATATGACCCTGGCAGTTGAAAACGGCCTAAAACCCCAATAAACTCAAACTTGATTAAAAATAAATTTTCCTTGATGTATAGCCTATAATTCATGCTATCAAAAACTTAACAAATAGAGAAAAAGTAAAGAATTAGTACATCGCTATTTCTCTTGCTAATTATCAGAACTGGTAATGGCTTTTCAAATTGCAAAATGTCCCTCATTGTATGTTGAACCCTATGTTGTGGTTACTCAGTAGAGTGTCTTCTTGTCATCATAGGGTTTGGATTTGAAATAATGGATTTTGAATGCCTTTACACCATCTTACTTGTTGCTCTGCTAGGGTCACTTCTCATTCAATGCACCATTTTGTAAAGTCAATCTTCCATTTCGGTGCAAAAGTATTGTAATTACATTAAATTCTATATGCAGTTATGTGGATATAATATTATGTGCATTTATAATAGTATTGCGCTGATGCCTACATTTCGTTCCCAAGTTGCTCATCCCAAAATACCTCAACTTTTCAATCAAGTCTTTGAAACATCATGGATGGTATCTATCAACTAGTCTAATTTCAAGTTTAAATAACAATCCATCTGATTTGCCAAGATGTATGTCTCGTCCAATCAGATGGCTTGTTATGTAATTTTGATCCAGAAAATCAATTCAGGTAACTTAGAAGATAGTATTCCAAAATCTTGTTGTGAATCCATTTCCATGGAGGCCTTGTTTTGACTTTCCCAAATTGTAAAAGTTTTGCAAAATGAGAAAAATCTAATAGCCAGCAATTTCTCTTTCAGCAATTTTCTGTGTGGCATGTTTGCCGTCTTGGAAAAATAGTTGATAAAATAACATTACAAGTTATTATTTCTTTCAATTAGAAAATATTAGATGTTGAAATGTTGAGGTATAAAGGTATAGTTGATCATTTTTCCATTGTTATTTATTTATTGTAAGCAGTTTTCATTTGTGACTTGTCACGCTAAAAGGGACATTCTGGATAGTCCATAAAACCAAGTTTTGATAAACATATCACACTTAGTATAATTTTTTTATGTCAACCAGATTTGGAAATTTAATTTATAGTAAGAGAGGAAAAATTATTTGGATACAGAAAATTACCTTAGAGGGAAAAATATTGATCTTAGTCAGTCTGCGCTGTCAGTGAAGACTGACTAGGGTCGATACTTTTCACACTTCCAAAAATGTCCCTTTTAGCATGACAGGACACATTTCATTTTGTGATCTGTCTTGCTTATAGGTACCTGTAGGAAGTGTAAAAAATATCGACCATAGTCAGTCTGCGCAGTCCGCGCAGTCAAACTAGGGACGATATTTTTCACTTATAAATATGTAATTTTCTGAATCTAGAATGTCTTTCCCATCTTATTCTTACTTTCTTACTTCATGTTTCAAATATGGGATCTGGTTGACCTGTGCTTAGTCTGATCAGTTTGTCAAAATGTGGATTTTTAGACTTCTGACAAGGTCCCTTTTAGCATGACGGGTCACATGTATCTGTATTATGCATTTGTTAATGTTTAAAACAAAATTCCTTATTTTTGAGTGTAGAATTTAAATCTCAGTTTTTGTTTATTTTGTACATTTGTGAATTTGTGCTATGTATACGTAAATAGTGTTTTTGTTTCACTTTTATAAAGAGTGTGAATGTTTGGATGAAATTGTACATGTAAATTATATTAACCCATCACCAAACAACACAATATTTTACCAGATTATCATTGCTTTTCTTCAAAAAACACATAACTGCAGCTTAAAACAAGCTGCAGTTACGAGGTTTTTGAACAAAAGCAATTTTATGGTGAAAAAATCAGTTGATACTTAGAAAAAAAGTAAATGGAATTCATAGCATAGAAAACTTGAAGGGAATAGAAGAAAGTGCTTTTTGTCAGCATTTTGTTCTTTTCTCTGTTTTTCTAGACCTTTTTTTCCAAATCTAAACTTTAGTTTGTTTTGAAATGCATAAATTCCAAATATTTAAGGAATTGAACAGTGAAACATCACTGACACATTTAGGTATTAAGTATTTCAATTTTAAAGAGACAAGAAGATATTGTACATAGACCAAGATCAGCATGAATGGATGTTCAATCTGATCTTTACCCTGCAATGTCTGTTTGACTCTAATACTGCATATTATGAGCGTAGGAACCTGAAATCAGTTAATGGTTAGGCCAATCATTTTTAGCTCACCTGAGCACAAATGTGCTCATGGTGAGCTATTGTGATACCGCTGTGTCCGGCGTGTGTCGTGTGTCGTGTGTCGTCCGTCAAACTTTGCCTTGTGTGCACTCTAGAGGCCACATTTTTTGCCCAATTGACCTGAAATTTGCTCAGAATGATTGTCTTGATGAAATCTCGGACAAGTTTGAAATTGGGTCATCTGGGGTCAAAAACTAGGTCACGGGGTCAAATCTTAGAAAAACCTTGTGTGCACTCTAGAGGCCACATTTTTTGCCCAATCAACCTGAAATTTGCTCAGAATGATTGTCTTGATAAAATCTCGGACAAGTTTGAAATTGGGTCATCTGGGGTCAAAAACTAGGTCACAGAGTCAAATCTTAGAAAAACCTTGTGTGCACTATAGAGGCCACATTTTTTGCCCAATCAACCTGAAAATTGATCAGAATTATTGTCTGGATAAAATCTCGGACAAGTTTGAAATTGGGTCATCTGGGGTCAAAAACTAGGTCACGGGGTCAAATCTTAGAAAAACCTTGTATGCACTCTAGAGGCCCCATCTTTTGCCCAATCAACCTGAAATTTGCTCAGAATGATTGTCCTGATGAAAGCTCGGACAAGTTTGAAATTGGGTCATCTGGGGTCAAAAACTAGGTCATGGGGTCAAATCTTAGAAAAACCTTGTGTGCACTCTAGAGGCCACATTTTTTGCCCAATCAACCTGAAAATTGCTCAGAATGATTGACTTGATAAAATCTCGCACAAGTTTGATGTAGGGTCATCTGGGGTCTAAAACTAGGTCACAGGGTCAAATCTTAGAAAAACCTTGTGTGCACTCTAGAGGCCACATTTTTTGCCCAATCAACCTGAAAATTGCTCAGAATGATTGGCTTGATAAAATCTCGCACAATTTTGAAATTGAGTCATACGGGGTCAAAAACTAGGTCATGGGGTCAAATCTTAGAAAAACCTTGTGTGCACTCTAGAGGCCACATTTGTTGCCCAATCAACCTGAAAATTGATCAGAATGATTGTCTTGGTGAAATCTCGGACAAGTTTGAAATTGGGTCATCTGGAGTCAAAAACTAGGTCACGGGGTCAAATCCTAGAAAAACCTTGTGTGCACTCTAGAGGCCACATTTTTTACCCAATCACCCTGAAAATTGATCAGAATGATTGTTTTGATCAATTTTCAGACAAGATTGAAATTGGGTCATCTGGGGTCATAAACTAGGTCATGAGGTAAAATCTTTGTAAAACCTTGTGTGCACTCTAGAGGCCACATTTTTTGCCCAATCAACCTGAAAATTGATCAGAATGATTGTCTTAGGTCAAATCTTAGATAAACCTTGTGTGCACCCTAGAGGTCACATTCTTTGTCCAATCAACCTGAAAATTGGTTTACAAAAAAAAGTTATTATATCAGGTGAGCGCTTCAGGGCCAATGGCCCTCTTGTTTAAAGTATGATATCTAATCCAATGTTTCCTATATGACACAAAATATATTAATTAAGAGAATAGGGTGTTTGAAGATCAGAGTCTGCATGCAATATGCAGTCTGATCTTTATCGCTGTTTTCAAGAACACTTGATATTATATTCTAAAGACAGCATAATACATGGAAAATTCACTTAAAGTCTGTGAAAGAAAATTTTGCCAAATTGAGGGATTAAATGCAACAGTGTTGTAAAACATGAAAATCTTAAATATGTTTACATTGGTGTTGCATTTCATTCCCAAAATTAGGTTTTATCTTGTCAAAATCTGACTTAAAATTTCATTGTGAATTACTTAAATACATGTTTATGTCTTTTTTGTGAATAAATTTTCCAGTCAATGCACATTCTTTATAATTGCTACACATTTCTATTAATATGTAAATATCATATTAAACTATTTTTTCTGACTATGAAATCAGAGGTATGAATGTGTTAAATTTAACCCATTCCCACATCATGGCACCTTTTGAGGTCACATGAGATATAGGCTTGAAGAATCATTGTAGAAACTGAAGAAATTGCTTGGGTCAAGCAATTTCTTCATTTCCCACAATGTTTTCTACCCAGAAATGCAAAATAGGTAAAAATTTTCTATTACCTGAAATTGCTGTCTGTGAGCATCTTTGAATTTGGATCAGTCTAAAATCGTGTCATCTGGTAATGGGTTAAAATGCAATGAACTCTTTGTTTGTTTTATAGAATGAATACATGGCAATATAAAAACAAATCTACTATGACAAAATCTTGGTTTGCTTGTTGTATTTTGTATCCCCCAATATCAAAATGTGTCATGTAAATGGAAAATTGGGTGATAAGAACATGTCAGAAATAGGAAATTTCTACAGGTCCTGGGGCCAGTGTCATCAAAGCATTTTTTAAACACACAAATTTTGTCCTACCAATGTCCTATGAAACAGTGTATAACAACAACAATCAATTTACTGAGGCCTTAGGTGATTCTTTTACTAAGGCCAGTGCAGCGTTTCAGACCCTCTTGGGCCTCTTGGTGTTGTAGTCATCGATAAGACAAAAATACGTCTTTGATGCCTTAAGTCATCTCTCCTGAAACCAAGGTTAATATAAACAGCCAAGGTCAAATATGAAGGCCAGTCTTACAGCAAGTGTCCTTTATGTATATTTTATTTTGTCTTTCACAAAATGCATTTTGTACATGCTTGAATTCTTCTACGTGTCTCCATTTATTCGATTCATCACTGGAGATTTGCGGAATCGTTTGATATGGATGGAAACTAGAAAGACCTGAAGGTCTTGAGTCGCTCCACAGGCCTGAATTTCTTTTAATATCAAATCCAAGTTTTGACTAGATTTTTGAATACTTGTGGTTCTTACAGCAAAAACAAAGTCAAAAGCAGCAATCATGTGGTCAATGCAAAAAGAAAGTAATTGATTGACTACTATTTTAGGGATGTTAGAGCGATAATAAAATTGAAAACTGTGATTTTGCCAAATTCAAGGACACATAATTCAGTATGTATATTTAAAATCAAATCAAAAATTAAACACATGCAAGATCTTAAGGTCACTATCGTTCAGTTCAAATTTTGTCTATATTAGTCAATATTTGTGGCTTCAAGAGTGGAAAAAGTGTCGAAAACTGAAATTTTGTCAATTTCAAGGGCAAATAACTCAGATTGTAACAGTGTGATCACGTTGAAAATTACACATAAGCAAGATCTTGTTGTCAACAAGATTCTTTCCACGTATCATCTTGATTGGTTAACATTTGTGGTTGTTAGAGTGAAAACAAAGTCGAAAATGGCAATTTTGTCAAATTCAAGGGCACATAACTCATGATGTAAGATTCCGATCAAGCTGAAAATTACACCCAGGCAGCATATAATGCTTATATGTGTAGATTTTAGAGAAAAAATAAAGTCAAAACCAGCAAAATAGAGCCGAAAATAACAATTTTTGGCAATTTCAAGGGCACATAACTCATGCTATAAAATCCAGATCAAGCTAAAAATTGTACCAAGGCAAGATCTTATAGTCAGCATCATTCTGTCAAAGTTTTGTCCTGTTTAGTCAATATTTGTAGTTGCTAGAGAGAAAACAAAGTAAAAATATAGATGAAAATGGCAATTCTGTCAATTTCAAGGGCACATAACTCATGATGTAAAATTCAGATCAAGCTGAAAATATTACCAAGGCAAGATCTTGTAGTCAGCATTATTCTGCCAAAGTTTTGTCTTGATTGTTTAATATTTGTAGATTTTAGAAGAAAACTAAAGTCAAAACCTGCTATTTTTAGCTCCACTGGCCTTCAGGCCAGCGGGCTATTGTCATGGCGCTGTGTCCGTCGTGCGTGCGTCCGTCCGTCCGTCCGTGCGTCCGGTCGTCAACTTTTTCTTAAAAAATCTTCTCCTCAGAAACTACTGGATGGATTTCAATCAAACTTCACAGGAATGATCCTTGGGTGGTCCTCTATCAGATTCCTCAAATTAATGCTGATTGAATTAGAAAGTCCTGAGTTATCTGCCCTTGAATTAAAAAATGACTTTTGACTTTATTTTCACTCTAGCACTTACAAATATCAACCAATCAGAACAAAACTTGGTCAAAATGTTGGTGACAATAAGATCTTGACTGAGTGCAATTTTCAGCTCGATCTGAATTTTATATCATGAGTTATGTACCCTTGACAAAATTGTCATTTTCGGCCCAATTTTTACTTTGTTTCACTCTAGCAATTACAAATATTGACCAATCAAGACAAAAATTTAACAGAATGTTGATGACAATAAGATCTGTGCTAGGTATAATTTTCAGCTTGATCTGAATTTTATATCATGAGTTATGTGCCCTTGAAATTGACAAAATTGTCATTTTCGGCTTTATTTTGACTTTGTTATCACTCTAGCAACTACAAATATTGACCGATCAAGACAGGACATTGACACAATATTTGTGAACATAAGTTCTTGCCAGAGTGTAATTTTCAGCTTAATCTGAATTTTACATGATGAGTTATGTCCCCTTGAAATTGACAAAATTACCATTTTTGACCTTATTTTTACTCAAACAGCCATAAATATCTCCCAATCAATATGAAACTTTCACATAATCTTACCAGCTAAAAGATCATGCATGGATATAATTTTCAGCATCATCTGAATCTTAAATCCAGTTTTATGTGCCCTGAAATTTGATAACATTGCTATTTTCGACTTCGTTTTACTCTCTGTATATCTACAAGTATTGAACAAGCACTTCAAAACTTAAACATGATGTAGACAAAGTTAAGATCTTGCATTGGTGTGAATATTAGCTTGATAGGAAGATAAATCCTCAGTTATATGCCTTTCAATTTGAAAAAAAAATGCTAATTGTGACTTTGTTTTCACTAGCTAATCAACACTTGGATTAAATATTTAAAGAATCTCGGGCCTGTGGAGCGATTCAAGACCTTCAGGTCTTCTAGTTTATATTCAAGGGCAGATAACTCAGGTTATTCTGGTTCAATCCATATTCTTTGAAGGAATCTGAGAGAGGGTCACCCAAGGATCATTCCTGTGAAGTTTGGTTGAAATCCATTCAGTAGTTTTTGAGAAGAAGATTTTTAAAGAAAAAGTTTACGGACGCACGAACGGACGGACGGACGGACGCACGACGGACACACCGACATGACAATAGCCCGCTGGCCTGAAAGGCCAGTGGAGCTAAAAATCACTGATCGGAGGGTTTATTATAAGATTCGAGCACAGCTTGGGGTTTCTGCCTCCAGAAATTCACGCTGGTTTGCAAAACGTTTATGGGGAATGGTGCTTTAAAATATGCTGCAGTTTGTATGTGGGTAGGCCTACGTCGTTTTAATGATGTTTTCGGAGTCAATTGAAAATGACCCTCGGATGCGCCTTTGTCCATTTTGACGTAAAAGAACGTTGCTTTTGTGAAAACGTTGAGAAAGACGCATGTTTTACCGTGAAGGAGATGGTATTTATTTGTAAAGTGTATTGAAGATTTTACATGAACGACTTGGGTTGTACGTAAGATCTGCGCGCGCTATGACCTGTGCCCCTGTGACTTTGTTGTTTTGAAGACTAAATCAAGTGCTGGCAGGTCACCGTTTTGAATCCCGTTGTGGTATAAACGGTGCTTTCTACCAGTTTCCGCAACATATACATAAAGAGGACCACCAGGTGGCGTTCTGGAATTAGGTACATCGGTGTAAAATTTGTGTTGAGGCAGACAGGGCATATTTCGAAGGACTGGGATAAATAAAATTTTGATATTTCAAGAGGTTTTAAAAGGACCGTCCAACTCTACGAACCTTGAAAGTGTCCCTCCCAACACTCGAAAATCGCTGAACGTTAACCCCGCAATGACATGGGTGAAGGATTTTACCAATGAAGACACAAAATAACTGCACACCGTTAATGAGAAATTGTGCATCATTCATAAAAAAGTATTTGCGGAAGCTATATTTCATCCATTGTCGTCGCTTGACATTACTTTGCACCAGGGTGACGCACGTTGATTAAGTACCTCTAGACTAACTGTCAAATGATACCGAGACATACTGTACAAAAACGAATTTAAGCGTAGCATCCCCCAAGTATCATTCGTGCAAGTTGTAGTACTATAACTCTGACAATGATGAACATTTTATTATTTCTAAGTTAATATTTTGAAGGAGCAATATTATTTCGCCAATGAACAACTGGTGGTGATAGTGTACTCGTAAGGGAATATAAACGTATACAAGCGCGGATCCAGGTATATTCCCAGGGGGGGGGGGGGGGGTCATCCGATCTTAAACCCCTTTTTTCGCCAAATTTCAGGAGGGGTCAGGCCTCCTGACCCCCCCCCCCCCCCGTCTTGATCCGCAAGCAGATACATGTCATACCATGAAGGACTAGATAGAACAACGGTTTGTCGTGGCACACAGGGACAAATGACGCAGCTTATTTGGGACATAACCAGTAATCTTTTTGATAACCCCCTTTTTTGCCAAATTTCGGGGGGGGGGGGGTCATGACCCCCTATCCCCCCTCTGGATCCGCGCATGTGTATACAAAGTATACCATCACCAACGATAGTTTTGTGCGAAAGTCGCAGAGAAAAACGATTTGTCGCTATTTGCCTGCAAAATACTATGAATGTGAATAGATATAAGAAATATTATCATTTAAAAAGCCCATGGTTGACGTTTGGGTGTGGGATACAGGCACCCTCAGCCCTGAGGAGCTTGGCACATACATGCTGAATATGGCAGATCGTCGACTGCGTGCCCATCCGAGGAGGATCTGACCAGAGACATACATTTGTAGATCTATAAACAAAAGATAATTTTAAAGTTATTATATATTATGTCTGATCTGACACACCATTTTCAAGACCCAAGACAACAATGTTTCATGATTTGTATCACTTTATTACAATTTGTGTCATCACAAACGTCAGAAAGACAAACGTAATTTTGTAGAGCAGACTGATAATCACCAACCCGCCTTATTGGTAGATCTAAATTCTAAAATTACAAAACAAGCAATCTGATTGGTCGAGACATGCGTCTCGTCCAATCAGGTTGCTTGTTGTGTGATTTAGTTCAGAATTTTAAAGTAAATTTAGAATAGTTGGTGAATACAGATATTTTAGCGGAACAGCACTTACACGGGAGATCTTCATTTACATTGTACATAATGGCCCCACTTCGGCTGTGATATCTGAAGACGACCAATTAACGTAAATTGCCGAAAATTAAGTTGTCCTGTGTCAAAATTGGTGCACTATAACTATCTAGTCTTCCACCTTGAGTAGGTCCTTCATAAGAATAAAGTCAACGAGATCTTGCGGCACCTTCATGTAATCCAGAAACTTGTGTAGTTTAATGCCCGGATGTGAGCGCCGGACGACCTCACGACATCTCGATTGTAGATTCTTCGGGTTATGGTGCAGATACATCCCATCTCGACCACATCCTATAGTCGCCGCTAGGTCCCGCCATACTGCCTTCAACGCGAACATTGTAGGGTGGGGCTTCTTGATGTCGTCAAATTTCACGTTATAGCCGCAATCCAGTAACAACGGAGCTACGGACTGGAATAAATCCGCGTTGTTGATTCCGTTAATGTTTACGGAACTTCCCGAATAGCTCGGTTTGTTTTCTTCCGTAAAGTTCCGCTGTACTTGGTCACGTGATATGGCGTGCATTAACGTCGATTTACCGGACCTGTCACTGACCTCTAGAATCGGGTTAAAGTAGAGCAGTTCACGAATCACTTCCGGGTCAGCAAAATGTTCCTTTGACACCGCGAGCATTAATGGTGTTTCTAGCTTTTTATTCTTCGCATTCACGTTGGATCCTGTGTTCAGCACCTCGTGTAGGAATCGACGACTAACTTTAGCCTTTATGGCTACATGTAGGACAGTGTCTTCGTCATGGCCGTGTGTGTGTCGTTTCTGATCAGAATATCTCTGTAGTTTCAGCTGATCTTGCTGACATTCGAACTTCCCAGTCATGCCCAGCAGTAAGTTACAGGGTACCGAGTTCTTGATCGATCGAGTCTTGCGCTTGAGACCATATTTCCGTAACATATCTGGAATAAAAAAGAATAATGTTTTGATATTTGCCATTTCACACCATCCTAATACGTAGAGTCTAAAGTTAACACAAAAGCTAAAGCCAAGTCTGGATTAAATTTCGTGTTATAGTTCTGAAAACGTCTTTGACTTCGATCCTACGTCATTTTCCAGAATCAAAAACTTGATTTCGATGTTTCTTGGTAGGCCTTTTTTTTTTTTTTTTTTTTTTTTTTTTTTGATTTTCGATGTTTTAATAATTCTAGATATAAATTTGTCCGTAATTTAATTTTGTCCTTGCCAGGTTTAAACAAAGGCGTTAGTAATTCATTTAATATGATATGAAAATAAATTCTGTTACCTGCACATTCTGTGAATCCCAAACACGAGGCAATATCCAGTAGATTATAATTCTGCATCTCTGGAGTCTTGTCGGCTCTACGATCTAATAATAGCTTCACAACATCCGGTTGATTCTCCAGAACTGCGCATGTCAGTGGCGTATAGAACCCCTTGCCATCGACTGGTGATCCATTGGTCAACAACACTCTAACCACGCCCACATTTCTGGTCAATATGGCGGGCATCAACAGTTCTCTGATCACATATTGCGGGTGCTGTATCGCGTATACCTTAAAGTCCTTTTTGAATCGTTTAAATATACTCTCGAACACTTCCACTGATTTGGGCGTGGACAGCTTCACAATGTCAATATTCGGGCGTACACCACATAGCAGCAATATTTCTGTTGCATCAAACGAGTCCATCTCGACAGCTTCACTCAGAGCTCGCTCCATGGCCGTATCACCAATAAAGCCAGTTTCTATGATATCCTGCATGCTATCTAGATCATCCAGTTTAACACAGAGACCTAGTAGAGACAGTTTACGGACCTCCAGCGTACTGTTTATCCCATGTTTATCAAACTCGATAGAACCGTAATTAAAGAAGCCAGCCCTGTTACAGAGATACGTCTCTGGCCTCAGTATGAACTGCTTCATGTACACCATCTTGTTCTTCAATATCGCCAAGTGCAGGGGAGATAACTGAAACTTTCCGAGTTGCTCCATCGAGATCCGTGACTTTCTCAATAAATATGCAAACAAGCTGGCATTACCAACGGCAGCGGCCGCGTGTATCAGACTTGTTTGTGTTTGACCTTTAACCTCCTCAATCTCCTCACTCAGGGACTTCAAACTACTGGATGACCTCCGACCTAGGCCGGACAAACCTCGGTTACTCTCGTTCAGCTCTAGCGACTTCAGACTGCTACTTGATCGCCTCTTGATGAGCGGCTTCTTTATTCTGTTGTTGTTAGAAATGTCGACGTCGAAGGCCGAGTGACGTCGCAGGTTCAGGACGGAGTTGGCGTATGGGAGTCCGGGTTTTGTCGGAGATACCGGACTTAATTGTCCATCCGGGGAATACAACACGTGACGACAATAACCTCGCATCACGTTCTTAGCCACGTGACTAAATACGTCAAAATCAAACCCGGTGTCATTGTCCTTAATGTAGGTCATGTATTCGTGCTCGTAGTGACATCGACATTCGTGTTCTGACCTTGACCCATTTTCTCTGAAGGTGAAGGTCAGATAACTGTTAGCGAGGTGTGGGGAATGTTTTAACGCGTCAGCTACCGCCGTCTCGGCCCCGGGATGTCTCGTGATGATCAGACGAAGTAGATCCAACAGACTCTCCTCGTCTGTCATGTCGTGACGGAATAATGACGTCATCGTGATGGTACGTCCTGATTGGTTGGTTGTTTGTGTCTTATCTGGAATTACAACATAGAGCATATCAGTTGGTATCTTAATCCGCGTTTTCTCTAATGAAATTTGCTCTTTGATATGTTGATGTCACTCATTTATAATGAGCGACATCAACATATCAAAAAGCGAATTTCACCAGGGAAAACTCGGATTATTGTAGACTATGTTCTTCAACTGTGTTTCTTTTATAGGATATTTCCTTACGTGTATAAATAAGCTGTAGTTTTAACATTTCCAAATGTAATGTAACCAACGACAAGATCAACATGAGAGCAGTGACAACTGCATTTGTTGCTTAAAAATCTTAGATCAAAGTCAAGTAGCAAATTTATATTCGCCATCATAGAACAAAAGACTAGACATCTATATTTCAATTAGATTATGTATCATTGCTATTTTCGTAAGCTATCTAAACTGACAAAAATGAGTACATGTGCACCTTGAAACTATTGACTAACCCGAAAGACATGCCAGAAATCATGAACAGAAGGAAATGACACGTCTTTGTTTCTTATCAAATCAAAATTATCAAAATCTGAGGTTTTTATGACTATGTGGGAGTAAATCTATGACGAAAGATTTTCAAAATAAAGCAGGCATCCATGTAGGCTACCTTCATATATTTTTTATAGTTTCTTTTTCGTATATCTTGTGTATTTCTGGGACAATAAGTGTACTAGATTATAATAGATTAATTGTTGTTGTGGGAACTAGAACACCATTTGTTTCCTTATGTAATACTACCACATTCCACACGGAGAAATTAATGTGTTGAACTTGCATGGATGACAAACGTTACAAACAAACAAAGCGCTACGTCATTTCGTTTCTCTTTCAATTTCCCAAAATTTTCATCATAATTATATTTGAAGTCCCGGTCACACAGCCTTACGTTCACGCGACGATTAAACGACGTATATTACATTATTGAACGTGCTACGGCAGCGATTAGGCCGAAAAATGTTTGTGACCGGGTCTTTAAATATAGCCATTATAAGTGCTGTTTCGAATAATTTGGATACGAGCGATAGCCTATACCGGTATCTTTGTTCAGAGCCTAAATTTTAGAATTTAAAGTTTTTAATTTGTGATTTAAGGTATTCTCGAATGCTACAGCATCTTTAAATAAATTCCAATAGTGTCGCTATATATTTCCGTTGTAGTTCGCACCAGGTAAACTTTGCCATGTGTTCTTGGCATTTCTCGCGCAATACAAGTTAAAGCACAACATTCCATCTAATCTCAGCCAAAAAGGCTGTCCATCCCGTGTAGACGATTCGTCCATTAGTGAGAGACAAATGGCTTGTCAAATGTCCTGGTAACATCTCTGTAAATAATGAACATGATGTAATTTGTCATTTATTATGATATCAAGTGTGTTCGAAATGCTATTAATTTAAAACACTCTATTTGGCCGAGATTATTTCAAGTAGAATCAAAGATTTGTACCATACCATCAAAAACTTGCTTAGATCTTCTATTCTTTTCTGTTAATTTCAACATGATATCTGAAGTTAATTACATTAATGCTCGCAATACTTGCCATGCCTAATCAAAATAGGCAACCATTGCAAAATAGGGCTAAACTGCACAAAATTAGCAGAGTGGTCTTGAAATATGTTGTTTGGTGATGCGATTTGAATATTCCATTGTTATATTAGCAAGGACGTTCTAGCATTTATAATCCATGTGAGTGTTTGTGACAATACGAATGTATTGTTGAAAAAGTGGTTGCTTATTTTTAGGCTACATGTATCAGCAGAATAATTTCAGAAATATTATTATCCAACAAAGCATTAAACAATGTGCGCTCGTTGGACAGAACCTAGCATAAGTAATAAGAATACATGTGCGGTATTTTTTTATCATTAGTATCATAATCATAATTGTTACAATCATCAATTATTTTATTGAATTAGTCTATCGGCATTGCATGGGCATGGGCTTCATAAAGTTTCGTCCCGTAATTTACCGAAATGAAATATCAAATGTTTAAAGAAAATGTAAAGTCTCACCTGAGTTTATTGCCGTCCCATATTACGTCCGTTCCCTACGACGTTCACAACGTTACTGTAATAACGTTAACGCCGTATAACGTTAACGTCTGATACTGTATAACATTATAACGCTTCATGTCCCCATACCATGATACGGTCCCCAGGTATAACCCTTTCTAAAGAAAGACGTTGTTTTGACGTCCATAATAGAAAGTGTTTGGGAAATATTGACGCAAAATAAGAAAATGCTGATAACCAGCATTTTCTTATTTTGCCTCAATATGTCCTGTGTAATAACATACACGTTTCTACTTTTGAAATATTTTATATTGACGTATGTAACTCCTTTCAGTTTGGACCAGTTTAAAGTGATGACGTTTGGTAAAGCGTTAAACGTCCCCCTCTTGTCTGCTGACAGTCTGTCCTACTGCCCTCACCTGGTACGTCAACGTTAATCAACGTTAAATCAACGTCAAAAACGTTATTAACCCTTTCCTTAACTGATGAAAATTGACAGGTCTAAATTGAAAGATGACGAAAGATGACACAGACGATGGTGATATCTTTATTTCAAATTAAAAACCCCCTTTTCAGCTGTACATTCCTCAACGCCTTGAAAGGGATCCGTGCACAGTGTCAAACTTCATCGTAGTGGCGTCGGTTAATTTTATGCAATTTTATTGATTTTCTGTGTCTAAAAGTAACATCCTAATTAAGAACGAAATATATGATATAAGGGAGAATAGAGGGCCAAAATGTGAAGTCTGGTCTTATTTCATGTAATTCCGTGCACGACAACGCTATTCCACCGTCAGCAACGCATCTAATGTCAAGAAATCGCCGTTACAACGAGTTTTTATTGTAATAAGTAGTTTTCTACCACATCAATGCATAAACTAAAACACGATTGAATCGAGTAACAGCATGCATTGTTCTATTAAGTCGCAACGTCAATTCAACGTCATAGCATTTTCATCACATAAGGTCAATACATGTACTAACCAATGTAACGTTTAACTTTTAGTTGTGAGTTTCTGCTCGCTTTATGCACATTCGAAATCCTGACTGAAATAATTGCCGTCTGGCGATAGTCCTGTTGCTCTTAGTTGTCAACTTCACGTTAAAACAACGTCACGTTAATGACGTCCACGTAAAATAGAGCGTGACGAGTCAATTATCACCCGTGTAACGTAATATTATGTTGTTTCTCCCTTTGTCCAAAATAATACCTTTTAGTTCTTCCCACACAAAGTGTCGTAGGTCTATATAAGATTCGCCCCAGGTCAAAATGATTGTAGATGTGGAGTTCAATTTAAATAATGAAAATCTCTAATGTAGCAAATATTGAGAAGAAATGTGAAGAGCTAGTCAGACTTTTTTTAGTTGTTTTTGCTGACTGTTTCAAATGCGTTCAATTTTACGGACGCAAAACCATGTATTGTTTATGACAGGTTTAACCCTTTCCCAAACAAGACCTGGTCTAACGGCCCTATTTGAAAAGGCTTGGGAAAACATTGAAACAAAAGAAGAAACTGCTGATAACCAGCAGTTTCTCCTTTAGTCTCAATATTTTCTGTGCAATATTTTACACAAATCCTATCTTTAATAACATCCATTTTGTCATTTTTTTTACTGTTTTGGAAGTGGATCACTCTAAAATTTTGTCGTTTGGGAAAGGTTTAAACTGCACATACGAATATTCTAAAATTTAACGTCCGTCGCGTAGCATTCCAAGCGTCCCGTCACGTTACGTATAGCGTGCATGCATATTCTTTTGTTTCACGCTACATGTTGGGCTATATTTTTAACAGAGAAAGTACGATCTCTTTTATTATATACTGAACACAAAAGAAACGTTCTCCAATATAACTTGAGTCATTATTGGCATTTAACATTCTTCTACCCA
Organism: Fragum sueziense; assembly: GCA_963680895.1. Taxonomy (NCBI): domain Eukaryota; kingdom Metazoa; phylum Mollusca; class Bivalvia; order Cardiida; family Cardiidae; genus Fragum; species Fragum sueziense. The sequence continues at coordinate 49,151,160 of OY804606.1, read as the reverse complement.
TCCCCGTTCATCCCCGTTCTGTGTCAGTCAATCAAAATCTTTGTTTACCAGTAACCTGGACACTGATTAGTCCATTGTTTATTCGAGGAGTTCCAAATGGCGTAATGGCCCGGATCGAAGTCAACCAGTTTTTTCGGTGATCAGAATAGTCTTGCGGAAAATAGCTCGCGCTATTGGTGTTCGTTAGGAGAGATAGCTACAATAACTCAAGCTATAGTCCCGATCGAAGTCAGCCATTATCTTAGTGTAAGAATACAATGCCATGCACTAATTGGAACATTTAGTTGATGGCAACATTTGGTCAAATTCCTTAAATTTGAACCTTATGTACTGAATGTTCGTTCCGAAAACACTCATGTTCTTACAAATGATAGTCGTTCACAGCGCAAGGCTGTATGAAAGAACTAAATTCAGATATTGTTTGTTTAAAAAATCAAAAAGTGTTTAAGAAATTGGCTCAGAAATGGACGTAATTAAGTAGGCCAACATATTTAAGCATACATGTACTTAAAACTACCGACCTATATTTCACATTTTATATGACTTACCATGGGAAAATGGGTCTTTTAACATCCAAAAAATAAGCTGCGGTTTTTGCTACAGGGGCCATGATTTGCGAACGATAGATAAGAATCGCAAAATCGGACTCGGGTCAATTCAAAGTTGAAAATGCATTTTTTTGAAAAAGTATAAACCGGAAATAGTGTACTTATTGGTCATCTGCGATGGTATATAGTTTCTGCTCATCTAAAATTGACACCAGGTTCATTTAGTCTTCCTAATTCAAGTCAGTATCTTTTCGACTCGCGCACCGTTTTCATTTGGAGTAGCAGTTATGGGAAGCTGGTTTTCAAAAGAAAGTAAACTTGATATCCTCTCTATGATTCTGTGTGACCAGATACAAGGCGATATACCATGCAACAACGTATGTTTGGACTGTCGCAATGTTTTTTTTTTCAGACGCCTTAATAATTTAGGTGTGTCTCTTTAAACCATTACTTAGATGAACGAAATAACTGTTGGTTTCAACCTCTTTACTAAAATGTACAAATATCGCGATCATTCAAAAAGACCTTCTTTAATATGACAAAATAACATAGGTATTGTTTTTATTGCGACCCTGACTTGGTTACAGGTGTTATAATTTATAAACCGCAACGAAAATATGGGGAAACAAAACACTCTTTGTAATATCATCATTATTTATCCTGCATTATACTAGTAATTCGATGTAATTATGTATATCTCTTGAATATGCAGCCTCCTTTACCAAGTCAAAGAATTTGCATATAACAATTATCGTTCTATCTCAAATACTTTATTTCTTTTTGCTCATTTATCTTGTTGTGTCACTAATGGACATGGGTACATAATGCCTGGTAACACACATTTAAATATATCGTCGCTTTTTAACAAAAACATCGTAATCGCAGCTTGTTTTAAACTGCAGTTGCGAGGTAATCGTTGAAAAGCAGCGATATATGAGGGTCTCACAGAGCCATCATTGACTCTTGGGAGAAAGACGAATAGAGAGTAGATGTTATAGGAGAGTCACGCGTGCAGGAAAGACAGCTTCCTAGAAGAGGACCCACTATGTGGACACTGCATCTGTATGTTAAATCGGAAATCGGATGCTGGTGTTGTTTGATGTACCGTCATTTTATGTATGTCATGCAATACATGTTAACTACGGGGAATTCAGGTGCTATAATTTATTGTAGAAAGGTCTAAACGATTACTGCCCCCTCATATAAATGTCACACAGGTGCAAAAAGTCTTGCAAACACGTCCCAAGTGAAAGTTGTTGTAAGCTGTAGTTACGATGCTTTTTTAGAGCAGCGGAAAGGTACAAATGGTGGAAGGTCATAGAGACTGACAGTAAGCTTTGACAGTAGATTCATGTACTTCACCTTGCTTTTACTTTACTTTCAACAAAGTTTCGAACACGAGATTCGTATATTTGACCTGTAACCTTATTCACCCCCTCATAACGTACGGCCTATATTTCATTGTTTATGATCGTAACAGGTGATGTTATTTATTATGGACCGTTACAAAGTTATGGGAAGAAAAGACGTGTCTTCAGCCAAGACCTAATAAATCTAACTTTTAAAGCGTTTTAATTATTCAAATTGTTAAATTAAATCTGCTTCTTTAAATCATGAAAGATAGACTGATGGATATAATGTATGCCTACAGTTGCAAACATTTATCTCTTCATAAATTTCCACCACCACCACCATCATTAGTTTCGTCGTTTATTTCCTGACAAATATACATCAAAGTTATGCTAAAAAGGCAGACATGTACATTTGGTAATTATAATATGCAATTATGAGAGACTTAGCACAATGCTTAGATGGAGACAAAAAGAAAACCTCTATATATCTCTTCATACTGCAGCATCCTCTCGCGAGTATTATGTGAAGTTGCGCTGTCTGTGCAAGTTTGAAGAAAGAAAAAAATAAAAAGTATAGTTAGTGAGATAAAAGATGAAAGGTCTGTGTTAGCGCAGAGGAGGTTAAGATAAAACAAATTTAAAAACAGCGTACTTCGTTTAGGGTGTCAGATGTATGATCTTGGAAACTCCGTTTTTGAAGGAGTCCAGATCTTCAATCATTACTAGTTCAGGGGGGAGTCTATTCCAGAGTACTATGGATGCTGGATAGAAAGAGATCTGGTAATAATTGGCTGCAGTATGGATTTGTCATACGGCTAGCGAATGCATGTGGCGAGTAATTCTCGTGGGTTTCTCAAAGTATGGTGGGATTTGGATGGCGACAAAGCCATTTACGCTCCTGTAGAACATATGATATGCATGTAAACGGTATTAGGATGCACAACTCAGAATTGTAGACTAATTTGTTTTAATGATGGACGCGTCTCATTTCGAAATTCCCCTTACACGATATGTCTAGTACATGAAACGAATTCAACGAATGCAGAAAAAGCCCCCATGTCGACGAAAAAACACATTTTTCTGAAAACTTGTGACAACCCTGCCTGGGCTTACAAGATGTTTGATGTATAAAACACTGTAAACAGGATATGTAAGATAATTAACACTTTTCTTCTTGAATACGACAACATAAGCTTGATCTATTTGCAGACAATTCAGACTAAAATATGTCCGCACAGACATGCACCATATTACCGTATTCATGTATACATTATATAGCCGAAGTTACTAGCACTAACAACAATCTTTCATTGAAATGTTAATATACAAATCCAAAGATTCCAAAACAAAAATGGCCGCCGGTATGTTTTTGCGCGGGAAAGTGTTGATATCCGGGTCCTTGAGATGTCTAAAAATGCATTTGAGCCAGGATCTGGAAAAACGTCCCTTAAAGCATTTTTCAAAATTGAGTTTCAAGATCAGCCTGTTGTCAGGTGCAGTCCAAAATGTATCATTGCTGCTCTCTATAAGTTACTACAGGTCACAAAGAAGCAAGTGGAGAACAATATGGATCCTGATCAGACTGTTCGTATGCACAGGCTGATCTGGATCTATGTTGGGCTCAAAAGCCTTAAGGGACGTTTTTCCAGATCATGGCTCATTTGTTTTTGGTTTGCCTCGACTCGAGTATTTAAAATGAGTGAAAATAAGCATAAATTAATACTTCCTGACCAACAGGTTCCGGGTTCTGTTCTTTGAAGTGATTAACGGTTACCGATATTCGACTACTCAAACTTTTGACCAGATTGGTTCTCAATTACATTTCACAGAAAATGAGAGCGAATGTTGCTCCATATTTTGATTTAACAGATGTATATTGAAATTGCATTTGTTTCGCTTTTGCAAATTTGCTTTCAACACGCCTATATCAACCAACTCTAGCCTACGTTAAGGAAATTGGTCTAATCTGTTGAAACGCAAAAAGACAACTGAATCATATTTTTTACATATGGCTCATTTGCTATTTGTCGTTGTCATTCTAAAGAAAATTGAAAAGCTAATTGACGTCACAAAGACATAGATTGTTTTCCAAAAGTACATTTGTCTGGACTTGTAATATAGGCGGGGGCGACCCAAATATAGAACAACCGCCTTGTTTAGGCCTTTTGGATGTCAAACGTAATAAGTTACAGATCGATCATAGTTAAATCATAATGGGTCATTTTAATTAAAGCTACTATTTCCCAGATTTGGACCCAAAAATTGTCAAATACAAACGAAATGTACACTTTTTAAGCTTTATATGACCTGATTAAATGATTACGACAAACTATTGAAGCAACGACTCATTTTTTCGCAATTTGATACCAAATTCATGAAGCGATGTCGAAAGTAGGTCAAAACAGCAGGACATGCGACTTTCTTAAATGACGTCACAACATACATGATGACGTCATATTGAAATTCAAGTATGAATCTCGTTTGAATCATGGTCCGCGCTGTATGCGCAACAATTTAAAAATAATTCTAACCCCATCTGAGACGGGGTTGAATTTAGGTTTGGAATCTCCCAAAATTCAGCTATCTGTCTTGTAATTTCGGCTCATTCTCTGTCTGAATCGCATATTATTAACCAATCCGAGGTGGTCAACACAAAAGTTTTGCATATTTTTTTTTAAAAAAACCATTTTTTGCAATAAGTCCATCTGTTACCGTCGCCCTTTAAAACCTACATCTAGATAACAATGGCTTCTTTGAATAGTAGCTTAATGCGTCTTCTTACCAAAGTATTCAGGGCTTCCTTGAACAACATGGTAACCTTTTTCAAAACGGCAATGTTTTAGAGTGATTCGATTTGAAAGATGCTGCAGACGACAAAATGATACTCTCTTATGAACAGAGCACATTATCTCTACATTCCATTTCGATAGAATGAGCTCTGTTCTCGCGGGGTCATTTCACGTCTAATCTCGGGGCCTTGGCGGGATTTCAGTATCCAATCGTTGGCGATACACAACAAAACAATTAAAAAAGCTGATACAAACTTTCATTGGCTGACGCTTCAAATTACCGGCTTCAGCCAAAAATAGAAGCGACGTAATGTATACGTAATCAAACCAGATCAAACTGAATGATTTTGATTCGATAATTCAAATGTTACCGGCTTCAGCCAAAAATAGAAGCGACGTAATGTATACGTAATGATCATGCAAGATAAAACTGAATGATTTTGATTCGATAATTCAAATGGTGTGCTATTATTAGATTGTGACGACCAAATAGGCTGTTGGCGTACCGAAAACTGCAGAGGTCATATTTGATGGCTTAATCAATAGAGCTCGGCAATGGAGAGTAACAAAATGAATGTTAACAACGATAGGATACAAATATAGGTACAATATAGCTCCAAATATTTTCCTGTCAGGAATGCCAAAGCCAGGGTTTGGGGAATAGTTTGAAAGTCATTGTCCAACAATGATTGATCGGAACGTATGTGTTTATAGAAAACAAATTATTCTTGACTAAACGTTATACTGAAAAAAAAAAAAAAAAAAAAAAAAAAAAAAAAAAAAACAACAACAAAAAAAACTTTTACCTAACTTCTTCACGTTCAAGTGTCCCTAGTTTGGATTTCATTTATGGCGAGAAGCCCAACAACCTAACGTTGTGCATTGTGTAAAGATATGAATTATATATTATAATTAATAATTAAGCTTGACAATTTGACAGCTTTGTTAGGATACTTTCCGTTAATTAACCCTTTCCCAAACAAGACGTGTTCTTGGTGTCCCCAAGAAGGATATTCTCAGAAAACATTGAGAGAAAAGAAGAAAATGCTGATAACCAGCATTTTCTCCTTTTCTCTCGATGTTTTCTGTGCTAATACTGTCACAAAATTAAAAGTATTTACCTTCATTTTGTCATGTGATGCAGTCTTTTCAAACTGGACCAGTCCCATTTTTTGCCTTTGGGAAAGAGTACAGCATCTGAAGCTTGCTTGACGGCCCTGTCCAAAATGTAGACCAAACAGGGGTCAGTTTTACACTTCGCCAAATCGTGGTTCGGTGTACTTGGTGTATCGTTCGTAGAACGGTCAAGATATGCAAATAAGGTTGACCATTGTATCGTTCTCCTTGCAGTCATATCATGGTGTCAATTTACATGTTCTTTACATTATGATTATAATGGACCTTGATAGTGAAAAACTTAATCCATCTCCAAAATCCTCTCTTTTTGGCCATAGATAATGCAGTGCAACACACAACAAGCAAACTCTGTCTCCATGTTGTTCCGATTCCTGAAAAACCTAGACTGCATGGGTCCAGTCGCCAATATACAATTTGGTCAGTAAGCTAACATATCAAAGATCGGTACCAGTTACATCTTGCGGCACCCGTTTTTGATCGTGCTGATATTTAGACCGGAGAAAGTAAAAGAGGGAAAAATGATCAGACTGGAACCCGGTCTAGAAAAACCTGGCATGGGCTCCTTTAATCATGTATGGATAAGTCAGCTGTTTATGACCACTTCGTCATTTTGCGGTCAGATGTACTAAGTTTATGGTCAATTCAATGTTTCCTCGCTTTTCAACGAAAACCTTGTAACTACAGCTTGTTTTAAGCTGCAGTTACGAGGTTTTCGTTGAAAAGCAGCGGTCTAGCATGATATGCAATGTCAGCAATTTTCCTTCAACATCATCATCAGCTGACCTTAGCTGATCTGGACATAGTCGACACTTTTTATGAGGATATCATGATGAAAGTCCTCCGAAGAAAGTCATTCATTTTACCCATTCCCAAACGGCAAACTTTTAGACTGGTCCAATTTCAAAGATGGTGCAAAGGACAATTTCAACTGAATGAAGTTTTACATTTTTGATCCTTCTTGATAGAAACATCGTTAGAAATGAAGAAATCGTTTATCACAAACAACTTCTTCATTCATTTTCCATATTTTTTTTATCTGTAGCCCAGCGTCAACATATAATTTATCATGACACAGTACATGTGGTATATGCATAATCTCTACGTGATATTTTGGCAGTAGTTGACCTTTTAAGGAACATGAATTTCCTAGCACCAGATCATTTCTGCAAAATTGAACTAAGTGAAAATTCAAAGTATCAAAACATACACTTATTTTGCACCAAGCCTAAAATATGCACTCTATTCCGTCTTCTATTCCAAGTGCATACTATGTAATCCAGTGAACAATGTGAAACTATTGCAAATGCAAAAACAATGAATATGCAATTAGAGCAGTATTGCACTGACCCTGTAAAATGCTAAATTTATTCTAGTGCATGATGAATAACTTTATTTTGTCATCAAAACTTCAAAATGAATAATGCATCATTTGAAGACAGCCTGCTGTAACACTCTCCAGACCGGTAGAAATTTAGATTGTTCTAATATGAAAACTGTTATTACAATGTGTGTGACAAAATAGGTGTTGATAAAGAAAGATTTTTGTGTATAATAAAGAATAGAAAACATTGAGGCAAAAGGAGAAAATGCTGATCATCAGCATTTTCTTCTTTTGTCACAATCTTTTCACATGTCTTTTCTATAAAGGAAGTCAATGCCATGTCTTGTTTGGGAAAGGGTTAATACTTTTAAGATGTACAGGAAATTTGAAGACATTTATATGTTAATGGTGCACAATGTACATTTTAATCCTTTCCAAAACAAGACTTTTCAAAATTAGTTTTGACAACCAAAACAACTAAGGTTTTGAAAAACATTGTGGGAAAGGAAGAAATTTGCAGCTGATAAAACTTCTCTTTTTTGTCCTAAATACTATCTAAATTGTGACAAAGACATTTCTATCCATAGTAAATTATTATATTTTCATCTAAAACACTGTTTAACTTAAACAATCTTTTCAATTTGAAAGTCTGAAATTTTGTCCGCTATGCATTAGAAAAGGTCTGGTAAAGTTTTCACTTTGTTTTTAGATGTAGGACATACAAGGTTTTGCACAATTACAAAAAATGATATGACAAGCAATAAAAGTAGCTCGACCTAAAAAACATTCAGACAAGAAATGCTTATACTCAGCATTTTACCCTCTACAAAAAATTCAGACAGACAAAAGTTTCACCCATTGATTGAATGGATTAAAAGATGTGTTCAAAAATATTTCGCTTATATTGTCGAGGCAATAATTTCCAATAATTGAGACCATTTTTGGATATTCATACACAACAAAAGACAAATACATTTAGTTATAAGTTTACGTTTTTTGTACATGAGCTAAAATAATGATTGCATACAAACAATATGATACAGAATTATGCGATATTTAAGCAGGCAGACATCAATTCAAAACTTTCCCAAACAACAAAATTTCATCTGGTCAATTTCAAAAGCTTTTTCTGTTAGGAATTCAATACCAGGCCCTGGTTTCTCGAAAATACTTAGGTACGGTCTCATGCTCAAATCTGAGCACCGTGCTCAAATCGCACGAAATCCATGTGAACTTCAATCGAATACCCTTCAACGTTGGAGAGTATTCCTTTGAAGTTGAGCATGTTCTCATGAGTCTGTATTTAAGTTTTTTTCGAGAAACCGGGGCCAGGGCTTGTTTGGGAAAGGCTTAACCCTTTCCCAAATGGCAAAATTTTAGTGTGATCCACTTCAAAAACTGTCAGAAATGACAAAATGGATGATATTAAAGACATGATTTGTGTAAAATATGGCATAGAAAATATTGAGAAAAAAGGAGAAACTGCTGGTTATCAGCAGTTTCTTCTTTTGTCTCAATGTTTTCCAAAACCTATTCTATTAGGAACGTCAAAACCAGGTCTTGTTTGGGGAAGGTTTAAAAGCATGTATCTAATGATTGCCGTTAGTTTGTATGATTAACATCTCTTTCAACAATTTGTCAATTATATTTTTTATTTTTTTTCTTTTGACAGCTCACTTTCTGTCAGGCTTTGAAATAGGCAAAATATTTTTCATTTTTTTTTTTTTGAAAACAATTTTGGTATCCAAACAGATACCTTCATACGACAGTACAGGAATTATTAAATCTTGAAATGTAAAACTTAGCAAGTAATAAATAAATGTATACAGATCTATAAGCTTTACAATGCCAGTGTTAAGCTGAAACTCACAGATCATGAAAAATATTTTTCTTGGGCCTAACAATATTACTGTAAATATGTTAAAATTAAGAGATTCAATGTGTGAAAACAAATTGTGAAATATGCAAAACGAAATGAATGATGCTCTGTGAAATGAGGGTTTAATGTTTCTGCACTTACTGCACAAATCTGGTGAATTATAAACTCCTCATTTTGTGACCAGTAAAGCAAATGGGACCTTTGCCATTTCTCAATTAATATCTGGTTTTCACATAACCACCAGTGAAAGCTAGTGAAAACAAAGAACATGAAAAGAAGATAAAACTGACAATACAAAAAAGTTCATCCTTTCCCTCAGTGTTTTCTTTGGCATGAAGTACATGTTGCCATTTTTTCTGTGTCATTTAGACAACTGTTCTCGACATTTCAAATTGGAAAAGTCTGAAATTTAATTTTCTGGGAAGAGTCAAATAAGCATTTATTTATTTTTGAGTTTGCAGAAAAGTCCCTTTTGCATTCCAAGTCAAATTTCAAAAGAAGATAATGTGTACAAATGAAGTTTATTTTCTAGCTCTAAATGTAACATGTGATAACAAACATATAAAAGTAATTATAAATGAGCCAGGATCTGGAAAAACGCCCCTTAAGGCTTTTGAGCTCAACATAGATCCAGATCAGCCTGTGCATACGCACAGTCTGATCAGGATCCATGTTGCTCTCTAATAGCTTCTTCGTGACATGTAGTAACTTAAAGAGAGCAGCATTTGTGCATATTGGACTCCATTTGACAACAGGCTGATCTTGAAACTCAATTTTGAAAAATGCTATAAGGGACATTTTTCCAGATCCCGGCTCAAATGTTAAATACCAGTAATTATGCAGATGTGTTCATTGCAATGACAATTACCTATTTCAAACCTATTCTAAACGGCAACAAATTAGAAAGCTGCTACAGAGAGCAGACAACAAAATTGGTGTTGATGAAGATTTGGTTCATGCGCACAGACAACTATGAGGCAAACATAGAATATGCAGATTATATGTATTCTCATATTTTGCCTCAATGTTTTCCAAAGTATTTATTATTTATATGGACATAAATTCAGCTCTTGTTGTTAAATTGTACAAAGTACAGGCAAATTTGGTTCTATAGCAAGCTCAAATTGATTCTTTAAGACCACTATTTCTATATTCCAGCTTAATTACTTATGCTAAAATATTCATAAAGAAGAACAAAAATCTTCCTCCTATCATAATATATCAAAACTTAATCCTTTCCCTAACAATCTCAGATGCTGACAAACAGGGAATGCATTTGAAAACATTTGGGGATAAGAGAAAAATGCTGATAACTATCATTTTATACCTTCTCCTTCATGCACTTGAAGTTTCACTTTCTATTGAATGACACTGCATGATTTTGTCATCTGTAATTTCTTTGATGTTGGTCTAGTCTGAGAAATTGCTGTCTGGGAAAGGATAATCCTTATCTTGATATACATGTTCCCATGTTTTGCCATTTAAGGAAACCATGCCAGCTTTTATAGGATCAGAACAACATTAGTCAGTTAGACAGTAAGAGTTTGCATTGTTGTGTGGTACATTGTATTGTCTAGGACCAAAAAGAAACGAATTTTAGCGCTGATACCAATTTTTCCTATCTATCAAGGTCCAGTTTCCCATAAATATTACCATAAATATAAATGGCGGATCGGTCAATTATATACAGATTAAATCTAGAAGGACTAAATGAACTTCATTTGAAATTTCTTTAGACAGAAATAATCTAGCTTTGCAAGGTGACCATTCCATTTGCCATTTGATATATACATTGTACATGGGCGGATCTAGACCAACCCTGGCGTCGGCCAAAATTTTTGACCATAAACATTTAGTGTAATGTTACATATTTATTGCATTTTAAGCCATAAATTGAGGTTGGACCCCCCCCCCCCCCCCACACACACACACACACACACACACACGGAAAAAAATCTTACGCATGGACCCCCCTGGAAAAAATTGCTGGATCCGCCCTTGTTGTATCTTGATCATATTTTTATCTTCATCAACCTAGCATGCACCCATTTAACCCTTTCCCCAACGGCAAAATTTCCATTTCAAAAGCTGCTGCAGGCAACAAATGGACCTTGTTTATTTATAGAATTTGTGTATAGTATAGCACAGAAAATATTGAGACAAAAGGAGAAACTGCTGGTTATAAGCAGTTTCTTCTTTTGTCTCAATGTTTTCCCAAGGTTTAAAGCAAGGGTAAAGTAACAAAATCATATCCAAAGGCTATAATCATTTTCTTATTTTCTGTTGCCCCTTTCTAAAACCCCAAGAATTTAGGCAGTTCCAAATTGAAAACCATTTCAGAGGATAATATGTGCATGTTGATAAGATAGAATTTCTGTGAGATGCTAAGGCAAAAGGAGAAAGTGCTGGTCATCAACATATTTTTCTTTTGCCTCAAGATTTACAAAAGCTATTTTTATCCATGATGTTAAAATCAGGTCTTGTTTAGGAAACAATTAATAATATTGTTTTTTTAGGTTATTTATCCTCGGTTGCCGGTTGCCCATATGACCGAGTAGTAGACTGGGCGTGCCCAGGAAGGAACTCCCTTCTTTTGACCTGTTTCCAGCTTTGAATGGTGGAGGAAGACCCCAAGTGAGCACCTGGGTAGAACCACCGACGTTCCGCAAGCCAGCTGGATAGCTTCCTCACATGAAAGTTCATACGTCCCTGGCGGGATTCGAACCAACAGAGGTGAGGGGCAAGTGATCCTGAGTCAGCGACTCTAACCACTCGGCCACGGACGCCCCTAATTAATAATATGATATTGTCCACCCAAATTAACCAGGGAGAACTTAATTTTCGTGCACCAAGTCCGTTAGTTGAGCGTCTTAACAAAACATTGCCGAAGTAAGGTCATTACATATGCAGATGTCCCGGGTTAATCTTGCTGGATAATAACACAATAGATTATCACATAAAGAATATACTGGTGTCGGTATATAAAGGGAAATAACTTGTAAATTGTACAATCCAAACTATCAGCAAATTATCTCCCTTGTAGCATTTTTCAATACATATTTAAGAATTGCACACAACTTTCAAGCTGAACATATGAAGTACAGTGTGGTAATGGATTAAATACAAAATTCTAATTTTGATGAAGATATACAGTTAATCCTTATCAACTGATCTAAATATATCTTTGCTTAACCCTTTCCCAAACAGCAAAATTTTGGACTGTTCCAATTTGAAAGGTGTTGCAGACGACAATTTCAAAGTGATAGAAATTTGAAAATCTTTCCATCTTTGATTAGGAAACCTTGTGGGAAATGAAGAAATTGCTTGTCATAAGCAATTTCTTCATTTTCCACAATGTTTTCCCAGGCACTTTCCTATGAAGGAGTCAAAAGGCGTCACTATGCAGTAATGGGTTAACCAAACAGTGTAGACACTGATCAGCCAGAATACACAGATACAGATCAATCTTGAAGAGTTCACACTTGTATAACCCTTTCCAAAACAACTTCTTGGCATAACTTTTAACCCATTACCAAACGACAATATTTTGGGCTGTTCCAAATTCAAAGATGTTGCAGACGGCAATTTCAAGTTAAGGAAATTTAAAATAATTTGGTCTTTTGTGGTAGAAAACATTGTGGGAAATGAAGAAATTGCTTGTCACAAGCAATTTCTTCATTTTCCATGATGTTTTCCAAGGCCATTTCATTGTAAGGAGTCAAAAAGAGTCACTATGTTGTAATGGGTTAAAGGAAGCTTTGAAAAACATTAGACATTGGAAAGAAATATTCTTTTCTCTCATGTTTTATGCTATGACATACAATTTCATGTACCAGTATTTAACAAAATTGACTTTGTCGTCTGCAGTATATTTCAAATTCAACAGATCCAAAATTTTGATGTTTGGAAAAGGGTAACATACATTTATATAATACATATAATATTGAAAGCATGTAAAAATTGCAACATCCTTCATATTAACATTGAAACAATTAAATAGTTGGCTAAATTCGAAAATATCGTAACCACATGCAGATCAACCCATTACCAGATGGTAGAATTCTGTCTTTGTGGGAGTGCAGGGTTCATACAGACAGCTAATGCCAAAATTCAAGCACTTTTAAAGCACTTTTTAAGCACATAATTCCATTTTTCAAGCATGTTTCTTCATGCACAAGTCACTAATGATGGTCTTCAACAAAAAGTGCTTCAGTCCCAATATACACTGACCTGCCAAATTTATTACTTTCAAGGGGGCATAATTCTTGCAAAGAAGTTGGAGGGGGAGAAGGAATTGCAAATGTGTCAGTCTCTGACGAAGGCTTGTTCAAGATCATACCTCTACTTTTTTCACCAAAATAATTCTCAAGTGTAGATTTTTAAATCATCTACTTTTTACCATGATTTAGTCATTCAATCATTTTTAAGCACGTTTTTGACAAATTCAAGCACTTTTTAATAACTTTTTAAGGGAGGCATCAAAATCAAGCACTTTTAAGCACTATTTTTTGTTTTTAAGCACTTTTCAAGAAACAGGCTCAAATTTAATCACTTTTCAAGACTGTGCGAACCCTGGAGTGGGATACGCTGTAGTTAAAGCATTTCCGAACAAAGCCGACAAAAATGGTGGTTTTTATCGAGGGTTAAAAACAAAGCAATGACAATGCTTCTACACATTTTACAAAAGCACCTTCCAACACAATTAACAAACACATTTCCTTCCTTGTCTTAACCCATTACCAGATGGCAAAACTTTTAAGTGGTCCAAATTCAAAGATGTTGCAGACAACAATGCCATGTGAATGATATTATTAACTTTTTGGTCTGTCTTGGTAGAAAACATTGTGAGTACTGAAGAAATTGCTTGTCAAAAGCAATTTCTTCACTTTCCACAATGTTTTCCAAAGCTAATTTCTTGTAGGAAGTAAATAAGAGTCATAATGTGGTAATGGGTTAAGCATTTTTGACCATTCACTAGAAAGAAGGACCACTTATGATCGTTATACTAGTCTAATTGCTAAAGATGGCTCAGAGAATCATTTTATTAAGACTCATTCCAAAATAATCCATGGTTTGACGTCCTTAACCCATTCCCATACATTGGCGCTTTTTGACGCTACACAAGAAAAATGCTTTGGAAAACATTGTGTAAAATGAAGAAATTGCTTGTGGCAAGCAATTTCTTCATTTTCCGCAATGTTTTCTACCTCAAAGTGAAAGATTTTTGAAATTTCATCCACTTAAAATTGTCATTTGCAACACCTTTCAAATTGGGACAGCTCAAAATTTTGCCTTCTGGTAATGGGTTGAATTAACAAACAAATCTTGTTCATTCATGCTTTGCTCACTTGCAATAATTGGAAACATTCAAATTCCCCTTACAGACATGATCATATTCATGAAAATGTGTTACAATGTGTCACAGTTACAAAAACATTTCATTGCAGTATAAAAGAAATGAGCCAGGACCTGGAAAAAGATCCCTTATAACATTACAACACATTGAAGCTTTTTTGACAACCCTCAAGAAAAAAGTAATAACACATTATGGAAAATTAAGAAATTGTTTGTCACTATCAATTTCTTCATTTTAAACAATGTTTTCTTCCATAAAAGATGTAAAATTTTCAAATTTCATCTTGAAGGGAACATATTTCAATTTGGACAACCTCAAAATTGTAGTCTGGTCATGGGTTAAAGCATAACAGACAGTCATGTTTCAAGACAAGCCTGTGCATAAGTGCAGTCTGACTTAGATCCATGCTGCTCTCTAACAAATACAATAGGTCATGAAGAAGCTATTGGAGAACAACATGGCTCTTAATCAGACTATGCATATAATGTCCAGGCTGATCTGGAACCACTTTGCTCTCTTACGAATGCCAAAGGTTATGAAGAAGCTATTGAAGAACAACACAGGTCTTGATCAGACTGTGCGTATGCACACAAACACTCAGTCTGATAAGAATCCTTGTTGGTCACAAATGCCACAAGGGCTCTTTTTCCAGATCCTAACTCAATTTTCATTGAAGTATAAAAAGAAATACATTACATTAGAAAATAACTACACCTAAAAGAGAAATATCCTAGAGTTTATAATATCGTGCACTTCCTTCGTTCCTTCTTTTTCCGTTTTTGTCCGTTACTCTGTTGGCTGGCCTTCATTTTTCGTCCACGAATCTCACGCATCAAATCGTAAAATACCTGGAATGGAGGAAAATAAAATGTCAAACTGTTTTTAGATAACAAATTTTATATCAAGGACGATAGCAATAAATAACCAAACAGTAAAATTTTAGACTAGTCTAAATTCAAAGATGTAAATTGCGGGACACTTTTAAGTTAATGAAATTATACATTTTTTGGTATTTCTGAGTACCATTGATAATTCAAATGAGAACAAATTAGAATTTGATGCGCCAATCACAATCAATCAATGCTTTTTAACATCACAAACTTTGAACTACATGTATGTGTCTTGAACCCTGCAGTTTCCATCTTCAACTATTTTCATAAAGTTTTAGCTATATCTTTTTTCCTTCCACAAGATTTCAACAAATGTGTTTTGTCTTATCTATTTAGACCAAAACATCCTCCAAATATTTATAAATCATAAGTTTATGACAGGATTTCAGTAGGTAAACAAACATCCTGAATCATCCCTGATGAATGATTTAACCCTTTCCAAAACATGACCTGGATTTTAAGTGCCTGTTAGAAAAGGCTGGGGAAAACATTGAGGCAAAAGAAGAAAATGCTGATAATCAGCACTTTCTCCTTTTGCCTCAATATTTTCGAAGCTATATTCTACAAAAATTATGTTGACATCAATTTTGTCATCTGCAGCATCTTTCAGTATAGAGCTTTCTTAGATTTTGCTGTTTGGGAAAGGGCTATTCCTTTCCAAACATTAAATCTACTGGTTCAAATGCAAGCATTATAGTCAATCAATGTTATCATGAACAGAATTATGAATATGACATTGAAAACATTGATGGAAAAGAAGAACATGCTGGTTAACAGCATTATCTTCTTTTTCATAACTGTTTTCAAAAGCTGTACAATGATGTAATAATTGTTTATGAAAATCAAAACAATGCATTGCTTGGGAAAAGGATCAAGATGAAACGGCTCAGTCTGATAGCTTATCAGGCCTGCAGAGGAATTTTATCATGTTTAAATATTCTTTCACACGTCTGTCTACATGATTCAATCCTTTACCAATACATTGGAAAACATTGAAAGAAATGAGCATTTTCATCTTATATCTCAATGTTTTCAAAAAATTTTTTGATAAGTAAATGAAGATCACAACAATGAATTGTTTTGGGAAAAATCAAATGGAAACCTAATTAAATACAATTTCAGACTAATGCATGTCTGCATGCTTTTAATCTTAAATGTTTCATTTTCTGATGATGATTTTGAAATCATTGAGGAAAAATTTCTGAATTAGAAGTAGTGAATACATTGTAGTTTCATTTATAGACATGTATTTTTACATCAACAAAGGAAATTTAACCAAAGCAAAAATCAATTAGGCTTATCATACCAGGAAATTAATTAACTCCATAGAGTACTTTATTACTAAACCCTTTCCAAAACATCAAAATTTAGAGTGGTCCAATAACAGAGGACAAAACATAATGTTTATAGACACATGATTTGTGTACAATATAGCACTGAAAGTATTGAGACAAAAAGAGAAACAACATTTTCTTCTCTTGTCTCAATGTTTTCCTGAGCCATTTCTATTAAGGACGTCAAAACGGGGTCTTGTTTCTGAAAGGGTGCTGAAAAAGGAAAGTGAGTAAGTTATAGCATCGAAAATAGTGATTGGCTACTGGCTAGGAGGAAAGTTTATTTGTTGACGTCAAAACCATGGATTGATTTGGAAAGGGTTTCCTCATTTTTCTGTTTGATCATTTTGACAAGCAGTTAAGAATAAGTTCAATCTATACATACATGCAGTCTGACCTTACTCTACAACCCCAATCCAATTACACTAGAGACGTCAAAACCAGCTCTTGTTTGGGAAAGGGTTTGTTATTTGACTGGTGTGGTATGGGAAATTGGGAATGGAACTAAATATATTGTATCAGAAGTAGATAACTCTTTCCCAAATAAAACCTGATTTTTTGACGACCATAGCTAACTAAAACATTGAGATAAAAGAAGAAATTGCTGATAATCATCAAGCAGTTCTTTTTTCTCAATGGTTTCTATGCTACACCATACACACTCTCTTCTTTTAACACCAAGTATTTTGTTGACTGCAACTCTTTTCACATTGGAGCCATCTTAAATTTGACTATTTGGTAAAGGTATAACACATGTTCTAGGATTATGTTTTTGGCAGGAACACAAGGCCAGTTTTCTGCTTCATCTACCAAACTTAGCCTCATGCATTTACTAAATTAATTGTTCATAAATTTAACATAAAATTCTAACCATGAAATTTCTTAAAACATAACCCTTTAAATTTGATGTTGATTGAACAGGTATTATTAATTTAACCCTTTCCCAAACAAGACCTGGTTTTGACCATTGAAGCAAAAGAAGACAATGATCCATTTTGTTGTCTGCAGCAGCTTTGGAATTGGACAAATCTAAAATTTTGCCGTTTGGAAAAGGGTTACACAAGGGTTACACCCTTTCTAACAATTTTACAGCACTTAACCATGTATTGCTAATAATTTATTCAACACCGATTACAAGACATGTCAGAAGGATATGATAAACTTAAAAGTGCTTGAAAGTGATAAAATCAATTTACAAAGTTCACTAGGGCTCTAAGGGGACACATAGGAGACGACAAAAGCTCTTTTTCTTTGAATAATCAAGCTAAAAACTTCATAAAACAAGATGTGTTTGTGAAACGCAAATGCCCCTGCACAGGCCAAAGTTAAGTTTTCACATAAATTTCAAACTGACAGACGGACAGACTGAGCTGACAACAGTAAAACAATATGCCCATAATCTTTCGATACGGGCTGGGGGGGCATAAAACTTTCATGAGTAACAGTGTCTAGTTTTTGTTTTGTTAATACCAAATGACAGATTGCTAACAACCTATACTTTGACAGTCATACTAAGGCCAATAAGTATTTTTGTGTTAGATGAATTTTACGTATTTTATGTTTGCTCGGTCAATAGATATTATTTTATGTATATCAGCAATTACATCAATAATATCAAACTGGTGATTGTATTTTTGGTAATGATAACAATAAAGTAGCCTCAAGCAATTTGCTAATTTGAACAAAAAACTCGTAACTGCAGCTTAAACAAGCTGCATTTACCAGGTTTTTGCTTAACCCTTTCCCAAACAAGACCAGGTTTTGACGTCCCCAAAATAAAATGTTTAGAAAAACATTGAGACAAAAGAAGAAAATGCTGATAATCAGCATTTTCTACTTTTGCCTCAATATTTTCGTGGCTATTCTCTACACAAAAACTATCATTTTCAAGACCCAAATTGTCGTCTGGAGAAGCTTCCAAATCGAAACAGTCCAAACTTTTGCCATTTGGGAAAGGGTTAAAACCAACAAATTATTCAATTGTTACACAAATAGTAATGAGATAATCAGATAGATAAAAAAATGAATAATAATTGCGTATCAGTATTATCTAAAATAGACATCTAAGATATACTTTCGGTTCGTAATGTTTAACAAAAGTGTTGTAACCACAGCTTATTTAACCTGTAGTTACGACATTTTGAACTATGGACGATGATTTGGTGATGATGTAATGGTTATCAAAAGTAACAAAATTACTGCTTGATCGATGAAGTTTTCCCTTACATCATGCGATAGAATACCCGTAATGTGGCCATTTTGAGATTCATAAAACATCAGCTTTTTTCGAGCTTCGTCATTACGTGTCCGAACCTATTCGGACACAGTCGTAAATATTGGGGGGTGGAAATTTCCAGGAAAGTTCCACAGCCGAATGTTTTTGACCGCGCCCGGACAATTCCGATGTCGCATAAATTTCATTATGGGTGGACTACCTTAACTTAATATATTCCTGCTTTGGGAAGCTGTATAGACAAACATCTGCCTGCATACAAACATTCGGATCAGCACGATACATGAAGTCTGATCTTTGCCTACACTGCCATGCCCATTAGATCAGATCGTAAGATTGCATGAATAATTGCAAGTAAATTATTGTGTCATCTTTATCTTGATATATATCTAAAATAGACATATCAACAAGAGCCGTCAGAGACGGACAATGCTCCCCGAATAAGGCATTGTCACAATAAATGTATGCTATGCATAGCTAACATAAAGCTAGCAAATTTTAAGCCCCCTTTTTGCATGACATAACTTTTATAACCAAATTTCACATAGTTTATTGTCAAGGGCATCTGATTTACTACTCAAATATGAAATTTCATCAAATTCTGACCAATAGACTAGGAGAAATTAGAGAAAAACTATATTTTACCTTAAGTCCCCTTTTCCCATGACGAGGCCTAAAATCCAAAAACTGGGAAAAGTACATTGGCATTATGTCATAGGGAGTTTCATTTGATTTGGCCCAAGGGTTACTGAGAAATCACTTCGGACGGACGGACGGAATGCATGGTTCATACAAAATTTTGATGAAACAATTCAAGGGCTTTTTAAGGGTTTTTTAAGGACTCAACATTAAAATTCAAGGGCTACTATATAGTACTATTACATTCAACAATCTAAGCCCAAACATGGTTTGTATATCGATTTTCATACACTTTATACTGTTACTATGAAACAGTCATATTGCAAAAAGTAAGTCTTATTTATAAGTAGTGTGGTCACAGTCTCGTGTTAAAAATACTGCCTCTATCTGATTCTATGTAAAAACGAGTAATTTACAAACGGCATTTTCAGCCTAAATAACACATTAAATTGCCAAAAAGTGTGTAAAAACTTAAAGCTAAATAGTTATATTTTATTATGATAAAATACTTTTACCTTATACACGTTCTTTTCGTGTTAAATCTCTATTTGAAAAAGTGGGTCAACTCTGCGTTTCTTTGTTTGAACTCGGTTGTTACATTAGAAGGACGCGTGGGTATGTGTGATAAAATTGCTTTGGCACTGCCATTTCTTAACGGATTTTTATAAATCTTATATCAAATTAAAGAGGGAAAATAGATCTATTCATCCGTGTATGTTAATACGATGAACGGATGAATTATGAGTCGATGAATAGGTATTCAAAATAGGTCATTTTACTCGGCTTCAAATGGCAAGAACTAGGCGGCAGAAAAGCATAGAAAAGCCTATATGTGTTCTTCAACATCCTATCTATTCAAATAATAAAACATATTATGCTTTTAGCTTAGCGCATTCAAGCGCAAAGGCTTTAACAATGGGAAGTGTTTTTCAATTCCCCGTGATTGATCGATAATTTCTGTCTAAACTCCATTCATCCTAAATTTATTCATAAATGTTGACGACAGTGACTCAAAGAATATTTTTGCAAAGTTTGGTTGAAATTGGCCGAATGGTTGATTTGTTAAGAAAGAAATCATGATTTCTCAAAGTTCGATAAGCCTTGTCCTGCCACGCCCATATTTTTTGACGAATCAAAAAATCACGAACATTCTTTGAATATGGTCATCCAAGGAAGATTCCTGTAAAGTTTTGTCAAAATCGGCCCAATGGTTAAGGAGTAGGAGGTGTTTCAAGGAATTATGGGCGAACAGACGGACGGACGGACGTAGAGTGACCACAATAGCTCATCTTGAGCACTTAATGCTCAGTCCAAAGGGATTTACAAAATCGGCGTTTCTCATGGGCTTCCTAAACATCCATTTAACCCTTTCCCAAACAGTAAAACTTTATGGTCATCCAACTCGAAAGCTGTGGCAGGCGACAGAATGAGTGTAAAAGAAAATAAGATTCTTTCGCCTCAATCTTTTCACCTTCAACAAAATCCGTTCAGGACGTCAAAACCAGGTCTAACCAGGTCTTGTTCGGAAAAGGGTGAGGCAGCCAAAAATTAGATTGAATTGGTTGTAAAATGGACATGTTCAAATGTATGGTGCTCTTTTGGGTCAATGTTTTGAAAGCCTATTTCTTCACGAACCAGAGATATAATGTTAATAATCGATCACTTGAAAGTTTAAATCATTTCTTTTGGTTTTGAATTCCTATTTGATATGTCGTAAAATATTGTTTTTATCGGAAGCAATGACACGGAACAACGAAGTGCAGAAAATATTTACACAAAGGGAGAAAATGTTGGTTATCGGCATGTTCTTCTTTTGTCTCAATGTTTTCCAAAACCTGTTCATATATGATCGTGAAAATCATGTCTTGTTCGAGGAAGGGTTGAAATAATGTAACAAATATTTATATAACTTTTGTTGGGTAGAAATTGAAGAACTAGAATGTTTGGTAGAATAATTTCATCCTTTGTAAAACTTCAAAGGGGTGTAACTATTTTATTAAATGTCCGATTTTAAAAAACGTAAGCAGTTTTGAGTTCCTCTCATTCAGACCTTGAAAATGATATATGATTTGTTGAAGTTCTTTGAAAAATAAACAATAACGTAATTCGGCAGAATTATCTCCCCTTTGTAAAAATCTGAATAAGCATTATTCCATAACGCAATGTCTGATTTTCACAATTCAACCAGTTTTATGTTTCTCTCAATATTCTCTGTAAGCTTGTAAATATTTTGTAGGGACTGGAATACTTTTGGAAAAAAGTGTGACCACCCTATTATAAGGGTACTTGATGACGATTTGGTGGGCAATCATCATCTCATAAGTATCAACATCATCAATTTCATTGTCTGTTTTTTAATTTTCTGCATTTATGTGAGAAGACGAGTGAATATCATTTACGAAGAAAACAATTATTGAGAAATAGAATTCAAGGGTTTTTAAGGGCTCAGACTCGCTCTTTAAGGGTTTTATAAGGCTCACATCCATTTTCAAGGGTTTTATAAGGCCAAGACCAAATTCAAGGGTTTTTCAAGACCTGTGCGAACCATGGAATGACGGACGGACAGGACGGACGGACGGACAGACAAAGCGGCGACTATATGCTCTCCCTTCGGGGAGCATAAATACACTATTTAATGTCAATGATCTAAGTTTCCCGAAGTATCCAAAAGTTTTGGATACTGATTGAAAATTTTGAGGGAGAGACCAAGCATTTTCTTCTTTGTCAGTGAAAGTTTCTTCCTTGTCACCTCATTTAGATTTACGACTTGAAATACTATTAATTTTGTGTCTGCATCAGCTTTCAATTTGAACAACTCAAAAATATGGTGGCATCTGCTATTTATGAGGCACACAGACTATTTCTAATCTCTTTCTTTCATTACAGATCTTATAGATCAGTAATACAATTGCTATTAGTGTTAAAAGTTATTCAGATCAATTGTTGTTTTTTCTACACAAACAGACATAATGTCTACTGATTACAAGTATAGTGCCACCACTGACATTGAGACTCAAATGTACTTTTAATTGTTGACTAGTCCACGTGAGAGGGGTTGTATGTTTATACTGTACGGTGTATTTTTGTCAAAATGATTTAATATTGCGTCGCCAACACGAAGTAACCGTGGTCGAGTGGTAGAACAGCGTTCCCAACAAATTCAAGTTGGAAGACGTGGGTTCGAATCTCACATAGTCGCGTTTTATATACCATCTTTTGTTTTTATTCTTTTCATTGTTTTATTATTTATTTTTTCCATCACCTAAGATACCGTTCTAAATGATAGATTCGCACATAGTTTTGAATAATTCAATTTAATAATTTGATTCAATACAATTTCTTAAAGGGACATTTCATTCCAATTTCATTTTTTCAAAGTATGTCTTGATGCCAAGATTGTTTATTCTAATGAGTATTAATACTATTAGTTTTTTGAAGTTGTTGCCAATAAGGGAAAAACACGCATTTAAAGTTGAGACATAATCGATAAATTGCATATAAATCCGAACTGTTGTCCACAACAATTTGTTCAATTTTAACACAAAAATATAAATTTCTCGTAAACGGTGCAATATTTTGGCTTGAAATTTTCAGAATTTTCATAAGGAAATATGCTCTTTCAGATGAAAATAAAAGTAAAATTTATGACAAAAAATTCTGAAATGTCACTTTAAGTCATAAATGTCAGACATGTCTGAATTGTAGGCTTACATAGATATAACCCTAAAGAAAGAGAACTCATTTGAATGTATACATATTTTGTATAGACGAAACATATGAAAAGAAAAAAGCACATTGCAAAGATAAAATAAAAATATAAAACATGTAAAACATAAAAAATGTAGTGGAGTTTTCTGGTATCGAACCCTGGCTAAAATATTTCGTTAATTTGGGAGACCACCACCTTACCCACTTTGCCACAGAGACTTTTATTAATGAGATCCTTGTTTTAAAATGAAATATTGTAACAACGGTTGAATTTAAACAAAGGGGTTCCGAAAACCTGTTTTACCTTCTTAGTTAGACTCTTCTGTCCAAAGGTCATGGTTTATTTATAGTTATTTCAAGTACGAAGCTGTTTTAAAGGATGTAAATGGGTGTATATCATGAATTGAGTAAATTGATTGAATATAGTTTGACACCTTTACAGCTTCTTTGCAGAAGTTGGAGCACCTAACCATGGATTCCTGTGGTTTCTCTCACTACCACAACCATCTTACCGAGCCTCAAGCTGCTCGTCCACATAGGTTTATAATCATCCAACCTTTGGCGGAAGACAATTCCTCAGAAAGAATGTTTGCCATAGCCTGAGGGATCAAACCCAAGACCTGATGAGTGAGTCTGATTTGATAACTGTGCTATGGCCACGGCCCTACCCCCTGGATTGAAAGTCCAGCACTTTTTGTTTCACTAACTCCTGTAAAAGGAAAACCTTTGGCTCAATTAAGGTGCATTCCTTTATAAATCTTACCTACTTTATGAACTAGGAACCTAAGCGTGCAAGGAATAAGGACTGGGAGGGGTATGAAATGTTAAGTGCCATGTTTAGGTGGTCTGTATATATATTCTATGTATATATTTGTCAAGTGGAGAGGGTCAAATGCAACTTGCATGATATTGCAGCTTATATCTACTATAGAAGGGTTTCTGTTGCAAGGTCAAGTGCCATGTTATTTTGGTCTATATATTCTATATAAACGGGGACAATGAAAAAGACTCCTTATCATCAGCCTTTCAGCTGCAGGCACAGTTTAATACAGGCCCATGCCGCTTGCTTACAGTCGCAATTAGGCAATGAAAGAGTTATATAAGAACAATATGGATCCAGATAAGACTGTGCCTAGGCACAGTCTGATCAGGATCCATGTTGTTCTCCTACTCTATTAGGCACCCTTTTCCATATCTTTTCTCATTGTTGTATTCTTTCAAGTGGAGAGTAATATTGCTGCACAAAATGCATTGTGGTATAGTTGATATAATCTTGGCAGGAAATTCTGAGTCACTACTATTGGTAAAATGGGTGATTCAAAATATATCTTACCATTCAACAATTTTCCATTGACTTTAGCACGTCCAAATAATTTTTAATATTTTTGGATCTTTGTTTTTTTTCAAATGTTTTATGAAACTACTTATCTACTCATTCCTTGTATTTGACTTATTTTAAATTTAACAAGTGACATCCCAGTCAGCAGCTCAGAGCCTCAATAATGCATTTTATATGAGTCTTGATATTATGTGGGATTTTAAAAAGATTTCAATAATTTTTCATATGTTCATAATTCTTAGATAGCCCATGGGTACACCTAATCATATCATCTTCCAGGCATTCCTTGCATATCCTCACTAGTTATAGCTCACAATAACTGACCTGGCAGAACATCTCTAGATGCTATGCCAGGTCATTTATTGTGAGCTATACACATTCCAAACAATCAATTCCTTGATAATTCATGGGAGACAAATTACTTGGGTAAAACCAATGAAAAGATATTGGCTTAGCCTGGACTCAAACCTACACATAAAGAGATCCTTGGATAGACTAGACTTTCAGGAAGACATAATTAAATGTATTCCTGCAGCTAAACAAAGGTCAGACACACTTTGTATTAGGTTTCCAAGTAAGATCTGAAAATTCAGATAAGCCTCCTCAAAATCTCCACACCCTAAATCGATACTAGGTAAAACCTTCTTTGCATCACCTCTCATTATATTTTTCCCAAAAGCAAGATCTTTGCGTAGTGACAAATATACGTCAATGAAATATGGATGGACAAATATCCCAATGGCTTTCAAATTTTTATACATTTTCCCAGATTTAATTTTACAATCTTTACAAAGCTTCCCTATTTAATATTTTCACATGCAAACTATTATCACTAATACTATATTTTACTGTCTATTTTACTTTTTGAACTGATCTTTCTCCAAGAAGTTTAAATGTTTTTTTTTTGTTGTTTTTTTCATAATTTTGTTAATCTATTTATTGTTCCATTAACCCATTCCCAAACTGTGGGGCCTTTTGACGCCATACAAAATAAATGATTTGGAAAACATTGTAGACAAAATTTTCTACAAAATTTTCCAACCCAAAATGCACATATTTTTATATAATTTCATCAATTTGAGATTGTCGTCTGCAACACACTAAAATTGGGCCAGTCTAAAATTTTGCCTTCTGGTAATGGGTTAAGAGTTGTTTTATTTATATTTTTATTGTTCGTTCATTTTAGTTCATGAGATTACAGTAGGAGACAGCAGCCCTGTTTTTGGTTGCTATTATCAGCTGACGGGATTTTTTGTATTGTGACCGTGCTCCGACTACTTTTGCGCGTAACTGTTGAGCGCTTGGCCAGTTTAGACGTCTTCATGGCACGCATTAAATCATAGAAGGCCTGAAATATTGAGAAACAAACACAACACAAAATGTTTAAAATGATATAATAAGAACTGAATCCATGCAGGTTAGAGTGAATGAAAATGTACCATTCCTAAACAAATGAAGTTTGCTTTAGAAATAGAAAAAAAGCTACATTCCAGCATCTTCTTATTTTCTCTCATTGCTTTCTAAGCATGTCTCAAAACTTTTCTCAAAACTCTTTTTGGCAAAGAGTAAAGCTTTCTGCAAGAAAGTAAAGCAAAATGAGTTGAGATCTTAAAATACTTCAAACAATTTACTTGAAATAGCAGCTGGAATTCCATAATAATCTCACACAAGTTCACAATGATTTTTTTTGTTGTTTAATCTTTTTTCTCCATAGCAAACTTTTTCCTTTTTACAAAAAAAAATAACATGAGAAATGCCATTTCAGAACATTTGGAGAAATTAAACCAATCTTTTTTCAAAAGTGTGCAATGCATTATGCATATTTAGAGTAGTGTTGCATTCATTTCCATTGGCAATTCAAAAATTCCATAACAAATCTTAGAGTTCTTTCGTACATATTTTATACTGTTCCTAGTATGTGTAAAAGATCCTGGAAGAAACTGTTCATGTAAGATTCTCTCAGAATTTCATTGCATTATGTGCATTATCTTTGTTAGAAATAGAAAAGACCAATTCACACACACTTATTTTGTTAAACAGGTAATGCTTATTCTTTAACCATAAATAAGCAGCACAAATTGTATGAAGTTTCATTCAATTAGATGCCTCAAAAGGTGTCACTCAGTCACACTGTGGTAAAATGATAATAAAGAATGAGTGTAATGAAAAGAACTTGTTCGATTCATGGAATGAATGATACAATAGGGCCAAATGTCTCCTTCCAGCAGGATATAGCCGCGATTTGATGCGCTCAAAAACTGTCGAATAAATTTTCTTGAAATTCTCAGCAACTCTTCGCGCAACCTCCATCTAGGTCTCCACGTAGTCATTTTTCTGGGAAAAATCTATTTGTTGGGTTATTCAAGTTGCAAAGTGCAGAATGCAACTGCACCTATTACCGGACTTGTATAGTTACCGATCGTAGTTACCAATCGTGGATAAGTAAATAATTCGATTTACGGGCCTTTTCATTCAAAGAATTGCCCGGAAAACTGTTTAAATGCATACATTTGATCAAAAGAAGTAATAGTATTTGTATTCTGAAAGCAAAAATTGGATATTTTATTGCTAAAAAGCGAATTACGAGCGGTAGCTACAGTTGTCGGATGTCGCTTTTTGTCATCCGTTCGTGCACTACAACTGTGTCACAAGTACCGCCCCCTGAAATTATTCTTTGTTACTTTGCTGAACTCTTACATAAACCATAGCCCAATGTATAATCAAAACCATATTTTTCTCCATATTCTATGATTTACTGCGGAGGAAAAAGTATCTGGTCCATAGAAAAACAAACGAAATAAAAACCAAACATGAAACATAAGGCTGCTTGAGTTGTCTGACAAAAAGCGGTGTTGCTAAGAAGGGTCGGACTTGATTGGACTTGCTCTGTTTTCACTTCACGAATTATACTGCCCAAGCAAGCGTGTTTGGGTTCTGACCAAGATGATTATTGCAGAATGCACCATTACAAAATCGCTGAATAACATGCCAAATACATTTGTTTAGTTTCTTCATTAAAAATCTGGCGTCTTTTCCGTTCTAAAAAGTATTCTGTGTCAACGGAGTAGCCCAATCAAGTTCGCCCTAAAGTTCGTTCAAGGTGAGTCAGAAGTGTTATTTTTTCGCTGGAAAAAGAAATTTTCAAGTAAGAAAAAATTGTGTGGAGATGGTTTGATATTTTGGTTGGCATTAAATTTATTGTGAGTTGCATTGATTAACTGCAGTGATAGAATAAGTGATTATTTGTGAAATGTCATGAGTTTTCGACCCCAATGCCACGATGCCAAAATTTGATGAATTTTGCTGAATGGTGAGATTCACTAGACTCTGATTGCAAATCTAAACGAACATAAGTTAGCAAGGTAAGTCATGTTTTATTTCGTTACTTTTTTGTGTCCCGTGCATAGTTACAATTTTTATGTGTCTTCAAAAAAGATAATGGAAATAAATTCTTGCCTTAACCCCCCCCCCCCCCCCCCCCCCCCGAAAAAAGCAGCCCCCTGATGTAAGTAGAACAAAGTTGAAAATAAAATTATAAATGATAATAAACATTATGGGATGTAATCGTATCCACAGGGAATTTTAGCGATTTTTATTTAGACTCTTTCTATTAAAGACTTTAATAGAAAGAGTCTACATAAAAATCGCTAAAATTCCCTGTGAGCGTATCATGCTCAGGTTTCTTTTGAACCCACTGTCTGGATCTGCCAGTGTAAGAAATTACTACACATTTTTTACGGAATTTCTGCATGAAAATGATTTTACTAGGCTACAGAGGGGGATTCGTTTGAATCCACGAACCCCTCTGGATGCGCCACTGATGCATGTCCTGTATACTGTCAGTGTGAAAAAATTGTGGACGTGGGGCCATTTTAATAGCCAACAATCCTTTGACTCATTTAGAATCATCCATGTGATAGATCATAGTGTCGGTATAAAACAAGATATAAACACTTTGTGAACAGCAGGGGTTCGGGGGCGCAGCCCCCGACAGAAGACTTAATAAAGGCATTGGTCCTTTCCCAAACAACATTTTTTTCTGGTCTTAGGGCCAATTTAATCTAATAAATTCATTTTTGCATGTAAACAGGGTGTCCACGGTCAGGGAAAAAGTCAGGGAACAAAATATTTTTTCAAGGTCAGGGAATTTTGGAATTGGTCAGGGAATTTTACAGTTTAAGCAAAAGTCAGGGAAAAGTCAGGGAAGTTTGAAATAATTGGTGTATGAACGTTAAAAAGATAAAAAGAATAAAGGCTAAGACAGTTTCTTCATGATTGGCTATAATGATAATAATGACTATAAAAATAACATTAATAATAATGTGATAAGTAGTCAGTGATTTTGTTACAAATCTATGCGTAAGAGTCCTGGGACCCACTGGTTCCCAAAACAATGAGTCCAACATTGAAATATGGAATTCTTTGTAAGACAATGTCAATTACACATTGAAAATGTTAGCATCCTGGGACTCACTATATAATTAATCAATGAGTCCTGAGAAAAAAGTATGAGTCAGGGACTCGGGACTCGCAGGTAACAAAATCCCTGAGTAGTATTCATTTTTCCACATTGTTCTTTGAGAAGAAACTGAAGGGACTAGTGCGGAGGAGGAGGCCAACATTTTCATAAATTAACGTGCAAAATATGGTAAACATAAGTCAGGGAAATTTGATTTTAGTCAGGGAAAAGTCAGGGAATTTTGCTTTGCTCAAACTGTGGACACCCTGGAAAACAAAGAAGAGCCAAGAATCCTTTAGACTCGTTTAGAATTGTCCATTTGACAATGACAGTTTACGACAAGATACAAACACTTTGTAAAAAGTAGTGTTGTATATCGGACAGCAAAATCACTATCGATAATCGGAGAGCCATACCGATTGATTATCGATTGTACAATCGTTTTTTTTAAACAACAACAACAATTTAACCTAGTGAATTACAAATAACATATCATGAGATATATTATCATACATTTATATCAGAGATACATAGAGGTATATTTTAGTTAAAAATATTGTTTAATCAGCTCAAATACTGGAATCTATCCATCAAAAGTCATTGTTAATGTCAGATTAATTTTACTGATTAAGCAAATGGCAGACTACCTATCAAGTCATACTTTCATATTTTGCCTAGATTTACATTTTTAGCGTTAACTTTAACATCATTCTACTTTCCTTTGTTAAAAGCCATGTTATGACAATGGTAGGGAATAAGAAAATGGTCTGGAAATTTTATTTATGCCAGGAAATAGATAGGCCCTCTACTTTTGAATTGGAAATTTTAATTTGGATTCAAATGTCCGAAAATACCTGCAAAAGCACAACTCTAACGATAGTATCGATAGTGAAAAATTTCAATCGATTGTAGCCGATTTTGGGCTCAATCCGATAGCTTTCGATAGCTGGAGACTATCGGCACAACACTAGTAAAAAGTGAGGGTTTTTGGGGCGCCACCCCGACATAAGACGTAACAAATACACATGCGTTAATCCTATCCCAAACAGAAACAGCAAAATTTTAGGATGGTCATATTCAAAAGCTGCTGCAGACCCAATCTCCGAGCAGAGTTGTCGTTCGTTACATCTCTGCAACGGGCTGGGCGGCTGAATGACAAGAATCTTGTCAAACATAGGGAAACGTGTATTATTACTGTTTAACTGTTTCATAAAGTAGACAAAGAAATGATGATTCCGGTTACATTTGAAAGGCACTATAACTGATGAATTAACCCATATACAATGGAACTATTTTCTCAAGCCTCCTTACCAATGGCAGGAATTTTGTGCTAAAAATAGACTAGGTTTATTGTTTTGTTTTGATAAATCGTCGGTGTTGTTATATAATATCGTATCTACGGCTTAAATCAAGTCGTAGTTGCGAGATTTTATAACAACCCTTACGAAATACAGTTGTTTGTCAGAAATACGCCACGGTTAGCTGGATAAAATTGTTCCCTATCAGAATGAAACATACAGAAAATTTGAATAAATGACATCAATATAAATAAAGTCAAATTATTATCGTTGGAAAATGATATTAAATTATAAGCAACGTGAAGTATCATCTTATGGAAACTTTTGACAAAAATATTGAAAAATTACCTCCCTTGCATATGACTATAGAGTTAAATAATATTTGTAAATTATTTTCTTCTTGATGCATAATCTTGAAATCCGGCACGATGAATCAACTTATTCGAAGTATATAAATTACAAGTGTGTGTAATTTGTTGCATTTGGTAAGGCTAGCAGGAAGTGGTGATTTTTTAGGGTCTGTAAACCTTAATATCGTCAAGAAAATATTGAGGCAAATGAATAAAATGCTGGTTTTCTGCAGAGAGAGAGAGAGAGAGAGACATAATATATTCGCAGTTAGAAGCTTTAGGAATCTGTCTATCATAGGGAGCGATTTTATCCACCTAAGGGTAACGTAATTTCGGAAAAACAAATAGTATTTTGATTTTCATTGGTGTGTTATAAAAACTTGTAAGTACGGCTTGATTCAAGCGGTAGTTAAACCTTTCTCAAACAAGACCTGGTTTTGACGTGACGTCCCTATTAGGAAAGGCTTGGGAAAACTTTGAGACAAAAGAAGAAACCAGCAATTTTAACTTTTGTCTCAATATAATGTGTGCTATATTCCCCACTATTCCTATCTTTACTAATCTAAATTTTGTTGTCTGTAGCAACTTTAAAATTGTGCAACCCCAAAATTTTGTCATTTGGGAAAGGGTTAAGGGCTTTTATAAAAACACTGGCGGTTTATCCAAACATAATGGTAAAGCCAGTCTATTTTAATACAAAATTCTTTGCTATTGTAGGAAAGTAATGTAAACACTATACACATTAAACAACAATTAATTACATATACATGTATGTTCTTAAAACGGTGCCATGGCGCAGTTAGTAGCGCATCTGCCTTTCATTCGAGAGGTCCCGGGTTCAATACCTGGCCGCGGCAAATACCCTTGCTGACAAAAAAGTCACTTGTCAATGGTTTGATATCGTGCACCTATGTGGGGGAGCAGCTGGAGGCTCGGTAAAGGTGTTGGGGTAGTACTGGTATGAGAAATGCCAGGAATCCATGGTTAGGTGCTCCAGCTGCCGGGATATAACATTAGTAGTTGAAAACGGGGTAAACCCCCAATAAATCAAATCTTAAAAGGGTTTTGCAATGACCTGTGGATATGCACTATGTATTATTCGTACAACCAAGGCAACACTTGTAAATGAAAATGAACACTGATAACTGGATATCATACACAGTATCAAAGCTCAAGGAGAAAATTTTTCAGTTTAACCCTTTACCAAACGACAAAACTTAACGGTGGTCATATTAAAAAGCTGCTCTAGACAACAAAATTGATGTTAAAAAGGAAGGAATTTGTGTACAAAATAACACATAAAATATTGAGACAAAAGGAGAAACTGCTGGTTATCAGCAGTTTCTTCTTTTGTCTCAATGTTTTCCTAAGCCTTTTCTATTAGAGACGTCAAAAGCAGGTCTTGTTTGGGAGAGGGTTAAATGTTAAAATGCCAGGGAAATTGTGAGTTCCGAGTATGAGTCTTGTTTACCAGTTTTTATTGATTTTAAGTTTTAACCCTTTCTCACACAAGGACGTTTTTGATGCCCCACAATATAAAGGCATTTGAAAATATTATATGAAATGAACAAATTTTCTACAAAATAAGACCCAAAAGTTTAAAATTGGCTTACAGTGTCTTTTGCAATTCCTTTTAATTTCGACCACTCACCAGTCGAAAATTTTACTATTTTGTAATTGGTTGATGTAATGATAGTTTTTGAAACTGAAGCATTTATTAACCCTTTCGTTTGCAGAATTATTTCCCAGAAATGACTATTTTCCTTATTTCCAAGCACTTCATGTATACACATGCATAATAGATAGATTTTACTAACAAAATACCCATAAACATTATATCATTGGAAAGGTTATTCAATTTCCTTTCTCAATATGATGAGTAACTGATAGAAAATTTGCATCTCAACAAAATCTCGACCTCTAGCCCCATGACCCCTGTCATGCCCCCTGCCACGACCCCCGACCACCCCCACCCCTATGATTTGGACTGGATTCGGTTTAGGGTAATCGGAATCACTATGGGAGTCACTTTTCGAAGTCTCTGAAACATTTCTAGTGTTCAAATTACCTTTTTCCCCCCAAAAAATCAGGATAATCGCTATCACCATCGTCCGGCACTGACATGATGATTCGCCGAACCTCTTCTGCAGAAAATTGAACCTTCCTGGCCATCATTACAGCTCAAACATACCCAAAAACTTCCGATTTTTTTCACTTTTTACGAGGATATAACATTATTGCGCAATATCCGGTAGTTATCCGGTGTCATGATAACTTAAACAATGTAAAAATCGCTTTTAAAAGCCCATGCCCCCCTATACAGTATGAGCGTACCAAAAGCGCGCTTTAAAGCGCGCTTGCAAACGAAAGGGTTAAGGTAGTCCAACCCTCACAAGATCCATGTAACATTGTGATTACTTTTTGGTGACATTGTAAACTTTTGGTGGTGGTAAATGTCTTTTTTTCTAACTCATAATTGTGTGGACATAGATCAGATTTGTAACTAATGATTGCAATGACTCACAAAAAATCCGATGTCACATGAATTTCATTACATGAGTGGTCTACCTTAATTCAATATGTTAAAGTATATTCAGGTAAATGATGAAAGTTTTGAAAACTAGCATTTCTCTTTTCCCTTCAATCTTATAGGATAAGACTGGTGATGAAAAATAAGGAATAGTTTGTTAAATTCTACATATGTAACATAAGAAGCTTTTTACTCTGTCTCAAACAAGCCCTCGATTTGACATGTGGGGAATCACATGACACAATTTAACCAATGCAGAAAGTCTTCAATAACTATGATAATGAAGGGTTCTCCCCCTATATTCCTATTACATTTTATTAGTCCCCCACCGGTTACCGGTTGGGGGACTATAGGTTTGCTCGATTCCGTCTGTCTGTCCGTCCGTCCGTCCGTCTGTCCGTCTGTCCATCACACTTTTGTCCGGGCTATATCTTCTAAACCATATGTGCTAACAACTTCAAACTTGGTACACTTATAGATCTCATTGAGGAGAAGTGTCATGTTCAAGAACCGTTACTCTGCCACGCCCACTTTTTGAGTTATTGCCCTTTGTTGTTTTTACCCTTACATTCTTGTCCGGAACGTATCTCCTAAACTATGTGTGCTAGCAACTTCAAACTTTGTACACTTATAGATCTCACTGAGGAGAAGTGTCATGTTCAAGAACCATAACTCTGCCATGCCCACTTTTTGAGTTATTGCCCTTTGTTGTTTTTACCCTTACATTCTTGTCCGGAACGTATCTCCTAAACTATGTGTGCTAGCAACTTCAAACTTTGTACACTTATAGATCTCATTGAGGAGAAGTGTCATGTTTAAGAACCATAACTCTGCCATGTCCACTTTTTGAGTTATTGCCCTTTGTTGTTTTTTAGCCTAACATTCTTGTCCGGATCATATCTCCTAAACTATAACTGCTAGCAACTTCAAACTTTGTACACTTATAGATCTCATTGAGGAGAAGTGTCATGTTTAAGAACCATAACTCTGCCACGTCCACTTTTTGAGTTATTGCCCTTTGTTGTTTTTAGCCTTACATTCTTGTCCGGATCATATCTCCTAAACTATAAGTGCTAGCAACTTCAAACTTTGTACACTAATAGATCTCATTGAGGAGAAGTGTCGTGTTTAAGAACCATAACTCTATTACGCCCACTTTTTTAGTTTTACATTCTTGTCCGGATCATATCTCCTAAATTATAAGTGCTAGCAACTTCAAACTTGGTACACTTATAGATCTTATTGAGGACAAGTGTCATGTTTAAGAACTGTTATTCTGTCACGCCCACTTTTTGAGTTATTGCCCTTTTTTGTTTTTACCCTTGCATTTTTGTCAGGAATATATCTCCTAAATCATAAGTGCTAGCAACTTCAAATTTTGTACACTGATAGATCTTATCGAGGACAAGTGTCATGCTCAAGAACTGTTACTATGCCATGTCCACTTTTTGAGTTATTGCCCTTTGTTGTTTTTAGTCTTACATTCTTGTCCGGATCATATCTCCTAAACTAAAAGTGCTAGCAACTTCAAACTTAACATTTATAGATCTCATTGAGGACAAGTGTCATGTACAAGAACTGTTACTCTGCCACACCCCCATTAGTTGAGTTATTGCCCTTTGTTGTTTTTACCTTTACATTTTTGTTCGGAACATATCTTCTAAACCATAAGTGCTAGCAACTTCAAACTTGCTACACTTATAGATATCATTGAGGACAAGTGTCATGTACAAGAACTGTCACTCTGCCATGTCTACTTTTTGAGTTATTGCCCTTTGTTGTTTCTATCCTTACATTTTTGTCTCGAACTTATCTCCTAAACCATAAGCCCTAGCAACTTCAAACTTTGTACACTGGTAGATCTCATTAAGAAGAAGTGTAATGCACAAGAACTGTTACTCTACCACATCCACTTTTTTAGTTATTGTCTGTTGTTGTTTTTATCCTTACATTTTTGTCCGGACCATATCTCCTGAGCCATCAGTGCTAGCAACTTCAAACTTGGTACACTTATAGATCTCATTGAGGACAAGTGGCATATACAAGAATCATTCTTCTCTGCCCACTTTTGGAGTTATAGCCCTTGGTTGTTTTTACCCTTATATTTTTGTTTGGGACATTTTGTCCAAAACCTAATGTGCTAGCAACTTCAAATTTTGTATACAGTTATAGATCTAGTAATAGGTGATATATTATAAGAAAGGATTTTTTGTTATCCGGTGGGGGACTCCTGTATTGCATCGCAATCCGACATGCACTTGTTATAACTACATTGTACTTTTATGTCCAAAATCTGGCGACAATGAGTTGGTGGAATCCAATGATACCCCTGCCATTTGAGCAGATAATACTTCATCCTTCGTGTAAATTGTTGCATGAACATGGAGGGGGACCAGAATCCATGGACATAGATGTATGTAGGAACATCTCTGAATTATTAACTTAACTAAAAATCTGAAAATTACTTTGGAAATAATATATGGTTTGCCATGATTAATCATAGGATTTACCTAGGCCATATGCCTGAGTGGTTTATTTAACACATCTGAACGTGCATCCGTGGTAAATCCTATGATTAACCATGGCGAAACATATATTATTTTCCTTCTAACATGTAATTACTTACCTTTGGGACAATTTTTAATCATTGTTAGCGAGGCAGTAAAAGAATTTTGTATTTGGAAAAGATAACAGTAAAAAGGCATTATTCCATTTTTTCACAAGGATCTTGTGCCGTTTACAGACAGAGACAGACTTGCAGAACACTGTAACACATTTGTTTTGTAGCTAAGATGTTCTTGTGGGTCCTGTCCGGTCCATAAAGATCTGTATTTGGAAGCTACCAAAAGCATGATTACTGGTTAGCTGTAGCTTCATGGTAAAAGGAGTAAGTGATCTTTGGTTAGGCCCGTGTGATGTGTCTAAAGTGCTCTTATTGTCACTGTAGTTGTGGGAACATACAATGTAGGTCAGAAAATATTGAGATTAAAGGAGAAATTGCTTGTAACCAGTTACTTCTCCTTTTTCCGTAATGTTTTCTATTAGACACATCCAACCTGGTCTTGATTGGGAACAAATTAACCCATTACCAAACAACAGAATTTTGGGCAGTTTAATTTGAAGATCCTGCAGAAGACAATTTCCATTGAATGGAATCTCCAGTTTTTTGGTCTTTTTGGAAAGAAAACATAGTGGAAAATGAAAAAAAATTGCTTGATACAACCAATTTCTTCATTTACCGCAATGTTTTCCATGACCATTGTTTTGTAGGGAGTCAAAAAGAGCCATTCTGTGGTAATGGGTTAAAGAGTGACGGAAAGCCAAATAACTATGAAAATGTCGAGATACGTTGTTCTTACATCTCCTGGATTAGAATGGACATTCATGGACTAAAATAATAGTGCATGGAATTTGAATCACTGCCTAATCTGCAGAGATAAACCTTTCTTACATCTGCTGGTAGAGAATATGGACTGTCACATTTCAGCATGAATAATATGCAATAGGCAGCACTTGACTTCTCATTTGGAACTGAACAATTATCCATTTAGACAATTTGTCTGGTACCGGGTGCGAGTCCTGATAGCTAACACTGTACAGTTGGTGTCTATTGACAACCTATGGGCTGTTGATTCTAGACAGAAAACAGGCTATTTACTCAAATGTTTGCACATTTTACATGTAGGCCTATACAATTGTTAACTAGTTATCTAACAACCTTGTATACATTGACTATATAATTAGTTGAAAGCCTCAGATGTACTTTGTGATAACCAGCTTTTCATTTCTTGTAGGAATGTGTCACATGATTGTGTGTGTTTTAGAATGGTATCACAAGCTACTGAAGAGGGGAATAGGATAAAAGCAGATTGGCATGCACTGCAGCAATTAGCTCAGTAAATATGGAGTGTTCCAGGGTTAAAAACAAGTTGCCCCATGAAGCTGGATTCCTAAGCTGGTTCTTCAATACAGGTTAACAAAATAGGAGCATTTTGATATTTAAATCTTTCCAAAACTGCAGAAATTTAGAGTACTCAAATTTAGAAAGCTGCTGCATATAACAAAATGAGTGTTGATAAAGATGGGATTTTTGTGCAGTACGGAACAGAAAATACTCAGGAAAAAAGAGAAAATCTATGTTATCAGTATTCTCTTCATGTGTCTGTATATTTTCCCTTGCCTTTCTGATGCCAAAACCAGGCCTTGTTTAGGAAAGGGTCAATCAAAATGTATTGACCATATACATAGGCGTAGGAAGAGGGGGGGCCAGGGGGAGCCTGGCCCCCAATAATTTGAAAAAGGGGTCTGCCCCCCCCCCCCCCCCCCCCCTATAAAACAACTATTTTTCCATTTACTAGAACGTTTGCAGCAGCTTTATGATTTGAACAGTCCAAATTTTTGCCCCTTTGAAAAGGGATACTAAAAATTAAATGCAAGTTCTTTTGTGTTCATTGTGATAAGGCATTACATGTATATTCAGTGTTATATCAATGGTTAATAAAAGTTAATATTTTCTCAAACAAAAATGATTTTGGCTGGTCCTGTGGTCCAAATTGAATGGAGCTGCCATCTGTACATGATTAATGCTTATTGTAGAAAATGTGTATGTTACTACATAGAAAATATTTAGAGCAAAGGAGAAATTGCCGATTATCAGAATTCTTCTTTTCTCTCTATGATTTCAAAAAGAAACTGTAAGGGTCTTGTTATCCCCCGCCGAAAAAATTGTTCGGGGGGGATATTGTTTTTGCCATGTCCGTCCGTCCTTCCGTCCGTCCGTCCGTCCGTCCGTCCGTCCGTCCGGCCGTCCGTCCGACATTCGTTTCCGCGCTATTTCTTGGAAACTATAGACCGGATTTCGATGAAACTTGGCACACAGCTTCACTACAAAGAGGACATGCGCATATCGTCGGGGTTACCCGGTTCGACCATTGAATTCAGAGTTACTGCCCCTGACTGTTTAAGCCATACACATACAGAGTGATATTCGTTTCCGCGCTATTTCTTGGAAACTATAGACCGGATTTCGATGAAACTTGGCACACAGCTTCACTACAAAGAGGACATGCGCATATCGTCGGGGTTACCCGGTTCGACCGCCGAATTTAGAGTTACTGCCCCTGACTGTTTAAGCCATATACATACAGAGTGATATTCGTTTCCGCGCTATTTCTTGAAAACTGTAGACCCGATTTCGATGAAACTTGGCACACAGCTTTACTACAAAGTGGACATGCGCATATCGTCGGGGTTACTCGGTTCCACCGCCGAATTTAGAGTTACTGCCCCTGACTGTTTTAGCCATATACATACAGTGATATTCGTTTCCGCGCTATTTCTTGAAAACTATACACCGGATTTCGATGAAACTTGGCACACAGCTTAACTACAAAGTGGACATGCGCATATCGTCGGGGTTACCCGGTTGGACCGCCGAATTTAGAGTTACTGCCCCTGACTGTTTTAGCCATATACATACAGTGATATTCGTTTCCGCGCTATTTCTTGGAAGCTATAGACCGGATTTCGATGAAACTTGGCACACAGCTTCACTACAAAGTGGACATGCGCATATCGTCGGGGTTACCCGGTTCCACCGCTGAATTTAGAGTTACTGCCCCTGACTGTTTTAGCCATATACATACAGAGTGATATTCGTTTCCGCGCTATTTCTTGAAAACTATAAACCAGATTTCAATGAAACTTGGCACACTGCTTTACTACAATGAGGACATGCGCATATCGTCGGGGTTACCCGGTTCGACCGTCGAATTCAGAGTTACTGCCCCTGACTGTTTAAGCCATATACATACAGTGTGATATTCGTTTCCGCGCTATTTCTTGAAAACTGTAGACCCGATTTCGATGAAACTTGGCACACAGCTTCACTACAAAGTGGACATGCGCATATCGTCAGGATTACCTGGTTCGATCGCGGAATTTAGAGTTACTGCCCCTGACTGTTTTAGCCATACACATACAGAGTGATATTCGTTTCCGCGCTATTTCTTGAAAACTATAGACTGGATTTCAATGAAACTTGGGTCACAGCTTCACTACAAAGAGGACATGCGCATATCGTCGGGGTTACCCGGTTCGACCATCTAATTCAGAGTTACTGCCCCTGACTGTTTAAGCCATATACATACAGAGTGATATTCGTTTCCGCGCTATTTCTTGGAAACTATAGACCGGATTTCGATGAAACTTGGCACACAGCTTCACTACAAAGAGGACATGCGCATATCGTTGGGGTTACCCGGTTCGACCGCCGAATTTAGAGTTACTGCCCCTGACTGTTTAAGCCATATACATACAGAGTGATATTCGTTCTGTTGAAGCCATATACATACAGAGTGATATTCGTTCTGTTGAAGCCATATACATACAGAGTTATATTTGTTTCTGCGCTACTTTATTGACAATGAAAATATGTTCGGCGGGGGATATCAATTCAACGAATTTGCTTGTTTGAGATAGAGTTAATCACATTGTTTGTCTGTCTACTATACAGAATGATGAGGTCTCTCACTGTCAGCGATGATTGAGAAATGGCAAGGCATCTTTCATTGGTTTACAATGCCCAGATAGCTTTGCAGGCAACATCAGAGTCTATAAATCTAGGTGGTAGTTGATTTGAATCCAATTCTGTTGATCTTCTTTCTGATAGAAGTTGTCAATCATCTCTCCCTATGGATAATATGTTTCCTACACATTGACTCTTTTGACTCCCCAAAACATAAAGAATTTGACAAACATGGTTGAAAATGAAGAAATTGCTTGTAACAAGCATAATCTTCATTTCCCACAATGTTTTCAACTCAAAAAGACCAAACAAATTTAAATTTCATTCACTTAAATGACTAAATTGTCATCTGCAGCATCTTTAAACTTTGACCAGTCAAAAATGTTGCTGTCTGGTAATGGTTTAAATGGGATGAGCAACCGGTGGCTGGGATTGGATGTTTTTGTACTGGTGCAAGAAATGTCAGGAACTCATGGTTAGGTGCACCAGCTGCTGTAATAAAGTTGGAAATTTTTGAATGAGGTGTTAAATCTCAATCAGTCAATATTTCTGTGGTGGAAAGGTCATCTGGGGTCCTAAACTAGGTCATGGGGTCCAGTCTTGGGGATTTTTTTGCCCAATTAAGCTGAAAATTTGTCAGAATGATTATCTTATACAGGCCACAAATCTTAGTAAAATGTGATCATTTTGGAGGCTCAGACACACCATATACAGAAAGCTATTATGTCAGGCAGGCCCGTAGGAACAGGGGGGCTAGGTGGGCTAAACCCTTCCAAAGTTGGCCAAAAATGCCAATTTTTCTTAATTTTACACTTAGAATTTGGGGAAATCTCAATTAGCCCCCACCCCCAATATTTAGGATAGAGTCTATAGCCCCCCAATATGAAATTGCTTCCTATGGGCCGGCCTGTCAGGTGAGCGCTTCAGGGCCAATGACCCTCTTGTTTCAACATTGGTTTAGTCGAATTGCTGCTTATGTCAAAGAGAAAAGCTGGTGCTATTCTTATGATTATAAAGTATGTGTTACTTTGAATTTATCAAGGTATTTTGAAGAGCCAATGGACTTTGACATATAAAGTATTAACTTTAGTTATCTTTAAGTGTCTATGACACCTCTAGAAAGCTGAGATTTCAGATTTTTACAAACTCCTATAGGTCAATTGATAGAGCGACTGGCATGATGCTCTATCATGGCATGGTCCTGCAGATTCCAGGTTGGATTCCTGGTGGGTGTTATTGGCAGCTATCTTGAGGTCAAAATGTAATACCATCACATTTATTCACTTTATCCACTATGCATTTGACACTTGTTACATTAAAGTCACATGAGATATGAAAATACCATGAGATATCCAAAATTAAAACACATTCATTTCTTTTTTGAAAATCGACATTTACTAGATCTATATAATATCTTTGTTGAATGCAGCTATGAATGGTTGAAATATGGTTGACAAAGGAGAGAAATAGCCTTGATTAAGCAATTTATAATCTTTTTACGCTACATTTCTGTGATGAAATTTTCTGTCTAAAGCTTAAAAAACTTTAGTGAAAGGAGAGTTTCCTCTCTTTGAAGTATTTTTTGTTTTCCCATAAAGTTTCCATACATAATCAATTGAAAGACACTATACTATTAGGTCTCATGACTATTTATTTGGGTTTGATAGTTCCCAAGCACTATTTTCAACCTAAAATTAAAGCCATTATCACAACATCCCTTTGCAAATCATAGAAAAAGTCATAAACATTGAGAGAAAAGAAGATATTGCGGAAATTCACCATGTTCTCCATTTCTATCAATGTTTTCTATGTTATTACAAATATATTTCCCTCTTTTGAAATCAAATATTTCCAACAAGTTGCAAGAATAAGTTCTATTCATTTCACTCATTCTTTCATGTGACATCCTTTAGGTGTCGCCGCTCTAGTAAAGCAGATATTCATTGAGATATTTATTCATTGGCATGAATCTGTAAGATTGGGTAATTGTTGCATTATGCATCTGAGAATATGTTTCCATGTTGCTTACGACAGACTGTTTATGACTTTAGTTTGCATTGTGTGCATATCTTTGTAAGAAGGGGCAACAACCAATTCATACCTGCCTTCCAGTATTTGTTAACATATGTTGGAATTTAATGCTTTCCTATACAACAAGATTTAAGCTAGTAAACATTTGAAGTGCTTGCAGACTCATTCTTTCATTGCATTCAGAGAAAAGGAGAACATTCTGGCCATCAACATTTCCTTCTCTTTCTCTAATATTGCTTTCATAAGCTTTTCTGATAAACAGCAGAAAATCTGGGTTTCTTTTGAATAGGATTAACACATGTTGGGATTTATTTCTAGGATGTTTTACCTATCCAAGATTATCTTAATTACTAATTTCTACTAAGTACCCCATTGGGAAGTCTGTGTAGTTTACAAAGAATTAGTTTGTTTACACCAAATACCAATGAATTCCAGGTGAAATAAAATCAAGTTTTCAAATGTTGAAAGAAGTTTAGTTGAATGTAGTTAAAAGTCACATTAAAACAAGATGTGTTTGTGAAACACTAATGCCCCCAAAATTGCCAATGTTAAGGTATATGACCCATCATAAAAACACTACTTTCTAGCCATGGGACATGGATCAAATTACACACACTTGTAAATACACTTCAAATAAGTTGATTCACCGTGCCGGATTTCAAGATTATGCTTGACGAAGAAAATAATTTACAAATATCTTTTTGCTCTATATTCATATGCAAGGGAGGTAATTCACAACATTTTTGTCAAACATTTCCATGATTATGCATTAATTCAAAATTCTGAAATTTACGATTTACTGGCACTTTTCAAATTTCGCCTTTGGCTCTTTGGTGCTAATGATGGGTTGTATACCTTAAGTTTTTGGACAAACAGACAGACAGACAGACACCATTTAAAAAATTTGCCCCAACAGAGACGTAAAAATCATTATATGAAAGGATTTCACCCACATAGATGATTCTGTCTATGAGAGACTAGCGACTTTTGTCAATTTGATGACAAAATTTATGCCAGGTTGCGATTCAAACCTCTCATGGAATGAGGTCTTAAGATTGGTAGTCTGACTGCCTCGCACAAATCAAGAAGAGCTGTCCG
The DNA here is from genome assembly GCA_963680895.1 of Fragum sueziense. NCBI lineage: Eukaryota > Metazoa > Mollusca > Bivalvia > Cardiida > Cardiidae > Fragum > Fragum sueziense. The sequence goes on along the minus strand of OY804606.1, from coordinate 49,108,343 downwards.
AAGACAGCGCGCTCGACTTTCTAAGTTGCTTAGTATAAAGGGGGCATAACTCCAAATATAGTGGAGCCAGGGTCATGGGCCCTGATAGTAAGGTAGAGGGTGTGATGGTAGAATAAGTATCCCAAGTTTGGGTTGAATCCCTTTGATAGTATGGAAGTTATTGATGTTTGAAAAAACTTTAACCTTTGTTGCAACGCCAACGCCGACGCCCGGGTGACAGTATAAGCTCTCATTTTCTTCGAAAAGTCGAGCTAAAAAGGCAAATAAACAATGTCTAGATGTTTATCAGAGTACAGATAGGAGACTAGGCTCCCCAACTAGCTTCTTTACGGTGCTCTGTGTTATCAGTCCCACATCTCAGTCGGTTTCAGAGAAATGACGCCTAGTCTAGGGACTAAGTAAGCAAAAACATTTAGTTGACCAGTACATTTAGACTAGTATTTCTATGGCTTAAGTGTCAGCAATTTACCTCTCAATTGACCACTTACTATGGTGATACCAAAAATTTGAACAGGGTCAAAGATCAACCTTGGCCACAGAAGTGCTACTGATAACATGAAGTGATGAACCGACTGCATTGGTTTTAAGATACTTGGAATGAATTTCAAGTTAAATCGGTTTTGGTAACTCTTTTGAAAGATTTCTCATTTACTTATAATTTATTACTAGTAAGCGCAGCACGTACCATAATGTTTTCCAATTCCTAACACCAGTATTGACATAAACTCCATTCTAAGCATTTCAAATTCTGGTTGTCCTTATGCCATTCATTCAATTCTCCGTATACATAACCACGGTGTATAATCATGTGATACTACAACTTAGAAAATCTTCAATAATTTTGTTAATATGCGACTGATTTGAATTCGGTTAGAAGCAGAGAAGGTGGACAGACGTCACGCATTAGATAGACGAGGTGGATTTTTGATAAATCAGCTGATAAAAAAGCTATTGAAGATAAACCAAAATTTTGGTTTATCTTCAATAACTTTTTCATCAGTTGATTTTTCAAAGATCCACCACGTCCATGTTATTCCTGACAGTTTTTCACCTTCTCTGCTTCAAACCGAATTCAAATTGATCAAGTATTGACAAAGTTATTGAAGATTATTGGAAATTCTAAGTCACGTGATAATACACCATGATAACTAAATCATGTGAAGCATAAGCACTTTTCTATCATTGGTTAGTTAGCAATAAACTATTGTTAGCTAAAATAAATTTCCACAGCACAACCAAGTCTAAATTAACCAGTTTCCAGACAGCAAAATCTTAAACTAGTTCGAATTCAAAGATGTCACACATCACAATTTCAAGTGAAAGTTATTTTAAATTGTTGGTCTTTCTGGTTAGAGAACATTGTGGGAAAAGAAGAAATGGCTTATCACAAGAAATTTCTTCATTTTCCACAAAGTTTGCCTAAATATTTTTTGTGTATCTTTTAACCCTTTCCCAAACAAGACCTGGTTTTGACGTCCCTAATAGAAAAGGCTTGGGAAAACATTGAAACAAAAGAAGAAACTGCTGATAATCAGCAGTTTCTCCTTTTGTCTCAAAATTTTCTTTGTCATATTTTACACAAATCCCATCTTTAATAACAGCCATTTTGTCTTTTGCGGCAGTTTTTGAAGTGGGTCACCCTAAAATTTTGTTGTTTGGAAAAGGGTTAATTGTCATCTGCAGCATCGCTGGATTTACCCAATCTAAAATTTTGTCTGTTAGTAATAGGCAAATCACTCAAAACACATAATTATTAACCCTTTCCCAAACAAGATCTGGTTTTGACGTCCCTAATAGAGTTTGAGTTTATTGGGGTTTTACGCCGTTTTCAACTACCAGGGTCATATCGCGGCGGCTGGAGCACCTACCCATGGATTCCTGTTGTTTCTCAAACCAGTACTACCACAACACCCTTACCGAGCCTCCAGCTGCTCGCCCACTTAGGTTAACGATTTCAAACCCATTGGTGGGTGACAATTTTGTCAGAAAGGGTATTAGCCGCGGCCGGGTATCGAACCCGGGACCTCTCGTTTGAGGGTCAGATGCGCTACCAACTGCGCTAAGGCCGCGGCCCCCATCCCTAATAGAAAAGGCTTGGGAAAACATTGAAACAAAAGAAGAAACTGCTGATAACCAGCAGTTTCTCCTTTTGTCTCAATATTTTCTATGTAATATTTTACACAAATTCTATCTTTAATAACAGCCATTTCGTCATTTGTGGCAGTTTTTGAAGAGGATCACCCTAATTTTTTGTCGTTTGGGAAAGGGTTAAATATTACATTACATTTACAGGGCAACAGATAAGAGGGGACAAATGCATTCTAGATTCAAACCAAATGTTGTGGGACCAGGGTACTCATTTAAATCGTCTTAATGAGACGGATCCAATGAGTACCATAACATAGGGTTTGATGAAAAAGAAATGATATTTTGCACTTTAAAATGTGAATACCCCCTTTTGTCTAAAGCTCTGCATTTAAAATCATTACATCTCACCTTATCTACATTAGCTCGTGTTTTTGCGGACGTTTCTACGTAAGGCACGTTCCAGCTTTGCGCTCGTTGGTGAGCCTCTTCTAACGGTACTTGTCGTTTTTCGTTTAAATCTGCCTTGTTTCCCACCAATAGGAAGGGAATATTGTCATCACTTTTCACACGTAAAATTTGTTCCCTGCAAAACATAAAAATACTTAAATAATACAATGTAGCAAAGACAAGTACAAGAAATTACAATACATATTTTGATTTAAGGATGTTTTTTAAACTACCATCATACACAAGAGCTGTAAGAGGACAGTATGCTCCAATCAAGTCAGGGGTCTCGTTTGCCAAAATTTGGGGCCGTTATTGGGCCCCATTCCCAATGGCAAAAAGTATCTTTTTTTCCCATTCTCTGGTGAAAATTCCCAATGAGGACCCAGAATGCCCCATGTTAAGACCTCATCTTCATTTACAAACATTTTGAAGACAGTTTTAGGGTAGATTCTTAAACAAGAGTATATACAAATGCATTTACATCACTACAGTCTAATTTGCAGCTAAACTGAGTGACAGTATGAATACAAACTTGTTTTAGTTTTTCCCAATTTAGGTAAAAACGTCGCTATTTTTCCCAATTTCACTGGCCCCTGGCCCCAAACAAAAATTGGTAGCAAGACCCATGCAAGTGCATGAAAACAAGAGGACCATGATGGTCCTATATCGCTCACCTGAACATAGGTGACATGAGCAAAAATGGTAGTTTTGTCAATTGAAAAGGCATATAACTAAGGATTTTCTGTTATGATCAAAAGCTACAGCATTATGGATAATTTTTAGTCTTTAGACATTAAACTACACAAAGTCTTCAAATATTCAGGTCTTATAATTTGAGAAAAGATTGTCAAACACTGCCCTCTTTATCATTTTTACATGGAACCCAGTCAACCCACAACATTTCATAGGGGAACTATCCATTGAACAATTACAATTTGATTTTGGTTAAATCTTTTCCTAACAGCATAACATCAGAGCAGTAGAATTAAAAACTGCTGTAACTAACAAAACAGAATACTAAGTAAGACTGCATTCATGTACAAAAGTGGACAGAAAATGATGAAGCAAAAGATGCAAATATAGGCTATCGGCATTTTCTTCTTTTGCAATAACATTTTCCCAACATTTCCAATAAATGAGCCAAAACCTGCTTAATCCCTTCCCAAACTGAAAAGGAATAGACTGTTCCAATTTAAAAAAAGAACATAAAATTGGTATGGATAAAGAAAGGATTCATGCACAATAAAGCAGATAAATTACTGAGACAAAGGGAGAAAAATACTGATTATCGGCCTTTTCTTCATTTGACTCAATATTTTCCCAAGCATTTTCTAATTATTTAGGGATGTCAAACCAGGCATTTTCTGGAAAGGGTTAAACTAAAGTACATATCTAGAGGCTGTACTAGAGATTCAAATAGGAGAGGTTAAGGGCTTTCCATATTGTAAAATATCTTTCAATGTTTATCAAACCCTGTGATGTGGGTATTCATTTGAATGATCTAATCAAAACTATTTAAATGAGTACCATCAACAAGGGATAGCTTAAATAACAAAAAGAATGTTTTTACCCCTTTTTACCTGCAGTTCCCCATTCTGGCCGTCTTAAATAAACAATTCTCCTCTTTGTTTATTTTATGGGGATTAGACATATCCCCAGTGGGGGATTAAAACCTCGTAACTCCAGCTTTGTCGAGCTGTAGTTACAAGGTTTTGACTCCCACTAACGATATTGTACCTTGTTGAATTTAAAAGAATTTTCTTTGGATTTTTCAAAGTCTGGTATGCCCTACCCACATTTTTTGACAAATCTTAAAATTTGTGAATAAATTTTGGAAAGAGTCACCTAAAGAACATTCCTGCCAAATTTGGTTCAAATTGGCCCAATGGTTGATTTTTAAAGAATTTTCATAGGATTTTTAAGCCCCGCCCTGCCACGCCCACATTTTTTGACAAATCAAAAATTTGCGAACAAGTTTAGATGGTTGTGGAGAAGAAGATGTTTAAAGAAATTGTGGACGGACAGACGGACGGACGGACGGACGGACGGACGGACGATGGACGGTGAGTGACCACAATAGCTCACCTTGAGCACTTCGTGCTCAGGTGAGCTAATAACAGAAATACATGGATAACAACACTGAATTGACAAGCGGGATTAATTGTTATAAAATGTTCCTTATAGGGCCATGATATTAATTTCGTCTTTATACTTATTTCCTACTAGTACAAATATGTGCTAAGTTTCAAAGCAATAACATTTGTGGGTATATGGAGGTATATAGAAACATTCACATAATGACTAGTTGATAAGGGAAGATTATTCTGCATACTGCTAGTTCTAAAATAAGTCAACAGTTTCGAGGCTTCATTATTATGAATGCAGTCCTGACACATGTTCATAGTTTCAAGGCAATAGCATCAATGGATGCAAAAATAAAGAAAGTTTAAAGCACAAAAAGTCATGATCTTAAACCAGAAACATTGCCTCAATCGAATCTACCACCCCTGCGAAGAACTTTTCTAGAATCTTAAATGGCAGTTCTAGAACAGTTCTATAACTGGCAGTTCTAGAACAGTTCTATAACTGTTCTAGAACTACCATTTAACATTCTAGAATGTTCTAGAACAGTTGTAGTTTGATAAAGATTCCTGTTCAATATCAAGCATTATCAACCCATAATCACACAATAAAGGCAGATTTTCCTGGAATACCAGACAATATGGAATATAGGTAGATATTCCAGTCAGTTTACAATATTGTCTAGTTTATTTACCAATACAGCAGAAGTGTGTGAACCTGTATCTAAAAGTCTGAGTCTGAAAATAGGCCAGTGCAGCTATATCAGACAGCTAGATGTAGAAAACTGGCTCAAATTTCATGTGGTCAATAATTGAATACCAAGTACGTCAAAAGCTTCATTTCAAAGAAGGCCGCGGCCATGGCACAGTTGGTAGCGCATCTGCCTCTCATTTGAGAGGTCCCGGGTTCAAATACCCGGCCACAGCAAATACCCTTTCTGACAAAAATGTCACCCATCAAAGGTTTGATATCGTGAACCTATGTGGGGGTGCAGCTGGAGGCTCGGGTGGGGTGTTGTGGTAGTACTGGTGAAATACCAGGAATCCATAGTTAGGTGCTCCAGCCACCGTGATATGATCATAGTAGTTGAAAACAGCGCAAAACCCCAATAAACAAATCGTTTCAAAGAATATCCGACAAAATAGGTATAGAGGCAGATATTTCAGTAAGTTTACAAAGCAATCTAGTTTATTTATCAACACAACTCAGAGAACAGAAGTTTGTGAACCTGTATCTGAAAACCTTAGTTTGAAAATAGGCCACTGAAGCTATAATAGACATCTACAAAACTGGCTTACATATAAATATGGTAAATAATGAATAATGAAAGATCAAGGCAAGCATGATAGAGGCTTCATAAAAAAGAATATCAGACAAAATGGGAATAAAGGTAGATGTTCCCAGATGTTTACAATGCTTCATCGTTTATTTATCATTATAACACGTTTCCGTAAAATCCATATATAGCGAAAGAAGAACTGCATCGGGTTTTATTTGACCAATAATGACTCTATGTAATTATGCTTTGTGTATGCGCCAAAACGTCACGTAACGTCAAGGAAACGTCAAATGACGTCATCGATGACGTCACTTGACCGCCAAGGCGTTTCCTACGCCGAAAACTAGTTCATGCAGAATTTTCACAAAATAACACATTTCGAATGTGGGTTTTGTTATTTTGAGTGTTATAATGGAGATAATAACAAGTTAAGCGGTCTTTATTGCGCAATAAAAACCTCTGTGCTCTGGACTACATGTTATGGCAAATACCTCGGCGCTTTGCGCCTCGGTTTTTACCTACACATGTAGTCCGTCGCACATCGGGTTTTATTTGCGCAATAAAGACCGCTAAACTTGTTATTATTTCATAAATACAATAGAAGCCTGTGAACCTGTTTCTGAGAGTCTGAGTCCGAAAATAGGACAGTACAGATAAATTAGACTGCTAGAAATTTTCTTTACATTTCACAGGGTCAAGACTAAGGCAACAAGAGTGCCATGGTCACAATATACGCCATCACTCCCAGAGACTAAAGTTTTAAGGGGACATAACTCAGGCAGAAATCAATGAACCATAAAATCCTTCCTTCATGCACATCTACCAATTGAGCCTTTGAGGTGATAACATTGACCAAGTTTCAAAAAGATCCAGCCAGAAACTTAGGAGTTGCACTCACAAGCGGATGGAGGTACGGATGGATGGACAGACGGAGAAGATGACGCCTATATACGACCACCTCCGGCAGAATATACAATAAGGTGAGAGTCCCATTGTATCGGTACATATTCTGTAAGTTACAAAGCTTTATTGTTGTTGTTTTTTTTCAACATAACTCAAGTACGATTAATTTCTATGAACCTGTGTATAAGAATAGGTCAGTGGAGAAAAATGAATTACATTATAATACGGCAAATGATAAAATTCTCAGCATGATAAAGCTCAATATCAAAGAATATCAGACAAAGTTGAATAAAGGTAGATATTCCCAAAGTTTACAATGCTGTACAGTTTATTTATCAACACCACTCAAGGTTGTGAACCTGTGTTTAAGAATAGGTCAGTAGTAGAAAACTGGCTTTCTTCAATAACATTATAAATATATATATATTGTATGGTTACATGAAGGGTGTTCAGAAACCACTTATAATAGATCCAAGCATCCTTAAATCTTTTATTTCCTTACAAACGGTAGACCCTTCTTTTATTTACTGGTATAAATATATATATGAAATCTAATGAAAAGAAGTGTTCAAACAGATGAACAGATTGGTCAGAAAGATACAGTAAGGCAAATCAGTTCTATTTCAGCAAAGAAATATTGACTTGAGAGATTTAAGAGTTCTCAATATTTACGAGTTCATAAAAGAATGGCAAAATGAAATCATTTTAATAAGGCAAAATAACTTTATAACAAAAAGTGTTTGAGAAACACTAATCACCTGAAAATGTTAATGTTAAGTTTTCAAGTTAAGTTTTCGGAATAATAGACAGACAGACACCAGAAAAACAATATGCCCCTGATCTTTCGATGCTGGGGCATAAAATTATTGTAACACAGTTAGACTGTAAGGTTTTGAGTGACTATATTTATTTCTCTGTAGGGAAAATTCTCTAGCAATTATCTTGGTATTAACCCTTTCCCAAACGACAGAATATTAGGGTGGTCCAATTTGGAAGGCCATGTGGACAACTAAATGTATGAAATTACAGACATGATTTCTGTACAAAATAGCACAGAAAATATTGAGGCAAAAGGAGAAACTGCTGGTTATCAGCAGTTTCTTCTTTTGTCTCAATGTTTTCCAAAGCCTATTCGATTAGGGACGTCAAAACCAGGTCTTGTTTGGGAAAGGGTTAAAGCCATAAAGAATAACGACAGCAATTTAGCTATCTAGTTACTATTCAGAGGCATGTTAAATATGTGTTTGAATGTAGAGACAATTTTATATCAACTTTTTTTTTTATCTTTTTTGGTAAACAATTCATTTCATATATACAATATTTTTCAAGCCTTCTTAAACCAAATTCAACTGTAACCAATGACCACAAAGGAATTAAACTATTGGAAATAAATAATGAATCTTGAAATTACATTTAAAGCAAGAGACATAAATACATCATGTTTAAAGTCACCTTTCACAATTTTCAGACGGATCACAGGAAAAAGTGTTTATCTACAAGAATTCCTGGGCATAGTCAACCAAAATTTACTTGGGACAACTTCATTTTCATTAGCAAATCCAAAGTCGGTTGGGTCTCCTAAGAAATGTTGACGAAGTCTGCTCATAACAAGTGTGTACAATCAGTATTAAAACCTGACTATACTAAATTATGTGATAATACAATATTCATTTGAATTCATCTGAATACATAATTAACAGTTACAATTCATAATAATTATTAACATTGAATTAGCAGTATCAAGGTCAGTACTTATAGAAGAATTAATTTACATTGATACATGTTTTGTTAATAGTAAACAATTTTTACAGTAAACAGAATGATTAAGAATCAAAGATGAAGCAAATCTAATCAGAGTTTTCTCTAATGAAATTCGCTCTTTGATATGTTGATGTCGCTCATTTACATCAGAGCGCATTACCATTCAAAAACAAAGGAAAGTTCGACACAAGTTATGGCACTTTGTTCACTGTCCGATCTTAAATGCTATCCTTAAAATGCCTTAGGATATCGATAAATGAACCATTTATAGTAATGCCCAGTGAAAAATGACCAAAAAGTATTTCTAAAAGGTTTATAGGCAATGTTTGCAACAATCCTCACCTGAATAGCCATTGTTTACAATGACCTTTCCTTTGCTTTTGAATGGTAGTGCGCTCTGATGCAAATAGCGACATCCAAATATCAAAGAGCGAATTTTCATCAGAGAAGACTTGGATTAAAGCAATTAAATCCTGCCTTTTTGTAAAGCAACCTTTTAACAAAGCTGACTAGGTTTTTACATTCCTAATAAAAGAAGTGTGCAAAATATTGAGGGAAAACAAGACAATACTGATGATCATTTTCTCCTCTTCCTTGCATCATTATTTTCCATGTTATATTGAACACAAATTCTATTTTTAATAACTAGCCTTATGCACCCAAACAAGACCTGTTTTTGACGTTTCTCATAGAAATTACTTGGGAAAACATTGAGACAAAAGAAGAAACTGCTGATAACCATCAGTTTCTCCTGTTTTCTCAATATTTTCAGTGCCATATTTTACACAAATTTTATCTTTAACAAGAGATGTTTGTAAAACATATATGCCCCCTCAAGGGCCTACATTTGATGTAGGTCAAAGTCCAAGGTCAAGTTAACAAGGTCCAAGGTCATGGTCAAATATGAAAGGTCTTGGTAGGAGGTGTCTATGTGTGAAATATCAAAGCTGTATATGTAAAAGTAAAATGAAACATAGGCCAGGTTAAAGTTTTTGGCCTTGAAGAAGGCCAAATTTAGCATGTCATTTTTCCCAGGGCGTGCTGAATCGTTATCTTGTGAAAACGTTGAACGCAGATAGATAGTGTTCTTGCGCGATGAAAAGTAAATCGGAACTGGATTAGATCTATACTACTTTATGCAGATTTTTGACCCATGTACATTACAAAAGAAGTAAATACATACGTTGTTAGTAGTAAAGGCATTTAAAATCGTAAAATATTTACAATCAAGAAATCGATTGCAACATATATTGTGCGCGGATCCATTCACCGCCAATACTCAACGTTTAGTGGGTTTTCCCCCGAATCAATATCGTAAGCAATATCTAAATATAGATACCCTGCAGACGCAAGATTATGACGATGTATTATTGCGATTAAATCTTTTTTAGTCTGGTTTAAAAAGAAGATTAAAAGGTTTTCGAGAGGTTTTTACCTGTCGATGATAGAAATTTTAGTTATTTTCGGAAATAAAATGGTGTCCGAACTGACCCGAAGGAAAATTGATACGTCGGGTCTAACCGGACAAATACTGATTTTATATATTAATTATGCCACACGATAACCATCAAGTTCAGTGGTCGAGCGGTAATGTCGAAGTCTCAGAGCTCGGGGAACCGACGTTCAATCCCAGCTGTCAGCGTATATTTTTTAATTTTTTTTATGAAATACTCGATGCAAATAAATATCTTAGATCGTTCATTTGTATTTTATCTTACCTAAAACCTTTCCAAACAAAAATTTAGATTGTTCCAAATTAATTACGTAAAAGTGCAAACATAATTATTTGAAATAAATCTAGCTCGATTATCGGCCTGTCCGATCAGACCCGATGTGTCCGAAATAACCTGTCGTTGATGACTCATTTTGTTTTCCTTATGGTACCCGGTTTTATAGGCTTAATACATACTTCTCATTACCGATGCCGGGGAAAAGGCTTAGAATTTTCTGATTGTGACATAAGATACAGTTTTTGTCTTCACCTATCTAAATAATGGCTGACGATCGCTTAACTTGTTCATTGCAAAATTTTCCGTAAATGTTCGTTTTTTCCACCGCGAAAGAACTATTGGGTCCATAGAAATACCGGAACACCATGGAACGCATAGTAATTACCGGAACACACGGAACGCGTCAGTGATTACCGATACACACTTGAAATATTTGGTTTTCCAATACCGTAGGTAATAGTAACGATTTGTTATTCTTTAATCTGTTTTAAAACTTTGTTATTTATATATCTATGTATTTGTATACATGTGTTAGATAGTTATGTTTTAATAGGCAGATTCATGATTTAATAAGGTTCTAAATGATATATTGTGAAGATATATAGAAACAAGAGCCGTCAGAGACGGACAATGCTCCCCGAATAAGGCATTGTCACAATAAATGTATGCTTTGGAGAGCTAACATAAAGCTAACAAATCTTAAGCCCCCTTTTTCCATGACATATTTTTTATACGCAAATTTCAAATAGTTTATTGTCAAGGGCATCTGATTTGCTACTCAAATATGAAATTTCATCAAATTCTGACCATTAGACTAGGAGAAATTAGAGAAAAACTGTATTTTGCCTTAAGTCCCCTTTTCCCATGACGAGGCCTCAAATCCAAAAAACGGGAAAAGTACATCGGCATTATGTCATAGGGAGTTCACATGGTAAGTTTCATTTGATTTGGCCCAAGGGTTATAGAGAAATCGCTTCGGACGGACGGACGGACGGACGGACGGACGGACGGACGGACGGACGGAATGACGGACGGACAGGACGGACGGACGGACGGACGGACGGACAGACAAAGCGGCGACTATATGCTCTCCCTTCGTGGAGCATAATAACATCACGATTTGTCGGCAATGATTTAACTTCATTTAATAATCGAAATCCTTCTTACCTGATCCTTGATAATTTGGCCCCCATGATTCTAGTGGCCATCCAGTACAGATGATTTCTGTTCATTTTACTTTTGTTTCATACCATACAGATGATTTCTGTTCATCTTACTTTTGTTTTATACCAAAAATCTGCATGTGTTCAAATTTGTTCGAAACTTCTTCAAAAAAAAATAAAAGATTAAAATATTACTCTTGTTATTTTTCGTACACTTTCCAGGCCTTCAGCACTTTTAGCACTTTGATTATTGCTGAAGTTAAAGAATATTTAAACTTTCTCATACCAATAATCTGCATGTGTTCAAATTCTTCAAGGCCTTCAGCGCTTTCAGCGCTTTGATTAAAAGTAGGCCAAATGCCAAGGTCAAATGTGAAAGGTCTTGGTTCGAGGTGTCCATGTGTGAAATATCAAGGCTGTAGGTGTAAAAGGACATGATTTATATGCCTGGTTTCAGTCTTTTTAAAAGTAGGTCAAACTCAAAGGTCACGGTTGCAATATTCAAGGTCATGGTCAATTGTGAAAGGTCTTGGTAGGAGGTGTCTATGTGTGAAATATCAAGGCTGTAGGTGTAATAGGACATAGGATAAAGGCTAGGTTAAAGATTTCTAAAAGTATGTAAAAATCAAAGGTCAAGGTCACACAGGTCAAGGTCATGGTCAAATGTGCAAGGTCTTGGTAGGAGGTGTCCATGTGTAAAATATTGAGACTGTATAGGTAACAGGACATGAGATATAGGCCTAGTTTAAGTTTTTTATAAGTAGGTCAAACTCCAAGGTCAAGGTCCAAGGTCATGGTCAAAAGTGAAATATCTTGGTTGGAAGTGACCATGTCTGAAATATCAAGGCTGTATATGTAAAATGACATGAAATATAGGCCAGGTTAATGTATTATCAAAGTAGGTCAAACACCAAGGTCAAGGTCACAAGGTCATGGTCAAATGTGAAAGGTCTTGGTCGTAGGTGTCCATGTGTCAAATATATAGGCTGTATGTGTAAAAGGACATGGTATATCGGCCAGATTAAAGGGTTTTTTTTAAGTAGGTCAAAGGTCAAGGTCACAAGGTCCGAGGTCATGGTCAAATGTGAAAGGTCTTGGTAGGATGTGTCCATGTGTGAAATATCAAGGCTGTATGTGTAATAGCACATGATATATAGGCCCAGTTTAATTTTTTTCAAAGTAGGTCAAACTTCAAGGTCAAGGCCACATGGTCCAAGGTCATAGTCGTATGTGATAGGTCTTGGTCAGAGGTTTCCATGTGTCAAATATCAAGGCTGTATGTGTAAAAGGACATGATATATCGGCCAGGTTAAAGTTTTTTAAAAGTAGGTCAAACCCCAAGGTCAAGGTCACAAAATCCAAGGTCATGGTCAATTGTGAAAGGTCTTGGTAAGATGTGTCCATGTGTGAAATATCAAGGCTGTATTTGTAAAAGGTCATGAGATATATGCCGGGTTTATTTTTTTTTAAAGTAGGTCAAACTCCAAGGTTGAGGTCACAAGGTCCAAGGTCATGGTTAAATGTGAACAATGTTGATGGGAGGTATCTATGTGTGAGATATCAAGGCTGTATGTGTAAAAGGACATGAGATATAGGCAAGATTAAGAATTAAGTGTAAAATCAACAAAGGGCAGAGTTACGGTTCTTGTGCACTGCACCTCTCCATAATGAAAACTAATCACCTGTAAAGTTTCATGATTCTACCTTACATATTTTTTGAGTTGTGCTCCGGACAAGAATCAACTTATAAAATCAACAAAGGGCAATAACTCAAAAAATTTGATCAGCAGAGTTACGGTTCTTGTGCACTGCACCTCTCCATTATGAGATCTATCCACCTGTAAAGTTTCATGATTCTACCTTACATACTTTTTGAGTTATGCTCCGGACAAGAATCAAGTTTGAAAATCAACAAAGGGCAATAACTCCAAAATTATGATTGGCAGAGTTACGGTTCTTTTGCACTGCACCTCTCCATAATGAGATCCATTCACCTGTAAAGTTTCATGATTCTACCTAACATAGTTTTTGAGTTATGCCCCAGACAAGAATCAAGTTTGAAAATCAACAAAGGGCAATAACTCAAAAAATTTGATCAGCAGAGTTACGGTTCTTGTGCACTGCACCTCTCCATAATGAGATCTATCCATCTGTAAAGTTTCATGATTCTACCTTACATACTTTTTGAGTTATGCTCCGGACAAGAATCAAGTTATAAAATCAACAAAGGGCAATAACTCAAAAAATTTGATCGGCAGAGTTACGGTTCTTATGCACTGCACCTCTCCATAATGAGATCTATCCACCTATGAAGTTTCATGATTCTACCTTTAATACTTTTCGAGTTATGCTCCGGACAAAGTTTGGTCAACGGACAGACCGACCGACATACGGACCGACCGACCTTCCGACCGACACTTGCAAAACAATATACCCCCATTTTCTTCGAAAGGGGGCATAATAACTTCCATTTTGTCATTTGTGGCAGTTTTTCAAGTGGATCCCCCTAAAATTTGGCTATTTGGGAAAGGGTTATTGACATCAGTTTCGTCACCTGCATCAGCTTTCAAATTGGGACAATCCAAATTGTTGCTGTTTTGGAAAATGATTAATGAAGTTCTGTTTAAAGATGAAGTCAATACTTACAAAAGAAAATGACTTTTTGTAAATTAATAGAATCTTTGATAGTTATGAATAAAGAATATCTTTTCACAGAGATAAAGCTTTTGTAACTTCCAAAACAGTAAATTTTAGACAGCATAAATTCAAAAGCTGTTGTAGAAGACGACAGGATTTATGCACAACTGAACATAGTAAAGTAAATATTGGGGCAAAAGAAGAAAATGCTGGTGATCAGCATTTTTTTCTTTTGTCTCGATGTTTTCTCACATGTTTTCTATCAAGGATATCAAAACCATGTCTAAGCCTCTAAGGTCTTGTTTGAGAGATGGTTGACCCATTCCTTCTGAAGTAATCTGTTATCGTTTGTGAAACAGTTACAAACTACAAATTGTGCAGCAGAAATTTGAATGAATTGAAAAGATTTTTTATTGAAAATCCTGAAATATGAGTGATTTTCTTGGAGAAAAGTCTGAATTTGCTCACAGAAAAATGTTTCTAATAATCATCAATCTGAAAGGCAATTCCAACACACCTAGCCGATACTAGACTAGCACCTGTTAGAACCATTATCCCTTTAACCCTTTTAGGAATGACAAAATTTCTGCCTAGTCCACATTTCAAATGCATTCCAGTGCACAAAATATGTATGATGTATCAAGGAAAACAATGAGGCAAAAGAAGAAAATGCTGCTACCAGCATTTTCTTCTTTTGCCTTAGTTTTCCTTACCCAGATTTTTTAAAAAGGGACATTTTTGTTGTTAACAAAACTGGTCTTCATTAAATTTTAAAACTAAGAGAGTATTGTTACTTGTATACAACAAAATCAATGTAACTAGAAACAGAATATTTGAATTCTATGCCACAGAAAACATTGAGGGAAAAGGGAAGGCAATTCCAGCACACCTATCCGATACTAGAACAGCATCTGTTAAAACCATTATCCCTTAACCCTTTGAGTTTCCCAAACAAGACCTGGTTTTGACGTCCCTCAGAGATATGGCTAGGGAAAACATTGAGCCAAAAGAAGAAACTGCTGATAATCAGCAGTTTCTCCTTTTGACTCAATATTTTCAGTGTTGCATTTTACACAAAATCTATCCGCAACAAAATTCTTCTGTCATCAGCAGCATTCACATTTGATCACCCTAAAATTTGTGGTTTGGGAAAGGGTTAAATCCTGGCATTCACTTAATTCTACTCTTGTTGACAACCTTTTAATTGTACGCCCATAAAAATAACATTCGGTAGTACCGCGGGTAAGTCCAGGTTTTTGAATAGTTTTTTAGTCATACCGTAACCATGGCAGCTGGAGCACATAACCAAGGATTCCTGTTGTTTCTCTCACCAAATGTGTATATTATTTTTATAGCTCATACACAATATTGAGAGAAAAAGGAGAAATTGCTGATTATCAGCAATTTCTCCTTTCCTCTCAAAGACTAAATGTTTTTGAAACAGTGTTTCTGTTGGGGACATCAAAACCAACTTGCAAGTCTTGTTTGGGAAAGGACTATATAGGCTGCTGAACTGAGAGAATTTATTTCACCAGACACCAAATTGATCCAAACCAGTGTTATATCCCTGTTAATTTCAGTAATTATACCACAGAATTCAATATGATATTTAATACAGTAATTAATCTGTAACACAATGTAGCAGTCCATATGGTGCTACCCTTTCCCAAACAAGACCGGGTTTTGACATCTCTAAGAGAAAAGGTTTGGGAAAACATTGAGGCAAAAGAAGAAAGTGCTGATAATCAGCACTTTCTCCTTTTGCCTCAATATTTTCTGGGCTATAACACATATTTTCTCTATTTGAAAGGATTTATTTTGTCATCAAACTCCTTTCAAATTGGACCAGCCTAAAATGTTGTCGTTTGGGAAAGGGTTAATGGTAGTCATGCAGAAGTAAAACAGGCATGATGCATCTATAGAATAAGACCAGACTGCACTTATGTGCAGGCTGATCTTATATTTTGCTTTCTCTTTATGAGACCAAAATATCTAAGAAACAGTATAACAAGGCCTAAATAATATACATAAATGTAGAAATCAAAAGTTACTGATTCCATTTTGCCACTTCAATCCTGTTTTAAAGGCCCCAAACTTATTCATCATGCCCTTAACTTATTTCGCCAGACACAAAATTGATCCAAACCAGTGTTCTATGCCTGTCAATTTCATTAATTATCTCACAGAATTCGATATGATATTTGATACAGTAATTAATCTGTATCAGTCGGTATAGTGTTATTATGGATAGATCTATAGATCTATAAATATGTATTGTAGTGGTATAACATATACAAGTTCACACTTTCATGCTATAGAACTATATTTCGAAATTGTAATGACATGTTACTGATCAATTAAAATGTGGTATGTTTTTTCTCCGTAACGTCAGTTATACTGTGGTAGTTGATGCACCTCAAGGTTTCCAAATCCTGTAAATGTTTTTAACCCTTTTCCAAACAACAAAATTTTAGGCTGATTCAAATTCTATGATGTTGCAGACGAGAAATTCATTTTACAGTTTTTAGCCCATTACTGCACAGTGACACCTTTTGACTCCTTCACAAGAAAAGGATTGGGAAATCATTGTGGAAAATGAAGAAATTTCTTGTGACAAGCAATTTCTGCATTTTCCACAACAATTTCTAACCCAAAATGGAAAGATTTTTTAAATTTCATCAACTTGAAATTGTCGTCTGCAACACCTTTCAAATTGAAAAAGTCCAAAATTTTGTCGTCTGGCCTGCTGGTAATGGGTTAAAATGTCACATGGACTTTCTAAATGGAAGGGACATTACCAGAGCAACAGATAAGAGTGTGTGAAGACATTCTATTTTTTTCCATTTCAAAACCAAACCCTACGATGTGGGCACTCATTTTAATTATCTCAACAAGATTCTAATGAGTACTATTATACTACTATATACCCACAATGTTCACAGGATTTGATAAACATTCAGAGAAATATTAATTTTTGAAAACCCATGGCATCAGTGGCCGGCATCACCCACTTTTATCTGTAACTCTGGGTTAACATATACAACACCGCTGACTCACCTAAATTCCCCTGTTGCCTGAAATGACTCCTGTTCCGTGATTGAAAACACACATAAAAATCCTTCACCGCTCCTGAAGTAGTTATCTCTTATTGCCGCGTAATCCTCCTGACCTGCCGTGTCCAGAATGTCAATCTGTACTTCCTCTCCGTCTAGGACAACTTTCTTACGATACGAATCTGCCTTTGTTGGCTCATAGTCCTCAACAAACTGAAATAATACCATAACAAGATTTATAAAGAAGTTGATAAGTTAGTGTAGCTACTACAGACAAGTTTTTTGTTATTATACTCTAAATTTGTTATTTGACTTTCCAATGATAATCCAAACCCTTTGTTGTGGTTACTCAGTGCACACATCTGTTAGTATCCAGGAAGCCAAACCAAGATGAATTGACATCAGGGCTCGAATTTCCACTAGCATACTGGCAATTTGCTAGTTAAAATCTAACAACTGCTAGTGATTCTATCTGGCACTAGATTTTTTTGGCAAGTGGAAAAATATTCCCCACCATCAAGTTTTTTTCAATGCAGCTTGAAAAGGCTTACAAACAACTTCCAAATATTGACTAACTGTACTAGTTTTCACACAAGTCTTTTAAATCATGCACCTTATTATGCTTTTATTTTTGCAAAATGAAAACCTTTATAATACACAAAACCAGATTGCAAGTAAGTTCGCCTTTTTGCTAGTGGTTTCAAAAGACACTAGCGAAATATTGCGAGTTATTTTTGTTGGGAAATTCTAGCCCTGGACATGTACAAAATTTTTTCTTCTAATGAAATATAAGGTAATGCCATCCTTCTTGAAGTTTTTTATGCAGAATTATTTTGGTCTACGACAACATTTTAGAAATTCAATTGATTGAATGGGGTTTGGCGCCTCTTTCAACTGCTATGGCCAACTGCACTATAGCCTCAGCACTTATGAAATTTGGCTAGCCAAAAAGTTTGTCATTTAGTTAAAGAGATAAGGAACTGACAACAATCAGTGTTCTCCCCAGCCCAATAAGCTGTATCGGCCCCACTACAGCTTCATGTAAATTAGTGCAATGCCACTACAGCTTCAAAAGTACCCCACAGCTTAATTTCTTCAAAAGGGTCACCAAATAGAGGATTTTCTAGACATTTCATGTAAAAGTAATAAATAATGCATTCTTGTGAAATAAAATGTAATAATTCTGTATAAAAACATTATGGGAAAAGAAGAAATTGCTCAAATTGAGCAAATTCTTCTTTTCCCATCATGTTTTTATTCACATTATTGTTTGCATGAACATGATGCATTTCAAGGTTTACCAACACTTATAATTTGCCACTACGGCTTCAAATTATTCTGCGGAGAACCCTGAACAATTCAATACTCACTTCATCATACATGAACTGTAGAGTTAGAGCTGATTTACCGACGCCTCCGCTTCCCACCATAATCACTTTGTGGATGACAGCCGGCTGCTGCGTCTTCGCCTTCGACATGATGGCTTGATTCTTCTCTTGATATCCAAAACAGCTGTGAAACATTGTGAGAAAATGTTACTGTAATCTTAACATTGTTGAAGAAATAAATTTTTTATCATGAAATCTCCATAAAATGATTGTCCTGCCATTGAGTAAGTGTAATCATTAAGTATAAGAAAGTCATGTCAAATGATGACAATCCAAAACAGTCTCTAAAGAATCATTCCAATGATCACTCCATAGCTTTAGAATTCTTAAATTGCTTTCAAAATGGTTATTTGTCCAATTAGAAGATAATGAATTTCAAATAAGCTCATTGTAATATTATAAGGATGAGTCAAATTGATGATCATAGACAAGGGAAGTAACTCTCCCCAACTTAACTTTCATTTTCACTTTGAGCTATTATTGGTTTTGTAATTGAGTTTTTGTTTTTGTTGAGAAAATGTGAACAAATCTGTCTGTGGAAAATTGACCCTTTTTGAGCTATTTTTGGACTCCGCCCTTTTTGCAATTGAAAAGCTTGATAAAATTATTTCTAGCTTTATTGACCAAGAGTGTGATTTCCACTTTGTAGATCTATAAATCGAATAAAAGGCAGAAAATAAAATGTAATCATTTTGTTCAAGTTGAAATTAGATTGGCAGCAATTACTAGTTACAGGAAAAAGAAGACAAGAGAAAAAATCTTGAAGTTGAAGGAAAAAAGAGTTTGAAAGACGAGAGTTTCGTAAGGGATTACACCTCGTCAGTTGAATTTACGACACGTTTCGAGACAAAAACTTACCTTGCTATGAATCAAATCCAATGTTACAGACAATATCCAAGTAATTCATTAATTAATGATTTCACTTAATCTCAAAAGTTCGTTCACCAACCTGGAAATGATAACTTCAATGAAGTTGAATTCTGGGAATTTTTGTTATTGTCGGCAACCGTAACAAGAATTTTTTTCGACGAACTTTTTTTAAAATAACAAATTACAAACTTGCTGGAAATGCACAAAAAACACTTTTATAGACTAAATTAATCAATTAGATAATTTTATGTAAAAAAGTAAAATTATGATGAAACCCAGTGTAGACCTGAAGCGGCATGTAAACCTTTCTCATTTTACTGTCAAAACGGCCTATGGACAAAACGGCCCATGGCCGAAATGGTCTGTGTCGCGATAGGTTAATGTTACTTGTGTCGATGGAAATGCTATTATTCTTGCGCATCTCCGTTTTTGACACAGGAAAATGTAACATGATCATGTATATCTTCTAAATATTCATGATGTATTCCTGCCACCATATCTCAAAAGATATTTGCTTATCTATCAACGTCATTTGTATTTCAAGATTATGAAGGCTCTATATTTATACTTGTATTATATATATTGAAAATGAAAAGGGTCATATGCTTTACATTAAGTTCCAATTAATGACAATAATCAATTCGATCGCAAAACCATTTAAACTCAATTCACTCACAGGACCACAACGGTCCAAACTCAATTTATTCACAACACCTAGGTCTTGAAACGGTCCAAGCTTAAATCATACACTAGACCCCCCCCCCCCCCCCCCCCAAAAAAAAAAAAAAAAAAAAAAAAAAAAGACGGTCCAAACTCAATTCATTCACAAGGGCAAAATGACAAAAACTAAATTTATTTAAAACACCTAGGTCTTGAAACGGTCTTGACAACCTTAATTAATGCCCTAGACCAAAACGGTCCAAACACACTTCATTCACAAGGGCAAAACGACCAAAACTCAATATATTCACAAGACCAAAACGGCCTCAATTAAATTCCTAACCAAGACCAAAACGGCCCAAACTCAATTCATTTTTAAACAAGACCGAAACGGCCTAACTCAATTCATTTACAAGTCCAAAAACAGCCCAAAACTGCCACAGTGCCCAAATTCAATTCATTTACACGACCAAGACGCCCAAAACCCAATACCATCACAATACCAAAACAGCCTCGATAGCGCAGTGGTTAGCGCACTCGGCTTGAAACCCGGAGGACCCGAGTTCGAGTCCCACCCGGGGAGGTGTGTCCTTGGGCAAGACACTTAATTGTCAACGCCTCAGTCTACCCAGCTGAATGGAGTGGGTAGCAGTGAGGTAAAACTTACTGCCTCTTCTCTTCCGCATGCCAAAAATGTTCCGAGTTAGAATAGTTAGTTTCAAAGTTCATTGCACTGTAAAAAGAGCACCTGTTACTTGTAGATTAGTAGGAACATGCACAAAAAAGATACACGCTAGCTTAGCTAGTGGTGCCTCGAAAAGTCATCGGGGGAATCTAATAGTACAAACAAACAAACAATGACCCAAACTTAATTCACCCACACGACCAAAACGTCCCAAACTCAATTCCATCACAAGGCCAAAACGGCCCAAACTGAATTCCTTCACAAGACTTTTTAAAACGGCCAAAACTTAATTCCTTCACAAGACTTTTTAAAACGGCCCAAACTTAATTCCTTCACAAGACTATATAACAGCCCAAACCCAATTCCTTCACAAGACCAAAACGGCCCAAACTCAATTCCTTCACGAGACCAAAACGGCCCAAACTCAATTCCTTCACAAGACTAAAACGGCCCAAACTTGATTCATTCACAAGACTAAAACGGCCCAAACTCAATTCCTTCACA
The DNA here is from genome assembly GCA_963680895.1 of Fragum sueziense. Classification (NCBI taxonomy): domain Eukaryota; kingdom Metazoa; phylum Mollusca; class Bivalvia; order Cardiida; family Cardiidae; genus Fragum; species Fragum sueziense. Next base: position 49,087,093 of record OY804606.1, on the reverse strand, counting down.
AGACTAAAACGGCCCAAACTCAATTCCTTCACAAGACTAAAACGGCCAAAACTCAATTCCTTCACATGACTAAAACGGCCCAAACTTAATTCCTTCACAAGACTTTTTAAAACGGCCCAAACTCGATTCCTTCACAATACCAAAACGGCCCAAACTCAATGCCATCACACGATTAAAACGGCCAAAACTCAATTCCTTCACAAGACTAAAACGGCCCAAATTCAATTTATTTACGAGACCAAAACGGCCCAAACTCAATTCATTTACAAGACCGAAACAGTCCCATTTTTCCCCTTCACAACACCAATACGACCCACACTCAATTTCTTCAGAAGATCAAAACGGCACAAATTCCAATTCAATTAAGACCAAGACGGCCCGAACTCGATTCATTTACAAGACCAAAACGGCCCAGCGCCCAAATTCAAGTCATTTATAAGACCAAAACGGCCCCAAATCCATTGACTAAGCAGCCAGTCTACAAAATTTCCAGTCTATTTTTTTTATTTTTGGACTGACTCATTTGACGCATCACTTTATCCATTTTTGGATAAAAATCACTACGCGGTGCGCATAACTCCAAAATCCTGTCGCCAAAAAGTAGCAAGCAGAAAATTGCAACTACAAATACATTTGCAACAAAATAAAGTTTGATTTTCGTCTCAATTTCATCTAATAAAATAATTAATTCAAATTAGATTATTCATTTTACTCTATGCAAGCATATGAAGCAAATATGCCGCGTGACAGGAAGTCATGAGGAAGTACCACGTGTATGCATTTTATGGGCGCTGACATCTTGAAAGTAGTTAACCCAGAATGCCCACCAGAGATAGATGGTAATCGACAGGTGGCGACATCTATTGGTAGATATTGGCCCCAAATCACTTCCTTCACAATACCAAACCGGCTCAAATTAATTAAAGTCATTTGCAAGACTAGGACGGCCCAAACTTAATTCCTTCAAAAGACCAAAACGGCCCAGTGCCAAAAATCAACTAATTTCCAAGACTATAGGGATCCAAAGTCAATTCATTCACAAGACCAAAACGGCCTAAACTCACTTTATGCACACTACCAAAACGGCCCTGACTCAATACATTTAGAAGACTAAATTCACCAAAACGACCAAAATTTAATTATTCACACGACCAAAACGGTCCAAACGCAATTAATTCACAAGTCCAAAACTGAACTGAGTCCCTGGAAATTGAATAAAAATTGATTAGCTTTAAAACCATCACTTCTTTCCTCGTAGATTTATCTACATTATTTAGGCATGCGTGTTTGGCTTATCTGCAGGGGCCGTTATGATTTTGTGCCGACTTGACCATAGAACGGTTTTTTAGAGTAAATTTGTTATCCCTTCAGGTCAACATTTCTTTTTGTTTCAGCAGTACCAATAAGTTGTAAATTTATCAATGATAAAAACAGTAATTCCGTTGATGCAGCGTAAGCTGAAATGAAAATATTTTCGTTTCTCAAAAATCCTGCCTGTGAATAATTCGTGACGTAAGAAGAGAACCAACCAACCCTGGAAAAGTTTGCTGACCAGTGCTTGTTTTCATTTTGACGGACCGTAGATTTTATGGATTCGCCCATGGATAACCCGTACAAATCCCCAAATGGACAACTGAAATAGTTGTCAAACATGTGAAACAATCAAGATGAAGAACCATTGTAATGTTAGTCTAGTGATGTAAAAGGAATTTGTAACCGAATAGACACTAGAGGCCGCTCTGGATGAGGTGAATTCAAAGATGGCCGCCGATTTGGGGCTATCCCCAGAAATCTTGGATACGGAGCCTTCTCACCCAGGTTAGACTTGAATTAACTTTATCTTCGTCCCTGAAATATACAAATCTTTCATCTGTCAAAGTTCTTCTTAACCAGCCTTCTGCTTCGCGGAGATCGAAGCCCTGGATTTTGAAGTATGCCTCCATGGCCTTGGCACAAATCCCGAGACTCGGTTTCTATAAATCAATAACCACTGTTTATGTCATAATGTGTACATTTTGTGGTTAGGATGATACCACATAGTATATATTTTGAAAATCTATTTTTCTTTATTCAGTATTCATGGATCAAAGACCTAATCCATCTGAAAGTTCCCCATTTGTCTTGGTTTTTCTTGGAATTTTAGGATTTATTTACTTCCACTTTCATTGAGAATAATTATTCAATTGACTTGAAACTTTATGAATTCCAACTTTAATTGACACACATTGATTCGGTCGGCACAATCCCTTCAGCCAATCAACAACGTCGTCAGTCATAAAGTGCGGACCTGCACTCATTCGGTGGAGGTGAAAGCTTCGGTCTTTTTCCTTAAAGCATTAGCAACTTTCAGCATTGATATCTCGATGACTACGCCTGATTATTAAAAATGCGTTGGCAGTTAGAAAGTTAAAATCACATTCTTTAAAGAGAGAGTTTTGTTTATGAATTTTAACGATGGATTTTTGAAATACTCTGCCTCAAAAATGGTATCCCGTAACGAAAAAGACCGAGGAAGTACCCTCGATGAAAAAATGAAAGTGAGGCTATGACGTCATGCCGACTGATTCTATTATTATATTGTTAAAAGTCATGGTAACTCCTTAACTAAAGTGCATGAATTTAAATGGTTCAAGAATAAATTTTTTATTCTCCCCAATAGGGTTCAACAATTTTTTTTGGTTGCCAGACCGTCAGTTCCTAGCATCTTGGTGAGCCAAGGTTGAACCCACCAATGTTTGTATTCGCCCTTGGCGGATTTAGTCTGAATTTCTTGACATCGCAATATGCGGCCTAGCGGTTGTCCTGTTGGCTGTTATGGAGTAGCAACCAAGCATCACATTCTTTACGCTTTTGAAGTAACTTAGTCCATTATTGATGGCATCATTAACGCACATTCACTTTCGCGCTCCCTGCCAAATGTTCGACATTAAATCTAGCTGCTTTTTATGGAATTGTTGCAAGTATAGTACCATAGTTTGCCGAACCAGAATTGTAAAATGTGGTCTATGGCAGAAAAATCATGAAGAAAATGTCTCGATTGCGGATCAAAACCATCATTTAAAATTACAAAAAAAGTTGTTTTTAGGGTGTTTCATTGTTAACATCGACAATCTTACGGAAATGGAGCAATTTTATTGGTGAAAAATCTGTACCAACACCGCTCTTGGTTCTACAAGCGCATGAATATCTGGCACATCAATTGTGACATAGATGGAAAAAGTAAATAATAGTGTATTTTACAGTGACATTGATATGGACGACATTTTTCGACAAGATTTGTGCAAATTCTCTTATTTTTCTGCCAGAAATCTCCTTAAAATTGGCTTAAATGAGAGAAAAATCTCACCGCAAAATGTAGTTTAGACAGGGCTAGAATTTCTCTTAAAATTTGACTTGCAATATTTTGCCATTGACTTCTGAAAGCACTTACAAAAAGATAAATTCATGGGCAAAACACCTTGACGCGTCCAAATTTTGTCATTTGGGAAAGAGTTAAATTGTTTAAATTTGTTTTTGTCATAGGGCTCTGACATTCTTGTGAAAATCAATTATTATACAGTGCACTCCGTGTATAACGAGATCGCCGGGACATCGCTCGATGCCTCGTTATATCCATGTCTCGCTAAAGCCGAATTGTAACAGAATGCGTGAAAAATGTTCACTTGCCCATGTCACTTGCCCATGTCTACTTTCGCTTTCACCGGAAGTGAACTATGACACATTTATAATCTCCTTTTTAGAGAGCATAAAGATAGATAACTTGATATTTTAATGCACACCACTAAGAGTAACATACGAACATTACACTTAACAGTTCATAAGTGCGCTTAAAATACTAACATTGGTATAAAATATTTATTTGAAAAACATTGTGATTTTTCATTGTCATTATGGAAAATCTATGTTCTTATTTATTCTTGATTTCAAATTTCAATTCTAAGGAAAAAGATTTCCGCTTTTTTTTAAGTCGTGTCTCCCGTATTTTCCGTATTTTCCAAATTCGTCGCATATGGCCGATGTTGGAGCAAATGCTCATAACTCGAGCTGGATTAATGTTGGAGTTACAATGTTTTGCAATAACACTTTGTCAATATGACAATAGGTAGGCCTAGATCGGAACGTGTTAATCCCGTAATTGATCGATAATTACCTTGAAATGTCAGATTGCCGACGGCATGCTTTAGGACCTAGTAGATAGGTGTGAAAAATACAGCCAGGGCTAGGGCAATGTTGTTTGCAGACGACACGCTTTGTGACCAAACCTCGTTAATGTGTGAAAAATAGAGTCGGGACCAAGAAAATATGTACGCTATAGCCGATTTTTCGCTCAAACCAATCTCGCGTTATCCGATATAAAACAAAGGGAAAATAGAAGGGAAATGACAGGGACTTTGTTTTGTACTCGTTAAAGACGATATCTCGTATTACCCGAACTCGTAATACGTGGAGTGCACTGTATTTATTTATTTGTATTTAAATCCATAAGGTCTTTGACCTATCTTTTATACAATATGCAGTGCTTCTGAAATAAGTTGCCCGAGTTGTCTGACTTGTCCGTTAACTTGTATGGACAAGCAGATTTTGAAAGCTAGGACCGGTTGTCCGTGGACAAGTGAAAAATCCGATTATAATAAAAGGTTTTTTTTTCTCACATTTTTTTATACGCCCGAAGGGTCATATTATGTTATGGCCCCGCTCGTCCGTCTGTCCGTCCGTCTGTCTGTCTCAATTCAATTGCTTATGACAAGCAATTCCTTCATTTCCCACAATGTTTTCTACCCAAAAAGACCAAAAAATATCAAATTTTATTCACTTGAAACAGTCGTCTGCATCATCTTTGAATTTGGAACAGTCCAAAATTTTGTTGTTTGGGGAAAGGGTTAAAAAAAGGGTTTGTTTGGGAATTGGTCAAAGCTTTGACAATCTTGAAAAAAAATCAATTATGTTTAGTCCTCAGTGATTTTGCAGGGAAAGATCCTCCATAAAAATATGGGTTCCTGAAAAGGTTAATTAGACTCGTGCCAGTCAATGAGTTAATCAATATGTACAGTTCTCTCACACTGGGCTACAGATAACAGGGGGAAATCCCTTTTCAAAATCCAAAATTTTGTGTTTACCAATCTTCAAACCGTATGTTGTTGGTACTCATTGGAATCGTCTCATTGAGACGATTCTAAAGAGTACCCACAACATAGGGTTGGGATTTGAAATAACAGAATTAGAATTCATTTATCCCCCGCTTGCATTTTGCTCTGGTGCTAGTCTTTTTTCCAATATTGGAACTGAGGGCATAGAAGGACAGAGAAAGTTATCTATTTCCCAAAACGACAAATTGAAAGTAGAACTTAGTGGGTCATCTAATCCTTCACCAAATTATTTCTCAATCTGGTTTATACTTCACCATCAAAGAAAACTTTGGAAAACATTTAGGGAAAAGAAGATGGATAGACTACATTTGTAAATCTTTCAGCATCAAGCCAATCAATAGATTATACCATAAAGCAGCTGCTCTCAGACTGGACTAGTCTTTTCCCGTAATGTGATGGAGGAATTGGGAAAATTAGCTCCCCTCTGTGTGCCACCTTCAGGACAAATTGGAAAATAGAACTCATTTAATCCTTTCCCAAGTATTCTCTTGATTACATATTTTAGTTTACGACAATAACAGAGACAGTTTTGGAAATATTGAGAGAAAGGACCAAAATGTTTTTAAAACAGGAGTTAATGACATCTTATTTTCAGACTCAGTTTTGGCTTGAAATCCAAATCTGTTTCTATCACAAGCGTTCAAAGGAACATTAACCAGTGTAATAACACTTTAGACACCATAATCAATAAAGGCTTTGGAAAATATTGTGGAAAATGAAGACATTGCTTTTGACAATAAATTTCTTCATTTCCCATGTTTTCTTCCCATGAGCCCAACAAAATCAGATTTAATGTAAAATTACGTTCGTTTCAAATTGTTGTCTGCAACATCTTTGAATTTGGACCAGCCATCAGTCTTAAAATTTTCCTGTATGGTAACCGTAAAGGTTTAAATTTCCAAACAATTCAAGCATCAAATTGATGCATATTTATCACAATAAATCAGGCATCAACAGCATGGTTGAACTTGCTTACAGTAAATGTCAGTTATAATGATCTGATGGACCATGATTTGACTAGCTTTTAACTTCCTTAATTTACAGCAAATATTCCTAGAAGTTAGGAAGTCTTTCCAGTTAACAAATTGTGATGCTGGTCCATTAACCCTTTCCCAAACAAGACATAGTTTTGATGTCCCTAGTAAAAATGGCTTAGGAAAACATGGAGGCAAAAGAAGAAAATGCTGATAGCCTGATACTCAGCATTTTGTCCTTTCGCCTCAATATTTTGTGTCCTAGAATGTACAGTAATTTATTCTTCATTGGCATCCCTATTGTCATTTTCAGCAGCTTCGGAATTAGATCAGTCTTAATTACCGCCGTTTGGGAAATGGTTAAGGCTTATCCATTTGAATTCAACACAGTAACACAGTATTGACAACACAGTGTCAATAAATAAATCATGTGAAATATGGAAAAAAAAATCTGTGGGGGAGTATTTTCGTAGTATTTTCTTCTCTCTTATTGTTAAATTTTTAGGCTTGTTTGGAAAGGTTAAAGAAACATTCAATGTTGTTGTCTGTCTCAGCTTCCAATTTGACACAATAGATTTTCTTGTTTGGGAAAGGGTTAAGTTTTATGGTTGTATGCATATTGCTGTAAAATAATTTATGAACGAAGCTCTCTGAAATATTCAGACTCCCAACTTATTTCGTTACATAATTTAGTGATCAATGATTTTGATTTAGAATAAATCAAAATGTAAAGAGAAAAACTGAACCCTTTCCAAATTGACAAAATATTATCACAGGTAAAAGTATCTACTGAAAACACGATGGAAAAAGGACATTAGATAGATTAATTGATCAATTAATCTATCTAATGTCCTTTTTCCATCGTGTTTTCAGTAGATACTTTTACCTGTGAATATTATTAGACTAGTTAGTCCAAAAGTTGAAGTATCAATTTAGGTGAAAATTTTGCTATAACATTTATTAAAAGAAGAGAAGTCAAGAAAAGATACTAATGTTCAGTGTTTTTAGCTCCACTGGCCATCTGGCAAATGGGCAGGCTTTTGTCATAGCAGTGTGTCTGTCGTGTGTGAATTTGTCCGTATTTTTGTCTTTGAAAATTGACCTCTGAAAATATCAAATGGATTTCAACCAAATTTCATCTTTCATCTCACTGCTTTTCAACGTAAGCTAGCCATAACAGGTTATATTTGCTACATGAACACACCTTGTTGTCCTTGTTTTAGCATACTTTCTTTCATATTTCACAGATAAAGGGAGAGATAGACTCCGTACCAGCCATGAATTGTTGGAACAGTTACGAAGTCGCTGTAGTCAACATTGATCATGGAGTGACAGTATCATGTATATATATTGTTGTTATATTTACAGATAAGGGGAGAGATAGACTCCGTACCAGCCATGAATTGTTGGAACAGTTACGAAGTCGCTGTAGTCAACATAGATCATGGAGTGACAGTATCATGTATATATATTGTTGTATTTACAGATAAAGGGAGAGATAGACTCCGTACCAGCCATGAATTGTTGGAACAGTTACGAAGTCGCTGTAGTCAACATAGATCATGGAGTGACAGTATCATGTATATATATTGTTGTATTTACAGATAAAGGGAGAGATAGGCTCCGTACCAGCCATGAATTGTTGGAGCAGTTACGAAGTCGCTGTAGTCAACATAGATCATGGAGTGACAGTATCATGTATATATATTGTTGTATTTACAGATAAAGGGAGAGATAGACTCCGTACCAGCCATGAATTGTTGGAACAGTTACGAAGTCGCTGTAGTCAACATCTATCATGGAGCGACAGTATCATGTATATATATTGTTGTTGTATTTACAGATAAAGGGAGAGATAGACTCCGTACCAGCCATGAACTGTTGGAGCAGTTACGAAGTCGCTGTAGTCAACATCTATCATGGAGTGACAGTATCATGTATATATATTGTTGTTATCCCCCGCCGAAAAAATTTTTCGGGGGGGATATTGTTTTTGCCATGTCCGTCCGTCCTTCCGTCCGTCCGTCCGTCCGTCCGTCCGTCCGTCCGTCCGTCCGTCCGACATTCGTTTCCGCGCTATTTCTTGGAAACTATAGACCGGATTTCGATGAAACTTGGCACACAGCTTCACTACAAAGAGGACATGCGCATATCGTCGGGGTTACCTGGTTCGACCATTGAATTTAGAGTTACTGCCCCTGACTGTTTAAGCCATATACATACAGAGTGATATTCGTTTCCGCGCTATTTCTTGAAAACTGTAGACCGGATTTCGATGAAACTTGGCACACAGCTTCGCTACAAAGTGGACATGCGCATATCGTCGGGGTTACCCGGTTCGACCGCCGAATTTAGAGTTACTGCCCCTGACTGTTTTAGCCATATACATACAGAGTGATATTCGTTTCCGCGCTATTTCTTGAAAACTGTTGACCGGATTTCGATGAAACTTGGCACACAGCTTCGCTACAAAGTGGACATGCGCATATCGTCGGGGTTATCCGGTTCGACCGCCAAATTTAGAGTTACTGCCCCTGACTGTTTTAGCCATATACATACAGTGATATTCGTTTCCGCGCTATTTCTTGGAAACTATAGACCGGATTTCGATGAAACTTGGCACACAGCTTTACTACAATGAGGACATGCGCATATCGTCGGGGTTACCTGGTTCGGCCGTCGAATTCAGAGTTACTGCTCCTGACTGTTTAAGCCATATACATACAGAGTGATATTCGTTTCCGCGCTATTTCTTGAAAACTGTAGACCGGATTTCGATGAAATTTGGCACACAGCTTTACTACAAAGTGGACATGCGCATATCGTCGGGGTTACTCGGTTCCACTGCCGAATTTAGAGTTACTGCCCCTGACTGTTTTAGCCATATACATACAGAGTGATATTCGTTTCCGCGCTATTTCTTGAAAACTATAAACCGGATTTCAATGAAACTTGGCACACAGCTTTACTACAATGAGGACATGCGCATATCGTCGGGGTTACCCGGTTCGACCGCCGAATTTAGAGTTACTGCCCCTGACTGTTTAAGCCATATACATACAGAGTGATATTCGTTTCCGCGCTATTTCTTGAAAACTATAGATCGGATTTCAATGAAACTTGGCTCACAGCTTCACTACAAAGTGGACATGAGCATATCGTCGGGGTTACCCGGTTCGACCGTCGAATTTAGAGTTACTGCCCCTGACTGTATTAGCCATATACATACAGAGTGATATTCGTTTCCGCGCTATTCCTTGAAAACTATAGACCGGATTTCAATGAAACTTGGCACACAGCTTAACTACAATGAGGACATGCGCATATCGTCGGGGTTACCCGGTTCGACCGCCGAATTTAGAGTTACTGCCCCTGACTGTTTAAGCCATATACATACAGTGATATTCGATTCCGCGCTATTTCTTGAAAATTATACACCGGATTTCAATGAAACTTGGCACACAGCTTTACTACAATGAGGACATGCGCATATCGTCGGGGTTACCCGGTTCGGCCGTTGTATTTAGTGTTACTGCCCCTGACTATTTTAGCCATATACATACAGAGTGATATTCGTTCTGTTGAAGCCATATACATACAGAGTGATATTCGTTCTGTTGAAGCCATATACATACAGATTTATATTCGTTTCCGCGCTACTTTATTGACAATGAAAATATATTCGGCGGGGGATATCAATTCAACGAATTTGCTTGTTATATTTACAGATAAAGGGAGAGAGAGGCTGCGTACCAGCCATGAACTGTTGGAGCAGTTACGAAGTCGCTGTAGTCAACATTGATCATGGAGTGACAGTATCATGTATATATATTGTTGTTGTATTTACAGATACAGGTAGAGATAGGCTCCGTACCAGCCATGAACTGTTGGAGCAGTTACGAAGTCGCTGTAGTCAACATCTATTATGGAGTGACAGTATCATGTATATATATTGTTGTTATATTTACAGATAAAGGGAGAGATAGACTCCGTACCAGCCATGAACTGTTGGAACAGTTACGAAGTCGCTGTAGTCAACATCGATCATGGAGTGACAGTATCATGTATATATATTGTTGTTATATTTACAGATAAAGGGAGAGATAGACTCCGTACCAGCCATGAACTGTTGGAACAGTTAAGAAGTCGCTGTAGTCAACATAGATCATGGAGTGACAGTATCATGTATATATATTGTTGTTGTATTTACAGATAAAGGGAGAGAGAGGCTCCGTACCAGCCATGAATTGTTGGAACAGTTACGAAGTCGCTGTAGTCAACATCGATCATGGAGCGACAGTATCATGTATATATATTGTTGTTATATTTACAGATAAAGGGAGAGATAGACTCCGTACCAGCCATGAACTGTTGGAACAGTTAAGAAGTCGCTGTAGTCAACATCTATCATGGAGTGACAGTATCATGTATATATATTGTTGTTGTATTTACAGATAAAGGGAGAGATAGACTCCGTACCAGCCATGAACTGTTGGAGCAGTTACGAAGTCACTGTAGTCAACATCGATCATGGAGTGACAGTATCATGTATATATATTGTTGTTGTATTTACAGATAAAGGGAGAGATAGACTCCGTACCAGCCATGAACTGTTGGAGCAGTTACGAAGTCGCTGTAGTCAACATCGATCATGGAGCGACAGTATCATGTATATATATTGTTGTTGTATTTACAGATAAAGTGAGAGATAGACTCCGTACCAGCCATGAACTGTTGGAGCAGTTACGAAGTCGCTGTAGTCAACATCGATCATGGAGTGACAGTATCATGTATATATATTGTTGTTGTATTTACAGATAAAGGGAGAGAGAGGCTCCGTACCAGCCATGAATTGTTGGAGCAGTTACGAAGTCGCTGTAATCAACATCGATCATGGAGCGACAGTATCATGTATATATATTGTTGTTGTATTTACAGATAAAGGGAGAGATAGGCTCCGTACCAGCCATGAACTGTTGGAGCAGTTACGAAGTCGCTGTAGTCAACATCTATCATGGAGTGACAGTATCATATATATATTGTTGTTGTATTTACAGATAAAGGAGAGATAGGCTCCGTACCAGCCATGAACTGGTGGAGCAGTTACGAAGTCGCTGTAGTCAACATCGATCATGGAGTGACAGTATCATGTATATATATTGTTGTTGTATTCACAGATAAAGGGAGAGATAGACTCCGTACCAGCCATGAACTGTTGGAACAGTTACGAAGTTGCTGTAGTCAACATCTATCATGGAGTGACAGTATCATGTATATATATTGTTGTTATATTTACAGATAAAGGGAGAGATAGACTCCGTACCAGCCATGAACTGTTGGAACAGTTACGAAGTCGCTGTAGTCAACATCTATCATGGAGTGACAGTATCATGTATATATATTGTTGTTGTATTTACAGATAAAGTGAGAGATAGGCTCCGTACCAGCCATGAACTGTTGGAGCAGTTACGAAGTCGCTGTAATCAACATCGATCATGGAGTGACAGTATCATGTATATATATTGTTGTATTTACAGATAAAGGGAGAGATAGACTCCGTACCAGCCATGAACTGTTGGAGCAGTTACGAAGTCACTGTAGTCAACATCTATTATGGAGTGACAGTATCATGTATATATATTGTTGTTATATTTACAGATAAAGGGAGAGATAGACTCCGTACCAGCCATGAATTGTTGGAACAGTTACGAAGTCGCTGTAGTCAACATTGGTCATGGAGTGACAGTATCATGTTTATATATTGTTGTTATATTTACAGATAAAGGGAGAGATAGACTCCGTACCAGCCATGAACTGTTGGAGCAGTTACGAAGTCGCTGTAGTCAACATAGATCATGGAGTGACAGTATCATGTATATATATTGTTGTATTTACAGATAAAGGGAGAGATAGACTCCGTACCAGCCATGAACTGTTGGAACAGTTACGAAGTCGCTGTAGTCAACATCTATTATGGAGTGACAGTATCATGTTTATATATTGTTGTTGTATTTACAGATAAAGGGAGAGATAGACTCCATACCAGCCATGAACTGTTGGAACAGTTACGAAGTCGCTGTAGTCAACATCGATCATGGAGTGACAGTATCATGTATATATATTGTTGTTGTATTTACAGATAAAGGGAGAGATAGACTCCGTACCAGCCATGAACTGTTGGAACAGTTACGAAGTCGCTGTAGTCAACATCTATTATGGAGTGACAGTATCATGTTTATATATTGTTGTTGTATTTACAGATAAAGGGAGAGATAGACTCCATACCAGCCATGAACTGTTGGAACAGTTACGAAGTCGCTGTAGTCAACATCGATCATGGAGTGACAGTATCATGTATATATATTGTTGTTGTATTTACAGATAAAGGGAGAGATAGACTCCGTACCAGCCATGAACTGTTGGAACAGTTACGAAGTCGCTGTAGTCAACATCGATCATGGAGCGACAGCATCAAGGCGGCCAAACTAAATCTCATGAGTGTAAGTCGAGTTTCATTCTTATAATGGATAAACAATTGACCAAACACCGACTGTCAATCAAAAACATCGATTAGCCAATGGACGGTCAGAAAAATGTCATGTCCCAATTGTTCTTCGTTGCACATGTTATTGTATCGATTTATCGACTGACAATCAAAACAATTGACATGCCAATGGCAAATAATTTTGTGCTAACAATAGACTAGGTTTAACGTTATGTTTTGATAAACTGTTGGTGTTGTTATAAAATCTCGTAACTACGGCTTAAATCAAGCCGTAGTTACGATATTTTATAACAACACCTACGAAATTCTTTTTTGTTAGCAGAATTTACGTCACGATTAACAATTTAATTGGATAAAATCGTTCCCTATTAACGATCACATCCCCATTGTTTGTCTTAAATTCTATGTTGGGCGGAGCGATCTGTCGATTGGCGTTTGGTCAATTACATGTCAAGTTACACATCCCCACATGCTAGAAGAAATGCTATACGACTTATTTATTCCCATGATCAGTTTTGTCCATGATACTAGAGTTTGAGGGAGCAAAATATAATTTTGTTATATTTCTTAATTTCTAAAAAAAAAAAATAAAAAAAATAGACCAATCCAAATGCAACTAGTTGGATTCGCAGAATGACAAATATCATGTAGGAAAATAAAATATATAACTATTCTGCCATGGATCCAGGAGGGTCCAAGATTTCTGTGACGGGGGTTCAAGCAATATACAATAGGAGGAGAGGTTCGTTTTCCAAGTATTACACAATTTTGACTGATTTTCTGTATGAAAATGAATTATTCCTGAAGGCAAGTATTACACAATTTTGACTGATTCTCTGTATGAAAATGAAATATTCAGGTTACAGAGGGGGATTCATTTGAACCCCCCCCCCCCCCCTCCCCATCTCCCTCTGGATCTGCCACTGCTATTTACTGGCCTGTCTGTCTGAATGTTACGCTGTATTTCTCAATTCCAGGACAAGCGGCATTATGACTCTATAGAAAGACTCAACATACAGACATGCATGGACAAACTTCATCGGGCTATGAAAAGTAAGTTATATTCAATGAATTTTGATAAAAAGATCCCTGTTTGCTCAACTTAACTCTTTCCCAAATGACAAAATTTGAGGGTGATCCAATTTGAAAGCTGCTGCAAACGACAAAAAGGAAGATAATCATGACATAATTTGTGTAAAATATGACACAGAAAATATTGAGACAAAAGGAGAAACTGCTGGTTACTTAGTATCAGCAGTTTCTTCTTTTGTTTCAATATTTTCCCAAGCCTTTTCTATTAGGGACGTCAAAAACAGGTCTTGTTTGGGAAAGGGTTAAAATGATCCAGAAAGATGAAGAAGTCCTTAGATTATTGGTTTTAGTCTTGCTTGGCGCACAATTCATTCCGGCTTATCATATTCAGAGATTCAGATTTCAGAGCCAGAGCCTCATATTGGTGATTTTCAGAAAAACTCGAGGATGAGTGAATTTGATCATGATATGACTTATGAATTAATGAAAGCGACATTAAACAAACAAAAGATAAATTACAGGGTCATATTACATTGATGAACCCATTTCAGGCTTGTACACAAAATTATGCAAAATTCTTGTTGACAGTATCATCTTTGTCATTGAGCATTTTCTTATGTATCTAAAATTTGTTAATTTACATTACAATAAGCGATCAGCAGTCCCTGATCGAGTGTCTAGAGTTGATATGTCGACAGTTGGGTTTGTTGTTTACCCCGCCAACCCCTCCGGAAAATCACATACTGCTTAGTGCGGACATGTTTAACAAATCTAATACTTATGGAAATACTTATTGTACATTACAGTAAGCAGCCAGCAGTCCCTGATAGAGCGGTTGGAGCTGATATGTCGACAGTTGGGTATGTTGTTTACCCCACCCACCCCTCCGGAAAACCACATACTGCTCAGTGCGGACATGTTTAAGGTTGTCATCATGCTGGACGGTCAGAACGGCATCCGAGATGTGAGAGTCGGACATCAAGATAGCCCAGCGGTAAGTTGGATTTGTCATACTGAAATTTTGAAAACCATGTTTCAATTCTAATCAGAAATCAAAGGAATAGTGACATTTCAAATCTGCTGTATTTCATTCAAAGAATGGTAAATTGTCTCAGCTGTACTGCTACAAAAATCTTCCTGTTTAGAGTTTGATGTAAATATTAACCGAGTGAAACTTTTATAGCAATAATCTCATTATTTATGAATTGTTAAACAGAGCTATAGGTAAGAGAGGGTGAAAGTTTTTCAAATTGTGATGTAATTATCATTTATTATTATTAATCAAACCCTATATATCGGGTACTTGTTTAAATCACTTCATTCGATGATTAATCACTTTGTTGATGATTAAAATGAGTACCCACAACATAGGTTTTGATAATGAAATAACAAATTAAGAATCCATTTACATTCTCTTGTCTAATGCTGTAGTTGTAAAATGTGGTAGCTAATCAATATCTTTATTATATTTAACAGACCAGTGAAGACCTTGTGGAAGTATTAAGGTGAGTAATTCTTTGTCATCAACGTTTTTGTTTCAACATACATGTACTTGGTCTGACATGAGATTGAAATTATTGCTCTGAAAGTTATCCACAACTTCTTGTAAATAACGACCTCTTTGTATATTAAGTGATGCAAGGAAAAGGTGCATCCTAAATGATATAAACATGCTTTGTTTTTAGCTCCACTGGCCTTCAGGCCAGCGGGCTATTGTCATGGCGCTGTGTCCGTCGTGCGTCCGTCCGTCCGTCCGGTCGTCAACTTTTTCTTTAAAAATCTTCTCCTCAGAAACCACTTGATGGATTTCGATCAAACTTCACAGGAATAATCCCTAGGTGGTCCTCTATCAGATTCCTAAAATTAATTCTGATTGAACTAGAAAGTCTGGAGTTATCTGCCCTTGAATTAAAAAAAAGCTGTTTTGACTTCGTTTTCACTCTAGCTACTACAAATATTTATCAATCAAGACAAAACTTGGTCAGAATGTTGGTGCTGATAAGTTCTTGCCTGAGTGCAATTTTTAGATTGATCTGAATATTATGTCTTGAGTTATGTGCCCTTGAAATTTGCAAAATTACCATTTTTGACCTTATTTCTACTCAAACAACCATAAATATCCACCAATCAACACGAAACTTTCACGTAATCTTACTGGCCATAAGATCTTGCATGTGTGTAATTTTCAGCTTCATAGGAATCTTAAATAATGATTTTTCTGCCCTTGAATTTGACAAAATTGCTGTTTTCGACTTCAATTTTACACTCTTTACATCCACAAATATTGAACAATCAAGTCAAAACTTAAACAAGATGTAGGTGAAGTTAAGATCTTGCTTTAGTGTGATTCTTAGCAAGATAGGAATATAAAATCCTCAGTTATATGCCTTTCAATTTGACAAAATTGCTAATTGTGATTTTTTTTTTCACTCTAACAGCCAAACTCACTCTAATAAAGACAAAGCTTGGTAACCAATTCATCTTATATGAAGTGTTTTCAGCTTTCTAGTTACTTTTTAATTGCTTTAAGAGCAACAAGTTTTGAAAAATTTAGTCAAAACTTGGACTTGATATGACAAGAAATTAAGGTTTCATCAGCCATTTGCATTAATTTTGGAATATGGTATTTCACCAAATCTATTTTTAGCTCAAAATCTATTTTTAGAAATATGAAATATTTTGTAGTAATAAATGGTCTGTTAATTTAGATCTGTTTGGAAGATGGAAAATTTTAATTGCTAGTATCATCCTAAGCTGGAATGTTCTACAATTTCCTTTAACCCTTTCTCAAATGGCAAACATATAGTTTTACTTTCTTTGCTCAAGAACCAAACATTTTGAACAATCTAGTTTTGTAACTTTTCTTTTGCTCTATGAAACTCAAGCATTGAACAATCTAATCAAAACTTGGATTAAATATTACATGAAACTCAGGCCTGTGGAGCGACTCAAGACCTTCAGGTCTTCTAGTTTCAAACATTTTCAAGTGAATGTCTTTAAAATAGTTTATAGTAGACAAGATCATAGAAAGGTTAACTTGGGAAAGCCATGATTTGAAATTAACAAATTTTCATTTTAGTTTCACAATGCTTTCCTTGCTATAACATGTTTTTGTTCATTTTGTAATATCAATTCAATTTTGCATTATACATTTGCTATGAATATGAGCTAAATTTAACTTTTGTAATCTGGTTAATTAATGAAAGAATCGTAAATCACATTGTCTTTAAACAGGAATGGTGACTTTGATGAGTTTATCACACACTTGAAGGGTCTGTTGTCCATCTACAGTATTAATGGAGATAAGTAAGTGTTATGTTGTTGATTCCTTGTATTGAATTTAACTAACGGAAAAATTAATTTGATACCTTTGCTTCTATAGAATGGAGAGACACTTACAGTGTTTGCCCTTAGTGTCCATGTGTCTGTTTGTTGATCTACATAAACTCTTCGTACAAGAATTCAAAACGAAACTCAAATAGGACAGAAATGTAGAAATAAAGTAAAATAGGGAGATAAATTGCTTGTTTCAATTATTAAAGTGTACAGTTTTTAACATGATTTCTAAAATAGTGAATGCTTTTTGTTTCCAGAAAAATCAAGACAAAAGGTTTTCTCGCTCTCTATTCCTTGGAATCAGATCTTAACATGCTGGCTCAATTACAAAGGTAAGGGAATGTTGTACAACTTGTTTTGGCCATGAGGTTTACTTTCTAGATTTGTTTTGCCTTGATATCAAAAGAATTTTGATTGGGGTTTAACACCGTTTTCAACTGTTTTGGTCTTAATTGCGGTGGCTGGAGCTCCGAACATGGATTCCTTGTATTTATCGCACCAGTGCTATCACAATATCTTAACCGAGCCTCCAGCTTCTCTCTCACATAGATGATCCACACTTATTTGTGAGTGACAAATGCCTTTTGTCAAATGTCGGAATAAATATACAGGCCTAGCCAGGGTTGGGACTCACGAGCCCTGTATTGACAGACTAATATCAAAAGAAAACAGGGGGTAAAAATAGTTTATGTCATCCTCCAAGATAATTTTTCAGTGTATAATTCAATTGAAGGATATGTACATTTAATTTCTTTTGTTTGATATTGCACATCTTTGTTTCATAAATTGATCTTTATAGTAGAGTACATTGTGTTAAGATACATACCAATTGATGATCTCTTATCTGCTTTGATCTACTTGTATTCTTGCCAATTTGTGACTCTCTGATATGAAATTGTGTTAAGATATATTCTATCCATCATTATCTAAAAAATGCGTTGGATGTCATCCGTGGCAAGGGAAATTAAGGAGGGTATAGCATAAAGACAGCCGGAGTGGCGCAGTGGTTAGCGCACTCAACTCGTAACCCAGTGGTTAAGGGTTCAAGCCGACTAGGGTAAGGTGCGTCTTTGGGCAAGACACTTAATTGGCAGCCCAAGTCTACCCAGTTGTATTGAGTGGGTAGCAGTAAGGTAAACTTGCTGCCTCTTCTCTAAAACTAGAAATAAAGGGCCTTTAGAAGCTTGAATTAGCTTATGTACATAGTACATCTTGTCTCGAAAACTGTATGAACTGTATTTATTGTCAATTTCCGACAAGGATAATGCCTGAAGTTGCACAAAGTGATTGGAACCTAATTATTGATGGAATACCTTAAATAATGTTGACTTTGTGATTTTCAGTTCCATAAATGGTGTTGCCAAATACATCCACAAATCTCCACTTGGTATTTTGTTACCCAGGCGAGGAGGTAAGCTTAGAAAGTTATATTGCTGAATGGTATTCAAGCTTATTTAATGGAATTAACAAAATTCAATCATGTCAATATTTTCTGTTCAAAAACTTTAGGTTCAAAATTACTGATTCAGTAGCTATACCACTGGTAGCTTTGTCCATTGAGTCAAAACATAAGTTTTCACTGATTTAGAAAGTGTGTCTAAATTGTAGATTATGTAATTTACAATGCAATTTAATTGAATATTTTACCTGAATGCATTTTGCTTGGTTTTGGAAAATGCATTTATGGTCTTAGGAATCTTGTGCTGATGCACAGTACTGTAATATATTTTCTATTAAAGATTGTTCCACTTGTGAAGAAATAACTTGTACAGTAAGCTTTTACCGTCTATAACTCTGTGTGTATACAATGTGTTGCGTACAATATAGGTTTGTTTATTCCTAGGTCACCCTATGAAGTTGATATATTTTGTGTCACCGTATGATTTATTGTGTAAGAAAACCAGAATGTCCTATGCCATGACAGTCGAAGGTAGGTCATGTTTTATGATCAAATTGGTAGATTACAGGGGTAAAGGCATTCTAAGTTTGTTCTCTAAAATCAAAACCCTATGTTGTGGGTATTCATTTGAATAATATGATTTATTGTGTAAGAAAACCAGAATGACAGTTGAAGGTATGTGAAACTTTGTCTTATATGTGTAAGTAAAATGATTTCAGGCTTAATTTGTTTTGCAAGTGTACAATCTTTCTAGTCTAAGAGTACTTAAAATGTTTATGTTAAAAAGTGATTTGTTTAACAGATTAAACTCATGATAAAATTCTAGTTAATGTGGCAATCACACTACAACCACAAATTGTCACAAATAAGTAAAGTCATGGGTTCTTAAATGGGTCGTAGGTAGATCTTCAAGTTGTTAACTTAATTATATCATGTTAGTATGCAATTCTTGAGCTATCGGGAATTTATGATAAAAATTTTCGACCAGGATTCTAGAATAAAAAGTATAATAGATAATTCGCAACAAATTAATACCAAGTTTAAAAGCATCCTAACGAGTTTTTGATTGATTGGGGGATAGGCTAATCAATAGCATTACAACAAATTGTTTATGTGGTCATCATACCAAGACCATGTATTTGGTAAAAATTGCTTTTTGTGGAATTTGTGATCATTTTGTGATGGTCGCAATTAGCCGTCACTTTCTCCAGTATATTCTGATAAAATATTCCACTGTCTTTGGTTGTGTTTATGAAAAAATTATGGATATACACGTTCAATTTTGCTCATACTCAGATTTATCTATTTACTGTGCATGTACAAAAACAATAACAGAACTTGTCGAATTCTTGTTATTGCGATTACTCGGTATATGAAAATCTTATGTGTCAAACTTTGATTCTTAAAGGTTATTTGGCAACCTGTGTGATTTCGTTATACCTGTTGATTTGAGTAAACATTTTACAATTTCAGCAATAGCCGAAAACGATGTTGGTCATTGTGTAAAAGTTGCCATTGAACCTAGTGCTACATTAAATAAACTACAAACTATGCCATTGATATAATGCCATTAATATATTTACAGCAATAGCCGAGAATGATGTTGGTCATTGTGTAAAAGTTGCCATTGAACCTAGTGCTACATTGAATAAACTACAAACTATGCCATTAATGAGTGTCAAACAGAGTCCTGATGGGAAAAAGTAAGTGTCTAGCTCCACACCATTGCTTTTCAACAAAAACCTTGTATCTGCAGCTTATTTTAAGCTGCAGTTACGAGGTTTTTGTTGAAAAACAGTGACATGCTTTCTCATGCTTGTATAGCAAATTCGTAAAGAAAATACATGTTAAGAAATAAAATTTGTTGCAAATAATTGAAGTTTTGATGTGTTGAATGTTAAGATGTCTCTCTAACTTTGCTCCTTCACATATGGACAGATGTATACTGTACTTTGTTTTGCTTTCTGGGGGTCAAGTATCTATTCTTCACTTCACCTGTCTTTCAATCTTAAAGTGATTAGGTTTAGCTTATTTGACTGAAACATCTTATTGGCTTCTCAGCAAATACAAATATCCTTATTAAGTAAAGTCTTATAATTGCTATAGTTTTCTTTGTGAATATTGTTACTGCATTTTAATTTATCATAAACTTCATGATCAGTAATTTGCTGTCCTTTCTTTTTTCAGTTTACCATCATTTCAAGCAGTCAACAGTATGAACAGTTCAAGTTTACCGGCCAGTTTTGTCCTTGTCCTGCCTCAACCTGTACCCATAGCAAAATCTGTCATAAGTGCCATACAAGAGATTACTGGTGAGTGAATGGTTGTAGATAGGTAGCGCAATTTGTCGTTTTTCAACAAAAACCTTGTAACTGCAGCTTGTTTTAAGCTGCAGTTGTGAGGTTTTTGTTGAAAAGCAGCAATATATTGTCAAGATAGTTCAAGCAAAATCTGTCATAAGTGCCATACAAGAGATAACTGGTGAGTTATATGTTCATGAAAATTAGAATTAGGGAATGATAACATTTTCTAAATCAGAACTTCGACATAATAATGATGAAAACATTTCTAAGTATATTACTCTAATAGCAATTTTGCTGTCCAAAGCATGTGTTTTGCAATGTGCGCAAAAGCTCTGGGTTTGATTTAAGATTTAATAAAATTCCAGAAAATTCTGCGATAGTGTATGATATTTCTATTTTGGTCTTGTGCTTGTATTCACTGATTAATCTTTGTCTTTTTAGGAGGCAATGTGGAACTTATATTCTTAAAGTATCTATAGTTTTTGTTGACTCCATGTACATTTGTCTATTATCTAGGTCTAGATGTGATATCTGCTAAAGAACAATCTCTCTTATCCTTACTTCTACAACAGTCAACAGACGGACAGATACACAATACTAAAGAGCTATTTGTGGTGAGTTAAACTTTCTGTTTATCATTTAAACTCTGGAATATCATTCTGTATGGGTGCCAGTTATAGCTTTGACTATTATGTCTTACTTTCTACCATTGGATGAATTGCCTACTTAGGATGAGAAGCTTGTAGCTGACACACACTTGATGTTTTGTTTGGACTGATGCTAGCAATGCTAGAAACAATGGTTAGGTGCACCTGTTTCTGTGTTATAACCCCCCCCCCCCCCCCCCACCAAAAAAAAAAAAAAAAGAAAGAAAAAAAAGAAAAGTTGGATAAAGAGCTAAACACCGTGTATGATAAATATATAGTACTTTTATGATCAGTACATTTGATACATGTCTAGAAACTGTTTCTGACCTGATTTCTTTCATGTGCATTCTAAAGGGAAATAACTCTGGTAAGACCTAATTGTGTTGACACACTTGGATTAAATCCCTTGGCTTTAAAATCTTCAATGTACTTTCAAGAAAAAATAGAGCAAAAGTAAACTTATTGGACAAGACCTAGGTAATTTTCATTTTAATTTCTTTTTAACTCAAATTTTCAAAGAAAAGGGAAGTTATTTTGTCACTACATGTGTACTAATTGCCAATATCTTCAAATTTTCTCAAGTCATTACTTTGAGATTTTGCACACTACCTCTAAGTAATATTGTGAATTGTTTATTTACTTCAGACCCTCCCGGATCAACAGCAGGCCTATTTCTTAAACAACCCTGAGGACGGATGTTTGGGACAGGGTGCCGCCGTCGTCTCCAAAATTCCCTTCACGCAGCCTACATGTGTTCCAAAAATATTGAATCTTCTACGTCAACAACTTATGTTTAACTCAGTGATGCAAAGTCTGATACGACCTGCTTCGAAGAAAGGTGAGTTTTCAACACCTCACAAGAACAAAATATCAAAAATAGTTGACAGAAAAGTTTTAGTCTTAGTGACAAGTGTATAATGTCAGTTAATAATTATTTACATATTTACAATATTCACTAACTCAAGTTAATCATACTAGGAGGACAAGTATACAAGCTCATATTTTGCTATAACATGTACGCTTTATTCATATTGTAAGTTGCATTGTTACTAAACATGGCAAATTCTATTATTTCTTTACTTTATTAGCCTATCCTTGTAGAAAGTGTTTGTGTTTTGAAAATGGTGAATAACATTCTTTCAATCTTTACCAAATTAAGTGTTTTTGAAGAACAATCACTATTGGCTTGTTTATGGAGCTTTATGAATTAGGATCCTAATGATAGCCATCCAATTCTTATTTATTTCGATTACATTCTTTCTATACTTTCAGACTACAAAACCTCGCTGATATTTGAGGTGACTGCTCTCTCTCTACAATATATCAGTGTTATGTTTGAACATCCTCTACAAGACTCCATGGTCACAGGTGAGCAAAGACTTGCAACATGAAAATTATTGAGAAAAAATCTATCTATCTTTAGTGTTCTACCTACTTTTTGGACCAATGAAATTGCGGTATATTTTAAAATTTCGCCGCTCTATTTCGCATAAACGGGCTGCTGGCTAGTTTATGTGACGTCTATAGATAGCCACGCCCAGTCTCTAATGAACCGCCAGCGAACACTAAGTCAGATAGAGTCTGTATAGTAGGTTCTACGTGTTATAAACATTCAATGCGCTGCGCGCATTTGAATGTTTATTTCGCGTAGAATCTACTATACAGCCTCTATCTAATACATAAAAACATGTTCTATAATATGAGCCAATAAAGGCCCAATATACACATGTGCATTTAAGCACTGTTAGAAAAAAGCTAAAGGAAAATTTGATGATTCCTAAACAAGCTCTTGCTTAGATCATTAACTAAAACTTTAGCATGTTGGTAAATGAAATATTTTGCTTATCCGAAGTAAACAATCTCTGAAGCTGTTTAGACATCGAATAAGGTCAACTCATCTATAAAGGCAAAGTTGCTAGTGACCTGCATTTTCATGGATGCTCTTAATGTTAAGAAAAACAAGTATCTGGTGTTGTATGCAACACATAAAGTCCCCTACCGGCTTCACATTGACTCAATATGGTAATCAATAATAGATTAAGTTGCAGGATCCATTTTTTGTCATATTTTCACTATTTCCGTTACCATAGCAACCGCACTTTTCGTCAAAGAACAAAGATAAAATGATGTGCATAATCTACACATTGCCATCTAGTCATATACCAAGTCTCATCAAATTAGCTTGCTTACTTATTAACTTATTGCAGGATCCAATATTTTTTGCAATATTTTCACTATTTCCGTAACCATAGCAACAACAATTTTAGTCTAAAAACAAAAATAAAATGATGTGCATAATCTACACATTGCCATATAGTCATATACCAAGTCTCATCAAACTAGCTTGCTTAGTTATTATCTTATCGCAGGATCCCATTTTTGGCCATATTTTCACTATTTCTGTAACCATAGCAACCTCAATTTAAGTCGAAAAACAAAAATAAAATGATGTGCATAATCTACACATTGCCATCTAGTCATATACCAACTTTCATCAAAAACGCTTGCTTAGTTATTAAGTTATCGCGGGATCCAGATTTGAGCGGACAGACGGGCGGACAGACGGACGGACAGACTGACGGACGGACAGACGGAGGGCAAACCTATAGTCCCCTCTGGTGTGAACACCGGTAGGGGACTAACAACCTCATTTGTGCATATCAAACAGAATGTTTTTGCGAACAGCTTAATATACAAATATGCTTCTTGGATACTATCATACAAATAAAGATATTTTCTCTTTCAGCTGAGTTTGACTTAAGTGACATCACAAGTGTAAAATGTTCTATATGTATGAACAATAAAGATGAAAATCTCTGCTCAGATGAGTTTGTTTCAAGAGCTTTCCAAAGGTAAATATTGCAATAACCCTGGCCTTAGACCTTTCTTACCTTTTATACCTTTTATTAGCTCACCTGAGCACGAAGTGCTCAAGGTGAGCTATTGTGTTCGCTTTTTGTCCGTCGGCGTCCGTCTGTCTGTCTGTCCGTCTGTCTGTTCACATTTTGTTGTAACCACTCTAGCACCCACAAATATTCACCAATCTTAACCAAACTTGGTCAAAAATGTATGACTATAAGTTCTCGAATGAGTTAGATTTTGAGTCAGATCGGACCAGGAAGTCTGGAGTTATGTGCCCTTGAACGTCAAAAATGGCTAGTTTTGACTTTGTTACCAGTTCTGACTTTGTTACCACTCTAGCATCTATAAATATCGACCAATCTTAACCAAACTTGGTCAAAATATGTATGACCATAAGTTCTCAGATGACTTTAATTTTTAGTCAGATCGGAGCAGGAAGTCTGGAGTTATGTGCCCTTGAACGTCAAAAATGGCTAGTTTTGACTTTGTTACCACTCTAGCATCTACAAATATTGACCAAACTTAACCAAACTTGGTCAAAATATGTATGACCATAAGTTCTCTGATTAGCTTGATTTTGAGTCAGATCGGGCCAGGAAGTCTGGAGTTATGTGCCCTTGAGTGTCAAAAATGGCTAGTTTTGACTTTGTTACCACTGTAGCATCTACAAATATTGACCAATCTTAACCAAACTTGGTCAAAATATGTATGACTATAAGTTCTCAGATGAGATCAATTTTGAGTCAAATCGGATTACGAAGTCTGGAGTTATATGCCCTTGATTGTCAAAAATGGCTAGTTTTGACTGTGTTACCACTCTTGCATCTACAAATATTGACCAATCATAATCAAACTTTAGCAAAATATGTATGACCATAAGTTCTCGGATGAGTTCGATTTTGAGTCAGATCTGACTGGGAAGTCTGGAGTTATGTGCCCTTGAACATCAAAAATGGCTAGTTTTGACTTTGTTACCACTCTAGCATCTACAAATATAGACCAATCAAGACAAAACTTTGCCACAATGTTGGTAACTATAAGTTCTCGGATGAGTTCAATTTTTTGTCAGATCGGACATGGAAATCTGGAGTTATGTGCCCTTGAACGTCAAAAATGGCTAGTTAGCTCCACTGGCCTTCAGGCCAGCGGGCTATTGTCATGGCGCTGTGTCCGTCGTGCGTCAGTCCGTCCGTCCGTCCGGTCGTCAACTTTTTCTTTAAAAATCTTCTCCTCAGAAACTACTAGATGGATTTCAATCAAACTTCACAGGAATGATCCTTAGGTGGTCCTCTATCAGATTCCTTCAATTAATAATGATTGAACCAGAAAGTCTGGAGTTATCTGCCCTTGAATTAAAAAATGGCTGTTTTTACTTTGTTTTCACTCTAGCCACTACAAATATTGATCAATCAAGACAAAACTTGGTCAGAATGTTGTTGCTAATAAGATCTTGCTTTAATGCAATTTTCAGCTTGATCTGAGTATTGCGTCTTGAGTTATTTGCCCTTGAAATTGGCAAAATTACCATTTTTGACCTTATTTTTACTCAAACAACCATAAATATCCACCAATCAACATGAAACTTTCATGTTATCTTACTGGCCATAAGATCTTGCATAGGTATAATTTTCAGCTTCACAGGAATCTTAAGTCATGATTTATCTGCCCTTGAATTTGACCAAATTGCTGTTTTCGACTTTGATTTTACATTCTTTACATCCACAAATATTGAACAATCATGTCAAAACTTAAACAAGATGTAGGTGAAGTTAAGATCTTGCTTTAGTGTGATTCTTAGCAAGATAGGAATATAAAATCCTCAGTTATATGCCTTTTAATTTGACAAAATTGCTAATTGTGACTTTGTTTACACTCTAACAGCCAAACTCGCTCTAACAAAGACAAAGCTTGGTAATCAATAGATCTTATATGAATGTATTTTCAGCTTTCTATTTACTATTTATTTCTTTTTATTTAGAGCAACAAGTATTGAAAAAATCTAATCAAAACTTGGACTTAATTGATATTACAAGAAATTCAGGTTTGCCATTTGCATTAATTTTGGAATAGGGTATTTCCCAACATCTATTTTTAGCTCAAAATCTATTTTTAGCTCAAAATTATTTTTAGAAATATGAAATATTTTGGAGTAATCAATGATCTGTTAATTTAGATCTGTTTGGAAGAAGTAAAATCTTAATTGCTAGTATCATCCTTAGCTGGAATGTTCTCCAATTGCCTTTTACCCTTTCTCAAATGGCAAACATATAGTTTTACTTTCTTTGCTTCAAGAACCACACATTTTGAACAATCTAGTTTTGTAACTTTCTTTTTGCTCTTTGAAACACAAGCATTGAACAATCTAATAAAAACTTGGATTAAATATTACATGAAATTCAGGCCTGTGGAGCGACTCAAGACCTTCAGGTCTTCTAGTTTCCATTGGTCAAAAAATGTGGTCGTGGCAGGGAGAAAGGGGCTTATCAGACTTAGAGAAATCATCAGAAAATTCTTTAAAAAATCAACCATTATGCCAATTTGAATCAGACTTTGCAAGAATGTTCTTTGAGTCTCTCTTTAAAATTCATTCACAAATTTCAAGATTTGGCTGTGTAAGGCTTACAAGAAATCTTTGGATAATTCTTCCACTTTAGCCAGTGGAGCGATTCAGGCCCTTTTGGGCCTCTTGTTTTGACTTTGTTACCACTCTAGCATCTACAAATATAGACCAATCGAGACAAAACTTTGCCACAATGTTGGTAACCATAAGATCTTGGATGACTTTGATTTTCAGTGTGATTGAAGTAGGAAGTCTGGAGTTATGTGCCCTTGAATTTGACAAAATTGCTGTTTTCGACTTTTGTTTACACAGTAGCATCTACATTTATTGACTACTCAAGACAAAACTTGGCCACAATGTTGGTGGCCATAAGATCCTGGATGAGTGAAACGTTCAGCTTGATTTGATGAGAAAAACCAGAGTTATTGGCCCTTGAAATTTACATAATTACAGTTTTCGACTTTATTTTCACTCTAACAATATTTTGACCAATCAAAAAAAAAAAAAAATTGGACATAATGTTGATGAGAATACTTTTATTAGAACAGAGTTAGGTGCCCTTGACTGTGTTGTTTTCTTCCACTTTCTTTTCACTGTAACATCCACAAATATTGAACATTCAAGATTATGAAAGCAGTTTTCAGCTGAATCATAATCTCACATCTTAAATTATGTGCTCTTGAACTTGACAACATTGTGACTTTCTTTCTATCTAGGTTCAGGTGAGCGATTAAGGACCATCATGGTCCTCTTGTTTTGATACACTTATCAATGGTATGACAAGATTTGCCGTATGATACACAGATCAAGGTCAACTATTGAGTTCATGTTATTGAAATATCTTCTTTACTGGGGTATCGTGTTACTTAAACAAAAATTGTTGTTGGTTGCTACTCAACTCTGTTTCCTTTCCATTTTGCAGGTGTTTTTCCATTCCTGTAACTTTACGGACAGTTATACACAAAGTAAACCAGCAAATAGTAAAGCTAGTAGCCCCAGAACCAGCCACTAGGCTCACGGCGCGGACACGGTTAAAATGGTTGTTACGAGCAGTGAAACCACAAACAAATACCACATTACAAACTGTGCCACAGACTATTGGGGCTAACATGTCAAACCCCGCTGGATTTACGTCAGTCGGGGACGCATGGTCTCAGGGATCTCAGCTAGATACGCGAAAGTTAAACATGCCTCAAGGGTTAAATCGGACGTTTCTTGAACCCCCGCCCCCTTCAGAAGATGAGAAATTCGGGGCCAACCCTTTACTTGCAACTTTGTTAGAATCCGGGCCACAAGAGCCTAATTCTGCACCTCCTTCTACACAAAATATCGCTAGTGAGAGTCCCATGTTATCTAAACTGTTGGAAGAAAATACTTCAGTGACTACTAACTTACCTCCCCCGAATACGAAAAAACGGTTAACTAAAAGGAAATCTTCAAAAGATATGATGGCGGGTAAAAGCCCAAAATATCGACTTTCTGATTCGGATATGATAGATCGGACTAGTGTTAGTGGTTATGATCGGTTGACGGGTCAGCCGTACGGGCAGGGTATCGGGGAGAAGCATATAGACTTGGATTCTAGTGGTGGGTCGTACGACGATTCTGTACGGCCTGCAAGCGTTAGTAGTGTTGGCAGCGCGGGCGGTCATTCTTCCACTGGATCTATAATAGACTTAACCGACGCGGGGATCGGGGAGTCTCACGTGAAGAAATTAGAGAACAGTTTAGACAGTATTATGCAAAAGGAGCGCGCGGGCGGGATGGCGGGTGATTTTATGGACATGCATGACTTTCATCACGGAATGAACCCCGGTCAGATGTTGGACGGTATGGGAGTGGGAGACTTCCCCCATCCCCCACAGTGGGGCCCCAGACAGACCCCGCCCCACCCCCTAGCCAGAAACTCACCACATCACGGGCTCTCAAAAAACGAGAAGATCTCTACCTCGCTTGAGGACCTCCTCCTAGGGGCCGGAGGTAGAGAGAACGAAGGCCCTAACTCCGCGCACGCCTCCGCGCACGCGCCGCACCAGCAACGCAGAAACCCCGCTCAACGTAGACAGTCACTCAAACGCCAAAACTCACTTTCACGCAATAGTTTAGATAGTGCCGGAGGTGTGTTGAGTCCGGACGTATTCTCCCCGATCATGACTTCACCGGGACATCATCCGCTCACGTCACCAACGGGTCAACTTCCGTCACCGGGTCAGGTGATCTCGCCCGGCGGATTTCCGTTAACGTCTCCTGGGATTCTTACATCAACGTCGCCAAATATGACGCCAGTTTCTCAAATAAAAAACGAATTCATGAATATGGTGGACTCTAAAGTGGGCATTGCAAGCTCGCAGAGCCAATATGTAGCAAATATGACTCGTGTAATGAACTCCGTACATAATGCGTCAGCGTCGGGTAAACCTAGTCTATCGGCTCTCAAAGCTCAGCTAGAAATGAAGAACGATGTTAGCTTGAGTGGCGGAACATTAACTCAGGAACGGGAAATCAAGTCAGAAGATGGGTTAAGTAATAACTTACAAGCTTTTGCACCAATGAAGTTAAAGTTAAACATGAAGATGTGTGATTCAGTGTCTCCTCCGGAGAGTGATGAGAATAAATCGCGATCGAGCACGTTCGATTTTCATAGTGATGACGAAGATTTCTCGCTTCCTACGGTGGATAAAATGACAATCGTGTCTGCCTCGCCAACACGTCTACAGATCTCAAATAAACCAACTTTAACAAGTTTTAATAATTTCAATAAAACTGAAAAATTTAAAAGGAAAGAAAGAGAGAAACAGTTAAAGAAAGTGTCGTCTGTGGACTCAGGGAAGCGAAAACGAGAGAAAGAAGAATCGAAAAAAGAGAAGAAAAAGAAAAAGGTAGCTAATAATGAGTATTCAATAGAGAATGATGTGGCTGTCTATAAATCGACCGCCGTTGACGTCGAGGGTGGGTCGGATGATTATAAACCAATGATCACAAAACTTAAAATAACCAAAAGTGGCGGGAAAATGTCAGTGGAAAATAGTAGTGTTCTGCAAGTCAAGAAAGAAGTAAAACCAGAAAAAATAATCGAAAAACCGAGAACAGAGAAAGTGGATAAAGAGGCTGTGTTAAAAATCGAGAAAGTTGATAAAATAAATAAGCGAGAAGAGAAAGACAAAGATTTAACATTGGAGTTAAAGGAATTAAAGGAATTAAAGGAATTAAAAGAAGTGAAAAGTGAAACTAAAGAATTGATCGATTCCAAAGATAAATCAACAGACAAATCAGCAAAAAGCTCATCAAATGAAGGCATCTTTGATAAAATAAATGCCATGAAAACTGAAAATGTTTCAAAAAGTGAAAATAGTGATAATTCAAAAGAAAAGTCAGGAAATAGTGAAAATGTGACGAAAAAGTCTTCAAGTGTAAAATCTCAAAAACCTTACAAATCTTCATCAAAAGTTACTACATCTAGTTCAAAATCAACTTCAGAAAGTTCCTCCTCCAAAATGACAAAAACTCCGACCATCAAATTAAAGCCTATCAGTGTTCCGTCGGCGCATGGATCAAGCACGACGAGTTCGACGCTACAGAACAGTCCGAACACCCCTTCCACCCCTAAATCAATCACACAGTCTCCTACCTCAACCACCATCGGGAAGATCGGGGCCGTCTCACTCGCGACGTCCGGCTCACAAAAATCTCTCACGCCGAGTAATAACAACAGTAAATCTGTGAGTCAACAATCAAGCTCCTCTAATAAGATCACAAATTCCACGAGTAAATCACACAGTTCAGCATCGCAGCCCTCTAGTGCATCGATCACAAATTCCACGAGTAAATCACACAGTTCAACATCGCAGTCCTCTAGTGCATCGATCACAAATTCCACGAGTAAATCACACAGTTCAGCATCGCAGCCCTCTAGTGCATCGATCACAAATTCCACGAGTAAATCACACAGTTCAACATCGCAGTCCTCTAGTGCATCGATCACAAATTCCACGAGTAAATCACACAGTTCAGCATCGCAGCCCTCTAGTGCATCGATCACAAATTCCACGAGTAAATCACACAGTTCAGCATCGCAGCCCTCTAGTGCATCGATCACAAATTCCACGAGTAAATCACACAGTTCAGCATCGCAGCCCTCTAGTGCATCGATCACAAATTCCACGAGTAAATCACACAGTTCAACATCGCAGTCCTCTAGTGCATCGATCACAAATTCCACGAGTAAATCACACAGTTCAACATCGCAGTCCTCTAGTGCATCGATCACAAATTCCACGAGTAAATCACACAGTTCAGCATCGCAGCCCTCTAGTGCATCGATCACAAATTCCACGAGTAAATCACACAGTTCAGCATCGCAGCCCTCTAGTGCATCGATCACAAATTCCACGAGTAAATCACACAGTTCAACATCGCAGTCCTCTAGTGCATCGAAATCCAGCTCAACAAGTTCATTACAAAAAAGTGGGTCAACTTCTAGCGGCAAGAACTCTCCCATTCCTCAATCAAACAAATCGTCACATTCACGAAGCTTGTCTAATCCAAACTCAAGTTTAACCAAGTCAGATAAGGGATTAAATAAAAGTGTTTCATCGTCAAATATACGAACTTCTTCACCATTATCAGAAAAGGAACGGAGTAAATCTAGTTCAGGTTCGTCTCGGAGCTCAAGTTCGAGCAGCCGTGAACGAGAAAAATCTACCTCGAGTAAAAACAATATTCCTGTCACGCCAGTTATAACGCAGGAATCTGCTGCCTCCGTTCTATCCTTCCTCAATCCTAAAGCAAACAAAATCGCAAGTTTACCGCCCATTCCAAAACTCAGTTCATCTGCGTCAGGTGCTCAGAAAGTCTCGACGCCGACTTCAACGGCTCCGACGACGGTCATTAGTGCTAGTGGTTTAGTGACGAACACGACAAGTATGTCGGCGTCGAAATATGGTAAAGGAAATAATACCAGCTCTAGTAAAACTACAAACAGCTTTAATTATTCAGGCAATAGAGGGACAAATAGTCCTAACTTGACGGGGAATAAAGGGATGAATAGTCCTAATTTGACTGGGAATAAAGGGACGAATAGTCCTAACTTGACCGAAAATAAAGGGACAAATAGTCCTAACTTGACTGGAAATAAAGGTAATAGTGGTCAGAATGTGTTTCATAATAAACCAGGAAGTGGGAATTATTCAAACTCCAGCAATAGACCGACTCAAAACCAGAATATGTCTAGTAGTGTTAGAAAACAAGGATCGAATTCTCCGCTTAATTTATCACAGAAAAATAATAGTGCAAATCAATTCAATAAATCAAATTCAAACAACTCACAAAATTCAAGTTCTGGATTTAGAAACAATCATCAGAGTGGTTCCAGTTCAAACAGGAATACAGGGCAACAAAATTCTTCAAACAATTCAGTGCAAAATAAAGTGAATAAATCCCAGTCAAATTCATCCAGTTCAAGTAAAAGTGTAAATCAGAATTATTCAAACAAAAACAATGGCTCCTCTCCTCTAAACAGGGGTGGTTCTAGTGCTAGCTCAAGTTCGAACCCTAATAGTGGTCGTACGAACTCCGTGAATAGTGGAAGTGGTTCTAATATCAGTGGCACTAACAGTGCACGAGGGAGCGCGTCCGGTCCGAATAACGCGCCGCGGGGTCCCGGACCTCCTGCTGTGAGTTCAAGTCATTCATCATCGAACACGAGTGTTAGTAGTGCGTCATCAGACAGTCAGAAACACAGACCTGTAAACATGCCATCATCACATACAGCAAACTCGCGCGGCAGGAAGGGATCTCTATCTGCCGTTATAGACAAGTTAACGTGTAAAGCTTCAATACCCGTGTCTAGTAACTCGTCATCAATTCCTGCAGCCATATCTAAAACAAACAAACAAGTGATAGAAGAATCACCGGCCAGTCCGGAACCAGAATCGGCAAACACTGAACAGGTTAAGGAGGAGAAAAAGATTGTGATATTTGATGCTCCTGCGAGTCCGGAGCCGGAGATGACCGGCGGGGCGGTCAGACGGACGGGGAGTAAAGATAGTATAGTCAGTATACCCCTCGAGGAGAGGAGAGAGTCTTTAGAAAACAGTGAAAACGTGTTTGTGAAACCAGCTGCTAGCTTATCTAACTCGCCTAAAGTAACCATGACTAATTCACCCAAACATTCTGTGGTAAATTCACCAAAAGTTTCAGTGTCAAACTCACCCAAAGTTACGTTGAATTCACCCAAAGTTTCCATTTCAAATTCACCCAAAGTGTCTATGTCGAATTCTCCCAAAGTATCTGTGTCAAATTCACCCAAAGTTATTCCATTAAACTCTCACACAGAAAAGGCAAGCCCGAATCATTCATCAAGTAGCAGTCATAAATCAACGTTCAACAGACAAAACTCAAGTAGTGCTAACTATTCACAACAAAATGGAGATATTAGTGTCAGCATCGAAAAATCATCGGATATTGTGAACGATCTCAGCATGAAAAAAAGTATTCTAGGTTCCGACAAAACCAAAGACAACCCCTTTAAAGTGCCCTCACAAAAATCAGCTGATGACTCAAATAAGTTTCAGGACGATAGTGCAGATACAAAGAAATCGACTTCCATATCAAAATCGGTGTTGAGTACGCCAACCAGTCCCCCAAGTAGTCCAGAAAACGGGCTTGTGATTGACTTTTCAACATCTCCGAAAAATGCTTTAAACACTACAAAATCACCTCAAGTTTTTAATCATACTGAATCAAATGTAAACCTAGATAATAGTGCTTCACCTACAGTTAAATCAGTTCGAACATCGCTAGATTCTTCGTCAAAATTCCCGATGTCACCAGTTTCACCGGATCTCGATGAAAATCTGAGTGGCGATGCTGATTCTCCGTATCTGGATGATGATCTAATGGATGCTGCGCTGTGTCTTTAAACCTTTCTCAAAAGACGAAATTTAGAACTGGTCCAAATTGACAAAAAGTTGCAGACAACATTCTAAAGTTGATAAAATTTTGAAATTATACAATTTGGAAAGATGAAGAAATTGCTTGTTGTCAGCAATTTCTTCTGTTGCTTCAAAGTTTTACCAAGATTTCTTTATTAAAGACATCAAAATCCGGTCTTGCTTGTGAAAGGGTAAAAAAGGGGTGAAAAATGGTCTAAATCAGAAGCAACAACAAATTGGAACAATTTTAATGAGATTTAAATTTTTCATGCTGTTTCTTCCAAGTTTTGATATTTTAGATGTATTATTAGTTTATTGAGAAAGGTTTCTTGAGAAATGATTTTGGAAATTATAATATATAATTAGGTCTTTTAAAAAATTACGGTATTTTATTTTCGATGGTTATATATGATATTTTTTTGACACAATATACAGTTATAGAATATAAATAAGAATTTATTTCAAATCAGCTGCGCTGAACTATCTATCTATTTGAGGTTGCTATTATATCTGGTCAATCCCCTAAAGAGAAAGTCTTAGAGTAGGTTTTAATAATAAAAAAAAAAAAAGAAATTTGAGTTTTCTCTAAGAATTATTTAGATTGAATATGAATATAGATAATTATAAATAGTTTTGATTCCATTTCTCATATCATGATTTAGTTAACCTAAAGTTAAAACAACAGATTTTTAGCTCGACTTTTCGAAGAAAATGAGAGCTTATACTGTCACTCGGCGTTGGCGTTGGCGTTGCAACAAAGGTTAAAGTTTTTTCAAACATCAATAACTTCCATACTATCAAAGGGATTCAACCCAAACTTGGAATACTTATTCACCATCACACCCTCTACCTTACTATCAGGGCCCATGACCCTGGGACCACTCTATTTGGAGTTATGCCCCCTTTATACTAAGCACTTAGAAAGTCGAGCGCGCTGTCTTCGGACAGCTCTTGTTAGACTTCTGGAAATCAAAAGCCGCTGCAGATACTAAAATGGATGTTAACAAAGATGGGATTTGTGTACAATATAGCCAAGAAAATATTGAGGCAGAAAAAGGAAATGCTGATTATCAGCATTTTCTTCTTTTGCCTCAATGTTTTCCCAAGTCTATATTTTTAGGGACATCAAATCCAGGTCTTGTTCTAGATATGGTTAACGAATTTCAGAGTAAATCTTTGTCTTGGAGTAATGTAGAACTTGTTCTGTTCCCAACTTTCCCAAATATTACATAGATTTGACTTTCTTAAAAGATAAGGCTGAAGAAAACATTGAGACAAAGTGAGAAAAAACTGATATGATGCAGCATTTTTCTATTCCCTCAATGTTTCCTACTCTACTTAGAACCTTGCTATCTACAATATCTTACTTTTAATTTATTTCTACAATTTAACCCTTTTCCAAACAAGACCGGGTTTTGATGTCCCTAATAGAAAAAGCTTGGGAAAACATTAAGACAAATGAAGAAACTGCTGATAACCAGCAGTTTCTCTTTTTGTCTCAATATTTTATATGCCATATTATACACAAATTATATTCTGTAATAACTTCCATTTTGTCATTTGTGGTATTTTTTTAATTGGACCACCCTAAAATTTTGCCATTTGGAAAAGGGTTAAGAGAGAAAAAAAGAGAGAACTATTATTTTTTGTTTCACATGTTATTTAATTTCACTTTTACCTCATTTCTGTCTGTTTTCTAACCATTTTGTTTTGAAGCTCAATTTTTGTTGATGTGTACAATATTTCTCATAATAAATGCTTTCTAGAATTGCAATAACTTGGAACTTATTAATTTAACTTTTTTACACAAAAAAAAACACCATAATTTTTTGTCCCTGATAGAAAATGTAATAAAAAGTTTTTTAAAAGAATTGGATCAGCCCAGATTTTTGCTGTTTTGGAAAATTTACTATAAAAAATGGTCAAAGTTGGAAGCTTTTATAAGGAGAAATACTGTATTTTATTTTAGTTTTTGTCTTGTAAATACATTTCTTACTTTGATATGCGTCTATGAAGTTTCATGCAGCTATTCTTTAATCAAACAGTTCTGTTAAATTGAAATAATTTAAGATGATAAAGAGATGAAACTAATTATCATTTTCTGCTTGTCCCTCAATGTTTCTGACCCCTCAAATGGCATTTTCGTTTTTACAAATACATTTAGTTTGATTTTTTTAGACTTGTCCAAAATCTAAGATGTTGCAGATGACATTCAAATGAATGAAATTTTAATTTTCTTGACCTTTCAAGGTAAAAAACACTGGCAAATGAAGAAGTTGCAAGTCACAAGCAATTTCTTCATTTTCCACAATGTTTTCCAAAGCCATTGTAGGGTGTGAAAAAGAGTCTTTTTGTTGGAATGGGATAAGAAAACAACAATTGCAGTCTGATTTAGATCCATGCTTGCCTCAAATACCACAAAGTCTTTTTACTCGTATCCCAGGTCTAATGTTTTAAACATGTTGTTAGTTCTGAACACTTTGATATTGTGTA
The DNA here is from genome assembly GCA_963680895.1 of Fragum sueziense. Taxonomy (NCBI): domain Eukaryota; kingdom Metazoa; phylum Mollusca; class Bivalvia; order Cardiida; family Cardiidae; genus Fragum; species Fragum sueziense. Next base: position 49,050,903 of record OY804606.1, on the reverse strand, counting down.
TATATTATAAAAGCTCAATGTGAGGTGAGAAAGTTAGATTTGTGAGAAAAATGCCATTGTGTATAGGCCTGACAGAACATCTCTAGGAAATAGCTAGAGTTGCTCTGCCAGGTCATTTATTGGGACCTATAGATTTAGCTGTGATGAAGAAGCAAACATCTAGTGAAGACTCTGATTATGCCATTCAAAATTAATCCTTTCCCAGATGACAAAAAATTGGACTGTTCTAGTTTGAAGTCTACTGCAGATGCTGTTCAAATGAGTTTTGATAAAGATTAGATTTACAAGATAACCAATAGAAAGTATTGAGACAAAAGTAGAAATGCTGATTATCAGCATTTTATACTGATTATCAGCATTTTCTTCTTTTGTCTGAATGTTTTACCAAGCTTAATTCTATTTTCTCTAACATTTCCTCCATTTCCCTCAATATCTTAAAAATTATATTATGAATCTATTTAGAAACAATGGCAATTTTCTCACAAATCAACTATATTATTATGTAATATTATTGACTGAAACATTTGTACACATAGTCATACAACATTTTTATACTGTATTATTTGTACATTAATGATGTTTATTATGAAATGTTTATTATAATATGTAAATAGATCGGAGTAAATGTCCATATTATAATATATAAATATATAAAAATCATGGTTTGAATGTGGTAGAAAAGGGTTTAGATGTTTTTATACAGTATAAGGGTTGTTTCAAAATGCAAATCGTTGATCGCATTCGAAAATGTCGTAACTACAGCTTAAATAAGCTGTAGTTACGGCATTTTTGTATGTGATCGACAAAATATTTTTTCACATGGTTGATCCATGGCTCTTATTAAATTTTGTCAGAAGGGGTTAAACTCATTCTCAAACAAGACCTGGCCCCGGTTTCTCGAAAAAACTTAAATACGTTCTCATGCTCAAATCTGAGCACCGTGCTCAAATCGCACGAAATCCACATGAACTTCAATCTTATACCCTTCAACGCTGGGGAGTATTCCTTTGAAGTTGAGCATGTTCTCATGAGTATATACTTAAGTTTTTTTTTCTAGAAACCGGGGCCTGGTGTTGACATCCCTAACAGAAATAGTTTGGGAAAACATTGAGAGAAAAGAAAAGGAGAAATTGCTGATAAAGCAGCCGTCTATATTCAAAGTGGGAAGAAATTGCTGAAAATGTTATTGATGCTATTTTGCAATTGTGCTCTGAAATAATTGACTTAACAATTTTAACCCTTTCTCAAACAATGCCTAGTTAGGGTTAAGTCTCTATCAGAAGAAACTCTTTAAAGGCATTGCAGGAAAAGAAGAAAATGCTGTCAATAAGCATTTTCTTTTTTTCCTCCAATATTGTCTGTGCTTTACTATGCAAATTGCACGTTTTTTTTCTGGCAAAGGTTTTCTCGTCTACATCAGATTCGAAATTGGACCAATCTAAAATAATGCCGTTTGTGAAATGGTTAACCCTTTCCCAAACGACCAAATTTTAGGGTGATCCAATTTGAAAGCTGCTGCAGACGACAAAATTGATGATACTAAAGAAATGATTTGTGTAAAATATGACACAGAAAATATTGAGACAAAAGGAGAAACTGCTGGTTATCAGCAGTTTCTTCTTTTGTTTCAATGTTTTCCCAAGCCTATTCTCTTAGGGACGTCAAAACCAGGTCTTGTTTGGGAAAGGGTTAAGTGACAAGTCACATATTTTAAGTCATTTTGTACAACTGAATTTTTGTTGTCCAATGCAATACATTGTTACAAATTTGTTTTGTTTGGTGTGTGTATGTAAAGCTACAACCCTTTTGTAACGTTATTTTTGATTGGTTGTCTTCAAAATGAATGAAAACAGTGAGATATGGTGTTTAATTCATCCCGCATACGGCAATGAATAAATACTATTGATATAATTTATAAATATGACTTTCTTGTTTATTTACATGCACCTTTTTTGTCCCCATATGTCTATCCCTTTTCATGCACAGATCATCTTTCTATTCTCTATGTTGAAGATTTGAACATAAAGGCCCGGTCACATACGATTCGGCGTCCATACTGCATCCAAAATAAATATTACGCGGGTCCCATTTTAGACATACTCTGGCTGTGATGTGGACGCGGATTGGTGTATGTGACCAGGCCTTTAGACACCCAACCAGTGCTGCATTCCACATGGCAAAGCCATCTCAGTCGGTTGGCCCTCAAGATCCTGGACAGGTCTCTGAAGTGTAACTGCGAGATCAATGTTTCAAGTGTCACCTTGTCTTCTGGCTTAATGCCACAGATCCATCTTATCATGGACTTGTCAGTTTCTTCTAGAAAGCTTTGAGAGAAACGGAGATTTTGCTAGAATATTTAAAGTCTTGCCTTTCATAAGATAAATTTGCAACAGCATCAACTTTGAAATTGGAACAGTGTTTTAAGTTTAGTCGTTTCTGAAAGTTTTAACCCATTCCCAAACGACAAAAATTTAATAAGGTCCAATTTGAAAACTGCTTCTGATGACAAAAGTGATGTTGTTAACGTTAGAATTAGTGTAGAATACAAGACTGAAAATATTGAGTCAAAAGAGAAACTGCTGGCTATCAGCAGTTTCTTCTGTTGTCTCAATGTTTTCCCAAGGCATTTCTATTAACCCTCTCCCAAACAAGACCTGGTTTTGACGTGCTTAATAGAATAGGCTTTGGAAAACATTGAAACAAAAGAAGAAACTGCTGATAACCAGCAGTTTCTCATTTTGTCTCAATATTTTCTGTGCCATATTTTACACAAATTCTGTCTTAAATAACATTCATTTTGTCATTTGTAGCAGTTTTCGAATTGGATCACCCTAAAATCTTGTTGTTTGGGAAAGGGTTAAGCACGTAAAAACCAGATCTTGTTTGGGAAAGGGTTAAGGACATGCCTGGAAAGTCTTCTTTGATAAAGCGTTAAGCCACAGATAATCCAATAATGTTGTCACGAAGGATAAAAGAGAATGGATACATCGGCGATTGTGTTACGTTGTTTTCATCGATGTGGTTGCTTTTATCCATGGACATGCTTTCAAAGTTACCAAAGAGGCTCGTATATCATGTCCGAGACTCCGTTCGAAAATGCAGTACCCACAGCTTAATCAAGCTGTAGTTACGGAATTTTCAAAATGTAGCCAGCGATACATGCATCAAAAGTCAGATACTTACGAAGAGTTATAAAAACATACCGACTGAAAGGAAACTTTCGTTTCACCATGGAAGGAGTATTATACAACGGTGTACAATATATTGTGAAAAAGGAGCATTATCATCTCTTATTTGTACGTGAGTATTTCTGCAATTTATTTCTTTGTTCTTAAAGTGAAATTTCACATTTTACTCATTTTTAAAAAGTGTCTTGATGCAAATATTGTTTATTCTAATGCGTAGAGATGATATCAGTTTTTTGAAGTTGTTATTTATAAGCGAAAATGCGCCTTTTAAGTTGAGACAGAAGTGACAAATTCTATATAAATCTGAAATGTTGTCTACAATTTGTCTAATTTTAGCACAAAAATATGTATTTCTCGTAAACGGTTCAATATTTTGACTTGAAATTTTCAGAATTTCCATAAGAAAAGATGCTCTTTCAGATAGAATAAAAGTAAAATTTATGTAAAAATATTGTGAAATGTCACTTTAAACATGAAAACATCTACTTTTCTTCTTTTCCTTATTGTTATCGAACTTATATTCACAATAACAGTTGTTTGGGACTAAATGAATGTTTAACCGGGACATGATCGAACATTATCTTGCAGTCCATTCTTCTGGAGATGCTTAAACCCTTTCCCAAACGGCAAAATTTTAGGGTGAACCACTTCAAAAACTGCCACAAATGACAAAATGGATGTTATTAAAGATACGATTTGTGTTAAATATGGCATAGAAAATATCGAGACAAATGAAGAAACTGCTGGTTATCAGCAGTTTCTTCTTTTGTCTCAATGTTTTCCGAAGCCTTTTTGTATTAGGGCTGTCAAAACCAGGTCTTGTTTGGGAAAGGGTTAATGGTCTTTTTCGTCTTTCGGACGAGCAAGGATTTATACAGGAATCATCACGACAAAAGGTAAATTTTCGCTTGTAACCGATGGCTTTGGATTAGTTTCGAAGCTCGCGATACATAAAAATTGTAAAGTAAATTTTGAGCAAAGCGAATCCATTGGCATCGACCATTCTTCTTTGAAATCAATTCTTGGTACAGTGAACTATTGAAAAAGCTTAATGATACCGACATTAACTATCCTGGTATGAAAGCAAGTTCGCGTTTTTATCACCAAGTTAGTGAAAAGGAAATTATGGGAATTCGTTGCGTGTCTTAATCCTTTCAAAACAAGATCTGGCTTTTGCGTCTTCAGTAAAAAGACTTTCGAAAATACTGACACAAAAGAAGAAACTGCCGATATTCAGGATGTTCTCCTTTTGTTATTATACTGAACAAAAGTGAAAACGCTACACTGCAAGCTTTCTTATTTCTGGAAAAGTATCGAATTAATAGCATGAATTATATATTGACGTTATTTCCCAGGCTTTCAGCAATCGTTTAGTCGAAATTCCATTGCCTTGTCTCCTTTAATGTCGGAGTTACAGCCCTTAATGCGTTTAGAGCTAATTTCATCAAATGCCGCATATGCGCATGTGCAGAAAACTCTTCATCATTTTTTCGGAATTGGTCATATCCAGGTTACTAAAAAAACACTTAAAATCTCACTTATTTCTTGTAGGAAACTCTAAAATCAAGGTCTAATCTGTCAATTTTGCGAATTACCTCCCTTTTACATAAACAAATAGGGAATTTAAAATGTTTGGTATTCACAAATTTATCACAGTTTTCGATTGGGTTTTTTCCAACATCATGCAGACCTTACAGGGGATATTTGAACCCTTTCTTCGACTAGGTTTGTTCCCAGATGTCCATGCAATAGCGATTTGAATTTCCTATGGAGATTGCATTGTAAAATTTTCAAGCTGTAGAACATGATGGAAATTCTGCTTTTTAAACGCCATTTTCTAAACGCAGAAACACTTTTATGCAAGCCTCTTTACATTTCCTGACTGGTAACTTGTCAGGCTACCATCCCGTGCAGTCTGGCATGGTTTGCATTCTTCTGCTTGGATTTCCTGAATGTTTAAATTGTGTTAAATTTCCGTTCAAATTGCACACCTGAAAAACGGACCCCTGTCACATTAAAAGGGTCCGTATTTCATCCTTGTAATTAAGATCCACAAAACTTTTAGTGGTTGGCTTAGCCAAGTCAATGAACAATGCGAAACACTTTCATTTGATTTTTTTACTTGTTGTATGTAGAAGAAATATGAAAAGCAAAGTAGGTGTAGCGTTTTCAATTTTGTTCAGTATATTATACGCCCGAAGGGTCGTATTATGTTATGGCCCTGCTCGTCCGTCTGTCCGTCCGTCTGTCCGTCCGTCCGTCTGTCCGTCCGTCCGTTAGCAATTTCTTGTGTGCGCAACTCCTCCTACAGTTTTGATCGGAATTTGATCAAACTTGCCACAATGAATCTCTATGGTGTCTAGTTGTGCATCGCGCTAACGGAATTTAATTAACTCTTTTCGTTCTTGAATTATCTGCCATTGAATTAAAAAAATGCCCATTTTCTTGTGTGCGCAACTCCTCCTACAGTTTTGATCAGAATTTGATCAAACTTGCCACAATGAATCTCCATGGTGTCTAGTTGTGCACACCGCTTACAGAATTTAGATAACTGTTTTCGTTCTTGAATTATCTGCCCTTGAATTTAAGAAAAAATGCACATTTTATCAAAAATGTCCATTTTCTCCTGTGTGCAACTCCTATAGGCTATAGTTTCAACCAGAATTTAATCAAACTAGCCACAATGAATCTCTATGGTGTCTTGTTGTGCAAACAGAATTTTGATAACTTTTCTTGATTGAATTAACTGCCCTTGAATCGAAAAAATGGCCAATTTTACTGACAAGCCCCTCTCGGGCGTATTTGCGCCGCTTTGCGAAGCTCTTGTCTTAAGGGGGAATGCTCCAGTTTCCTCATTTTTTTCCTAATAATAGAATTTATTTATATTTTGTATGTTGAAACCACATGTTATAACCAATTGAAAAATAAAATAAAAATGAATGGTCAGCGATCTTGTTTGAATTTTATAGGCATTCGTATCACATACCCCTACATCGAAAAAATGCACAATTTCTTGCACCTGTCCAAGGTCATTAAAATGCTAATAAAATGCTGTATATTCATCGTTTAGTCCCGAAAACGGACTTAAAGTAACGTCTTACAATTAATAAGAACGGAAAACCCAAAATATGTGGTACTATAAACGCGTAAATGTATAAAACAGCATGCTCACGTGTTCGGTTAGATCAACGAAGCTGGAGTGTTTTATGTCAAAATTTGCATATTTTTGGAAATATTTCAAGTTCTACATAATAGAATTTGATAAAACTCCCTCATTGTATTAAGCAACATGTCCTGGTAATAATTAAAAAAGAAAATGTATAGGTCAGCGCACTTATTAGTGAATTACAGCAATTTTTATCAGCTACACATGAATAAAATGACGCAAAACAGTGGTAACTGCATACACACTTACGACTCTCTTGCTCTAAATAACCGATTTCCATCTTCAGGAAATCAGTTTCGCATAATAAATATACTTTTACCGTCGAAAATGGTAAATTGTAATGATGTGTTATATTATTGAAAATATGGTTGCGAAACATATTGGTACGAAACATTAGATTTACTACAGTAATGACCGAGTGTTCCGAAAAACTGGAGCATTCCCCCTTAATATGTTCTGTGCAAAGTCAAACACGTATCATTATTAGTATTAATTTCGTCGTCTGCAGCAGCATTCAATTTGGACCACCCTAAAATTTTGCCATTTGGCACTGAAAATATTTAGACAAAATGAGAAAATGCTCTTTTCTATTGGGGACGTCAAAACCAGGTCTAGTTTGGGGAAAGGTTTTTAGCATGAGAAGTCTTAAAGTTGCGTTTATTCATATCAAAAATTGTAATACACATACATGTAGTAAGGCGTACCAGTAGCGTGGTATAACTGAAAGTCGTTGCTGGTTGCATTTATCTCATCAATTAATTATCTTGGATTCTAGATCGATATACTGAAAAGGTGTGATTATACTAAGAACTCAAACCAATAGGAGATTTAATGAAATCTGTTTGTTCTTGACCACATGGTAATGTGCACCAGCTACAAAAAATAAAACTGTTTATTTTGACGCGGCATTACCCCGTTCAATCAATTATCTTGGATGCTGGGTCGATAAACTGTAAAAAGATGCGGTTAACGCATTCTCAAACAAGACATGATTTTGCATTTCTTATAGAAAATGCTTTTAGAAAATATTGTGACAAAAGAAGAAAATGCTGATGATCAGCATTTTCTTCTTTTGTCTCAATATTTTATAAGCTATATTGGACACTGTCACAAATCATACCCTTTCAACACATATTATGTCTTCCGTGGCCGCTTCAAAATTTGAAAATGGTAAAATCTTGCCGCTCGGGAAAGGGTTAAATCAAGATTTCAAATCAATACAAGATTTAATGAAATCCGTTTGTTCTCAACCGCCGTGGATTGAAAAACAAAACCAGCGGAAAGTTCCCCGTAGTTCAACACTAATGAATTTGTTTGTTCTCTACAAATTACACACGAATTGACGTGTAATCGACTGAAAACTTTGTTACAATGAGCTAAATTAATACTTATCAAACAATGATTGGTTTTGACGATTCCAATCAATGTTTGAAAATCTGTGATTACAAATTTTGGTTCCATTGTTTTAACAGAAGGGCGGCATCAAGCAGTTACTGCTTGACATATCGTTGATTTTTTATTCACTATAAAAGATGGTAAAAATTAAAGTTATTTCTTGTGCTATCATGTGCTTAGAATACACTGAAGGGAAGACATCACATACCCTACTGATTTTCAACATTTTCTACTTTTCTCACAAAGTTTTCCAAAGTTTTTATACAGATGGCGTGAGATAGGCTACAATGATTGAAGAAAAAAGAAAAGATAAGTCTCAAATTGTCCCGATGCTGTCTTTGCCCGATTATACACAATTTCCATTTGTATTAGCGCAAATCACGTCGTCTGTAGCAGTTTTCCAATCAGATCAATGATTATTTACCAAACACTTCGTGCAATTTCGGGTGTCATCAGTGGCAACGGAAATTGACGAGGGTATCCCTCGTCAATTTCCGTTGCCACAGATGACGCCTGGAAATTGACTAAGCTATCCGGATTTGACCATCGTCAATTCCCATTGCCACGGATGACGCCCGAAGTTGCCCGAAGTTTTTGGTATCTAATGATCGATGGAAAAAAGATGGAAAACATATTTGTCTGGGAAAGGGTTAAACATTGTAGGACAAGGTATCAAACATGAGTCTACAAAGATAAAGTTCTTTTCAATCTAAACTTTATTGTTAACATACAAATATATTGCGAGGTTTAACCCTTTCCCAAACTGCGAAATTTTAGAATGATCCAATTTGAAAGCTGATTCAGATTACAAAATGATTTATTTCAAAAGCAGAAATACGTCTATCAGGCCATAGAAAACATTGAGAGAAAAGAAGAAATTGCTGATGATCAGAAATTTCTCCTTTTCTCTCAATGTTTTCCAAAACTACATCTTCTTGGGACGTAAAAACGCTGTATTGTTTGGGAAAGGGTTAACTAACAAAAAGTAAACAATTTCTTATTTGTTCTGTACCACAGAACCGCTAAGATACAGGTCTTTCAGGATTTAGCCAAGACTCTGTGGAAAAGATGCTTAATGCTAAAATTGTCCCAAACAAGTTTGAGAAATGTCTGTAAAACATTGAAATGAAAAGATATATGCAGCATGTTCCCATCTTTTCTCAACATTGTTTGATTTTGTTCGCTCAGATATTTACACTTCCAAATAAAGTTTTATATTTGACGTCCACGAACAGTAATTCTTAAGAAAATATTGAAAGAAAAGAAGAAAAATCTGTATAACAGATGTTTAACATCATTTTCATTTTGTTCTTAATATCGTTTTGTGTGCCAAGTTATACGAACTTTCTTCTCTTTGCAATGTTTTCTTGGTTGTCTACAAAACCTTTGGAGTTGGACTAATCTATGAGAATTTCCCGTTCGGTAAAGGGTTAAATGTATCCCATTTGACTATTTTCAATGATTTGTATTGACTACAAAATATTTGCATCAAAATAAAAATCGTCACTTTTCCTCTAAAACCTCGTAACTACAGCTTAAAACAAGCTGTAGTTACGAGCTTTTAAAGAAAAGCAGCGAAATATGAATTTATCCACCACGCTTCAATGATGATCATATTGAATTAAGATATCATTTTCAGAATCCTTTCATTTACCTACAAACTAGCTGTCAATGTTCATCGACTTGGTTGACCTGTGGCTTATTCAAATTCGGATTAATGCAAAACATTGTAAGAATTTTCTCTACATTTACAATTTAGCAATCTCTTTTTAAAATTTTCTCTCTAAAGCAACATTTACCAAGTCATTCTGAAAGTATGGGGTTATGTTTTTGCTCTGATAAAAAAGAAAGAATTATGGACAGAATTGATTTTAAGTTGGTTATATGGTCAAATCGTCGTAACTATCGCCATGATTGAAACAAAGCTTTTAAATACCAGGTTGTTTAAAAACCCAACAACTGACGGGAACTAACATTATATGTCTTTTTTTTCAGTCGAGAAATTTCTTGAAAATGACTAGAATGAAGCGTAAAGTGTATACTAAGATCAGACTACATGTATATGCAGGCTGATCTTAGTCTCTGCTGCCTTCGAAAACATTTCAGAATCTGAATAAAAAAGAAGATAATCATATAATCAAAAATAGCCTATTTATTAATACAAACGTTGGGCAGTAAAATACCCGTTTCATCATGGCTCGGTAGAATCTTTAGACTAAGTTTTAGGACATTCATTCAATACATATATGTGAGAAATACCACAGTTTAGTTTGATTTTGTGCTCACGATGTTTTCTGAAATATCGTAATTTTAGTGTGATTTTGTTCCCACAATGTTTTCTGGTATAGTCAGTGGGGATATTGAACACTTCATTGAGGTTTGTATATTCGTATATTAAGTTATTTTGATTTCATTTCTTGCAACCCATCATTAACTACAAAACACTTCGTGCATCTTTCGGCGTCATCCGTGACTACGGAAATTGACGAGGGTATCCCTCGTCAATTTCCGTTGCCATGGATGACGCTCGGATATTGACGAGGGTAGCGCTAATTTCCGTTATCAAGGATGACACCCGATGATGCACGTAGTGTTTGACATCTAATGATGGGTTGTAATTCTTAAATGGTGTTCTAATGTCACCCATTACTCGCGTAATATATTTTAGATGTATATCATAATCAAAGTTTTAACCCTTTGCGAGATGAAAACAATTTCAAGTAGATCTATTTGCCATTTCGGCCATATTATGTAATTGATATTTGTAAAATGTTTAACGTTAGTCATGAGTGAAATGGATAAACGTAAATACCCATCATTTTTCTTTTCATTTGTAATGACATTTCTTCCGTATTTCTTATGAATTTTCCCGCATGACTTAGAGGTGGGGGTGTGAAAAATAATTCATTGAGAAAAGGATATCCTAGGCCGTAACTACCTCTGTCTTTCGTACAAGAGACTTTAAGACTCAGAAGACTTTGCCATGCTTGGTGAAAGGGTAACCGAATCATCGATAAAATTCCTAAATGCAACAGAGATTTATTCATGATCAGAGTAAAACATGTGCATTTTTTGCATTCACCTACATAAAGAAAAAGAAAAGATAATCATTTAATTATTTCTAGCATGGTATTTTCAACTCTGACGTAAATTCAGGTCACGATTAACATAAACGGTTAATGATTCTATTCAAAAGGGAAAATCGAGTTGAATTAAGTTATAGATAAATCTTATTCAGAATTGAAATATAGGCGATGCCATTTTAGTCATCTTACAATTGTACACTCAATTTAAATCCTATCTCAACAGAACTGAAAACAGATCAAAATTTGGTGTTACTGAGACATTATGTCGTATCAGTATAGCTTTATAGGCCTATAACATCCGATCCGTTTGTAGAGAGACATTGGTAGAAAAGAAATGAATACTGATTACGAACATTTTCTCATATTCCTTAAATTTCTTCTGTCTCATGAAATACGTGTAGCCTACATGTTTTCTATTTTAGACATTTTTGTCCTATTTCTTTGCTGTCAAATAAACAATTTCTATCATTCTTGATTATTAATTCTGTCGTCTGCAACAGCCATCATTTCAGAAGAGATCGAACTTGTGTCGTTTGGGAGGGTAAAATTATCGTAACAGAGGAAGACAATATCGTCGCTTTTCAACAAAAACCTCGTAACTGCAGCTTGTTCAAAGCTGCAGTTACGAGATTTTTGTTGAAAAACAGCCATGATAATATTATAATCCCAAGTCTGCAACATTTCCCACATACTTTGATTTAAGGTCAATAATGTCACGATAATACCATTATAATGCGCCCTCATTTCATACTTAATCATTCAAAACCATTAAGACGAATTCCATTAGGTTAAGCATTGGTTTCCCCGGCATTCGTTGAGATGAAGGCTCGAAAGAAGAGCAACGTTAGGAATTTAACCATTTTCCAAACAGCAAGAATTTAGACTGTACTAATCTGAAAGTTGCTGCAGATGACAAAATGGGAGATAAATTTATATGACGGAAGTCAAAACCAGGTAAAATACATTTAAAGAAAGATTTCAGCAATTTTGCGTCCCTTGTATAAAGAAAACATTCAAACATAGGGAGAAAACAAGAAAATAATGGTACCAGTTTCACCAAAGCATTTAGGACGTGTCCCACTAGTATCATAAGAGACCTTTCGGTCAAAACTCGAAGGTCGTAGGTCATGGGCGGATCTAGAGGGGGGGGGGGGGGGGGTCCGGCCCCCCCCCCCCCGCATTGGCAGTAAATTAAATTTTGACAATATAAATTTAGTGTAACGTTACATATTTACAAATTTAAGCCATAATATGAGCTTGGACCCCCCCCCCCCCTGGAAAAAATCCTGGCTCCGCCCTTGTAGGTATTGAATGTATAGCGATGTACGATTCTTGTCCTAAACGGGTTAACCCTTTCCCAAACAAGGCCTGATTTTGACGTCCCTAATAGAAAACGCTTGAGAAATCATTGAAACAAAAGAAGAAACTGTTGATAATCAGCAGTTTCTCCTTTTGTCTCAATATTTTTTATGCAATATTTTACACAAATCCTATCTTAAATAACATCCATTTTATCATTTGTGGCAGTTTTTGAAGCGGATCACCAGAACATTTTGCCATTTGGGAAAGGGTTGAAATGCGCATCACGTATTCGTGTCCGACATATATGGCGGGAGGGATTGTTTGTCAGACAATACTGGATGGACACCAAGTAGGTAGCCGGGACTGTGGTTAGCAATGGCACGCGTCTGATTGTTACCGTTATGTGCAGGTTGGTCTGGGTTGATCTTAAACGCTGGAACATCTTTGTTGACTGCAGAATCCGATTCTTTTGCACTCCTACAGATTGTCTGAAGTCTAAATAATGTAAAACGTGTAATACTTAAAATATGTTTTTCTCGTAAACGTTGCAATATTTTGGCTTGAAATTTTCAGTATAGATCTATTCATAAGAAAATATGCTCTTTTAGAAAAAAAAATAAAAGTAAAATTTATGAAAAATAAATGTGAAATGTCACTTTAAAAACTACAATTTCGTAGAACTCAAAAGAGTAACAGTGGAAGGCAAATGGTGAAAGCAAACCTTATATAACTAGGCCTACATGTGCCTGTGCCTGTTTTGGATTCATGCTGTTCTCTTATTGTCACAAGTATTAAAGAAGCTATATCAGAACGCAAATCTTGATCAGACTGCATGTATACATGGGCCGATCTGGATCTACATTGCTCTAAAAACGCAAGAGCTCCTTTCACAGATCTCGGCTAGTTTAATTTGACGTGACGAGATGCAATAATCGGCTATTTACCTTTCGGACCCCTTCGGGGACATAAACGCAGATGATGTTGCACAATCCAAACTGTCGTTCTGAACCATTGCATGTGGTGGTGAAAGTGTCCGTCGTTTAGGTGTCGATGCTTTCCTTTTATTTCGACTTTGATGATCTTTCTGTGTTGCTTTGTAGGCATAATAACTGCAGAGAAAAAGAATAAAAAGCGGCTCTTAACCCATTACCAGACGACAAAGTTTTACGATGGTCCAAATTCAAAGACGTTGCTGACGACAATTTCAAGTGAATGAAATTTTGCATGTTTGTACTGTCTATCTGTGTAAAAACATTGTAGGAAATAAAGATATTGCTTGTAACAAGCAATTTCTTCATTTTACAAATCAAATCAAATCAAATCAAATCAAATCAAATCAAATCAAATCAAATCAAATCAAATCAAAATCAAATCAAATTCTTTATTGGTTTAAGAATCCAGTCAAAGAATTGTTACCACAAAACAAACAGTATTACAAATACAAAAACATAAACAATGTCATCTGCGTGAAACAAATATTTTCCATACAATAATACTATATTGATTATCCATACCACTTTGAAAGGTTTAATCCCATTTCGTCTACTCCCAATTCGTCTACTATTTTGGACATAAGTCCCATTTCGTCTACTGTTCTATACTTTGTATTTCAATATAATATTATATGATTTTTAACAAAATGTTTGCATATTGATTTCATTTGTGAATATATTGACTTAATTTCTTTTTTAGAACAAAAATTATGTTGTTTATTGATGATTTTACATGAAAGTAGACGAGTTGGGACAGTAGACGAATTGGGACTTAATGCACTTCAAAAACAGTAGGCGAAATGGGAGTAGACCAATTGGGATGTTAGGCTACCCTTTGAAAAGGACCTATTGCCAAGTATGATATCTGTAAGTTGTATAATTTTGGAATAAATCAAGAAATTGGAAAGAGAAATAGAATGGCGAGTAATTTGCCTTTTCTTTAAACTTTCCATGTTCTTTAAAGACAGATTATTTCAATTTATGACATGACGTTGTCCAAAGTCTATCTTTTTGGGGTGTCAAAAAAGTGTCAGTGTGTGGTAATGGGTCAACCTTTTCCCAAAGAACTAAACCATCGATTGACACGAATTAAACCAGAATGTTATTGAAAGAGGAGTAAATCTACGCTTTTCAACAAAAAACTCGTATCTACAGCTAAAACAAGCTGTAGATACGAGGTTTTCGTTGAAAAGCAGCGAAATGTCGATTCTGAATCTGACTTCTCTTTTCTTTTGAGTGTCTTTTAAAGTAGGCCTATTTCGGTTCCCCGGATGTCAAAACCTGGCCTTGTTTGAGAAAAAAGGCTAACAAAGATGCTTTAGCCTAAGCATAGGCCTACGGAGCCAACTTTAGACTGCTCCCTTTTGAATGTTTTAGCAGACGACAAGGTGATTGTAAAATTTGATAGGTAGGCCTAGGCCTATAGAAGAAAACTTTAACGAAAAAGAAGAAAACTTAAAGTGACATTTCACATTTATTTCATTTTTTAAAAGTATGTCTTGATGCAAAGATTGTTTATTCTAATGCGTAGAAATGCTATCAGTTTTTTGAAGCTGTTAGTTATAAGCGAAAAATTCGCCTTCAACGTTGCGACAGAAATGACAAATTCTATATAAATCCGAACTGTTGTCCACAACAGTTTGTTTAATTTTAGCACAAAAATATATATTTCTCGTAAATGGTTCAATATTTTGGCTTGAAATTTTCAGAATTTTCATAAGAAAACATGCTCTTTCAGATAGAATAAAAGTAAAATTTATGTAAAAATAATTGTGAAATGTCACTTTACAGGAAACAGAGAAAATATAGATCTATCTAGTTCTTTTTACTTTGATTGACAATTTAACCTAGCATTTACTATGGACAAACGATAGGCCTGATATTGGTAGATCTAGAACGATTCGTCTAGTCCTAGTCTAGGGTGTATTGGTATTTGCGTGTAGCCAGTCCAACAGCATACGTAGCCCGTTCAGATATCTGCATAAAAACCAATACACAACATACCTGTGTAACTAGCCTACAACATACAGAAAATTTCGGCCTAGCGATATTTTCTATGATTTTAAACCATTCTCCTGATCAAAATCCCCTATGACATGGGATACAAATAGCCAACCACGAATAGCCTAATAAGCCCATATCGAAAACCTATCAAATCTATAATTACAAAACAATCCCGACATCGATTTCCATGGGTCAATGGACTATTCTTCGTAAGCTTTGGAAAACATTAGCATATATGAGAAAATGGTGGTTTCAGAGATTGAGATTGGGTATCATTCCAATAGAATATCACTTGATTGGGCTTAAGAATCTCTATGGCCTCTTATAGGCTACGTTTTATACCACTCACCAGTCTATTAAAAGTTTGGCCACTTCCCCGTCATGTTTACATTGATTCTCGTCTGCAATTTCCCGCCATCTGTCAATCTGATCTCTCAAATTCACCATCTTTTGTCTCGTGCGGCGAGCCTCGGCTGCTTTCCTTTCCCTATATTCTGCGTCTGTGACTCGCTTGAACTGCCGCGACGCCATTTTGGATTTGAAATTCGTGCTATATTGACCCACAATGCAATTCGAGCGATCACGTGATCTTCCCAGAATTCATTGTTGTGTCTGCGCCATTTCTGATTTTAAAGGGCCCGTTTTCCGTTCCAGGAAATTCAGGCTTTATTCCTCGTAAACGGCTTAATATGGTTTGACTTTAGAATAAGCTCTTTCAGATAAAAATAAAAGTGAAATTTGTAATAGATCTAGATCTAGATATATCTAGAATATTTATGGGTCTCTTTAAATCCACATCAGTTTAGAAAGATATCGTCTTGAAAAGGATATTAAGTTTTATTTACATACAGACTGGTCGAAATTAAAATTAGATGCAAAGGACAAAACACATTACTTAAAATGCAGTAGTTTGAACTTACAGAATAGAAAGCATTGGGTGAACATGGAGAAAACTTGTTATCAGCTTTAACTTCTTTTCGTTCAGCATTGTTCAGAGCATTGTCTAGAAAGGATGTCAAAACCAAACTTTGTTGAAAAGGGGTTTATATTAATGATGCACGATAAGAATAAAAAGCGCTGCAATCTGAGTGCGAATGGATTAATGTGATGGAATTTGAATAGTAAAACTTTTCCCAAACCACAACACTTTGGACTGTTCCAATTTCAATGCACTTGCAGGAGACAGAACGATTCTGAAAACGGACATCCTTGTGATTTTGATTGCGTAGAAATCATTGAGAGAAGATGTGGAAATGCTGGCTGTCAGCTTTTCATTGTTTTCGTACAAGGGATACTGAACTATTATCCCAAACTAGGGTTGTGAAACAAGGACATATTTTGGGAAGGGAAAATGGATTTGCATTAATTTAGTGATACAAAGAATCGTCCATGGATTCAACTTAATATATCTTGCGATAATTGACCTGGCAGAGCATCTCTAGCTAATTGATAGGGATGCTCTGCCAGGTCATTTATCGCGAGCTATACATATTCGACAATAGTGTTATTTGTGAATAGGAAACGATTTCATCCAGTGAAACGTGACGTAATTTCGAACAAACAATAGTATTTCGTGGATGTTATTATAAAACATCATAACTACGGCTTGGATCAAGCCGTAGTTACGAGATTTTATAACAACACCGACGGTTTATCAAAACATAACGGTCAACTTGGTATATTTTTAGCACAAAATTCATTGCTGTTAATGTCAGTTTTCAAGGAATACGAGCTTATTACTGCATTCCTTTTGTGATTTTCTGATATTTTGTTTCACGTGATTCCCTACCCGGGAAATGGTATCTTGAATTATCCAGTGGACCTTGAATCAAACTTGTTTCAAAGTATCCAAGTGAATAGGCCTATACCACAGCTTAACAACAACAACAACAACAACAGCAACAACAACAACAGCAATAACAACAACAACAACAACAAACCTCGTAAGTGCAGCTTAAAACAAGCTGCAGTTACGAGGTTTTTTGTTGAAAACAGCGATATCGTATTTCTTTTTCTATTTTCAGACGAGCCATAACAGACGAACAACCCGTGAAGAGAGTAAAGATCAGATCCACAAACAGATAGATGCATTCGAGAGACTTCTCCAACATTCTATGTCAAGATTTTCCAAAGAGAATCTATATCACGTGCTCACACACGTGACCAAGTGGGCGGAGCATGACGTCACAAAAACTCAGAAAGGTGGCGCCAAAGTTGCGTTCAAGTTGACCTCAATCGATCAGCTACGTGAGATAGTTAAACAGACAAGAGATGTGCGGAAGGACAAATCTAAGGAAGACGAACTTGTTTTCAAAAATTACGAACTATTTTTGAATGATTTGCTATATCTACGAGACCTAAAGAAGTATTTTGATGACGAAATTCACAAGAAGCTACAAACATACCACTATGATCCGAACATACTGAATGGTTCTCGTGAAACGAACACGCCGGATGGAGACGCTCGATTTGAAGATTTAGGAAACTCAGAATCAAATACAACCGACACAAAACAACTAATTAGTGGTGTAACTGAAGACAATGACAACGCAGAATGTCACAATCGGTTCAAACAGACAGTCGAAGAGCTTGAAGTTATTTTACGAAAATGGCAAAGTTTGTTAACGGAAGATACTCTTGAGTTGAACGATTTCGATCCTGACAGTTATCACGAATTGATGCAGTTTTCTCGATACTCACAATTCGAACCTCTTCTTAGACTCATTCCTGACATATTTGCCAAATGTTATAAATGCATCGACTTGTCTAAAAGGTGGCTGGAAGATGCTAATATTCTATTAAAAGACGAACCAGTGACGTCAACACCGTTGCCAGAGTTACATACAGATAAACTTGACGAAGATCCAGAAAACTTTGAAGAGAATCAAAAAGTGTACAGAAAACAGATTCGAGATCTGAAATCTCAGATAGAAGCGATGAATAAAACAATAGATGACAGTGAGACACAGTTGTTACGTTATAACCAAGAGATGGATGTTCTGATAGGACGAGATGAACGATTCGCATCAATATCGTCTGAATGTGATAAAATTGATTCTCTCATAACAATGGCGGCCGGGGATTACCAAAAGGCCAAAACTGAACAATACGCGGTGGCGAGTCAACTACGTGGTTGCACGAAAGGATCACCGACGTATGACGAGCTGAAGTCACACTTGAAGAGATTAGATACAGAGGTCTCACAAAATCACTGGAAAATGAAGTTATTAGAATTTGAAAAGGCCACAGTCCAAGAGGACTATTTAGTAGAGATGGAAGTCCGACCGAGTTTTATTCGCTTTGTTGGTGACACAAAGGACAAAATACAAGACTTGGAGACATTGCTTCGTGTTAGAAAAGAAGAGAAATTGAAACTCGAAAAACAACTTGCGTTGACTAAAACAAACACAGAACGCATGCGAAATATCATGCGTTCGTATCTCGGAAGTGCATCTTCGATGGGGGAGAGAAGTAAAACTTTTGACTCGTCTCCGAGGTCACCCGACTTTGCCTCGGATAAAAATAGCGCAGATGGGAATGAGGCTGACGATGACTCTTCAGGAAGGAGTAGCGAAAAAGACAGTGTTGAAGATGGCGGGAAAATGTCGCCCGCTGACAACGGAATTTTGATAACTCCTCGACTCGTGAAAAATAAACAAGCGACCAAACGTGATATCCGGCCTTATTCAGAAGGGAGTGGACAGCCCAGAATTAGACCAGAGAAAAGTAACGATAGTCGAACGAAACTTTGCTCAAGAGGTCCAAGAGCTGCGCTCAAAAGTCAGCCTAAACGTGTCTGGGAATTCGTCTAAAACTTTCCCAAACGGCAAAATGCTACGGTGGTCTAATTTTAGAGCTAGCGCAGACGACAAAATAGAAGTAGGGGGCCTAAAGACTAGTATTATTTGTGTACACTATAGCTCAGAAAATATTAAACTAAAGGAAAAAATGCTGATAATGAGCATTTTCTTCTTTTCTCTCAATGTTTTTACGAGCCCTTTAGGGACGTCAAAACCAGATTGTATTTTGGAAAGGATTTTAAAACATATAGGCTTACTGTTTAGGCCTACTCCTGATAATGATCATAATTCTTTCCTGAACAATGACTGATCTACTCTCCAAAGCCGAGGTCTATTGATTAACCATCAAATATGACCTCTGCCGTTTTTGGTACACAAACAGCCTATTTGGTCGTCATAATCTTATTATAGCACATCATTTGAATTATCGAATCAGTTCTATCTTGCATAATCATTACGTATACATTACGTCGCTTCTATTTTTGGCTGAAGCCGGTAACATTTGAATTATCGAATCAAAATCATTCAGTTTTATCTTGTTTGATTACGTATACATTACGTCGCTTCTATTTTTGGCTGAAGCCGGTAATTTGAAACGTCAGCCAATGAAAGTTTGTTTCAGCTTTTTTAAATTGTTTTGTTGTGTAAAGCCAACGATTGGATACCGAAATCCCGCCAAGGCCCCGAGATTAGACGTGAAATGACCCCGCGGGAACAGAGCATCATTATATTATAATGGAATGAAGAGAGAATGTGCTCTGTTCTTAAGAGAGTATGACTGATCCTGCCGAATGTAATAGAAAAGCGAAAGAAGACGTTAAGAGAAAATGCCGATAATCAATGCTTACTCCATTTCCATTTGTTTCCCTCTGAATTAGAATTCATGGAACCAAAAGACCTATTATGGAACGATGTTTATTAAAGGGGGAACGGATTTAAAACCTCATATGTTCCATTATTGTAAATATTATCCCCGGGACAACAAATCATGGGGTTTTAAATCCGTCGACATCTAAGCCAATACACAAGGTAGAAAGCTAAGATTTGGCATATATGCAATTTAAAGACCATATTTTAATAATATATATTTATTTTTTTGTACGAAGTTCTCGGAAAATTTGCAAGATGTTAAGTGTTATTCCCCCTATAATACTGAATCATTCCAAAGAGTTTTTCCTATAAATATATTTGAAAATTAATAGAATTTCTACCATGGACTATTGTTATTATTCATTCAGAAGCCTAAGAATCATGGTTGAATAACGATAGACCACGATAGAACTTCCATTAATTTCATTCTAATATGAAAACAAACATAATATTTGTAAAAATTGAGCAAACGCATTTGCAGATTAATTCATTAAAGGACATCTATGGATAAGGCGAGAAATCTCCCTAAAAGGCTCAGCTCGATGTGTCAATTTTCAAAACTTAGAAATTGAGAAGCAATTATGATAAGGTAGATAAATAAATGAAATGAATACCGATTTATGTCATTAAAAATTTCTATATGTGCAGATAACTCTCGATTTTTGTACCCACCTAAAATTTAATGGTTTCATTTTCTTACACTACCGGTATTCATAGACGTAAAATGAAGTTTCTTTTTGTTTTATTTCCAATTAATTTTCTACAGGTACGAGGATAAACGGTGTTGACATCTAATGGCAGATTTGGTTTTGTCCGTATTGCGCATGCGTATCATTGAAACAACTTTCGCACTTTCCCGCCAAAAATCGAGGAATACCTACCTTCCCTGGGCTGGCGAACATCGTTCCCCCCTTGACCCAGCTTGCCATTGACATATGTTGTGTCACTTGACCATAGGCTGTCTGGGTTAAAAAGGATTCCCTGGGTCACGGGGGGCATACTTTTATAAAAGATAGTGTTCATTATACTAATTGCCATATTTTTGGCGGGAAGATTTCGTCTTTAAACTCGTTTCAATGATGCGCATGCGCATTAAGAACAAAACGAAAACTGGTTTATGATTTCAACACCAATTGTACTTACATTTACTGGAAAATTCTTGCAAATAAAATCATAGAAAACTAGATTCTGGTTAAATGAATTCCGGTAGGGTAAGAAAATGTAATTTTGGCGGTAGGTACAGAAACCAAGAGTTATCTGTACCTTACGAATCTTTTTGATTGCATAAAATCGGTATTCATATGATTTAGGTATACATCTAACAATACAACTCGAAATAATTATCAATTTGCATGTTTTGAAAATTGACTTTTCCATTTGAGCCTTTTAGGGAGATTTCTCGCCGTATACATAGAGGTCCTTCGTGAACGCCCTCTATGCATCTTTAACAGTTTTGTTGAAACAGTGCAAACTTCGTCGTATAGAGATGATTTCCAACTTTATATGTGTACATGTTTAAGCGTTATTACGTTAACATAAATATTTTCAATTGTACACGAGATACACGACACGGCCTTTCAATTTGGACCGCCCTAAAATGTTGTCGTTTGGTAATGGGTTAATCTATTACTTACATAATACAAAGTGTAATAGTTTTCATCTTTTCTCCCTATGTTTTCAACACAAAGTTTCGTGCCAATTAAATACGCCTTTTCACGCTCGACAAGGTAAATGCTTTGGAAAACATAGTGGAAATTGAAGATTTACTTGTGGGAAGCAAATTCTTCAATTTCCACAATAACTTCCACAAAGAATGTAAAATCCCATTCACTTGAAATTGTCGTCTGCAATAATTTTGAATTTAGACAACCCTAACAGCACCCGAGTATGATAAACATAAATATTGTTGGTCTATAACTCGGCATTATCCACATGTCATGATCATCCCATTACAATTATTATGAAATTTGGAATCTAAACAACTCTTTAGCGACACTTCTTTTCGCAGAAATGTTTCGGTCACGTACATCCTTTGTGCATCTAGATATCTATACATGTATAGCACCTACACATGTACATCAAATGAAATCAATCAACAAGAGTGTCATGGGCACAATATACGCCGCCCAAGGGACTCAGTTTTAAGGTAGAATAATTCTAATGGATATTTACTATTGTCGTACATTTTCGACAAATGTCGACAATTTCCGTATCTATTTTTAGCAACATTACTGCTAAATATAGCAACAGTATTGCTAAATATTACTTCCCTTTGTAAATGAAATTCCCCGAATACACCCCGAATATCTTTTTCTGGTATGATTCTCCGTTTAACAGCAATTTTTCAGAGACATTTTTCGTGTAATTTTTATATAATTTTGACTGATATCATCAGTTTGTAAGTGATAAGAAACTTTGATTTTAATGAAACTGCCTATTTAGGAAACTTATTGTAGTATGTATAATACACGTTTCTTCCCTTGATACTGGTTGGCTCAATATAACGAGAAAACCTACAGTAAAAGACACATACAAGTATTCTAATGAAATCTATGATGTGGTTATCAAACGCCTATCGTTTGAGAACGACGCGTGGATCAGATCATCATTGTTCAGACTTTCGCACTCGATTTTCATCACTTCTTCGCCGGCGATCCTTATTTAAATGTGCAAACTCGTTGTCAGTTAATTGTAACGTGGTTTGATCCGTGATTTGATCCTTTCTTTTGGAATCTTTTTCCATTTAAGTCCTTAGATTCAATATGCAATCCAGAAGAAGTGGTATAAGGAAGCTGTTATAAACTATAAAAAGATTAAGTACAATTTTGTCTTTAGAATTTGCATTACTTTTTACAAATAGCGATGTTCAATTGGTTACTAGGTAAAGGGTTAAAATGGTGAAAGTCATACGAAATCACAACTGATATGTTATCATTTGCCAACTTCTGAAAGTCTAATACAACATTTGGGTTTTAGTTATAAGCATATAATTAGATATGGGCTACGGTACCCTTCATTTGGGGCATTGACGTCTTTTGGGAAAGAAATATTGCGTTCGAAAGCATGAGGGTACTAAGAATTACCTTTATATATTTTCAATTTTTGACGGATAAAATGTACATATGTGGATTTTATCGTGTTACTACACATATAAGAATAATTTTGATATCAGTTTTAGAGAGTGCGCGAACTTATTTCTGGCACTGTCAACATTTGTTTCAGAGGCATAAATTTCAAACTAGGAAATAAAGAGGCTTTATTTTTAAATAAGCACGCAGTAATTTAACAAAATATCTCTCATATGCGCACAAAGGTCATATCATTTCACATCAGACGATGGGTAAACATGTTTTTGATAATAAAAACCAAATTCTGAACACATTTAATGTGTTTATGTCCAAAATTCAGATACTTTTTTGCTTTAAGTGGTGGCCGCCATATTGGAATTTTGCAAGTTGGGGGTGGGATAAGGGAAAATCAAGTTTCTAGTAAACCTCTGGACGAATTTCTGTCATATTGCACATATAGATGTCTAATATAATGTACTACCAGGCAGAAGTGTTTGTCACCCCAATTTCTAAAATTGCCATTAGGCGTATTCTACCTTAAGGGGCAATAATTCAGACAAAAATCAATGAACCACAAAATTCTTCCTTCATGCACATCTACCAATTGAGGTACTAACATTGACCAAGTTCCAAAAAGATCAAGCCAGAAACTTAGGAGTTGTGCTCACAAGAAACGTCGGACGTATGGACGGACGGACGGATGGATGGACGACGGACGGAGAAAATGACGCCAATACACGACCGCCTCCGGCGACGTATAAAAATAAAACCAATCAAATCCAGAACTTGATGTCGTAGATGCTGGAGTACCTAAACCAAATCCAGTATGGGATGTCGTAGATTCTGGAGTACCAAAACAAATCGAGTATGGACTGTCGTAGGTGCTGTCCAGAGTACATGTACTAATCAAAGTACTGAAAGTACTGTTAGAGAGCGTATTTGACACAACATAAATTTCAAACTGTGACAATATTGCATGCTTACATAATTGGGAGCATTCTGTGTGATCGTCATGCAAAACCATCATCGAATATAAGTGGAGTTGTGTCAGGCCCGTAGGAAGCAATTTCATATTGTTGAAGCCCATGTGTCTGAATTATTGCGAGGGGGGGGCTAAATTGGATTTTCCCTAAATTTTCATTGTAAAATAAGGAGAGTTCAGCACTTTTGGCTATGCATTCAACCCTGAATGGAGGAATGTATTAACTATTGACAACATAATTGAAGCCTCTTTTTCTGTGATGCAGCATAGTGTCACCATACAACAAAAAATTTCCGAACAACAATTTATGAAGTGGTCCACTTCAAAAGCTGATGCAAATGACAAAATATTTTTAAAGTTTAGAATTGTGCATAATATTGTTCAGAAAATATTGAGGCAAAAGGAGAAAGTGCCTCAATGTTTTCAAAACTTTCTCTTGGAGACACGTTTGATTGGGAAAGGGAAATTCAAATCAACCCATTCATAAATGTATGAGAAGTTGAGTTGATAAGGAAATTTGCTCTAATGACCCTTTTATCCACGGCATAACATACTACGGCTTTACTACACTATGGCTTTACTACACATTACCCAGATAGACACTCACTATGCACTAGAATCTGTCTGTGGAATGTGATTCTATTTTTAGACTGTTTGCATTGTCCAAAATTTAGGTTACATGACTTGACTGAATGACCTGCATGACCCAATTGTAAATGACAAATTACTACACTGATCTTTTTTCTATTTAATTAAGACTTGTTTACTTGAATTTTTTGCATAGATCATACAAGTCATATATTTTTATATAATAACATGTATGGTTGTAGACTATTCCAATTGTTGTTTAGATCAATTTTGTCTTTATTGGAAGGAACTATTTCTGTTGTTCGGTTTGCAAAATATTGGCTTGTGGCCTCTGGCTGCTAATAGAGAGACTACGCTCTCTAAAAACCAAATCCAGATTGGGCTGTCGTATACATGCTGGAGTACCAAAACTTCCAAATCCAGGTTGGGATGTCGTAGATGCTGGAGTACCAAAACTTCCAAATCCAGAATGGGATGTCGTAGGTGCTGTAGTACCAAAATCAAAACCAGTACTTGATGTCGTAGGTGCTTGAGTACTAAAACCAAATCCAGTATGTGATGCCGTAGATGCTGGAGTACTAAAACCAAATCCAGTATGTGATGCCGTAGATGCTGGAGTACTAAAACCAAATCCAGGACTTGATGTCGTAGATGCTGGAGTACTAAAACCAAATCCAGTATGTGATGCCGTAGATGCTGGAGTACTAAAACCAAATCCAGCATGTGATGTCGTAGATGCTGGAGTACTAAAACCAAATCCAGTATGTGATGCCGTAGATGCTGGAGTACTAAAACCAAATCCAGGACTTGATGCCGTAGATGCTGGAGTACTAAAACCAAATCCAGTATGTGATGCCGTAGATGCTGGAGTACTAAAACCAAATCCAGCATGTGATGTCGTAGATGCTGGAGTACTAAAACCAAATCCAGTATGTGATGCCGTAGATGCTGGAGTACTAAAACCAAATCCAGCATGTGATGTCGTAGATGCTGGAGTACTAAAACCAAATCCAGTATGTGATGTCGTAGATGCTGGAGTACTAAAACCAAATCCAGTATGTGATGCCGTAGATGCTGGAGTACTAAAACCAAATCCAGCATGTGATGTCGTAGATGCTGGAGTACTAAAACCATATCCAGGACTTGATGCCGTAGATGCTGGAGTACTAAAACCAAATCCAGGACTTGATGTCGTAGATGCTGGAGTACTAAAACCAAATCCAGCATGTGATGTCGTAGATGCTGGAGTACTAAAACCAAATCCAGGACTTGATGTCGTAGATGCTGGAGTACTAAAACCAAATCCAGCATGTGATGTCGTAGATGCTGGAGTACTAAAACCAAATCCAGTACTTGATACCGTAGATGCTGGAGTACTAAAACCAAATCCAGTATGTGATGCCGTAGATGCTGGAGTACTAAAACCAAATCCAGCATGTGATGTCGTAGATGCTGGAGTACTAAAACCAAATCCAGTATGTGATGCCGTAGATGCTGGAGTACTAAAACCAAATCCAGGACTTGATGCCGTAGATGCTGGCGTACTAAAACCAAATCCAGTATGTGATGTCGTAGATGCTGGAGTACTAAAACCAAATCCAGTATGTGATGCCGTAGATGCTGGAGTACTAAAACCAAATCCAGCATGTGATGTCGTAGATGCTGGAGTACTAAAACCAAATCCAGTATGTGATGCCGTAGATGCTGGAGTACTAAAACCAAATCCAGCATGTGATGTCGTAGATGCTGGAGTACTAAAACCAAATCCAGCATGTGATGCCGTAGATGCTGGAGTACTAAAACCAAATCCAGCATGTGATGCCGTAGATGCTGGAGTACTAAAACCAAATCCAGTATGTGATGCCGTAGATGCTGGAGTACTAAAACCAAATCCAGTATGTGATGCCGTAGATGCTGGAGTACTAAAACCATATCCAGCATGTGATGTCGTAGATGCTGGAGTACTAAAACCAAATCCAGGACTTGATGTCGTAGATGCTGGAGTACTAAAACCAAATCCAGTATGTGATGCCGTAGATGCTGGAGTACTTAAACCAAATCCAGCATGTGATGTCGTAGATGCTGGAGTACTAAAACCAAATCCAGGACTTGATGTCGTAGATGCTGGAGTACTAAAACCAAATAAAGGACGGGATGCCGTAGGTGCTTGAGTACCAAAGTTAAACCCACCACCTCCAAACACCGATGCAGATGTTGCAGTGCCAAACATACCCCTGCTAGAAGCGGGGTCCTCCTCTTTTAACTCATGTCGTCGAAGCGCCAGGTCTCGAACTTTCAACTGCACCGATGCTGGGATATCAAAGTTGATAATCAAACTGATCCATCCATCGGGTCATATCCTTCATTTTCAGCTCAGAGCAAAGAGCAACGCACTTTGCTTCCAGGTCAGAAAGGTTATGGTTAACTGCAAGTTGGAGATGCCAGCATAACCCTTCTGCACCCATCGATTTGTTTACCATATTCGGTAGAATAACTCGAAATCGGGCCATCAATGATTCTACTCTGTACTCACAGGCAAGCGGCAGTATACTGTATACCGTCTCAACTAAAATTTATAAATAAACATTAATGAGACAGAATCTGGAAAAAAGTCCCTTATAGCATTTGAGACATTCATGTTTCAAGATTAGCATGTGTCTGAATGCAGTCTGATCAGGAATCATGCTGCTACCCTTAGGTTTCTTCATGTCAACATATGTCCTGATCAGACTTAGCGTATGCACAGGCTGATCTGGATCCATGTTTGGCTCAAAACCCTTAAAGGACCCTTTTTCAGATCCTGGCTCATTCATTACTCACATCAACAGATTATATACTAGTAAATTGGGGCAAGATATTGTAAGACCTACTTTTATAAAAAAAGAAGTTACATAAAAATCTGTGTTATGGATACACATTAGGACGACAATGACCACCCATAAAACAGAGTTTGATAAAACATAAAATTTACATTGACATTTTTTATTTTAACCCTTTCCCACACAAGACCTGGTTTTGACGTCCCTAAAAGAAAAGGCTTCGGAAAACATTGCAACAAAAGAAGAAACTGCTGATAACCAGCAGTTTCTCCTTTTGTCTCAATATTTCTGTGCCATATTTTATACAAATTCTATCTTAAATAACTTTCATTTTGTCATTTGTGGCAATTTTTGAAGTGGATCACCCTAATTTTTTCCGTTTGGGAAAGGGTTAAAAAGCCCCTACCCCATCATATAATCTATATTACTCTAGCTTTACAGCAAGGGGCAGATGCTTTCACAATGGGACGTTACCAGATCATCTTCGCAAGCCAAGGGTTACTACCTCCACTTTGTTCCTTACGAACCCTTGGCCGCTCGCTTCTATTGAAATCGAAAGTACCACCATGCCACCTTTCGGCGATAAAGAGTCGCGGCCCTTTGCAGTTGCTATTTCTGGCCAATCAAAAGCCTCGTACTAAAACGTGTTAGACGATGCATCAAATACGGATATCGATTTTCACGTCAGCCGTGACGTTTTCGTTTTGACAAAGACGGCTTGTTTAGTGTGTTTTGATTGGATAATGGGAAAGTTATCGCGTCCAATGAAATCGCACGGTGGTACTTTCGATTTCCATAGAGGCGAGCGGCCAAGGGTTCGTAAGGAACAAAGTGGAGGTAGTAACCCTTGGCTTGCGAAGATGTTACCAGATCAGAGAGACAACTCTTTCTCAGCTATTGGATTAACTCCCTTGAATCTGCTGGTTAGTTCCGGTTGGATTTTACTCTTTGTGTCTATATATAAATAGTGTTAATTCTAATCATTTGACATCATTATTATATAAGTAAAAATTTTATACGATTTTTTGCTCTTTTCTAGCATATCATTTATCATTTGTAAACTGTAAAAAAAAAACTCTTTTTTCAGAATGCAATTTTAATCTTTTAAATCTCTGCAACTCCGTTATCACATTTAGTGACCTTCAAGTATACAAAATTTTATTGCTTGGAAAGGAATTAACAATTAATTGTCTACCAAAAAAGAAAAAAAAAGATTGATATGTGTATCACAGTATGTTTATATCATCCCAATCAAAGTCCTTTAATTACCCACCACGAGATCAATCACAAGTTATTGTATAATAACACTGGTTCATCACACTAAGCCAATAGACAAAAGATCTACAGGACCGACGTGACAAATAGACACGACAACATTCCAACCAGAACCTTCATCCCACATTACATGATTTTACTACTGAATAAACCCATTTGCTTAAAACTGAGATTACAAATTGTATGCCAAACAAAAATTCAGTTGGAAGTTTAACCCTTTCCCAAATTTTTATCATTTTAAATAAACTGTTTTAATTGTAAAGCTGTTGCTGCTTGCATGTTACTAAATATTTCATATCAAAGGCAAAATATGCATAATTCTTAGTCAAAAAACCAGAATATTAAAGGAAAAGGAGAAATCGCTTATTACAAGCAATTTGTCCTTTTCTTTCATTATTTTCCTAACCTATTTCTAAAGGGGAAGTCTAAAACCAGGTTTTGTTTGGGAAAATATTAATTTATCCTTATCATCATTAATACTGGATTAATAACATGGCAACTGATAAGAGGGGTAAACTCTTCTATTCTTTTTTTTAATTTCAAATCTTCAACAAACTTGATGGCTATAATTTGAATAGTTTTGAAATGATGATTGAGTACCCATAGTACAGGGTTTGATGAACAATTCAAGATATTTTGCATTTTAAAATGCCTTATCCCTTCTTATCTGTAGTCCTAATCGGAAGCGGAACTATCCAAAAATAAAATGGAGATAACTATCAAGGGACGTCACTCTGGAATATGGTAGACTCGGATTGATGTCCGTGGTAGGCAAAGTTTAGAAAACATTACAGACATTTTCTACTTTTGATATCAATCTTTTTAGCGTCTGCAACTCCTTTAAAATTTGGATAGTCTATAATTTCGTCGTTAGAAATGGTAAAGGTTTTAAGACTCATTCCCAACCAGAAGAAATTTGGCTTGCTCCAATCTATAGGTAATCCGAGTCTTCTCTGATGTAAATACGCTCTTTGATATTTTGATTTTTCGTAAAAATATCAAAGATCGTATTTATATCAGAGAAGACTCGGATTAGACTATAGGATGCTGCACCAATCGCGACCCTCGAGACTGTTTGCAACCTTTTGCCGTTTGGAACGTGTTTGCAACATGATCTCGAGCGTAATACAGTAACCGCCATATTGAATGTGAAAGCAGACGCGCGTAAATGACGTCATCAAAACAAATCACGTTATCACGTTAACGTTATAATTCAAGTGAAATATACTGTCAATAATCGGTAAATCACATCAATTATTTTATCTGGTAAAATTTTGTCACATTTATGAGGATACAATCGACTTTGAACGCTGATTGTTTTAAATATTTTTTCTGGTGTAGATTTAAATAGTTGTTCGGTCTGCTTCCGTTGTTATAGACCAGACTACCGTTGTTATGCTTGCGGAGTGATATGGACAGGATCGGCCCATGGCGGCAACTGTAATACGTTCGAGCCGATCTTGAGTAACGATAAGATCCGAGAATATTCGAATGGATGCTGCACATGACCAGGCATTGTTTAGGAAAAAAAAAAAAAAAAAAAATAGATCTAAAAAAAAAAATAAAAATAAGACAACCTCATCTTAACCACAGGGAATCGAATCATACCTTCCTAGGCCTATTTAGAGGGATTTATGACCACAAACAGAACCCATGACTGAAATATTTCAGTCATGGGTTCTGTTTGTGGTCAGAAATCCCTCTAGATAGGCCTAGGAAGGTATGATTCGATTCCCTGTGATCTTAACCTCATGATCAAATAAAAAATCTCGTCTAAAGAAAGACTTTAAAAAAAAACCTTACCTGTGATCTGCTCCAGTTTTCTCGGATCAATACAGTCATAAAACATCTTCACGTCAGAAAACTTCTTTCCTTGCAGCTCAATCTCTGTCTTGGCCGATCCGGATCCACCAAACATTGTCTTGAACACCGGCGATGCCAGACAAAGTACCACACGTGACGCCGAAAGACGATGTCCCTCGACCAACAGGAAGACGTTATCTTCCACATCGACGTAATCTTCGCTGCCTGTCACGTCATTGCCGTCGTTGTTGATGCCAATTTTTTCCGTATTTTCATTCAGACTCATAGACTGGACGAATTCGGCTGGGATTTCGCCATTCCCCCCTTTTGCCATATTGTTTTCAACCTCATCCAACTTAGTAGCCATGTCCAAAATTGTTTCGAAATGTTCAATCTCTAAAATTAATTTTCATCTGGGGATTTTCAAACCCAAATATTTTCTTTGCCAACACCGTGCATGCTCTTGATATTTTGTGTTAAATAAACAACGAGTTGATAAAAATCCAAGGACGGATAAAGGATTTTTTTCAGTGGGGGGGGGGGATCCAAGCCCAAATGACGACGTGTAAATGTTACGTTATACTTACGTTAAATAGTCAAAATTCAATTTCGGCTATTTCCAGTGTGTGTGTGTGTGGGGGGGGGGGGGTCCGGACCCCCTACCCCCTCTAGATCCGGCCTTGAAGCCAACCAAGATAAGGCTATCTACAGTAGGCCTATTTCACGGGTGGTAAACAGAGAAACTAGCTCCAAAAATAGTCAACGGTATTTTGTTTCCTCGAGACATCCGGCCTCTACCGAGGTAGTTGCATAGAGCGAAAATCTGCAAACAAAGGTAGGTCAGGAACACATTTTTCTACAATTATTTCTTTTACAACGATTTTTTTTTAAAAATCCGGCGATGCTGTAATATGAAGAAATGGTCGAAGTTTGTTGTGCACGAGAATATTCGGTGTTATTAAGCAGAGTTTGAATACAATCGTTGAAAAACATTTCAAAATCGAAAGTAAAACCTTTTTTATTTTCGATTTTGAAATGTTTTTCAACGATTGTATCAAAACCCTGCTACTAATACCGTATAATCCCGTGCACAACAGACTTCGACCATTTCTTCATATTACAGCATCGCCGGATTTCTCAAAAACTCGCTTTAAAAGAAATAGTTTTAGAAAATGTGTTCGTGACCTACAAATTTTCGCTCTATGCAACTACCTCTTTTTGGAGCTAGTTTCTCTGTTTACCACCCGTGTATTTGAACGCGAATCGAAAACGAAAGTAGAAGTAAAACGTATTCCAAACTAATCTTAATCAAAGTACTGAAAGTATTGTTGGTCAGCAAATTATGAAATACTTTCTTATTTATTTACATTTCATTTAGAGCAAGGGCTTGAATGAATCAAGGGTTTTAATCACGTTGATTGGTATAAAGTTAATAAATATAATACATGACCTTCAGATATCATAGCCCCGTAGGAACAAGGGGACACTAGGAGGCTAAGCCACATCCACCAAAGTTAGCCCCCCCCCCCTATAAAATTGCCTCCTACGGGCCTGATCATATAGTGATATTCTGACCGATTTTCTATTTCTTCTTATTTCTCTCAGTGTTTTCCCATGCAATTTCTACTAGGGACGTTAAAACTAGGCCCCGGTTTCTTGAAAAAAAAAAAAAAAAAAAAAAAAAAAAAAAAAAAAAAAAAAAAAAAAAAAACAATTCACCAACAAATTTTGAAGAGTGTCACCCAAGGAACATTTCTGCCAAGTTTGGTTCAAATTGGGCCAATGGTTGATTTTTAAAGAATTTTCTTAGGATTTCTCTAAGTCCGATAAGCCACGCCCTGCCACGCCCACTTTTCCTGACAAATCAAAAATTCACCACCAAATTTTGAAGAGTGTCACCCAAGGAACATTTCTGCCAAATTTGGTTCAAATTGGGCCGATGGTTGATTTTTAAAGAATTTTCTTAGGACTTCTCTAAGTCCGATAAGCCACTCCCTGCCACGCCCACTTTTTTTGACGAATCAAGAATTTGCGAACAAGTTTTGAAAAGGGTCACCCAAGGAACATTTCTGCCAAGTTAGGTTAAAATTGGCCCAATGGTTGATTTTTAAAGAATTTTCTTAGGATTTCTCTAAGTCCGATAAGCCACGCCCTGCCACGCCCACATTTTTTGACGTATCAAAAATCCGCGAACAAGTTTTGAAAAGGGTTACCCAAGGAACATTCCTGCCAAGTTTGGTAAAAATTGACCAAATGATTTAGGAGGAGAAGATGTTTAAAGAAATGTGAACGGACAGACGGACGGACGGACGGACGACGGACGGTGAGTGACCACAATAGCTCCCCATGAGCACGAGCTAAAAAAACTTAAGTACGTTCTCAGACTCAAATCTGAGCACCGTGCTCAAATCACACGAAATCCACACGAACTTCAATCGAATACCCTTCAACGTTGGAGAGTATTCGTTTGAAGTTGAGCATGTTCTCATGAGTATGTACTTTAGTTTTTTCGAGAAACCGGGGCCAGGTCTTATTTGGGAAAGAGTTCAACATTGACCAGATTCAAAGTTTGATTGTTTAGTACCGCGACATTAGTCACGAGAATCAAGCATCCATTTTTCATGACAACGCCTGGGTGTCGACTGTGGTGTTAGTATGTTAATAATAACATTATTTGTATTAACCCATTACCACAAAGTGACCTTTTTTGACTCCCCTCAAGAAAAATGCTTGGGAAAACATAGTGGAAAAAAGAAGAAATTGCTTGTCTCAAGCAATTTCTTCTTTTTTTCAACAATGTTTTCTAACTCAAAATGGAAAGATTTTTAAAATTCCATCAACTTGAAATTGTCGTCTGCAACATCTTTGAATTTGGACCAGCCTAAAATTTTGTCGTTTGGTAAAGGTTTAACAAATATAAAAATATGATACATAGATACATAGAAATTTGTTGCTCTTTGTCAATCTTAACAGACTGGGGAACAGTCTACGGTGCAGTGGTAAATCCACATACATGTAAGTGTTCACTTTCACACACGGTAGAATGTTGATAATGTCCGAAAAATTTGATTGATGACACTATAAACGATTCAAAATCTTTTACTAATGAGGGAATAGCCCGATAGTGGAAAATAGGGGAGGTAGGATGTACATTTGTCTATTTATAGTAACAACTTATACACACTGATACCTGTTCAACCCTAAAATAAACCAAAATATTTGTATCAATTCTCGTTTAACTTTGAACGTATACTATAATAGATTCACTATTGAACGAGAATAATTTCAGTTGTTTTGATAAAGCAGTTCAACTGTAATTATTCTCGTTTAATAGTGAATCTATTATATCTTTGTTATCCTAAACACCACTATAGATAGACAACGACCTCTGAATGATCAAAGATCAGCTAGTCTAAATTGACGGGGAAGAGGGATTTCGAATAATGAAAATATATGGCTGGAACCCGTCTCCCTGTAATAAATCGACGAAGTACTATCTGGATACAGTTACTGAACTCACCTGGCATCACGTACAGCACGCAATACCTGTCATTGTCCGCTTTTATTCAGTGGAAAATAGGCACTCCTCCCTATTTACATGTATTGGAATATACCGTAACCTTTCGTCACGGCTCACGACTCGATGTCCATTTATATATAATCACTATATGAGTGTAGCTTAATGCATGTTTTAAATCTGCAGAATCTGTATTAGTTTCTAATAGCATAGCAGTGAAAACATCTAAGTTTAGAAATGTTTCCGTACTTAGGCCTATTACATCCGTGGATTTTGTAACTATCATTTCAATGGAATATCTCCAAATCAAGATTTGAATATGTATTTATTCATGTTATTACTAATCATTGAATGCGAATTTACATATTTTTTGTAAATCGTTGTTTTTTTTCTATTGTCATTCATGAAACGTTTTGTTTAATGAAAATGTCAGAAACATAACCAAACAGTTCTTTAACCCATTATCACATAGTGACTCTTTTTGACTCCCCACAAGAGATTGACTTGGGAAAACACTGTGGTAAATGAAATAATTGCTTGTGACAAGCAATTTCTTCATTTCACACAATATTTTCTAGACAGAAAATAGATCTACAGCAGAACGAAACAAGAGGGCCATTGGCCCTGAAGCGCTCACCTGATATAATAACTTTTTTTTGTAAACCAATTTTCAGGTTGATTGGACAAAGAATGCGACCTCTAGGGTGCACACAAGGTTTATCTAAGATTTGACCTCGTGACCTAGAATTGATCAAGACAATCATTCTGATCAATTTTCAGGTTGATTGGGCAAAAAATGTGGCCTCTAGAGTGCACACAAGGTTTTACAAAGATTTTACCTCATGACCTAGTTTATGACCCCAGATGACCCAATTTCAATCTTGTCTGAAAATTGATCAAGACAATCATTCTGATCAATTTTCAGGGTGATTGGGTAAAAAATGTGGCCTCTAAAGTGCACACAAGGTTTTTCTAAGATTTGACCCCGTGACCTAGTTTTTGACTCCAGATGACCCAATTTCAAACTTGTCCGAGATTTCACGAAGACAATCATTCTGATCAATTTTCAGGTTGATTGGGCAACAAATGTGGCCTCTAGAGTGCACAAGGTTTTTCTAAGATTTGACCCCATGACCTAGTTTTTGACCCCGTATGACCCAATTTCAAAATTGTGCGAGATTTTATCAAGCCAATCATTCTGAGCAATTTTCAGGTTGATTGGGCAAAAAATGTGGCCTCTAGAGTGCACACAAGGTTTTTCTAAGATTTGACCCTGTGACCTAGTTTTAGACCCCAGATGACCCTATATCAAACTTGTGCGAGATTTTATCAAGTCAATCATTCTGAGCAATTTTCAGGTTGATTGGGCAAAAAATGTGGCCTCTAGAGTGCACACAAGGTTTTTCTAAGATTTGACCCCATGACCTAGTTTTTGACCCCAGATGACCCAATTTCAAACTTGTCCGAGCTTTCATCAAGACAATCATTCTGAGCAAATTTCAGGTTGATTGGGCAAAAGATGGGGCCTCTAGAGTGCACACAAGGTTTTTCTAAGATTTGACCCCGTGACCTAGTTTTTGACCCCAGATGACCCAATTTCTAACTTGTCCGAGATTTTATCCAGACAATAATTCTGATCAATTTTCAGGTTGATTGGGCAAAAAATGTGGCCTCTATAGTGCACACAAGGTTTTTCTAAGATTTGACCCCGTGACCTAGTTTTTGACCCCAGATGACCCAATTTCAAACTTGTACAAGATTTCACCAAAACAATCATTCTGAGCAAATTTCAGGTTGATTGGGCAAAAAATGTGACCTCTAGAGTGCACACAAGGTTTTTCTAAGATTTGACCCAGTGACCTAGTTTTTGACCCAAGATGACCCAATTTCGAACTTGTCCGAGATTTTATCAAGACAATTATTCTGAGCAAATTTTAAGTTGATTGGGCAACAAATGTGGCCTCTAGAGTGCACACAAGGTTTTTCTAAGATTTGACCCTGTGACCTAGTTTTTGACCCCAGATGACCCAATTTCAAACTTGTCCGAGATTTCATCAAGACAATCAGTCTGAGCAAATTTCAGGTTGATTGGGCAAAAAATGTGAACTCTATAGTGCACACAAGGTTTTTCTAAGATTTGACCCCGTGACCTAGTTTTTGACCCCAGATGACCCAATTTCAAACTTGTCCGAGATTTTATCAAGACAATCATTCTGAGCAAATTTCAGGTTGATTGGGCAAAAAATGTGGCCTCTAGAGTGCACACAAGGTTTTTCTAAGATTTGACCCCGTGACCTAGTTTTTGACCCCAGATGACCCAATTTCGAACTTGTCCGAGATTTCATCAAGACAATCATTCTGAGCAAATTTCAGGTTGATTGGGCAAAAAATGTGGCCTCTAGAGTGCACACAAGGCAAAGTTTGACGGACGACGGACGACGGACGACGGACGACGGACGACGGACACCGGACGCCGGACGACGGACGCCGGACACAGCGGTATCACAATAGCTCACCATGAGCACATTCGTGCTCAGGTGAGCTAAAAAAAAATCATTTTAAATTGTCGTCTGCAACATCTTTGAATTTGGAATGGTGAAAATTTTGCCGTTTGGCAATGGGTTAAACGCACGTGAAAACCATAACCAGACTGCATATTATTCCAACAACAGAGGCGTTCGGATATCCTCGGACATCGAATCATCGACTCGGAAGTGTGTGTATGAAGAAATCTAAAAAAAAAAAAAAAAAAAAAAAAAAAAAAAAAAAAAAAATCGGATTTCTCAGCCGGAAGTAGCTACGCTTCATAAAGTAGTTTTCGAGGTCAACCAAATGCACAACCATGGCAACTTGCACGTTGTAATCATTCTAAAAAGAGAGGACACTGGAACTGCAAACAATGTATTTCAGTATCATTGTCGCGTCATTGTTGACATTAGTCACGGACGAACGTTTTGAATTGTTGTTCTATTCTATTCTATTCATAGTCTGAAAGTAGTTCTACGAGATGCATCCAAGGTATGATTCGATTGAGTTGTCCTTGGTGATCCAATATTGCAACAGAGGAGGGCGCGGCCAAAGCGCAGTTGGTAGCGCATCGGACTCTCATTCATGGTCACGGGTGGTAAACAGAGAAACTAGCTCCAAAAAGAGGTAGTTGCATCGAGCGAAAATTTGTAGGTCACGAACACATTTTCTAAAATTATTTCTTTTAAAGCGAGTTTTTGAGAAATCTGGCGATGCTGTAATATACTGACGTCCAAAAGAAACGCATCAGTCCTAATAAATGTCCGATTATTCAGTAAATCTGATTTGAATTACAAATACTTATTTCCATCTGTAAATTTGATTATCTATTGTTGAAAAATGATGATAAAGAAATTATCAAATTGTTAAAGTTTAGAAAAAACGGCACATTTAAACAGAGCGGTATCAGAATTTCCATTTGAAAATCAGAAGCGCGTGGTACAAACTTTACTTGCGACGACAAAAGATACCGTAAAACGTCTTATTTGGTGACCACAGTTAGTGAATACCAAACCCGACGTCGATTTCAACGTCTCAAACGCATATGACGTTAACGTAAGGCAGCTTTATGTATAACAGGCGTTACATGAGGTCTATTTGACTTTGGCCTATTGGTAAAATGTTTCTGTAACTCTTACTCGTCGACCAAGATGCCTAATCGTGCAATGCAAGACGTCAAAACGTCAAGTGACTTTTTTTTTATTTTCCAGTATTCGAAAATGGCTAATCTACGAGCTCTATTTTCCAAGCAATGTGTCTATTTCAAACGTTACTTGCAACAACAACAGTTGTCAGAAAAACACTTATTTGGCCACCACATTTACCAACTATTCAACAGAACGTCGATCCCAACGTCACAAACATGAAACGTACATGACGTTAACGTGGAGAATAATCTAGCTTTACAGGCGTTACGTGAGGTCTAGTTTAGCGAGGCTGGTCAATAAACGTTCGCAGAATTCTAACGCGTCGATCAAGTCACCGAATCGAGAAACACAATTTGTTTAACTGTCCTGCGACTTGTTTGTGCATTCGTGGCATTCAAAAATGGCTAAATTACGAGCTCCTTTTTTCAGAATTTAGTCTCGGAATCCTTCAATTCGGATGTTTTATAAGAAAATCTTTGAATTCGTGGTTGAACATCCACTTACACATGTTACTGTGTAAAATGTGACCAATTTCCTCGTGTGATGAACATACACGTAGCGCGCGTAGAAAACGTGACCAGTCACCGGATATGGACGTGTTAATGATTAGAAACGCATATTTTTTTCATTTGCCGTAATTGTCGGTCAAAATGATAATAAACAGTATATATTTCACTAATATTGTAATAGGAATAAGGAAAATAACGACAAATTTCATTGGAGCGTTTCTTTTGGACGTCAGTTTATGAAGAAATGGTCGAAGTTTGTTGTGCACGAGAAAATACGGAATTAGTAGCAGGGTTTGAATACAATCGTTGAAAAACATTTCAAAATCGAAAATCCAGAAGTTTTTACTTTCGATTTTGAAATGTTTTTCAACGATTGTATTCAAACCCTGCTACTAATTCCGTATTTTCTCGTGCACAACAAACTTCGACCATTTCTTCATATTACAGCATCGCCAGATTTCTCAAAAACTCGCTTTAAAAGAAATAATTGTAGAAAAATGTGTTCGTGACCTACCTTTGTTTACAGATTTTCGCTCTATGCAACGACCTCGGTAAAGGCCGGATATCACGAGGAAACAAAATACCGTTGACTCTTTTTTGGAGCTAGTTTCTCTGTTTACCACCCGTGATGGTGTCCTGGGTTCGATCATCAGTCACAGCAAATATCTTTTCTGACAAAATTGTCTCCGGCCAATGTTTTCGTGATTGTTAACCTATGTGGGAGAGCATCTTGGAGGCTAGGGAAGGATAATGTGGTAGTACTGGTGTGAAAAACAACAGGAATCTATAGTCAGGTGTATCAGCTTAGCCGTGCTATTACTGTAGCAGTTGAAGGAGCATTAAATGATTGGATTCATGTACAATGTAGCACGCAGAAAATGAGATAAAACGAGAAAATGATGACTATCAGAATGTCTTCTTTTTGCTCAATATTCTTTTATGTGTATCAGATCAGGTCTTGCATGAGGAAAAAATCACAAGACTGCAATAATAAATCTTATCAGGTAATATCTTATCACGCTGTGAAGTACTATAAAGTGCTGGACTATCTAATAAAGAGATCCATGAAATTTGAACCCCAGCTGACCTTATCTTTGCGACCAGCATGTACAGGTTTCAGCTTAGGGTGAAATTCACAAGGCCCTGTATATTCTAGAACAAGGAAAGTTAATATGTGTACTTTATTTCGGACTGTTTGCCTATTTTCGGACTGTTTGCCTATGTTCGGACTGTTTGCCCATTTTCGGACTGTTTGCCTATCTTGATTTTTCGCGAGACATAAGTCATGAACACATATACAGGGCATGAAACAAGGATGTGCCTGGTTTTGACATCTCTAATCAAGAAATGTTTAACAAATCATCAAAATACAAGGAGAAAATACTTAAGGCCAGCACAGGGGTGTAGCCAGGAATTTTGTAATGTTGAATCCCAAGGCATATTGTCGAGTCCATTTGACGCATTTTGACGCCTAAAAACAGGAACACTCTGAAAAATATTGTGGTAAATGAAGAAATTGCTTGAGACAAGCAATTTCTTCTTTTCCCACAATGTTTTCCATCCGAAAAGATCAAAAATATATTGAATTGTATTCATCTGAAATTGTCGTCTGCATAACCTTTGAGTTTGGAACAGTCCAAAAATTTGCCGTCAGGTAATGGGTAAAAAATCATCAAGCAACAAGGAGTAAATCGCTGCTTTTCTGCAAAAACACGTATCTGCAGCGTTAAACAAGCTGCAGATACGTGGTTTTCGTAGAAAAGCGACGATATATTGATGACCAGCATTTCAAACTTTTCTCCAGATGCTTTCTGTGCTATAGTATACATGAACATATTTCCAAAAACTTGGAAACATTGAGTTTTGTTGTCGTCTGCATTACCTTTGAATTTGGACAAATCCAAAAACGGTTTGCTCGGGAAACTTCACAAGGGATAAATAGCCAGTAATTAATGAAGAAACTCGATATGTATTTATTTACAAAAGTTTTTTTTTAATTTATTACTTATACATAGTTGTAATGATTCTCTATCATTAGTTGCAGTTATAAGAAAATAGAGCAAGAGTCGCAATATCACAAAAAAATTCCTCGTGAAAATACACCATAATAAACACCTGATTCAACATTTTGGCAAAAATTGCCTTGAAAAAGCCAAATTTTGCCGAAATATTGAATCAAGTGATTATTATTGTGTAGATAACAAAACAAGCGTCGTGTACTTCTTTTCAATGTCCACTGAACTCCATTATGAATAACAATTTTACAAAAACACACACAAGAATAAAGTTACACATGTTACGTATAAAATGTCTATACCATGCAAGGGCGGATCCAGGATTTTTTCCAGGGGGGGGGGGGGGGGGGGGGTCCAAGCACAAGACTTTTTTCCAGGGGGAGTCGCAATATCACAAAAAAAATTCCTCGTGGAATATAAAAAATACACCATAATAAACACCCGATTCAATATTTTGAAAAAAAAAATCGCCTTTTTCAAGACATTGAAAAAGGTTTTCAATATTTTGAAAAATGCAAATTTTGCCGAAATATTGAATCATGTGTTTATTATTTTATAGGCTACAGAACAAGAGTAGTTTACTTCTTCAATATCCACTGAACTCAATCATGAATAATATTTTAAAACAATCACATTAGAATAACAAAAGTTACGCATTTTACGTGTAAAGTGTCTACACCATGGGCACACGGGCATCGTATACTAGACATGTGCAAGGTAAGAACGAAAACCGAGACGAAGTACGAAACCGGTTTAACTGTGGGGGACATATCAAAACACGCGAAAGGTAAAATCGTTTGCAATGCCGTAACTAAATTTGAAATCAACTTGAGTTACGACATTTTCAACGTGGTCAGCGGAATACTGCCTATAAGGCCAATTGAATGTTATTCTTTTGGTTTAAATGTATATTGTACATTTTGTATTATTTTGAGGAATGATGGTATGCCTACCCCTTTCCTGCAATTGATTAAAACGATTGAATATGGTTCAAGGTTATGTTCAACTACTCTGGTCATATCGCGGTGACTGGAGCTCATAACCATGGATTTCTGGATTGTCTCTAAACAGTATTACCACAATTAACAATCGGTGCATACAGCTACTCTCTCACATGGTGAAACAAAATGTCAGAAAGGGAACTGAGATTCGCAACAACGACCCCGGATCGATAGGATCTGGCGCAACAAAACAACTGAGCTATCTGGGATCGGCCTTTTTTCAAACGAAAAAATTAAGACACATCCAATCTCATGTAGTGACAGACTAAATAATAGTTGTTATTGAAAACAGAAAATGTTATTGTAACGACGTAGAAAATGTTCACGGAAGCGAGAAAATATTAGTTATGCTTTTTCTCTCGATGTTTTCTGAAACATTCTCTATCGGTGACATCTAGACAAGACATTGTGTTTGAAATTTTTAAAGATCCAATGTCCTCCCCAGGCCCAAATTCCTGTTTAAAAATTAATTACAGAGGTTTTTTATTTTCTTTTTTCTTTTTCTTTTTTTAGACTTTCAGCCTTATCTTGGAATGTTTATAGACATCAGATCACATAAACTATGATTCAAACTTAAAATGACAAGAAATCGAGAATCGTGTTACGATCTAAAATAAGATCAAATATACGTTGAAAAATATTTACAAACCGATTCCATATGGGTTCTACTCCGTCGTATTCTAAGCTGTTACAGGTCAGTCGAAGTCGAAATTTGGCACACAGAAAAATAAAGGGCCATCTTTTTAATCATGTATAGCTATTTTTAAAGATAATCTCCAGCAAAATGGGCGAGAATGCATCTTTAATGCCTTTTCCCGAGCTGAATCTTATAACATCAGTAACACGATGGGTACCCCACGTGACTTTTGGGAAGCGTTCACACCAAAAACTGTCCGCTTCAAGGATGTTTTGTTTAATTACTCAGCGTATTCTCTACGGATTTTGACGAGATAAAATGTACCGTGTTTAGAAATTCATTTCAAATTCCAACTCACACTGCACCGTATCACATGGTTTCTTCAAACATTCAAAATTAATCATTTTGCACGAATGCTTAAAAAAACAACAACATGGAATTCCTTTCTCGACCCCCTTTATAAATATATGTAAACCGGTCTGATCTATTGATATAACATTTATCTAGTGCCTATATTATATATAGGATTCTAAATTTAGAACATCGGTAGTAAAGTGTAAGTACGGCGCACGTGGTACACGGTCAAAGCAAACTGTCAACCTTTTCAATATCTATTATATCACGGTGGAGATTGTGCATGATGGGATGGATAACGAATACGGACAAATTTGCCTCGCTTCAGGTAAGAAATTGTGCAATAATTTTCTTATTTCTGCTCCAATTTTCAAGCGGTGTGTTGCATGTACCCCACATTACTGAGCTCTTCCTCAGATATATGACTTGTTTGTAGAATCGTTGTACGTTGTCCAAAAATTGATCCCAACCGACCAGAAACAACGACAAAAAATCCAGGTCATTTTTCTAGTCGGTTGGGATCGATTTTTTTAGAAAAGTACAAGCAGATTCCAGATAAGTAATACATCTGAGAAAAGGGCTCAGTAAGTCGGGGTACATGCAACAAATTGCATGAAAATTGACGCTAAAATAAGAAAGTTATTGCATAAATTCTTACCTGAAGCGTGGTTAATTTGACCGTAGTCGTTACCATTTCGCTTTCTGGTCGGTTGGGACAATATTTTGGAAAAAGTACCTCGAGTTATCTAATATGTCATACATCCGATATAAGAGCTCGGTAAGGCGGGGTACATGCAACAAACCTTTTTGAAAATTGGCGCACAAATAAGGACGTTTTTGCAAAAAATCTTACCAAAATCGAGATTATTTTTCCCGTATTCGTTATCCATCCCATGATGCACAATATCCACCGTGTATATGTGACCTCGTGAAACAGGAAACCGCGAACTATTTGTTTCCCCCAAAAACCACCATATAACCTGTGTGCTTGACATTTTTACGGTACTGACTATTCACTAGAACATATCAATTTAAAAAAAAAAAGAAAAAGAAAAAAAAATGTAGATTAGATATCGCTGTATTTTCGGATTAAGTCAACAAACTGTTTCAGTGGAATGAATTAGATTTTTGCACGATATATCAATTCAGTCGTTATCATCAGAGCCTGTATATATTCATTGATGGGTTCAGCTACTGATATGGCCAATATGCTTTCTAATATATGATTGTTTACAAACCACATGAATGAATTATGCAGCTGGTGGCTCGGATTGAGTATTGTATTTGTAAAGGTGCAGGATGTACGAGAACCACGCGTCCATTCGCTTCCCCTCCTTTTCCAAGGACAGCTATAACATAGTACATGATGTGTTATCAACTAAAATTCCACGAAATGTTCACCAATATCCGTGTACATGTTTCATGACGACACTTTATAAATTTGTCTTCGTGTTAGCATGTTTAGATTTGGTCACCTTTATAATATGTTCTTGTTTAGTCTTGACCAATTTGAGTTCAGTTTGAAGCAGAAAATGTGGATAAACGTCAGGCATGGCTACATGTGGTAGATATTTTAAAAAAAAGCATTATTTTTCGTTATCAGCTAATTTTTAAAGAGTCTTTTGCATTCAGCAAATCCGCGGCATTTCTCCGCCTTCTCTGTTTCATTTGTTTTCAAATCGGTCATATATGAAAAGAAGAAAAGAATTATAGAAAGGCATCGAAATTGTTGTGTTCCGTGATTCCCCAACGTGATAAATCTACATGGTTTATTTCGACAAAAATTAATTTTGACATATCGATATTATCATTGTTAAATCGCTATTACTTTCGAAAAGCATACTGGGTATTTCAACCCACCTAATTGTGATAAAAGATATCCCTGTCATCCCTGACCCTTACATTAAAATATGCTTGGCCTTAAAATGAATCGATGATTATTCATTGACTAAGCAGCCAGTCTACAATATTTCCAGTCTATTTTTTTTTATTTGTGGACTGACTCATTTGACGCATCACTTTATCCATTTTTGGATAAAAATCACTACGCGGTGCGCATAACTCCAAAATCCTGTCGCCAAAAAGTAGCAAGCAGAAAATTGCAACTACAAATACATTTGCAACAAAATAAAGTTTGATTTTCGTCTCAATTTCATCTAATAAAATAATTAATTCAAATTAGATTATTCATTTTACTCTATGCAAGCAGGAAGAAGAAGAAGCAAGCATATGAAGCAAATATGACGCGTGACAGGAAGTCATGAGGAAGTACCACGTGTATGCATTTTATGGGCGCTGACATCTTGAAAGTAGTTAACCCAGAATGCCCACCAGAGATAGATGGTAATCGACAGGTGGCGACATCTATTGGTAGATATTGGATGATTATTTAGTTATTATTTGGCTATAAGATACAGTTTGGGTCAAATGACGGACATTCTGGCTGACGAGAACATGGAAAATAAACAGACATACATTTTCAGATAATCAACAGCTATATTTACCTTTACAATGACATAAAAGCGTTGTTTTCTCTCTTTATTCAACCCAGTCGTTATTTCTGGTTTCGTGTGTTTTGACACGACCCCTTTTATTCCGTTTTCCGTTTTCGTTTTTCGGGTTTCGTTCTACCTTGCACATGTCTACTACTACATTTATGTAAACAGTGTCAATACACGGAAACACGGTTTGTGACTATTGTTACTAAAATAGTAACAAATCGAAGGTGAAGGTCTGTTTACTCCACAAAAACCGGCATAAAACGCGCAGACGACGAAACCGTGATTGCATACT
The DNA here is from genome assembly GCA_963680895.1 of Fragum sueziense. NCBI lineage: Eukaryota > Metazoa > Mollusca > Bivalvia > Cardiida > Cardiidae > Fragum > Fragum sueziense. Next base: position 49,006,065 of record OY804606.1, on the reverse strand, counting down.
GTATGAGAATTGTTACTGAAATAGTAACAAATCGAAGGCGAAGGTTTGTTTACTTCACGCACTATAGGGACAATTCAAAATGGAGGACTAAAATGTTTCCGTGTTCCGTGTATTCCTCAAATAATTTTATCTGGAATCTCTTTGACTAGTCTCCCTTTAACATCGAGTTTGGCCTCGGCTGGCAGAAGGTCATATACTTCCCTCTCCTCCGTTGTCAAGGATGAAATTTGGTTACGCATGTACTGAACTACATCTGCTTTAATTGATTTTTCGTGTGGTAGATATTTATATAGAAGCCGAATACCTTGCATAACTTTCAGAGTATCAGACGTATCGTTAAGGGAACAAGGCTTAGACTTTGCACCGAAACTTTCGTTATGATCATGATCGCCTGCCTTTTTTATTTTTCTGGTCACCTTGTCTACATCAGGCACGGATACCTCAATATTCGACGCCGTGGTGAAGCATTTACCTTCTTCAGCCTCTTCACATTCCACTTTCTTTTTTATCCCTTCGACATTTCTTGTAACTGCCATAGATATTTTAGTACTAAATTCACCAATTCCACTGCTTGCGGCCGTAGATGCTTTAGTACCAAATCCACCAAATCCACTGCTTGCGGCCGTAGATACTTTACTACCAAATCCACCAAATCCACTGCTTGCGGCCGTCGATGTTTTAGTACCAAATCCATTGCTTGCAGCAAAGGATGGTTTTGTACCAAATCTACTGCCTGTTGTCGTAGATGTTTTAGTACCGGATTCAACAAATCCACTGCTTGCGATCGTAGATAATTTAGTACCAAATTCACCAAATCCACTACTTTTTGTCGTAAATGTTTTAGAACAAGATCCATCAAATGTTGTTGTCGTAGATGTTGTAGTACCAAATCCACTTCCTACTGTCGTAGATAATGTACTTCCAAATCCATCAAATCCACTGCTTGCGGTCGTAGATGTTGTACTACCAAATCCATTGCTTGGAGTCGCAGATGTTTTAAAACCAAACCCACCAAATCCACTGCTTGCAGTCGAAGATGTTGTACTACCAAATCCACTGCTTGCAGTCGTAGATGTTGTACCACCAAATCCATTGCTTGCAGTCGTAGATGTTTTAAAACCAAATCCATCAAATCCACTGCTTGCAGTCGTAGATGTTGTATTACCAAATCCACTGCTTGCGGTCGTAGATGTTGTATTACCAAATCCACTGCTTGCAGTCGTAGATGTTTTAAAACCAAACCCACCAGATCCACTGCTTACGGTCGTAGATGTTGTACTACCAAATCCACTGTTTGCAGTCGTAGATGTTTTAAACCCAAACCCACCAGATCCACTGCTTGCGGTCGTAGATGTTGTACTACCAAATCCACTGTTTGCAGTCGTAGATGTTTTAAAACCAAACCCCCCAAATCCACTGCTTGCGGTCGTAGATGTTGTACTACCAAATCCACTGCTTGCAGTCGTAGATGTTTTAAAACCAAACCCACCAAATCCACTGCTTGCGGTCGTAGATGTTGTACTACCAAATCCACTGCTTGCAGTCGTAGATGTTGTACTACCAAATCCACTGCTTGCAGTCGTAGATGTTTTAAAACCAAACCCACCAAATTCACTGCTTGCGGTCGTAGATGTTGTACTACCAAATCCACTGCTTGCAGTCGTAGATGTTGTACTACCAAATCCACTGTTTGCAGTCGTAGATGTTTTAAAACCAAACCCACCAAATCCACTGCTTGCGGTCGTATATGTTGTATTGCCAAATCCACTGCTTGCAGTCGTAGATGTTTTAAAACCAAACCCACCAGATCCACTGCTTACGGTCGTAGAAGTTGTACTACCAAATCCACTGTTTGCAGTCGTAGATGTTTTAAACCCAAACCCACCAGATCCACTGCTTGCGGTCGTAGATGTTGTACTACCAAATCCACTGTTTGCAGTCGTAGATGATTTAAACGCAAATCCACCAAATCCACTGCTTGCGGTCGTATATGTTGTATTACCAAATCCACTGATTGCAGTCGTAGATGTTGTACTACCAAATCCACTGTTTGCAGTCGTAGATGTTATAAAACCAAATCCACCAAATCCACTGCCTGCGGTCGTAGATGTTGTACTACCAAATCCACTGCTTGCAGTCGTAGATGTTTTAAAACCAAACCCCCCAAATCCACTGCTTGCGGTCGTAGATGTTGTACTACCAAATCCAGTGCTTGCAGTCGTAGATGTTTTAAAACCAAAACCACCAAATCCACTGCTTGCGGTCGTAGATGTTGTACTACCAAATCCACTGCTTGCAGTCGTAGATGTTGTACTACCAAATCCACTGCTTGCAGTCGTAGATGTTTTAAAACCAAACCCACCAAATTCACTGCTTGCAGTCGTAGATGTTGTACTACCAAATCCACTGCTTGCAGTCGTAGATGTTTTGAAACCAAACCCACCAAATTCACTGCTTGCAGTCGTAGATGTTGTACTACCAAATCCACTGCTTGCAGTCGTAGATGTTGTACTACCAAATCCACTGTTTGCAGTCGTAGATGTTTTAAAACCAATCCCACCAAATCCACTGCCTGCGGTCGTAGATGTTGTACTACCAAATCCACTGCTTGCAGTCGTAGATGTTTTAAAACCAAACCCACCAAATCCACTGCTTGCGGTCGTAGATGTTGTACTACCAAATCCACTGCTTGCAGTCGTAGATGTTTTAAAACCAAACCCACCGAATCCACTGCTTGCGGTCGTAGATGTTGTACTACCAAATACACCGTTTACAGTCGTAGATGTTTTAAAACCAAACCCACCAAATCCACTGCTTGCGGTCGTATATGTTGTATTGCCAAAACCACTGCTTGCAGTGGTAGATGTTTTAAAACCAAACCCACCAAATCCACTGCTTGCTGTCGTAGATGTTGTACTACCAAATCCACTGATTGCAGACGTAGATGTTGTACTACCAAATCCACTGCTTGCAGTCGTAGATGTTTTAAAATCAAACCCACCAAATCCACTGCTTGCGGTCGTAGATGTTGTACTACCAAATCCACTGCTTGCAGTCGTAGATGTTTTAAAACCAAACCCACCAAATCCACTGCTTGCGGTCGTAGATGTTGTACTACCAAATCCACTGCTTGCAGTCGTAGATGTTGTACTACCAAACCCACTGCTTGCAGTCGTAGATGTTTTAAAACCAAACCCACCAAATCCACTGCTTGCAATCGTAGATGTTGTACTACCAAATCCACTGCTTCCGGTCGTAGACGTTTTTAGACGAAACCCCCCAAATCCACTGCTTGCTGTCGTAGATGTTGTACTACCAAATCCACTGCTTGCAGTCGTAGATGTTTTAAAACCAAACCCACCAGAATCACTGTTTGCGGTCGTAGATGTTGTACTACCAAATCCACTGCTTGCAGTCGTAGATGTTTTAAAACTAAACCCACCAAATCCATTGCTTGCGGTCATAGATGTTGTACTATCAAATCCACTGCTTGCGGTCGTAGATGTTGTACTACCAAATCCACTGCTTGCGGTCGTAGATGTTGTACTATCAAATCCACTGCTTGCGGTCGTAGATGTTGTACTATCAAATCCACTGCTTGCAGTCGTAGATGTTTTAGAACCCAAACCAACAAATCCACTTCCTTCTGTCGTAGCTGTTTTATTACCAAACCCACTACTTGCGGTCGTATATGTTGTACTACCAAATCCACTGCTTGTTGTCGAAGATGTTTTAGTACCAGATCCACCAATTCCACTGCTTGCAGTCGTAGATGTTGTACTACCAAATCCACTGCTTGCGGTAGTTGATTTTGTACTTCCAAATCCACCAAATCCACTGTTTGTTGTCATAGATGTTTTAGTAACAAATCCACTTCCTGCTGTCGTAGATGTTTTATTTCTTAATTCTCTGCTTGTTGTCGTAGATGGTTTAACACCAAATCCACATAATTCACTGTTTGCCGTCGTAGATGTTTTAGAACCATATCCACATAATCCACTGCCTGTTGTCGTAGATGGTAAAGTACAAAATCTAAACCCATCGCTGGCTGCTATAGATATTTTGGTACCAAGTTCTACGAATTCATCGCTTGCTGTCGCCATTGTTGAATTCCCAAATCCAATAAATTCACCGCTCTCTGTCGTAGATGTTGAAATACCAGATTCAGCTAGTCCACCACTTGATGTTGTTGATGTTTTAGTACCAGATTTAACAACACTGCTATTTGCTGTGGTTGATGTTGAAGTACTAAATCCGGCTTGTCTACCGCTTGAAGCCGCATCTTTTGGTGTACCAAAACTAAAACCAATTTTTGATGTTGTTGATTTTTTTGTACCAAAACCACTATTTGATGTCGAGAATGTTTCAGTATCAAGTTCAACAATTTCACCACTGGATGTTGTTGATAATTTATGACCAAACCCAACGCTCGATGCGGATGTTTGAGTACCATAAACACGGGATTCTATCTCAGAATGTTTGTTTGTCGTCAGGAATGGCCCAAGCCCAAATTGATATACTACCTTGAACTGATTTTCACAGATGTGTATTCTAAGCAACGATTCAAATGAAATGACCATCTTTTCATCAACTAATTTCGTTGGATATTGTCCGTTTATTTTCACATGAGCTCTTTTCTGAACTTTGATATGATCAAATAATTTTGTAATGACGAGAGTGTCCTCCTCTTCTAATTCATATCGTCGAAGCGCCAGGTCTCGAACCTTCAACTGCACCGATGCTGGGATATTAAAGTGATCCATCCATCGGGTCATATTCTTCATTTTTAGCTCCGAGCACAGAGCAACACATTTGGCTTCGAGGTCAAAAAGGTCATGGTTTACAGCAAGGTAGAGATGCCTGCTCAATCCCTTGGCATCCGTCGACTCGTTAACCAGATTTGGTAGAATAACTCGGCATCGTTTCATCAGTGTTTCTGTCCTGTACTCATCAGCAAGCGGCAGAATAGTGTATACCGTCTCATCTGAAATATAGAGGTAGATTCCAGTTTAGCGGTCCCAAGACAAAATGGCCGCCATTCTGTTACCGCACATTAAGAGGTAAAAAGATAAAATAGTCTAATTTACCATCATTCAAAAGGAAAATAAGCGGGGATGTGGAGGCGGCAGCCCCCATAAATACTTATAAAATGAAATAAAGCGGGGTTGTAAGGGCGGCACACCTATAAATAATTTCAAGTGGGCAAAGAGAGTGGACGCCATTTTGTCTGGGTACCGCTAAACTGAAAATTGTTTCAAATATAATTACACTTGAGCGTTAATTACAAAGAAATTATAAGATGCTCTTTGTTATTTCAACTCCAAATCCTGTGCTATGGATACTCATTGAGACGATTCCATTGAGCATGCACAACATATTATGATAAAATTGACATTAATATTTTCATTTATTAAGACCACCCTCTATCTTATCTGTTACTCTGTGTTTACAACAAAGGAATGGTGTCTTCACAAATCCTCCTCATCCTTTTACATACTGACTTTTTTCCGAATGCCATCTGGTTTTGACTTCCCTAGTAGGCATAGTTTAGGAAAAAATGAGAGAAAATAAGAAATTATTGATCGTCAATATTTTATATATCCTAAATATTTAATATGCTATACTATAACATAGAGAGTTCCTAATTATGACATCAATTGTTTGTCGTCTAGAAGGCTTTTCCAATGGGACGCTACCAGGTTCGAGAGATAACTGTTATTTACCTATTGGATTAACTCTCTGAAATCTATTGGGTAGTTCCGGTTGGATTTTACTCAAATGTCTATATAGAAATAGTGTTAATTCTAATCATCTGACATCATAATAAGTAAAAAAAAAAAAAAAAAAAAAAAAAAAAAAAACGAATTTTGCTCTTTTCTAGATTTATCATTTGTAAACTGTAGAAAACAGCTTTTATCAGAATGGATTTATTTTCAATTCATAGATGATGCTATGCCGCGTGTCCTTGTTTGAAACAAATTAACAATTTAATTCAATTGTTTCACACTTTTTCACCAGACTTCCTCACTTCGAGTTTAATGGTTATCATAAGACATTGCAAATTATGAAAACTAAAGAAAACCGAGGTATAGTTTTCTCTGAATATGTTTTTAAATCTCGGCAACTCCGTTGTCATAGTTAGTGACCTTCTAGTAAAGTATACTTAAATTTTATTGCTTGGAAAGGGATTTAGAATTAATTGTCTACCGACAAAAGGAGATTGACATGTGTATGTGTATATCATCCCAATCAAATTCCTTTAATTATCCAGCGCGAGATGAAATACGAGTTACTGTGTATATAACACTGATTTATCACACTAATCTAATAGACAAAAGATCTACAGGAACGACGTAATAAATAGGCACGACAACATTCCAACGTTCATCCCGCGTTACACAATTTTACGACTGAATTAACACATTTGCTTAAAAGTGAAATTGCAAAATGTATGTCAAACAAATATTCTGTTGGAAGTTTAACCCTTTCCCAAATTCCATCATTTTAAATAAACTGTTCTAATTGTAAAGCTGTTGTTGCTTGCATTTTACAAAATATTTAATATCAAAGGCAAATATGCATAAATCATAGTGAACTGAATATTAAAAGAAATGGAGAATTCGCTTATTATCAGCAATTTGCCCTTTTCTCTCATTATTTTCCTAACATATTTCTAATGGGAAAGTCAAAAACCAGGCTTTGCTTGCGAAAGGGTTAATGTTAATGAATGGTACTGGATACATAGGCCTAACAACCGTACACGGCAACTGATAAGAGAGGTTCTAAAAAGACATATTTCAAATCTTCAACAAACCTTATAATTTGAATCGCTTTGACAGGATGGTTCTTTGAATACCAATAGCACAGGGTTTGATGAAAAATTTAAAATATTTTGCATTTTCAAATGCCTTTACCCCTCTTATCTGTAGCCCCAACCGGAAGCGGAACAACCCAAAATTAAATGGTAGATAACTATCAAGGGAAGTCACTCTGGAATATGGTAGAATCGGATTTCGAATTGAAACAGTCCAACATTTTGCCATTTGGAAAGCGTTCCCAAACGAAAGAAATTTGGACTGCTTCAATATCAAGGACGGCTATCGTGTGCCCCAACCGGAAGCGGAACAACCCAAAATTAAAGTGACATTTCAGAATTTGTTGTCATAAATTTTACTTTTATTTTTATCTGAAAGAGCATATTTCCTTATGAAAATTCTGAAAATTTTAAGCCAAAATATTGTGCCGTTTACGAGAAATTTATATTTTTGTGTTAGAATTGGACAAATTGTTGTGGACAACAGTTCGGATTTATATGCAATTTATCGATTATGTCTCAACTTTAACTGCGTGTTTCTCGCTTATTGGCAACAACTTCAAAAAACTAATAGTATTTATACTCATAAGAATAACCAATCTTGGCATCAAGACATACTTTGAAAAATTGAAATTGGAATGAAATGTCTCTTTAAATGGTAGATAACTATCAAGGGAAGTCACTCTGGAATATGGTAGAATCGGATTTCGAATTGAAACAGTCCAACATTTTGCCATTTGGAAAGCGTTCCCAAACGAAAGAAATTTGGACTGCTTCAATATCAAGGACGGCTATCGTGTGCAAAAAAGAGGCAAAAGGAGAACAATGGCATGCTGGTTATAAAGATTAATTTCCTTCGTTTGCCTAAATGTTTCCCAAGCATTTTCTATTAAGGCCGAAAAAACCAGGTCTTGGTTGGAAAAGGGTTAAGACAATATTATATTAAGATAAGAATTTGAAAAGTCCTTACCTGTGATATGCTCCATTTTTCGAGGGTCAATACAGTCATAAAACTTCTTCACGTCAGAATACTTCTTTCCGTGCAGCTCGATCTCTCTCTTGTCCGATCCAGATCCACTAAACATAGTCTTAAACACCGGTGACGCCAGGCAAAGTACCGCACGTGACGCCGAAAGACGACGTCCCTCGACCAACAGGAAGACGTTATTTATATCGTCCAAATTGACGTCATCTTCGTAATCAGTGACGTCATTTTCGTCGTTGACGTCAGTATCTTCATCTTCGTAATCAGCGTCGTCATATTCTTCGTCAGAGTCGTCATTGGTGACGCCAAAATCGTACGCTTTCCCGCGTTGACACAAACGGTGGATATATTTGTCCAGAATTTCGTCATGTCCTTTGCCATTTCGCACATTGTTTTTAATTCTATCTATATCAAAATCTACCACGTCCATTTTTTCTTGTAAAGTTCGATTTAATTTCCAAGATAATACATGTATTTTGTTTCGGAATGTATCCAAATATATTCATTTTAAATATGATACGTCGTCTATGCCCTGCGTTAGCGTGTTGAATAAACAAAGACTTTAATATTCTAACGTTTACTCACTCCATCAACTTGCCGATAGCTGCTTTTCAACAAAAACTCGTAACTGCAGCTTAAAACAAGCTGCAGTTACGAGGTTTTTGATGAAAAAGTACGTGGCATTGTTTCAAGTGGGTGTAAATAGGATTATTCTTTCTTTACCAGAGGGCGAAATTTTAGACTGTTCCAAATTTCAAGATGTTGCAGACGACAATTTCAAGTCAATGTAGTTTATGGGTCTTTATCTAGTAGAAAATCGCGTGAAAAGTGACGAAATTGCTTGTAACAAACACTTTCTTCATTTTCTACAATGTTTTCCAAAACAATTATCTTAATGGGCGTCAAAAGGCGTCATCGTGTGGGAATGGGATCGAAAACCGAAAACGAAAGTAGAAGTTTTAACGGATAAACTTTCATTGAACCCATTTTCCGAAAGTGGCAGACCACCTATACACCCAAACACACTTCCAGTTTGTTACTAAAAATAGTAACACTTTTTGATGCCAGATCGAGGCTCTGACCCAATTGAGAGCAAAGCTTCCAACGTGCAATGGAAATGAACGGAGGAAAGAAGAAGTTTAAGAGGAATCACACTCCGTTTTGTGATGATTCCTCTATGAATCTCGACGGGATATCATTGACTGACTTCCAATTATGGCCTTTACTGGCTTTTAGGTCATTTTTGACCCTCTGAAAACGTAGTATCCACGGATCTTTTGAGGACCTAGCCGCCAGGTTCAACTGTCATTTTCATGTATTTTAAACCCCCTTTCCCCAACAAAAAAATGTACGAAACATGCCATTTTCAGTGTGAAGATGACAATCTCAGTACCGAAAGGCTTATAAATGTAGATAGATAATTCATTATGGTAGATCAATTTGATAATAAAAGCATTGCTCTAAAAGCCCATTTCCCAAACGACAAATTATTTAGACTTTTCAAGTTTGACAGCGGCTTTTAAAACCCTTTTCTAAGCGGCACCTGATTCAATTTGGAAGCTCTTGCAGACAACAGAATGGGCATCTTGAAAGTAGGATTTTTGTATGTGCAAGGGCGGATCTAGAGGGGGGGGGGGTTCGGGATGTTCGCCCCCGCCCCTGGAATAAGCCCAAAATTGAATGTTGACTATATAATCAAAGCGTCATAATTTAACATATTTAAGTCATCATTTGGGCGTGGACATCCCCCCCGGCAATTGGGCTTGGATCCCCCCCCCCCCCCCCCCGAAAAAATCCTGGATCCACCCTTGCGTGTGTACATAGAAGTATAGAAAACGTTGAGGCAAAAGGGGAAACTGCTGATTAAAAGTATTTCATTAATTTGTCTCTTGAAATGATTTTCGAAACAATCTAGATGTATCACAGTTAAGGGCGGATCTAGAAGGGGGTCCGGACCTCGCCTTGAATTGGCCGAAAATCGAATTTTGACTATACAACGTTAGTACAGTAGGCCTATACATGTATCGTTACACAATTCACAAATTTAAAGCCATCTTCCATCTTATGGGCTAGACCCCCCCCCTCCCCCCTTGAAAAAATCCTGGATCCGCACTTGACAGTCAAAACATTAACATTTTTTGTTTGGTAAAGGTTTAAAACATTTTTCTTTTAATTTCTTTTTTAATTTAATACCTCTCAACAATATTTCAACCATAAGTTTATAATTGTCCTCGCTCCGAGGCTGGGAATACATCCTGTGACCTGTCCATTATTGGCTCTAATCTAGAGCACAAACACATGCAAAATATTACCGCTCGTGAACACTTGGACAGTACTAAGGAGCTCACATGCTTCTGCAAAATTGATTTTATTTGGTTTTCAAAAGCAGTAGCTCATCCTGAACTTGCATGGTGGTAATGGGCGATGGAGATAGGTTACGAATGATTACAAGCCAAAAAGTCTCTTTTTTTCAATCAAAGTTGCAAAAATATTTCTGTAACTCAAAACTCTAATAATTAACGTAAATGACTGTATAAAATATTCTTAGTACTGAGGCAGAATAATTGAAAAATGCTCGCGTGAAAATAAAGACTCGCCCAATGAATTATGTAGTAAAACGACCACGTGACCTTTTGCTCCTTAGTACTGTCCAAGTGTGAGCGGTAATATTTTGCATGTGTTTGTGCTCTAGATTAGAGCCAATAATGGACAGGTCACAGGATGGATTCCCAGCCGCGGAGCGTGGACAATTATAAATTAACTTATTGCTGAAATATTGTTGAGAGGCGTTAAATTAAAAAAAAGAAATGAAAAGAAAATTGTTTTTAACTTTTACCAAACAAGAAATGTTAATGTTTTGACTGTCAAGGGCGGATCCAGGATTTTTTTCAAGGGGTGGGGGTGAGGTCTAGCCCAAAAGATGTCTTTAAATTTGTGAATTTTGTAATGTTAGATACCATACTAACACTGTGTAGTTAAAATTCGATTTTCGACCTATTCAAGGCGGGGTCCGGACCCCCGACCCCCTTTTAGATCAGTCTTTGACTGTCTTACAGAGATTGTTTCAAAAATCATTTCAAGGGGCAAAATAATGAATTACTTTTAATCAGCATTTTCTCCTTTTGCCTCAAGGTTTTCGTTACTATATTACTATATTTTTCATGGGGGTCCAAGCCCAATTGCCGGGGGGGGGGGGGTGTCCACGCCCAAATGATGACTTATTGACGCTTTAATTATATAGTCAACATTCAATTTATGGCTGATTCCGGGGGAGGGGAGTGCGGACATCCCGACCCCACCCCCCACTCTAGATCCGCCCTTGCACTTAAAAAAACCTACTTTCATGATACCCATTCTGTTATCTGCAAGAGCTTCCAAATTGAATCAGGTGCCGTTTAGGAAAGGGTTAAGCCGCTGTCAAACTTGAAAAGTCTAAATAATTTGTCGTTTGGGAAATGGGCTTTAACAGCTATGTTTTTATTATCAAATTGATCTACCATAATGAATTATCTTTCTTCATAAACCTTTCGGCACTGACAAAACCATCTTCACACTGAAAATGGCATGTTTCGTACTTTTTTTGTTGGGGAAGGGGGTTTGTAACGTGAATATGACAGTTTAACCTTGCGGCTAGGTCCTCGAAAGATCCGAGGATACTACTTTTTCGGAGGGTCAAAAATGACTTAAAAGCCGATAAAGGCCATAAATGGAAGTCAGTCAATGATATCCCGTCGAGATTCACAGAGGAATCATCACTAAACGGCGTGTGATTCCTCTTAAACTTCTTCTTTCCTCGTTCATTTCCATTGTACGTTGGATGCTTTACTCACATTTGGGTCAGAGCCTCGATCTGGCATCAAAAAGTGTTACTATTTTTAGTAACAAATTGGAAGTGTATTTGGGTGTATTTTACCAAACAATATGGCTGGTTTTGATGAGCATAATATATTCGTTTAATAGGAAGTCAAAACCTCGTAGCTCCAGCTTGAAAAAGCTGGAGTTACTAGGTTTTGACCTCCCACTGGCGATCTTTGATAAAATTCTTTGGGAAACTAAACTGAGAGAAGACAAATAACTGGTGATAGGCCTACTGATGACCTGCATTTTCTCTTTTTCCATCACCGGTCTTCATTTCATATACATGTAGGCCTATATGGTTAAATAACATTTCCCAAATTTAGTATAGGCTAACAATTATTACTATTTTGTTGTCGGCCTCACCTTTCAACTTGAATTATGCTTATTTATAAGATTTTTATACTAGTATGTGTTGTTGTGAAGGGTTCATGAACATTATTTTCGGAAAACGCTCAGCCAATTTCTCAAACTCCTATGAGCCAGGATTTGGAAAATGACCCAAATAGCATTCTAGAAAACTGTGATTCCAGGTAACTGATTAGTTCACGCAGCATTTGAATGGGCAGGTCCGTAGGAAGCAATTTAAATGGGGGGGGGGGAGCAATCTCCTTCGCAGTTATCTCCCCTGAATTTGGATTGGGGCATTGTAAGGCATTGCCGATGTGTGGAGTTGGGGGGGGGGGGTCAAAACCCTATCCGGCCAAGTGCCTGAATATTGGAGGGGCTAAATTGGATTTTCCCTAAATCTTCAGCGTAAAAAGCTGTTCCTACGGGCCTTCTTGGCCAGGGGCGTCCGTGGCCGAGTGGTTAGAGTCGCTGACTCAGGATCACTAGCCCCTCACCTCTGTGGGTTCGAATCCCGCCAGGGACAAAATGAACTTTCATGTGAGGAAGCTCTCCAGCTGGCTTGCGGAACGTCGGTGATTCTACCTAGGTGCCAACTTGTGGTCTTCCTCCACCATTCAAAGCTGGAAACAGGTCAAAAGAAGGGAGTTCCTTCCTGGGCACGCCCAGTCTACTACTCGGTCATATGGGCAACCGGCAACCGAGGATAAATAACCTAAAAAAACAAACAAACCTGCTTGGCCAGTCTGATCAAGATCCACATTGCTTTAAGCTAGATGATCACGCTTCCCTCAGATCACGAAGAAGCTAATTAAAACCCTTTCCCAAATAATAAAATTTTAGAGTGATCCACTTCAAAAACTGCCACAAATGACAAAATGGATGTTATTAGATATAGGATTTGTGTAAAATATGGCACAGAAAATATTGAGACAAAAGGAGAAACTGCTGGTAATCAGCAGTTTCTTCTTTTGCTTCAATGTTTTCCCAAGCCATTTCTATTTGGGACGTCAAATCCAGGTCTTGTTTTTGAACGGGTTAAAGAAGAATACATTTTGTAATTATGGTTCTTTACCGGACTGTTACACGGTCGATAATCACGTGATGCAACAATTTCAGAAAATCTTCGATATTTTTTTATTAACACGGGGCCGATTTGAATTCGGTTTGAATCAGAGAAAGTGGACATAGGCCTATGTCACGCATTAGATGAATGTGTTGGATTTTTGAAAAATCAACTGATAAAAAAGTTATTGAACATTTAAAAAACAAAATTTTGGTTTATCTTCTATAACTTTTTCATCAGTTAATTTGATTTTTCAAAAATCTACCACGCACAGCTTATTTCTGACATTTTCCCAACTTCTCTGCTTCAACCCGAGAATTCAAATTGGTCAAGTATTGACAAAGATATTGACGATTTTCTGAAATTCTAAGTCACGTGATTAAGGTCCATCGTGTGTTACTCTCCAAGGCCGAGGTCTAATATTGATTCATCAAATTATCATGTATACGTTATCAAAAATCATTTTATCGTAGAAGAACGAAGAGATACTCTGTTTGAAAAGTGTACCGAACTGTGTGTTGATCTAGCTGGGTCTGCATATTTTTATCAATCAATCAATCAATCGATCAATCGATCGATCGATTAATTTATCAATCAATCAATCAATCAATCAATCAATCAATCAATCAATCAATCAATCAATCAATCAATCAATCAATCAATCAATCAATCAATCAATCAATCAATCAATCAATCAATCAATCAATCAATCAATCAATCAATCAATCAATCGATCGATCGATCAATCAATCGATCGATCGATCGACCAATCAATCAATCAATCAATCAATCAATCAATCAATCAATCAATCAATCAATCAATCAATCAATCAATCAATCAATCAATCAATCAATCAATCAATCAATTTAAAACCGTTATCTCTGTGAGAAATGATGTATAAATATATATTATTTGGTTTGATTTTCTCATTTGGGGCGCAAAAATCGTTTAGTTTTCTGGTCAAATCCAGTCTATTTTCCACGAGAGTTCCAGACTAAATCCAGATACGAGGCATGAGGTGCTCCATATTTCTAACACGATTTCTGACTTTTAGGTGATTTAAAACAACGTTTTTTGCATTTAAATCTCTTTCTTATATGCCAAAATAATGTATGCGCAATTTTCATGCTCGTATGTAGATGAAAAATGAGTTAATTTAGCTAATGTTTATTGAGTACTGGTACTATATCCGGATATGTCTCATTTTCGGATAAGCTTGTATTTGGTTGAAATCATTCAAATGTTCCGGAAACGTGGCCTGTATTCATAGAAAGTTATGCATTTTCCTCATTAGCAATTCTTTGCTAAACAAATGCTGGTTTTTAAGGCCCATGAATGAAAGATTTGGAATTTATGCATTGAATGTGAGGCAAAAGAAGGAAATCACAGTGGAGAGTGACTGTGTGCATCATGGGATGGATAACAATGGACAAAGTAATCTCGATTCTGGTCAAATATTTTGAAATATTTTTCAGGTCACCAGACTTAAGGTCATGGTGACCTATTGCGATCATGTTTTGTCCGTCGTCGTGAGCCGTGCATTAACCTTTGACATTTTCGACTTCTTCTGGAGAACCATAGGACAGACTTCAACCAAACTTGGCAGGAAGACGCTTCAGATTTGTTTAAATCATAGTATTATCTGCCCTTTGGGCACCATAAGGCACCAAAAAAAAGGGCGAAAATGGGTAAATTTGGTAGATCTTAAAAAAATTCTTGACTTGAACCGGTTGAGGGATTGAGGTCGCATTTTGTATTAAGAGTCTTTTGTGCAAAGACTACAGGGGTCGATTTAATCGCTGGTCCGCTAGCCCGAGGCCAGTTGAATTTACCTCGGGCCAGTTAACCATACCAGAAGCCAGCCCGTTTGGCCAGTTGAAATTTTCATGCCGTAGTCATAAAATTGTTTTGCCCAGATAATTAGATTTATCCAGTTAGAAAAACGTAATGGAAAGGCTGCATATCTTGGCAAACAATGTTTAGTTTTTCTTCTGTCACGTATGCTCCGTCAATTGAAAGATGTTTACTAGAATATTTCAGTTTAATATTTCAGTTTACAAATCGTGTATGCTCTGTGTTAAGTCTTTTTGTAGGGCTACTGCCGTACTGGGAGTAACTGTACTGTATCTTTGTACAATCTAATGAGAGAATCGAGTACAAATAATCAACACTTCAGCAATGGGTGGATCACGATCTTTGACCAAGAGTAACAAACAAGTAGTTTTCTGCAAACACAGAAAATGATAGAAGAAGTGAGCTTAAATTATGGTTTTATTTCTACAAACCTTTTATCAGATAATCGGTAATTATTAATTATTTCCTTTCGTGCACTACTGTATTAATTTATATCCATAATTCACTCTCAGAAATAGAAATTCACATACACAAAATTAATATTGAGTAAAGGATACTTGCACAGACTGATTTTAATGAAAGCAAATTGCACTATAAAATGTGTTGTTGCGAGTGAAAATTGTCTGCAATTCCAATGCCAGGACGCTTTTAAGTTAACATCCTTTGTCTAGAATTTAATCACATGTAAGCATAAAAAGAGTAAATTCCTTTGTCCTTACACAAATTACTGTAAACCTCCTAAAACTGTCTATTTCCAACACATATTGATTTTCCATAAATAGGGTTTTCTTTGATCTAATGGGTGGTTCAGTTTTACATGACGTCACGACTCGTGACCCTTATCTTTAAACAGCACTTAATTTGTTGTGTCTTTTTTCTACCTAATGAGCAGGAACTCTGATGTAATTTAGATCAATTGTGCTCAACTTTTTACTGCTTTTAAATTAACTGGAATTGAAACTGAAAGAGGATGCGATCCAAAAAATACTTCTTTCAGAGCTCAAACCTTTTTGATTTAACTCGAAAATGTAGAAGAAATGGAGAAAAAAATCTAGCTTGGTTAAAGTATAATTCTTTATCAATTAGGTTTTAAAACCTAGAAATTGTTTTGGATAGGGTAAAAGCTGAATTCAGAATAGTATTTTCTATCCAAACAACATTTATTTGACATGGCAATTTCTCTGCATCACCCTTAAATATGATTTTTGGAACAGTCTGGATTTTTGCAATGGGATAGGAAACATACATCATGTAATACATATGTAATTAAGCAAAATCTAGGATATTCTTTAAGAAAATAATACCACGGAAGTACATAAGGGTAATTTGATTACACTTGAATCAATGTTCTTGTCAGGGCTAGCGCTGGCTCAAAAAAAGTTTGAGCCACTGCTTGAGCCACTTTGAAAAATCCTGAGCCACATTGGTGCGTTTTGAGCCAATTACTTTTTTATGGGAAAGGGAGGGGGGGGGGGGGTATTACATCAATTAGTACTTTGTAGATGACACTAATAAAACAGTGATGAAAAAAGAAATAATGCTTGAAATAAACACAACGTTCTTTGTTTTCGGGCCATATTTTGTGGATCATTTTGCTAATGATAATGTATCACAAAAGTCAATGACAGGCAGCTTCTTCATTTTCCACTATGTTTTCTCTAACTAAAAAGTTTGTTTAGGTTCGAGTCTGTGATGTTTTTCGCTGAAAGCTGTTTGGATATTTCTTTCAAAAGAAAACCTATTTATTACTGTAAATTACGTCTAGAGTGGTGAAGAAGTCCCGTTCATCAGCTTAAGGTATATGACCCATCATTAAAAACTCCACTTTCTAGCCATGGGACATGCATCAAATTACACTCACTTGTAAATACACTTCAAATAAGTTGATTCACTGTGCCGGATTTCAAGGTTATGCTTCAAGAAGAAAATAATTTACCAATATCTTTTTACTCTATATTCATATGCAAGGGAGGTAATTTATAATATTTTTGTCAAATATTTCCATAATTATGCATTAATTCAAAATTCTAAACGGTTCAAAATGCTTATGTTTGTATTTGGAATGGAAATATAACACAGATTAGGATTTACTGGCACTTTTCAAATTTCACCTCTGGCTCGTTGGTGCTAATGATGGGTTGTATACGTTAAACCCTTTTCCAAACAATGCAATTTTGGTGTGATCCAATTTTAAAGCTGTTTCAGACAAAACAATGTTTAAATAATTGGTTGGTGGTAAAGGATTTCCTTTGTAATATTATACCTTATAAAATTTTGAGACAAAAAGACAAAATTCTGATTACCAGTATTCTATTCTTTTGCTTTAATGTTTCCCTATCATTTTCTATTTTGGTAGTCAAAACTTGGGAAAGGATTAATAGTAATACAGAAGTCGCAATACATTTAAACCCCTCATATTTAAGTCATCCGCTTTCCATTCTTTTTTATTTCTTTGAAAAAAAGTAGTGCTAACTTATTTACATTTGTCTTTGATTTACAGATTATAATGAATAAAGATCCCGAAATATGTTCAACATTGGTAATCTAGTTCAACAACTTTATTTTTTACAAACTGTCATTCTATCTACACGAAAATCAGATAGCCATAATTGTTATCAATTAATAAAGTACCTTGCTTTACAGATGATAATCCAGTAAAAGTCTTTCATCTGCATAATAAGGGTTAAATTTAACTGTCGAGTGAGATAAACACTGATTGTTTTACTGGACCGGGTTAACAACTTTACATAATCGAGTGTGTACTGGGTAGATCTATGCAGGGGTTTAAAGGTCACGAGTATTGATTTTCTGTGTATCTTATCTTGAGACACTTGCATAATTTGCTCTGTAATCAAGGACTGGCGAGAACTTGTTAATCCAGAAGTTTGACAGGTAAACAATTAGAGCCACACTTCACACCCTTGGAGCCACCCTTTGAGCCACTTTCATTTTTCTTGAGCCACTTTTTCAAAATTGTCGCCAATGGCTCGAGTGGCGATCGCCAGCGCGAGCCCTGCTTGTATATTAAGCATATTTCAGTGTACTCCAGTCTCCCAATTTCAATTTTGCCGCTTCTCCTCTCATGAACAAACTCCTGTCAGTCTGTCTGATGAGCCCAAGTTTGATTCTGACTATAAGTCAGATTATGTGTATTCTGATGAGGAGGACAATTAGTATATTGAATTAAGGAGAGAATCTTTAATAGAGAGAAAAGCCCATTATCTGCTTTATAAAATTCTATATGTAGACTTTGTTTTATTGACCACATAAATCTGTTATGCGCTATTTTGTCATGCTTCTTTTTGAAGTTTTTCACCATACGAGGGACGGTCGGAAAGTAGTTGGACTTTTGACTAGTTCTCTAAAACCATTTAACTTTTTAACAAAATTCTTTCTACACTGTTTAAACAAATTGTCCATCTGTGTCTATGCATTTTTGCCATGTTAGTAGGAGCTTTACTTTTCCCACTATCAACCATGACGTAGACCCACTGTATTAGGTACTGTGTAACCACCAGTATCAAAGGCGCTCTGGTCTCAAAGTTCTTCCCAGCAAGCATTTTCATCAGTTCTAGATACAAATAAAAGTCATATGGGGTAGGGTCTGGGCTATAAGAAGAGTAAAACAACTTTTGTCATGGGTAATAGTTGATAATCTCCACTGTAGATGCGGTGGTATGGGGGCGTTCGTAATCGTGAAGTAGAAAACATTTTTCTTTGTTAATCTGGGACGCGTTTACTTCAGCATTTATTCTTTGTTTTTTTAATGAGTTACTTCAGAATTGTACTTGGCAATGACAGTTTTTACCATTTGACATGAAATGACTAACTATCAATCCTCATGAATCCACAAAATCAACAAACATGACTACCAACCAAAGGTAACATCTTAATCTTTTCATGGGTGGGGAACCAGCTCGTTTTCATGGCTGCTTTGACTGAGTTTTTATCCCAAGTTCGGAATTATTAACCCACATTTAATCTTCAGTGATAATCTAGTTCAAAAACTTAATTTCTTTGCGATTAAAATGACTAGAATGTTCTTTTGGTTTGGTTACCCTTGTTGTTCCTCTAACAAATTGCCTATGGTACAGTAAACCCCTATCATATATAAGTGGACAGAATATTGTATATATACAACTATATTTGAAAATAAACTGACCACGTTATTGGCAAATGGATGTAGATTCCGCCAATATATAATGTGTTTATACAGTTGCAAATGGAGAGACAGCAGCACGAAAAGTCCAACTACTTTCCGACCGTCCCTCGTATTTCTTCTTAAAAATTTTGGACCAGTGACAAACAAGTTGGGCCAGTTACTTTCCATCTTAACTGGCCCTGCAGGCTAGTTGAAAATTCATCCTTAAGTCGACCCCTGAGACTACAAAGTTTGTTCAAAGAAAAAAGATCTATTGCAAAATGGCTGTGTTGGGGCGCGTCTTAGGTGGTGTAGGGGTTTCATTAAGATGCGGGGGCGGGGATTTCCAAAACAAAACATCAAATGTGTAGCAAACCTGATAATAACAAACAACAAAGGAACATTCTATGTGTAGATAGATCTAAGTAATATAAATAGTAAACTTAATTATGCCCCCTTTCGAAGAAAATGGGGGTATATTGTTTTGCAAGTGTCGGTCGGAAGGTCGGTCGGTCCGTCCGTATGTCGGTCAGTCTGTCCGTAGACCAAACCTTGTCCGGAGCATAACTCGAAAAGTATTAAAGGTAGAATCATGAAACTTCATAGGTGGATAGATCTCATTATGGAGAGGTGCAGTGCACAAGAACCGTAACTCTGCCGATCAAATTTTTTGAGTTATTGCCCTTTGTTGATTTTATAATTTGATTCTTGTCCGGAGCATAACTCAAAAAGTATGTAAGGTACAATCATGAAACTTTACAGGTGGATAGATCTCATTATGGAGAGGTGCAGTGCACAAGAACCGTTACTCTGCTGATCAAATTTTTTGAGTTATTGCCCTTTGTTGATTTTCAAACTTGATTTTTGTCCGGAGCATAACTCAAAAATTATGTTAGGTAGAATCATGAAACTTTACAGGTGAAGAGATCTCATTATGGAGAGGTGCAGTGCACAAGAACCATAACTCTGCCGATCAAATTTTTTGAGTTATTGCCCTTTGTTGATTTTCAAACTTGATTATTGTCCGGAGCATAACTCAAAAAGTATGTAAGGCAGAATCATGAAACTTAATAGGTAGATAGATCTCATTATGGAGAGGTGCAGTGCACAAGAACCGTAACTCTGCTGATCAAATTTTTTGAGTTATTGCCCTTTGTTGATTTTCAAACTTGATTATTGTCCGGAGCATAACTCAAAAAGTATGTAAGGTAGAATCATGAAACTTAATAGGTGGATAGATCTCATTATGGAGAGGTGCAGTGCACAAGAACAGTAACTCTGCCGATCAAATTTTCTGAGTTATTGCCCTTTGTTGAGTTTATAACTTGATTCTTGTCCGGAGCACAACTCAAAAATATGTAAGGTAGAATCATGAAACTTTACAGGTGAATAGATTTTATTATGGAGAGGTACAGTGTACAAGAACCGTAACTCTGCCAATCAAATTCTTGGAGTTATTGCCCTTTGTTGATTTTTACACTTAATTCTTAACCTTGCCTATATCTCATGTTCTTTTACACATACAGCCTTGATATCTCACACATAGATACCTCCTATCAACATCGTTCAGATTTAACCATGACCTTGGACCTTGTGACCTTGACCTTGGAGTTTGACCAATTTTGAAAAAATTAAACCCGGCAAATATCTCATGACCTTTTACAAATACAGCCTTGATATTTCACACATGGACACATCTTACCAAGACCTTTCATAATTGACCATGACCTTGGACTCTGTGACTTTGACATTGGAGTTTGACCTACTTTTGAAAAACTTTAACCTGACCGATATATCATGTCCTTTTACACATACAGCCTTGATATTTGACACATGGAAACCTCCGACCAAGACCTATCACATACCACTATGACCTTGGACCATGTGGCCTTGACCTTGGAGTTTGACCTACTTTTAAATAAATTAAACTGGGCCTACATCTTATGTGCTATTACACATACAGCCTTGGTATTTCACACATGGACACATCTTACCAAGACCTTTCACATTTGACCATGACCTTGGACCTTGTGACCTTGACCTTGGACTTTGACCTACTTTAAAAAAAACTTTAATCTAGCCGATATATAATGTCCTTTTACACATACAACCTTGGTATTTCACACATGGACACCTACGACCAAGACCTTTCACATTTGACCATGACCTTGGACCTTGAGACCTTGACCTTGGTGTTTAACCTACTTTAATAATACATTAATCTGGCCTATATTTCATGTCATTTTACATTTACAGCCTTGATATTTCACACATGGTCACTTCCAACCAAGATATTTCACTTTTGACCATGACCTTGGAGTTTGACCTACTTTAAAAAAAACTTAAACTAGGCCTATATCTCATGTCCTGTTACCTATACAGTCTCAATATTTTACACATGGACACCCCCTACCAAGACCTTTCACATTTGACCATGACCTTGGCCTGTATGTCATTGACCTTTGATTTTTACATACTTTTAGAAATCTTTAACATAGCCTTTATCTTATGTCCTATTACACCTACAGCCTTGATATTTCACACATAGACACCTCCTACCAAGACCTTTCACATTTAACCATGACTTTGAATATTGCAACCTTGACCTTGGAGTTTGACCTACTTTTAAAAAGACTGAAACCAGGCATATATATCATGTCCTTTTACACCTACAGCCTTGATATTTCACACATGGACACCTCCAACCAAGACCTTTCACATTTGACCATGACCTTGACATTTGGCCTACTTGTATACAGCTTTGATATTTCACACATCGACACCTCCTACCAAGACCTTTCATATGTGACCATGACCTTGGACCTTGTTAACTTGACCTTGGACTTTGACCTACATCAAATGTAGGCCCTTGAGGGGGCATATATGTTTTACAAACATCTCTTGTTTTTTCAAGCAACAGAAATATCTTGTTAAGGACAGGGTTAATCAAGTGTGGCACCTACTTTCATTAATCTTGCGCAAACTTTTTTAATTTGGCGCAAACTTTTTTAATTTAGTGAAAGTGATTGTGACAAGATTCCCCCCTCCTATTTGACTGCAATTGAGTACAATACCCCTGCTACTTTTGAAAATTTTGTATGGGGTTAATAGGAAATTCACAGAAAATCCCCTGTTTACTTCAATAGCTTCTGGTTGCTGGTTTGATCCCCCGCCACTCCAGTCTTTCGGATGAGAATTTAAACTGAGGTCCCGTCTCCATATGACCTTAGCTGTTGAGTGTGACGTAAAACTCCATTCACTCACTCAATAGCTTCTGGCCCAGGTGGCCAAAAAGTTATTGAAACCGCTGCCTATGTTGGGCGGAGCATACAGCTGGAGGCTTTGAATGGGTGTTGTGTTATTACTTGTGAGAGAAATGACAGTAATCCATGGTTTAGTGCTCCAGCTATGACAATAGAAGTTGAATGAGGCGTCAAATTCCATTCAATGGCATTGAATCAATCAAGTCTACCTACAGGACCTTCGGTGCTTTGATTTTATCCTTACAGACAGTAGAGACTTCTCACTCACGGTGGATAATCACATGATACAATATTTTCAGAAAATCTTCAATAATTTTGTTAATATGCAACCAATTTGAATTCGGTTTGAAGCAGATCAACTGATAAAAAAGTTATTGAAGATAAACCAAAATTTTGGTTTGTCTTCAATAACTTTTTTATCAGTTGATTTTTAAAATATCAAACACACCCAGCTCATTCCTGTCATTTTCCCACCTTATCTGCTTCAAACCGAATTCAAATTGGTCAAGTATCAAAAGAGATATTGAAGATTATCGGAAATTCTGAGTCACATGATTATACACCGTGTCATTATGAGCTGGTCTTGACAAGAAGATATTTATATAACCCATGGAGCTACAGGTAAGAGGAGGTGATGACTTTTTGAATTGCAGTATTTCATTTATTATTCTTCAAACCTTAAGTTGTGGATACTCATTGGCATTGTCTCGCCGAGACGATTCAAATGAATACCCACAACAAAGGGTTTCGAGATGAAATGACCAATTTAGACTGTCTTCACTCATTCTTATCTCTAGCTCTGTAATCCAGCTGATATAAAAAGCAATAACACAAAACATTGTCCAGGATTGTAATCATCAATTTGTTGCTTCCTCATGACGACTTTCAGTACTTCGGTGCTTTGATTTTATCCTTTCAGACAGTAAAGACTGCTCAGCATGAGCTGGTCGCATGGTCGGGCCAGGATGATCCCAGGATGATAGTGCTACAACAGAAAACATTGTCAAGGGTCATAATCACGAATTTCGTTACTTTCTTGTGGCTACTTTCATTACCTTCAGAGCTTTGATTTTATCCTTTCAGACAGTAAGGACTCTGCTCAGTATGAGCTGGTTGGGCCAGGATGATAATTATATAACCCACCTGATAGAAAGTGCTATAACAGAAAATATTGTCCATGGTCATAATCACCAATTTCGTTACATCTTTATGGCGACTTTCATTGCCTTCAATGCTTTGATTTTATCTTTTCAGACAGTAAGGACTCTGCTCAGTATGAGCTGGTTGGGCCAGGATGATAATTATATAACCCACCTGATAGAAAGTGCTATAACGGAAAATTTTGTCCAAGTTCAACAGCACCAAATTGTTATTCCTCACACAGGTATTGGCCTTTGTCATTATTTTAACCCATTACCAGACGGCAAACTTTTATATCAGTCCAAAATCAAAGATGATGCAGACTACAAGTGAGTGAAATATATATTTTTTGGTCTTTTTGTGTAGAAAACATTGTGGGAAATGAAGAAATTGCTTGTGTCAAGCAATATATTTATATTCTACAATGTTTTCTAAAGCCATTTTCTTTTGGGGAGTCAAAAAGAGTCAATGTGTGGTAATGATTTTAATTTCTTGTGCTTTAACGGTTTTAGAATTAGAACAGCAATCGCAATAGCGTAGTTTGTAGCGCATCAGACTCTGACTCATAAGGTCCTGGATTCGATCCCCAGCCTCGGTAAATACCCTTTCTGACAAAGCTGTCACACAAAATGGTCTGACAATTGTTAACTTGTCAGTGAGCAGCTGGAGGCTCGGTAAAGATGTTGAAATGAGGTAGCACTTGTATGAGAAATGACAGGAATGAAATCCATGGTTAGGTTCTTAACCCTTTTGTTTGCAGAATTATTTCCCAGAAATGACTTTTTCCCTATTTCCAAGCACTTCGTGTATACACATGCATAATAAATAGATTTTACTAGCAGAATACCCATAAACCTATATATCATTGGAAAGGTTATTCAATTTCCTTTAACAATATGATGAGTAACTGATAGAAAATTTGTATCTCATCAAAATTTCTACCTCTAGCCCCATGACCCCTGTCAGGCCCCCTGCCACGACCCCCGACCACCCCCACCCCTACGATTTGGGACTGGATTCGGTTAAGGGACCATCAGAATCACTATCGGAGTCACTATTCGAAGTCTCCAAAACATTTCTGATGTTCAAATCACCTTTTTACCCCCCCCCCCCCCCCCCATCCAAAAAATCAGGGTAATCGCTATCATCCTCATCCGGCACTGACATGGTGATTCGCCGGACCTCTTCTGCAGAATACTGACCCCTCCTGACCATCGTTACAGCTCAAACAAACCCAAAAACTGCGTTTTTCTTCACACTTTACGAGAACATAACAATATTGCACAATATTTCCGGTGTCATAATAACTTTAATAGTGTAAAAATTGCTTTCAAAGCCCATTCCCCCCTAAACAGTATAAGCGTTCCTGGACCGCGCTTTAAAGCGCGCTTGCAAACGAAAGGGTTAAGCTGCTTTGGTATGACCATTGCAGTTGAAAGAGGCTTTAAACCCAATCAATTAATTAACCAAATTAGAACAGTTTGTATATATATCACAAATTGTTGGTGTAAATGCAAAACCTCGTATGTCGATTTTTGTGATTTTCAACGTATGATCTTGTGTGTCCACTTATGACAATTCTTGCAGGTTTAGGGTATCTTTACTGATCAGTATTAATGACACATTATTTGTGAACAATTTGTCCAAATTTTAGTTTGGGAAAAGTTATTACGCCTTTTTCCTTCCCCTTTAAAATTTTCCAAAAACGAGATATGAGGTTTTGCTTTTACAAAGACAGAATATTTTATTAGATCTATTTCAATAGAAGAATTGTGGAACATATGAAATATTACATGACAGGATTTCGCACATCTTGTATTATTTCTTTAAGACAATTCAAAAGAGTGCCCGCAATGTAGGGTTTGGATTTTAGATAACAAATTTAGAATGCAGTTACCCTTTCCCAAACAACAAAATTTTAGGGTGATCTATTTTGAAATCTGTTAAAAATGACAAAATAAGTGATGACAAAGATAAGATTTGTGTAAAATATTGCACAGAAAATATTGAGGCAAAAGGAGAAACTGCTGCTTATCAGCAGTTTCTTCTTTTGTCTCAATGTTTTCCTAATCCATATCTATTAGGGACGTCAAAACCAGGCCCCAGTTTCTCGAAACTTAAGTATATTCTCATGAGAACATGCTCAACTTCAAAGGAATACTCTCCTACGTTGGAGGGTATTCGATTGAAGGTCACATGGATTTCGTGCGATTTGAGCACGGTGCTCAGATTTGAGCACGAGAATGTACTTGAGTTTTTTCGAGAAACCGGGGTCTGGTCTTGTTTGGGAAAGGGTTAACCAGTATAATCTATAGTACCGAACACATCTTGTTTTTCAGACCCTGACATAGTCGCACCGGACCAAGTTCTGCAAGACAACACTTTATCATTTCCTATCTCCATACAAAGAGTTTTTGGAGCAGACGATCCATTTTATTTGGGTTCGGGTTCTACAAGTACACTTGAAACGCCATTCCAGACATTCCAAGATGTAACAACAACGCAGGATTATTCTCAGTTTGTTATTGGTAATCCTGAAACATCAGTTCCTGATAACTCTGTACCAGAATTTGAAATAATAGAAGTTTCAGGTGGGATACAAGTGACAGAAAACAAACAAGTGCCAGAAAACAAACAAGAAAATGTGGGTGAACGTCGTAGAGCGGAGAACGAGTACTTTAAGGAGTTTATGTGTAAAGAACAAAATAAAGCACCTAGTACTGAACTGAGTCAAGTAAGAAGTGTATTTAATAAACATTTGCAGGATGAAACCTGGAGCATTGTAAAGAAGTACAATCGTGATGCAAAGAAACGCAACACATATAAAAAGCAAGCTAATACTTTAGCCAATAAAAGAAGTGAGAAACTAAATACCTTGGCTGATAAAAAGAGTGGTAAACGAAATAATTTGGCAGATGAGGAAAGTGATAAGCAAAACAATGGAACACCTAAGCATAAAGAGGCTAAAGCACAAATAAAACTTCGAGAGATCCAAGAAAACAAGTATTTTCAAGATTTCTTAGAATTATGTGATAAGCAGAAAGAAAATAAAGAAGAAAGTGTGAGACATCGACCAGTTTCGGGCAGAAGTTTAAGAAGAGGGCATTATTCAAAAGGTCTAGAAAGTTCTTCAAGTGGCATAAGGCATAAAAATCTAAACTGTATTCAGGATATTTTGGATTTCTGCAAAGAGACAATAAATCATAACACAGGGGTTGACACAGAACAAAGTACAGACTCTATTCCTTTAGATTGCTCAAAAGATGGAACTGACGAAGATATTCCAGAAGATTGTTCAGAAGATATAATTATTGACGATGATAATCCAATACTATGTGTCCACTGTGGATTGTCTCAGACTGATAAAGCGGAACTAGAGAAACATTTAACAACGGAACATTGTGAAGATGATTGTGTTGAAGATGTTCATGAGACAGAGAATGAGTATTGGAGACAGAGCAAGGAACTATTGATAGAGCAGAAAAAGAGGGAAGCTCAAAGGGTAAGTTGACCCTTTCCCAGATGGCAAAATTTTGGATTGGTCAAACTTTAAAGCTGCTGCAGATAAAAACATGCGTGTTCACTGATGATACACAAAGCATTTGTGTAAAAAATAGCAATGAAAATATTGAGACAAAAGGAGAAAATGCTGGCTTCTTTTGCTTCAGTGTTTTCTATAGGACGTGACATCAAAACTCAGTCGATGTTTTCTCAAGCCTGTCTCATTTTGGATGTCAAAAGGAGGTCTTGCTTGGTATAGAGTTAATGTGTAGCATAGTAACCACTGACACCAAAACTCTACATAACCAGTATAACAAATTCTGGGTTCTTATCTTTTTGTTTATTTGATGAAATATCTTATAACCACAGTCATGGATATAGTATGTAGGGTTTTTTGATCAGATGGCCGCGGTCAAAGCACAGTCGGTAGCATGTCTGCTTCTCCCTTGAGAGGTGCGATCCCCGGCCGCGGCAAATATCCATTTTGACAAAAAATGTCACCCACCAATGGTTTGATAATCATTGATCTGCTGGAGGCTGGGTAATAGGATGTTGTGGTAGTGCTGGTATGAGACAAGATAGCAATCCGTGGTAGGGTGCTCCAGCCGCTGTGATATGACCATAGCTGTTGAAATGGTTTAAAGCCCTAATAAATTAAAAAAGTCAAATTGTTGATCAAATTAACCCTTTGCCAAACAGCAGAAATTTAGGCTGATCCAATTTGAAAGCTGCAACAGAAAACAACATGGGTGATGATAGATTCATGATCAATGTATATTTTAGCAGAGAAGATATTGAGGCAAAAGGAGAAAATGCTCGTTTAATCCTTAATTTCCCCAAATATTTGAATTTTGTTTGAATGGAAAGGGCTATCACATGTGCAAATTATTTTATTTTAGAAACTTGAAGAACAGAGGCTGATGCAGGAAATCATGCAAAGAATGTTGGAGGAGGAGAACAATAGTCCTGATGAAGAAAGTGCAGAAACTACCAAAGTGCAACAACCAAAACAGCGAAAAACAACCAGGGGTAAAAGGGCAGTAAGATCTAGTGGTGGTGCAAAAAGAAATTCAAAAGTAAACAGCAAAGTAAATAAAAAACCTTCCACTGAAACATCTTCCGAAAACAAAACTAGAGCTAAAAGTATTGGTAAATCAGATAAAAATGAAGAAGATGGTAGTGCTTCTGACGATGACGTAGAGATAATAGAGCCAACTATTGAACTTGTTGTTCTTGACAGCAGTAGTGATGATGATAATGAGGGTAAAGATGACAAACATACAAATAAAAACAATGCTGGTAGCTATAGTCAAAACATAAGACAGCAAAATAGAAAGGGTGGTAGAGGCAAACTGTTCAAAAATTGCAGTGTAAATCTTGAGCGAATTGAAATGTCAGATTTAAGAATTGAAAATGAAAAACCAGTTTTGAGACAGAAGAACACAAAACTAAAAGCTGTTGATAATAAAGCTTTTATGAACTCACTAGGGAATGTTGTTATCAAAGATTGTAAAGTCATGTTGGATGATCAGGGATTGTCAGAATACAAAATACCTTCAAAAGTGACAAATATTAGAAGCAAGCGGAGAGCAGTGGCTGAAAAGGATGGAACTGAACCACCAAAGTGTGAATCTAAGATTCGGAAAGTTGCTCCTAGCTGTTCAGGACAGATAGACATGCAAAACATAATGAAATACCTAAAGAACTGTGAGTCCCAGACAAAAGATAAACTCTTGATGGAGAAGTACGGTATCAAAGATGTATCAGTCAATGTCTCAAAAACACCCACCATATCGGAGGCGGTTTCCAAGTTCTTCTCTCAGGAACGAAATCACTTCAAGAAGATTGATGACACACTATTGGAATTTCGAGGTGAACTATTCAGACCAGATGATCAGATCTCATTGGTATCCAACAGAAGTATAAGTCCACAGCCCAGCACTTCTAGTGGCCATTCGTATGTTCCTCGTAAACGTACAGCGAGGAAATCTGTCAGAGATAAAGCTTCACAAGGAAACAGTTCTCTAAAAGAACCAAAAGTGATGTTACAGAATCTATCCAGCATCGATATAGCTTTGTTAAAGAACCCACATTCCTCGTACAGAAAGTCAAATTGGCTGAACATGTTTAGCGATGAAAATTCTGATTCTGACGAAAATCCGGGTAAAGATAATCCATTTGACTCTTTACTTGATAATCTTGGGACTGAAGATAATGAGATCACTGAAGTACAGAACCATAAAAAAGGCAAGGGAAAGGCTTTATGCAGAAATGGCAAAAGATCAGTGGCTGTTAAAGGAAAATCTGGCTCAAATTCTTCACTAGATTCATCAAAACAAGATTCTGCAGACACCGACTTGCTAAAAAAGTTTGGTATCACGAGATCTATAGTTGTCCTGAAAAATGACCAAGAGAAAACTACAAGCCAAAAGAAAACTACACCGACTAAAACTGCCACAAAAATCTCCAATGTGAAGAATAACATAGCTAGTCATGATATTAAGGAAAAGACCAAAGATAAAGCTTCATTGAAAGAAAAGAAAAATCTTGTAAGAAAGACACCTGTCAGTTCACCCTCTGCTTTGACACTATTGCGCTCAATCAAATTGAAAAGGGCTCCCGCTTTTCTGAGACGTAAGCAACGGAAATGTATGGGAAGGCCCCTTGCAAGACCACTTAATAGGCAACATAATAAGCTTGGTCATGAATCAAGGTCAAGGTTTAAGAAAACAATAAACACTCCAAAGGGAAATAACAATGCAAAGAAAAATTCGGATAAAAAGTTCACAAAAATCAGACCAAAATTGACAATCGATTTAACAAGATCTCCAAAGAAAGAGATAAGTAGCAACAGCATTGATTTGTGTAAACCATTCACAATTAACCTGACTTCATTAGACATAAACAATGTTATGAAATTAAATGCGAAAAAGGGAAAACAAATTGATGCTTCAAAAGTTGGGGTCGAGTCTGACAAAGTTAATATTGAATCAGAAACAAAAGAGTATATGGATTGTGAACCTATAATTTTAAGTGACAATGAAATTGTTGAAGACAAAGTTGAACATGATCAGATAGATGGAAGTGAGGTGGATAAAACAGAGGTTGAGGAGGTGCAAATGGACATTGGTCAAGGGAACATTACAAATGACAATATAAATGACACAGACTATGAAGGCAAAGTGGAAGAGAAAGATAACGATACATGTAAGATAGTTACTCATAAAAGAGGCTTAGAAGAAGATCAGGAACCTAGTTCATCCAAAAAGAGAAAGAAAATGGTCAAAGAGTGTGAGAATAAAAGTGAAAGTAGGGAAAATGTTGAAGCACCTATGAAAGTAGATACTGGTCCATTCACTGAGAACTCTGAAAAATCTCCAGATGCAGTTACCATAGAAACCAAAGATAATGAAGAGAAACAGTTAGATGATGATGATGATGAAAAAGCATCAGTTGATGGTAAACAGGAGAAAAACTTGAAGAGTGAGATCTCTGAAAATTCCAAAATAGATGAAAATGTGTCAAGTAAGGACAAAGATATGGAAGAAATGTGTTCTGTTGGTGATTCCCAAAGTGAGGATGATAAACATGTAGATATTCCTGAAAATGAACAGACTTCTGAAAAAGCAGATATTACTGTAAAGGTTAACAATTCGGAAAATGCAGAAAATACTGAAAATGAAGAAACATGTAAGGTAGAGGATAAAGCAGATACTTGCTGTAAGATGGGAATTAAGGAGGAGGTAACTTACAAAATTGTTCGTAATGGCAGAATTGTGGATGATAGTTTAGATATGGATGTTGCAATGCCTGATAGTAAATCTAATGCCGATGATAGCAGCAGTTCTGAGATTAAATCTGAGAAAGACAGTTGTAGTGAAAATATAACAAGCATGCCAAACAATGACAGCCAAGCGGCAACTAAAAATCCAAGTCAAGTTGAGATTATAAAATCAAATGTTGATAAAATTGATACATCAAATGCTTGTCTATCTGATGCAGGGCAGCAGGATAAACATGTAAAAACTATAATTAAAGGATTGTGTGTAATTGAAGATATCACAGTTATTGACAATCATGAAGATGAAAATGGCTCAAACCATAATGAGTCAAAGGATAGTTCTGATAATAAGAATGATGCAAGTAAAGCTAAAAGTGTGGACAATAATGAAAAGGCGGTTGAAAATTGTGTAAATAAAAACGCTAAGAAGTGTGAAAAGACAGATAAAGTAAATATGGTGAATGATAAATCTAAAGCTGGGGCCAAGTGTGATTCTAGTGTGATGGATTCACCACCCAACAGTGTGGATGTTGTAGACAAACAAACTGAAGATGTTGTTGGTACTTGCTACATTCATCAAACCAATTAACCCTTTACCAAACAACAAAATGTTAGACTGGTTCAAATTCAAAGATGTCGCAGACGGAATTTTCAAGTGTATGAAATTCATTATGTTTTTGTCCTCTAGGGTAGAAAACATTGTGGGAAATGAGAAATTGTTTGTCACAAGCTATTTCTTCATTTTCCATGATGTTTTTCAAAGCTGTTTTCTTCTGGAGCGTCACAAGGTGTCACTGTGTGGTAATGGGGTAATCAATTAGTGAACTTCAACTGTGACTTACTGTCAACCAAGCTTTTGATTTAAACCAAGCAATCATGTCATTGATTTAGTCCAGAGGTGAAATGTTTACAGTGCTTTGACTTTTCAACCCTATCCCAAACAAGAGAAGATTTTGATGTTCCAACAAGAGAAGATTTTGATGTTCCTCATAGAAAACACATGGGAAAACATTGAGGCAAAAGAAGAAAATGCAGACATCTAGCATTTTCTCCATATGCCTCAATATTTTCTGTGATATATCGCACGCAAATACTACCTTTGTAATTATCCATTTTGTCGTTTGCAGCAGCTTTCAAATTGGAGCAGTCCAAATGTTTGCCGTTCGGGAATGGGTCATTACCCTCAATTCCCTATTTAAGTCTCCTCCATGTATATCGACTTAATTGCCATAGACAGACATGTATAAATGAGGAGCTAATATTCATCTCCCAAACAACACAATTTCACACTGGTCAAATTTGAAAGCTGCTGTCGACTGCAAAATGGCTTTTGATGAATGAAGGATTTGTGTACAATACAGCCCAGAAAATATTGAGGCAAAAAGAGCAAATGTTGATTATCAGCATTCCCTACTTTTGCCTCAATATTTTACACAGCCTTGTCTTTTAGGGAAGCCAAAATGCAGTTCTTGTATGGGAAAGGGTTAACCCTTTCCCAAACGGCAAAATTTTAGAGTGATCCACCTGAAAAACAACTACAGATGACAAAATGGATGTTATAAAAGATAGGATTTGTGTAAAATATGGCATAGAAAATATTGAGAAAAAAGGAGAAACTGCTGGTTAGCAGCAGTTTCTTCTTTTGTTTCAATGTTTTCCCAAAGTCATTTATATTTGGGAAGCCTAAATGCAGTTTTTGTATGGGAAGGGATCAGTCAGTGCCTGTCTATAGAAAATAGTGAGCCTCCAATGAAATTATTGATTCAATGTAAAGTGTTATAATGTTTGATACAGTTGGCTTATTATTAATTTTGGAAAATGGTTAAGAACCAATGTTATGTACAAAAGTGCACTATTTGCTTTTAAGTAGTCTACCCCTAATGAGATTCGTGCGACGTCGGAAATACTTCGGCGCAGTTGAAAACATTCAGCGGTGGAACTTTCCACCGCGGAATGTTTACGACTGCGCCCGAATAGGTTTGGATACGCTCGAAAAATCCAATGTTTTGTTGATATTAAAAAGGTCACATCATTGGTATTCTACCTTGAAATGTGACTGATTGTACATTTGATAAAGACAATTAAGATAATTATGTTACACAAAGCAGTTTGATAGAATGATGAAAGTAGTTTGCATGTGTACATTTGTTTTACTTTAGTGTTTGTTCTAGTTTTTGGACCAATGAAATTGCAGTATATTTAAAAATTTTGGCGCTATATTTCACATAAAGCACTGCCGGTCAGATTATGTCATGGATATACATAACCACGCCCCCGTTTTCTGTGCAGTTATGAAAAATGATGTAATTTTTGGGAAAATGATGTAATTTTTGGGAAAATGATGTAAAGATCCGCTCGATAGTAGCTCCAGTCGGAGGCGTGGTTTGAAGAATGACAGTAGAAGCGTATGTTTTCATTGGTTGACGAACACTAAGTCAGATAGAGTCTGTACAGTAGATATAGCTGCGCCTTTCGAACGTTTATATCGCATAGAATCTACTATACAGCCTCTATCTAATACTAAACGCTGCAAAAATAGGCTAGGTAGAATGTAATAACCAGCATGCATTTTTCCAATTGTATGTAAGCTGAAATTTTATGAAAATTGGCTCATTGGTTATTGGAGGCCAAAATAGATCCAGACTAGCGTGAAAATTTGCACAGTCTGATCTTAATTTCTATGATGGCTACTCAGGATTCACCGCAGAATAATTTGAAGCTTTAGAGGCATTTAACCCTTTCCCAAAAGACAAAATGTTTGGGTGATCAACTTCAAAAAAGCTGCCACAAATGACAAAATGGATGTTATTAAAGATGGCATTTGTGTAAAATATGGCACGGAAAATATTGAGACAAAAGGAGAAA
The DNA here is from genome assembly GCA_963680895.1 of Fragum sueziense. Taxonomy (NCBI): domain Eukaryota; kingdom Metazoa; phylum Mollusca; class Bivalvia; order Cardiida; family Cardiidae; genus Fragum; species Fragum sueziense. Next base: position 48,972,451 of record OY804606.1, on the reverse strand, counting down.
CTGCTGGTTATCAGCAGTTTCTTCTTTTGTTTCAATGTTTTCCCAAGCCATATCTATAAGAGATGTCAAAACCGGTATTGTTTGGGAAAAGGTTAATTAATATAAGTATCATAAACCATGAAATGCAGTGTTAATACAAATAATTGTGAATAAGAACAACATGGGGAGAAGAAGAAATTGCTCATGCTGAGCAATTTCTTCTTTTCCCATAATGTTTTCATGCACATTTTATACAATTATAATTACAAAATTGCATTATTTATAAGTTTTTGGACATGGATTAAAATAACTCAAAATGCCTCTAATTTTTGATCATTTTGAATAAATTAAGCTGTTGTGTAGGGGTAGTTTTCAAGCTGTAGGGGCATTACACTGATTTACATGAAGCTGTAGTTGGGCCGATATGTACAGCTTATTTGGCTAGGGAGAACACTGCTACTATAAGAACAGCAAAATGGAACCTTATCAGACTTCTGCACTTTTGAGCAGGCTAATCTCGCTGGTGGTGAACTCGGCCAAAGCGATGGACGTTTTTCGCTACAACAGGGTACAGATATTTTGCGTTTAAATGTGGGTTTAAAGATCTGATTGGATAGTTTTTCTGATAACAATGAATTTGTTCTAAAATTAGACGGGGTTTACAGTTATGTATTGACAAACCGTCGGTGTTGTTACAAAATCTCGTAACTACAGCTTTATCGAAGCCGTAGTTACGATATTTTATAACAACACCGACGTAATACAATGATCGCGAAAAAACGTCCCACGCTTTGGCCGAGTTCACCACCAGTGAATCTGGGTCCATGTTGGCCTCAAATGCCGTAAGAGCCCTTTCCAAGATCCAAATCCATTATGTTTTAAAATTTTTATGCCCCCGTATCGAGAGATCGGGGCATATTGTATACTCGTGTCTGTCCGTCCGTCTGTCTGTCCGAAAACTTATCATTTGCCTTTTCTCCAAAAGTATTTGACATACAAAGCTCAAATTTGTTACGCAACTTCCTTTCATTGATAGCTATCTGTTCCATGCAATTTGACCTTACTCAAGGTAATCTCTTAACCCTTATCAACCCTTTACTCTACGAAAACTTAACATTTTATAAAAATGACAATTTCGGGGGCATTTGTGTTTCACCAGCACATCTTGTTCATTATGTGTATATCATTGCGTTTCAACGAAAACCCTTTAACTACATCTTAAAACAAGCTGAAAAGCGACGATATGTAAAATGCAAGTAGCATATTAGCCATTTCCCATGCTTTTCAGGTATAAAAGATAGCTTTTCAAAACTACGAGAGAAAAAAGAAAATGCTGATAATTAACATTTTTATCACATTCTGCATTGCTTTTCTCTGCTATATCAAACACATTTCCAATGTTAGAATTTAATTATTTTGCGAAGTTTTAGTTTTAAGTCTAAAATTTTGCAGTTTTGGATGGGGCATAATAACTCAAACAATACACAGAAAAGATTGTGAGAAAAAAGAAAAATGACGGCAACCTACCAGCATTCTTTTTGCCGACAATGTTTTGTATTTTCCATCATAATCATTTTCAACTTCTGAAATATCATGCATTTACTGAATTAGAATATTACAGAATTTGGAAAAGTCTGAAAATACTGGTGATAAGTTCCAGTTTAGTTTAGAAAATTCCAAGGGCTTAAGAGAAAACACATTATACCCGCAGAGAAACAGATGACGGGATAAATTCATTCTGAATTTATGTAAAATCCAAATCCTATGTTGTGGGTACTCATTTGAATCGTCTCGATGAGACGATTCCAAAGAGTACCCACAAAATAGGATTTGATGAACAATAATCGAAATGTTGCATTTTGAGAAAAACTTGACCCCATCTTGTCTGTAGATCTGTTACAGGGGTCTCGTTTGCCAAAATTTGGGGCCGTTATTGGGCCCTATTCCCAATGACAAAAAGTATCTTTTTCACAATTCTCTAGTGAAAAGTCCCAATGAGGACCCAGAATGCCCAATGTCAAGACCTCATCTTCATTTACAAACATTTTGAAGACAGTTTTAGAGTAGATTCTTAAACAAGAGTATGTACAAATTCATTTTACATCACTACAGTCTAATTTTCATCTGAAACTCATTGACAGTATGAATAATAATTTGTTTTAGTTTTCCCAGGTAATTTAGGTAAAAACGTCGCTTTTTTCTCAATTTCACAGGCCCCTGACCCCAAACAAAAATTGGCAGCAAGACCCCTGTGTTATAAACCACATTGTTTTCATCACAAGCTTTCAATTTAGCATGCTAGATATCGCTGCTTTTCAACAAAATCTCGTAACCGCAGCTTGAAACAAGCTGCAGTTACGAGCTTTTTGTTGAAGAGCGACGATATAGGCTATGATAGAAAGAATTATTTCGGTGCATTTTGTTATGTTTTGTCAGATATTTTGTTTGATATTGTTCAGTAAAATTCTGCTTTAAATTTCAAGTCATTGTTACTTTTGTTCATTCCCGGCTGGCTTTCAATCTGAAAGACCATCGCAAATACACATTTGATAAAACAATGTGGGAAAAGAACAAAATGCTGATCAGGAGAAAACATTTGCTTGAATCCATGACCTTTAACCCTTTCCCAAATGGCAAAATTTTAGGGTGGTCAAATTCAAAAACTGTCACAAATGACAAAATGGAAGATATTAAAGATAGAATCTGTGTAAAATATGGCATAGAAAATATTGAGACAAAAGGAGAAACTGCTGGTTATCAGCAGTTTCTTCTTTTGTTTCAATGTTTTCCCAAGCCTTTCCTAATAGAGGCGTCAAAATCAGGTCTTGCTTGGGAGAGGGTTAATTAAATGAAGAAATTCGGAAAATAAATCATGGAAAAGTCAAAATGCGGTGGTTGCGAATCGGGTTATAAGCTCTTTATGGATTTGTTTTAGCAAGACAGGGTTGCGGTTATAGCACAGTTGGTAGCGCATCGAAATCTCACTTATTGCCGGTGGGGAGTCAAAACCTCGTAACTCCATCTTATTCAAGCTATAGTTACGAGGTTTTGACTCCCCACCAGCTTTATGAGGTCCCTGGTTCGATCCTTGCTTTCAGCAAATATCTTTTCTGACATTTGTCTTGCTACTAAGGTTGGATAATCGTGAATCTATGTGGCATGCAGCTGGGGGCTCGGAAAGGATGTAGCATTGGTGAGAAAATGACAGGAATCCATGGTTAGGTGCCCCAGCCGCCGAGACATGACCATAGTGGAAAGAGTTTTAAGCACCATTAAATCAACCCTTGGCAAGGCATTGCATGACAGAGAAATTGTTAAAAGCTGCGTAAAGGAGGATACGAACAAGCCACAGACAGAAAGCTTAGTCAATAACGCCTGAGTATTAAACCCATGGTTCGTTGGTTTGAACCCCGACTTGGCGATTACCCTAAGTATGTAAAGTTGACAAAAGTCATTTCTTATTTGGCCATCGCCAAATGAATGAAGTGCTTATGGATAATCTAAGTGAGATAAGCGATCTTGCTCAGACTGTGCATAATTTATATACGGACTGATCTAGATCCATGTTGTTCTCAAACGGTGTAAAGACCCCCGTTTGCAGACGCAGCTCAGTTGCAATTACCTGGATGTTTTGGTCATTTGATTTAATTTTACAATAGATAGGCTACTTGAAAGGAAATAATAGGTTACAGATTGGAGTGAAACACGCAATGGTTTTTTAGCGAACGCGAAAGCTTTGAAGTCGGCGCTTCAATAGAAACTAATAATAATAATAACAACAACAACAATTTGCCTTTTCAGATTTGTAGTAGGCAGGGAAAGATAAAGAAACTCGAAAGAGGTTTAAGTCGTTTTCAACATTTTGTGCCATTTTCACAATTTGAAAGCTAACATTTTGCTGAAATCAATGTTGATTAATTTTCCATCAACCCAGGTCAGCGTTTATGCCCATGTAACCTTTCCTAAAAGCCAAATTTGTTGACTATTTGTGAAAGCTGTTGTGGACGAAATATTGGATACCTGTTCCAATAATTATATAGTACAGAAATATTGAGACTAAAGGAGAAAATTCTGATATTCAGCATTTTCTTCTGTCGTCTCAATAGTTTCCTAAACGTCTTTTATTATATAGGGATGTGAAAACAAGCTTTCATTTGTGAAAGGGTTAGCCTTTTCCCAAACTACAAAAATATTGTTTGTCAAATTCAAAAGCTGCTATAGATGACAAAATGGATGTTAAAAGGATTTTTAGTGTGTACAATATAGCATAAAAATATTGAGGAAAAAGGAGAAAATGCTGGTTATCAGCATTTTCTTCTTTTGCCTCAATGTTTTTCCAAACAAATTCTCATAGGGACGTCAAATCAGGTCTTGTTTGTGAAAGGGTTAAGTTTGATGATTGACATCTTTGTTATCATTTTGGATGATTAACTCTTATTAAATAAGCTCATGTTTTGAAACTCCTAACAAAAGCCACTCGAAAAATCATTTGCTGAAAGAAGAGAATGTTGAGGTTTAGTATTTCCATCAGGAATCCGATGTTTCCCTTCTTTATAACTCGTATTAAAAACAACAGCAACAACAACAACAACAGCAGCAACAAGTCTGGACAATATTTTTAAAGTCGTCTGTAATTTAAGTTTTTAGTTTGGAGTAGGCTTAATCTAGGACTAATCGTCTGAATAAGGGTCAAGTTGTTGCTATCATACATTGACCTTTTTCATATTTTGATTACTGTACTGCTCAAAATACAATTAAATGTAGTTAAAGGCATTTAACCCCTCATTAGCACCAGAGTTAGAGGCGAAATTTCAAAAGTGCCATTAAAGTGCCATAAAGTGTGTTACATTTCCATTCAAAATACAAACATAAGCATTTTGTATGGTTTAGAATTTTGAATTAGCGGATACTTACAGAAATATTTGACAAAAATGTTCAAAGTTACCCCCCTTGCATATGAATATAGAGTAAAATAATATTTGTAAATTATTTTCTTCTTGAAGAACAATCTTGAAATCAGGCACGCTGAATCAACTTATGTAAAGTGTATTTACAAGTGTTTGTGGTTTGATGCATTTCGTATGGCTAGAATCTGGTGTTTTCTGGTCTGTAAACCTTAAGGATAAAAATTTTAAATATCAACCGTACAACACGTGTGACAGTAATGTCCGGAATTACGCGTTTCTGGTCGATGATCGTGTATTTATTTCTATACTTTTGATGCCCATTTTATAACGACCATAGACTGTATTTCTGTTAGTACCAACAATTTCAAATTTATTGACAAATTCTTAATTAGGGCCTACGTGTCTAGCCATCTGATTGGACGAGACGTCTGTCTCGGCCAATCCGATGGATTGCTGTGTAACTGGATATTGGAATTGAACACCAAACCAGTCCCCGGTTTCTCGAAAAAAAAAAAAAATAAGTACGTCTGAGCACGGTACTCAAATCACACGAAATTCACGTGAACTTCAATCGAATATCCTTCAGCGTTGGAGAGTACTCCATTGAAGTTGGGTATGTACTCATGAGTATGTACTTTTAAAAGTTTTTTTCGAGAAACCAGAGCCAGATCCTTTAACAATTTTGAGCAGTATATATTAAAAACAAGTACATGTAGATCTACTTTTGTAATATCAGAAACTGGAGCGTGAAAAGTATTTATAAATATAGATATAATAATCATATGTGACGTTAACATGGATACAGGGCTGCATATAAAGATTCTTGTATCTGTGACCATCATTAGTGCGGTCACCCTGTTGTTGTGGTCAGTGGGGAAAAATGGGAAGAATGGACAAAACTCAGATAGTCCGCCCGTCTGTCCGTGCGAGGAACAGAGATTCTGTGAGAGGATTCAGGATACCACACGAAAAGAGGTAGGCCTTCATTATACAAGTAATTCTACTTTTGCTATATTTTTTCTGCTTGTGGTCTATATAACGATCAGGCGCATTTGAATCTACAATTCTTGAGCATCCCTGCTTGTTTGTACCCCGAAAACGTTTTGTCAAAACGGCAATCTTGAATAATCACACTTTTTCTATTTCATTTCATTGCTTGTCGTTGGACGTTGCTTATTAAATTCTATGCCTATTTAAAGAGGTTCTATGTCTAACTTGGCCAATATCCCGTCTGAAATGGTCTATTGTCTTCGACCAATTCATAATTTGTTTACGTGATATGCGCAACCGATGGCTCCGATAGGGATATGGTGTTTCTCTCGTGAGATGAATGTTAGGAAAGCATGGATAGGTGTCCAAACAATAAAACTAAATTATCATGAAAGACAGCGTGAAACCCCAATCATTCAATATATTCTCTGAATTTCAGATTTTCGTGTTCTCACTGAACCCTAAGAACAAAGACTGGAAATTTTACGACTGGAACAAAGTAACTACGGTTGTAATGGTTGGCTTTGTTGATAGTGAACTTATGTGTCTAGCACACAAGTATGGTGTTCGAGTGGTGTCAATTGGTAAGGCCTTGTTCTTGGTTTATTTACCTACGTCCTGTCAAGTCAGATTGCTTGTTATGTAATTAAGAATCTGAAAATTAGATTTTTATCGAATATAACACCTGTATATCCTAGAAGAAAGCAGAGACATGTTATCTATGTCTCTGAACAATGTAACTACAGTGGTTATGGTTGGTTATGTTTGCACTGAGCTTATGTGTCTGGCACACAAGTATGGAGTTCGAGTCGTTTCTATAGGTAAGGTCTAATTCATGGTCCAATTCTTAGATTGTTCAACAATCAATCTGATTAGTAGAGACATACAGTCCAGTCCAGACATCCAATCAGATCGCTTGATAGGTAATTCAGAAGGCCAGGGTTGGTCAATCTATATAACGAAAGGCAGAAAAAATATTGTTCTTTATGTCGTCGGTGGACACAATTGCGTTTGTCTGATCTCTTTCTTACCAACAAGGCAGTCTAACAAAAATGTACAATCATAAACACACGAAAAATACTACGTCACCTTTTTTTCTCACCAAAACTAAGTAACTTCAGCTTGTTTTAAGCTGCAGTTATATGATGTTTTGAAGGAAAGCAGTGACTAGCAGTTATATGTTATAATATTATATTACTTAATGTTATATCTACAGGCAATGTCGGCACAGCAGTTTTACCAGACCCGGTCGCCAGGTCAAAGTGGATACAAGGGCAGCTGAACATAGTGCGGCAAAACTATCTGGATGGAGTAAACTTTGATTATGAAAACCCCATACTTCAGAACCAAACCGCCTTGTTACAGGGATATACTAGTCTAGTTCAAGAAACGAAACGGGCTTTTACAGCAGAATTTCCGACCTCACAGGTAATAACATGAACGGCTGTTAGTCTGTCTGATTGAAAAAGAACAATAGAATTTAAAAAAAAATCAGTTTGATTAAAACAAAAGCACAAGTTTGAAATTACTTGCCGTTACTTTGGTACAAAGTCAAAATATATAGGTCGATCACTGGGTCATGTAAATTATGATAGCAAAACGTTACGATGTACCTTTTGAGTCAAAGGTATGTATTTATCGTCGAACGAATATTAATTTTCGTCTGACGATAATTGATAATCGCTAGACGATAAATATCTATACTTTTAGCCCTAAAAGTACGCCATATGAAATTCAAAACTTTGCTTCGTGTAATTCGAACTTGGTAGATGATGGATAGGTCTACATCATAATTATTACTCAACGACTGGCACAAACACCAGAACCATTATTTAAACTACTGTTTTACCCTGCCTTCAATGTCAAATATCAAAGTCAAGGTCACATTATGTTTTTCTCATCACCTAGGTAACTGTTGACGTAGCCTGGTCACCTGACTGTATTGATGGACGTTGCTATGACTACCTGGAGCTCTCCAAGGTTTCTGACTTCCTGTTTGTCATGGCGTATGATGAACAAAGTCAGATACAGGGAAAATGTATCGCCAAGGCGAACAGTCCATTTAATAGAACAACAAACGGTTAGTTATTTATAATTTCTATGCATTTTTATTTCTTTTGATAATTGACCTGTACATGTGGTATATATTACAAACCACACATATGTTCTTAACAATTAGCCTACCAGGCAAAGAAAAACAAGAAATAGAGATAAAGCATACTTGCTCATGATTCCAATTGCAAAATTTTCAACCGACTGTTATACTAAATATGATTTAAATGTTTTGAGTCGGGGATACAATGACATGAACAACTACAAACTATTTCTTGTTTCAATTCTTAGGAGTACAGCGGTATATAGACATCGGCGTCCCTCAAGACAAACTAGTTCTTGGTATACCTTGGTATGGTTATTATTACCCCTGTATATCTTTGTCTGAGGTGAGTGAAACTGTACCAACACTCCTTAATCATCACGTTATTTCCGTTTACAAAATTTTGGACTGTTCTAAATACAAAGATGTTGCAGACGACAATTTAAAGTGAACAAAATTAGAAAATTCTGGTCTTTTGGGGTAGAAAACAATGTGGGAAATGTAGAAATTGCTTGTCACAAGCAATTTCTTAAATATTTTCCACCATGTTTTCCAAAGCCATTGCACTGTAGGGAGTCAAAAAGAGTTATTATGTGGTAATGGCTTAAAGTTAAGAAAATCAGAAAATGTTATATATTCTTTTGAAATGCTCTCAAACCAAAGTAGGATTCGAGTGTTTTCCGTTGGAAATGTTTTTAATTTCTTATAATTTGGAAGAAATTGCACATGTAAGCGAGCTAAATGAGTACCCAAAATACAGGGTTCGGGCTTTTACATTGAGTGTATTTCTGTTTAAAACACTTCCATATCATTTAGAGCTTTGTTTTCAACAGTCAGTACTTTATCAATATTGACTTGCCGTTGTGTTTTACAGGCTAACGAATGTTATATCAAGAAAGTCCCATTTCGAGGTGTAAACTGTAGCGACGCCGCGGGAAAAGAAATAGACTATTCTGTAATAATAGAGATGTTGAAAAATTCCACCGGGGGCAGACAATACGATCAAGATGCAGAGTCACCATACTTTAATTATAAGGTATGAATTTACAACCAGCATTTACTCCTTTTGTACTTGCGCAGTTGGTAGCGCATCTGCCTCTCATTCGAGAGGTTCCGGGTTCGATACCCGGCCGCGGCAAATACCCTTACTGACAAAAATGTCACCCATCAATGCTTTGATAACGTGAACCTATGTGGGGGAGCAGCTTGAGGCTCGGTTATGCTGTTGTAGTGGTACTGGTATGAGAAACGACAGGAGTCCATGGTTGGGTGCCCCAGCCACCGCGATATGACCTTAGTAGTTGAAAACGGCGTAAAACCCAATAAATTCAAATCAAATCTCAATGTGTGTAAATTATATCTTTATCAACACACATTTGGTCGTCTGCAACAGCTTTCAAATCGAAGCAGTCTGAAAATTCGTCCTTTTGGAAAGAGTTAAATTAGTGTTTTCGATTTTGAAATCTTCATCAAAATAATGGTAACGTGAATGAGGCTGTTATTTTCGGTCAAAACTCTTGCAGATCTAGATGCACATGCAAAGTGAACTGTCTATTTGTTGTTAACATATTCATGCATTTTAGTTTCTATCTTTTAATCACATTTTCGGTGCATTTTTATTTGTTCAGTTGCTTTGTTTTAGGATCCTAACACGGGTATAATGCATCAGATACGTTTCGACGACCCACATAGTCTCTCCATCAAATATAAAATGGCTGTAGACAATAATTTACCTTTAGTTAATTTTGAGCTGGGGTTTTAGAAAATGGACGTTTATAAATAGCATTTGAGACCAACATGGATCCCGATCAGACTGCGTATACACGCAGTCTGATCAGGATCCATGTTGCTCTCCTAAAGATTCTTTAGCACACATAGCAACTGTCAGGGTGATTCACGGACCCTAATCAAAATGTATTTGAGCCAGGATCGGGAAAACGTTACCTTAAGGCTTTTGAGACCAACATGGTTCCATATCAGACTGCGTATACACACAGTCTGATCAGGAACCATATCATTCTCCAATAAGTTCGTCATATTCTGTAGCAACCATGCGAGAGAAACATGGATATCGGTTACACTGCACATAGGCACAGTGTGTGGAAACACCACTGTCTAAATTCTATTAGGGACATTTTTCCAGATCCCGATGTATATAGATGAGCCGGGATCTGGAAAAACGTCCCTAATAGAATTAAGACAGTGGTGTTTCAACAACAACCTGTGTCTAAGTGAAGTCTAGTAGTTAAACGGTGTTCTTAAATGTCATAAGGCTCCATTTTGTGCGTTGTGTTTCTTCTTGGTTTTATTTGGCTTATTTATTCTGTTTTAGGAACCTAACACAGGCATAATGCATCAGATACGTTACGACGACCCGCACAGTCTGTCAATTAAATACAAAATGGCTGTTGACAAGAATTTACGTGGTGTTGGAGTATGGAATGCAGAATCGGTGGACTATCTGAGTCAAAAGTCGGATCAGATACAAGCGGTTATGGACATGTGGGGGGCTTTTCCTAAATATTAAACCTTTTCATTAAACACTGTACGTCCAAAATCAGTTAAGTTGCACCAATTCCAGGTGAAATTCGGCCACTAGATTGATCGTATAAAAATTAATTCAACTGCTTTTTCTGGAAAAATTAATATTTCGGGTACACTATTTCAATAGTTTGTGAGGTGGCGCATGATAATTTGTATATTTTTTCATGGGATGAAATAGGCAACACAAAAAGGCTTGTGAATTACGTTATATTTTCCCTTTTCTCTTCATCAGAGAATATTGTGGATATATTTTAGAAATGGGCAGAAGTTTTTTATTTCAGCTTTTTTGAAAGGCTTTTTTTTTTAAACAGATAAAACAAAAGATAGTGAATTGTATTTTTTCATGTGTTTTTCCTACATCAAAGTCAATAGAAATTTTTGTTTCTCAGAAACTTAAAGCTCGAAGAAATATTCGAGTTTTACAAAGCTATAATTAAATAACTTTTCTTGATGATAAGGAATTGACAATCAGTTTAGAATTTTAAATCATTTATAATTCAGAATGTGTATATATTCAGCCCTGGCGTCGATCTTTATCTCGATATTGGTAACTTTCCTTTCAACGGGAAAACGTAACGTAATTCACATTTGAATACAAATTTGAAACGCTCATTTTTTCTTTCTTTTTATTGAACTAGAAACTGTAACTATAATACAACTTCAATACTTTGTCGAAAAAATGGTGTGGATCTGTAGTCTATTTTATTTGTAACAGTTATTCGTAAAATTGTGATATTTCAGGTGTAGAATGACATTTCGACTGATTTTTGGCATTATTTCCACCGCACAACTTTATGAAACGACTTTTAAGACGAATCCCTACACTTGTCTGCACGAAGAATTTGTAAAAACACTAAATATGTATATCATTTAAAACTTTAAACGTGACATAACTTTCGAAATTCAATGTAACGTAATTCACGTAACGTAATTCATCTACCCTTTGTCTGATATCAGAAAACACAATTTTTAATTGAACCAATATTTGCTCGTTTCTTATGAATGGACACTTTATAAGTCTGGTAAACACTCAATTTTTTCCATGTCTTGTGCTTTTAATTTGTACATATTCCGGGTTTTGCCAACCTTTGCCGGTTCATCAACAGTTATTAGGACGTCATCAGCGGAAATCCAAACGGTGTCTGGCTTGTTTGGCCACTTATACGATTTTTTTGCTTGGACCATGAATGAAATATAATACTCGTTGTCACTTTGGTCAAATTCAAGTACTTTCCCGATGTAACAATTCTTGTCATAGAGTGCAGCGACAAATGAATCAACTGCATATATTTGATCTGCTTGATCTGCTTCTTCCTCTGATTCTGATTCTTCTCTATTTTCGTTTTCATCCTGATGTATATCCTGATCTTCTGGTCTGCTTTCATTTTCTCTATAGATTTCTGCTTTGGTGGTATCCTGAACGCGAATAAGTGTAGGTTTACTCCAGCCTGGACATACAGTGTAGAATTTACCTTCTTTGAAGCAGCTTCTACAGTAGCACGATGTGTCTTTTACTGCAATTGTTCCGTCGTCCAGAGTTACAACAGCATGAATTTGCATTGTTCCCTTCAATGGTTTTATTGTCATATCAGAAAGTTCTTTCGACGCCTCTTCACACTTTGATTTTGGAACAAAGATATACTTGAGCTTGCTGTTCTCTTGACTTCTTCCCCAGTTGTAAAAATCTTGAGCAGATTGAATCATGAACAAATTTCGTTTGACAGCCATGTCGGCAAGTCGTTTTGCCGTTCCACCGACCCCATCACACGGCCCTTTCCCGTGACCTGATTCGAAATATAGCCACGATGCCTTGATACCATTGAATATTTTGTCATGGTTTGATATGACTGAAAAGATCTTGCTATTTCTGTACTGGGAAGTCGGCGAATCAGTCATATAATGGATCATTTCGCAGTTTGGTAGGATCTCCTGTACTTCACTTACTATTGGCTTCATAATTGCAAACACTGTTGATGCAGCATGTGTGGTTTCGTCTGATACTACTACGAAAGATTTATGTTCAATTTCATTTGTTTCATTATTTCTTGTATAAACCACCACTGGATGGAGTGTGACGGATCCTTTGTCAAAGTATGCCGACTGAATCTCTTCGGCAAACGTGCACAAGTAGTTTTCTGCGAAATCCATGTGGCATATGGCGTGGTTCAACGGCAATTCCTCTTTCAGCTTCCTTGATTGTTCATATTGTGCCTTAACCCTTTCAATGTGCTCTCTGAATTCCTTTAGTTCTTTCCTGAGCATGCTTTTGAACCGCTCTTTACTTTCTACTACTTGCACAATCTGCATGCGCTTGAATGCTCTTCCTTTCTTCTCTACTGTTACCCTTCGCCATTCTGTAAAATTGATTTTCTCTTCTCTTAGACCATCGATCTGTTCTAAAAGTTCGTTGTCAGTCAGATTCTTGACAAGAGTATCTGGGTTTTCAATCGTTACCACTTTCAGTTCACGTAAAGCCTTACATTTCAAAACCATATTCTGGTGTTTCTGGCATAAACATGTTTTCCTTCCTTTAAACTGGACAAGTTGGATGTGTTTAGGTCTAAGTCTACTAAAAACTGATAAGCTGATATCTGTCTGACTGTTTTCAGCTCTAAACTTTAAATGGAGATTATATAAATAGTCATTTAGCACTCGCTTTTGGACCTTTTCAGTGCCAACTTTACGACAATCTTTTTTCCCAGGTAGGCTTGTACTGTTGTCATCACGCTCCATGAATTCTCTAACTTTTGCATGCATCATCTCTCTTTCCCTTGTTTGTCTTGTCTTTATAGTATCTATACCTTCTCTTGCTTTTCTTATCTGTCTCCTATTTAATTGGACTTGTTTCCCCAAGTTTCTGCCCATTTTGTACTTGTGAAGAATTTTGCCGCATACTATTCTCAAGAGTGGACGTTTCTTTTGAACACAATTCACATTTTTTACTGATTTCCTTACTTGCTCCAACATACAGTTATGAAAGTGAAGTTGCTTAAACACTTTTTTCTTGGACTTTGGTGTAATATTTAGGCTCTCTACTTGAATTGTTGTCTTACTTTTCGGGGTTGCTTCGGCTTTAGCACTTGACTCCTTTTCTGCTTCTGTGACAGTTGTCGGATTATACTTTTTACTTGGGGACGATTTACTCTTAATTCTCTGAATTCTTTTTCGTAGACAGGAATTTCTTCTATTTACTTCTTCTAACTTCTGGGTCAAAGTCTTTACTTTCTTCTTTTCTATGTTAAGTTGTGTAATTGCCTTCCTTTTCTTACTTTTAGCTTTGAAACCCATTTTAATCTTTAAGCTTGATGATTCTGCCTTTTCTAGACTTGTATTGCTCACTGTAGAATCACATGGGCCTGGTTCTTTTTCAGACTGTTGTTGTAGATTACAATTATCATCTTGATCTGTATCAGGAACAGCATTTACTTCAGACTTTTTGCGGTTTTTACGCATGCACTCACGGATGACCTCCCTTCTTTTCTCAAGTTTTCTAGGAGCAAGTTGCGTAGTCGGTACATAGTACTTCTTCACCCGTGAACATTCTTTTTTTAGGTATGCTTCACCCTCTTGTGACTTTTTTCTATCTCTATACTTCTTTTGGCGCTCTGCATTTGTCATTCGCACCATTTTCTGCAAAGAGAAAGTGTGAAACAAAATAGTGAATTACGTTACACTGTTGGTGAATTACGTTACATGAATTGATGAAAGAATTCTCTGCAAGTGTTCACTCAAACTTTCTAACAAAAACATATTTTCAAATTCAATCACTTCAATTTTAACCACAAAATAAGTTCATAGACATATGCACTGCGCTAAAATATATACAGGTTGACAAAATGATATACTCACAGTTATTGAAGAACTCTGACCATCGTATTCCAGAAAGTTGAAAATAATTCACATAAATGACGTCATTCGTGACGTATAAACCGGAAGTCGCTGATACCGTAAAAACTACCAACTCGTGAGAGTTACATTTGTCATAGGGGGCGAAAAAGCATCTTGCAGTGTAACGTAATTCACTGTAACGTAATTCACTTATACATGAAAGATCTGTAAATCGAAGCATTGTTCTTTCATAACAATGTAAAACGAATGTCAATCGTACGTGGTTTGCTTGGTGAATTTGAAAAAATAGAAACACATTATGTATGTATATGTTTGCTAGTTTGGATAACTGTAACGTAATTCACGAAAAAAGGTTAATTTTGAAGAAATGAGATTAGACGAATGGCAAAAAAACTGAGTATAGAATATCACAATCTTTTCAATTCCTGTGACAAATCTAACATATAAAGTGTACAAAAACACATTTTGTGTAGTGTACTATCGAATTATGTGTTAGAGATATTGGCTTACTTTTCGTAACGTAATTCACTTAAATTTTGGGACAGCGCTAAACGCGATATTTTTCAGAAATTGGCGATGGCATGGACCTTTACAATATTTGATATTTTCATAATATTCTTCATACACAATATAAGTGATAAAATGGCATTTATAAGACCTTATTTCCGCAAAGTTAGGTGCATTGAATACAGCACCCATGGCTTGTGACACGTCAAATTACGTCGATATATCACTTATAAGTCATATACATTGTACTAAAATCGTAACGTATCCTCCCAAAAACGTATGGAAATTCAATATTAATGTTATCTTAGTTAGTAAAAATAAAATTTGGTTGAAAAACAATCTTAACATATCTCTTTACATGCTGTGACGGGAAAAAACGTAACTGGCGCAACTTAACTGATTTTGGACGTGTAGTGTGTTTGACTATTAATTTTTCGGTGCAAAGTATGATTTGATATGATATATGTATAAAATGATATGATATGGGTACGCTGGCCTTGTTGTACAAGCTGTATGAAGCAATTTCATATTGGGGGGCTAAAGCCCAAGTCCTGAATATTGGGGGGGGGGGGGGGGGGGGGGCTAATTTGGATTTGTACTTATGAAGAAGTATATCAAGAGCCAGTTTCATTATTAAAGCATTTCAAAGTGTATTGTCGAACCAATATTAAACGAAACGTTCCGGACAAACCGTCGCATTTCTCAGGACTTGAGTGATTGGTCGTACTTGATTCCTGTTCTTAACATTAGATATGAAATTGGCATGATGAAAATACATTTTAACCCTCTTCCAAACAATACCTGGTTTTGACGTCACGAATACAAAAGGCTTGGGAAAACATAATTATAGATCAAAGAAGAAATTGACTTCGCTTTTCTACAAAAACCTCTTGAATGCAGCTTCTTCGAATCTTTAGTTACAAGGTTTTGGATTTATATTTTAATGATTTTATTATTTCTAAAATAACCAAACTTAGACTTAGACAAGAAAGACAACTCTTAATTTTGAGGCTTCGTGCATAGAATTGGTTATTTCCCTTGAATTATGTACACTTCATTGTACATTTGAATTTCATAATTTCCGTTTCGCGGTAAATAAGATCAAATTTCTGACCTTTATGCTGAATGTTCAGATCCTTAAGTATTAATATTTGTGTGAGCTGAGATCTGGCCCTGGTTTCTCGAAAAAAAAAAACAACAAAAAAACATAAGTACATACTTATGAGTACATGTCATGCTTTACTTCAATGGAATACTCTCCAACGTTGAAGGGTGTTCGATTGAAGTTCACGTGGATTTCGTGTTATTTGAGTACGATGCTCAGATTTGAGTCTGAGAACGTACTTTAGGGATTTTTTTCAAGAAACCGGGGCTTGCGCAAAAATGCCAGTTTAACTGAGCTAAAAAATGTAAAAGCTGTAAGAGAAAATGTATAGATCTGGGGCCCGTTTTACTAACAAACTTACGAACATTTTTAAAACAACAACAACTCTGATTGGCCGAATAATTACTGTTATTATTTCTCTTTCAATCAGATGTGTTGTTACAAGGTTTTTGCAAAAATCTATGTTAGTAAAACGCGGCCCTGGAACAGAATGTGTATGCTGATCCAGATCCATGTAGGTCTTAAATGCCATAAGGGAACGGAACTTTTCCAGGTCTGGTATAGTTGATATCGTTGGTGGGGAGTCAAAACCTCGTAACTACAGCTTGAAAAAGCTGGAGTTACGAGGTTTTGACTACCCACCAACGATATGTAAGTTTTAATAGAAAACCCCGCCTGAAAAGAAAAATATGCTGATGAGTGGCATTTCTTTTTTCCTTCAACATTTTCTAAGCTGTAACTTACAAAATGCATTTCTCCAATAACGGAGTTTTTGTGGTCAATGATGACTTTTATTGGACCAGTGTAAACGTTTGTCATTTGTGTAAGATAATAATCTTTTTGATAATAAAGGGTTGATAGATGACCTTCATCTATACTTGTAATCTGGTGGACCCCATTAGAAGATGAATTCTTTTCTGCATTATAAGCTTAGTCAATAGTAAGTGAAAGTGAAAAGAATCAGGCTATCAGCAAAGACCCTTTTCCACACAAGATATATAAAAAATTCTAGATTCAACGTCCTCGATATGTTAAGCAAGGGAAAATATTGGGACAAAAGACGAAAATGCTGAGTATCAGCATTTTCGTCTTTTGTCTCTATATTTTCTGCGCTATATTGTGTATAAAAATCATGTGTTTATAAATACCCATTTTGTCACCTGTAGCATCTTTCAAGACCTGTTTCTTTATTTATTATCATTTTTATTTTATTTTTATTTTTTCCCTGGGGAGGATAATATTCTTCTGTGTGTGTGGTGATATATAGCAAAAACTGAGAGGAGAAAATACCAGTCATGAGCATTTTCTGTTTCTCCATTAATGTTTTCCAACACCATAACTTCCACAGAGAAAGTCAAAGCGCTGTATCGTCTCTTTTCAACGATAACCTCGTAACTGCAGCTTAAAACAAGCTGTATTTACGAGGTTTTTGTTGAATAGCAGCCATATATATAATAATAAAGTATTCGTCAGTATTATCGCAATGGTTACTGTGTCATGAAATTCATTGTGCAACATTCTGTTGTCATTTGACAAATCCAATTCGTTGTCTTTTTAACAGTAAAAATAGATAATAATCTATTTGATAAAGGGTTGATAGATGACCTCCATCTATACTTGTTTTACTTGTAATCAGATGGATCTATTTTCTACCTGTCATTAAAGGGACATTTCATTCCAATTTCAATTTTTTAAAGTATGTCTTGATGCCTACATTGGTTATTCTATAATGAGTATAAATACTATTGGTTTTTTGAAGTTGTTGCCAATAAGCGAGAAACACGCATTTAAAGTTGAGACATAATCGATAAATTGCATACAAATCCGAACTGTTGTCCACAACAATTTGTTCAATTTTAACACAAAAATATAAATTGATCGTAAACGGCGCAATATTTTGGCTTGAAATTTTCAGAATTTTCATAAGGAAATATGCTCTTTCAGATAAAAATAAAAGTAAAATTTATGACAAAAAATTCTTAAATGTCACTTTAACTATTCACCAAACAACAAATAAGGTATACTCGTCCAATTTGAAAGAAGTAGCAGACGACAAAATAATTGATATTGTTGTAAGAAGAAAAGGTGTATAGATCTATCGTAGCTTAGAAAATATTGATGCAAAGGTAGAAAATGCTGATGATCAGCATTTTCTTCTTTTGTCTCAATGTTTTCCAAAGTCTTTACCTTTGAAGACGTCAAAAATATAATTGTTTTGGGATGTGTTAACCCTAGATCAAACGACAAATAAGGTAGACACGTCTAAATTGAAAGGAGTAGCATACAACAAAAATAGCTTAATAAAAAAAGAACATTTCAATGGGGATGTTGGACAGTATTTTTTGTGGCGCCCTTTCTTTTCATAAGGTAGAGAGAGAGGAAGGAAACCCATGCCAAATATACATAGAATATTTTTATGTATTGTTCAACAATGTTAAATCAAATTATTTATCTATACCTTACACTCACTCATCATGTATTATCTCATTTTCCTTTTGTGTTTCTGTCACTTTAATAGACATTCAAACACCATTGATTAACCCTTTCAAAAACAATGAAAATGGTAAAAATAAAGATTCAATCAAATGATCTGTTTTCAACCCATCATTGTCATAGCGCAGCATCTCATTTGCCTTTGATTTTTCTGTTTCTTTAAGATTAATTTAAACAAACGATTGTTTAATCCTTTCCTAAACAATGGAAAAAGTAAAAATAAAGGTCTAATCAAATGATCTATTTTCAACCCCGACACTCCGTCATAGCGCAGTATCTCTTTTTCCTTCGATGCTCATCTAAAAAGCCGATTGTTTTACTCTTTCCCAAACAATGTAAAATGTAAAAATAAAGGTTTTAATCAAATGATCTATTTTCAACCCCGACACTCCGTCATAGCGCAGTATCTCCAATCTATCACTTTATAACCCGCGGCGAAATATCTATCTGTTACCTTGGTAACCGTGATGTATTTATTAATCTATATATTTGTGAATCCATTTTGTGTAGTGTTCATTAATATCCTAGTTTAAACAACGCGCTTGAAAAATATACCTTTCTCTAAAAGACAATAATCATTATTATTATTATTGGGAGGTAAGCGCCCAAAGAAAGCTGGTCGGTGCAGGCCCGTAGGAACAGTGGGCGAGGGAGCTGAGCCCCCAAACTCCAGAGCCCCCAAAGTTGGTCAAAATGTCAAATTTTCCTTATTTTACACTGAAAATTCAGAGAAATCCTTTTCAGACCCCCCCTCCCCCAATTATCAGGCACTGGGGCTTGAGCCCCCCCCCCCCCCCAAAAAAAAAAATCAGATTGCTACCTACAGACCTGTGTTGTGCAATGGCTTATGGACGAATAGGCGAAAACGTGGCCATATTCTCTCTTAAAGTTACATTGAACCATTTCACATAATTTATGACAATTTTAGACCGATTCAATTTTTATAATAAAATTGGAAAAACAGAGTGAGAGAAGCGAATAACAATGCGGAAAATGATAATGTTTTGCATTTGAAGTTAAAACTACTCTTTAATTTTCATTCGTGGAATGAACAGCGGGTTTCTAGGATTAGCATCTGAATCTATGATTTATATATCATGATCTTGGTTGAATACAAGGAACGCATGGTTAGGTATGCCAGATTCAGAAATACAGCAGAACAATCGCCAAATGTTATGTGACCTGAAAACACATAACATTTCTTCCCATTTTGTTCCCCTTTATTTCTCCTATTACAATTATGATCATAAAAATATTTGATAACCTACTGACTAGGTCACATAGTTTGTTAGCATTTCAAACTTGAAAAACATGGTTAGGAGACCCAGTTGCAGAATATAATAAGGAAAATCCTTAATTCGACTAGATCTACTTTAAACAGCCAGCCCACAATTTCCCCTATTTTGTCCCCCTTTATTTCTCCTATTACAATTATGATCATAAAAATAATTGATAACCTAACTCTAGGTCACATAGTTTGTTAGTATTTAGATAGTAGGTGAAAACTCATATTATCCAATCTGTTCACCCTTTGCCAGACGGCAAAATTTCGGATTATTCCAAATTCAAATATGTTGCCGACGACAATTTAAACCGAATAAAATTTTACATTTTTTGGTCTTTTTGTGTAGAAAATTTTGTGGGAAATGAAGAAATTGCTTGCCACAAGCAATTTCTTCATTTTCCACAATGTTTTATAAAGCCACAATCTTGAAGGGAGTCAAAAAGAGTTATTTTGATGTAATGCTTAAAACCCTTGGTTTTGGCGTTCCTATGGTAAAAAAAAAAATATGAGAAAATATCGAAAGAAAAGAAGAAAATGTTGTCAACCTAAGTAGTGCGGCGGATCCAGGATTTCTGTGAAGGGGATTCGAACCTCACAAAACGGGGGATTCGTTTTCATAGAATGACACAATTTTGACTGAATTTCTATATCAAAATGAAATAATCAGGCTACAGAGAGGGGTTCGTTTGAACCCCCAAAACCAAGTGGCGGATCCAGAGAAGGTTCGATGAGTTTCAACGAACCCCCTCTGTAGCCTGATTATTTCATTTTCATGCAGAAATTCAGTCAAAGTTGTGTAATAATAGGAAAACGAAGCCCAATTTGTATATTCGCCACCCCCCTCACAGAAATCCCGAATCCGCAGCAGAAACCCTCTTTGGATCCGCCACTGAAGTTCAAGGGTTTCTTAAATTTAAACAATATTCAAATATAGCATCGCCTATCCTAGTTATCTCGCCTTTTATCGATCGAGAAGATAAATTTGTCCACTTTTTGGTTATCATGGCAACGGAAATTGACGACAATATGTCCAGCTGTTCGCTGTTAATTTGACCAGTCAATTTAGGTTTATATCGTCATTTTTCAACAAAACCTCGTAACTGCAGATTATTTCAAGCTGCTGTTACGAGGTGTTTGTTGAAAAGCGACGATATTGTCTTATCATCTAGTTGGGATGAACTACTACGACAAAATAGCGATGAATTTTGTGCTAAAACCAGACTGGATCTACCGGTTTTACCTGATTTATAAATCGTCGGTGTTGTAGGCCTACAAAATCTCGTAACTACGTCTTGTTACGGGATTTTATAACGACACCTACTATGGTTTGTCCGAAATTACGTCGCGGTCAGCTTTAGGCCTAGACCTATATAATCGCTCCGTATTTGGATTTTCTGCATGGAGTTGAATAATGCATGTCAAATGCGGTTCGTGAAACATCATTTATCGGATTGGGAGAAAAGAAAGAAAAGCTGCTTATCAGCATTTTCTTCTTTTCTTGCGATGTTTTCCAGTGTGTTTTTTTATTATCAGGGGCGTCAAATCCAGGCATTATCTTTGAGCCCGAAAAAGAGTTAAAGCCTATCTATTTACATTTTCTTCCTTTTTTCCCCAAATATTTCAATACCTAGCCTACTATTAAAACTTCACTTTTTATACATTCATTTTCTCGTCCGCAACTCTGTCAAATGTTGATTGATCTACAATATTTTGTTGTCTGGGGTAAGGTTAAGGGGGATCCAATATTGATTTACAACACTGACGACTGACAAAGGCTAAAATCCTACACAATTTGGTGCGACTGATTGATTGATTGTCTCGCCCCTTTACACACTTCTATTTTTAGATCATTTGTGGCAGCATGCTGAGGTTTTGAATGAAAAGCGACGATATACTTGTAATTAAACGATAGGATTGACCTAACAAATGAAATAAAATTTAGTTGAAAGAGCGAAAACATCGATGCTGTTCAGCCTGTATACTCCGTAAATATTGACCTGAACCTGTTGAATATGTAATGAGAAACTGTGATGCGAAATAATAACTCTCCAACGTATATTAACACGAGGAGCACGTGCAGAATACAAAGTCCTAATTCTAATGGAAACTATCGACTCTGCTCGACAGTGAGGAGTGCTGGCAAGTATTGACTATTCCATGTCACACTTACTCATTGCATATTCGTCGGGTTCAGGTTAATATTTACATACTATACAACCTGCGCAGTCGGACGAGCATGCTCTCTTTTGAATGCAACGTATTCAACTTTCAATTTGGAGCAGGTCCTATTTTTGTCGATTGGTAGGCTATGACTATCAGTTATTGGGTAAGAAACTATATATGCGCGATCAAAATGGATCTTGATCAGACTATGCGGATGCTGACCTGGATTCGTAGTCGTCTAGGCTACTCTATGTCTACTAGTCATAGGCATTAAAAGCCATTTTCAAGGTTCACGGTTAGTTAACCGTTTTCAGACAAACTCATCTCCATTGAAGGAAAAACTTTTGGGAAACATTCCAGACAAAATAAGAAAATACTAACGACCAACAGTTTCTCCTTTTGTCTCAATATTTTCTGTACTTTATTTTACTCAAATAGGCTACACGTGTCAGCACCCATTTTGTCGTCAGCAGCAGCTTTCAAATTAGATCAGTTTTTGAAGGGTTAACTGTAAAAGTCATTCAAAATGATGTCTAAATCGCTGTTTTCAACAAAAACCTCGTAACTACAGCTTGTTTAAAGCTGTAGTTACGAGGTTTTTGTTGAAAAACGACGAAATTTTGTCGAAGTGAACACCTGTCGTTGACATAAAAATCGGATTTTCCCCTTCTAGGAGCCCCAATCAATAATTTTGTAGAAAAAAGTGTTAATTACCCCTTTGTGCCCCCGAGCTAGACCGATCGTTTGATTGATTAACGTAGCGGTCTTATTTTAACCCTTCCCCAAACAGCTGGGGTAAATGGAATGGTCCAATTTGATGGCTGCTGCAGACGACTAAATAAATGCAGTAGGCTAAATACTAGAATATCATTCTCTAGATAATAGTATATGAAAAAAATGAGGGAAAAGAAGAAAGTGTTAGATTTAGTTTTCAGCATTTTCTTCATGTTTCTTTTTTAGTCTTTTTTATTAGAAATGTGAAAACCATGCAAGGATGGTTTGGAATATTGTTTAAGATACTGATATGCCTATGTTTCAAAGCATTGAGGAAAAGGGAATAGATCGACAATGCTAAAAATTAAAGATTTTCTTTTCTCTCATTCTTTTTTCAAGAATTCAGCAGTACTTAGCTTTAAGATCCATCAGGAACGACAAACCTTTTGTATTGGTTAACAAAAAATTCAGAGAAAGAAAGACATATTTGTAGATCTAACTAGCATTTTCTCCTCTTCTCTCAATAATTTCAAAAAAGGAAAAAAGGTAGACTAACTTATATAGCCTGTCGACATCTCCTTTGACATTGGAATAGTAAAAAAATCATCATTTGGGAAAGGGTTAATGATTTTTAGCCAAGTGTGAAAAATATGAGATGTCAGAGCCAAATCTAGCGAAATAGCCTCGCGTTGACATTTCTGTATCAATCAAAATGCTCCTAACGCGATTGGGGAGTCAAAACCTCGTAACTGCAGCTTGACAAAGCTGGAGTTACGAGGTTTTGATTCCCCACCGGCGGTATTCTTATAACAAACGTCAAAACTCCCCGTGGTGACCCTCAATAGTGATTAACAATTACCCCGCCGCGTGCCCCAGGCTTGATTGATTGATTGATTAAGATTGATCGACACACCGAGATAAAACGCTGTGTTGAACATTTCACATAGAGCTACTGCGGGTTATAGAAGTGAATTTCAGTTTCTCTCGATTTTTGTGTTTATTTAACGATTTTTGACTTTTTATCGTAAAAATCGGATTTTCGTGGTATTGTTTTGTTGTCTTGGACAATATGGTTGCAGAAATTGACAACAAAATGGGAGATAATAGCGGTTAAATGAGGGACATTTTGTGTGTTTTTCTCTTGAAAATTTGACACGTGTGTGCATAAAAACTGATATTGGAAGTGAACCCGTTCTTTTGTTAATCCGCGGTGTTTCTATAAATAAACCATGTCCAATGTTGAAGCAGACGATTCTACCAACCGAGAAACAAAGAAGGAAAATGGTACTGAAGATAGAAAGAACGACGAAGTGGTAAGGTCTTGCTAGATTTTGTTGTTGTTGTCTTATAACCCGTTACCCGATTACACAGTGACACTCACGTTTTCAAACACCCGTAAGAGAAATCGGTTGCTTGAAACACATTGCTTGAATGGAAAATAACTGATTTGCATTCTCTTTCCAACGATGTTTTCTTGTACTCTTTTTGGTCGAAATATTTCATTGTTGTATTGTCCACCAAAATTAACCCGGGACAACTTAGGCCCCTAATTTTCGTGTGCAAATTCCGTTAGTTGAGCGTCTAAACAAAACATGACCGAAGTGGGGTCATTACATATGCAGATGTCCCAGGTTAATCTTGCTGGACAATACAGAACTTTGTCTGACCACAAAGGCTTAGGACGTGATCTCTAAGAGCGATTATCTATGTATAAAAAAGTTACGGGTAGTTATTTCCCTTTCACTTCCAAATTATGCCAACAAACGCTTCCCTACGCACTTTTGCACTGCATTAACCCTTTCCCAAACGGCATAAATGTCGCCAAATTTAAATGTAAACAAAAACTGTTTAAAAAATAGAAGGGAAAGAATTGTTTAGAGAAAATGAAAAAATACCGGGTATTACCAGCGTTTTTTTCCTTTTCTCTCAACATTTTTCAAAGCCCTGGTTAATTTGGCTCTACATCGATTAAAATACTGTCAAGATAGATCTAACTCCGAAAGGATAATCACGAGAACCAACAACTCAGGGTCCTTGACAAAGAGTGACAATCTCAGAAATTCTTGGATAAAAGAATGCTGGTGACCAGCATTTCCCCTTTCATCTCAATATTTTATATGTCTTAAACATCCAATGTGTCGTCTGCAGTGCTCAGCCTTCTAAATGAAGCCGTCAAATTGAGAAGGCCCTACGATAACGAAATTTCAAGAGTGTCAGCAAATACCTCATACTCTAAAATCCAAGAATGTGAAGATGTCAAGGGTTAATATTAAGATTGCCGGAGGTCATTTGGTAATCAATTCAATCATTAATCAATATTTCCATCTGTGTGCGGACGCTGTTTACCTGATCAAAAAAGGCAATGAATTTTGTGCTAAAAATAGACTGGGTTTACGTTATGATTGTATCGATAAATCGTCGGTGTTGTTATAAAATCAAGCCGTAGTTACGAGATTTTATAACAACGCCTATGGAATACTATTGCCTATGGAATACTATTGTTTGTCCGAAATTACGTCACAGTTAACTGGATAAAATTGTTACCAATTTTACGAAACCCTAAATCTCAAACGTCAAATTTTCAGACTGATCCTTATCCAAAGAAGTCAAAGTTAACGATTGTAAAATAATACATTTTACGCGAAAGGGTTACTGGTTGCCGGGGGTCATTTAGCAATCAATTTAATCATTAATCAATCCCCCCATCTGCGTATGGGACTCTTTACTTGATGACAAAATTGCGTTAACCCTTTCCCAAGCAATAGCCCATTATACCTGGCTTCGATATATCAAACATTGAAAGCTGTACGAATTGAGAGCGAAGAAAAAAATGCTGATAACCAGCATTTAGTCGATTTTTTAACAGAAACATCGTAACTGCAGTTTTAAACAAGCTGCAGTTACGAACTTTTTGTTGAAAAGCATCGATTTTCTCCATTGGAATGTTTTCTTTCGCATAGAATACCAACTGTAAATGGACACTTTAATGATGTAAGATTTTCCTCCTATTTCCACAGTGTTTCCCCACAATATCGCTTTATTGCCTCGTAAAACACGTTATGAAGTCAGGGGTTACTAGCCATCTATCATTAGATTGAGTAATAAAGGTTTTCTTCTCTCCTTACACCTAAATCAGTTTTCTAATCAATCGCCCAAAAATGTACAAAGTTGCAAGAATCTTCTCCTCTTTTCACTGTGTTTTCCCACATTTTCTTTTCCATGTCTCATACAACACCGAGTTATGAAGTCACGGGCTATTAGCCATCTATCATTAGATTGAGTAATAAAGCGTTTCTTCTGTAGTTACACCTAAATCAGTCTACCAATCAATCAAACAGTAATGACAATTTTGTTGTAAATGACCAAAAACGTCGTATCTACAAGGTAAACAACATGTACTTACGATGTTTAATATCGCCCCCCATACGGCGATATGTCATTTTCTGTTAACGCATTAGACCTACATTCGTTTTTAATGGCCGACATTGCTATTTTGAACACATGTTACGTAGATATACGAAAAAGTACACTTTAAAGAGTACATGGCTGATTTGCAACAAAAACCTCGTAACTGCAGCTTAAAACGAGCTGCAGTTACGAGGTTTTTGTTGAAAAGCGGAGAGTCATGTCCGTCTGTCTCTCACCAATGGTCGAAATGTTTGGATGGTCATTTGTTGAGTCTGATTGGGTGATGTCCTTTGACTGCGTCAATACCACATTCAGCATGTTTTCACTGGCATTACATTTCTTCACACTCAATGTTTTCTAGAATTTATCTCTGATTGGGTTGTTAAAACCAGGTACAAGTATCATAAGGAGGGAAATAGTCCAGTGTAGGGTTATTTGATGTCCAAATCAATCAATTTTCATAACAAATTATCGATGATCGATCAAGAAGTCAATAAATAATTAAACAACTCTACTTCTGTCAATCAATCGATTTATTGGAGGTCAGGGATGGACTCACATACAGTTTACCACTTGTCAAATTGCTGCTACATTTCGCAACCCTAGTAGAGAAACGTAAAAAACACTGAGGGAAAAGGAGAAGGCATTGGTTATTTAGCATTCTGACATTGCACCGAAGATTTTCATGTTAATACAATGTACTAATTTATCATTAGTTATATTTTCGTCGGTTTCACCAGTTCGAATTTCGCGAAGTGACAAGTAAAGGGTTAAATGATGGCCTAATCAATCAACTGTTATGACTTATCAATAATCGATCAACAGAAAGTCAATAAATGAAACATGTACATGTATACCAGGTGATATTTTACCAATCAATCGATATATTGGTAGCCAGGGGAGGGCGCACATTCTTTTAAAACTCTTTCCCAAACAACAATTTTTTGGGGTGGTCCTATTCAAAAGCTGCTGCAGATGACAATATTGATTTTGTTAAAGATAAAATTTGTGTGAAATATGGCCTAGAAAACATTTAGACAAAAGGAGAAACTGCTGGTTATCAGCAGTTTCTTCTTTTGCCTCAATGTTTTCACAAGCCTTTTCTTTCAGGGACGTCAAAACCAGGTCTTGTTTGGGAAAGGGTTAACTACACATACATGTAAATTCATTTTGAATCATTTCGAAAATAGGCATTTTATAAGATTTTGAGACTAGCATGAATCCAGATCAGCATGTGCATATGTGCAATCTGGTCAAGATCCATGTTGCTCTTAAGCCTTTCACATACAAGACCTGGCCCCGGTTTCTCGAAACAAACTTTAGTATATTCTCATGAGAATATGCTCAACTTTAAAGGGATACTCTCCAACGTTGAAGGGTATTTGATTGAAGTTCACGTGGATTTTTCTGACTTACATTATACTGGCCAGATTGCTCTCAAGCCCTTCCGAAACAAGACATGGATTTGACGTCCATAGTAGAAAACATTGAGGCAAAAGAAGAAAACTTATATTATACTCAAATCTTAACTTTATGAACACCCATTTTGTTGTCTGGAGCAGCATTTAAATGGGATCACTCTAAATATTTTTCGCTGTTTGGGAAAGGATAAAGTAGATACAAGCCGATATGGTTCTTTGGCGGTCTCCAATATCGTATGGATGCCATTTTCCTAATCCTATAGAGTCTCATATATATTTTGTCCGTGAAAATGGACGTCGTAGGAAATAGAAATGAATCAAAATCTGGAAAAGGGCGTTTATAGCATACATTGTACAGAACTGACATGACTCTAGATCATTCTGAGCTCTTGCCTAGTTTAATCAGGATCCATGGTGATCTCTTAGACTCTTAGGACAACAGAAAAGAGGGTGTAAAGAAATCTCAAGTTTGTTATTTCAAATCCAAAGCCTATGTTGTAGGTACTCATTTGAATCGTCTCATCGAGACGATTCAAATGAGTACCTTCAACATGGGATTTGATGAATAATAAACTAAACATTGTTCTTTGAACAGTCAATACCCCTCTTATTTGTTTGTTCTTCTGAGACCAAATCATTTACTATCTTTCATTCTTCATTTTCAGGACTCGCAGGAACAAGTTCCGGTCGACTTCAATCGACTGTATGGCGATCTCTACCAAAAGTTGCTCAACACTCCCGTACAAGAGATATTTCCACACAGCATGTCCCCCGGGGGCGCTCTCACAAACATCCCGGGGCTCCCCGGGGTCTCAGACATCCCCAGCAGTCACGAGAAAGAAAATGGCGGCTCCCCGAAGGGAAATGTGAAAGAGGAACCAGTCAATATGTTCTCTCCGAATATCCCGGATGTTGGCGCCATTCCACCGGAACTGCTTGCAGCGCCACCTTTCAATGGCGGACTTTTTCCACATGGTATTGGTTCCCCGTTACATGCTAAGCCGGAAGATACGGATTTCTTCAAATTTTTACCTCTCACCTCAAACAATGATGTCATGGATAAAATAGCATACAATCACGTAAGTAGCATTAAACAATTACATAGAAGGTAAATCGTATCAAAATTGAAATCATTGGCATTTGCGTTTTTCTTCACCGTTTTTGAATGTCATGTCAGTCTGTCAAGGAACCAATTCTTTTAATTTTCACGAATAGTAACCCTGAATTCAGGAATTATATTCACTATTAAGCTACTTTTGATTAATGTTTCAAAATTTGAATTATTTAAGTGCAAAATGCAATAGTTGTTAACGAATTACTTTGAATTTTACAGTGACTTTTACAGTATGTAAAGAAAGGCAGGGAATCATGTATAGTTGTCAAACTTTATGTTCGTCCATCCGAATTTTGCTCTGCTCAAGACTTACCTTTGCTGAGTAGCTTTGTACAAATCTGACATATCGTGTTGTCTGTTATTTGTTAATTCATTTATCTATTTACTTATTTTGTTCATTCGATAGGAGCCAATCGACATCCCCAAACTAGTCGAACGATTCCGCATCACACTAGAACGTTACGGCGTGTCACAAAGGTTCGCTGCAAGGTATATCATGCAGGACACTAGCCAGGGTAACCTGAGTTTCCTCATGGAAAAAGGAAAAACGAAGGTATGGGAGGACCTCTCACTCAGGGGGCGGATACCTTACATCAAAATGAAGGCGTGGCTGGAGAATAAAGAACAACAAATGATGACGCTGGAGATGATTAAACAATCGATGGGTAAATATTTTTCGTATAAAAAGTCTTTTGAAAATGACAAAAACTAAATAACAAAGCAAACAAGAACCCTGCACAATTCTTGCTTTAGCAGGTAGCAAAGACTTACTCAAATAAATGCTTAAATTTAAGCGCACTTCTTTTGCTGAAAAATATTTCAATAGTTTACTAAAATATCATACAGTTTCGAATAAAGATTGTCTAAATGTCAAGTTCACAATTTCTTCTTCATAGAACAACTAGGGTTAGACTTTAACTCAACATTTTGGTCAGTGGCATCAATGATATTAGACAACTTCATTGAAAAAGATGGATAATCAATGTTTTCGAATCTTCTTCGCTCATCTCACTCACCTAAATTTTCGTTTGCAGCTTCTGAAATATTGCAGTTTAAAATTTAATCAAAATTTTAATATTAAGGTAGAAGACCCATAATGAGCAGCAAAGAGCCTGAGGCGAAATTTGAAAAATGCCAGTAATTCCTAAACTGTGTTACATTTCTATTCCAAATATAGGCTAAACATAAGCATTTTGTACGGTTTGGAATTTTGAATTCATGTATACTTATGAAAATATTTGACAAAAATGTTCAAAATTATCTCTATAGAGTAAAATGATATTTGTAAATTATTTTCTTCTTGGAGCATAATCTTGAAATCCGGCACGGTGAATCAACTTATGGGAAGTGTATTTACAAGTGTGTGTAATTCGATGCATTTCGTATGGCTAGAAAGTGATGTTTTTCATTATGGGTCTTCTACCTTAAGTCGTCGCTTTTCGGAGGTTTTTGTTAAAAAGCTGCTTTTTTGTTGTCTATTACAGAGATGAAGAAGCAGTTCAGCCCTAAAGAGCCCTACAACCGTCGTGAGCGGTTCTCCATGTATCAGCTACAAGTCTTGTGTAACCTGTTTGAGGAGAGTTCGAACCCGCCCATGCACACCAGAAGTGCCGTGGCACAGCAGCTCAACATCCCGCTAGACCGCGTCAATGTTTGGTTCCAGAACCAACGAGCACGTGGCTTCCCTGCTAAAAAGATTCTACAAAATTCCATGTACACTGAAGGCCTAACTCCAGACAGTGTGAATACTCAAAATGGTAGAGATTCTCCTAAGGACAGTAAAAAGGCCACGCCCATGAAAGATAAACATATTTTGAATCCAATAGGTGCGCCCATTGTTGGTGACCCATTCGCTTTGCTCAAGAATTTCACGGCGTCAAAACTCGCGGAGCAATCTATGAATGATGGGAAATCTTCTCCGACCACGCCCAATAAATATCTCAGTAGTCCAATCGTACCCGGGATTCCCTTAATGGGGAATACCCCTCCCATGGACTTTACGTCATTTCCGTTTACCAGCATTCCACTGCCTGGACAATCAACATCCGGTCTCGGAAATCTCCAAGGTGATCAAAACTTTACTGGTGTTCAGCTATCGTCTACCGAAAACTTACAAAACAATCAAAATCTTGACAATTCCGAGAAATTATCTGAAGACATTATAGCTAATACTCAAAACATTTTCAAGGCTGGAGCTTCAAAAAGGAAACGCGGTAAAGTTCCGAGGCAAATTGTTCGATCTGCTAGCCCAATGTTACCCGACGAATGGAATGACGGGAAAGGTGGAAAAAGCAGTAACGCAAAACGAGCGAAATTAAGTGAAGCGGGTGAAAATGGGGTTAATCTCATTAAAAAATCAGACAAACAGAGCGGAAATAAATCAAATGGAATCGGAGCGGGTGTCGATAAATATGGTGCGAAATCCAATCAAAATTTAAACTTGAATGACGTAATTGGTGACATCACGAATACGGAATGTGGTCCAGATGGACAACACATCCCAACAGAAACTCTTGTGGCTTTAAAATCTGTTTGTGCTCATTTTCTGGTTGAAGATAAAGAAAAAGACAAAGAAAAAGAAAAGGTTGTGTTTGAAGAGCCTGATCTTGACTGAGAAAATAGTGAAAAGTGTCAGTGCCAGAGCTATAAACAGATAAGAAGGGGTAATGGATTTTCCAAATGCAATTTTTCAATAATTGTTTACCAAACTGCATGTTATGGGTACTCATTTGAATCGTCTCGCCAAGACGATTCGAATGAGTACCCATAACATGGTTTGGTTTTGAAACAACAAATTCAGAATGTCTTTAACGCTACTCCTCTTGTGTGTTGATTTGATCAGAGCTAGGCTATTGATCTGTATATTGGATAAATGGATTTTCAATGTGTATTTTTACGGTGGTTATTCACGTGACTGAGAATTTCAGAAAATCTTCAATACTTTTGTTAATACTTGACCAATTAGAATACGGCTTGAAGCAGAGGGGATGGGAAAATGCCAGGAATAAGCTGTACGTGTTGGATTTTTGAAAATCAGGTGATAAAACAGTTATTGAAGATCAATCAAAATGTTGTTTGATCTCCAATAACTTTTTTATCAGCTGATTTTTCAAAAATCCAACAATTCCATCTAGTGCGTGACAAATTCTGTCCACCTTTTCTGCTTTAAACCGAATTCAAATCGGCCCGTATTAACGAATTTATTTAAGATTTTCTAAAATTGTTGTATCACGTGGCTATCCACCGTGATTTTGTCATTTATCGTCCAGTTTCACAAAACCCTGTCTTGTTTTGGTACTCATTGAAATCGTTTCCAATGGGTCAGCATAGCATGATAGGGATTTTGATTGAAATGATAGGATGTCATACCCATTTATTCTGTTGTTCCAAGTTAAAAATGTTAAGAAATTGTTTCTTTCAAACTACAAATAAATGTATACATACACTCATCGTTAGGAAGCAATTTCATATTTGGTGGGCTTAAGTCCCTTTGTCTTAATATTTTAAGGGGTGGGGACTGAATTGGATTTCCCCTAAATTTTAAGGGTAAAATAAGGAAAATTCGGCATTTTTGTCAACATTTGGGGCTAAGCCCTCCACCCCCCATCCCCTTACCCCTGTTCCTATGGGCCTGATCGCTGGTTGTAGAACCTAAATACATGTACTTAACCCTTTGCCAAACGATAAAAATGGGGGTTGTCCAACTTGAAAAGGCTGCTTCAGACGACAAAATAGATGTTGATAAAGACAGGATTTATGTACAATGTAGATAAGAAAATATTGAGACAAAAGGAGAAAATGCTGATTATCAGCATTATCTTCTTTTGTCTCAATGTTCTCCTAAGCCTGCTCTATTGGGAATGTCAAAACCAGGTCTTGTTTGGGAAAAGGCTAAAATGGTTGTGAAAGATTAAAAAAATACACAGAAGCATATTCTCTTCTCCGATTTAAAGTCTAAGTACTAGTATTCGGTTGTATTATTTAACTTTTTTACAGTCGATTAAAATTGTCTATAGAAATGGCATCATAAATAGTTCAGCCTATAAGAGTTACCAATTTTTTGCTAAATATTCTTTTTCGTGAAGAACAAGAAATCACATTCCACGATTTTAAGCCTTTCCGAAATGGGGACGCTTTCTGACGATTCTAGTAGGCTAGTAGGCTTGGAAAGCATTGATGGAGAGGAATAAAATGTTGATAAGCAGCATTTCTCATGTTGTCTCAATATTTACTGTGCTATTTTTTGCACAAATCCCATCCTTTTTTAACCTACATTTGTCATTTGCATCGTCTGAAGTTGAAAGGTTTTTATCGTTTGCAAGACACGGTGCACATTAGGAATCGTCATACCATCACAAAAATGGGGAATGCATTTATTTTTATTTCATTTGTTCATGTCTAAGACATTGTACGTAGGCCTACATTGTGAGTAAATCAAAAAGTATTGCGAAATAAATCTCACTTATTGTATGTCTCACTTGAACTTCTTTCAATAATTCTGTTATAAGGCATTAAGGAAGTTCACTCCGCATGAGAATCACGCGACGTCGAAATTTTTCGTACGACGTCGTTTAACTTCAAGCATTCGTATTGTGTCCGATCAATACGGACACGTTTCGAGCTAGAAAAGGTCGGCACTTTCCATCGTTGAAAAATCGATACTTTACACCACCAAATGTTTACTACGTTGCCAGAAAAATTCCGATGTTGCATGAATATCATTAGGGGTTGGCTACCTTAAAAACGACAAGAGAAAGGGAGAAATCAAGGATTAACAACATTTCTTTTCCATGAATGTTTACCCAAACGTTCTTATTTAAACGTCAATACAGGTCTTATTTTGTAAGTGGTTTCTATTATAAGACAGATAATTCTTAAAAAAAATCGAAATTGCATCTTATTCAGGATAGTCCACACCTAATCAGATTTAAGCGATGTCGATTTGTTTTGGGCGAAGTGAATACGACGTCGCTCATTAGGGGTGGACTACCTTAAGATTAAGCTAATTTTCTCGTACCGCCTTATTTATATTTACTTAAGTTCTTTAATTGACTTTACAAGTACAAAACCTTCATTAGTACGAATGTCTTTGCATTGGATAATCATCCATACAAATGCACAATCTCGAAAGTCATATGTGACCTAAACATTCTCGGGAGTTTGAAAAGTATCGACGCCTATCAGTCTGCTCTGTCTAAATAGTCGATATTTCACAGCGGTGCCCAAAATTGTCAAATCTGTAGGTTTTCGTACACCGCGTATTTTATATTTGCTTAAGTTCTTTAAATGACTTTTTAAGTATAAAAACACTCGATGAGTTAGTATGTCTTTGTATATGACTATTACCGATGCAAGTGCGTAACCGATTGTTAAAACAGCGAACCTCTCTTGTTGGAATTTAACAAAATAAAGCTGATTACAGGGTTATAAAATGTATGTCTCAAAAAAAAAAAAAAAAAAAAAAAAAAAAAATGAAAAAAAAACTTATTAAAACGGTGGTGCAACGTTTATATAGTGTAGCATGGAAATCAACGAGGGGAAAGGGAGAAAATGCTGGCCATAAACATTTTCCTCTTTTCTGACAATGATTTAAAGCGTATGTTAGAATGGACGTAAAATCAGGGACTGCAATTTTTAAGAGAATTTAGTACTTCTTGTAAATTTCTTTATCTTTTGAGGGGTTATTAAAGCTATCGTGTTTTTTCCATTCGTGTTATTCATAGGATTCTTTTTTTTCGGTTTCAAAACCGAAAATGCTATATTCAAGGACTAAATACCTTAATCTGTAAAACGCGTTACATTTTTTTTATTATTGTTTCATTGGAACCATATTATTCTTTTGGCATTTTCTAAAAATGGAATGTAAAAATATCGCGACTGGCAATTTATTTTGATAACGTTTTAAGTAAAAATTTAGAATTTTGGTCTTAAAAGAAACATTATTTCATTTTATTGTTGTGTGTGTGCTTTTTTTCATCCAAAAAAGAAATTTATGTTTTGAATTTATTTTCGTCATTTTAAGCTTTTTTTAAAAGAATAAAATAAATGTTTTAGTTTTAATTAAATATGTTATAATCAATAATTATTTCAGTTGAAAAAAACATAAACATTAATTGACTCATTTACCGTGTTTTTGTATCAAAATGGAATTTAAATTCTCGAACTTGTCGGTATTTTCTAACAAAGAGAAAGTCATAAAAGATGTATCGGGTTCTGTGAAACAAGGAGAGATATTGATGGTGATTGGACATCCAGGTAAGTGTTGTTGTTACTGTTGCTGTTGTTTTTGTTGTTGATGATGATGATTGTGAGTTCGAACCCCGGCTCGACCAGTGTCCATTCTGACATTTGGCAAAAGCCATTTGTCTCACCAATGGGTGTGAATAATCTTTGAGAGAGCAACTGGATGTTCATTTTGGATATTGTGGTAGAACTGGTGCGAGAAATTCCAGAAATCCATGTTATGTGATCCAGCCGCCGCGATATGGTATAGCAGTTGAAAATGGCGTAAACCCCCAATAATCAAATCAAATCCAATCCCTATCCAAATCACCCACTTATCCAACGTAGAAGACTGTAATACAGCTCGTCCGTATGTTATATTTATTATCACGGTGGATAATTACGTGATACAATATTTTCAGAAAATCTTCAATAATTTTGTTAATATGCGATCGATTTGAATTCGGCTTGAAGCTGAGAATGTGGACAGACGTCACGCATCAGATGGACGTGGTTGGTTTTTGAAAAATCAACTGGTAAAACGTTATTGAAGATAAACCAAAATTTTGGTTTATCTTCAATAACTTTTTATCAGTTGATTTTTCAAAAATCCAACACGTCCAGCTTATTTCTGGCATTTTTCCACCTTCTCTGCTTCAACCCAAATTCAAATTGGTCAAGTATTAAAAAAGATATTGAAGATTATCGGAAATTCTGAGTCACGCGATTATACACCGTGATAATGTTAGACTGTCAAATAACAGAAAAGTCTGTCACGATATTGGCTTCATTTGGGGTTCGAACTCGATCGGAACGAGACGAGATCACTTGATTAATATTCTTCAGCGTTTCGACTGGATTATAGAGGGTTTGGGATTTAAACTTAAACGATTCAAAATGTTGACTTTTGTCCATCCTATTATCATAAGGTCAAAGGATTATTTGAATATTTTCAATTATTTAATATAATGTATTCTTCGTCTATTTATCAAAATTTGAAAACAAACAAAATTTGACTAAGCTGCAAAACAAATTAGTTTATCCCTTTCACAAACTGCACAATTTTGATAGAATGAGCAAGAATCGGAAATAAAAATATATCATTAATTAAAGCACAGAGAATCTCAGAATTCGGATGGATTTTTTGATTGGAAAAAAAAAAAAAAAAAAAAAAACTGGACGAGAAAAAAAGAAATGATATAAGTTGACGGATAAGATATCATCTTATTTAGCGAATTGAACTGTTAACCTATTACCAAACGGCAAAATTTAACACAGGTCCAAACTCAAAGACGTCGCAAACGACAATTTCAAGTCAATGAAATTTTACATAATATCTGTCTTATAAAGTAGAAAACTTTGCTGTAGCAGAAAACACTGGATACAAGCAATTTCTTCATTTTCGACAATGTTTTCCAAAACCATTATCTTGATGGGAATAAAAATAAGCCAATGTGTGGGAATTGGTCAAATAGTACTATTTTAAAGAAATAAACATACGTTTAAGATTGTATAGGCCTTTAATTAACTTTTCGTAAACAACGATATAGTCTAGTCATGATATCGTGGCACATGTTTACAAATTAATCCAATGTAAACAATGGAATAAAACGTTCATAATACTAGTATAGTTTTGCATGCAATGGTTCGAATCTTGCAGATGTGCGACACCTGCAAGATCCGTAGCATCACATGCAAAACTACAGTAGTGTAGTGCTCGATATTGAGTTGTTTACATTGGTAAATTTTGTACACATGAACATAATATCGGAACTAGACTACCGGTATATATATTTCGGTCCATCTCGGCTACATTCGTTCTGTATTTTGCTGCCCCTTACACTTTCCATCAGTTTAAGGGGCGGAGGTGGTATAGTGGCAACGCGCCGGAATTGTAACACAGGGGTCGCTGGTTCGATCCCCCGCCTCTCCAGTCTTTAGGATGAGACTTTAAACAGAGGTCCCGTCTCCATATGACCTTAGCTGTTAAGTGGGACGTAAAACTCTATTCCATTCCATTCCATTCGACCAGTTTAGTATTTCATCATATGGGATTGGTTTTACAATTTTCAACTATTTAACGCTATAATAAAGTACTTTATTGTTTTCTCGCAATCTATTTTTGTTGATGTTTACATCATGTCGTAAACCCTAACTATATTTAAGGGGGAATGCTCCAGTTTTTCGGAACACTCGGTCATTACTGTAGTAAATTAAATGTTTCGTACCAATATGTTTCGCTACCATATTTTCAATAATATAACACATCATTACAATTTACCATTTTCGACGGTAAAAGTGTATTTATTATTCGAAACTGATTTCCTCAAGATGGAAATCGATTATTTAGAGCAAGACAGTCGTAAGTGTGTATGCAGTTACCACTGTTTTGCGTCATTTTATTCGTGTTTAGCTGATAAAAATTGCTGTAATTCATTAACAAGTGCGCTGACCTATACATTTTTAGCTCACCTGAGCACGAAGTGCTCAAGGTGAGCTATTGTGATCACTTTGTGTCCGTCGTCCGTCCGTCCGTCTGTCCGTCCGTCTGTCCGTCCGTCTGTCTGTCAACAATTTAGTGTTAACGCTCTAGCATCCACAACTATAAGCCAATCTTGACATAACTTGGCTATAATATGTTTGACCATAAGTTCTCGGATGAGTTCGATTTTTGGTCTGATCGGACCAGAAAGTCTGGAGTTATCTGCCCTTGAATGCGAAAAATAGCAACTTTTGACTTTGTTAACACTCTAGCATCTACAAATATTTACCAATCAAGATTAAACTTGGACACAATGTATATAACAATTAGATCTTGGACGAGTTTGATTTTGGTTATGATCAGACCAGAAAGTCATGAGTTATGTGCCCTTGAATTCGATGAAATTGCCATTTTCGGCTGTTTTCCACCTTGTTTACACTCTAGAATCTACAATTATTATTCAATCAAGACAAAACCTGGACACAATGTTGAGGACCATAAGATCTTGGATGTGTTTGATTTTCAGTCTGATCTGATTAGAAAGACGAGAGTTATATGCCCTTGAATTTGACAAAATTGCCATTTTCAGCTGTTTTCCTCCTTGTTTACACTCTAGAATCTACAAATATCAATCAATCAAGCCAAAACTTGAACATAATGTAGGGGACCATAAGATCTCAAATGAGTGGGATTTTCAGTCTGATCTGATCTTAAAGTTGAGAGTTACGTGGCCTTGAATTTGACAAAATTGCCATTTTAAGCTGTTTTGGACCTTGTTTACACTCTAGAATTTACAATTATTAATCAATTAAGACAAAACTGGGACACAATGTTGGGGACCATAAGATCTCAGATGAGTTTGATTTTCAGTCTGATATTATTAGAAAGTCGAGCGTTATGAGCCCTTGAATTTGACAAAATTGCCATTTTCGGCTGTTTTCCACCTTGTTTACACTCTAGAATCTACAATTATATTAATCAATCAAGACAAATCTTGGACACAATGTTGGGGACTATAAGATCTTATATTATTGCAATTTCAGTTTGATCCGATCAGAAAGTTGAGAGTTATGTGCCCTTTAATTTGACAAAATTGCCATTTTGGCTTTTTTATCTTGTTTACACTCTAGAATCTACAATTATAAATCAATCAAGACAAAACTTATACACAATATTGTGGACCATTAGATCTTGGATGAGTAGGATTTTCAGTCTGATCTGAGCAGAAAGGTGAGTGTTATTTGCCCTTGAATTTGACAAAATTGCTGTTTTCGACTTTGTTTACAATGCAGAATATACAATTATTGGACAAATCTTGGACACAATGTTGGGGACCATAAGATCTCTGATGAATTTGAATTTCATATTGTTATTGACCATAAGTTAGTTTTCAGTCTTAAAATCATAAATATCAATTGATTTGAATAAAAGTGTTGCTCATATCAGTTTGGTTCAGGTGAGCGATATAGGACCATCATGGTCCTCTTGTCTTTTTGAATTATTACCAGGACATGTTGCTCAATACAATGAGGGAGTTTTATCAAATTCTATTATGTAGAACTTGAAATATTTCCAAAAATATGCAAATTTTGACATAAAATAGCCTACTCCAGCTTCATTGATTTAACAGAACACGTGAGCATGCTGTTTTATACATTTACGCGTTTATAATAGCACATATTTTGGGTTTTCTGTTCTTATTAAATGTAAGACGTTACTTTAAATTCGTTTTCGGGGCTAAAAATGAATATACAGCATTTTATTAGCATTTTAGTGACCTTGGACTTGTGCAAGAAATTGTGCATTTTTTCGCTGTAGGGGTATGTGATACGAATACCCATAATAATTCAAACAAGATCGCTGACCATCCATTTTTATTTTATTTTTCAATTGGTAATAGCATGTAATTTCAACATACAAAATATAAATACATTCTATTATTGAGAAAAAATTTCGGAAACTGGAGCATTCCCCCTGAAGTCATAAAAAGTAACTTTATTTTCTAGGCCCTTTCAAGAGAATGCATTAGATAAACGGATTTCGTTGACTGACCCACTGGCAACTCCACTTGTAATTGGTATTTAATATACAAAATAAAATCATTTAGAGTTCAACTCCACCAATAATAGTAGAATTGTAAAAAAATAATAAATAAAATAGATCTAGACGAATAAATACAAGAAACAGAATAAATTAAAACTAATAAATGAAATACTTGTAGAATTCATTACGACGCTCTATGAAAATTGCGAAACTTGGAATATCCAGTTAGCTATCGTAGGGGGAACAATAATATGCAAAAAATATAAAGTGTATTTCAATTTTATTCTTCATCATTTAAACTATCTGATTTATTTTTCAGACAGTGGTCATTCTCTCCTATTGTCCACGTTAGCCGGCAGATGTCCGCTATACGAGGGAGATATCACGGCAGACGGTGCACCTATCCAATACTCATGTCTACCCAGAAAGGTTGCATACGTAACGCAAACCGATTTGTTTCTTCCAACTTTGACCGTCGGAGAAAACTTAAAGGTATTACATGTTTATCCTAAAAATCATAGGTGTTATTCTAAAACTTCGTAACTACAGGTTCAATAAAGCTGTAGTTACGAGGTTTTAGAATTACACCGACGAAATGTAACGGTTTTTAAACGATTTTTTAAGAAACTCGAAGGAATAAGTTTAAGGTACCACATCACAGCTATGGCCATGTGGAAACGTGCCTTAGCCTAGTATGAAGTATATTGCAGATTGTGCAGATTGCTATTCTGGATCGATACACCTAAGTTTAAAATCACTTTCAGCATTCTCTTTTGGCAGGGGTGGCGAATATGTTTGTTTAATTCAAATATACAAAACAGTCATTAAGCTTATATTAACCCTTCTCCAAACCACAAACGTTTGCACTGGTCTAATTTGGCTGCCTTCATTTTCACATATGGTACAGAAGATAAAATGTTCAAAAATTATACATGTAGCATCCAAATCCTCGATGGAAAAGGGAAAAATGTTAGTCTTTCTTCCCTTTTCTGAAGAATCTCTGATCCCTTATTCCATAAAGTCATCAAAACCCATGATCTTGACCGGGAAAGGGTCAAGCTTATAGTAAAAATGTCATCATATTAGATATGCACACACAAATTTACATAAACGGAAAGATCTCAAATATGACTTATGATCGTAAATCAAGATCTGTTTGCTCAAGATGTTTTTAAGAGGCATTCATGAATTTATTTTTCTACGATCCTATTTTCTAAAAACAATCCGTGCTGTTTTTCGACCTTAGCACAGAAAAAGCATGATCTTGTTTAAAGAGACATCCCATATATATTTTTTCATAAAACTTTTATTTGTATCTGAAAGAACATATTTTCTTATGAAAATTCTGAAAATGTCAAACCAAAGTATTGCGCTGTTTACGAGAAATTTATTTTTTCCCTTAAAATTAATCTACACAGAAGTTCAGGTGTAAATAGTCATTTTCGTCTCGACTTAAAAGGCGTTTCTTTTGCTTATCAGCAACAGTTAAATATAAACTGATAACATGTATTAAACGCATTAGAATAACCAATCTTGGCATCAATACAATAAATTACTTTAAAAAATGAAATTGGAATGTTATGTCCCTTTAAATCGATTTAGTCTTTATAATTTTTTTGATTAATGTGATAAAGTACTGGTCCAGGGTTCGAAACTCGATCTGCCGTATTAGAGCTGAAGCGGTCTCACTATTGGTCTTTTGATTTACTAATCTCCTACGCAGTTATCTCCCCTGAATTAGGATAAGATATCCTGCCCTTGGCATAATCGCTGTTTGGGGTTTGATAATTTATGTATTAGATAGAGTCTGTATAGTATATTCTACGCGAAATAAACATTCAAATGCGCGCAGCGCATTAACTGTTTATTTCGCGTAGAATCTACTATACAGACTCTATCTGACTAAGTGTTCGTTAGCGATTCATTGGAGACAGGGGCGTGGCTATGTATAGACGTCACATAAACTAGCCGACAGTCTCGTTTAAGGAAAATATAAGGGCGAAATTTTTAAATGATACTGTACTTTCATTCGTCCAAGAAGTAAGTCGAACACTACATACAGGAGGTGGGATTGTTCCTACGTCAGTGGGATCCCGTCCAGATGCCTGGCTGTCTGCATGCATGGTAGATTGTACTCCTCTCTCTTTCTTTCCTATCATGGAGGTTGGAGAGTTGACAGTCTCTCGCATCTCTTTCAGCTAGTTCTTTCCAGTATGTTTTTGTCGCCCAGGAGCTCGCCTACTGCTTATTAATCCATTCCCCACAATGACGCCTTTTGACGCCCACAAGGTAAAACATTTTGGAAAACATAGTGGAAAATGAAGAAAATTGCTTGTTATAAGCAATTTCTTCGTTTCCCACAATGTTTTCCTTCCCAGAATGACAAAAATATAAGAGTTTATTTACTTGCAATTGTTGTATGCAACGTTTTTGAATTTGGTAAAGTCTAAAAGTTTGCCGTCTGGTAATGGGTTAATATAAGTTGTGAATCCTATATTTCAGTATGCCGGTTTACTACGCCTCACACAGTCCATGCACGAACGTGACAAAATGAAGATTATACAGAACACAGAAATACTGATTGGGCTTCAAGACGATACATTAACTCGTAAATGAATTACTCTTTCTTATTTCTATAAGTACCTCTTACTTAACGAGGCAAAATGAATGTTAATAGTCTTAATACATAATCCAGAAATACTGATGGGCCCTACAGCATGATCCGTTGAACAATAATACTTAATACCTTCTATATTCGTTCTTCACTATTAACAAATGCTTACTTTCATTTTAACTTACGATGAGACAAAGTTATTTTCACAAAAACGCAAAAACATTTGTTAGCTTAACCAACACTGATTGTTCTTATGTCATAATGAGCCTTTTGTGCTTTGACGCGATATATTTAGATACATGTACATGTTATGTTATGTTCTAAAGCCTTTAATTTTAGCTACCCAGTTTGCCAACAGACTAACCAAGAAATGCCTGAGTATTGCAAGTGAACTTTTTCAACCGGCAGAAGTTTTAATACTTGATGTAAGTAACTGCTTTACAACTACATGTATGTAATTGAGGACATAGTTGGTCGATTGGGGGTAAAAGCCGTTTTCAACTGCTATGGTCATATCGCGGCGGCTGGAGACCTAACCATGGATTTCTGTCGTTTCTGATACCAGTACTACCACAACATCCAAAACGAGCCTCCAGCTGCTCGCCCACATAGTTTAAGGATATCAAACCATAGGTGGGAGACACTTTTGTATGAAAGGATATTTGTAGCGACCGGGTATCGAATCCGAGACCTCATGAGTGAGAGTCCGAGGCGCTAACAACTGCGCCATGGCTGTGGCCAGTAATTGAGGACAAACTTCATGTGTTCTTGTGATACCTAGAGTATTCAAATATCAGATCTTCAAATGCTTCGGCACCGGAAGGATATCTCTTATATCAAGGTAGTCCACCCCTAATGAGATTCGTGCGACGTCGGAATTATTCCGGCGACGTTGGAAACATTCGGCGGTGGAACTTAGAATTGGTTCGGATGCGTAACGACGCCGCTCGAAAAAAGCCGATGTTTTATGAATCTTAAAATGGTCATATTACGGGTATTCTACTTTAATGTTCACAAGACTGTATAATGTTGTAATCAATCTTGGTTTTCAATCAGTTTTAAAACTGCTCATACCGAACTTTAAACAGTTTTAAAAATGCTTACGATATGATAATACCAATCATCAATGCACACGTCAATCACGGATGTTCATTTCAGGAGCCGTTTACAGGTTTGAACTACGAGGAAAGCAGGGCACTGATGACCATTGTTTCTTCGATTGCCAACAAACTAAAGAAAGCCATAGTTATCGGAACTGGTGCACCTGCCAGCTACCAGCTTTCACATGCTAGTAGATTGATATGTCTTAGTCATGGTCAGGTATCGAGATTCCAATTAACTTCATTTTTAGATGTGAAAACTATTCTTCGTGTATTGCCTGATAAATACATAGTAAGACATGGCGACGAGGACAAAAAGGAAACTGGTCTGATTCTAAATCAAACAGCATTTAATATATAAATTTTCAACTTTCGGGTAGTTCAAACATTAATTTGCAAAAAAGTGAATTCTTGGAATTAGAATATTTTCAGTTTCAAACCATACTTGTTGCGATGCAAAGATATTATAAAAAATACCCTTTTTTACAAAATACACTAATCCTACACATAATTTCTGATGTCGTTTAAGATTGTGTATGAAGGGGTCCCCGATGCGCTACCAGACTTTCTAAACCAAGCCGGGTTTCCCAGCTCAAAGTGCCAAGGCCCCCTCGAATTATTGAGTAAACACATTTTCGTTGACTAATTTCTGTACTCTCCAATTGTTATATATTTTCAAATGCATCAAATATCATAAAATACAAATTAGGTTCGCAATTTCTAGGTAGGCCTATCACATATGCTTAAATATAGCCGACATGACAGAGAAATGTTTTCATAACTGCTTAAATAGTTGTACACCGTCTTCCATCTACTAGTATTTATTCCGTCGTCTTCAAATACGTGAATTGACACTTCTTTCTCAAGACAATTTTCGTTCCTTTGCATAAAAAAGAAAGAAAAGAAAGAAAGACAAAAAATCTGACAATTTTGAAGACGAGTATCATTTTTATCAATATTTTTGTATACTTACAGTGGAGTCCATCTTAGATTCAACAAAGCACAACAAACTGGTCAACATAGCAAAAAGCCATGGGTAAGAATCAAATTTCCAACAAGAAACATTACTGAATAAGTTTAGGGCCTACTACTGGCAGTGTCATCTTGATCTAGTTATTATGGAGAATAAAGCGAGCAAAAAAATAGCATTACCGTATGAAAGAAGACATTACATCTTTTTATTAAAGCCGAAATGCAGTTTTCAGAGGCTTTTAAAGAATCGTCGACAAGAGTCATGACAACTTGGTATGTAAAAAGTAAAATTCAGATTGGTAAATAAGAAATAAAAGAAACAAACGCCAAAGAAATGATATCATAATAAACTATAAAAGTATAAACACTTGCCTTAAACTTAATATTTTGTTTTATTTTAATCTTACACTCACTGCTTAATTTAGAATCAGAATCGAGGAAGATGATGGCAATCTTCTGTGGTACAAAAACGGGACTGCCGGACAGAAGAACAACACCACATACGAGAATGGTAGTATCAGGGAAACAGTCATAGATGCTGATATCATACATGTAAATGGTTAGTCAATTCCTTATGAGTAAATGTAACTATCACACTATTCACCAGTGAAGAGGGTAACAACAAATATTGCTCATCTGAAAAATCTTAGATTATTTAGCCGATCAGAGTTTTTGTTTTAGAAAGTATAAAGATACATAATCAGAAACTGGACGTCTTGTTTTTAAAGCTATAGCCA
Organism: Fragum sueziense; assembly: GCA_963680895.1. Classification (NCBI taxonomy): domain Eukaryota; kingdom Metazoa; phylum Mollusca; class Bivalvia; order Cardiida; family Cardiidae; genus Fragum; species Fragum sueziense. The sequence continues at coordinate 48,927,707 of OY804606.1, read as the reverse complement.
CCACTCTTCACTTTCGTACATTTATGCAGAATACCCGTAACGTAGTCATTTTGAAATTCATAAAACATAGGAATTTTTTTTCGAGTTCCGTCGTTACGTATCCGAACTTGATCGGGCGTGGTCGTAACCATTCGGCGGTGGAACGTTCCACCGCCGAATGTTTCCGACGACGCCCGAATACCTTTAGGGGTAAAGTGCCCTTTTAATTAAGTGCATTCTGCATGTTATATCTTTTCCAGTGTTTCTTTGACTAAGATATGGTCTTTCACACACCATATGCAATTGTTTTTTTTTACTTACCTACAAAGCAAAATCAATGCTCAAACATATCCATTTGTCACAATTTTCTACAGGTGATGACAATACAAACATCGAGAGCCACTCGTTGATAGACTTTATCCAATCAGAACACATTCAGAGTTATGGATTCCACACGTCCTATTGTCATCAGTTGTCCGTACTTACAGCTAGAAACTTTCACAATGCAAGACGGCGGATACTCAGTCCCATTTCGTAATGTATCTTTTATCTTGTTTGAAGCATACAAGTACTTTCTCATTTCATGTACTAGTATTCTGCTTCTTATATTGACGGGATTTCACAGAAAGAGTTTGAATTTGAATTATGACATTCTTTTGTCGGAATTTTCTATTTCCAAACTATGAGTACAGAAACTTGTACTTTTTATAAACATTTAGACAAAATACATTCCACCAAATCTTTTCAAGTTACATTTCCTATCAATGGTGTTATTAAACAGTTTCTGTTCGATATTAATTTTACATTTTGTCAGACGAAATGCAATGATTTTACGTGTGTAAGGTCAATTAATTGTTTTCCAGATTAATACAGAACGGTTACATCCTAGTGTTATGTGTGTTGGTTTGGTGGAGGACACCGAGGATAGAAGAAACTGTCAAAGATAGAATGGGACTCGTAAGTAATGGCGAATTTTGTTTCAATTCTTTAATTAACCCTTTCCCAAACAAGACCTGGTTTTGACGTCCCTAATTGAATATGCTTGGGAAAATATTGATACAAAAGAAGAAACTGCTGATAACCAGCAGTTTCTCCTTTTGTCTAAATGTTTTCTATGCTATATCATACATGAAATTAATAATAATCAACATCCATTTTGCTGCTTTCAGCAGCTTTTGAATTGGACCACCCTGAAAGTTCGTCGTTCAGGAAAGGGTTAAAACCTATGTTACTTAGTTATCACCCCTACATATAAAAGATGGAAGTATTCTTGACATGGTTTGGACATCCTTATTTCTTTACACACTTTTCGAATAATTTGAAATGAGAGCAGCAAAATATCTACTAGATCTATTCAAAATACCTAATTAATCGGTTTCGTGTATTTTTTCAGTTCTTTTTCACGACTGTACAGTGGGCATTTTTCTCCCTCCTCGACGCCATCCTGACATGTAAGCAATAGGCCTACTAATTTGTTCCTTCTGTAGGTTTTTTCTACGTTATACTTGACGTCGATACGATAAATACACTAGATTCGATCGAGGTCTGGTTCTCTCGATGTTGTCAAACACTGACAAATACTGATTTACAATCTTTATGTCATTCTTAATTTTTAGGTTTGTGTTTAATATCTGGGGACAAATTTTCAAGAATGTGATTAATTAACTAATTGTGCTACTAGGTCGGAAAGTGGTATTTAACACATGTATTAAGGAATGGTCAGATTATAGCATGTAGACTTATATAATTGTAATGGAATATGACCTATACGAGTGAAGAAACGTACTTTTCTATGTTCTTGTATTGTGTGATCTCACAGTGATTAAGTTATTTCCTATTTTTACAGTTCCAAAAGAGTTGAAGGTCATACAGAAGGAAAGAACGTACAAACTATACAAGACATCAGCTTATTGTATCGCCAAGACAATCAGCGAGTTTCCACTAGCCATATTACAGCCATGTTTGTACCTTGTTGTGATCTACTGGGTGGCCAACCTGAATAATGTAACAGCTTTTGTGGGATCTCTGGGTGTTCTGATAGCAGATGTGATAGCTGCTCAGGTAGGCCTTAAGCTTTTTTGTTATTTTAATGATCCTGGATTATATATTGCGGAGAGACAGGGACCTATCCTATTGTATTTTTGTCTCGTCTGTCTGATTTTCCGTAGAAAGCAACACATTGTAAATGTTTGAATTGTTAGAGATAAGACTTTCGTATTTAGCCAGTGTATTCCTTGTACCAAAGAAATTTCTTGTGATACCGCGACTGAAGTTGTCTGTCAAGGCAAAATGTCAGTTATTTTTATGACATTGATGTTTTATACATCCACCTCTTTAATATTATATTTACAGGCATTTGTTTATTGATAGAAATCCCACATCGCAAAAGGTTAGAAGTACTTCACATTCATGAAACTGACACATCTTACTTTTACTTTCCAGAGTGTTGGGTTATTTCTGGGTACAGCGTTGAATCCACCATGGACAGTCACCGTGGTACCTCTAGGTCTACTCTCTATGATGTTATGGGGTGAGTGTATGAACTAACTGCTGGAAATATTCAACCTATTACCAAACGGCAAATTTTAGACTGATCCAAATTCAAAGATGTTGTAGACGATAGTATCAAATGAATGAAATTTATATTTTGTTGTCTTTTGTGGTAAAAACAGTGTGGAAAATTAAGAAATTGCTTGTCACAAGCAATTTCTTCATTTTCCACGATGTTTTCCAAAGCCATTATCTTGTGGGGAGTCAAAAAGAGTTACTGTGTGGTAATGGGTTAAGCTACATGGACAAACAATAATCATCATTCAAAGGAAATGCAACAAGATAAACATGCCTTTAAAAATTACCGGGTACTTTCACATTAAAGCATAGTTCATACTTATATCTAGCCATCTGTGAAAAGTGGTACATTTCTAAAGTACGTTTAAATGTACATGTAAGCTTGGCAATACTTACGCTGTAATAATGTACTCCTTTAGCACGAATTGGTGATCTGTATAGCCAAATGGTTTGACGTCAATTACAATCCAATTATACTAACAATACAATTGTATATCCAAAAGTCTTTCAACAGAAAAAAACAATCAAGATGTATCGATTTCTCCTAATTAGCCAGTTAGATTGATCACTCATATTTAACATACATAATGAAACCATTTTCTTGAAACATCGCAAATTGGTCCATTCCAGGTGGGGCTTTCAGCACGCCACCTACATGGTTACAGTGGGGGAAATATGCGTCCTTCTTCACGTATGGTCTACAAGCCTTCATATCACTGGAATTCACGAATGCGGATCCAATAAAGTAAGTCAAACATGACACATATGTGTACATGTATTGTATTTGTCAATTACAACTGCCAAGTATTTAATAGAATAAACAATTACAAAAAAAAAAAAAAAAAAAAAAAAAAAAAAAAAAAAAAAAAAAAAAACCCACTACCACCACCATCACCACCACCACATCCAACAACAACAACAACAACAACAACAACAATAAAAGTAGCTTAAGCATTCTTGGATTCTCAACATTCTTGATCGCGTGGATCTTTATCTGTTATGGTGTACTATAACCTACGTACATGCAAAATTGTGTGCTTTCTTCCGCATTTCAGAAGACCCATCTTTGTCGCATAACCTCTGTGCTTACTTATCAAAATTATCTCTTTTTTGCATTTAGTTTGATTTGGCCAGAATAAAAAATTCTCCTTTCTTACTTCAGGTGTTCGGCAAAGAGTATGGTACCAATTTGCAACATGTTCGATCCTTCAACAAACACCACAGTAACACATTTTCCATCGGAAGCCATTTTGATGGCGCAGAATATCACGTGGTCCGCCTTGGACAATTCCGCGGTTTTGATTGGTTTAGCGGTGATCACGCGAGTCATGTGGTACATTGTGCTGCGATTAAAACGAGGATGACTTTCTGTGAACAGTCTTTATTTTTCATATCGTGATAAGCGGTTTCAAACTCGATAGCGGGAAAAGGAGCCCGCTAGAGGGAGAATGAGACTTGCCCACTACTCTGACTTTAACCCATAGTCCATTTTACACTGTAGGCCTATATTGATACATATACGGAGTCTGGGGGCGTTTTAAATGAGTATATAAATATGCATCGCCTCTCTATTGGAGCCCTTTTCCAACTACCTTCAAACTTAAAATAGCGGGGCAGTAATCCTGCAAGGGGAGATCATTGCGTTGTAGATTGAAGCGTTTTATTATTTGTTGTTATTTGAGTGAAGACTATTTAGAATCAAAATGTTGAACAATTCTCTGTGTTTCTCTGCAGGTGACAGACTCTTTGTAAATTGTTGAATATGAAAGAGTTTCTGTTTTAAAATTGACCTTACTGTCAAAGCGCAGCTTATCACTCCCACTGTTCCGATGTCGGTAATCGTGTTGTGACCTCAGTGCAGGGCTACAATGGCCTTCAATGTCCACTATTGAAGTCCGATTCTCTGGTGCCACTTAACCTATTACCAAACGACAAAATTTTGGACTGATCCAAATTCAAAGATGCTGCAGACGACAAATTGGATTGAATGAAATTGAAGATTTTTGGTCTTTGTTGGTAGAAAACATTAATTGTGGGAAATGAAGAAATTGCTTGTCACAAGCAATTTTTTCATTTTCCACAATGTTTTCCGAAGCCATTATCTTATGAGGAGTCAAAAAGAGTCAGTGTGTGGTAATGGGTTAAACAAAATTTCTTTATTCCCGTTTTCTCCATGATCTGAATTGCATGCTTCAGTGTAGGCCCCTATGACCAAGATAATTGGGGATTTTTTATGACTGGCCGACATTCTTATATTGTGCCGACGTCATATTGCTATTCCATTTTTGTTCTATCTTATTGAAATAGATTGTATCTTCATATCAATTTTAAAAACAGCGTATAGGCCTACATGTGCTGGGGGTTATTTCTTATATTCGTACACTTTCTTTATTACTACTTCGATACTTTGTAAAGATGAATGAAATTCACATCATTTGAAACGACATCGATTTACTATTCAGTTGATATCCCAAACAATTTCGATGCTTATAGTATCCAAATAACAGGAGTTGCAAGTATGCCACCAAACGTCCCCCGGCACGTTGTAACGTAGTAAAGTGACCCCCATAGAATACTGACCCCCCGGTCACTATTTTATATAGAATACTGACCCCCGGTCATAATATTATGACCGGGGGGTCATAGTATTATGACCTACCCACACGTAGAAAAGTGACCCCTCACGTAGAATTGTGACCCCCATAAAATACCGACCCCCTTCTCCACATACACACCAAAAGTCTTACTCTAATATAAACCCAACTATGGTAGACTTACAACATAATTATCTTCATCGATAGGCATTAGAGGTGTAATGGCACTCGTCTGTGCATGCGTCTGTCCGTACAAACAGAGTGTTTTGACTGCAGTTTTTCATTCATTATACGGCGAACCCGATTCAAACTGGCTGGTTAGACGCTTCCAACGCAGCTAAATTGATTTGATTTAAACTTCACGCTGTTTTCCACTGTTATGGTCATACTGCGGCGACTGGAGCACCTACTATGGATTCCTGATATTTCTCGCACCCGTATGACCAAAAATACAAACAAACCCTCCAGCTGCTCATTCAAAAAGATGATTAACACCCATTGGTGAGAGACAAATGACTTTTGTCAAATGTCAGAATGGCTACATGCTGAGCCAGGTTCGAACTCACGACCCCTCGATTGACAGACCCCGACGTTACCAACTTTTTTTTTCGTGATGGCCGATCTACCGTAGACCAGTAAATACTTTATTAATTCCTCCTTTGCAGAAGATCAGTATAAAATATACAATATGATAAATTACAGCACATAATAACACAAACTGAGACAATACAAATGGAACATTACTATACTAAGAAACAAAAGAAATGTAAATGTACAACAAAAGGATATAAATTCATTATAAATCCTTTCCCAAACGACAAAATGGTAGACAGGCCAAGATTGAATAGAAAGATAGATGACAAAATGGATGCGTATTCGTATCAATTCTCAATATTTCGAACCAGAAAACTGTGGAAAATGCTGTAAACAATGTTTTCTTGTTTAAGCATTTTAAACGCATATTTAAAAGGTTTGTGAAATGATTGCTGTTTGGGAAAGCTAACACTCATATCGACAGCAAATAGATAATTGCACTTTCGCATACCATTACCGAAACGAAATGCAATAGCACACAATGTAAAGACTCAAACCTGTGCCTAGACAACAAAAGTTTAGACTGATCCGAAAACAAGAATTTCCTTGCATATTCTGTGATTCTATTTAAACTGCATGATTATGGGAGAAGACATTAAGGGAAAAGAGGAAAACACTCGTTTAAAGCATTTCCCTTCTCCCCTTCAATGCCCTCTACCAAATCATGATCACAGCTTTGTTAAAGTTTGGTCGTAATACGTATAGGCTACTGTCGATGAGAATAGAATTATTTTGTAATATAGACCTATTCTGCTATAATGCCGTCGGCTATATTCGACAACACCGTAACTACAATATAAACTCTAGTTACGGCGTCTTCGAATAATTCCAACAAAGTGTAGATTAATAAACATATGGGAAAATAAATTTCTTTAGGTTAGAAATAACCTTATAGCAAATCATGATAATTTGCACATCACCATATCGTCGCTTTCCTGCAAAAACCTCGCACCTGCAGCTTGTTTTAAGCTACATATACGAGGCCCTTGAAGAAAAGCAGCGATATCAAATAATCCTAAGCAAGGATAATAATAATTATTAATTGATCAAATCGATTATTACACACCTGTATCTTCTTTTTGCAATTCTTACAAATTGTACTTATAATTTGTTGGGGGATAGTACTGGTATTACAGCATTTTCCTCATGTGTTTAAGGAGGAGGCAATATAAATCTGCATTTTCTACTGACGCGTATGCAAGTTTTAAAGGGAACTGACCGAAAATCACCTGTCCCTCAGCGTTGTGAGTTCTAAGCCTACCAGAGTTATGTATGTGTGTCTGCCATACGCACTTTCTAACCTGGCGGTTGCATATTAGGCCTTAGAAAGATTAAATTAACATTTAGTCACTTTTATCTAGGCTTCTCAATCTGATTAAAATCCTGTGTTGACTTGGCAATAAATCTGACAGGCACCAGCAGGGGGACATCTTCTGTGACATTTTTTCTGACCAATCAAATAAATGATTCAACGATTGGCGATGCGATTTAATCCGAAAACTAGGTCACGATGACGTCACATGTCAGTGTAGAACCATGTATTGTCATGGGAAGGTATAAGTAATCCGTCACACTAAAGGGGACATAATGGGAAATGCATAAAACTTAATTTAGATAAATAAGTCAGACTAAAAAGGCGTCAAGCAGCTGTCGCAATTGGGAAAAAAAGATATAAGATATGAAAAAAATAATTAATCGAATATAGAATTTCAGTAAATTCTATCTAGATTAAAAGAAATATGAGAAAAACTTCTACAATTAGGCCCCTTTTCCTATAACACAGCATCAAATTGAGAAACAGAGAGAACAGGTTCTTGACAGAATTTCACGAAGTTCATTTTGAAGTTTCGTCCAATTTGGTGCAAGAATTGTGGAGATTTTGCTATTCGGACAGACTTAAAGATCTAGACGCAATGTTATTATACATTTAGTCCCCTTTTCACATGACAGGATTTTTGTACATGAATTTTTAATTATATAAGCTACAGAACATCTCATTCATCACTGAAGAACAAAATTCCATTAGATTATGTTCATTGAATGAAGAGAAATTAGAGAAACAGTAATTTCTACATTAAGGCCCCTTTTTTCTGTGACGCAGCCTCAATTTGAAAAAAAAAACCAAACAAACAAACAAGAACAAACAAACATAAAAACAAAACAAACAAACAAACAAAAAAACGATAACACAGACTCAAAAGGTATTCAGGGATTACACATGTGAAGTTTCATTGAATTTGGCCTAAAGGTTGCTGACATCTGAGTGTTTATAAACGGACGGACAGACAGACAGACAGACGGACCTAAAGACGGACGGACGAACGAACGGAAGGATGGCATTGCGACTAAATGCTCCCCGAAACTTTTTTCGAGGAGCATAATAAACACGGATGTGATTTGAAACGATATGTATACATGTAGTGTATGTTAAATTAGCAATAAACTAGGTGGGGGTCAGTATTTTATAGATAAAATCAGGGGGTCGTTATTTTACATGGGGGGTCAGTATTTTATAGAAAGGGGTCAGTATTCTATATAGTAAAGTGACCGGGGGGTCAGTATTCTATGGGGGTCACTTTACTACGTTACACACGTCAACACATAAAGCGACGTCAAAGCAGCATCGACCATTCTATCTTTTAATCATAGTTACGCAAAAGTCTTAACACTCAGCGCGTCGAATATTCTCATGTTTGAATCAAAAGTTAGTTTATTTTACTTATATCTATTATGCCCGTTTCGTTGTGGAGAGACACCTTTTGCTGCGCAAAATATACATATTCGGATAATTCCGTCATGTTAGAAAAGTTATCCCCCTTGTTTTGAAAGCCGCCATGAAATTGAGGTGGCTGTCAGTGGGTAAGTAGACGAATTATCGTGTATTCTGTGACTCTCATGGTAAATTATTCATATAGATTGAATGATAATGGATTAAAGCGTATTTTAATTTTGTTTTGATAGTAGATAAAGAAATATTTTGAGAAAAATTTGGTAATGTAATGGGTTTTCGCGAAAAGATAGCTTTTCAGTGGCGAATCCAGGAATTCTGTGAAGGGGTTTCGAATATACAAATAAAGGGGGTTCGTATTCCTAGTATTACACAATTTCGACTGAATTTATGTATGAGAATGAAATAATTAGGCTTCAGAGGGGGGTGGTTTGAACACCGCTCTGGATCTGCCACTGCTTTTTAGTAACACAAAAATAGAAGAATTCTACAATATTTCTGCAATTTAATCAATAATTTCGTAACTGGTTGATGGAATAAAATAGGCTCACTCACTGGTGCAATGTTTGCTCAAAGCAGCGTTTTTTCTCTCCAATTGGGAAAGGTACCTATACCCCTACGATTGGGAATTTTTCGCGTCGTGAAATCTTCAAATTGGGAAAAGATTAATTCACAAAATTGATGAATTGGGAATCTTAAAAGTGCATCTTAATCTATCATTAGGGGCTAAATTTTGCACCACATATCATTGTAAAGTCTTGGTTTAAACAGGAACATACTTGTGACCATATATTTTGACCATTTATTATATCTCTATATATTTAGAAATTGTTGAAAGGTACATATTGCTGAAATCCAGCATTCACTCCAATTTTCTTAATACTTTCCAGGCATTTAAAGTAACATAAATTGTGTTGTCTGCATAAAAAAATCCTGTTATTTTCACTGTGACACCATTCTAAGACATTGTGGAAAGGGTTAAGAAAGCATTGGAGCTAAAAACAAAATGTTTGTAGATGTAAATTCTTCTATATGTTCTAATCTAAATCTTTTCCTAGCTACTTTGGAAGTGTTTCTATTTTGGGAAATGATGCTTTGGTCTGTTGAAAGCTTAGAACTTTGAATTTGGATCTGTCTAAAAAGAATTCAACTTCTCAGTAACCCATATAAACTGTTTGGATGAGATATTTCTAGTCAAACTAAAATGTATGGCATGATTGGCCATTGGGAACGGCACATAAGATTATTGGGAACGGTAGCTATGGAGATTGGTAAACGGCCTGTACTAAAATTGGGAAAGAGCCTGTGGTCATTGGGAAAGGTTCCTTTTACAGGTACTAATTATAGTAGGGAAAAAAACCCTGCAAAGAATTTTCAACAATTTCTCTTTTGCCTTCTATGTTTTCCTCTCACATAGATCTTTAAACTTGGACACAGTGGTTTTTTTTTATTTTGGGGGAAGGGGGTCAGGGCCCATAGGTGGGGGAAAATAAGCGCGCGAACGCCAAAAAAGGGGAAAATTCAATACTTGCTTATACTCTCAAATACAGTGTTTAAAATACACTTAACTTGTTTGTACATCATTATGGAACATTAAAACAACAATTTGAACTGTTCAACAATTTAATAATGATCTAATTAAACATTTAATTGTCTGTAAAAAACTTTTTTTTTCATTTTCCACAGTGTTTAACTTTTCTACAGTAAAACACAAAACAGATTTAAATTTCGTGCATTTCACTTGATATTGTTGTATCATAATGCAACAGTAAACTCTTATGAATTTGGACAATGCTGTCTCTTAATGGGTTGACAAGTGTTGCAATTTTGCAATAAAATAAACAGTCACCTACTAAATTTCCTGGCATCTGCCGCATCATCGACAGGTGTAGACATTTCTTCCATATCATTGATTTTTTCGACGATTTCACCATTTTATAGTAGATTTTTTCAGTATCACTTTCGGTTGTGCGACATTGTGAAACATAGAAGGGGACGTTTTTTTCTCTGGTTGGTACGAACTCCCAGACATGCGGAACATTGTTCGATTGATAGAGAACAGTGTTACGGGACTGAATCCGCTGTAGAGGTGAATGATTTCCCATCAGTTTGATAAGAATTTAATTCTATTATGTGATTTCACCACGAAACTACTGTTTATACTTGAAAATACAGGTAGCCGTGTTTGGTTCAGTTACATACCGTTCGATTCAATCACTGTCTTGAACAGTGAATCGAGCGCGACCCGCATTGAATGTACTGGTACTCGTTGTATATGACGTTTACAAGGTAGTGGCATAAGAAACGGGAACCAGTCTATATACATGTTTACAGTAAGTCGTTAAAGGTAAATAAAAACAGATTTTACTGAATTGAGAGACGCCTAGAACTTACGCTAGGCTTAATTATAATTTTATTTTTTTTTTGCAATGGTGAAAATTAGTCCGAGGAGGGGAAATCTGTTCCAAAATTGGGGAAAAAATTATATTCCACGGAGAGGGGAAAGGGGCCGAATAACGCCCGTTTTTTTTTGAAAAAAAAACACTGGGACAGGTTGGTGAAATTTCCCGATCAGGCAATATTGCCCAATCGGGCAATCTTGCCCGATCGGGCAATATCGAAATTGAAAGAAAAGAGCAAAAAGTCAAATTGCGGTGAAATGTGTCAGTGTCGAGAAACCAAAGTTTTTGGGCATATGGGTTAGACCTTCTGTCATCCATTCCAAAAGAAATTTCCCATCAAAGTGGTCTATTTTCATGTGCCCAGACTGTTTTCGGTTACATTGGAATGAATAGGAAATTAACTAAAAGAACAATTTACCTTACATTTCCCAGTATTTATCACAGTAATTTTTTTTAACCAACCAGGGTCGGCCTTTTTGATCATTTCTGGAACGGTAAAAAACGCCAAAGTACGACAGATTTGAGTCTACCGGAGAAGTGACAATAAAAGCACAGTGTACACCCAAAAGTTATGTGGCATATATTATGTGGGTAATACAAACTACATGCTGTAATATCCCGTGCTTACTATCAAAACAACATGATTGCCATGTGCATTTAAGATTGGATTAAATGGAGTTTTACGTCCCACTCAACTACTAAGGTCATATGGAGACAGGACCTCGGTTTAGAGTCTCATTCGAATGACTGGAGAAGCGGGGGATCGAACCAGCGACCCCTGTGTTTCAAGTCCAGCGCGTTACCACTGCACCACATCCGCCCCCTTGTGCATTTAAGAACATAGTTGATTAAAAACGAAATGTGTTTATTTTGGATCAAAACAAACACATTTTTAAGTTTTCAGGTACATCCATTACTCCAAGCAAAAATATGAACACAACTTTTTGTGTACACTGTAATTTTATCTTCACCTCCCCAGTCTGGGCACATGGAGATAGACCACTTTGATGCGAAATTTCTTTGGGAATGTGTGACAGGAGGTCTAAACAACATGCCCAAAAACTTTGGCTACTTGACACCAAAACATTTCACCGCAATTTGACATTTTGCTCTTTTCTTTCAATTTCGATATTGCCCGATCGGGCAAGACTGCCCGATTGGGCAATATTGCCCGATCGGGAAATTTCACCAACCTGTTGGACCTATGTAAAATTTAGTTGCCAGTTAATGTAATACTCATTTAATTATTCTGCAGCAAGAATGTGTACAAAATCACAGCAGCCTGGTCACATCCTGCTGGTTGAACCATTTAACAGTGGCTCACACAAACAGCTGGTGGATCTACTGTGTAAGGAAGTGCCGGGGATTGTACCTGTGACCACACCAGGGAGGAAATGGCACTGGAAGGCTCGAGTATCGGCTCTGCACATGAGTCAGATTATACCACACAGTCCACATTACAGGTAAAACATGCTGCTGGTTACAGCAAATTCAGCAAGACTTTCAAAGAATTGGGGAGATGTTTGACATCCAGCTGTCCATGTTGGTATATACAGTAACCAGTGTTCTCCCCAGCCCAATAAGCTGTATCGGCCCCATTACAGCTTCATGGAAATCAGTGTAATGCCACTACAGCTTCAAAATTACCTCTACAGCTTAATTTCTTCAAAATTGTCTCCAAATAGAAGCATTTTATGTCAAAAATTGATAAATTATGCATTTTTATGATTGTTAAAGTAATAATTGGTTGTAAAAACATTATGGTAAAAGAAGAAATTGCTCAGCATGAGCAATTTCTTCTTTTGCCATTATGTTTTTATAACAGTTATTGGCATTAATACTTTACCACTACAGCTTCAAATAATTCTGCAGAGAGCCCTGCAGTAACGATGCTTAGCTTACAGTTTAATTGACAAGTTTCAGTATTTCACATTGACTTAATGATCATACTCATGCTTTGTAAGTTTCAAATATAGTTTGTTCAATCTGACAAATTTTAAAAGTATAATTCAATGGATGCAATTCTTTAAATTTTGCTTGTTAAGATATTGTTGTACAACCACATGAAAATATCAAGTCAGCATCTTTTATTTGTGCATTATTGCAGGCCCGTAGGAACAGGGAGGGCTAGGGGGGCTTAGTCCCCTTTAAGTTGGCCAAAAATGCAGAATTTTCTTTATTTTACAATGAAAATTTAGGGAAAATCCAATATAGCCCCCAAATATTCAGACACAGGGGCTTTAGCCCACCCAATATGAAATTACTACCTACGGGCCTGTATTGTCTGTCTTGTATTTTACAGGATACTGTTTGCCAGTTCAGTATTGAATCTGTGTGAGTTGGTGTCACTCAGACCAGATTTGGCGCCACTAAAGAAAGTTTTGTATTTCCATGAGAATCAACTTGTCTACCCAAAACAGAATGAAAAAGACAGAGATTATCAATATGGCTACAACAATATTACATCCTGGTGAGTCATATTTTGCTACTCTTTCACGATGGTTAATCATGTGACTAAGAATTCCAGAAAATCGTAATTACTTTTGTTTATACTTGTCCAATTTGAATTCAGTTTGAAGCAGAGAAGGTGGGAAAACGCCAGGAATAAGCTGGATCTAATGCCTGGCATATGTCCGCCTACTCTGCTTCACACCGAATTCAAATCCGTCTGGTATTAACAAACTAATTGACGATTTTCTGAAATTGTTGTATCACATGATTATCATGGTGGATTCCACCATGTCTTTCCTCTCAACTTAAAATGAGGATTTGTGGGTATAAGAGAAAGACTGTACACTCATGTACTTGGTTGGTTTTCAAATTGTATTTCAGGCCCGTAGGAACAGGGGGGGCTAGGGGGGGGGCTAAGCCCCCCCAATGTTGGCCAAAAATGCTGAATTTTCTTAATTTTACATTGAAATTTTTGGGAAAATCCAAATTAACCCCCCCCCCCCCCCCCCATATTCAGGACAAGGGCTTTAGCCCCCCCCAATATGAAATTGCTTCCTACGGGCCTGTATTTGTCAGATAAAACATTTAATTTAATTCTAAACCATGATTTCAAAATTGTTATGCCCTGTTATTGAAAGATTGGGGGCATTTTATTTTACTTGTGTCCGTCTGTTGGTGTGTCAGACTGAAAACTTAACTTTGGTCTTTTCGGGGCATTTGTGTTTGACAAACACATCTTGTTTTGTCTGTAATATGGTTAGGAGATATTGATAAGTATTTATTTATATTTATAATACCAATCCACTGCTTCCTTTATAAAGATTTCTCTGTCAAGAACTGTTTTGGACATTCCAAACAAAAATTGCTTGGGAAAACATTGAGACAAAAGAAGAAACTGCTGATAACCAGCAGCTTCTCCTTTTGTCTCAATATTTTATGAGCTGTTTTCTACACAAATGCTATCTTTTATAACATTTATAGTCATCTGCTGCAGCTATTGAATAGGACCACCCCAAAAATTTGTTGTTTGGCAAAGGCTTACTTAACGATATCACATTTTTGCAGCATGGTTGCTGACACTATCCTCTTCAATTCCAAATACAACATGGACTCCTTCCTTCACAAAGTTGATGCTTACCTTAACAAAATACCATATGAAAAACCCAAAGGTGTGGCAGAACAGATTCGGGGAAAATGTCATGTGCTCAATTTTCCAATAGTGTTTCCAAATGTGAATGATATAAAGGACAGTCTTACAATAGATGGAATGTTAGACACTGATATTGTGAATAAGACTCAAACTGCCGATGATTTCAGAGACAACAACTTGGCCAATAATGTATTAAGTTGTGAAACACAAAGTGTAAGCAGTGATATACAAAGTGAAACTTTGACAGATAAAAGTACAAATATGAGTGATAGAAAATCATCTAGTGCTGGTCATATAGAAGATGAAAGTGCATCTAAACGTCTATGTTTGGAGGGAAATAAATCAACTCATCAAGCACAGAGAAAATTGAAACCTCTTCACATTGTTTGGCCACACAGATGGTAAAGTTCTTCAGAGCAACATATAAGAGGGGGTGATGGATTTTCAAAATGGAATATTTTACTAAATGTTCATCAATTATTCAAACCCTATGCTGTGGGTACCCATTAGAATAGTCTCATTGAGATGATTCAAATGAGTACCCACACCATAGGGTTTAGATTTGAAATAACACATTTAGAATGTCTTCACCACCCTTACTTGTTGCTTTGTTTATTTTCTGATCTATAGGGATGACTTCTGATTGCCGACCAAGTTGACTAATGTGGATATGAAACCACTGCTATTGGTTAAATTGCTATAGATTGCAATATTATTGCTTTGGCATTATTATTGTAGAGTACTTTGCATTATGCTCCAATACTTTACGGATAGTACACCCCGGGGTATAGATCAGAGGGGGGAAATGGCTTTCTAAAATGCAAAATGTCATTAATTGTTTATGAAACACTTAAGTTTGGATACTCATTGAAATTGTCTCTGAAATAAAATAGAGTACTGATAACATAGAATTTGGATTTGCAAAAACACATTTAGAATTCCAAAAAATTGTGGCTTTAAAAAACAATGCGGAAAATGAAGAAATTGCTTGTGTCACACAACTTCTCCAGTTTACGCAATGTTTTCTATCCAGAAAGACCATAAAATTCAACCCATTCCCACACAATTACGCCTTTTGATGTCCAACAAGATAAAATCTTTGGAAAACATTGTAGCAAATGAAGAAATTGCTCGTGACAAGCAAATGTTCATTTTCCACAAAGTTCTCTAAGTAGAGAGACAGAAACTTGACATTGTCGTCTGCAACATCATTGTCGTCTGCAACATCTTTGAATTTGGACGAGTTTAAAATTTTGTCCTTTGGGAAAGAGTTGAAAATTCTATTAATTATCCCCCGCCGAAAAAATTTTTCGGGGGGGATATTGTTTTTGCCATGTCCGTCCGTCCTTCCGTCCGTCCGTCCGTCCGTCCGTCCGTCCGTCCGTCCGTCCGTCCGTCCGACATTCGTTTCCGCGCTATTTCTTGGAAACTATAGACCGGATTTCGATGAAACTTGGCACACAGCTTCACTACAAAGAGGACATGCGCATATCGTCGGGGTTACCTGGTTCGACCATTGAATTCAGAGTTACTGCCCCTGATTGTTTAAGCCATATACATACAGAGTGATATTCGTTTCCGCGCTATTTCTTGAAAACTGTAGACTGGATTTCGATGAAACTTGGCACACAGCTTCACTACAAAGTGGACATGCGCATATCGTCGGGGTTACCCGGTTCGACCGCCGAATTTAGAGTTACTGCCCTTGAGTGTTTTAGCCATATACATACAGTGATATTCGTTTCCGCGCTATTTCTTGGAAACTATAGACCGGATTTCGATGAAACTTGGCACACAGCTTCACTACAAAGTGGACATGCGCATATCGTCGGGGTTACTCGGTTCGACCGCCGAATTTAGAGTTACTGCCCCTGACTGTTTTAGCCATATACATACAGAGTGATATTCGTTTCCGCGCTATTTCTTGAAAACTGTAGACTGGATTTCGATGAAACTTGGCACACAGCTTCACTACAAAGTGGACATGAGCATATCGTCTGGGTTACCCGGTTCAACCGCCGAATTTAGAGTTACTGCCCTTGACTGTTTTAGCCATATACATACAGTGATATTCGTTTCCGCGCTATTTCTTGGAAACTATAGACCGGATTTCGATGAAACTTGGCACACAGCTTCACTACAAAGTGGACATGCGCATATCGTCGGGGTTACTCGGTTCAACCGCCGAATTTAGAGTTATTGCCCCTGACTGTTTTAGCCATATACATACAGAGTGATATTCGTTTCCGCGCTATTTCTTGAAAACTATAAACCGGATTTCAATGAAACTTGGCACACAGCTTTACTACAATGCGGACATGCGCATATCGTCGGGGTTACCCGGTTCGACAGTCGAATTTAGAGTTACTGCCCCTGACTGTTTAAGCCATATACATACAGAGTGATATTCGTTTCCGCGCTATTTCTTGAAAACTGTAGACTGGATTTCGATGAAACTTGGCACACAGCTTCACTACAAAGTGGACATGCGCATATCGTCGGGGTTACCCGGTTCAACCGCCGAATTTAGAGTTACTGCCCCTGACTGTTTAAGCCATATACATAAAGAGTGATATTCGTTTCCGCGCTATTTCTTGAAAACTATAGACTGGATTTCAATGAAACTTGGCTCACAGCTTCACTACAATGAGGACATTCGCATATCGTCGGGGTTACCGGATTCGACCGTCGAATTCAGAGTTACTGCCCCTGATTGTTTAAGCCATATACATACAGAGTGATATTCGTTTCCGCGCTATTTCTTGAAAACTGTAGTCCGGATTTCGATGAAACTTGGCACACAGCTTCACTACAAAGTGGACATGCGCATATCGTCGGGGTTACCCGGTTTGACCGCCAAATTTAGAGTTACTGCCCCTGACTGTTTAAGCCATATACATACAGAGTGATATTCGTTTCCGCGCTATTTCTTGAAAACTATAGATCGGATTTCAATGAAACTTGGCTCACAGCTTCACTACAAAGTGGACATGCGCATATCATCGGGATTACCCGGTTCGACTGCCGAATTTAGAGTTACTGCCCCTGACTGTTTTAGCCATATACATACAGAGTGATATTCGTTTCCGCGCTATTTCTTGAAAAGTATAGACTGGATTTCAATGAAACTTGGCACACAGCTTTACTACAATGAGGGGATACGCATATCGTCGGGGTTACCCGGTTCGACCGCCGAATTTAGAGTTACTGCCCCTGACTGTTTAAGCCATATACATACAGTGATATTCGATTCCGCGCTATTTCTTGAAAATTATACACCGGATTTCAATGAAACTTGGCACACAGCTTTACTACAATGAGGACATGCGCATATCGTCGGGGTTACCCGGTTCGACCGTCGAATTTAGAGTAACTGCCCCTGACTGTTTTAGCCATATACATACAGAGTGATATTCGTTCTGTTGAAGCCATATACATACAGAGTGATATTCGTTCTGTTGAAGCCATATACATACAGAGTTATATTCGTTTCCGCGCTACTTTATTGACAATGAAAATATATTCGGCGGGGGATATCAATTCAACGAATTTGCTTGTTTTAATTTTTGTCTGGATTTTCTTTTGCAGTCTGGCAATGTGTTGAAAGCAAGCTTGTATATTTACAGGGAGCATGACAAAAATCCAGCCATGTTTTTCTCCGCTATAAATCGTCTTCTGGAAGTTGGATGTGACTTTAGATTGTCTGTATTGGGGGAGAGATACTCAGAAATACCAGGTTTGTGTTGGTTTTTGTCTGTCTGTTTGTCTGTCCAGCCATGTTTTTCAATACTATTAACCGTCTACTGGAAGTTGAATGTGACTTTAGATTGTTTGTCCTTGGTGAAACATACTCTGAAGTACCAGGTTAGCATAGCTTTCTGTCTGTTAGGGCATGTTTTTTGTGGTTTAAAACTGTCTACTGGAGACTACTTGTCTCTTTGTTTCCCATCTAGTCATTTTACAGTACTTATTTTTTTACTGGGAGCAGCCTGTTACCTAGATTTGTGTTTTTGGTGAGATACCAGGTTTGTTTGCCATTCTATCTGCATGTTTGTCAAGGCATATTTTTCACTAGTATTATTTTAAACTTTAAAATTGAGGCTAGCTGGTTATATAACCCTTTCCCATACGACAAAAATGTACAGTTATCCAATTTGAAAGCTGCTGCAGACGACAAAATTGATGTTGATAAACACAGGATTTCAGTACAATTAAGCACAGAAAACATAGAAGGAAAAGACAAAAAAGCTGATAATCAGCATTTTCATCTTTTTTCCCATGTCTTCTGATCCTCCCTCCTTCAGGGATGTCAAAAGCCCGTCTAATTTGGGAAAGGGTTACAGATCAAATTGAGCATGATGCATATATCTGAGCTTAAGACTAAAAATAGTTTTGTTCCAAAGGGTATGATCCCCTCGACTAAGACAAAAATGTCATTGTTTGGATTATGTTTACAATATCTTTGGGTTGTAAACCATATGACTACAGCATATCATTTCAGCTGTATTCAGTGAAAACCAGCCAAAGCTAGCCAGTAAGATAGAGCACTGGGGATATGTCGATTCCAAGTTGAAATATTATCAGATTCTATATAGTGCTGATTGTGTGGTGTCTACAGCGGATCATGAATTCTTTGGTGTCGCCATGTAAGTTTGTCTTTCTTGAACAATTCCCAGTTTTCATGTTTGACAGAATAATCTTTAAATAATGAGAAAAAAGAAGAAAATGCTGGTAATTGAACTTTTCTACTTTTGCCTCAAAATTTTCTTAACAATAACTTACATAAATGCTATATTTTATTTTTAGGTCAAACAAATACTTACGCTATGCATAGCATTATTGGCAATTTAACATTAAAATCAGTTCATGACTGATATAGTGTATATTAAAATATTCTGTGTAACCATTTACAGGCTTGAAGCAGTGCATTTGGGATGTTTTCCTCTGTGTCCAAATAGATTGGTGTATCCAGAAATATTTCCCAGTAAGTTTAACTATAAAATCAAATCGATAAGTCGTAGACAGTTAAACTTTTACAAAAGTTTTTTGAAAGACCCTCAAAATACACAATGGTTGTCTATTTCACTGCAATATTTGTGCTCCTCTATTTGATACATTACTTAATAACAATAGGTGTAAGAAATGCTTTTCAATATTTGTATTGCTAGAAATGTTTTAGTAAGAATAATATCTGGATCTATTTTTATGCCCCCGTATCGAGAGATCGGGGGCATATTGTTTTACTCGTGTCCGTCTGTCTGTCTGTCCGTCCGTCTGTCTGTCCGAAAACTTAACCTTTGCCTTTTCTCCAAAAGTATTTGACATACGAAGCTCAAATTTGGTATGCAACTTCCTTTCAATGATATTTATCTGTTCCATGCAATTTGACCTTCCTCAAGGTCATTTGTTAACCCTTAACTCTATGAAAACTTAACCTTTTACTCCGAAAACTTAACCTTTGCCTTTTCTCCAAAAGTATTTGACATACAAAGCTCAAATTTGGTATGCAACTTCCTTTCGATGATATCTATCAGTGCCATGCAATTTGACCTTCCTCAAGGTCATCCCTTAACCCTTAATAACCCTTTACTCCACAAAAACTTAACATTTTAGAAAAATGGCCATTTCGGGGGCATTTGTGTTTCACAAACACATCTTGTCTTTCCTAAATTCATTCTTGGAGCAATTCTGATATATGAAGATTTTACGCCCAAAGATACATTCTATCAACAGTAGATACTGTGCAGCAACAGGAATTTTCAAGACTAACTTAGCCTAGATGTCAAAAATCCAGTAACCAGTATTTTGTCGTCATAGTCTAGATAATGGCAAAGTTTCATGAAGTGTTACATATCTAATGAGAACGAAATATCTTATTTTCCTTTTCACATGTTCCAGAGGAATGCCTTTACAATACAGAGACACAGCTATATAAAAGACTGAGAGAGTTCTGTAGAAAACCATACCTAGTTAGACAGAATGCTGTAAAGGTGAGAAAAGCTTTTTTCAACATTTTCATACAGAATAAGATCAAGATCATGATACTAAATAATAGACTTACCATATTACTTTCCATAAGCAGAGCCCGGATATTTCAGTCGGTAACGTTGGATTCTGTCAATTCAGGGGTTGCAAGTTTGAATTCCGGCTCCGCCAGTATCCATTCTGACATTTGACAAAAAGTCATTAATTTTGTCTCTCATCAATGGGTGAGAATCATCTATGTGAGAGAGCAGCTGGAGGCTTGGTTTGGATATTGTGGTGGTACTGGTGAGAGAAATACCAGGAATCAATGGCTAGGTGCCCCAGTCACCGCGATATGACCATAGAAGTTGAAAACGGCATAAACCCCAATAAATCAATTCTATCTACAAAAAGAAGCCTTGTTCAATACAGAAAGACTGAGAGAGTTCTGTAGAAAACCATACCTAGTTAGACAGAATGCTGTAAAGGTGAGACAAGTCTTTTCTACTTTGATATGCTGAATAAAACTAAATTTGATGGCTTATAATACCTGGTCTTGGCAATAATTATGCCCTTGTATCAAATTGTTTTACTGTTGTTTTACCTGTTTGTCTGTCATTCTGAAACTTGAACATTGGCTTTTTTAAGGAGCATTTGTGTTTCACAAACCAATCTTGTTTTTTTTTTTTTTTTTTGCTTTTTCAGGCAGCATAGACTAAGATCAGTCTGCATATACATGCAGTCTGATCTTGGTCTACACTACCTGCAAGTCATTTCCTAATCCACTAGAATGCCTTTACAATACAGACACAGCTGTATAGAAGATCGAGAAAATTTGGTAGGAAATCATACCAAGCTACTACATATAAGAGAGGTTAATGGCTTTTAAAAATCTGAAATATCTTTCAATGTTCATCAAACCCTGTTGTAGGTACTCATTTAACCCTTTCCCAAACAAGACCTGTTTTTACGCCCCTAGTAGAAAAGGCTTTGGAAAACATTGAAACAAAAGGAGAAACTGCTGATAACCAGCAGTTTCTCCTTTTGTCTCGATATTTTCTGTGCCATATTTTACACAAATCTTATCCGTAATAACATCCATTTTGTCATTTGTGGCAGTTTTTGAAGTGGATCACTCTAAAATTTTGCCATTTGGGAAAGGGTTAAATCATCTCGAGATGATTCAAATGTGTACCCACAACATAGGGTTTTAATTTTGATAACAGTATTAGAATGTCTCTACCCCTCTTATCTGTTGCCCTGACCATACCTTTTTAGCTCGACTTTTCGAAGAAAATGAGAGCTTATACTGTCACCCGGGCGTCGGTGTTGGCGTTGCAACAAAGGTTAAAGTTTTTTCAAACATCAATAACTTCCATACTATCAAAGGGATTCAACCCAAACTTGGAATACTTATTCACCATCACACCCTCTACCTTACTATCAGGGCCCATGACCCTGGGACCACTCTATTTAGAGTTATGCCCCCTTTATACTAAGCAACTTAGAAAGTCGAGCGCACTGTTTTCGGACAGCTCTTGTTTGAAGGAAGGGAGTCTGCCAATATTGTCATGATTGATAAATACAAGTTTGTGTCTTGTCATGATGATTAAAGTTGATTGATTGAATGGGGTTTGCCTCTTTTAACTGCTATGGTCATACTGCGGCAGCTGGGGCACCATGAGTTCTTGTCGTTTCTCATTAAGTGCAATCCCACCATCCTTACCGAGCTTCCAGCTACTCGCCCACATAGGCTAATGATTATCAAACCATTGGTAGGAGATAATTTTGTCAGAAAGGATGTTTGACGCGGCCAGGGATCAAACTCTGGACCGTATGATTGAGAACTTTTGAGTCCAATGCGCAACCAAAGGCACTATGGCCACAGCCTATGTTGATTATTGGGTATTTCCGCTTTGGCAGGCAGTATGGACAAAGATCAGCTGGCATATTCATGCAGTTTGATCTTAAAATACACCACCAGATTATCAATATTCTTTTATACACTAGGAGAATGCCTCTGCTACCCCTCTAAAAAGTTCATTTAAGTTCAAGAACTGTTCTAGAATGTTAAACGGCACTTCTAGAACTGTTCTACAACAGTTCTAGAAGTGCCATTTAACATTCTAGAACAGTTCTAGAACTAGATATGCATTCTTGAACTTTTTATGCAGGGGTAATTCAACAGCATAGATCTACTCTTTTAAACATATTGCAGGTTGATAAAGAACAAGAAAAATTAAAGCCAGATTTCATGAAGTATCTAACGGTTGAGGAAAAGAATACTTGAACACACAAATTTTTTACATGATGGCAAAGTTTTAGATTGCTCCAAATTCAAAGATTTTGCAGACAACAATTTCAAGTGAATAAAGTTTAAAATGTATTGATCTTTTTGTGTAGGGAACATTGGGGTAAATGAAGAAATTGCTTGTGACAAGCAATTTCTTCATTTACCACATCGTTTTCCAAAGCCTATATCTTTTAGAGAGTCAAAAAAGTCATCGAGTGGTAATGTGTTAATGGACTGCAAATAAGGTCCCTTTTAGCATGACGGGTCATATTTACATTACAGGTTGATACAGAACAGTATTCCTGGGAGAGATTAAAGCCAGAGTTTATGAAACATTTAACAGTGGAGGAAAACAACACCTGAACATACAAATATTTACAAGATTTTTAATTTAAATATAATAGCAACACACACATGAAGGTAACAATATCTACATTTGGAAAAATTATAACTTTACACTGTTTGGACATAGCCAGGATCTGGTAATATAAATGAGTCAGGATCTGGAAAAAGGGCCCTAATAGAATTTTAGAAAAAGGAGATTTCAGATCTGCTTGTGGTTGACCCTTTTTCAAACAGCAAATTTTCAAAATTTCCATTTCAAAAGCTGCTGCTATGGCGACAAATAGACCTTGTTTAAGATAGAAGTTTTGTGTAATATACTAGCACAGAAAACATTGAGACAAAAGGAGAAACTGCTGGTTATCAGCAGTTTCTTCTTTTGTCTCAATGCTTTCCCAAGCCTTTTCTATCAGGGAAGTCAAAACCAGGCCTTGTTTGGGAAAGGGTTAAAGGCAGACTAATAAAGATCAATACTGCTAATGAAGAAGATGTCAGAGAACAATATAGATCTAGATGCACAGGCTGATCTAGATCCATGTTGGTCTCATGTTTTAAGTGACCTTTCTCATGATCCTGGCTCATTTCTTTTCAAGATGATAAAATCAAGGCTGATCTAATTTCATTGATGTTGCAGTTATCGAATATACTGCTACTTATTGTTTGAAATGTTATGGCATGGTAAGTATAATGATAAACAAAAGAAGAAAATGATGGCTGTCAGCATTTTCTTCTTTTCTTTCGATACTTTCTTAACTAGGGTCATATGAAACAAACCCTTGCTGCAATATTTGAATTCGTCACAATATAATTTTGGTGTTGTGAATGTCCGTCGCACACTTTTCAACACAATATTATTCTTTTCCCAAACAAGACCTAGTTTTCATGTCCCTAGTAGAATTGGCTTGGGAAAACATTGAGACAATAGAAGAAAATGCAGATTATCAGCATTTTCTCCTTTTGCCTCAATGTTTTCTGGGTTTTATCATTCACACATTTTACCTTTAGTAACATTCATTTTGTAATCTGTAGCAGCTAACCCTAAAATTTTGTCATTTGGGAAAGGATTAATCACTGTATATCACAGAAATTGGCGCTGTCAGTTTCCAGTGTTATTTAGGCTGGCCTTGTACGGTCACGACTAGATGTCTTCCACCTGTGATGAAATACACAAAAGCATATAGATTTTACTTTTTCAACATGAACTTTGCTAAAAACACTGTTATTCAAAAAGGATTGTTGTTTGTATATAGCACACGATAAATAAACGATAAATGACTCGACTCGGTAGATCGGCAGATCTATGATATGATGAATATAGCTCGTGATAAATGACCTGGCAGAGCACCCCTAGCTAATAGCTAGGGATGCTCTGCCATGTCATTTATCATGAACTATAAAAAGATATTTATCACTGTATACCAAAGAAAGTGGCACTGTTAATGTCCAGTATTATTTAGGCTGACCTTGTACTGTCACCACTAGACGTCTTCCACCTACAATCAAATCATTTTTAGCTCGACTTTTCGAAGAAAATGAGAGCTTATATTGTCACCCGGGCGTCGGCGTTGCAACAAAGGTTAAAGTTTTTTCAAATATCAATAACTTCCATACTATCAATGCGATTCAACCCAAACTTGGAATACTTATTCACCATCACACACTCTAGCTTACTACCAGGGCCCATGACCCTGGCTCCACTATATTTGGAGTTATGCCCCCTTTATACTAAGCAACTTAGAAAGTCGAGCGCGCTGTCTTCGGACAGCTCTTGTTAGTTGTAAGAAGCATATCATCACTTTTCTTCAAAACCTCTTATCTGATTTAAACCTTTCCCAAAACGCAAATTTAAGGGCGAACTAATTCAAAAACCACTGCAGGTGACAAAATGGATGTTGCTAAAGATTGGATTTGTGTAAAATATAGCTTAGGAATGCTTCAGAAAACATTGAGGCAAAAGGAGAAAATGCTATTATAGGCTTTTATAACATTAAGAATTTTGAAAGCATTTATTTTTTGGTCAGAAGAAAAGGTCATTTCAGATGACCCCTTACTGGTGCCAGTCAGATGTTACTGTAAGTTAACACCAGATTTTAATCAGAATGCAAAGCCTAATGATATCAGCCTTTTGCATGACCATTCTTAAAATGTAACCATTTCCCAAATGAAACAATTTTAGGGTGGTCAAATTTAAAAGCTGCTGCAGATGACAAAATATGTGTAGCTAAAGGTAAAATTTCTGAAAAACAAAACACAGAAACCACTGAGGTAAAAGTAGAAAATGCTGATTTCTTCTGATTTTCTTCTTTTGCCTCAATGTTTTCCTAAGCCTTTCCTATAAAAGGACATTTAACCCTGATCTTGTTTGGGAAAAGTTAAATATTAGAGTCTTTGCTTATCCACTGTAATTGATAATTTGTATTTATCATTGATATTTTTCAGGTCTCAAGAAATTAAAGACAGAGTGGCTCTTATCATTATGATGCAATTTCATCCCCGCTTTTACATCAACAAAGAGACTAGCTGATTTACAAATGAAAGCACTGCTGAAAAGAACTTTATAATGAATCATAATGACAAAGAAATAAACAATAAAAAGACAATTAAACAAATTCCTATGAAGATTAGATGAAAAATGTTTGGAGTCTTTTTGTCCCATTTCTCCTTTCTCAAACAAGACCTGGCCCCGGTTTCTCAAAAAAAACTTAAGTACATTCTCAGACTCAAATCAGAGCACCATCCTCAAATCGCACAAAATCCATGTGAACTTCAATTGAATAACCTTCAACGTTGGAGAGTATTCCATCGAAGTTGAGCATGTACTCCTGAGTTTGTACTCAAGCTTTTTCGAGAAACCAGGACCTGGTGTTTGATATCCCAAAAAGAGCCTGGTTTTTGATGTTTCAAAGAGAGAAGGCTTGGGAAAATATTGATGCAGAAGAAGAAAGTGCTTGTAATCAACATTTTTCTTTTGCTTTTATGTTTTCTCAAACATTTCATATACAGAACATCTAATTACTGTCTTTTTATTAAACGCCCGAAGGGTCGTATTATGTTATGGCCCCGCTCGTCTGTCTGTCCGTCTGTCCGTCCGTCCGTCTGTCCGTCCGTCTGTCCGTCCGTTAGCAATTTCTTGTGTGCGCAACTCCTCCTACAGTTTTGATCGGAATTTGATCAAACTTGCCACAATGAATCTCCATGGTGTCTAGTTGTGCATCCCGCTTACGGAATTTAATTAACTCTTTTCGTTCTTGAATTATCTGCCCTTGAATTAAAAAAATGCCAATTTTCTTGTGTGTGCAACTCCTCCTACAGTTTTGATCAGAATTTGATCAAACTTGCCACAATGAATCTCCATGGTGTCTAGTTGTGCACACCACTTACGGAATTTAGATAACTGTTTTCGTTCTTGAATTATCTGCCCTTGAATTTAAGAAAAAATGCCCATTTTCTCAAAAATGTCCATTTTCTCCTGTGTGCAACTCCTATAGTTTCAACCAGAATTTAATCAAACTAGCCACAATGAATCTCTATGGTGTCTTGTTGTGCAAATAAAGCTTTTGATAACTTTTCATGTTTGAATTAAGTGCCCTTGAATCGAAAAAATGGCCAATTTTACTGACAAGCCCCTCTCGGGCGTATATGCGCCGCTTTGCGAAGCTCTTGTTCTGGAAATGGTTAACCATTACCACACAGTGATTCTTTTTTGACTCCCCACAAGATAATGGCTTTGGAAAACATTGTAGTAAATGCTTTGGAAAACAATGTGGAAAATGAAGAAATTGCTTGTGACAAGCAATTTCTTCATTTCCCACAATATTTTCTACAGAAAAAGACCAAAAAATGTAAAGTTTCATTCAGTTTTTATTGATGTCTGCAACATCTTTGAATTTGGAGGAGAGCAAAAGTTTTCCGTTTGGTAATGAGTTCAGCGCAAGTACTTACTAGCATGGTTCCTATGTTCACATAGCCACAACCCCTGCCAGGTTCCCACATTTAGTTTACCATCTGTGATTGGTATAGACACACTACTTCCTATAAACATCGCTTTTACATGGGCTGGCTGAAATATTGTGGAAAAGGATGTTGAAAGGTACAGCTCTTATCATATTCAAGGCATTCATAGAAATAAATCATATTACAAACAATTTGATCAGAATTTAACCCATTACCAAACAACAAAATTTTAGGGTGGTCCAAATTCAAAGAGGTTGCAGACGACAAAATATATCATATCAAAAGGAGAAAATAAACATGTTATTGCCCAGAAAATATTGAGGCAAAAGGAGAAACTGCTGGTCATCAGCAGTTTCTTCTTTTGTCTCAATGTTTTCCCAAGCCTAAGCCTTTTGTAATATAGACGTCAAAACCAGGTCTTGTTTGGGAAATATTTATTAAGTCAAAATATAAAGAGAACAGAATTATCAGCAATTTCTTCTTTTGCTTCAATACCTTAATGTCAATTGAGAATGAGTGCTGGTCATTAGACATGGAAAACATTGTCAGTTAAGTGAGTAAACCAAAAATCCAGCGATGGCTTTGATTTTAAGTGACATTGGAATCACATTTGCAGGAGTCTTACAACCCTGTGGCCTGGGCACAACATTTAAAGTGCATATCATACTTGTTATTATAAAAACCTGGCAAATCTAGCTTTAACTAAGGTGGAGTTACGAGGTTTTGCAATGACACCGACAATATAAATACACACCATATCATCTGGTCCTTCACATGAGTGTCTGAATGGTGTACTCTGAAATTAGAATGTTGGTTTTCATCTTAACCCTTTCCTAAACAAGAGCTGGTTTTGACGTCCGTAATAGAAAGGGCTTGGGAAAACATTGAAACAAAAGAAGAAACTGCTGATAACCAGCAGTTTCTCCTTTTGTCTCAATATTTTCTGTGCCAAATTTTACACAAATCCTATCTTTTATGACATCCATTTTGTCTTTTGTGGCAATTTTTGAATTTGACCACCCTAAAATTTTGCCGAAAATTTTAGGGCAGTCCCATTTGAAAGCTACTTCAGAAGACAAATTGAATGTTGCTAAAAAAAGGATTTATATACAAAATAGTTTAGAAAATATTGAGACAAAAGGAGAAAGTGTAGATCATCAGCACTTTCTCCATTTGCCTCAATGTTTTCCAAAACTTCTTCAAGTATTGACGTCAAAAGAAGTTCTTGTTTAGGAAAGGGTTAGACCTCGTAACTACAACTTGTTTAAAGTTGTAGTTACAAGTTTTTTTTTTAAAAAAAAAGCAGTGATAAGCAATTAGGTTATTTCATTTAAGACCCCCCCCCCCCCCCCCCCCCCCCCCGCACACAACAGCCTCCGAAAGTCGTCCTTGGAGTCTTAAAACGCCGCTCAAATGTTTAGTATTTGTTATTTTTAGTAACATACTCTCAATCCCGAAGCGTTTTGGTAACAATACTCTTGAACCAAAAGCGTTATAATGTTGAATGCACATGCTCTTTATCGCTCTATATTGAATGCATGGCATCGTCATTGTTTTCTCCACATATTTAGGGAGCCTCGTTTTGATAATGTCGATTTGTGACTATTTTCATACGCCGCCAGAGGCGGACATATGTTGGAGTCATCTTCTCCGTCTGTCCGTCCGTCCATCCGTCCGTCCGTACGTCCACTTTTCTTGTCAACGCAACTCCTCCTAAGTTTCTGGCTGGATCTTCTTGGAACTTGGTCAATGTTATCACCTCAATTGGTAGATGTGCATGAAGGGAGGATTTTATGGTTCGTTGATTTTTGCCTGAGTTATGCCCCTTAAAAACTTAGTCTCTGGGGCTCATTGAAATTGCAGCCTTGTCAACGCAACTTCTCCTAAGTTTCTGGCTGGATCTTAATGAAACTTGGTCAATGTTATCACCTCAATTGGTAGATGTGCATGAAGGAAGGATTTTATGGTTCATTGATTTTTGCCAGAGTTATGCCCCTTAAAACTTAGTCTCCGGGGCTTATTGAAAATGCAGCCTTGTCAACGCAACTCCTCCTAAGTTTCTGGCTAGCTCTTAATGACACTTGGTCAATGTTATCACCTCAATTGGCAGATGTGCATGAAGGAAGGATTTTATGGTTCATTGATTTTTGCCAGAGTTATGCCCCCTTAAAACTTAGTCTCCGGGGCTTATTGAAATTGCAGCCTTGTCAACGCAACTCCTCCTAAGATTCTGGCTGGATCATAATGAAACTTGGTGGATGTTATAACCTTAATTGATAGATATGCATGAAGTAAGGATTTAATGGTTCATTGATTTTTGCCTGAGTTATGCCCCCTTCAATCTTAGTCTCTGGGGCTTAATGATATTTCAGCCTTGTGAACGCAATTCCTTCCAGGTTTTTGACTGGATACATGTATTTATAAAAACCTTTTTGTGAACACAACTTTTTACAGGTTTTTGAGTGAATATTTATAAATCCTTGTCAATGTCATTTTTTGTCTCAAGTTTTATAAGTGGCGGCGTATATTGTGACCATGGCACTCTTGTTAGTAATAATTTTCATGTATACAATGTTGATTTCCCATCAGCCAATCATCTTTGCCTCCGGAAGTGTGTTCTGTGGGTACAGACTAAAACATAAGTGAAAGAACCTTACAGAACTTGGAATTCCATTGACCAACAATTCTACTTTTCCCTCAATATTTTCTGTGCCATATTATTCACATTTCCTATGTTTGACTTAAAACATGGCACTCCTTTTTAATCACAGCAGTCTAAAATTCAGCCGTTTGGGAAAGGTTTAAAAAGCCATTGCTTACAGACACCAATAAAGTTATCAAATTTTAGAGTTTCTACAAACTAAACAAGCAAAGTTTTAAAAAGGTTAACTAACCTCTGGTACTAGCTTGTTCAGCATCATTTCTGTGTCAACTCTGTAAAGACAATACTAATTGAATTCTACCATCTATATGTGTGTGCCATTTCTGGCATGAGTGCAACCAGAACATCTAATTTAACCCATTACTGCACAGTGACGCCTTTTGACTCCCTTACATGAAAAAGCTTGGTAAAACATTGTGGAAAATGAAGAAATTGCTTGTGACAAGCAATTTCTTCATTTCCCACAATGTTTTCTTGTAAAAAGACCAAATAATGCAACATTTCATTCACTCGAAATTGTACTCTGCATCATCTTTGAATTTGGACAAGTCTAAAATTTTGTCATTTGGTAATGGGTTTTAAATTGAGCCACCTGTTGCATAGATGCTTTATGATCACAGTGGAGAATCACCTGACACTACAATTGTAGAAAATCCTCAATAATTCTGTTTTAACCCTTTCCCAAACAACAAAATTTTAGAGTAATCCACTTCAAAAACTGTCACAAATGACAAAATGGATGTTCTTAAAGTAAGGATAGGATTTATGTAAAATATGGTACAGAAAATAATGAGACAAAAGGAGAAACTGCTGGTTATCAGCAGTTTCTTCTTTTGTTTCAATGTTTTCCCAAGCCTTTTCTGATAGGGACGTCAAAACCAGTTCTTGTTTGGGAAAGGGTTAATGTGTGAGTATTTTGAAAATTGTTTGAAGCAGAGAAAGTGAAAATATAGCAGGGATTTGCTGGATGTCAGTGATCTGCTAAAAATCAGCTACTAAAAAAGTTATTGATGACCTAGTAATATTTTACTTTGTCATCATTAAATTTTTTCAGATGATTTTAAAAGGTCTACCACATCAAGAAAATTCCTGACATTTCTCACCTTCTCTGCTTCAAACCGAAACGAAATTAGTCAAGTAGATGTAATAACAGAATTATCGAAGAATTTTTGCCATTGTTGTGTCACATGATTCCTTACCATGTTTATAAATGAATCGGTGTAACAAAAGGTTACTTGACAATATCCGATTCAAAATGTTAAGCAGCATTAAAACATTTTTGTAAAAACACTACCTACATTGGGGTTGCTTATGAATAATTGAATTTAAAATGGAATCTCTTTCAAGTTAGCTTGCAACATTATTCCAATTAGCCAGTTCATGTTTCTGTATTTCTTGTTATCTGCAGCAGCTTTAACCCTTTCCCAAACAAGACCTGCTTTTGACATCCCTTAGAAATAGGGCTTAGGAAGACATTGAGGCAAAAGAAGAAAATGCTGATAATCAGCATTTTCTCCTTTTGCCTCAACACTTTCCTTGCTAGATCTATATTGCACACCAATCCTATTATAATTATAATTTTTGTTGTCTGCATTAGCTTTGAAATTGGAAGAGTCTAAAATTTTGTCGTTTGGGAATGGGTTAAAATAGAATATTCAAAAGTGCTGATGTTTTACAAAGGATGAAAAGATTACCTTACATCAGGATCCCAGTTCTGTAATAGGATAAAAGATGGGATTTGAAACAAATAGAAATGATATTCATGATTATAATTATGATGATATATCAATATATTTAAATAAAGACCTTTGAAAATATTTGTTAGGCCTGTCCAAGAGAAAGATCATTACACTAAGTCTTGAAAATATAAAATTGGTAAATAGGAAGTGAAGTATCTGTATGTTACAGAACAAAAAAGAGAAAACACTGGTAATCAGGACAGGTGTCTCAAATTTATGAACACCACAAAGTATTTAACCCTTTTCCAAACGGCAAAATGTTGAAGCGATCCTATTCAAAAGCTGCTTTAGACAAAATTGATGTTAAAAAAGATGGGATTTAGATCTATGTACAATAAAGCACAGAAAATATTGAGGCAAAAGGAGAAAATGCTGATTATCAGCATTTTCTTCTTTCGTCTCAATGTTTTCCAAGGCCGTTTCTAGCAGGGACATCAAAACCAGGTCTTGTTTGGGAAAGGGTTAAATAAGATCCTACTGGTGAACTCACCTCATTCATTGACAAACTGGCAGATGTGTGTTTTACTGAAATTACAATAATTCAATGTTATGATTTATATTTCTGATCTATAGATGGCTTTAAAACCCTTTCCTAATTGACACAATTTTAGGCACTCTCTTGCACACGGTTCATTCATTACATTCACCTCTGTAGTTGCCTCAGAGAGTATTGCGTCATCATCTGCTAGATTACGTCACTTTCTATCACATCAAAACGGCAATAACAAATAATTTTTCTTTTCCAAAGTCCAAAATATGTCATACTTCACATTGCTTAAAATTTTATATCATTTTCCAACGAAAATAATTTATTTTTTTTAGATTGATGTCATTCATTCAAATTTTCTGTATGTTTCATTCTGATAGGGAACGATTTTATCCAGCTAACCGTGACATATTTTGGACAAACAATAGTATTTCGTAAGTGTTGTTATAAAATCTCGCAACTACGACTTGATTCAAGCCGTAGATACGATAATATATAACAACACCGACGATATATCAAAACAAAACATTAAACCTAGTCTATTTTTAGCACAAAATTCCTGTCATTGGTAAGGAGGCTTGAGAAAATAGTTCCATTGTATATGGGTTATTTCATCAGTTATAGTGCCTTTCAAATGTAACCAGAATCATCATTTCTTTGTCTACTTTATTATGTTACACATGAAACAGTTAAACAGTAATAATACACGTTTTCCTCGGTTTGACAAGATTCTTGTCATTCATACGCCCAGGCCATTGCAGAGATGTATGTGAGAGTAACGAACGACAACTCTGCTCGGAGATTGAATTTTAGGCTGGTCCAATTGAAAGTTGCTAGCTGCCATTGACAAAATGGATGCTGAAGATTGAAAGGTGAAAAGAAATGCAACATACAGTCAATCAAAAGCAAACTCATATCATGAGCTTTGATGATAATTCATTTTGTTATCTTAACTCAATTGATGTGTCCTTAAAAAGAAATCAGGAAAGATCTTACTCTCTTTTGTTATTACTGATTTTACCGGCGCCCATATTAACAGTACTAACCATGAGGATCATCCTACTGTCTTAATTGGGTTAGAAGTCGATACATTAAAAAATAATCACTGGCCCAGTCATGGGAAAGACTAGTTGCAATAATGTAACTGAAACCTTTTTGAATATGATCACAAACCAATACCCATCATCAAGTTTGTGGCTACGATATCGCAGCTAGGGGAATAATCCGAGTCTTCTCTGATGTAAATACGCTCTTTGATATTATGATTTTTTTGCTAAAATGGCAAAAAATCAAAATATCAAAGAGTGTATTTACATCAGAGAAGACTCGGATTACTAGGGGAAGACCTTCGGACCATCAGACATGTCAGATGAAATCTCCCTCGGTCTGACAATTTTATCTTT
Source organism: Fragum sueziense (assembly GCA_963680895.1). Lineage (NCBI taxonomy): Eukaryota > Metazoa > Mollusca > Bivalvia > Cardiida > Cardiidae > Fragum > Fragum sueziense. Next base: position 48,894,397 of record OY804606.1, on the reverse strand, counting down.
TCTGTCAGTCCCAAAGTCTGACACTTATTTTGTTGTGTGAGATAGATCTAGTGAATGATAGTTAGGTCTGACAGGTAAGCCAGTGCTGTCAGACCAAACGTCCCACAGGCTGAAATTTTTGTGTAAACCCATTTTTTGTCAATTCTAGCCTGTGCTGGCTACCTGTGGAATGTCTGACACATTTTTTAAGTTTTTCGCCATGTCTGATTAACCCTACATGTATTTCAAACGACAAATATTAAGACAAATCTTGAAGGTGGCTGCAGGTAACCAAAATGGATATTGATAAAGAAGGGATTTGTGTACAATTTAGCACAAACTTTCAAGTAAAGGGAAAAATGCTGGCTCTCATTTTTTTCTTTTGCCTCAAAGTTTTCCTATTATCTTTCCTTTAGAAACGTGAAGATCTTGATAGTATGGTTAATGATTGAATTAAAAATGTTGACAAACATGATTAAGAGTAACGTTGCTTGGGAAAAAAATTGCTTGAGAAAAAAAAAGACAGGTCAGACACGAAAACACATGACAATGCATCTAAAGATTTTCTACTCACTGAATATGTGGCAAATGCCGATCTTTATCTTTCCTATTTCTGGTACTTGTTTCGTCACATCGTCCTGAATTAGATGACAACCCCTCTTCTTCGCTGAAATTGTTATTTCTTTCTGATACCACATTATCCGATGTTGCGAGTTGATCCGCAGAATAAACAGAGTACAATCAAAGTACTTTGGGTATCATATCTCGAATGGTGTCACTCCTGTCACATTTTTGGCCCATTGAATAGAGTCTAAGAAAGGATCAATTTTGGTTGTGTAAAAGTTTCTAAGACTGTGTGAGTTAAACATGAATACAAATCATTCTTATGCTTGAATTCTATACCCAAAATAGAGATGCCTAATTACTCTGAATGCGTTTTTTGGCATTAGCTACCCTTTTCCATGACACAGCATATTGTAACAGACCAACATAAAGCAAAAGGCCAAGTGACTAGGAATATTCTGTGAAAATTTCATCCAAATCCGTCCTAAGCTGTATAATGGGTTGCATGAAAAAGATTTGGATAAAGATACTGACAGACAGACTGACGGAGATGATACTAATATTTGACCAACTTTGTCCATCTATACAAAAGATGTCAGGTCAGAATCTGACATGTAGTTCATATCTTTTTCTTCACTGCATTTCCTTATATGTCTGAAATTTCTCCTTCTTTTTCTAATACTTCTCTTATTAATCTTTTTCTCCTGCATCGTCATAGAAATGTCAAACAATGACAGCTTGGCGTCTTGAGGTAGATGTAGAGGTGTAGAGTTCCACCAGAAGCGTGCTAAATTCTCAGTGTGCTTATGCACAACCGAAAAATATACACTAGGCCTATTAATCCTTTCCCAAACAAGACCTGATTTTGACATCCCTGGTGAAATAGGCTTGAGAAACATTGAGGCAAAAGAAGAACATGCTGATAACCCGCATTTTCTCTTTTTGCCTCAATATATTCTATTCCATTTAAGAACACAATGCACCCTTGAATGAACATTCATTTTGTTGTGTGCAGAAGCTTTCAAATTTTTTGTTTGGGAAAGGGTTAACTAAAGCCATTACTAAAATCATAGTCTACTTGACAATATTCTTTTTTCATTGTTTTATTATAACTTTGTTTAAAATTTGCGACACAAAAAGTTCACAAGACTTTGGTAAAATGGACGCCAGCGTTCTGCCATTCGGAAGAAGCTCATTACAAGCTTTAACACAGTCTCTGCTTACAGAAACATAAAGATAAACTCATTTTAGAGACTACTGCCTAGAAGCTTTTTCCATTGTGGACCGTCTCTATTGTTGGCGCAAGATCGTATGGCATTTTGTCCAAATGTAAACAAAACAGTGTTGTATAAAAGATGAATAAATTCTTTGTAAGTAGTGACCTAGACATGTTGAAAATTTAGGTACAGTGATAGAGCGGTCTGTTCACTGTTCAGATTTTTCTGCATTTTATCGAAAAATGTTTTGTTTACATTTGAACAAAGCGTAAACATGTGCCATATGATCTTGCGCCAACAATAAATGGCAGTGTCACTTCTTCCAGGCCAGAAGAAACTTTTGTCAGCTTTGAACATTTTTTTAACACAGCCAACGCTTGAAGAGGGATAACAGGATTAATATACCAATAAGGAAAGCAGGGATTTTGTTACCTGCGAGTCCTGAGTCCCTGACTCAAATTTTTTTCTCAGGACTCATTGAAAAATATTCAGTGAGTCCCAGAATGCTAACATTTTCAATGTGTAATCGACATTGTCTTTTATAGACTCTTATGTTTCAATATTGGACTCATTGTTTTGGGAACAAGTGGGTCCCAGGACTCTTCCGCATAAATTTGTAACAAAATCACTGAGGAAAGAGACAATTATTATTGAAGTAACAAATATTTAATCAACATACATGTATATGTGTATATACTTTAATTTGTACACAACAATAAAATGCCTTTGAATACATAACACATGAAGGATTTTGAAAAATGTACCTTATGGCATTTTTGACCACTATTTACCCATTACCAAATGACAAAATTTTAGACTGGTCAAAATTCAAACATGTAGCCAATATCAGGTGAATAAAATTTTGCATTTTTGGTAATTCTGGGTAGAAAACATTGTGGGAAATGAAGAAATTGCCTCAACAATGTTTTCAACAATGTTTTACAAAGCATTTTTCTTTTTTTTTTTTTGGGGGGGGGGGGGGGTCAAAAAGAGTCATTGTATGGGAATGGATTAAACCAGCTCATCCTGTAGCCAAACAAAGTCTGATCAGACTGCATACCACTGCTCCCTTACAGTTTTTACTGTACGCTGAATTACTGGTAATAAAGAACCTAACCCATTCCCAAACAAGACCTGCTTTTGACATCCCTAGTAGAAAATGCTTGAGAAAACATTGAGTCAAAAGAAGAAAATACTGATAATCCGCATTTTCTCCTATTGTGTCAATATTTTTCAAACTATATGGTACATATTAACACCTATTTTGTTATCTACAGTAGTTTTCAAATTGGACCACCATAAATTTTTGTTGTTTGGAAAAGGGTAAAAAGGAGACAAATGTAGATCCTGACTGGACTGCATTATGCACAGGCCAATCTGGATCCATGTTAACCCATTACCACACATTGACTCTTTTTGACTGCTTAAAGGATTACTAGTAAATCTTTGGAAAACATTGTGGAAAATGAAGAAATTGCTTGTGACAAGCAATTTCTTCATTTCCCTGAATGTTTTCTACCCCAAAAGTCCAAAGAATTTCAAATTCCATTCACATGAAATTGACATCTGCAACAACTTTATATTTTGGAGCAGTCTAAAATTTTGCCATTTGGTAAAGGTTTAAAGCCAAAAGCCACAGGGACCATTTTTCTATACCCAAGTTCATAATATGATTATGATTAACAATACATTGATACAAATGTTAACGAGAAAATGATAATTATGATAATGATAATAAATATCTGATATAGAAATAACAAAAATCATTAATGAGTATATGATGATAATGAATATGGCTGTTTTTCAAAAAAAATCTCCTATCTACAGCAAGTTTAAAGATGTAGATACAAGGTTTTGGTTGAAAAGGGACAATATATAATAGTAAATATTTGATAACAAACTTTTTTGAATAGGCTTATGACTATAATTTGTATACATAAAATTAATGCCCATTCCCAAGTAAGCTGCGGTTTTGCTGAATCTTATAGAAAAGCTTAAAAAATATTGAGAAAAAGAAGAAAAGGCCAAATAACTAGCATTTTCTCCTTTATTATCAATATCTTCTGTGCTATATTTGGTATCTTGGTATCAAAGGAAAAGTTCTGCCACAAGGAATACACATTACAAATAGGAAAGCCAAACCATTTAACCCATAATAACAATGACTCTTTTGGACTCCCTAAAAGATAATGGCTTTGGAAAACATTGTGGAAAATAAAGAAATTGCTTGTGACAAGCAATTTCTTCATTTCCCACAAAGTTTTCTTCACAAAATGACCAAAAAAGTTTAAAATTTATTGACTTGAAAATGCTGTCTGCAATGTCTTTGAATTTGGACCAGCCTAAAATTTTGTTGTTTGGTAATGGGTTAACCCATTATCAGATGGCAAAATTTTAGAATGGTCCAAATACAAGATGCCACAGACAACAATTTCAAGCGAATAAAATTTTATATTTTTTGGCCTAGGTAGAAAACTTTGTGGAAAATGAAGAAATTGCTTGTGACAAGCAATTTCTTCATTTTTCACAATGTTTTCCAAAGCCTTTCTCTTTTTTGGGAGTCAAAAACAGCCAATGTGTGGGAATGGGTTAATATTCTAGCATTATGGCAAGTGCTAAAGCCAAACAGACAAAAGTTGGGGCAAAATCTAGCATATAATTAAAAATTAATTCAGCATGATAAGCATTACAAGGAGCACCAAATGTTGGACTGATGTTGTGTTAAATATATTAATATCAGGTTTAGAGATCAAAAAGACAAAACAAGGAAAGATAAATTCTGATAATTATACAAAGCATAGCATTTTGATAGCAGTCTTGGATCCAAGGAGGCGAGTGGTTTGGATGGTTCAAAGAAATAGTTCACTTCAGTCATTTTGTGTAATAATAGTAAAACGAACCCCACTTTTTGAATGTCTGAACACACTTCACAGAAATCCTGGATCCTGGCAGGGTAGTCTATGATTTAAAAATAATGTAATTCCAAACAGTATGGGAAATGTACTTTTTCTGAAAGTGTTTTTTTCCAGAAATAGATTTTTTCACCCTACTTGCTGATATACGGTAATATGATTCCAAATTACATGTATAATGTTTTTTGATTTCTTTGTTTTGAATCTATCTTTGATTTGAAATCAATATCATTCATAAGTGATTTTCAATATTAAATGAATACCCGTCAGTCAAACTAAAAACTAGTACAGGAAAAGAAAGCTTCCAATGGACTTTATTTTGACGCAGGCTGATCTGGATACTGTCTCTTTTTTCAGATCTGCGCTGAAATATTTATGATATACAATTTGATTATACGGCTATTGATGGGTTAACCCTTTCCAAAACAAGACTGCATATGGATGTCCCTACTGGTAAACATTTGGAATATATATCGAGACAAATGAAGAAAATACTGATAATCAGCATTTTCTTCCTTTTGCCTCAATATTTTCTGTGCTATATCATACAAAGCAACACAAAAACATTACAAGTTATTGTCGTTTGGGAAAAGATTAACCCTTTCCCAAACAGCCAATATTTTACCAGTCCCATTCAAAAACTGACACAGACGACAAAATGTATGTTAAAAAAAGATTGGATTCATGTACTTTGTAGCCTAGAAAATATTGAGGCAAAAGAAGAAAATGCTGAATTCAGCATTTTCTTCTTTTGCCTCAATGTTTTAATGAACATTTTATACTAGGGATGTTAAAAGCAGGTCTTGTTTGGGAAAGGATTCATGCAGAACTAGTGTAACAACATAATTATACATGAAATACAGTAGTTCTGCAATGAACCCTTTATATGAATCACTTAAATAAACTGGCACAAAATAAACTAGAATATCACTGAAAGTGATCATACCCCCCAAAAGCGCAGTTTTTGAGCATTTTGAGAAGTTGATTTCATTTGAACTGCGAGCTGATCAATTGGGAAATAGAGCTAACAAAAAATCAACAGACCAAACAACACAAGTAAATGTTGCAAAAATACCAATTTTCAACAAAAGGACATAACTCATTTAACAATCCCCAAGCTCGCCCTGCCATGCCCATATTTTTCAATAAACCAAAAATTCACAACCATGTATTGAAGACAGTCAATCAAGGAACATTCATGTAAGATTTGGTTCAAATTGCTTTTTGAAAGAATGTTCTCATGATTTCGCTAAGTCTGATAAGCCCTGCCCTGCCATTACCAGATTTTTTGCAAATAAGAAATTCACGAACACATTTTGAAATAAGTCACCCAATGAACATTCCTGCCAATTTTGGTAACAAATTGCCCAATCAAAAAATCATAAACACATTTTGAAAAGAGTCACTGCCACGCCCACAATTTTTGATGAATCAAAAATTCATGAATAAGTTTTGAAAAGAGTCACCCAAGGAACATTCCTGCCAAGTTTGGTAAGAATTGGCCCAGTGGTTAAGGAGGAGAAGATTTTTGAAGAATTATCTAACGATTTCTCAAAGTTGGATAAGCCCCGCCCTGCCATGCCCACATTTTTTGACGAATGAAAAAATCATGAACATACATTGAATACAATTACTCAAGGGTCATTCCTGCCCAGTTTGGTTCAAATTGGGCTGATAATTGATTTTTAAAGATTTTTCACATGATTTCTCTAAGTCGGCTAAGCCCCGCCCTGCCACGCCCATATTTTATGACGAATCAAAAATTCATGAACATACATTAAATACAATCATTCAAGAGACATTTGTGACAAGTTTAGTTCAAAATGGTCAAATAATTGATTTTAAAAGATTTTTCACATGATTTCTCTAAGTCCGAAAGCCCCGCCCTGCCACGGCCACAATTTTTGACGAATCAAAAATTCACGAACAAGTTCTGAAAAGAATTACCCAAGGAACATTCCTGTCTAGTTTGGTAAGAATTGGCCCAGGGGTTAAGGAGGAGAAGATATTTGAAGAATTATCTAACGATTTCTCGAAGTCGGTTAAGCCCCGCCCTGCCACGCCCACATTTTTTGACGAATGAAAAAATCATGAACATAAATTGAATACAATCACTCAAGGGTCATTCCTGCCCAGTTTGGTTCAAATTGGCCTGATAATTGATTTTTAAAGATTTTTCACATGGTTTCTCTAAGTCCGATAAGCCCCGCCCTGCCACGCCCGCAATTTTTGACGAATCAAAAATTCACGAACTAGTTTTGAAAAGGGTCACTAAAGGAACATTCCTGTCTAGTTTTGTAAGAATTGACCCAGTGGTTAAGGAGGAGAAGATTTTTGAAGAATTATCTAACGATTTCTCGAAGTAGCATAAGCCCCGTCCTGTCACGCCCACATTTTTTTGACGAATGAACAAATCATGAACATAAATTGAATACAATCACTCAAGGGTCATTCCTGCCCAGTTTGGTTCAAATTGGCCTGATAATTGATTTTTTAAGATTTTTCACATGATTTCTCTAAATCCGATAAGCCCCACCCTGCCACGCCCACAATTTTTGACGAATCAAAATTTCACGAACAAGTTTTGAAAAAGGTCACCCAAGGAACATTCCTGCCAAGTTTGGTAAGAATTGGACCAATGGTTGAGGAGGAGAAGATTTTTGAAGAAAAACCAACAGACAGACAGACAGACAGACCAACAGACAGACAGACAGACAAGCTGACTCCTATATACCCCCAAATTGAATTTGGGGGGTATAATAACAGAAATCATATATAAAATAATGTAGAAATTAGAAAATACGAGGGGCGTTCATTAAATAATGAAAACATATCTGCCAGTCTTTTCATACGCATCATAATTAAAAAATACTTATACATTTACAAAGAACTGCTTTTAAGCTTTCATTGTGAAAACATTAACTATATAATTACACATTCTAAACATTGAGCTGATAGTGTATTTTCATTATTTAATGAACACCCCTCATAACACAAAACCGGTGCTGTCATGTTGAGATTGTAAAATTGTAACACAATGTGACTAAATCTTCCATAACCACGGCGTATAATCACGTGACTCAGAATTTCCAATAATCTTCAATATCTTTTTTAAAACTTTACCAATTTGAATTCAGTTTGAAGCAAAGAAGGTGGGAAAATGCAAGGAACAAGCTGGACGTCTTGGATTTTTAAAAAGTCAACTGATAAAAATGTTATTGAAGATAAACCGAAATTTTGGGTTATCTTCAATAACTTTTTTATCAGTTGATTTTTCAAAAATCAACCACGTCCATCTAATGTGTGACGTCTGTCCACATTCTCTGCTTCAAACCGAATTCAAATCGGTCCAGTATCGACTAAACTATTGAAGATTTTCTGAAAATATTGTATCACGTGATTATCCACTGTGATAACACCAATAATTATTGATGGTGCAAACAAAATACCCATAAAATATTTTTTTGATGTAGGCCATTATAAAATGTGTTCATGAAAATCATGGCTCGATAAATATCAATAGGCCAATAAACAACTTGAAGGACACATAAAATAGAAATCTTAACAAATAACATGAGCAATCTTAAAGTAGAAAAGGGACATATCTTGTAAATTATTGCAATTCCTTTTGTCAGGAGCTGTAGTTTAACAAGGTCCATTGCTTAACCCTTTCCCAAATGACAATTTTAGGACAAATTTGAAAGCTGAAACAGATGACATGCTAAATTTTGATAAAGAAAGGGTTTGTGAACAATAAGGCCCAGAAATTATTGAGGCAAAAACAGAAACTGCTTATTATCAGCATTTTTTGCTTTCGCCTCAATGTTTGCCGAAGCCTTTTCCTATAGCGAAGTCAAAATCTGGTCTTGTTTGGGATAGAGTTAATGGTTAAGTTGAATAATTGCTTGTATCCTCCTTAAATAACCCTATCCCTTTCCAAAACAATGCTAGGTTTTAACATAAATATTACTGAAAACTTTGGAAAACCATGAGACAAACGGAGAAAATGCTAATAAACAGCATTTTATTCATTCTGTCTCCATGTTTTCCATCCCAAAGCATTTCCTACCAATCACTTATGCAGTCTACAGTTCTGTTGACATTTTAGTGTAAAGTTTTGTTGTTTGTGTAAAATTCAACAAATAATATGAGCAATCAGTAAAAACGGGACACATTAAAAATTGTATTAACAATGCTTCTTTTGTCACAATACAGTAAGCTGTAGTTTGACCAGAGAAATGTCTTTTTGGTTAACCCTTTCCCTAACAAGACCTGGTTTTGACGTCTTTATTAGATGAGGCTTGGGAAAATATTGAAGCAAAAGAAGAAACTGCTGATAACCAGCAGTTTCTCCTTTTGTCTCAATATTTTCTATGCCATACTCTACATAAATCTTATCTTTAATAACATCCATTTTGTCATTTGTGACAGTTTTTGAAGTGGATCACTCTAAAATTTTGTCGTTCTGGAAAGGGTTAAATTGACTGCCTGTTTGTCTCGTATAAGACCTCATGAAAACTCTGTTAACAATGCTGTCTCTGTCAAGACACGCTAAGCTGTAGTTTGACTAGGGATAATGGCTTAATGGTAAAATTCACTGCTTGTTTGTCTCGTCCACCGACTACCAACAGATAGGGTCTTTCTGGGGCTTCCTGAAACAGACAGATATAAATTTTAATAATTTGTAGAAAAGAACCCTAAACTTCAATCAAAATTGAATGAGCAGTTTAAACATATTTACTTCATAACAATTGAGAAAAAAGTTTTTTCCACTTATTATTATATAATCTCTTTCGATTCTGCCTCCTTGAAACTAAACCAGTACAAAAATTAACAGATTCTGCCTCCTTGAAACTAAACCAGTACAAAAATTAACAAAGACTGTGTGGGCCAATACAAAGTCTGAAAACTACCTCCATTATCAGGGATTAAATGAAGAACCTCTTGCTTTTCTTTAACCCATTATCAGACAACAAAATTTTGGACTCTTCCATTTTGAAAGGTATTGCAGACGACGATTTCAAGTTGATGAAATTTTAAAATTCTTTCCATTTTGGGTTAGAAAACATTGTGGAAAATGAAGAAATTGCTTGTTACAAGCAATTTCTTCATTTACCACAATGTTTTCCCAAGCCTTTTCTTGTGAGGTAGTCAAAAGGCGTCAATGTGCAGTAATGGGTTAAATGCTTCACCTTGTCAGGAATAAAGAACTACAAGAGCTGTCCGAAGACAGCGCGCTCGACTTTCTAAGTTGCTTAGTATAAAGGGGGCATAACTCCAAATAGAGTAGTCCCAGGGTCATGGGCCCTGGTAGTAAGGTAGAGGGTGTGATGGTGAATAAGTATTCCAAGTTTGGGTTGAATCCCTTTGATAGTATGGAAGTTATTGATGTTTGAAAAAACTTTAACCTTGGTTGCAACGCCAACGCCAACGCCGACGCCAATGCCGACGCCCGGGTGACAGTATAAGCTCTCATTTTCTTCGAAAAGTCGAGCTAAAAATGCAGAAGCCAATATTCTCACCTTTTTGTTTACAGTAGGTTTTCTATCCACATATTGTCTATAAACCTGCCTTGGTCCATCAGCCTGAACACTTGTTTCTTGTTTGATAGTGTAGAAAATATTGAGTGAAAAGGAGAAAATGCTGGTTATCAGCATTTTCTTCATTTCATTCAATATTTTCCAATGCTTTAATCTTGAATATGTGATATAAAGCAGTAATTGTTTTGAGGAACAAACTTATACTCACTTTCTTGTATACAGCAGGTTTTCTATCCACATGTTGTCTATAAACCTGCCTTGGTCCATCAGCCTGAAAACTTACTCTTGTTTCTTGTTTTGATATTGTACAGAATATTAAGGGAAAATGAGAAAATCATCGCTTTTCATCGAAAATCTCGTATCAGCAGCTAAGACCAAGCTGCAGATACGAGGTTTTTGCTGAAAAGCAACAAAATGCTGGTTACCACCATTTTCTTATTTTCCTTCTATATTTTCCAAGGATTTAATTCTACAAATGTCCAGATTCATACTCACTTTTTTGTTTAAAGCAGATTTTCTATCCCCATGTTGTCTGTAAACCTGCCGTGGCCCGTCTGCCTGAAAACTTGTCTCTTGTTCCTGAGTTATCCTGGATCTATCACAGTCTAGACTCCTGGGATTGTCCGAGTTTCTCGTGCTCATTTCAGAACCATCACCTTGACTTTGTCTGTCTTGAGCAGATCTTTCTACATTAAATATGTCATAATTAATACTTTGATGTTGTTGGTTTTTGTCATTGTAACTTTGTTGTTGTTGATGTTGTTGTTGGCAGTTTTTGTCTCTGTAACTTTGTTGTTGTTGTTGTTGGTGGTGGTGGTGGCGGTGGTTTTTGACTTTGTCACTATTCAGCTGTTCTGTGTTTTCTATATTATGCATTAAACAACTTTCATTCAAATAAACATGGTCATGTCTTTGGCTTTCATGGAAATTTTCATAATTTCTGAAATCTTCCAATTCAATCGTTTCTAATCCATCCTCTGGTCCCCTGCTTGTATTTTGTAGTGAGACCTGACTGGTTATTGGAAAGGGAACCTGTATGTTAAAGGGGAAACAATCCTGGAATTCAATATCCTCTAAAATCAACTCCGGATCCAGTCTATTTCTTTTCACTAGAGAATTATTTTTGGCTGAATGAGCACATTCGAAACATAATTTTCTTTTTTCCGCGCTGTTCTCTTCCATTTCATCACAATCCATTATATCACATAATTTTGACGTCAAATTATCACCATTACCAAATTTCCTGATTTGACTTTCTTCGATGAGTTTTTCCGTACTATCTGAGATCCCAGGGTTATCAATACCATTTCTCACTGCATCTTTATCAAGCATATTAACATCGTTGAAATTAAAATCCGTTTTCGGTGGGACTAGAGGTAAGATGTCTTTGCTATTTTCTGACGGGGACGGTTGAATATGTAAGACATTCTCAACATCACTATTTGCTCTACGGTATGGCACGGTTATCTTATTCTTACACACAATACAACTTTCTAAATTCAAATCTTTATCACTCTTACTCATTTCTATAGCTGAATTAGTTCGTTCAAATATCAAAATTTTCTGATTGTCTTTATGCACTGGTTCTATGTTTGGTCTATATCCGGGACTGGATTTTGGACGTTTAATTTGATCTTTGGTTTTGTTCTGAAGGTACGGAGTTGATCGGGCTTTAACTGTTTGTTCAGTCTGCATTGCGGGGTTAACCGTGACACAAACATGTAATGTTCTGCTCGGCGGAGTTTGACCAATCATGATGACTTGTGTCCATTTCAGAGTACCTACAATATATTTATCACAGAATAACACATTCTAAACAAGACCTGTTTCTGATTTCCCTCAAAAAGGCTTCAAGAAAACATGGATGGAAAAGAAGAAAATGAATATACTAAGTCTATGCTATATCACACAAAACTATATCTTAATCAACATTTATTATCCACTCTAAATGTTTGTTGCTTGTAAAGGCATTACATATAATATATAAAACACCTGTAACCTTTCAAACAAACTATTGATAGGCCAATCAATACTACATTCAAATCTTAATCTGTCTGATTTATTTCTAAAATATCTTACACATGAATGAAGCTAACACTCAATCTTCAATGTCTTCAAAAGGCTTGTATTCTGTGAAAACTTCTAATTTTACAATTTCTTACTAAAATTTTTAAGCCTACTTACAGAAGTCAAAGGTCCAGACTTGGTTGACTGGTTCTCTGCTTGTTTCTCCTCCATAAATAATCATGTGGGAACCAATCTGGAAATAATCAATAATGACTATTATCAGTTTTACCATTATCAACCTGGTCCCTGTTTTACTAACAAACTTACAAACATTTTTTGATTAATTATGTAACACCAAATTTGATTGAATTAGAAATATGCCTCGGGCCATCTAGGGCCAATCGGAATGCTTTCAAGTTTAAACAAAAAATATTCAGAAGTTCTTTTAGTAAAACCTGGCACTGTTTGTTTCGGAAAAAGTATCACAAACTTGCATGTATCAGCTGGTAAATTTACAATTTGAATGTGATAGAGAATAAAGAGTTGCTTTCAGAGAGTGGATTCACACGAACATACTTAGTAGAAGCTTTTACCGAGATCCCTTGATTGAAACAGGCTGAAGGACATGATTGAGCTTACAAGGTTAGACTTGTAATAATTAAAACTAATGTTACATGTACTCACCACAGCTGCTGAATGTCCTGTTAATGCTGGTGGACCCACTTTGTATTTGATTCTTTCCCATCTCTCTGATACTGAAAATAAAGTGCCAAAATTCTTCAGCAACATAATCTTGATAATATTTGTGGTAACTTGCAACCCCCCCCCCCCCAACAGTTTTGGGGGGTAGTTGGGTTAGAATAATGCTTTTCAGATAATTCCTGAACTAAAAAATAGACTGTTTGAAATTATGACACTCATAAATTGAAACTTTGAAAAGTTTTGTAACATAATATCTAAGGAAAACATCTTCAGTTTATTTGTGTTATGGTTTGAAATATGAAAGTCATGGTCATTTGGAGGTGATGTTAATTACTTACCCTATAAGACCAAAACCAGACTGTGAAATATTTTATTGAAATTCATACCTACTAACTAAACAACCACATGGATTGTTTATACACGATGGCCGTATGTCCATAACGACGGCCCAGCATGTCATGCGAAATTTTTTTATTGAAATTCACACTTACTAAAGCTGTAAGACCAGAGATCTTGTTTTGGCACAAGATTGTTGAGCCCACCAAATAACCACATGGATTGTTTATAAACGACGGCTGTGTGTCCGTAACGACGACCAGGCAGGTCATGTGACGGCTGTTGAGGTAGTAACAGTTCCCATTCTTCATCCTCTGTAATGTACAAAAAGCATTTTAGTCAAAGGGCCCTTAACCCTTTCCCAAACAGCAAAATCTTAAGGTGCTCAATTTGAAAGCTGTTGCAGACGACAAAACATATTCTATTTAAGGTAGAATTTTTGTATATTATAGCACAGAAAATCTTGAGACAAAAGGAGAAAGTGCTAGTTATCAGCATTTTCTCCTTTTGTCTCAATGTTTTCCTAAGCCTTTTCTAGAAGAAAAGTCAAAACCCGGTCTTGTTTTGGAAATTGTTAAACTTAATTAAAATAGAGCTACAACTAAGAATGTGTAATGGCAAAATGCAAAATGTCATCTATTGTTCAGCAAACTCTATATTAGACAATTCAAATTAGTACCAACAATGTAGGTTTGGAGTTGAAATAAGGAATTTACAATGCCTTTAATCCTACTTATCAGTTACTCTGCTTAAACAAATCCCACAAAATGATGCTTTTTGACACCCCAAAAGGTAAAATTTGGAAAACATTATAGTAAATGAAGAAATTGCTTGTGACAAGCTTCATTTCCCACAATGTTTCCTACCCACAAACATTATAAATATAAACCGCACTATATCATCCATTTGAAATTATTGCCTGTAACATCTTTTAATGTTGGATTTGGACAAGTTTTGCCTGTTGCTAATGTATTAAAAAGAGATCTAGGAAAGGGCAAATGAATGTCTACATAATTAAAATATATGTCTTATATTTCATTTTCTAATTTCGTTGGCATTTTCTAAACAAATGGCAACTGAATGAAAGTAAATGGCAATTGAATGCAAGGGAAATTGGAAACTCTCTCGGGATTGATAACTTTACATTTATTTTCTATGGCATTTATTCAGGAAATAACAAATACAAAGCATGTATATACAGACAGGAAAGAAAGATATACCATTTTTTTTCTTTTCAACAAAATTGGGTAGAATATCATTGAACAAGACTGGCATAGTCACAATATACCCTGCTTTTGCAACAAGTCCATTTTTGTGAAAAACACTGACAATAACCACAAGATGAGAGGACAAGGAACATTCTGTGAAATCTGTCCATGGACATAGAACTTGTGTTCGCACAATGAGGAAGTAGAGACAGAAGGAAATGAAGTTCGACAAAGATGATACCAATCTTTAGTGGTGGAACAAAAATCATTCACTGACACATGACCATAATGCAAAAAACATGACAAGGGTGATCATAAAAGCTTACCTTGTGCACTTTGAGCCCTGTGTGATCTTAACCCATTACCATACAGTGGCACCTTTTGACGACCCATAAGAAAAAGGCTTTGGAAAACATCATGGAAAATGAAGAAATTGCTTGTGACAAGCAATTTTTTCAATTCCAACAATGTTTTCTACCAAAAAAGACCAAAACTATAAAATTCATGTCGATAGAAATTGTTGTCTGCAAAATTTTTGAACTTGGAACAATTTACAATTTTGTCATTTGGTAATGGGTTAAAAAATTGTCTGCAGGTACTCAAAGTGGGCCTATAATGCCTGTATTATCTCACTTACCCACATCATAACGCCAGAACTCAGAACTTGATCCCTTCACGTCTACATATCCCCCATATACATACATAGAATCTCTAAATATGACTGCTGAATGATATCGTCTTACACAAGCCATTATGAACCAACATTCAAATTGTAAAAATGTCTTACTTACCCACATCGTAACGCCAGAACTCTGAACTTGATCCCTTCACATCTACATATCCTCCATATACATACATAGAATCTCGGAAAATAACCGCTGAATGATATCGTCTCACACATGGACATTATGAACCCACAAGTAGCAGTATACAAACGGTATAAATGTCTCACATACCCACATCATATCTCCAGAACTCTGAACTTGATCCCTTCACATCTACATATCCCCCATATACATACATAGAATCTCGGAAAATGACTGCTGAATGATATCGTCTTACACATGGACGTGCCAAACCAACAATTAAATCGTATAAATGTCCCACTTACCCACATCATATCTCCAGAATTCTGAACTTGATCCCTTCACATAGAACTACATATCCTCCATACACATACATAGAATCTCTGAATATAATCGCTGAATGATATCGTCTTACACAGGGACGTTATGACCCCAAATTTAAATGATATTAATGTCTCACATACCCACATCATATCTCCAGAACTCTGAACTTGATCCCTTCACATCTACATATCCTCCATAAACATACATAGAATCTCGGAAAATAACCGCTGAATGATATCGTCTTACACATGGTCGTTCTGAACCAACATCCAAACATGCTTTTCTTACATAACCCAAATCTGAAAAAAGAAAGCAGATAAATTTCCATGGATAAATCAAATAAGGTTTAACCCTTTCCCAAATGGTAAAATCATATGCTATTCCAATTTGAAAGCTGCTATAAACACCAATATAAATGTTGATAACAATAAGATTTGCATAAAATATAGCACAGAAAGTATTGAGGCAATATGGGAAACTGCTACTTATCAGCATTTTTTTTTCTGGCTCAACACTTTTGCAAGCCTTTCCTATACAGGAAACCAGGGCTGGTTTGGGAAAGAGCTTAGAGATTATTCTCAAAACAAGCCAGCGTTTTGACATCAATATTGCATAATGGATTAGATGGATTTCTTTACTTTCAATTCTATATGTTTTTTTTTTCCACAGAATTGACTGACGTGTTCCGTAAGTAGAATAGCTTAATGGCACTCAAAATTGAGCAGTAACTGTATTTAAAACCTCGCTCTAAAGAAAACTAAGTCTTAATCTTTCTTTGCTGAATACATCTCACTCTAAGAACACACCTCAGGAAAATGGTTGATTTTTGTTGTCTGCATCAGTTTCAAATTTGGATAACTTCATATTTTCATTGTTTGGTAAATTGTTTGCCGGTTATAGTTATACCTGGATTTATGATCCATAAAGAAGATTCTGTCAGAGCATCTCCAAATTCACCCCCAAATAACAACAGTAATTTCTGAAAATAGAAATAAAGTATTATTAATGAAATGCAAGATTCTGTTAAATCAATTTGAGCCAGTATCTGGAAAAAAAAGTCCCTTATACATGTATCATTCAAGACTACCTTGTTTGCAGATCAGGTTGCGGCTTTGTGCAGTCTGATCAGGATCCTTACTCCTCTCTCATGGTTGCTACAGTTGAGAACATAAAGAAATTGACATTAATCCCATTCCATTCCGATCAAAATAATTCCACTCAATCGTTCATTTATTTCAATCATAAAAACATTCAAAACACTCAAAATACATTTAAAACGCTCAATAAACGTTCACTGGTTTAATTGGTTGTTATAAAAAGAAAGCATTTCATTGGCCGAAAAATTATCATGGGCGTATTATCGATAAACCTTCATACCTATAATATTGGTAAATTTCCGATATCAGGCTGTTACTATTTTAAGATCACATTTGATTGGCTGAGAGCTTATCGTGGGTGTGTTATTGATTTTAAAGATACACAAAATCATTCAAAATGCTCATTCCATTTGTACATTCATTCACTCATAAAGCATTGCAATTCAGAATGTCAATTTCATGATGTTCTCAACTGTATCGGGCACGTAGAAGTTATTTGAGAACAAGGTGGATCCTGATCAAACTGTGCGTATGCAAAGGCTGATCAGGAACCATGTTGGGCTCAAAAGCCTAAAGGGACATTCTTCCAGATCTGTGCTCATTTTCATCCAAGTTTATGTTCGAATAGTAACACAAATTTCTAAATTGTACAAATAAATATATGACCTCATCTTTGAAAAAAGTGTTTATTGCATTTTAGACCAACAAGCATTAAGATTGCCTTAACCCTTTCCCAAACATCACAATTTTAAGGCGGTCCTATTTAAAAGAGGCTGTGGTGGACAAAATTTATGATAAAAAGGAAGGGATTTGTCTACAATACAGCACAGAAAATATTGAGACAAAAGGAGAAACTGCTGGTTATCAGCAGTTTCTTCTTTTGTGTCAATGTTTTCCCAAGTTTTTCCTATCAGGGACGTCAAAACCGGTCTTGTTTGGGAAAGGGTTAATGTACAGTCTGATTATGGTTCATATTGCTGTGCACAGTAACTGTTGATCTATACTTTTCACACATCCCAGAAGGTCCCTTTAAGTGTGACAGGCCATGTATCAATTTGGGGTCATAAAAATTGTCAATAAACGTCAGAGTAAAAAGAGTTGTCCCGAAGAACATTGGATTAATGTTTGTCAATAAACATTCACTTGGTTATAAGCCAAAACTTTGGTCATTAAAACAAATAGAATACCTGAATATATACAGCAAAGTCTTAACACATTGACGCTCTCTGATGCCCAAAAGATAAAGGATTTGGACAACATTGTGGTAAATGAAGAAATTGCTTGTGACAAGCAATTTCTTCATTTCCCACTATGTTTTCTACCCAGAAAGACTAAAAGAAGTAAAATTTTATTCACAAATTGTCATCCGCAACATATTTGAATTTTGAACATTCTAAAGTTTTGCCGTCTGGTTTAACCCTTTCCCAAACAAGACCAGGTTTTGATGTCGCTAATAGAAAAGGCTTGGGAAAACATTGAAACAAAAGAAGAAACTGCTGATAACCAGCAGTTTCTCCTTTTGTCTCAATATTTTCTGTGCCATATTTTACACAAATCCTATCTTTAATAACATCCATTTTGTCTTTTGTGGCAGCTTTCAAATTGGGTCACCCTATATTTTTGTCGTTTGGGAAAGGGTTAACTATACAAGTACATATATTTCATGGATTAGATCTAGTTACATTTCAAAAGAATTGTACTAGGCTATCGAAGTACATGTAAATGCATGTATATCTATCTTGAATTCTATATTGTTTTCCTTCAACATTTTCAATCACACATAGTTTAGGCTTTTAATCTATTTTTTACATCAATCGGGGCAAAAACTAGAAGCTTATTTATAATAATTCTGCCCGGGAAAAACACCAGTTCTCACGTCAAATATGTGACTGGGCCAATTAGTTGCCAAACGCAACCTCTGCTACCCTGGATTGAACTCAGAACCTCTTGATGGTGAAGCCGAGTTTGAGTTTATTGTGGTTTTATGCCATTTTCAACCACAAGGGTCATATTGCGGTGGCTGGAGCACCTAACCGTGGGTTCCTGGTATTTCTCGCACCAGTACAACCACAATATCCAAACCGAGCCTCCAGCTGCTCTCTCACATAGATGATTCACACCCATTGGTGAGAGACAAATGACTTTTGTCAAATGTCAGAATGGATACTTCGAACTCGAGACCCCTGGATTGTCAGACTCTGACGTAACCGACTGAGCTATCCAGGTTCGGCTGATGGTGAAGCCGATGCTCTACCTATCAACCATGGACACCAATTGTCGACCAAAATTCCTGACAATTGTTTGGGTAAGGTTACCAACCTTTACTGACCACATTTGATTAAACCCTGCCTGTGTATTATTATGAATAGTCCTAAACTACAAAACTATTTAATGGATTATAAGTTAATGTAACCTTACAAGAGTATTTCACTACATTCATTTCCAAAGCAAAAAGTCTTTCATTTGAAACCCCTAATTGCAAAAGCTTTGAAAAACTGAGGCTTTTGTTCCAATATTTTCTGTGATTGATAACTGTCAACATCCATTTTTGTCTGCAGCAGCTTAAAGAAGGAAGCAGTCTAAATCTTTACAAAAAGGGTTATTACATTCCTTCTATGTTTTCAAGAGCTAAAAGTATAAATAAAGATACATTCGAATAATTAACTGTTTCAGTTTAAGTAAGGTTTAAGCCTTTAGCAGACAACAAGATTTATGCTGGTTTAAATTGGATGATCTTGCTGATGAAAATAAGATGTGTTTGTGAAACACCAATGCCCCTGAAATGGCCAATGTTAACCCTTGTCATGCTAAATTCAAAGAAGCAGGAAGATTAGAATAAGGCCAGACTGCACCTATGTGCAGGCTGGCCTTTTTCTATTCTAGCTGCCAAAGAGATTGGAATATTCTGGGATCAGCATGACCAGGGTTAAGTTTTCAGAAAGACAGACAAAATGGACAAACAGACAAAAGCAAGACAATATGCCCAAGATCTTTCTGTACAGGGGCATAAAAATAAATGTTATAATGGGCAAAAACCTACTAAAACAATCCGACATCAGGAGCAAATGATTGTCCTCAACATTTTCCTCCTTTCCCACATTTTTTTTAATGAAACTTTCACCAATGATAATTATCGACAAAACCAGATTGTTTGGATAAGGGTTAAAGTAAAAGGATCTGAGTATTAAGTACTTTAGTTAAACAACTTTAAGTACTTGGCATAATACTTTATCTCTTATAACAAAGGTAATCCAAATTACTCTAAAATTATTAATATGACTTAACTTTTCATTATTATTGAATTGACTAAAAAAAATAATTCAGTCGAAATGACCATAACATTAATCCATGCTCTGCCAATGATTTTGGCAATGAGAGTAAAATAGCAAACAAAAGTTAGTCAATTTCAGGTAGTCAACCCCTAATGAGATTCGCGAGACATTGGAATTATTTGGGTGACATCAAAAACATTTTGGCGTGGAACTTTCCACTGCCAAATGTTTACAACCGCACCCGAATAAGTTCAAATACATAACGACACCGCTTGAAAAAATCCCATGTTTTAGGAATCTCAAAATGGCCACATTACCGGTATTCCAACTTAAGGGTCTCTAACCATTTCTCTACAACAAAGTTACACCGGGATGATCCAAATACAAAGCTGTAACAGTCAATAGAACAAAATAGGGAATTAAATAGAAAGTAATTATGTAAAGCTGTAAACCTATAGCACTGATAAAATCTTTTTTTTTGATATCACTACATAACTTATTGCTGGTGTTGCTGGTTTAATATCGGCCTTTCATTTTCTCTCAAGGTTTCCAAAAATTCATTGCCTGGGGAAGATATTGGTAATTTGTAAATTTCATGTTTTCCCCAACAATTGTTTCATTACTTTTTTTCCTAAAATTTCATTATCATTAATCCAAATAATTATGTTGATGTTTGAGAAAGGGCCGCTCAAGTATTAATTCATGTAACAAGTTCAATGTTTCTGAAGTGTTCCACAACTATATCTATTTATAAATATCTTATGTACCTAGCTAGACTCCTAATAATAGATCAGATATGATAAGTTTCTCTTTGACAGGTTGTAAAAATATTGAAGAAAAAGGAGAAAATGCTGGTAATCAGCATTTATTTCCTTTTCTTCAATATTTTCTTATGCTTAAACACCTTGGTGTGTCAAAATGCATCACTGTTTGAGAAAAGGTTAATACATGTAACAAGTTCAATAATTCTGAAGTGTTCTGCAAATATATCTTTTATGAATATTTTATGAATCTAGTCTCCTAATATAGACCAATTATTTTGTCTTTTTAATCCAATATAATCTGTCATGTTACTTAACCCTTTCCCAAACAAGACCTGAATTTTGACATCTTAAATAGGAAAAGCTTAGTGGGCAAACAATAAGGCAAAAGAAGAAAATGCTGATGATCACCATTTCCTTTTGCCTCAATACTTTCTGTAGTGTACTACAATGTACATAAATTACAAATTGTATTGACATTTGTTTAATCGACTTCAGCCCCTTTTAAATTGAATCACCCTCAAATTTTGTTGTTTGGGATAAAGTTAACCCATTCCTAAACAAGCATTGATAACCCTGTTTGTTATCACACAGCTTCATGATTAACCCTTTCCCAAACAAGACCTGGCTTTGACGTCCCTAATAGAAACTGCTTGGGAAAACATTGAAACAAAAGAAGAAACTGCTGATAACCAGCAGTTTCTCCTTTTGTCTCAATATATTCTATGCCATATTTTTACACAAATCTTATCTTAGATAACATCCATTTTGTCATTTGTATCTGTTTTCGAAGTGGATAACTGTAAAATTTTGTCGTTTGGGAAAGGGTTAATTGAAAATGTCGTCATCATCTGTGATGTACATGTAAATTTGATAACTCTTACTCTTAGCCAAACAGTTGTAAGTGCATAAAATCATGTCCATTTATAATCTATTCATACTTGGCCAATGGCCCTTGAATATGATTGCTTTTCCTAAACAAGAGCTGTCCGAAGAAAGCGCGCTCGACTTTCTAAGTTGCTTAGTATAAAGGGGGCATAACTCCAAATACAGTGAAGCCAGGGTTATGGGCCCTGGTAGTAAGGTAGAGGGTGTGATGGTGAATAAGTATCCCAAGTTTGGGTTGAATCCCTTTGGTAGTATGGAAGTTATTGATGTTTGAAAAAACTTTAATCTTTGTTGCAACGCCGACGCCGACACTGACACCAAAGCCGACGTCCGGGTGACAGAATAAGCTCTCATTTTCTTCGAAAAGTCGAGCTAAAAAACATGTTACTGCAGCTTGTATAAAACTGTAGCTTGTATAAAACTGTAGCTACATAGTTTTAGAGGAAAAGCAGCATTATGTAATAACTTTTCTGTAGAAGGTCAAAACCTCGTAACTAAAGCTTTTTCAAGCTGTATTTACAACCTCCAACTAGCGAATTAAGATGTCCTCTGTGGGATACCTTAATCCTAGATTATGTTTTTTCCAATTACATAGCAACGAATGCTACATATATAATTATAGGCATTGATTAACCCTTTCCCAAACAGCATAGATTTACACTTTTCTCAATTTAAAAGCTGCTGCAGAATGACAACAAATTGGATGTTGAAAAAGGTAGGATTTGTGAATAATATAGCACAGAGTATATTTAGGCAATACCAGGAGAAAATATTGGTTATTGGTATTTTCCAATGCTTCTATTGGAGATGTCCAAGCCATGTGTTGCATTAGACAGGGTTAATTAATTTCTATGACATAGCAAGGTGTGCTACAAAATAGTAATTGATCAATGGATTACGCAAGCTAGCTTCACATTGTTTTGAAAGTTACCACTATTAACGAATACAAATGCTTTGGGAACATGTGGCGATTTATCAAAACTTACCAAGGAAACATCTGGTGAAAATATTGCATTATGACCTAGATAAAAGCAACCTTCACTTCACTCACATCAAGGCTGTTTAACTAAGGCCTGTAAGAATTTTTTTCATGAGTTTAAATATAGTCATTTGTCTATTAATTTACTAGAACTTATGTTCAAATTTATGAAAAAAGAAACTCTGTGACTTCAGGAAAACTGACCTCATTATAAGAGTTATTTGAACAATTTGATAACCAGTCCTAGATGCAGAATTCAAATTCATTTTACCTTAAATGAGATGAGAGTATGTCCCTGTAAATGGTGTGGTAAATCTCCTCTGTAATTTAGCTTCTCCCAAGTGTGCGTTCCTGTAAAATATTAATATGTTTGTTAAGGTACGCCATCCCTAATGAGATTCGCGTGACGTCTGAATTTTTCAGGCAAAGTCGAAAACATTGGGCAGAGGAACTTTCCATTTGCGTAATGTTTACGACAGCGCCTGAATCAATCTGGATTGGGGAGATCTCTGCCGGCACAGCTTGAGTTACCAAGATTTCAGGTAATTGATTTTTTCTTATTTTGATTTTTATCTAAAAAAGTAAAAATGCTTTAAGTGATGTTTTAAGAATACGAGGTGTCAGATATGAATCCAAATAAAAAATATAATTGGATTTAAAAAATGATTTCATAAATATAAGTAAATTTTTGCGATCTTTACGATATCACGTGACATTCACCATGGTCACGTGATTTATATGCCTGCAGTGATAATGTAAGGCATTGTCGCTGTGTGGAGTTTGCGCCTGAATAGGCTTTGATATACAACGATGCCACTCAGAAATTCTGATGTTTTTATCAATCTCAAAATGGCCACATAACAGGTATTCTACCTTTAAGTCACTTTGCTGCAGATTACAAAATGCTTGTTGATAAAGATGGGATTAGTGTATACAAGAGCTGTCCGAAGACAGAGCGCTCGACTTTCTAAGTTGCTTAGTAGAAAGGGGGCATAACTCCAAATATAGTGGAGCCAGGGTCATGGGCCCTGGTAGTAAGGTAGAGGATGTGATGTTGAATAAGTATTCCAAGTTTGGGTTAAATCCCTTTGATAGTATAGACGTTATTGATGTTTGAAAAAACTTTAACCTTGGTTGCAACGCCGACGCCCGGGTGACAGTATAAGCTCTCGTTTTCTTCGAAAAGTCGAGCTAAAAATGTCTACGAAAATATTGAAGCAAAAGGAGAAACTGCTGATTATCAGCAGTTTCTTCTTTTGCCTCAATGTTTTCCCAATCCATTTCTATTAGGCACGCCAAAACCAGGTCTTGTTTGGGAAAGGATTAAATAGCCGTTTCTCAGAGATACATAATTATGTTATTTTTTATGTAATATAAGTTCTAATAACAAATCTGTACAAAGCAATAACTACAAATTGCCAGAAAAGAATAAGTTACATGTACAATATGGAAAGCTTCATAGGAAAGCGAGAAAATACTGCCTGGTTATTGGCTAAATCCTTTCTTTTTTCTCAATGCTTTAAGTTTTCAAAGCTTTTTCAATTTAAATGTCAAACCCTGTTTTTTGTGTAAGGATTAAATCACTTTTGTCAATTCTAATATGACAAAATTTTAGACAGGTCTAAATTGAAAGGAGTCGCAGATGGAAATAACTGTTACCGCAATAATAACCCACATTGCATTTATTTTACGAATGTAGACACAAATTTAATATTTTGCAATGCGCCAAAATGTAGCATAAACTATCTGTCTGTAATTACAAATTTATCTGAGTATCAAATTTAATCAGCAGTAAAGATTTTAATGGGGTAGGGGAGAAAATAAAGCAATGCACATTCATATACACATGTACATATGCAAAACATATGGGTAATACCATCCTTTTAACCCTTATCCTGGTTTCAGATGTTTAGTTTTTGCTAACATATTTTAATGCAAAGTAAGCAATGAAATAGGAAGTTTGAATAATTCAACTCTTTCCCAAACAAGGCAAGGTTTTGATGTACTTATAAGAAAAGGCTTAGGAAATCATTGAGTTAAACAAAGAAAATGCTGATAACCAGCATTTTCTCATTTTGCCTCTATATTTTCTGTGCTATCTTGTGCACAAATCACACTTGCGTCAACATCCTTCTTGTCATCTGCAGCAGCTTTCATATTGGACATCTTTCGGGGTTTTTTTACTGTTTTAGAAAGGGTGAAGTCCAAATCAGTAAGTCTAACAGTAAGCAGATAATGTAGACCAAAATTAGACTGCACTTATGTGCAGTCTAATCTTCGTCTACATTATCTGCAAAAACTAACTAGATCTATGTTTGATGAAATGTGATATGGGTTACAAACTTAACCTTTTCTCAAATGGCAAAAGATTAGAATGGTCCAATTTGAACGCTTCTTCGGATGACAAAATGAGTGTTGAGATACGAGGATTTTTGTACAATATGGCACAGAAAATATTGAGGCAAAAGAAGAAATGCTGGTTACCAGTTTTCTCTACTTTTGCCTCAATATTTTCCCAGGCCTATTTCAGGGAAGTCAAAACCGGGTCCTGTTTTGGAAAGGGTTGATATAGGGGTCAATAAAAGAGAGGAATTCATCTTGAAATAAGATACTACGGTTGTTTTAGGTGACTTTTACACACTGTCAACGGCTCGTTGCTTCTCAAAAATGTAAATTTGTAACCCTTAGGCCGTTGACGTCCCCATAAAAATTCCTTTGTATGACCATTCTTACATTTTGCTATAATTTGGAATGAAACTTGTGGTAATAAAATGCCACTGAATGAAAGGCGTTTAATGTTGCTTCTAATTTCTATCAATTCATTACTTATATTTTTTGCACCGGACACACCTTACCATGAGTTCCTCGCAAAAATTTCTAAAACTAGTAAAAACTCAACAGCTTGCATGCGCCATCAGCTGCCTAACATTTCAGGGCACAAAAAAATATTTCAAAGATGATTCTTTTATTGAAGAGACCACATTGTTCTATCCACTTCAATTAGCTGTAGTGGTCGGGTCCACTCAAGTAATTCTCCTACACTTTCAAAACTTGCCCACAGCCAAATGTCTTTGCCACAAAAAAAAGTGATTTGGGTATATTACCAGCAATGACAATTAGGGATGTAACGATACATCGGACTATCGATATATCGCAATAGTGACCTCTGCAATAGTGCTATCATGATAGGCAACTGGCAATATCAATAGTATCGCAATAGTTGTTTCCACTATCGCAATAGTTTTGATAGTTCTAAAAATAGCAATTTGTTCTAAAAAAAGCAATTTATCACATGACATTGTCTAATTTTAGCAAAAAATCTGTCTCTTGAGTATCAGACATCAATGACAGGCTATTCAAATCATGAAATGTCACTCTCTTCCTTCAGATTATTTATAATGATTCTGCAAATTAATTCATATATGTAAATTATTCAGGAAATGTGATTTTTAATGAAAAAATATCCTTTTATAGCATTTAAAGCATATAACAATAGTATCGCAATAGTATTGCAATAGCAACCTACAATAGCAATACTATCGTGATAGCAATTTGGTCAATAGCAATACTATCGCAATAGTCATTTTGGCCTGCAATAGTCATCCCTAATGACAATAACTGGCAAATAAAACATTTCGATATGGAAAAAAGAACAAAATTAGGTGCTCATTTGCTTAAAAGCCTTTTATCATTTCTTATTTAGTTTTCAGTTACTTAAAGCAATTTCAATCCAATATAGCTTAATTTCTAAAGCCAGTATTATGTAGATGTAAAATAATTCTTCAAAAACTTTCAAACACTTACCAATGTTGAATCTCCAAAAATCCTTCAGCGTAACATTCCCATCTTTCCCTGATAGCACGTAGATCCAGTTTTCATGCTGGCACGCCGCATGATGCGCTCTGGACTGGGGGAACACTGATTTTGTACAGTATTTAACTGGACTGTAAGAACCTGTGACTCGAACTTCAAACCCGACAGTTTGCATCCCTGTGTCAAGTTGATAGTTCTAACATCACGATGCCATCAAATTCATTCTGAAATTGATTGATTGATTAATTGATTAATTGATTGTGATTGATTGATTAACCCTTTCCCAAACAAGACCTGGATTTGCTGTGTCTAATTAGAAAGGCTTGGAAAAAAGATTGCGACAAAAGAAATTGCTGTTCAGCATTTTCTCCTTTTGTCTCAATATTTTCTGTGCTATATTATATCTTACACAAATTATTTCCATTATTACACCAAATTTGTCGTCTATAACAGCTTTTCAAATTAGATGAATTTGGATCACCTAAACAATTGATTGGTTGATTGGGGTTTAACATCTCTTTCAACTGCTTGGGTCATATTTCGACCGCTGGAGCACCTAACCATGGATTCCTTTTGTTTCTCATACCAGTACCACTACAAAAACCTTACCAAGCCTCAAGCTGCTTGCCCACATAAGGTAACGAAATCAAACCATTGGTAGGTGACAATTTTGTCAGAAAAATGTTTGCTGTGGTCAGGGAACGAACCTGGAGGAACCTCTCTAGTGAGAGTCTAATGTGCTACCAATTGCAAAGGTCTATAGGGAAGAAATTTTCGCATTCTCTAATGAAACATTTCATCAATCAAATATTGTTAGTTTAATGGACTCTTTCAGAGGAACTCTATGGCTTTACCCAAAGGAATTCAATTCATTGATGAGGTCTATACTATCAACTAGGCTATTCCATCTTTGAAGGCAGAACTTTGAAGACAACGAAATGATTGGTGTAAATGTTGAAAATATGTATGTAAAATGCATATATCTAGAAAATTTCAAGAGAAAAGGATAAATTGCTACTTATCATCAATTATTTCTTTTCACTTAGTTTTTCTTTCAATGAATTCTATTGGGGACATCGAAACCAGGAATTTTTAGGAAAGGGTTGATTATATCTAATAAATCCCATCAATTAAATGAATCCCTTTGGGTAAATAAGGCATGGAAATATTAACTCCATTGAATACTACCTGGGTTTCCACAGACTTTCAAATCTTAACCCTTTCCAAAACAAGACCTGATTTTGACGTCCCTAATAGAAAAGGCGTGGAAAAAACATTGAAACAAAAGAAGAAACTGCTGATAACCAGCAGTTTCTCCTTTTGTCTCAATATTTTCTATACCATATTTTACACAAATCCTATCTTTAATAACATCTATTTGGTCATTTATGGTAGTTTTTGAAGTGGGTCACCCTAAAATTTTGCTGTTTGGGAAAGGGTTAAGGTAAAAACCATACTTTGACAGCATGCTTGTACCCTTTCCATTAAAGTCTTGCAAAAATTGGGGGTACAATTAATTAATTAAGATTCAATTTAGGAGTAAAAAACCCCCGTTTGGAGGGTCTTGAACCCTGACTACCGGTACATTAACACTTTATTGATAATGGTAAAGATCTAACAAGATATTTGATGACTTTGAAAAATAATGTCAAAATGTGAAAAATGGGAAAAAATGCATCAAAAGAAGCTAGTAGATACCAATCAAATTATTGATTTACTAATTCAAATGATTGATTTCTGAATTCAATCTGACTAATTCTCCATAAATCTAAAGGGACCCATGCGAGGTTGTTTGAGGTAAAAAAAAAAAAGAAATATTGTATGGAATTGTCAAACAGCATAGCTAGATTATTTCTGTCGAAAAAAAAAATCAAATGAAGTTCATTCCGTCTTTCTAGATCAAATCTGTACCAGTATATTTGTCTGACCTGCATTTTATATTTGTAGTTTTAAAGGGACATTTCATTCCAATTTCAATTTTTTAAAGTATGTCTTGATGCCAAGATTGGTTATTGTAATGAGTATAAATACTATTGGTTTTTTGAAGTTGTTGCCAATAAGCGAGAAACATGCATTTAAAGTTGAGACATAATCGATAAATTGCATATAAATCCGAACTGTTGTCCACAACAATTTGTTCAATTTTAACACAAAAATATAAATTTCTCGTAAACGGCGCAATATTTTGGCTCGAAATTTTCAGAATTTTCATAAGGAAATATGCTCTTTCAGATAAAAATAAAAGTAAAATTTATGACAAAAAATTCTGAAATGTCACTTTAACATTCATGGGAAACTGGACTTTGATAGTGAAAAATCAGCCCTAAAATTCCTTTCTTTTCGGCCATAGATAATGAAATACACCTCTCAACAATGCAAACCCACCACACACACACACGCTGAAAGAAAGAAATACATATGTAGGAAACCAAAGCTCAAATGAATATAGCATAGCTTTAATAAAATCAATGACATCGAAGACAAAATCACTTGGCTTGTACCTTTCTTTTGCTAGAGACTTACAATTATTGTTGTCAGTAACTAACTTTAGATTTTTTTAGTACACTCATCAACACAAAAGTGTTTTATTACAGAAAATGAAGTTTCAATTATTAATCGATAATTGAATCGAAACCAATTTCCTTTTCAATTCGATTATCGATTATGATTTGAGTCCGATAGAATCAGTCGGCATGACGTCATAGCCTCACTTTCATTTTTAGCTCCACTGGCCGACAGGCCAGCGGGCTATTGTCATGGCGGTGTGTCCGTCGTGCGTGCGTCCGTGCGTCCGTCCGTCCGTAAACTTTTTCTTTAAAAATCTTCTTCTCAGAAACTACTAGATGGATTTCAATCAAACTTCACAAGAATGATCCTTGGGTGACCCTCTCTCAGATTCCTTCAAAGAATTTGGATTGAATCAGAATGACCTGAGTTATCTGCCCTTGAATGTCGAAAATTGCTGGTTTTGACTTTAAATTTACACTTAAATCCACAAATATCAACCAATCAAGACAAAACTAGAACAGAATGTTGGTGACTATAAGATCTTGCCTTGGTATAATTTTCAGCTTGATCTGAATTTTACATCATGAGTTATGTGCCCTTTAAATTGACAAAATTGCCCTTTTCGGCTCTATTTTGACTTTGTTTTCACTCTAGCAAATACAAATATTGACCAATCTAGTCAATACTTGTACAGAATGTTGATGACCATAAGATCTTGCCTTGGTATAATTTTCAGCTTGATCTGAATTTAACATTATGAGTTATGTGCCCTTGATATTGACAAAATCACATTTTCAGCTCTATTTTGACATTGCTTTCACTCTAGCAACTACAAATATTGACCAATCAAGACAAAACTTGTACAGAATGTTGGTGACTATAAGATCTTGCCTTTGTATAATTTTCAGCTTGATCTGAATTTTACATCAAGAGTTATGTTCCCTTTGAAATTGACAAAATTGCCATTTTGACTCTATTTTGACTTTGTTTTCACTCTAGCAACTACAAATATTGACAAATCAAGACAAAATTTGTACAAAATGTTGGTGACCATAAGATCTTGCCTTGATTTAATTTTCAGCTTGATCTGAATTTTACATCATGAGTTATGTGCCCTTGAAATTGACAAAATTGCCATTTTCGACTCTATTTTGACTTTGTTTTCACTCTTAGCCTATCTAGCAACTATAAATATTGACCAATCAAGACAAAACTTGTACAGAATGTTGGTGACTATAAGATCTTGCCTTGGTGTAATTTTCAGCTTGATCTGAAATTTATATGAGTTATGTGCCCTTGTTATTGACAAAATTGCCATTTTCGGCTTTATTTTCACTTTTACAACCATTAGTATTAACTAATCAATACAGAATTTTCACAGAAATCTTACTGACCATACAATCTTTCTTGCTTGTAATTTTCAGCTTGGTCATCATGCATTTGCTTGTTTGCACAGCCTGAACCTTTGAAATTGTATTCAACAAGACAAACAATCAGGCCTGTGGAGCGCTTCCAGGCCGCCAGGACTGTCTAGTTTCATTGAGGGTACAACCTCGGTCTTTATCGTTACGGGATACCATTTTCTAGGTTGGCGCTAAGGAAAAAATCTTAGTAGCCAAAATCTGACCGAGATGATTGTGTTAATTTAGTGAATAAGAAAAGCGGCTATAAGGGTATGGGTACCCTTCCTTTTGCTGTAGGTCTAAACATTTCAAAAACATGTTTCGCATGATTACTTAGGATGTCCATTGTGATGAGTTTGCATGAATTTTTGAACTGGCCAGAATGGATGCATTGCAGCAAAAGGAAAGGCACATTTTAGTAAGAAATGAAAAATGAAACACAAAATTAGAATTACAAAATGTTTATCACAAGTCAACCCCCCCCCCCTTTTCAGATCTTTCAATAGAATAGAAAAGAAAAACATACAGCTTAATGTAAGAAAAATGGTTAGCTTGTTAGGCACTGACATTGTTTTCTAAAATAAAAACAAATAAACATGGAATTGAATTTTTCTTCTTTTTATTTACAATACTCATAGTTCTTTGATACTATAGAAAGCAGGGCTCCGGAATTTCTGAAATCTGAATCGGTCAACAGGCCTCACCTATCCCCGCGACATACACATCATTTGTCATCTTTCCCATTCAAATAACAGTTTGTGTTACTTTCGTTTCTATATTTCAATTTCCGACGATGAAATGAATTGTGATTTGTAACGAGTGAAAGATACGCGAAAACTATTTACAAATTTCTACTTTCACTTTGTTAAAACGGCATGACTAGGCACTTTCGACAGTTTTGGTAATTCAAAATCGTCTAAGCTATTTCAAGAACGTGGTTCAATCTTAAGAATGAAAAATCAATCACTCCTACGCCGAATAATGAAATCGTCGAAAGGTGACATCTGCCGTATTTTCCAAGAGTTTTGCATGTACACGGAACGCTTGAGATGCTCCCCGACAATAAGATATCATGTGACCCGATATAGGTCAAACTGATCAGCTACTCTTCCAGTTAACCCCCTCGTGTAAATCGTATTTGGATTATTTTAAATTTTGTAATTCAAATATATTGATATTTATGTTCAGCAAATGAAAAGATATTTTAAGAAGAAACGAAGGATTAAACCAAGTATGTAATATACGGTGGCGAGAAATTTACTTTGAATTTGTCACAGCCAGATGTCCATATTCGGGTTTCATGAAAACGCAAACACCGACGGTTGACAGTCAAGCTCGGGCTTCTGGTTTAATTTTGACAATGAGCAATTTACTTATATTTAACTAATATCCTTAATGATTTATATTATTAAAATTTATGCAACTTATCAATTTGACAAAACAAAATGAAATCATGCGTTTTGACAAATTCTATCACGATTTTATATTTGCCGCGTCGATAACAGAGTAACTTATATCGCCCCGCCTATTTTCTTGAATAACGCCAAACAACCAATCAGAAACATTATCTACCCATCAATCACGCTCTATCGTCAATCAAGCGGATTAACACAGCTGGTCAATAGACACATGCTGTGTGTGTAATTAGATCGATAATCATAAATACCATAAAGTGCATGTGTTTATTGTAAATGATGTGTTAATCGGATCGTATGTATGTAATTATGGGTCCGTGGCAGGATATCTTATCAGAATTGTTATGATAATCCTTAATTTCAGGTATGATAGGCGACTTTTTTGGCGATCGCCAGAATGGATGATTTTGTAAATAATGATCGCCATTTGACGATTATAATCGCCAATGGCGATTTTGGCGACCGGTAACGCTAACATAGCATTTTTGAGGCAGAATATTTCCAAAATCTATCGCTAAAATTCACAAACAAAACTCTTTCTCTAAAGAATGTGATTTAACTTTCTAACTACCAACGCATTTTTAATAATTTGGCGTAGTCGTCGAGATATTAATGCTGAAAGTTGGTAATGCTTTAAGGAAAAAGACCGAAGCTTTCACCTCCACCGAATGAATGCAGGTCGACTGACGACGTTTTTGATTGGCTGAAGGGATTGTGCCGACCGAATCAATTTTACAACACTACATAAAAGTGAAAAGTGTCGGCCCCTAGTCTGGCTGCGCGGAATACGCAGACTGACCAGGGTCGATATTTTTCACACTTCATATTAGGTCCCTTTTAGTGTGACGGGTCACAATTATGAACAAAATATTGATAAAAAGTTGAAAATAATGATTTACTTGCAACAGTTTCTCCTTTTCCCTCAATGTTTTGGGAAAATTGAATGTTTTTTTCTCTTTCAGTTTTTGATACAAAAATTCATAAACTGCAAACCTAATATCCCTGTTGATTCTCTGTTTCCAAACTCCACACTGGTCAATGACATCCAATGATGAATGAATTAAAACCAGGTGACAGGTGAAATTTTGAAATGTCACCGTTACAGTCGAGTCCGGTAAGTCTGCGCGTCCGGTAAGTCTGCGCACCAATTCAATTCCGTCTATCAAACAGCTACCGTCTCCATTATCAATGGAAAAACAAAACTTAATCTATGATCCGACTCTTCAAATATCATGAATATGTTTCAAAGAACATTAAATCACTTTACAAAATTCCTGATTTAACCGAGAGAAACCAGTGTTTACATTCTCCTCATTGATATTCATTTGACCTATTTTAATCGGACCGCGGCCTCCACATTTTTCTCTTCTGGAAAGGCTTGAAAACTAAGTTTGTAATAAAAATATGGCACAAAAATTTCTCTCGGAAAATAGGCCTAATCTAAAAAAAGTCTAACCTTACGATGAAATGCAGAAATTCCACCCTGAAGTAAACAAGACTAAACTGGGTCACATTTTACATGGCAAACGTCATCACTTCAGCGAATGACGTCACTGTGTAAAGAAACTACACACAGTAAAGTGCGCAGACTTAGCGGACATAAAAATAAACTTCAAAACATGAGGGTAGGTAACTTCAATCTTGATTATTTGAGGTGTCTTGCCGAAATTTGCGTAATTTATAGATTGTCATGTTTTAACAGATCCTAATTTGCTTTATGCTTGTCATTTGTGTGCTTACAATCGTGAATTCAATGGCAAATATCAATTTTGTTACTTAAGTGCGCAGACTTACCGGACAGCACTGTATTGCAAAAGTTCCCAATGAAGAACTTTAGCACAGAACTGCAAGCTTTTAAAACAATATACAAACCTTTATCACTTGATTTCACAGATATTGAAAATATCCGAACGTTTTCTTGGTAACACTAATTAAATTTGCGTTGTGTTTGTTTTTGTTTACATCTCGAAAAGTGGGTTTGGCTTCGTTATGGGACAGACTACAGCAATTTTAAAAGTTCCAGAAATAGAAGCCTTTTTTCTAAGCGTTTTGTCCGGCATTTATCACCACTAGACGCTCTAAATAGGATTGTAAATAAGAAATATCACTTACGTGTTACTGTACAACTTATTTATTTGACTTGATATCGAAAGTTTTCGATATTAGCAAGCGGTTGAAATATGAACAAAAATTGACTAAATCTGATCAAGTTTTTAAATAGACTGGATTTACGATGAATAGACTGGAATTTTTCTTTTAGCAGCCTCTGAATCAATTTTTAAGCGTAGGCTACATAATTAGCACTTGGCAACCCAATGTCTTACAAAATTCGAGATATTTCATTTTTTTGTAAATCATTTCCTTTATCGACCATATTATGTAAAATCAAATGGGAGAACATTTTGGGAAAGAGAGAAATTGCTCTGGATATTTAGAAAGTCTAGGCTTAGCCTACATGCTCCAGAAGTAATTAAAGGTTATACACTATTGAAGATGCATAAAATTTTAGATGTATATCACATATATGCCTATGCATCTGCTCTGTTCTGTGTATATGGCCTTCACATAGAACTACAAGAGAACACCAAAATGTAGATCCGAATGTAGATCTTGTTATCTTGTACATAATCTTCTTTAATTATCAGTTTCACTACTCAAAACCGAACTAATGTACATTGAAGTTTGTATTGCTAGGCTCGATTTAACTTTTAAAGTTCTGCTTTTCGTAATTGGCTGACGATAGATTACGACATGTAGTCTTTTCACAATAATTCTGTAGCACAGGTCTATCTTCAATATTGCAACCTTAAAAATCATTTTTATCATTTTGTAATTTCTAATCTTTCTACACCTTTTTAACCAATTTGTCATTTATCTTTAACTTAGGCAAGACGCACAAAGTTCTGCTCAAATTTACCCATGAGAGTGTGCAGCAGTAGGCCTATATGCCAAGATTGAAATTATTAAAAAAAAAAAAAAAAAAAAAAAAAAAAAAAAAAAAAACAGTTATTGATAAACCATTTCATAAACGGCAAAGAATTAGCCTAGCCATGTCGAAACAGAAATGACGGTTTCAGACAGCAAAGTTGATAGCTCTATACATATGAGGAAAGAGCTCAGTAAGGTGGGGTACATGCAACAGACCGCTTGAAAATTGACTAATAAATAAGAAAGTTATTGCACAATTTCTTATCTGAAGCGTGGTTAATTTGGCCGTAGTCGTTATCATTTCGTTTTCTAATCGGTTGGGATCAACTTTTGGAAGAAAAAGTAGGCCTAAAACGATATCGCAAATAATCCATATGTCTGAGGAAAGAGCTCAGCAAGGCGAGGTAGGCCTACATGCAAGAAACCTTTTGAAAATTGACACATAAATAAAAAAAGTTAATGCGAGATATTTGACCAGAATCTAGATTAGTTTTGTCCGTAGGCGTTATCCATCCCATGATGCACAACCTCCACCATGAATAAATCAGCGCCCAAGAAATGCATAGGCCTAGTACTCATATCTTAAGATATCCCAACCCATTGAGATTCGCACGACGTCGGAATTATTCGGGCGCGGTCGTAAACATTCGGTGGTGGAACTTTCCACCGCCGAATATTTACGACCGCACCGAATATGTTCGGATACGCAACGACACCGCTTGAAAAAATCCGATGTTTTATGAGTCTAAAAATGGCCACATTACGGATATTCTGCCTTAAAGGGACATTTCATTCCAAGTTCATTTTTTTAAAGTATGTCTTGATGCCAAGATTGGTTATTCTAATGAGTATAAATACTATTAGTTTTTTTTTTAGGTTGTTGCAAATAAGCGAGAAACACGCATTTAAAGTTGAGACATAATCGATAAATTGCATATAAATCCGAACTGTTGTCCACAACAATTTGTTCAATTTTAACACAAAAATATAAATTTCTCGTAAACGGCGCAATATTTTGGCTTGAAATTTTCAGAATTTTCATAATAGTCCATGAGCCAGACACTTTTTTGGTACCACGCGGAGGGAGTAATTCTAATTGCACTTTCTGAACAGCTTGATATATGTAGTTAACTAATTGATATGATAGCAGTCTGAAATTGGTAGCTTATGCTGAGAAAATCGCCGTTTTCTTATCCTACCCCATTTTCACATCTCCACAAATTGGTCAGTAGGTGCAATTTCTTTTGGAAGTATGTGATTTATTAAGAGGCTTGTCGTGATTATGTTCTCTGCCAAAATATTCTTAAAACGCTAGTTTTGAGTACTATTTAATCTGTTCCCAGGTATGAGGCCTCTGTAGGCTGTGAAATAGAAGACAATTTGTCGGCCCCTACACCGAACGAAATGCATGATTTTTTCAAGTGAAATTTTCAATTCTTTGAAGCAGAAATGCAAGTGGCTACATATTTTTACACTTAGATATATTTTTAAATGCGTATACATCGATTCATGCCAGTTTCGTGACACAAAACACTCGGAAAAAGCTGCATAAGGCAAAAACATTCGGTCGATTCGGACCCTGAAATGTTCGTACCTAAAAACTAAAACGCATATTATGAGTGTTTTAAGGCTTCTAACTGTTGCTAATCTGTTGACAGCACTGTGTTTTTATCCACAACAATTGGATTACCTATTAGGTGGCTATTTCATGCATATATGTGTTATATGAATATGAAATGGAGAATTTTACTTGAGGCCTACTGAAAGAATGCTGAACTCAATAGCATTTTCACTTTGAAATATAATGAAGGACCATATATGTTCAGTTGAATGTCCAATCAATGCAAATTAGAAAATAATTGTTGGAAATAATATATTCAATTGCACAATATTCGAAGGTTCGTAACTAAATTGAATGACCACATGAAAAAAATGAATCTATAATTTACGCAACAAAATATAGCCCAATGCCAATGTAGGATTATACTATATATAATGTAGGCCCTACATCATGTAGCAACCAAGATAAAACCTAAAACCTGATAGTCCCCTATTCAATGATACAAAACAAGGGCGGATCCAGGATTTTTTTCCAAGGGGGGGGGGTTAAAGCCCAAATGATGGCATTTTATAAGAAGTTATATAGTCAAAATTCAATTTTCTGCCAATTCCAGGAGGAGGGTGTGGTCATGACCCCCTGACCCCACCCCTAGATCCGCCCTTGCAATGAATATGCGAAATAATTTTCTGCTTTTGTCATATATAGTACCAAAACTCTCTTCGTCGGATATATTGGTCTTCATATAAATCTAATCATAACCCAATATAATACATGTAAACTATAATTAGTCAGGATACGGAAAAATGGTCCATTAAGGCTTTTGAGCCAAATATGGTTCCAAATCAGCCTGCGTATACACGTGTACGCAGTCTGATCAGGAACCATTGCTGCTCTCCACTAGATCCTTAATGACCTGATGCAATTGTATTATAGCAGCATGGATACCTGTCTGTCTTCACTAAAAGCATGCACTGATCTTGAAATGTGACTGACTCAAATGCTATTAGGGACCCTTTTCCAGATTCGCGCTCAATTATGTAAGTATGAGAGAATACAATTGTTTCTGCTTTTAATAAGATTATAACATTCTCATTTCCTAAACCTAGTTTGTATAAACTATAATGATTAGACAAAAATTACTTATGCAAAGAATGATAATCAAAGTGTACGGAGGGAACTTATTTCTATGTTAAAATAGAAATGAGATACAAAGGTCATGTAGTACTTTTGTAATTTTATTTCGTTTTGAAAATATATTGCAATGTTCATGAATGATAATCATTTGACTTAGATTTAAACATCTTCTGTCGTACATATGCATTAAAACGTGATTCAGATGTAAATGTGTTCTAGTTTATTTGGCAAGAATCATAACAAAATGCATTATGATACATACTCAAATAGTTGGGATAATCTTTGTTTTCATTTTGAAAGAGTCTGACACTTCTCTAGGATCAATATCACTACACAAATGTTAACAACAAAGTGATTGAAATATAATTGATAACTAATGGTCAAAGTGATTGAAGTTGTGGTAACAAAAGCAAAAACGGCACCCCTGTCTTTATAATCACAATGGCGTAATTTTTAATCTATATTAAACATATCTCATTCACCCTCTCTTTTAGACATATGCAAACGTTTCATAGAATATGCGTTGTGAGCAACAGATTCATCAGATCTATTTAAATTGAAACCCGATTTAATAATCCTCTAAATAGTTACCATAACTTGTCACTACTGGTGTGACTTTCATCTGTGTAGGAGAGAATGCAAGTTTGTGGTTGTTTAGCGATTTCGTTTATGATCCCAAACAAGTCGTTTCCACCTTGTTAATAGTTCACTGATGTCCGATTTTTAGGAATGAACGTCTTGTTACCCTAACCAGTCTCCTCAGCAGCAGTCAACTAATCTTCTTAACTGTCTCAGTCTCACTGTAAGCACGTTTTCCAATATCAGATTGTTGCAAAAGAAGGGGTAGACTCCCCATAAACCTAGGCAATCTTGTTTTGCATTTTAAGCCTCCAGGACTAGAAACATTACCATGTGCAACCGTGTTCTTAGTATTATCCATTTTAGCCAATAAAACTGGCAGGGGTAAGTCGGTTTAAAAGTTTCGGATAAGCTCGTAGCAGCTAGCCATATTATCCTACATACAAAATATATTTAAAACATTCATTTACACTAAGGTGTAAAAACCTTTACTACGCAGTAACTTGAGTAGTTACGTAAATGCACCACCGTACTTTAAAGTGCCGAACAACTTCGTTGTCTACATAACTTTATAATTTCGACATTGTCATTCTCGTGGGTAATTGGCCTTATAAATACATATACTAGTACCAACTGATGATGTATGACATTCTTCAACGTCACAAACCTTATTTTGCTTACAATTCAGTAATGGTGTTTTTATCTGATTAAGATTAATATACTACAATTTTTTGTACAATTTGTCCGCCCCAACAGTTCGCTTTTCAATCACCGCTTTATACCTCTTTTCTTACATTACCACCTAAATCATTGAAAAAAAATATTGATGCCAATTAAAAAAAGGTACTTTATTTATCAATGCACAGAGCAAAATAACTTTGGGTCTTTTTTTTCAAGGTTTTCTTTTTAAATTGAGTCTGTCTAAAGCACCAACTGACAAATTTGCTCATAGAAAATCTCTACCTCTGATTGACCATATT
Organism: Fragum sueziense; assembly: GCA_963680895.1. Taxonomy (NCBI): domain Eukaryota; kingdom Metazoa; phylum Mollusca; class Bivalvia; order Cardiida; family Cardiidae; genus Fragum; species Fragum sueziense. Next base: position 48,855,484 of record OY804606.1, on the reverse strand, counting down.
CTTTAATATATTTGTGACCGAGACCACTTTTATCGTGATCCCATTCTTTCTCATATTTGCATATTTACAATAAATGAATCACATGCTTGAATAATATAATAAACAAACTTCAAATGTCTAATCTTCATACATATGAAGTGCTCAAAAGTCACAAAACACATTTCCCTGTTTTGCATACTAGATTCTTACTTTTTTCTTTATATCAACATGTCTGCATTTCTTCATTTGAAATACCAATTGCTGTAAGGCTAAATGTTAGTGTGATTTCGATTGTCCGGTTATAACTATGGCCTTGCTCGTGGCAGTTCCAAGCTTTTTGGTAGCAGTTGATTAATATCAATTCGTAATTCTTGCATTATGTTGTAATTTCAATTCAACACATCTGTTTTGGTACCTAAATACTTACATTTGCATATTACTCTCTTTGTGTTATCATTGTTTACTTCGCGTAAATAAATTGTGCCTGTCTATGTACATTGTATAACAGTCCACGTAGTGATTCTTTTTTCCTTTCTAGCCCATTTTACTTACAGTATGCATCATTCACGAACACGTACAATTGAACTTTGCCATGTTGAATTGACATGGAATTAGGTTCTTTCAGAAAGGTAGTGTGAGCTTTTTCAACAGCTTTTGTATCAATGTAATCAATTTTATCTCTAGTCTCATCGTTTATTTAACACTATTTTTTACTCGTAAATATTTTTTTCGTACTGCATTATAATGTCCACCCAAATTAACCGGGGACAACTTAATTTTCGTGCGCTAAGTCCGTTAGTTGAGCGTCTTAACAAAACATTGCCGAAGTACGGTCATTACATATGCAGATGTCCCGGGTTAATCTTGCTGGACAATATCTTGTATTCTAAAAGATTATACTGCTGTAGTGGTATGTCCACGCTACAGAGTATAGTGCACTAAAGTGAACCCGAGACAACTGCATCTTCGTCCGTTAGTTTAGCATCTTTCTTAAGAAATCATAGCCGATGTAGGGTCAATACATATTCATATGTCCTGGATTAATTTTAATTCTGTTGCACAACAACGCTTTTAATACACTTAAGATGTATTTAATTCTTGCTAGGTCTCTAATTATAGATTTGTTTTATGGCAGTTTTGCTTAAAATACCTCCTTTGTAACATTTGTATACGTACACACGAAAAGCGATAGCATTGTAGTTAACTACACATGTTTCTTAATATGTTGTATATATAATATTTCTCCTGGAATGCATGAACTTCCATTTGCAATCCAAGTGGTTGTATTAAGGCATTAAATACGTAGAAAGAATTTGTACAAATATTAGGAAACACTACCGATTTGCATGTCAGTGTTAACACCAGAAGTCCTCATAATTGTTTTTAAATGCATGCCAATAGCCTACATTTTTTTTATTCATTGTGCAAATGTATCCGAACAAAAGGCAAAAGACGAAGGTGTGCCCTCTAGAGGGGCTCTTTATTTGTAAAGAATGCCTTATTCACTTGAATATCCGCATTGGATTTCAGGAAAGAAATATTATACATTATATAGCAGTATTGATAACCCATCTTTCTTCACGAATCAACTGCACAAGGAAAAACGATTTTCTTCAATGCTTTACGGATGTACAGGGTGTTTCATAATATGTGTTACCATTTCGAATCTTAAGTATATTTTAACCAAGAAATGTAAATTCAAATGAAATGTACAATGCGAAAATAGACATAATAAAGTTTTATTTGACATATAACAATAGTATATTTGCATTCAGGATTGATACCGATTCAACCCCATTAAAAAATACAGTTTTTTGACAAAGCGTTCTAAATGACGTCATCCATGTTGCAAAACGACGTCAACCTGTCTCTTAATGTTTGTAACGACCGATGCACGTGTGGACCATTGCAATATTCTATTTTCACAATGAAATGCTATTCAGATGCATTTATGGATACTGAAACATGGTTATACGTACATGCTCGTTCAGATCTATCAAAGAAGAAGTTCAAGTGGAGTGAGTTCTTGGGAGTGAAAAAGCCACACTTTATCTGACCGGTACGAAATCTATTGTGTCCCAAATCTTTTCTCAATCCACACAATATTTTCTCTTGAAGTGGGGGCGCAGCAACATCCAGCCAGAATCAAAGGGTATTAAAGTCTGTAGCTTTTAGCCTTAATGCAAAATCATATTTATTCTTTATTTCATGCAGATAGGGAACTCTATTTAAAGTTGTCTAAACTTCACAATTTTCGTCCTCAAAAAAGAAGGGTCCAATTATTACCGATGGATCTTAGGACGTCCATACTGCTTAATTGTGAGAATGAAATTATCTTTTCTGACAAAGTCAAATTTCTCTTAGCATATGTGTTGAATTTTCATCATCATGATATTATTTTTTCATAGATCTGATGACAGTTATCAATAAATAATTGATCAAGCTGTTAGACAGCTTTCGTCCATGCGTCAATGGAGAGCACCATTTTTGAAAAACGGCCCAAATTTGATGACGTCAAAAAAGATGTCATGACAGTCAATATTTTCCCTTAATTTTTGTGTGACATAAAACTTTATTATGTACCCTTTAAAAAGGTGTATAGCATAACTATATTGTATGTAAAGTCAATGATTTATATTTATTCGTAATGGTAACAGATATTATGAAACACCCTATACATTTGTCTGGACATGTATTCTAATGACTGTCCGACAGTAGAATGACATTAAAACAATGTCTTTGTGTCATCCTCTCGAACCAGAAAAACAAATAAAATATATCCGGCTTTAACCCTCGCCCCTTTTTTATCTTGTGAGAAGCTAGCTTCTCTGCGTACACTTTCAAACCAGGCCTAGTTTTCTACATGTTTATCATTAAAGAATTGTTTGTAAGCATTATTCATTTGAATTATTCGTAGTTCGAATTAGTTTTACATTAAGAAAATGAATGAAATGAAAATGATAAGCGTTTATGCTTTTTTGACTTTTTGGTAATGTAATGAGTGGCAATTAAGTTGGCATTGCTATCCATGCTATTTTGTTATATGTATATCTATTTAGCATCACCTGATATCAAAATACTAATCATAGTCCATTTTCATCAGAAAGCGAACTTTATGTGTCCAAAAACACTATAATTTTCATTTTTCCTTGTAATTCGTATCATCTATAGATAGCTCTCTGTGTACACTAAAATCATCCTCTAGATGACATTTCAGACTAACGCAAAACCTTACAATATGCTTCTCTGTACTGTATCTCGGTTATGAAGAAAGACTTTTGTACTTGAATGAGTTTAAGGGTTGGAGAAAGGTATGTGTTGTTTCACCAGAAAACCAATAAAAATTTTGTGTGTAAAGGATACCCTTGAAAAGAAGCGTTTTTCGGGGCATAAGCTACCAATCTGAGATTGCTATCATACTGAAACAATAAGTATAGATACCAGACTAATCAAAAAGGGCACAAAGAATTACTCCCTCCGGGTGGTACCAATCGGCCAAAATTCGGGTCCTGGCTCATGGACTATAAGGAAATATGCTCTTTCCGATAAAAATAAAAGTAAATTTTATGAGAAAAAAATCTGAAATGTCACTTTAATCTGTATAGAGTGATGCGTCAAAGTAGGACAGCTAAGTTCAGTTCAGTTCAGTAATCCATTGCATTAGACTGGCGAGATCACGAGGTAAGCTGGGCATTGGTCAAACTCCATCACAGCGACAATGCCTTACATTATCACTGCAGGCATATAAATCACGTGACCATGGTGAATGTCACGTGATATCGTAAAGATGGCGGAAATTTATTTATAAATCTGAAATCATTTTATAAAGCTAATTTTAATTTTTATTTGGATTCATATCTGACACACCATGCTCTTAAAACATCACTAAAAGCATGTTTACTTTTTTAAATAAAAATCAAAATAAAACAATTCAATTACCTGAAGTCTTGGTAACTCAAGCTATGCCGGCAGAGATCTCCCCAATATCCCAATTCAGTGGAGATAACTGTATTGTATTGTTTTAGGTTATTTATCCTCGGTTGCCGGTTGCCCATATGACCGAGTAGTAGACTGGGCGTGCCCAGGAAGGAACTCCCTTCTTTTGACCTGTTTCCAGCTTTGAATGGTGGAGGAAGACCCCAAGTGAGCACCTGGGTAGAACCACCGACGTTCCGCAAGCCAGCTGGATAGCTTCCTCACATGAAAGTTCATACATCCCTGGCGGGTTTCGAACCAACAGAGGTGAGGGGCAGGTGATCCTGAGTCAGCGACTCTAACGGAGATAACTGCTAAGGAGATTGGACATTTGTAGGCCTACCGACACAGCTACCAACAAACAAGATGGTGTTATGGACCGCAAGCATGGCAGGGAGAATAGAGGACACATGTATAATATTCACAACCATGGTGAATGTTTAATCATTTAGGATGAAGATTACAAATAGGCAAACATTAAACCAAGACGAATTTTAGCGCACGTATTTAACCCTTTCCCAAACAAGACCTGGTTTTGACGTCCCTAATAGAAATGACTTGGGAAAACATTGAAACAAAAGAAGAAACTGCTGATAACCAGCAGTTTCTCCTTTTGTCTCAATATTTTCTATGCCATATATTACACAATTTCTATCTTTACTAACTTCCTTTTTGTCATTTGTAGCAGTTTTTGAAGTGGATCACCCTAAAATCTTGCCGTTTGGGAAAGGGTTAAGATAGTTGAGCGGATTGTGTGACCTTAATCAGACCCATAGGAAGCAACTTCATAGCGGGGAGGGGGGGGGGGGAGTAGGGGTCAATCCCCTTTCCAGGCCAGTATCTGAATGTCAGAGAGGCGAAATTGGATTTTCCCTAAATCAGTGAAATTATGGATATTTCGACATTTAGATCAACTTTGTATGGGGCTTAGCCTCCAGCCTCCCCTGTTCCTATGGGCCTGCTAATATCTGACACAAAAGGAACAGGTTCCGAACAATGTTCTGACTCATTCGAAAGTTGTTTCGATTGTCCAGAGTAGTCAATAATGGGGAACGATTTTATCTGGTTAACCGTGACGTAATTTCGGACAAACAAACAGTATTTCCTGGATGTTGTTATAAAAATCTCGTAACTACGGCTTGATTCGAGTCGTAGTTACGAGATCTTATAACAACACTGACGGTTTATCAAAAAATAACGTTAAACTATATCTATTTATAGCACAAAATGCATTGCCATTTATGATAATATAGCCTCTATACGTAACCTGGCCCCGGTTTCTCGAAAAAGCTTAAGTACATACTCATGAGAATACGCTCAACTTCAAAGGAATACTCTCCAACGTTGAAGGTTATTCGATAGAAGTTCACGTGGATTTCATGCGATTTGAGCACGGTGCTCAGATTTGAGTCTGAGAACGTCTAAAGTTTTTTTTCCGAGAAACCGGGGCCTGGGGCCTGTTTCATCAAAACATTTAAGTCGTATTTTTGACTTACCAATGTCTTAAAAATCGCTTAAAACAACAATCGCATAACCCAGGTTTTGATAGAATGGCGATACGCTTTTCTTACCCTAAACTTGTCGTAAGTCTTCGGTAAGTCAAAAATACGTCTTAAATGTTTTGATGAAATAGGCTCCTGGTCTGGTTTCACAAAACCCATTTTGTAATGTCGCGTCTTATTGGTCAGTTTGGGAGATTAATTTTGGCGCACTATTATCACGTGTTTTCTTTGTCCGAGCATTATGCTCTTTGATTTCAATCAAAAAGGCTGTTTAGGCAAAGTTGAATGATCTTTTAATGGCAATGAATTTTGTGCTAAAAATAGACTGGATTATTGTTATGTTTTGATAAACCGTCGGTGTTGTTACAAAATCTCGTAACTACGGCTTGAATCAAGCCGTAGTTACGAGATTCCATAACAACATCCACGAAATACTATTTGTTTGTCCGAAATTACGTCATGGTTAACCAGATAAAATCGTTCTCTATTTCACAATCCTTTAACGATCGGAGATTAAGTAAGGTTTGTATTTGCTTGGTGCATTTTAATATCATTTACGAGATGTTGCTTTTCTAGTGCTTCTGTAAAGCTTCGGATTGGTATTGCTGAGTTTGAGTTGGGTCGTCGCTATAGCGATGAAATTTGTGCTAAAGATAGACTGGGTTTACGGTTATTTTTTGATAAGCCGTTGGTGTTTTTATAAAATTTCATAAGATTTTTCGTAGTTGCAAGATTTTATAGCCACATGCACCACGATATAGGGCCTACTATTGCTTGTCCGAATTTACGTCACTGCTTACTAGAAAAAATCATTCCCTATTGTATTGTTGAGTTTGAGTCGGTTCGCTGTGTTGTTATCGGTATTCGCACCGCTGTCCATTTTACAGTTTTTACCCTTTCTCCAATGATCACACTTTAATCCTAGTACGTGTTTGACACTAAATCACTTGTTTTACAGATTTCACAGAATGAGAGATGAAATAGATATTGTGGTGAAGATTGTGCAATGTGAAGCTTTCAATTGCTTAAATTGGTAAGTTATAAATATCGTCTACTGTGATAAATTGTAAATGCTCTTTTAGCCACAGGCCCGTAGGAACAGGAGGGGGGGGGGTAGTTACTAGTTAGCCCCCCAAAGTTGGCCAAAAAATGCCGAATTTTCTTAATTTTACACTGAAAATCTTGTGAAAATCAAAATTAGCCCCCCCAATATTCAGGACAAGGGCTTTAGCCCCCCAATATGAGATTGCTTCCTACGGGCCTGAGTCACGATTGTTTGTGAATAGTGTCTTTTGACGTTTACTTTCAAATTGCAGATTGCTGTAGATTGTATGATAAGTATCTATATGAATTGTGGATTGATGTATGATAGATTGGAAAGACGTCTTTTGTTGATCCTTCTCCGGACAAATCGAAAACCCCACCATGTCATCGTATCAATATTATCGTATACATGTATACACGAGCATCTGAAGCCCTACATATAGGCATACGATCCTTCTACCATTCTAGAAGCCCAAAGATCAGCATAATGGTCGGAGGTCAGGTCTCAAATTAGCAATGATGCGACATGCTACGTTCAATTCTACATTTCTTAAAATGCTGATAATCAAATTACTTACCTTTATACAAGACCCCAATTTCCATTCACGTGTGTATATAATTATTACATTTTATTGTTAAAAAGTGACTTATAGACCCATGGGGCCGGTTCTTTATATTGTATATATTTTTTTGTTTTTTTTTTGCTAAACTGTTTACTATAATAAACGATTTACTTACTTAATAAAGATGGGTTGCAATAAGGGGTCAAAAAATAGATTTTCTTTAAATTTCGTGAATTGATAGGGTTACATAATATCTTTAATTTGTATGTGTAAAAAATCTGGTTTCGGCTTATTTTTCGAGATATGGGTAAATAAAGTGGGTGGGGTAAGATGGACTGAAACACAGTAGGGGTCATTCTAAGTCGCTTATCTTTCTTATTTTTAGCCCAAGATGCGTGAAAATTTGTATGCGTGTCTTGTGATATATGCATTAAACATTTATGTGCTTATATTTGATATTCCATGTATATCTTTTCCGTAATACTCATTCTTCTTTCTTTCGAAGAATTTCGCTATTTTTTAACGACCAACTTTACCAAACTATCTCCACACATTTTATTTGAAATATGATTTTTATGAAACTTTACAGAGTTATTGTCCGGATATTAATGTAACTTTGTGTGAAATTTGAAAGGAAACTGTTGGTCCGTTGTTGAGATATTTGACATTGACCTTCAAAATGACTTCAAAACTCGGGAAATGCCGAAATGTTATAGGTAAAGCGCCAATTTTATTCATAAGGATTGGAAGCATGGTTTCTTTTTATTGTTCCTGATGAGTTTCGTAGCAATATTTACTTTTTGTATCGTACAACGAATGGGAAAGAAAAGAAATTCTTTTTATTTCTCAGTTTTCTTATCAAACTAAATATTGCACATGAAACATGTCTACGCGGAAAGCACTGTGATTAATATTACTACCACAGGTGAGTGAAATTAAATATTAGCATTATGTTAAGATTGCTAGAACTACCAAAGCTTTATATGCAACTTCAATTGTCTAAGAGTTTATATTCACTCATCTCATGATGGACAAGAATTATCAATTTGCTAGGAGAAAACTAATCATTTTTATATTGTATTTCTTAAATGGTTATAAAGAAGACGCATTGTGAATGATTTTACTAAATGACCAAATGTGCTTATAATTAATTAACTTAAGCTAAATATTTATGTAACGTTATATAATATCAACAAAAAGAAAATAATGCTAAATGTATAGACAGGCCTTAAACAAATATCTGTCTATCAATGATTTCATTAGATGAAATGCCCGGGTAACTCTGAGTGGTGACCAAGTTTATTATATTGAGTACCGGGTATATCAATTAACGGTAAAATCATACAATAAAAAGTCCAATCATGTGTGAAATGCATTCTTTTATAAATGGGCTGTCATATGCCATTCAATCCTAACATTTTCCCAACAATGCGTAGTTTTAACGGACATTCCCAAATTTGATGTTATTTTGAAGGTCAAGGTCAAATATCTCAACAACGGGCCAACGCTTTTCTTTCAAATTTCACACAAAGTTATATTAATATCTGGATGATACATCTGTAAAGTTTCATAAAAATCATGTTTCAAATAAAATGTGTGGAGATAGTTTGGTAAAGTTGGTCGTTAAAAAAGCGAAATTTTGCGAAAGAAAGAAGAATGAGTATTACGGAAAAGATATGCATGGAATATCAAATGTAAGCCCATAAATGTTTAACGCATATATCACAAGACACGCATACAAATTTTCACACATCTGGGGCTAAAAATAAGAAAGATAAGCGACTTAGAATGACCCCTACTGTGTTTCAGTCCATCTTACCCCACCCACTTTATTTACCCATATCTCGGAAAATAAGCCGAAACCAGGTTTTTTACACATACAAATTAAGGACAGATCCTCCATTTATTTCCTACGGTAAGATTTTTTTTATTTTTTCTGTACTGATATTTAAATATATGAGAAGTAAAAAAATGACTTAAAAACTATAGGTCACCAACCGAATTAAAAAGTTATTGGATTTCAAGGGAGACTACTCTTGTCTAAAATTGCAAAAATGAGGTGTCTCTTAAATACCCACAAAAAAGGTGTTCGAAATGACTAGGATTACATAAATAAGTCTTTATTGTGTTCAATATGTTTTATTCTGTCTAAATTAGTACCAATTTGTGAAAATTTAGTGATGATTTTGAAATTTTCAGTAAAAGAATTCTTTCTAAAGTAGCTGAAATTGCTCTATTTTCGCAACGTTTTTTGATGATAAAAAATATTCCAGCGGTAAGAATTTTTTTCTTTTTTGGTATGGACATAGTGCTTGGTCATACCTACAAAAACAAAAAAAGAAAAATATATCAAACCAAGCGTTTTTCTTAGTTATAAGTAAAATTTGGTTTACTTTTTGCAGCTCTGTCCGAAATTGTTTCACTATTTTTATCCATTTTCTTTCTTATTACCAACTTTAGATAATAAAAAGTGTCATCTGTTGTGTCCATCTGAAGCGGACGAGCTCATAAAGACGCCACTTTGCTCTTGTTGCTCCGTTTCCTATCGCTAACGCCACATGTTGAACGCGTAACAGAAAGCGAAATGTGCCATCCGAGTACTATTACACTTTAAGTGGCCAAACAGAGAAAATTGAAATAACCGAAAAGGATCTTGTAATTTATCAACCAAACATCAACTTAATGTAAAAAAAAAATACATTTGCTTAAAAGACCAATTACTGAAACAGCTTTATTTCGTTATTTAAGAAATGCGCAGTAAGTTGCGCAGTAACAACTGGAGGATCTGTCCTTAAAGATATTATGTAACCCTATCAATTCACAAAATTTAAAGAAAATCTATTTTTTGACCCCTTATTGCAACCCATCCTTACTTATACAAGGGACATAACTACATACTTGTAATAAGTACAGTATTCAGGAGTTATCTTGACTAACACTTTGCTACGATAAAATAACGCTAGTGAGTTGGGGGAAGGGGGGGGGGGGGTAAGATTTTTTTAAACAACCGACTTTAAATGTTTGTAGAGAAATTTGACCGTTAACCTTCACTGAGTTTTTATGGATCTACGCGTTGATTTATATTACACATGTACAGTGTTTTCTCAAACTCAATAAGCCATACGTCGCTTTTCAACGAAAATGTTTTAAGCTACAGTTACGAGATTTTCGTTGAAAAGCAGCAATTATTTCCCCATTAAACTTTTATGACAAGCATTGCGTAATGCCCATGGACTTTCAAAAGTTATCAAATGTTCAGCTAAATCTCTTAAACTTTGTCGCCAAATACTGTAATTGGGGAATTTCACAACATCAATAGCTCTACATTTAAAGATTTTTTTGGAAAGAATAATTTGCCTATTTTGAACAAGTTCTTCGTTTCACAAAATATTTATACACATGCTTATTTACACTAACACTATGATAAATGGGGGGGGGGGGGGGTATATATTAGGCTTAAATGACACTGTGCACATACAACATTTTAAGGTATAAAGTGCCTAATCAAAAACACCACTTTCTAGCCATACGAAATGTATCAAATTACACACACTTGTAAATACACTTCACATAAGTTGATTCACCGTGCCAGATTTCAAGATTATGCTTCAAGAAGAAAATAATTTACAAATATCATTTTACTCTATATTCATATGCAAGGGAGGTAATTTTGAACATTTTTGTCAAATATTTCCATAAATATGCATTAATTCAAAATTCTAAACCGTACAAAATGCTTATGTTTGTATTTGGAATGGAAATGTGACACAGTTTAGGAATTACTGGCACTTTTCAAATTTTGCCGCTGGCTTTTTGGTGCTAATTAGGCCCTTCTTACCTTAATTGTTATCCTGTAGAGTAGCCTTGTTTTAGCATATGGCCGACCTGACATATCGCTGCTATTCAACGAAAACCTCGTATCTGCAGCTTGTTTTAAGCTGCAGTTACGAGGTTTTCGTTGAAAAATAGCGATATAGGCCTTCGAATATTAAGTCACCCCAAAGATAACAAGTTTTAATTGTGATAAAATGATAGGCGTACATGTATAATGGAGTCATCCTTCCCTATAAGTGGATATCAATGTAAAACACTCTTGTAAACAAAAACTGTTATAGTTAGACTCATATTTCAAAGTTTCGATTGAAATGGCATATAATTGTATTTTATTGTTGATCAAATGTGGCCAAAATTGTTTATCATTTTTGATATCCACTCATAAATGAAGTCGGGATGTTCATTTAACTTAAAGGGACATTTCATTCCAATTTCATTTTTTAAAGTATGTCTTGATGCAAAGATTGGTTATTCTAATGAGTATAAATACTATTAGTTTTTTTTTAAGTTGTTGCCAATAAGCGAGAAACACGCATTTAAAGTTGAGACATAATCGATAAATTGCATATAAATCCTAACTGTTGTCCACAACAATTTGTTCAATTTTAACACAAAAATATAAATTTCTCGTAAACGGCGCAATATTTTGGCTTGAAATTTTCAGAATTTTCATAAGGAAATATGCTCTTTCAGATAAAAATAAAAGTAAAATTTATGACAAAAAATTCTGAAATGTCACTTTAAGTCAATTTTAATTTTACTCATTGTTACTTGTATGTTTCGAGGTGTCAAACATTGATAATCGCTTTTAAGGTCAATTCAAGGTATCACTTTGACATTTTTGTTTCAACATTATTTAAAGAATTATGTTTGTCAGCCTATTCTTTTCTCCACACTACCCTCATATTTGGTGGCTACATTGTACGTAGTCTGGAGGTTTGGAAAAACGTCTCGACAAAAAATAAGCCCCACCACCCGTTGCTTAGAAATAATTTATGATGACCGGTATTTAACCCTTTTCCAAACAAGACCTGGTTTTGACGTCCCTAATAGAAAAGGCTTGGGAAACATTGAAACAAAAGAAGAAACTGCTGATAACCAGCAGTTTCTCCTTTTGTCTCAATATTTTCTGTGCCATATTTTACACAAATCCTATATTTAATAACATCCATTTGTCATTTGTGGCAGTATTTTAAGTTGATCACCCAACAATTTTGCCGTTTGGGAAAGGGTTAAGATATAATTGTAGGATAAATGTTTATCATACACATCTATGAAGGAAGAAGTCGGTGATATTTAACTGTCCCATTCTTTTACGCCCCTAAACAAAACGTAGTAGGGAAACATTCTGAGTAATGAAGAAATTGATTGTAAAAATTAGCAATTCATTTCTTAACAAGTTTTCTACGCAGAAAGGCAAAACTAAATTATGTAAAATTCATACACTTGAAATTATCGCCTGGAACATATTTCAATTAGATCACTCTCTAATTTTGTTGTAAGGGAAATGTTTAATTAAATGGGTACATTTATCAATATGATGATAACACAAAGTTCGAGTCTCGTGACGTTGGTGTATGTGTATGTGTACGTACCCGGCCATCATAAATAACGATTTGTGACGGATTGTTTGTTATTTATTCAGTTTTGGATTCTTCTTTTTATATTTTTTAATCTTTCACGTGATTATTCACTGCGTTTTTCTATTTTGTACCGATCCGAATTACTTTGTCGGGACAATAGCAATGAATTTTGTGCTAAAATTAGACTTGATGTGCCGTTATGTTTTGATAAACGGTCAGTGTTGTTATAAAATATCGTAACTACGGCTTGAATTAAGCCGTAGTTATGAGATTTTATAACAACGACCACGGAAATACAATTGTTGGTCCGAAATTACGCCACGGCTAACTGAAAATAGTTACATATTCCATTTACAACTTTCGTAAAAATCTTGCTTAAACCCTTTCCCCAACGACAAAAATTGGATTCTTTGAGTTTGAAAGCTGCTGTAGACGACAAAATGGATGTTGTTAAGTAAAATATAGCAGACAAATTGAGGCAAAAGGAGAAAATATATAGTGGTTATCAGCATTTTCTACTTATTGTAAGGTTGACAGACCCTAAAAAATCACCACTTTCTAGCCATGCGAAATTTATCAAATCACACACACTTGTAGCCTAAATGCACTTCACATATTAAGTTGATTCATCGTGTCAGATTTCAAAATTATGCTTCAAGAAGAAAATAACTTGCAAATATTATTTTATTCAATTTTTATCATTTTTGTCAGACATTTCCATAAATATGCATCAATTCAAAAATTCTAAACCGTACAAAATGCTTATGTTTGTATTGGAATGAAAATGTAACACAGTTTAGGAATTACTGGCGCTTTTCAAATTTCGCATCTGGGTCTTTGGTGCTAATGAGGGGCTGGATACTTTAAGTTGTTAGACATAGTATACTGTTGCAATTTTTACATTTTGGTTTGTCATCTACAACGCCTTTAAATTCGGATCACCGTTGAATGTTGTTATTTAGGAAAGGGTTATGACTAAATTATCCTATTTAGGTACTAATCGAATAGCATGATCTTTTAACGTTTACGAAGCACTAGTATTGTACTTTGGCAGCTCTAACAACGAAGCCCTAAAACATTGTGAAAATTTTAGTGAATATAAAACAAAACATATCATTAAACATGCATTTAAAGTCCCGCCATGCACTCTTGTGTTGTTCATTTCTCATACTTGTGACAATACCAACTGTGTTGACCAAGTCGTGTAATCAGGTGGATCAATGTAAATGTACCTTTGACGATGGGAGTGGAACAGTCGATTTGACTCCTATAGGGAAACAGGATGGAACTCCATTGTAAGTATATATCGTCCCTTGACAGTCAGAATTTTTCCAAAAAATAGATACAAAAGTACACTGGCGTAGGAGGAGGGGAGGGGGCAGGCCCCCAATAATTTAGAAGGGGGCAGCATATTCTTTGCCCCCCCCTTATTATACACCCATATTTTCCTTCAAGAAAGGTCCGGGCATGAAATGATGTCTCAACGGTTGAACCCTTTCCCAAACAAGACCTGGTTTTGACGTCCCTAATAGAACAGGCTTGGGAAAACATTGAGGCAAAAGAAGAAACTGCTGATAACCAGCAGTTTCTCCTTTTGCCTAAATATTTTTCTGTGCTATTTAGAACACAAATCGTTTTAACTGCTGATTGCCACTTCTGGCTGTCAAGGGACGAATTTATGTACTCCAAATACAGTTGAAATGTAATGCCGAGACACTGCAAATGTTTTCATGAATGGAACCCGACCGAGTGTAGCGTTGCTAGGGGGGTCTGGATGCCCCCAGGACATTTTGAAATATAAGAAGTTATTACCTGCAATCTGGACACTTTAAGACAGCATTTCATGCATGGACATTGCTTGAAGGAAAATATGGGTGTATTATTAGGGGGGCAAAGAATATGCGCCCCCTTCTAAATTATTGGGGCCTACCCCCGCCCCTCCTCCTACGCCAGTGTACTTTTGTATCTATTTTTTGGAAAAAATGCAAAGAGTGTTTTAGCATCGAAACTGTATTTTTCGTTTACTCGTAACTAATCGAAAACGAGCTGTTTCAAAAAATCTAAACTTTTGAATGTCATGTAGGCATACCGCCCTAAATGTACTTCGTGCTGCGTGTCTGGTACTAAAAGACGTTTTTGATTAATTTGATTGAACAGAAGAAATGTCAAAATATGGAGACCAATAAATAGCTTGACTTTTGATGCCATACAAGATAATGGCTTTGGAAAACATATGCTGCTTTTAACAAGCAACTTCTTCATTTCCCACAATGTTGTCTGCGTCACAGAAAGATAAAAAAAATGAAAATTTAATTTGACCGAAATTGTCGTTTGTAACATCTTCGAACTTGAACAAGGCTAAAAATGTTTATCAAACCCTTTCCAAACAATTATTTTAGTTAGGGTGCTTAAATTTGAAAGATACTGCAGATGACAAAATTTATGTTGAAAACATATTTTTGAACACTCTAGCAAATAAAGTATTGAGGCAAATAGAAAATCGCTGGTTATGAGCATTTCTTTCTCTTTCTTCAATGATTTCCAATGCTTATTTTCTAATGGGAACGCCAAACGTCAATGGGGACGTCAAAACACGTCTTATTTGGGTAAGGGTTAAATTTCTTAGAAAGTTTCAAATACCATGCGATAAGTGGCATTGAAAGAAACATTGATGAGAAAAATTAAACTGAACAATTCCTGGTACACAAGGAAAACATCTAGAAATTAAGACAGTCCTCCCCTGATGAGATTCATGCGACAACGGAATTTTTCGTTCGTCGTCGTTAACATTCGTTACGTGTACGAACCTATTCGGGCGACGTCGTAATCATTCGGCGGTGGAACACGCCGAATGTTTATGACGTCGCCCGAATAAAACCGACGTCGCGTTAATTTCATAAGGAGTGGACTACCCTAATATAACAATTTCTTTTGATTCCAGAATAAACAACGAGTTCGCACCAGACAATTATGCTTATTCCTTCAACCCATGTTATCCTTTCTCATTGGGCACTTGTACCAACTGTGCGGTAAGATATAGTCCCACGATAAACTGATTCCCGTCAAACAATGAAGACCCTACCCATTTGATAACTAAACATGTAGATCATACTGATCATGTCGATGATAATTAGTATTTTCATGTAATAAAGACGAGATGATTTGCACGTGCGTCTCTAAAATAACATGTTTTAAAGGTTAAAAGTTTGTTTATAAACATCAAATTACCTTAGGACAATCTGAAAACTAAACAGGCTAAAAAAGAAAGAAATATTTTAGACCTAATTATTAAGATTAAGTGCTTATCTATTATATTTTAAACATTTAAAATAGTTAATATACATGTACTATGTATAACATTTGGACTAATGATAAATGAGTTGTTATATTTTTTAGTCAAATTAATCCATATACATGTAGATTAAAAAGAAGACAGAGATTCTTTACCACAAATTAAATTTTTGTACCACAATCGGCGACAAGTTTATTCTTAGTAACCTTCCCACTAAAATTGGTGAAATGTACGTAAATAGAATTAGACAGATTGTCTTTATCAGGTCTATGAGCCGTTATCTGTTTGTTTCACACGTCCTTGTATTTTCAGGCATGTCAATATGACGCTACCAACGTCGTGTATTACAACATTGGTGACTCCTCAAAAGTGACGTTCTCTTATGACGGTCTTAACGTTGTTGGCACTTACGTAGCAGACGACGGAGCGAGGTGAGGTCGTTTTTTATTTTCATTTATCTTTATTTTTCACCAAAATAGTCATAAAAGTGCAGCGCATTATAAGCACGTTACTGCGAGGTCAAAACATCCCAATTCATACCTGGCTAAGGCTGTATGTGTTGCCAAAGAGACAAGTGTACAATTTGTACCAATAGAATAGCAGAAATATCACTAAAACCTTGATTTGAAAGTGAATATGTACTTGAATATCAGTATTTGTTGCAGAAAACGTATAAATGTGACCCGTCACGTTAAAAGGGACCTTATAGGAAGTGTAAAAAATATCGACCCTAGTCAGTCTGCGCAGTCCGCGCAGCCAGACTAGGGCCGACACTTTTCACTTTTATTTAATTTTCTGAATCCAGAATAATTTCCCTATCTTACTATATGCTCATTTTTCGAATACAGTATGTAGTTGACCTGTGCTGAGTCTAACAAGTTTGTCAAAATTTGGATTTTTGGAGTTCGGATAAGGTCCCTTTCAGCGTGACGGGTCACATATGTATAAAGGATAGGTTTGAAATCATGTTATATACACTTAAAGACACTTCTAACGCAACACTTACTATTTTGGTAATACCTTGATGTTTAACAAACCATTCTTTATCAAATTTTCAACAAATTCGATTCATTCACAATTGCATAATATCTGTAATTTTCATAAAGAAACATTGAGTAGAAATGATTAAATTTGTAGTGCATATAATATGACTTGAAAACAAAAAGTCGCAAAAAAGCTGTGCGAGCTGATAACGTAAATTCATGTTATTCAGGCCCGTAGGAAGCAATTTCATATTGGGGTGGCTGAAGTCCCTGTGTCTGGATGTTTGGGGGCTAAATTGGATTTTCCCTATATTTTCAGTGTAAAATATGGAAAATTTGGCATTTTGGGCAACATTAGGGAGGCTAAGCCACCCCCTAGCCCCCACTGTTCCTACGGGCCTGTTATTAATGTAACATCAGTAGAGTTTATGACATTATGCTTACATTCTGTGTGTCCGTCATGAACCTAAATGACACGAAGACACACCCTTCTTATTGATAAAGCATAATTGATGGTGAATCTTTGCGGGATCATTATTAACTCGTCCCTATTAAGTTCCTGTTGCAGTTGTAAAAAAAATCTTGAGGCGAAAAACTAATGTCTGGTAACAAATTCAATGTTTTTGTGCAATGCTGAAACGTGCAAAACATTAAACAAAATAGGTGCGACTGAATTCTAGTATTGCATCGCACATGAAAGCATGTTATCAAATCTTATGAAGCAATGATATGAGATTTGGGCATGATTTGGTGACGCTGCCTTGATGCTATTGAATTCTGCAATGGCCTTGGGTTTTGTGACTTTTCATATTTGAGTATTAGTGAAAAACCTAAATATTTTTTATGTTCGGATCAGTCGATTTTCTTGAAACTTACAGACAACATGTAAACGTAATTGATTGATATTTGCTGAAAATTTCATAAAATATACTGCATTATTTTTTTAGTTATGATGAAAAATGTAAGTGTTGCGTTGGAAGTGTCTTTAAGTGTATATTTTTCAGAACGTCCGTCGTTACGTTCGTCTGTAACGAAATTAGTTCAAATTACTGACCTGCAACTAATTCTGTAAACTAGTAAGCGGACACGGCACAATTACGTAAAGGTATAACGTCATGCCGCGTTAAAATTGCTCTATAAACAAAGTGTTTATTTTTCAGAACGTCCGTCGTTACGTTCGTATGTGACGAAAGTGCAGATCCGGCAACGTATTCTGTAGATGGTGAAACGAGCACGGCACAATACGTAAGTATAATTATAATACTATAGTAAGAAAATTTGAATTGTACGCATACGTGTATTACGATCCCACACCAAAATTAGAGTGACGTATGAGCCACAATAGGACGCAGGCTAACGCCGGTTTATGACGTCACATATAACAGAAAACCATCGGAAGATTTATCAGAACAAAACAACAAAGTCGGACATATTTCATGGTGTATAATCACGTGACTTAGAATTTCCGATAATCTTCAATATCTTTTCTAAAACTTGACCAATTTGAATTCGGTTTGAAGCAAAGAATGTGGGGAAATGCAAGGAATAAGCTGGACGTCTTGGATTTTTGAAAAATCAACTGATAAAAAGTTTGGTTTATCTTCAATAACTTTTTTATCAGTTGATTTTTCAAACATCAACTACGTTTATCTAATGCGTGACGTCTGTCCACATTCTCTGCTTCAAACCGAATTCAAATCGGTCCAGTAATTACAAAATTATTGCAGATTTTCTGAAAATATTGTATCACGTGATTGTCCACCGTGTATTTGCTCTCACCTCAGTTCTTGGGTTTTTTTCCGTACGTATGAATAGATTTTAGGTAGGTTAACATTGGGATTTGATTTATTTATGCATAAATAGCGTCAATTCACGAATACCTATTTTTCGGTCTTTATAACATTTACACAGAGTCCCGCGAAATACAAAACGGCCCTTGTACTTCGCGCTTGGACAGTAACGTATTTCTTCGGCCTCTGCGAATGTTAACGACTTTAAAAACGCGAATCAACCCTATCTTTTTTCAAAATTAAATATTTCTCCACACAATATCTAAGTTTAGAACTCCTTCTTTATGAAACTGTGTTTGCCAAATTAATTCTAATGTTCTTATGTATGTGTAAAATCCTTCATAATTTTGTAATTACAGGGGTTTACGGTGACGTCGAAGTACGCATGCGCGAGTTCTGCCCCGGGACCAGGCCCTACTAGCGGCCCTTCCGTGGTCGTGACGACGTCAGTCAGTATTAGTGTGGGGTCAGTTCTAACC
The DNA here is from genome assembly GCA_963680895.1 of Fragum sueziense. Classification (NCBI taxonomy): domain Eukaryota; kingdom Metazoa; phylum Mollusca; class Bivalvia; order Cardiida; family Cardiidae; genus Fragum; species Fragum sueziense. The sequence continues at coordinate 48,836,460 of OY804606.1, read as the reverse complement.
ATCATGTAAGTCTTTTAACCTTTAACCCTTTCCCAAACGGCAAATTTTGGACTGGTCCAAATTCAAAGATAATGCAGACGACAATTTCAAGTTAAGGAAATTCAAAATCTTTTGGTCTTTTTTGGTGGAAAATATTGTGGGAAATGAAGAAATTGCTTGTCACAAGCAATTTCTTCATTTTCCACAATGTTTCCCCAGGCCCTTTGGTTAAGGGGAGTCAAAAAGAGTTACTGTGTGGTAATGGGTTAAGAAAATGGTGGCGAGCAGCATTTGCTTTTTTTCTACCTTTTCCCAAACATTTTCTGTTAGGGACGCCAGTAATTGTTTTGAAAGGGTCATTTTCCAGGTTTTTGTCAATTCTTGGACATTAGATAGTATGAATACAATATCGTTGCAAATTATAAGCTTTCGTTTACTTTAAGCTGTGTAGGTTTATATCACAATATCGATTTCATGGCATTTCAAAGAAAATCTGTCTTTATAAAACATGTTTTAACTTTTTTAAATGTCTGTCTCTGTGATAGTCCTTAACCCTTTCCCAAACGACAAAATTTTAGGGTGAACCGCTTCAAAAACTGCCACAAAAGACAAAATGGATGTTATTAAAGACAGGTTTTGTGTAGAATACGGCACAAAAAATATTGAGACAAAAGGAGAAACTGCTGGTTATCAGCAGTTTCTTCTTTTGCCTCAATGTTTCCCAAGCCTTTTCTTTTAGGGACGTCAAAATCAGGTCTTGTTTGGGAAAGGGTTAACGTGATTAATTGTGTAGCCTTTAACAGACTTGCTTAACAGAACTTGTTGCATTTTTGTTGAGTTGTTGTTATCATTTAATTTAAATTTCAGATTTTTCTCTGTGATAGTCGTATACTTGATAGCCGGTGTAGCCTTTAACAAATTTGCTAAACACAACTCGGGTAAAGAACTTGTGCCTAATGTTACGTTTTGTTATTATTGTTGTTTAATGTAGGCTAATTTTATGTTTTTTTTATCCAACATTTCAGATTTTTCTCTGTGATAGTCGTATATCTAATAGCCGGTGTAGCCTTTAACAAATTCGCCAAACACAACTCGGGTAAAGAACTTGAGCCTAATGTTACATTTTTGCTATTGTTGTTGTTTAATGTATGCTAATTTGATGTTTTTATCCAAAATTTCAGATTTTTCTCCGTGATAGTCGTATATCTGATAGCTGGTGTAGCCTTTAACAAGTTTGCTAAACACAACTCGGGCAAAGAACTTGTGCCTAATGTTACATTTTGGGGCGCTCTACCAGGACTTATAAAGGTGGGTACCTGTCCAACTTATTTTCACGGCTGGGGATTACGTTATACAATACAAAAAAATGAAAAAAAAAATGAATAAAATAAAATGATAAACAAATTATGAAATGAAATAGAAAATAATAATAAAAACAGAGAAGAACTTCAATAAATCTGCTAATACGTATAGTTGTATGTATTGCACAATGAAATACATTTTCGATTTGAAAAAAAAAAAAAAAAAGATTGAAACAGAGAAAACAAAAATACTATGACTTGTTGGGTTATGGTAGATCTTTTAAACACGATCCGATTAAAAAATATTGACGACTCAACAAAATTTTGTCAAGTCATCAATATTTTTCATGACAATTTTCACCTTTCTGCTTCAAACTGAAATCAGATCGTATTGACAGGCCTATTGAAGATTTTCTGCAGTTTTTGTTGTTGCTGTAGTGTCACGTGATCCCACGCCCACGCCAAGATAATAGATGAAAGAAAAACTACAGAGAACGAAGTCGGTCGCTTCAAAGACAATTTACTTTTCTGTATACAAAACTTTGTTAAATTTTGTTTGGCGATCTATGTAAGCCTGATATCAATGTCCGAAGTGGTCTTATATGCTTGTGACAAAATGAGTGATTCAAAAAGAAATTGTTATTAAAAAAGAAAAAAAAATCAACTAGATCTAGATCTTTTGCTTATTATGAGAAAATATTAGATAGGCATAGCCAAATTATGCATTCCCCATTCATTCTGAGATATCGCATTTAAAGGGGTTACGAACTTTCGCTTTGCAAGACATATACGAGTTCTTGATGCTTATTGCTGTTTTGTTGATTCTTCATTCCGTTCCCTCTCGAGCGTAGATCCAGACATTTTCCACAGAAGGGCCGTGTTTTTTCCCGGGGTTGCGACTGCATTGTCACATAAAATGCTATAAAATCACCTTCATGGGCCTTTTTTACAAAGTCGGGTGGGCGGAACTCCTGATGCCGCCTCTGGATCCGCGCATCTCTCTTATTATTCCAAAATAGTTTCATATAAGGTAGAATACCCGTAATGTGGCCATTTTGAGATTAATAAAAGATCGGATTTTTTTCGAGCGGCGTCGTTACGGATCCGAATCTATTCGGGCGCGGTCGTAAACATTCGGCGATGGAAAGTTCCACCGCCGAATGTTTCCGACTTCGCCCGAATAATTCCGACGTCGCACGAATCTCATTAGGGATGGACTACCTTAACTTATTCTCATTTTTGTATTTCAGGAAGGATTCTTTTTCACGATAAGTTTGTGCGGCCGACGAAGAGGGTACCAAAAGGCATAAAATGGGAGAGTGGCAGATTGAACAAACTTGGATGATTCAGCCTCAAAACGAAAAAGGACTTTTTTATCTTCGATTTCTATAATTATGTGACCTCATTAATTAAGAGAAAAATTCCCATAGGAATATAGTAAGATATCTAGACAACAATCAGCATGACCATGTTGTATTAATTAATTTTGCTTTTTTTCTGTTGGTTTATTTGTACATTGCGAAAGCCTACGAAGGTCGTATCTGCAATGAAGTAGAAAAAGGTGTACATTCATGATGTGAAAGTTAGGAATATCACGAACACTTGAAGCAACCAACAACGACATCATTATCATCATCAACATTAGTAGCAAGCAATACCAATAATAGATCTACCAACAAAATATAGCACAACTTTCTAGGATTCGAGTGTATTCGAGTGTAATTCGGTTTTCTTATTTTGTTATTTCATTTCATATTTAAATATTCGTTATTATTAAACATACATGTAAGCTAATATTGCTCTTGTTTTCCAATATTATAACGATTGATACTTACTGAAATGTGAAAAAGGTTCCTTTGAGATTGAGAAGAAAAAAAATCCGTATATTTTCAATAAGTCGGTCCAACGATTTGATTTAAGGAGACACTCCACAACGGGAAATGCTTCCGGGTCGTAGTATACAAACATAGTTCCGTCAAAAATGGATTCGCTCCTTTTGTTGCATTTATTCTTTGTCTTAGGCAGATGCATGAAATGTGGTTCTGCATTCTGGCAGACCATCAGTGTACTGCTAGGATGTGTTTTAATGAATTTGTCGGGAACTAGTTTCTTGCGCGGTCGCGACGTTTCATAGGGGGGTGTCAAATGCAGATCCCGAAAGAGATGGCAAATTTCAAGGGTGGCTGTGTTCACAAGTGCGTGATTTTAGCTTTTGGTGCTATTGATACCACTTTCTTGGTAGTAAATTAAAGACAAAGAAATGGTCTATCAGGCAGACTAAGTAAAACATGCCACAAAGACTTTTGAGAGAAGCTAGAAGCTGCCAAATTGACCCATTTTATTATATATTTAATAGGCCCGTTTCGTTGAGGAGTGACAATGATCCAGATTGTTTAGACGCGTATATTTATAACTGTTCACCGGCCAATATTAATCGAACGGACATTTTTGTAAACGTTATTTTAGGCATAGGGGCTAGTCAAAATATTTTTGAACTAATTATTGGTGGACACATACATGTTCAAAGACTTTGAACATGTATGTGTCCACCAAAAATCAATCTAAAATATGTTGACAAGTCCCTATGCCGGAAATGGTGTTTACAAAAATGTAATCACTTCACAAACGAGACCTGGCCCCGGTTTCTCGAAAAAACTTAAGTACGTTCTCATGCTCAAATCTGAGCACCGTGCTCAAATCGCACGAAATCGACGTGAACTTCAATTGAATACCCTTCAACGTTGGAGAGTATCCCTTTGAAGTTGAGCATGTTCTCATACTTACATTTTTTCGAGAAACCGGGATCTGGTTTTGACGTCCCTAGTAGAAAACAATGCGTCGGAAAACATTGAGACAAAAGAAGTAAATGAAGATATCCCTCATTGCACTTTGCCTAAATATCTATTGTACTGTAATATTATACTCATTTCTACGTTTAACATCAATTAATTTGTCATTTGTAGCTCTAGTGGTTATTAGATTCCTTTTCTCATTCCCAGCTTACTCGTATGTAAGGACTGTTATTATGAAAAAAGGTAACATAGATTCATCGTTTAATCCATATCTATTACATATCACCTCCCAATGATCCGTCTTATGAAAACTGCGACATTATGGCATAAACAAGAGCTGTCCATAAGACAGCGCGCTCGACTTTTCTAAGTTGCTTAACCCAGAATTTCTTAGTCAAAAAAGGTTAACATACCGGTAAATTAAATGTGAGAGTAATGAATCTTTGCCTAGAGGCTAATATTATGGTCACAAAAGCATGTGCAAAGTTTCAGAGCAATTCCATTTAAGTAGAAACAGATGTTTGAAAAAACTTTAACCTTTGTTGCAACGTCGACGCCAAAGCCGACACCAACGCCGACGCCGACGCCCGGGTGACAGTATAAGCTCTCATTTTCTTCGAAAAGTCGAGCTAAAATGCTATGTGCGAAACCACCACCAATCTGATATTTTGTCGTCTGTAGTTGAGCCATTCCAATGCAATTTGTATTGTTTTATAACGGATTTAAAGTCGTAAACCCGTAGTCCAACCTGAAGGCTCAAGGGTACAAAATTACCGTCTACGGGATTAATGTCCAAACAATTAAAAGTTTAGAAGTGAAATATTCTTATTCCGAACTAAACTAATTCCGAAACGGATACAATTTATCATGGAGAAATTAACAATAATTCTACTTTTAACTTTTGTTGGAATCTGCTTTATCCATAAAGGTAGGCCTTTTTTTCCAATTTCCTTTGACATTAAATTGATAAGATCCTAATTTCCTTTGACATTAAATTGATAAGATAAGTTCGCAACTAGCACAAACTTTGAATGGTTGATTGATTGATTGATTGATTGATTGGGAAGCCATCTTAACCCCTTCTCCAAACAAGACCTGGTTTTGACGTCCCTAATAGAAAAGGATAGGGAAAATATTGAGGCAAAAGAAGAAAATGCTGGTAACCAGCATTTTCTTCTTTTGTCTCAATATTTTCTGAGTATATTTTACATAAATCATGTCTTAATCAACACACAATTTGTCGCCTGCATCTGATTTCAAATTAGACTGATCCAAAATTTTGTCGTTTGAGAATGAGTTGACAGTAATTTTGAATGATGGATTAGATTGATTAGATTGACAGTCACTTTCAACAATATTCAAAGTTAAATTTCCGGAACTGCATTTGGAACAAATACTTCTATGAATCATATAAAAATATGTATAGGCATATATTGTATGGATCCAATGGGAGATAACTGGCTTTAAAGCTTGCATCAAAGTCAATGAGAAAATATTCAGGAATTCTATGTTTTCTTTTTTTTTCAGGAAAGTCAGAGAACCTAGCGTACGGCTGTTCTGATCTTGGTCTATTTGGATACAGTTGTGCAGACCTGGATGCGGAACATTACATAGAACATGGGGAATCATTGTGTGTGTCTAACGAAGATCTGTCAGAACTCTGCTGTAAATTCTGCAACGACAGACGGGCGAAAAAAGACGAATAAAGGCGGGAAAAGTGGTTGGATACTTTTGAAGAATTTTGGAATTTGTTTGAATCAGTGGGATTCGTTTGAAGAAATGGGTTTCGTTTGAAGAAATGGGATTCGTTTAAATCAAGAAATGGGATTCGTTTGAAGAATTGGAACTACCCAAAGCCGACTATGTTTACTCTAACTAATCAAATATAATGGGGGACATTGGTCGGTTATCCGCCCTTCTTTTTATAGAGGGCGCTACAATCACAGCGGTCCTTTCACACTTCCGGTATACAATCCGCTTAGTTGGTTTCCATATGATACCACGGAAATATTATTCTATTTAACTCGCAGGCTTGCATATTTCAGATATATTTAAATAAGGAAAAATGCACCATTTTTATGTTAATTGTTTAAGCAATTATTACTTGAAAAAAAAAATATTGTAAAAAACGTTAAAGTAATCTTTGCCATGGAATTTGTGTAACCCCTATAAAATAGCCTAATGCCAATGAATATTTATTTCTTTATTTTGACTGCCTTCATCAATTTTGAAAACCCATATAACAAATCAACACCTGTTGAAATCTGAAATTTAACTTTCGGTATACAAATAATAATATTGTTGAAAAAGTTAATTATTTGCGATCTTAATTGACATTCTCTTAGTCGTCTGCTGAATCTTTCTGTCCAAGATTTTATCGTTTTAGAAATGGTATTCAAACAAGAAGTTCTCATCTTGTTTTTTTTCCAAGTCGACAGCTAGGGTCACACGTGGATGGGTTGGATCTTGGTTTGAAATCTCGATGGAAAGACTAGGATAATTGTAAAGGACATGGGAGAAAGGGTTTAAATAATATACATGTATTCTTTCCGTTTCCACAATGTTTTCAAAGATTTTGTTGCGAATGGTTACCAATTGTTGTCTCTGGTTTGAGAAGGTTTAACTGTCTGAAGTGTTAGCGAACGCATTATGAAAAATGAAAACACACCAGATTATACATCAATAAAGGAATTTATTTCTTATTGTTTTATTCAGTGTGTGGCGTGTCATTTCTCAAAACAAAGGTCTACTCAACTTCTCAACGGAGATTATCTTAAGTTCCTTAATCCGTTCTCAAATGACAAAATTAACTGACATTGCAGACGACAAACCAATATAATTTGAAATTGAAATACAAATGTATGAACAGACATTATATCGGGGAAAATGAGAGAATGCTGGAGCCTGATCATCGGTATTTACTTCCTTTTCCGAAAGAGTTTCTAAAGATGTATCTAAGAGTGTTAGATTTTTGGTCGAGAATTGTTAATTAAGCTGTTTTCTTTCAGATTTGTAATGAAAAGTTTGTATTAACCCCTATTCAAAGACAGAAATTTTGGCTGTCTGGCCTAAATGAATATGGGTTCAGATATAAAATGATGTTATAAATTACGGAAAAATCTTTCATAAAGCATAGAAAAGGTTAAGACAAAAGGAGACAAATCCAATGTACATAAGTGGCTTCTTTTCTCCTATTATTTTGAAAGAAATCAATGTAGACCTGCCTGTATGTGTTTTGTTCAATCCTTTTTTTGTGAAAATGTTGAAGAAAAAGGAGCTTGAGACAAGTGATTTCTTGTTCCTTCGACAGCTTTTTGATACTATACGTATCAAAAAGGAATAATAACTGTAGTCTTAATCAAACACAAAGTATGAACTTGTCCAAATTTAAAGTAATTTTCACTTGAAACTGTTGGGACAATGATCCATAAGCATGAAAAAGTACTTAAAGAACAGAAAGAAAACTGGAAGAAAACTAGTTAATATTGTCCGAAAAGTTGCGATTATAGGACCGCTGTGATTGCAGCGCCACCTGGATAATCCACCAGGACCGATAACCGACCAATGTCCCCCATTATTGTTAAATATAATAGGGAACGATTTTATCAAGTAAACAGTGACGTAATTTCGGACAAACAACAATATTTCGTATGTGTTGTTATAATATCTCGTAACTACGGCTTGATTCAAGCCGTAGTTACGAGATTTTATAAAAACACCGGCGGTTTATCAAAACATAACAGTAAACCCAGTCTATTTTTAGCACAAAATTCATGCCTATTACCGAAGGTTACAGTAAATTTCGAAGTATTCTTAGATGGAATAATTTGATACATGTATATCACTCAAAGTGCTAGTATTTATGAGCATGTGAAAAAATCATTTATTGAAATTGGATATAACTATTGCCACAAAATAAGAAACGACAAAATATAATCGCTTATCTTCAAAAACATAGTAACTACAGCTTGTTTAACCCGTAGTTACGAGGTTGTAGAAGAAAAGCAGTGATATGATATACCAATTTAGCGTAAATGATAAGCTGACGTAACGTATTTGTTAGTCCGAGGAAAAGTTAGTCAGATTCTTCTAAATCGAATGAATCTCATTGAATACGTCTTCATAGAGAGAAGTAGCAGGACATCTATGAAACATTTCGTTTATTTGTATGTTATAAACAGTGTATTTATTTGTTTTCTGTAGATTAGTTTTCAAAAATGTCATTTACAATATCGCCTGATGTATGGCCAAATTATAAATTTCATTACAGAAATCGTGTATAATAAATAAAAGTAAAGAGAAATATTTTCATTAATTGGGCTTCTGTTTTGTCCTATTTTTGAACATTTTTTAAAAGTAGATCTATCTCAAGGTTACAAAATTTAAGACAGGTCCAAATTCAATCCACGAAGACCACAAAATAGTTGAAAATACAATACAAACAGATAACAATTTGAATGGATTATCAATCTAAGCATTGGCGGATTAGTTATGCACTTCTTCTCGTATAGTGTGTTTGTCCATGGCGTCAAACAACCCTTCAGCACAAGTTGAATATACATCTATCTTCATAGTCGGTTGGTGCAGATGCATTTCTAAACAATACCGAATCGAGAGTGATAAATCTAATTTGAAAGATTTGTGCCCCATAATCAATGTGAATTAAATACTAAATTAATCGCCGCCGAGCCCGGATAGCTCAGTCGGTTACGTCGGAGTCTGTCAATCCAGGGGTCTCGAGTTCGAACTCCGGCTCGGCCAGTATCCATTCTGACATTTGACAAAAGTCATTTGTCTCTCACCAATGGGTGTAAATCATCTGTGTGAGAGAGCAGCTGGAGGCTCGGTTTGGATATGTGGTTGTACTGGTGCGAGAAATACCATGAACCCACGGTTATGTGCTCCAGCCGCCGCGATATTACCTTGGTAGTTGAAAACGGCGTAAAACCCCAATAAACTAAATTAATCGCCTTGGCTGAAACCGAGTTTAATCCGATTTTTGTTTTTCAATAATAAACTTACACGTAATGGTTTTTGACTGGTCGAGATTTAGCCTACAAATGCTTTGGATTAAGAATGAAAGAACTACTCATTTACTACGGGTATTAAGACAAAAACTGTCGTGATCATTTTCTACCACAAAGTGCCATTATGCTGAAAAGAACGAAGTTTCTGATGCTTTTTGCGCTTCTTTGCAGTTTTGAAAAAGGTGAGTTCTTTTTATGATCATCTTTCAGTATCCTCGGATACATTTTCATACTTCGTTTTAAAGTAAAAAAATGACAATCCTACTGTTTAAATTAGTTCTTTCATTTCCCCATTAGAATTTTAATCACGTCTTTTATTTTGACACTGTAGAGTGAGGACCCTTGATGAATTGAGCCTTTCCAATTTTATTGTGTCACGCAAATCAGTTACAGGCGAAATGATAAACGTTGTACGAAAAAGATAATCGTGAGTATAGAAAACGTTGCTCAAATGAATGCATTTACTTCTTATTTTTCAGTTCATATTTCTCTTTTAGCGAATGCAAAATCAGTTATTGTTTAAGAAAACGTAGTTTGGTCTATTTATGTGTTCACATTTAAAGTAGAGTACCCGTAATGTGGCCATTTTGAGATTCATAAAACATAGGATTTTTCCGAGCGGCGTCGTTACGTATCCGAACCTATTCGGGCGCGGTCGTAAACATTGGTTCGCCCGAATAATTCCGACGTCGCGGGAATCTCATTAGGGGTGGACTACCTTAAACAACCAACTCGTGATTTATTTCAACATTGATTGTACTTCAGGTTTACTGACAGAAGAAGTCAAAGAAGAAGGACAAGAAAAAGAATTGGAAAAAGAAGGCGAAGAAGCTGGGGAGACCAACAAGTGTTTAGATATTGGTCTATTCGGTATTTCATGTGAAAGTTTAGACGAACAATATCTGAAAGAACATGGTAAATCTTTGTGTGAAATCAACCCGCCACTGGCAATACGGTGTTGTATTTATTGTGGAAATTACGACGAAGAAGAAAGTTTGAAAGACGAGCTTTAACAAGACCAAAGATGACTTTAATTCCGAAATCTATTTGAATGAGCTTTCAATTGGCAATGTTTTCTAAGATTTTCATGAATAATATATAAAAGAACATATTAAATCTTTGTGTGAAATCAACCCGTCATTGGCAATAAGGTGTTGTGTTTATTGTGGAAATTATAAAGAAAATGAACATAAAAGAAAAAAGAAAGAAAAAACATAAATATAAAAGAACTTATCAAAAATCTTTGTGTGAAATCAAGTCATTAGCAAGATGTTGTGTTTATTGTGGAAATTATAGCAAAGGAGAAAGTATGACCAATGATGTCTTTAAGTCAGAAGTCTGTTAGAATGGGCTTTCAATTGGCAATGTTTTCTAAGATTTTCATGAACAAAATATAAAAGAACATATTAAATCTTTGTGTGAAATCAAGCCATTAGCAATAAAATGTTGTGTTAAAGCAAAGAACGGTGCGTGAAAGACGAGCTTTAACAAGACCAATAATGTCTTTAAGACAGAAGTCTGTTAGAATGTTCGCAATGTGACCTAAGATTTTCATGAATTTATGTTTGTATTAATGTCCTGTGAAGATTTCAGAGTAATAATTCTGAGAGAGCATTTTAAATAATTGTATCAAGTGAATCCGTTGTCTGATTATGATCTTGTATCTGGCTATCAGCACTTTCTGTTGTTATCTCAATTTAGTGTTCGTCCTAGTTTTTGGACCAATGAAATTTCAGTATATTTGAATATTTCGGCGCTTGATTTCGCATAAGCACACTGCCGGTCAGTTTATGTCACGGATATACATAGCCACGCACCCGTTTCCTGTGCAGTTATGAAAAATAATGAAATTTTTGGGAAAATGATGTAATTTTTGGGAAAATGATGTAATTCCAGTAAGATCCACATGATAGTATCTCCGGTCGGAGACGTGGTTTGAAGAATGACAGTAGAAGCGTATGTTTTCATTGGTTGACGAACACTAAGTCAGATAGAGTCTGTATAGTAGATTCTACGCGACATAAACATTCAAAGGCTGCGCTTTTTGAACGTTTATATCGCATAGAATCTACTATACAGCCTCTATCTAATACGTACATTGTATTCTCCAAGAAATATATTAGGAACGTCACCGTCAGCACCAGATCTTTTTATCGACTTACTGTTTGACCTACTTTTTGGACCAATGAAATTGCAGTATATTTTAAAATTTCGCCGATATACATTGTACTAGTATTTCGCAAAAACGGGCTGCCGCCGACTTTATGTGACGTCTATACATAGCCACGCCCAGTCTCCAATGAACCGCTAGCAAACACTAAGGCCGACTTCGATTGGCAATGACTCGCGCCATCGTTCGAACCATCGCCCCAATCGAACACCAATAGTGCGAGTTATTGACGTCATTTTCGTAGCTATAGTTTCAATCGAACAGCAATGGCCCGAGCTATAGTCCGACCACCGGAAAAAGTGTGGTTCGACCATCCGAGCCATTACGTCATTCGGAACAACTCGGATAACAGCGAACCAATCAGTGTCGAGGTTAACAAAGATTTTGATTGGCTGACCCAGAACGGGGAGGAATTCAATAGACAGAACAGCGCTGGTTCCCAATGATGGTTCCCGATCGCGCGAGCCATAGTGCCAATCGAAGTCAGCCTAAGTCAGATAGAGTCTGTATAGTAGATTCTACGCGATATAAACATTCAATTCGCTGCGCGCATTTGAATGTTTATTTCGCGCAGAATCTACTATACAGCCTCTATCAAATACAAAATCGTTGCCACATTTTCATTCTTTCGGTAGAATTACGATTGCCGATGCTCTGACCATATGTTCAAGTCATTTTTTTGCACCATACAAAACACACCGTCCACTTCGAACAATTAGCTGCTCATCATATTACAGATTTCATTTCACATGGCGCAGCTTTAGCTTTTATTATCATAAATTACACGACGGGGCTTATTTTTGAAATAACAATTCTGAAATATTTTCTTGTATACCTGTTATGTCTGTGTACTATGATACAAGTTTTTTAAGAATGTTACGCTTTATGCGAAATATGACCACATTTTGAATAAAGGTCAGTGTCAGGTCAAATGAAATCCATACATGTAGACGGGCTGTACATTACAACTTTCCAAAAGCTGTCTTTAAAATCAGGAAAAGTGAACAAATAAATAGAGCATATATAAATTGACGATGATATCAGAATTTTAAAGGGACATTTCATTCCAATTTCAATTTTTTAAAGTATGTCTTGATGCCAAGATTGGTTATTCTTATAATCGAGAAACACACATTTAAAGTTGAGACATAATCAATAAATTGCATATAAATCCGAACTGTTGTCCACAACAATTTGTTCAATTTTAACACAAAAATATATATTTCTCGTAAACGGCGCAATATTTTGGCTTGAAATTTTCAGAATTTTCATAAGAAAATATGTTCTTTCAGATGAAAATAAAAGTAAAATTTATGACAAAAAATTCTGAAATGTCACTTTAACATCCGGATGCCTTCGGTTATTTCCGGGCATCATCCGTGGTAACGGAATTGACGAGGTATACCCTCGCCTGTTTACGTTGCCATGGAAGACGCGCGAAGTTTCACGAAGTGGTATCAAATTATGTATAGAGTACATAATGTCAATTTCCCACAAAATTTTCTAGACCAAGAAGACACAAAAATTTTTTATTTCGTTTAATTGAAATTATCGTGTTCAACTCTTTGAATTTGGACAAGCTTAGAATTTTGTTATTTGGAAATGGGTTGAAAGATCAGTTACACCCAGCAAATCCTTGGCACCGTTAGACCTCGCTTCAAAACAAATTCTTATCGGTAACGTTTTTTTAGGTTTAACCCTTTCCCAAACAAGACCTGGTTTTGACGTCCCTAATAGAAAAAGGCTTTGGAAAACATTGAGACAAAAGAAGAAACTGCTGATGACCAGCAGTTTCTTCCTTTGCCTCAATTCTTTTTTCTTAGTTATACACAAATTATTTCATTTTATTATACACAAATCATTTTCTTCTTTAACGTCTATTTTGTCGTGTGCAGCAACTTTCAAATTGGACAGCTATAAAATTGTCGTTTGGGAAAGTGTTAATGGAGATGTTTCTGTTATTGTTATTGGTTTCTGATGTTGTTATTGGTTGCTGATATTGTTGTTGTTGTTGTTGTTGTTGTTGTTGTTGTATCACGTAATTCCCTGCGACCCAAACTCCACACAGCGACAATGGCCTACACATTATTCCAATTCAGGGTAGATAACTGCGGAGGAGATTGGCGGCGACCAGGCGTAGTTTAGCCGATTTAAGATAAAAGAATGATAGAATGAAAGTCTTACAAAAGAATCTTTAATCTTTCGAAGAAATCTACCCCAGCAAATGTCTGGCGTTTTCCGGCTTTGCTTCAAACTTTTTTCCTTAACCAATTACCAAACGGCACACCTTTAGACTCATCCAAAATTCAAAGATGTTACAGACGACAATTAAAACTGAATGAAATTTTACATTTTTATGTAGAAAATATTGTGGGAAATGAAGACAAGCAATTTCTTCATTTTCCACAATGTTTTCCAAAGTCATTATCTTTTGGGGAGTCAAAAAGAGTCACTGTGTGGTAATGGGTTAAATTGGTCAAGAATGTACAATGTATTAACACATTCATTGATGACTTTCAGAAATTGCGGCGTCACGTGATTCCCCGCTGTCTGTACTGGTGCATGATATGCCAGGAAAACATCGTAGGGTGCTCCAGTCATCGGAACATGACAGAAAAGATTGTTGCGAGTACTACTGTATTATCATCAAGTAAGCTTTTGAACACACACTTAAGAAGATAAAGATTTAAGGGATCGTTATTTCTCCTTTGAAACGAATGCTTTATAAACTTGGTTTATTAAATTAAATGGTTGGCAACGCGTTGGGCAGTATAATAGCAAACACCAAAAATTCTACAAAAACATTATGTTTATTCTTTTAGTTAATAATTGTCATTCGTATGTTAAACTCACGTTTCATATTAATTTTGCATCTATAATATTACATTTCTTTTGTTATTTTCCATCAATGTTTTATATTCCGTAACAAATCATAATTATGTAAAAAAACTGCATTATACAGGACATTTAGCAGAACTACAGATAAGTGGAAGTGAACACTTTCTATTTTTTATTTTAATTCCAAACCCTATGTTGTGGTACTCATTTGAATCGTCTCGATGAGACGATTCCAATGAGTTACCTCAACATAGGGTTTCATGAACATTTCGTGAAATATTTCATTTTGAAAAGCCATCACCCCTTTTATCTGTATCTATGCATTTAGGGCTTGTGGTAATCCAAGTTTTGTCTGATGAAATTAGCTCTTTGATATGTTGATGTCGCTCATTTAAATGGCGACATCCAAATATCAAAGAGCAAATTTGCATCAGAGAAGACTCGGATTAGGCTTGTGTCAACTTTGATATAATTATCATATTTTAACAACAAAATACAATGAAAAAATTACGATCCAGCTTTTTCTCTTTTTCCGTCGATATTCTGTACTACTTTGTCGCTTTTCTCAGGTACAAAAACATCCAAAATCAAATTGCAGATAGAAAAATATATTTGATTAAGTAAGAGATCTAGTTCTTTTTTTCATTCATCTTACAAATTCTGCGAATTTAACAATTGCGAAAAAAAATTGTTTATAAAAGATACTAAAATATGTAACATATCCTAACATTTGAACAACACAACAAAGCATAACAACACTTTCGTATGGCTTTAACTGTACTAAATATAAATTGATGCAAAAAATATCGCGTGAAAAGAAAAATGCAGGAGATTCCATTTACACATAAGGTTAACGGTATTTTCTTAGCACATATTTACACATGATAATGAGATTTGATTGATACACAAACGTAAACTTCTATAACATTTAAATGGACGTAAATGTATTTCATTTTTATCTCTCACACTCTGTCTCTCACTCTTTCTCTTTCTTTCTCTTAAATGTGAAACATGGATTGGATTAACCCATTACCAGACGACACAATTCTAGACTGGCCAAAATTCAAAGATTTTGCAGACGACAATTTCAAGTGAATGAGACTGTACATTGTTTTGGTCTTTTTCGGTAGAAAATATTGTGGGAAATGAAGAAATTGCTTGTAGCAAGCAATTTCTTCATTTTCAACAATGCTTTCAAAAGCATTGAACTCCAGGGGCGTCAAAAAGCGCCACTATGTAGGAATGGGTTAATAAACGTACAAAAGGGGAAACAATAAACAATTGTAAATTTCTTATGGACTGCAAAACAAAAGTGGGTGACTTTGAATTGATGACAAAAAGACTGGATTTACAGATGCAAAAAGGGAGAGTGTTTTAAATACCGGATAAACAAAGTTGATTGATAAAAATAATATCTCTTTTATGATTGATTCTTATTGCAATTCTACACATAAATGGAAAATTAAAATGAGTATAGGCTGAAATTAACATGGAGCAAATAAAGGAAATTGCAACTTTATCCTTTTCCACTTATTGGCGCCTTTTGATGCCATAAAAAGACAAAACGCTTTAGAAAAGACTGTGGAAAATGAAGTAATTGCTTGTGACAAGCAATTTTTCCATCTCCCATAATATTTTCTACAAAGAAAGGCCCAACAATGTGCAATTCTATTCAGTTTAAATTTTCGTCTGCATCGTTTCTGAATTTGGACCAGTCTAAAATTTTGCGGTTTCGTAATGGGTTAAATAATGGTGTAAAACAAATATGATATCTTATAGACGTAAATGAAATAAAGTTTGAAACGAATATAAATATCAGATTCCCGCAATCTTCTGAAATTTTATAGTGCAGATCTAGAATCTAGATATCCAAATAAAAACTTCAGATGTACTTAAAAATATCAAATCAACCAAAAAACGAAGAATAGATTTTTAAAGCAAAATGTGGGAAAATAATAGAATAAAAGTATTGTGCAAAAACTCGTGACGGGAAAATTATTTTGAGTTCAAGATTTATCAATCTATTTAATATTGTTACTATGGCAACACTATTCAATCGTAGCCATAGAAACCATAGAACATCATGTTATGCACTAGCTAGATAAAGTAGTTGTTATAGTATTGCAAGTTTGTATGTCAACGGTGGAAAATCACGTGATACAACAATTTAAAAAAATCTTCAATAATTTTGTTAATTTCAGACCAATTTGTATTCAGTTTGGAGCAGAGAAGGTGGACAGACGTCAGGCATTAGATGATCGTGGTTGATGTTTTTTAATATTATGTGATAAAAAAGTTATTGAAGATCAACCAAAATTTTGGTTGATCGTTAATAATTTTTTATCACATGATTTCTAATCAACCAGTTAATTCCGAGCATTTTTGCGCCTTCTCTGCTTCAAACCGAATTCCAAATTGGTCAAGTATTGATAAAGATATTGATGGTTATCTAAAATTCTGAGTCACGTGATTATCCACCGTGATGTATGTACACTAGAAGGGTGGATGTCGATGTTTATGTCAGTAACTGGACCACAGTAACAACGTTACTTAGAGATGTCAGGCTATTATGACTTATATATAATTTGTTGTTCATAAAACACAACCTGTATGGAATCTCTGTATAATCTGTATCCAGACTTAATGGTTCATATTCATGTAAGTCTGGAGACAGTTTATGCACTCTGTCTGTTTCATACCCACTCAAATGTAACACACCGTTATTATGGTCAACACTGACCCCAGCCGGCCCAAACCCTCTTTCTAGTTTGAGTTCAAAAATAGTTTTCCCGTCCTTCACACTTATACATAATACTCTTTCGTTATAAGGATCAGAAAAATAGACTCGTCCATTATGAACAGCGATGTCAGAAATATAGACAGCAGGAGAACTAGGAATTTCTATAACTTTTAGCTGGTTACCCTCTGTAGACAGAATGCATATAGACGAAACAGATTCCGGCTCGACATCTTCCTTACAGAGGGTAAAAATCTTTTCTTGACTAAATTCTATTGACCAACATTCTTTATCTATTTTTATTGTTTTAGTTTTTACTGCCGGAGTTTTATTCACGTCTATAAACCATATTTGTTTTATATCGGAAAAGGTTACAGCCAACATACATTGGTTATCCGGCTCATCAAGGGCTGCTCCAGAAGTTTCAATTGTACTCTCGGACGTCGAAAGCGGATCGGTAGATTTTAGGTGAACGTGCATTTCTGTAACACCCCAAGGTTGTGACCCAAATTTAATATATCGTAGTAACGTGTTTGAGATAGAACAAAATATTTTTATACAATAATTATCACGATCCGCAGCCACCCACCGTTTGTTCTCCATTCCAGATAATCCCAATATAAAACAATCATGTTCATCTAATTCATGTTTCACATTCACTCGGCCATGTACACGAACATCCTCTCTATCAAAGTCTATTCCTGTCCCTAATCTCTCACCCCTCATTCTTCCCACAAACATTTCTGCCATTCTTCTTCTCTCATCTGTCTCACTCTCAACTCTAACAAACTCATGAGTTTTGTCATGTTTTAACATACATTCTCCACATAAAAACAAATTACAAACATAGCATAAATACAGAGCAAAGTTTCCTGACACTCTAATCATACACTCCCTACTGTCACACTTTGGACTTTTGGGACCGACCTTTTGTTTTTTCTTGTACCTTTTGTACAAGTTTGGTAAATTTTCAACCAAATCATATTCGCGTATCTGATCCCATTCTACATATTGACTGTCCCCGCTAATTTCACCAGAACTCGAAGCTTCATAATACGGATAAAAATCTGACGTTTCTTCATCTGACTTCGTATTTGCTTCGTCTAAATCATAACTGTCCTCGCCGGTATAATCAGAAGTCGAAGTTTCAGGATAAAAATGATCATCTGACATTTCTTGGCGTGAAGTTTGACTTGCTTGATCTGTGAACTGTCTTATATCATACCCTTCTGTCATTTTTTTCTGTAATCAAACAAAATTAAATACAGGTACGTATCAAAAAGTTATATTTATGTGACTTTTATATTTCTATTTTTAGTCCAGAATGCAGCAAAGCTTACATTTTTTTGTACACATGTATATGACCCATCATTAAACACTACTTTCTAGCCATACGAAATGCATTAAATTACACGCGATTGTAAATACACTTTACATAAGATGACTCACCGTGCTGGATTTCAAGATTATGCTTCAATAAGAAAATAATTTACAAATATTAGTTTACTCTATATTCATATTCAAGAGAGGTAATTTTGAACATTTTTGTCAAATATTTCCATAAGTATGCATTAATTCAAAATTCTAAACCGTTCAAAATGCTTATGTTTGTATTTGGAATGGGAATGTAACACAGTTTAGGAATTAAATCTACTGGCACTTTTCAAATTTCGCATCTAGACCTTCACTGTTAATGATGGGTTGTACACGATAAGACGACGTCACGAGACTCTCATTTGTTTTCCACCTAGCTCAACTGTATTATTGTTTATTTCAATAATATTTAATATAATACAAATGTTTGTCACTCTGCAGTTCAATATGGGTGCAAATAATCCCTATAACTCTAACAATTATTTGAATCCTTTCTAAAATAAAGGTATTGAAGAATTTCCTCATTTAAAAATTGCTGCATATAACTTCATTGGTGTGCACATTGGTCAATATTGTATATGCTGTTTCTGCATGTACATTAAATGTATTGGTCTTTCTCTGTATTTCTTGTATTTGTTTATTTATGTCTGTCTCTTTCATGTAAGTTTTGAGCTTTCGCCCAATTTAATTTTTTACAGTACATTGAATACACCAAATACTTATATGATATGAACCACCAAACATTAACACAGAAGAAGTTGGGACAAAAGTAGGCAAAGTCCGTTAGTTGAACGTCTGAAGAAAACGTTGCCAAAGTTTGATCATTTCATATGCAGAAGTCAGTGGTTAAATATTGGCGCATTGTATAGTGATATATGGATACAGACCACTTATTTGTATATGGGTTTATCAAAATATATCCTTTTCTCCTATTGTAAAAATAGTTTCCCTAAATTGTTCACTCCAACACGTCTAGTTAGAAGTCCAAAGCCGCATTGGAAAATCCCTTAAAGCGACAAAATTTATTAGATATATTGTTGCTTTATTTAAAAAAAACATCGTTACATCGTAACTACAGCGTTAAATATGCTGTAGTTACGGGGTTTTCTTAAAAAGGGACGATATGCAAACGTATGACGTTTGTTAAGTCACGTTTTAAAACCTTACTATTTTCCGCAACAACGAACAACAAGAGGGCCATGACAGTCGTTAATCGATCACCTGAACTGAGATGAAATGAGGTGAAAAATGGAGGTACAAGGTGAACTGAACAAGGGCACGTGGCTGGTACAGTGAAAACGCAGTTGAAATCAACAATATTTTAAAACATAGCTCATGAAATTCGGGTCCTGTCCAGCTGAAAAGTCTCAACCCAGACATTATAACATTATGTCCAAGTGTTGTTCAAATTAGTCAATATAATTGTGTGCCTGTTAGGGTGAAAACAAAGTTAAAAGCATTACTTTTATGACATTCAACGGTACATAACTTAAGAACCGAATTAATTATCAGGCTGTAAAGATACATTCAAACAAGCTCTTATGGCAATCGACATTTTCTTAAGTTTTGTCTCGATCGGGCAATATTGGTCGCTGGTAAACACAAGGTCAAAATGGCAATTTTGTCAAACCCAAGGGTAAAAAACCAAAAATGTCATATTCGGATCAAGCTGAAGATTAAACAAATACAAGATTTTATGATTACCACCAAACTTTAAAAGTCTAATTGATTAATGTGACTGTAAGACTAAAAACAATGTCAAAAACGGCAATTTTATTAAATGCAAGGGTACATTAGACTGAAAACCGGTCATTTAAGACTAAAAATGTTTATCATTTGAGATTTTATGATCACCATCATTGTGTTCAAATTTTGTCTTGATTTGATTCAAGACAGTTGGACAAAAATAATGTCGAAAACTGCAATTTTGTGAAAGTCAAGGGCACATAAGTCAAGACTTTCAGCTTGGATCAGAATGAAAATCAAACTCCTTTGAAACCTTGTAATCAGCAACAGTGTATCCAAGTTTTGTCTTGATTGGTGAATATTTGTGGCATTTAGAGTAAAAATCGAGCTGAAAACGGCAATTTTAGAATTCAAAGACAGATAACTCGAAGCCTTCTGGCCTGACCAGACTAAAAATCATTTTTTTTCGAGATCTTTTAGGCATCAAAACTGTGTCTATGTTTTGTCATGATAGATTGATAATCGTAGACGCTAAACTGTAAAAAAAATCAAAATTCGTGATTTTAACATTCAAGTGTAAATACTCAGTACTTTCCGGCCCAATAAGGCCCGTAATCAGACTAATCCGACAACATACAGACTCTCTTTGTTTGAATAGGTTTGATCAATATTGACTCAGTTTTGTGGATGCTACGAGGGGTGTTCATTAAAGATTTCGGAGATAATAAACGCCACATTGTAGACGGGTGGACGGATAGACAAACCAAAGACTAAAAGCTATCACAAAAGTTCGCTTTGAGCACTTCGTGTTTAGGTGAGCTAATAACAAACGCGTAAGAGGAAAGACGAGAACGACTTTTTTGAATTGTAAATACGATATATTTTCCCTTATACACAGTTCGTTTTAACCTTTTCGTTAAAGGATGTAAAAAAAAAAACACGAAATCGGGGCAGATTGCAAAACTATCTTACATTGTCAGTGAAAATAATATTATAACAATAACTTGTTTCAAAGATTTCAGCACACACATTGTTTAAAGTATTACTAGAATTACACGAATTAAAATGATAAATAGACAAAAGCATCAGTGAAAAGATACTTTCCGCAAGGTTGCTCTCGGTATAAGGGTAGTCTGATGGTATCAAGTTATATGCATAATCGCTCGAGGGTTTTTAAACTCCATACTTTATTATGCAAATAAACCCTTTTATTTTTCGTTTTATACCACACCATTTTAGGTTCAGAAAACTTTTAGCACATGCTCAGTTGCAAGGGCAATTAATAATCTTAACTCGCGCATGTATCTAAATGATATGATGGGTATCATAAAAATGATTTCTAAGCAATTGCGATGCAATCAGAAAAAATCTGATAATTATGTTTGCAACCCATCATTAAATACAAACCATTTTAAGCATCTTTCAGCGTCATTCGCAGTAAGGGAAATTGACGAGGGTATCGCACGTCAATTTCCCTTGATATCTCGGGTTGTTACTGATGACGCCTGAAGATGCACGAAGTGTAAGATATCTAATGATAGGTTGCAATCCTTAAATACAAGGCATGGTCTTTATTAGCATTTGAGGGTAGGCTACTATATCTATCCAGAACATTTCTCTCCATACACAGAGTCTATCGCTCATATTAATGGATTCCTACTCTGTCGTTTCGCTATCAAATTTGAACTATTTCCTATGTTGTGACGTCATTTACAGCGTCACTGCTGCTATTTGGCATTATCCAATAAATAGTCTACGGTAAATTTAGGTTGCAGCCAATGTAAATTTACAAGTGTCAGATTTTAAATTTCATGCCCATTACACCTGCATGATTCGAACCAACGCAAGAAAAATTGTATTAAATCCATATTATTGTTTTGGGGGGCTCGGACCCCAGGCGACTAACAGACTTATGGTTGTGAGGGGGTAGCGTGGCAGACCAACGACACGCTAATAGACAGAACAGCACAGTGCAACCGGATGCTCCCAGAGTTTCTCTTTCTTTGGGAGCATGTAACTAAGTCAAAGCAATTTTGGTGAGAATAAACCATTTAATTAAACTATGAATTTAACAGACGTTATATTGGCATATTTTGGGCAACAAGGCCTTTACTATTAATGTACATTTTTGTAGCCCCGGCCCTGGGGAGACTACACACTACCAACGTGTAAACGTGTAACGGGCGAATCCGCGTCCCATGTTACTATGGTGACGAGGTCCCATGGGTTACCCCCATGTGAACAGCCCCCAAGGGTCAGCCTGTTTACCTTATCCCCGGGGAAGAGGATTCAAGCGTTATACTGCTTTGAACCTTCCCTCTATACATAGAGGTGAAGGGGGGCCCCCTCGTTATACAGAGGTAGGCCCCCTCCGAAAAACCAACGAATGTAATTACACACAACTACAACACACTAAACAACCTGCAGCTTGGAAGACTGTCAGGCCGAGGATGAAGGCCAGGCTGAAACACCCAAGGGGGCATACTGCCTCCCCAGGCCCGCCCCCTTATTGAAATCAGCATTTTCTAGCCTTGTGCCAGTTAATAATCGAAGAAATCATTGGTTTTGACGAATTAAAATAAAAACTTCTAGATCTATATAACAAAATATATCTGTATTTACTGTCTATTTTGAGTAAGAACACAGCTGATTATTCTCGCGTAGGTTAATCTTGATGTGGGTTTTCTCTGTGTGTAGTGCTGCGAACAGGTAGTTGGTGACTCCGGGCTGCTACAATCTGAAATGACACTAATACTAAAAATTAATGAGTTTTCTATTACGAGAAGCTTAGATAGGATGATATCCTCTCCTTTGGGAGGGAGGAAGGGTGTTCTTCTCGGAAAAACACGTCTTCACTCCGTCGATGTTTCCAGGAAAAGACCGAAGCATGCTGGGATAGCATATTCGTAAAGGAGGACTAATCTTGCAAGATCCCTACTCTTTTTTGACTATGGTTACTTCCCTTTGACTAACGGACTTCACCAAATTGATTTAAATTGGATTATAGGATATAAAATACTATAATCTTTATTAAATCCATATTGTTGTTTTGGGGGGCTCGGACCCCAGGCGACTAACAGACTTATGGTTGTGAGGGGGTAGCGTGGCAGACCAACGATACGCTAATAGACAGAACAGCACAGTGCAACCGGATGCTCCCAGAGTTTCTCTTTCTTTGGGAGCATGTAACTAAGTCAAAGCAGTTTTGGTGAGAATAAACCATTTAATTAAACTATGAATTTAACAGACGTTATATTGGCATCTTTTGGGCAACAAGGCCTTTACTATTAATGTACATTTTTGTAGCCCCGGCCCTGGGGAGACTACAGACTACCAACGTGTAAACGTGTAACGGGCGAATCCGCGTCCCATGTTACCATGGTGACGAGGTCCCATGGGTTACCCCCATGTGAACAGCCCCCAAGGGTCAGCCTGTTTACCTTATCCCCGGGGAAGAGGATTCAAGCGTTATACTGCTTTGAACCTTCCCTCTATACATAGAGATGAAGGGGGGCCCCCTCGTTATACAGAGGTAGGCCCCCTCCGAAAAGCCAACGAATGTAATTACACACAACTCCAACACACTAAACAACCTGCAGCTTGGAAGACTGTCAGGCCGAGGATAAAGGCCAGGCTGAAACACCCAAGGGGGCATACTGCCTCCCCAGGCCCGCCACTAGGAATCATCACTTTAAGATGATACCTTCGCCACAAAATGGTAAACTAGACTGGATATATACTTCCTTTTTGGTTGGTGAAATGTGATATTGCCTCCTTCCAGTGTTTTAATAGTGACTGGTTCCCTAATTTCGACACGTGGGTTCCATCCATCCTGTACAGGCTTACCTCATTAGCCGAAATACAGCTATCGTTGTTAATAACTTTTTCGCCCGATTCGAGTACGAAAGCTCTGATAGCTGCGTTAACCCTTTTCCTTTTCTTTTCAATTAGTGCTCCTGTGCCCAGGGGAGCGTAATGCCAATATCTCCTGGGCAGGATAGTTGACCAGATAATCTGAATTTTGCCAAACAGAGCCTTGTACCTAAGAAAAGATGTTTTTATTTATTCTATCAGGTCCTTACCTGTGATGCCCTCTGTTGTCATATCGTTTGACCCACAATGAAGAATAATAAATTTTGGGTACTTATCCTGTTTATTAATCTGGTCCATCTCATAATCCAGTTCATTGAGTGATAGCCCCCTCCTCCCACGCCATTGCACCGATACCCCTAGTCCTGCGAAATCTTGGTCTCTGCTTTCTAAACCAGCCCAGTACACATAGGAGGACCCAACAACAAACATTTTGGTCTTTTCTGAAAAAGCTTAAAATCTCATTTATAAAGTCTGTATTTATAGTTTACAATCTGATATACTTGGAATATGCTTGCGATTGCCACCTCCCTGCTTTCATGATTTCATTTTCCGTCTTGCCTATCTCTGCTAGATGCGTGGCCCCGCCTATTCTAAAACTATGGGACCTAACATGATCAAATGATTTGATGAATTTAAATGCCTTTGTCATTACAGCTTTGAATTGGTAACTTGTTAATGACCTCCCATTTAGATGGACAAATAGGTCTTTGTTTGGTGTGTTTGGGCGAAGTCCAAATATTGTCTCATACAGGCTATGGAGCCGTATGGTTGATCAATTTTCTGAATAATTAGTGTAACTGATTTTCCATGCTGATCTGTTTTTGACCATTTAATTCTGAGACTTAATTCATTGTTTTTATTTGTACATCATTTAGCTTGATAACCTTTTCGTTAGCCGACTTATTGTTTGGTTGGGTAAATTCTCCGATTCTAAGCAGGGCGAAAAATGCAAGTGAGAAGGCTGCTTGGAATAAACTTTGCTCGTATGAGCTTTGGCAAATGTGTTTTAGACTGCTTATCATACCTGACAATGTGGCCAATGTTATTGGGGCCCTAGTATCTGGTGTGACACATTTTAGTCTTTTTGCACCCTCTAATACTTTTAACACAAGGAATGATTTTGTGGTGTCAGTGACTTGGTTAAGCTTATGATTGTAAGAAATGGCCGACATATATGTTGCGATTGATGACGTTGCTGTTTTGTTGAAAACCAAATATGACAAAAAATTCAGGAGGTCGTGGCAGGGGACTGGCCAGGATTTTTGTAAGTTGTATGTATCCCGAAATACCTCCAGTCTTTGCAAAGCCACTGCATAGGTATTTTTTGTGTTTTGGGAAAGCGAATTTGAAACAAGACATTTTGCTATACCTGCTAGATGTCCCAAAGATGGTACGGGACCCTGACTGGTGCCAATGCTGCATTTGGTGTTGCTTGTCTGAACCGGCCCCACTGTGAACGAGAGATTGAATCTACTATTATATTGTCCTTTGAGGAAATATATGTAGCTTTAACACGAATGTTGTTTGATAGTAATGTAAGGACCATTATCCTAACAAGATTCATTACCCGGTCTGATTTACATGTCTGGGTGTTAATTACTTGGACCACTGACTGGTTGTCCACATGGAATTTGACCCACTGGTTCTGCAGGCTTTTTGACCAGATTGTAATAGCCGCCACGACCGGGAAAAGTTCAAGTAGTGTCAGATCCCTGGTGAGGCCTCCCGTCACCCAGTTCTAGGGCCAGGTGCCGTGAGCCCACTGCCCTGAAAAATAGATTCCAAAACCACCTTTTTCGCCCCCACAAGTGTCGATGAAAAGTTCTAGTTCCATGTCAGTGTGACATTCCCTGTTTGAAATTAATGTAACCCCACTGTATGTTTTGAGAAAGGATAACCAAATGTTCAAGTCAGATTTTATGCCCTTGGAAACCCTGAGCCTATGGTGTGGCTTTTTTATACCCATGGTTGCATTAATTAGCCGTCTACAGAAGGCTCTGCCAGGGGAGATAACTTTGCATGCAAAGTTTAGCAAGCCAAGTAAAGATTGCATTTCTTTAAGTGTAATTTTGTTTGATGCTAACACTTTTAATATTTTTTCTTTCAAATTTAACACTTTCTCCTCCGGCAGTTTCATTGTCATTTTAATTGTATCTATCTCCACACCCCAAGGACGATTATGCAGGTTTTTGGTTGCTCTGTTTTTCTTCTGCTAAGGGGACGCCAAATTGAGAACAAATAGATCGGAATTCAGATAGTACTGAGCCGGGATTAGCTGTTGTGCTTTTTTCCCCAAAAAGGAAATCGTCCAGATAATGTAGAATGTTTTCGCTACCGGTCTTTTGGCATAAAAACCAGTGTAAGAATTTGGCGAATTTTTCCCAGATTGCGCAACTGGCCGAGGAACCCATCGGCAGCATTCGATCATAGAAATAGGAGTTTTCAAACTTAATACCCAGCAGGTCGAAATCTGCTGGATTGATTGGTAGTAGCCGGAATGCGGACTTAATATCGGTTTTGCTTAAATAGGCTCCCCTTCCTAACTTAACAACCATATCGGCAGCTTGGTCAATGTTTGAGTATGAAACAGAGCAGTATTTGTCATCAATAAAATCATTAATTGACATATTACATGTATCTGGGTATGAAAGGTGATGGATCATTCTGAAGTCACCATCTTTCTTTGGTGTAAGGCCTATAGGAGAAATTTGTAAGGAAGGGAATGGAATAACTTTGAAGGGACCTGCTATTCGACCCAGTTCGATCCCTTTGTAAATTTTTTCCCGCATTATTTCTGGATATTGGTTTGCACTGCACAATTTTTTTGATTCCCTGTAACGTCTTGGTCCAGAGTAATTCAACGGAAACCCATATGTTAAACCATATTCCAGGGAGGTGGCATCTTCATGTCTATAGTGTTTAAGATGATTTAAGATTGTCTGAATTTTCAATGGAGTTTTTCCTAATTCAAATAACTTTATCTTGTTATTGCTTGTGATTCCTGCAGATTGACTTTGGGTGAGCCCCCCCCCCCCCCCCCCCCCACATGCTTGACAAGAGTGGCTGAACCTGCAATTTGGGATAAAAGGACATTTAGAACCAGATTTAGAGTTAAAATAGTTACATTTTGCTGGGTTGCTTGCCTTTTTAATTGGATGAGACTGAGCGGGCGGTTTGTTGAATTGGGGGTGCTGCATGTAATTACTGTTGTCGGTTCTTACATACAGCAGCCAAAATTCATCGTTGATGCGACCCCACGACGACAATGGGTTATTTGCCTTTTGCACTCTGAACTGCTCGTCATATTGAATCCAACCTGACGATCTACTTGCTGCAATCCTTACGTCTCTCAAGTATTTTAGCAATTCTTGTGCCCTCTACGGGGCCTTTTCAAGCACTACACTCATGTAGATATGGAAGCCAGAAGTCCATTGATCAATATTAATTTTCTGGGTTTCTTGCTTTGTTTGTGTAATACAAAGCCTTCCATTCTGAATTACAACCTCTCCTGATAGTGACAGACCATTGTTATCCGCCAGACAGGCTTGCTCCCTGGCCGATTTTAGAAGGCTTGGAATGTCCACGAAACTACCTTCTCGAATGTTTTCTTTAACTTTAAGAGGTACATTGCAGCTGATGGAATCAGATTTCGATGGGGATGAGAACAGCCCCCCTCCGGGCTTATTGCAATGGAATGCGAGTTGTTTTGCGCCTTACCTGGGGCATCCTGCTCACCAACCGATGCCCTTACCCTTTTGGCAGCATTTACTTTCGATTTAGATTGGTTCTTCCTCTTAGCTGGCATGATTCCGTTGGAGTTTTTGTTCTTCTCAGAAAAACACGTCTTCACTCCGTCGATGTTTCCAGGAAAAGACCGAAGCATGCTGGGATAGCATATTCGTAAAGGGGGGCTAATCTTGCAAGATCCCTACTCTTTTTTGACTATGGTTACTTCCCTTTGACTAACGGACTTCACCAAATTGATTTAAATTGGATTATAGGATATAAAATACTATAATCTTTATTAAGAATAAAGAGCGCACTTGCCTTCGTTTACATAGGTAAAGATCTGTAAACATAATATTTAATATCGTTACTTGACTATAGCTTCATTTAAGCTTATATTGAGCTGGGTCCGTGGCTTCTCAAATGCATTAATCCTTATCCAAACACCTCCAGTAAATAAGCCTTTGAGAAATATTGAGACAAAAGAAGAAAAGGTCAGATAAAAAAACATTTTCTCATTTCCACTAAGACTTACGTAACAGTTTCATTTGGACCAGTCTAACACTTTATTGTTTTGGAAAAAGAAAAATGACCCTTACTTCCGGATTCCGACTCATTTTTTCTCAAAATTTGCTTTAAAGACACATTTACGCATTTGCATGATAGAATAATGATTCAGCATTCGATTTTCCTATGATTTGGTTAAAGGGTAGTCGAGAGGTGTAAGAATACATACATCTACATGTATTCAAAACCGTCGGAGAATTGCTCAAAACGCCTTATCCATCCCTTTTCACGTATAAACATAGTATATCTATTATCAACAACTATCATATAATTTCAGAACGAATCCCAATATCCCTATCGCGGAGAACAACACGACACAACAACAACAACAACAAGTACAACAAAAATTCTTCACTAATTCTGCGTATTCGTTGCCGACTTGAAAATGGTTAAAAGCAGAGAAGAGGGAAAAAAGCTTAGAATGCTTTGGATTTGGTGAATCTTTCAAACACCATCTGATAAAAAGGTTATTGACGACCAACCAAAATTTTGGTCGGTCGTCAATAACTTTTATCTGGTTGTGTTTACAAGATCCATCGCATTTAGCACATCCCTGACATTTTAACAACCGCTTTCTTTGCTTCAAACCGTTTTCAAATCGGTCAAATATTAACAGAGTTAATACAAAATATCGAAAATCTTCTTCACGTGATTCCTCGCCATGATTCGATCACCTGTCAATCAAAGCGCCTTTTTCATATCATCTTGTCAGTGGCGGACCCAGAGAGTGTCGGAAGTTCAAATAAATCCTATATCGTCGTTGTTAATGCAAAACCTCGTATCTCGTTTTCGAAAAAAAAAGTTAAAGGGGAGATAAAAAGTGGAATAACTTTTCCCAAACTGTTTTACTTGAAATTTGGGCAAAGTTATTCACAAATGATTTGCCATTAATACTGATCAGTAGAAATATCTCAAAACCTACAAGAATTGTCTTTTTTAACTGGGCACACAAGTTTGTACTTTGGAAATAACAAAAATCGACATACGAGGTTGTGCATTTACGCCGACGATATGTAAAATGTTTATTCATTTTTATGCAAAAATGCAGCCAAATTTGTGTAATACTAGGGAATCGACCCTCTCTATTCGGATGTTCTAACCCGCCTCTGGGAAAAAACTTGATCCCCCGTAGTGACCATTTTTGTGAAACTGTTGTAGATATTCGTTGTGTCGAATTCGTAAGACACGCCAAATTATCTCGAGATATCCGGAGTTCGACTTATCCGATTTTGCTCATTGTCGGTAAAAATATTTTTAATCGTTTGGCTTCTCGCAAAGTACATTCATTATTGAAATATAGTATAAAAAATAATAAATCACTTGAATCGAACAATTTCTCTCCTTTTAATACTTAACTTCAATGTATTATATATCTATCTGAAAACAATGTAGATTAACATTTCTTCATTTCCTTTGATGAGAGCGAGGCAATATTTTCACTTCGACTAAAGCATAACATATCCAACAATAAGTGACATGTCATGGATCTAGATCTAAGAACGATAAACATGACATATATTGTGGAACGAATAACCCAAGTTATGTCCCTTTATCTATACTACTGTTCAACAATAAGTGACAAAGCATGGATCCAGATCTAAGAACTATAAACAAGACATACAACGTGGAACGAATAACCTAATGTGTACAACATTAAGTGACTAACGGGATCAACAATAAGTGACAAAGCATGGATCCAGATCTAAGAACGATACACATGAAATATATTGTGGAACAAATAACCCAAGTTATGTCCCTTTATTTACACTAGTGTTCAACAATAAGTGTCACAGCATGGATCCAGATCTAAGAACGATAAACCTGACATATATTGTGGAACGAATAACCCCAGTTATGTCCCTTTATCTATACTAGTGTCCAACAATAAGTGATACAGCATGGATCCAGATCTAAGAACGATAAACACGACATATATTGTGGAACGAATAAATCAAGTTATGTCCCTTTATCTACACTAGCGTCTAACAATAAGTGACACAGCATGGATCCAGCTCTTAGAACGATAAACATGACATAATTATATTGTGGAACGAATAACCCAAGTTATGTCCCTTTAATTACACAAGTTATGTCCCTTTATCTACACTAGTGTTCAACCTACAGCTGACGTCCCATAACGGTGTAGTCACACCACAGCGTATAGAGCCAGCATATGAGAAACGTATCAAATATTTCGAAAAAATTATCTATACACACACATTTTCAGCGTATGAGGTCAACTTATGGTGCAGTCACACTACAACGTATGGAGTGAACGTATGAGAAACGTATCAAATATTTCGAAAGATTATTTATACGCACACATTTTCAGCGTACGAGGTCAACTTATGGTGCAGTCACACTACAGCGTATAGAACAAGCGTATGAGAAACGTATCAAACATTTCGAAAAAATATCTATACGCACTCATTTTCAGCGTATGAGGTCAACTTAAGACCAAACAACACTTAGAAAAACAAAAGTCCTAACGTACTGTCGACGTATGAGTAGCGAACTCATAGCGTATACCGATTTATGAGTAGCGTACATCAGTGTATTTTTCACGTCAACTTTGCCAGCCAAGGTGAATCCACCAACGTTTGTATTCACCCTCGGCGGATTCGGTCTGAATTTCCTGGTATCGTGATACGCTGCCTAGCGGTTGCCCTGCTGGTTGTTATAGAGTAGCGTCCAATCTAAACGAATTGACGTTGTTTCGTCCATTATTGATGACGTAATCAACGCCCATTCTCTTTCGCATTCAATGCCATACGGACAAAATTGCTGATTTTTTGGTCCAGTTGTCGCAAGAATAATAGTTCGTCAAAAAAAAAAAAATACTGAAAAATACTGTCTATTGAAGTGAAATTCTGAGGAAAAAAAATTCGCTCATATTCGCGTTTTTGAATTGCATTAATGCAATACTGTTTCCCGTCCATTTTAACGCTGTAATAAACATGTCTTTTTACTTTTTACAGAAAACGATGTGTCATCTTCTTTTTGAAAACGCTAACATATTTAAGGTGATCATTGTGTCACGTGATTCCCCGCCGCATATGTGAATATCAACGTTTCCCTTCCTCTGGCAACCGTTCGGTTTTAGAAACCTTAACTCTTTTCTAAACAACAATTGATTTTGACGTCAATAACTTTGTATTAGTAAATTTAGTAAAACCAGGTCTTATTTGGTAATGGTTCTACCGCAATTGCAAACAAGTCAATGCTTTTGACGTGCATATAAGGAAGAAATAAATACATATTGGGAAGTATATACTCGCTGTCTGATGACCAGTATTTTAATCCTACTCCCTAAATATTTTCTACGCTCTAATTTACACCTTTGCTACTAGTAGTATAAAATATACATTAAAACAATGTCTCATATTCCATTTGAAAACGCTAAGATATTTTAGGCAATTTTTGTGTCACGTGATTCCCCTTCGAAGATGTGAAGATTGATTTTTCCCTTCCTCTGGCAGCCCTTCGGTTTCAAAACCTTTAAAAAAATTCTCAAACAAAATCTCGTTTTGACGTTAATAATATTTTACTAGTCTAGCTAAATTTGAAAATTCCAAATTCAGTAGATCTCAGACTTATTTCTATCTTCTCTCTGCTTCAAACAGATTTTATAAAATTGGTCACCTGTTTTCAAAACTATTGATGATTTTCTGAAATTCTGAGTCACGTGATTATCCACCGTATTTACTGAATTATTGATGATTTTCTGAAATTCTGAGTCACGTGATTATCCACCGTATTAACAGAATTATTGATGTTTTCTGAAATTCTGAGTCACGTGATTATCCACTGCATTAGCTTAATTATTGATGTTTTCTGAAATTCTGAGTCACGTGATTATCCACCGTATTTACTGAATTATTGATGATTTTCTGAAATTCTGAGTCATGTGATTATCCATCGTATTAACAGAATTATTGATGATTTTCTGAAATTTGTGGTGTCACGTGATTATACACATTATTTACAGAATTATTGATGATTTTCTGAAATTCTGAGTCACGTGATTACCCACCGTATTTAAAGTGACATTTCAGAATTTTTGTCATAAATTTTACTTTTATTTTTATCTGAAAGAGCATATTTCCTTATGAAAATTCTGAAAATTTCAAGCCTAAATATTGCACCGTTTACGAGAAATTTATATTTATGTGTTCAAATTGAACAAATTGTTGTGGACAACAGTTCGGATTTATATGCAATTTATCGATTATGTCTCAACTTTAAATGCGTGTTACTCGCTTATTGGCAACAACTTCAAAAAAGTAATAGTATTTATACCCATTAGAATAACCAATCTTGGCATCAAGACATACTTTAAAAAATTGAAATTGGAATGAAATGTCCCTTTAATGAATTATTGATGGTTTTCTAAAATTCTGAGTCATACGATTATCTACCGTATTTACTGAATTTTTGACGATTTTCTGAAATTCTGAGTCACGTGATTATCAACCGTAGGAACAAAATATAGATGATTTTCTGAAATTTTGAGTCACGTGATTATCCACTGTTAACATAATTATTGGCTTTTTTCTGAAATTCTGAGTTACGATATTATCCAGCGTATTAACAAAATTATTATTTACAGAATTATTAATTATTCTATCAAAGAATGAGTCATGTGATTATCCACCGTACTTACTGAACTATTGACGCTTTCCTGAAATTCTGAGTCACGTGCGTATCGGTCGTTTTGTCAGAATTATTGGTGATTTTCTGAAATTCTGAGTCACGTGATTATCCCCCGTATCAATAGAATTACTGACGATCTTCTTAAATTCTATGTCACGTGATTATCCCCCGTACTAAAAGAATTACTGATGATTTTCTGAAATACTGCGTCAAGGGATTATACACCGTATTACTAATTAATGATGATTTTCTGAATTTCTGATTCACGTGATTATCCTTCGTATAAACAGAAATATTGACGATTTTCTTAAATTCTGAGTCACGTGATTATTCCCCGTATTATTAGAATAATTTATGATTTTCTGCAATTCTGAGTCACGAGATTATCCACATTATTTACAGAATTATTGATGATTTTAATGAAATTCTTAGTCACGTTATTATCCACCGTTTAACAGAATTATTGATGATTTTCTGAAATTCTGAGTCACGTAATAATCCACCGTATTAACAGAATTTCTGATGATTTTCTGAAATTCTTAGTCACGTGATTATCAACCGTATTAACAGATTTACTGATGATTTCCTGAAATTCTGAGTCACGTGATTATCCCCCGTATTAACAGATTTACTAATGATCTTCTGAAATTCTGAGTCACGTGATTATCCACCGTATTACCAAAATCATAAATGATTTTCTGAATATGTGGTGTCAGGTGATTATCCACCGTATTTATTAGATTATTGACGATTTTCTGAAATTCTGAGTCACGTGATTATCCACCGTATTAACATAATTACTGACGATTTTCTGAAATTCTGAGTCACGTGAGTATCTACCGTATTTAAAGAATTATTGACGATTTTCTGAAATTCTGAGTCACGTGATTATTCACCGTAATAACAGAATTATTGACGATTTTCTAAATTTGTGATGTCACGTGATTCCTCAACATGATCAAGTTCGACATTCTTTACTTCTGAGTAGAACAATTCTAAACCTTTCCCCAAATAAGACCTGGTTTTGACGTGTTCATAATGAAATGTTTTGAAAAAACAACATTAAGGCAAAAGAAGAAAATGCTGATGATCAGCATTTTCTCCCTGTTGCCTCAATGTTATCCATAATAGCATATATTTTGTCTTCTTTTTACATTATGTTTTAAATATCGTCTGCAACATCTTTCAATTTGGATCACTCTAAATTTTTCTTGTTTGGTAAAGGGTTAAGACGGTAATATTCTGTGACGACTATGAAGTTTGTAGAAGCTTTAGAATCAGTTAACGATAAATAACAAAATCAGACTTGGTTTTGAAGTCGTTAATATTCAGGAAAGGCTTTGGAAGTTATTGAAGTAAAAGAAGAAAATGATGGTAATCAGCATTTTCTCCTTTTGCCTTTGTATTTTTCTGTGATACATCATGCACTGATCACATGTTTCTAAACATCGAATTTTTAGTCTGAGACAGACATCATATTTGAGCAGATATATCTGAACAAGTAATTAAGCTTTTGAACACACGATTAAAAAACAAAACAGCTAATGGATCGTTATTTCTCCTTTTGAATGTTGTCTAATATTACCACGTTGGGGATTATAATAACAAACACGAACATTCTACAAAAAAGCATTATTTATTTTCCCTTTTTTGAATTGTTTGACATTCAAATGTAAATCTCATGTTTCATATTTGCATCTAAAATATTACATTGGTTATTTTCAATCAATGTTTTATATTCCGTAACAAATCATAGTTAAAACTGCATTATACAGAACATTTAACAGAGCTACAGATAAGTGGAGGTGAACACATTCTAACTTTGTTATTTTAATTCCAAACCCTATGCTGTGGGTACTCATTTGAATTGTCTCGATGAGACGATTCCAATGAGTACCCACAACATATGGTTTAATGAACATTTCGGTAAATATTTCATTTTGAAAAAAACATCACCCCCTTTTATCTGTATTTCTGGATTTAGGGCCAGTGGTAATTGACATGATCATCATGTATATTTAAACAACAAAATACATTAAAAATGGCAAACCAGCTTTGTTTCTTTTTTCATGAATATTTAATATTTTGTTGCTTATCTCAGTTACAAAGAGCATTCAAAATAACATACTGACAGAATTTATGAGTGAGTAGTTCACCTTTTTTTCATTCATGTTTCAAATTATGCGAATTGTACGATTGCAAAATAAATTTGTTGATATAAATATTAAAATACATTACATCGTTACATTTGAACAACTTAACAAATTAAAACAATACTATCATATAGCTCACACTGTACTTAAAGTACATTGATGCAGAAACATAGCATAAAAAGAAAAAATACAGAATATTCTATTTTCACATAAGGTTTTCGGCATTTACTAAGCACACATTTGCACACAATAGTAAGATTTAGTCGTTAAGGAAAGTAA
Source organism: Fragum sueziense (assembly GCA_963680895.1). Classification (NCBI taxonomy): domain Eukaryota; kingdom Metazoa; phylum Mollusca; class Bivalvia; order Cardiida; family Cardiidae; genus Fragum; species Fragum sueziense. The sequence continues at coordinate 48,801,305 of OY804606.1, read as the reverse complement.
GAAAAAACAAAACTATCACAAAATTAATCAAGATATATTATTATATATTCACAAAAATAAACTTCTACAACATTTCAATAGACGTACATGTATTTTATTTTTCTCTCTTACTCTGTCTCTTACTCTCTCTTTCTTTCTCTTAAATGTGAAACATGGATTGGATTAACCCATTACCAGACGGCAACATTCTAGACTGTCAAAAATTCAAAGACTTTGCAGACGACAATTTCAAGTGAATGAGAATGTATACTCTTTTGGTATTTTTTGGTAGAAAATATTGTGGGAAATGAAGAAATTGCTTGTCACAAGCAATTTCTTCATTTTCAACAATGTTTTTCAAAACCTTTAATTTCAGGACGTCAAAAATTAAGTGCCACTATGTGTCAATGGGTTAACGTGAAAAAGGGAACAAACTAATAATTGTAAATTTCTTATGGATTGGAAAACAAAAGTGGATGACTTTGAATTGATTACAAAAAGACTAGATTTACAAATGCAAAAAAGGGGGAGTATTTTCCTTGCCGGATAAACTAAGTTGATATATAAGAATAAAATTGTCTTTATAAAGGATAATTATTACAATATTACACATAAATAGCAAATTCAAGTAAATATATGTTATCATTAATATTAAGCAAATAAAGTAAAGCACCTGTCACACAAGTTTCCAACACATTGGCTCCTTTTGACGTTCATCAAGATAAATGTTTTAGAAGAAAAATGTGGAAAATGAAGTAGTTGCTCGTCTTTTAGTCATTTCCCAAAATATTGTCTGCCAAAAAAAGACTAAAAAATGTAATATTTTATTCAGTTGAAATTTTCCTCTGAAAAATCTTTTAATTTGGACTAGTCTAAAATTTTCCGTCCGGTAATGGATAAGGTATTAGTATAAAACGATATAATAATTTAAAGACGTAAACTTTATCAAAGAATAAAACGAATATAAACAAATCAGATTCCTAAAATTCTTAAATTTTGCAGATCTAGTCTAGATCTAGAATCTAGAATTTAAAAGATGAAAAATTGAGATAAATCTAAAAGTATCAATCAGAAAAAGCGAAGACGAGTTTTTTTTAAACCAATACAGATAATATATACTTGTTATGAAACAAAAAAAGTATTGTGCTAAAATTTGCGACGGAAAGATTACTCTGAAATAAAGATTTATTGATTTATGTTCTATCGTTACTATGGCAACACCATGCACCAACCCTTGGTAACCATAGAAAATACACGTGATGTACAGTAAAGATGAATTAGTTTGTATGTTGTATGTTTGTACACTAGAATTATAGGTGAGGATGCTTATGTCAGAACCTGGACTACAGTTACGAAGTTACGTAGGGATGACCACCGGTCATGACTAAAATACAATTTGTTGTTTATAAAACACAACCTATCTGGGGCCTCTGTATAATCTGTATCCAGACTTAATGGTTCATATTCACGTAAGTCTGGAGCCAGTTTATACACTTTGTCATTGTTACGCCCACATAAATATATCAAACCGTTATTGTGGTCCACGCTGATCCCTGCCGGCCTCGACCCCTTTAGTTTGAGTTCAGAAATAATGTCCCCGTCTTCCACATTTATACACAATACTTTGTCATAAGTACACGAAAAAAAGACTCGTCCATTATGAACAGCGAGGTGAGCAAACAACGCAGGTGAACCAGGAATCTGTATTACTTTTAGTTGGTTCCCCTCGGTTGACAAAATGTAAATCGACCAAATATATCCATACTTCACATCTTTCTGACAGAGGGTAAAAATCTTGTCTTCGCTAAATTCTATTCCATAACAACGAGCGTTCATTTTCTTTATTTCAGTTTTTACTGCAGGAGTTTTATTCACGTCTATAAACCATATTTGTCCTATACGCGGAAAAGTTACAGCCAACAAATTGTGTTTATCCGGCTTATATCGGGCTGCTCCAGAAATATCAGTTGTTATGGCAGACACTGAGTCCGGATCAGTAGATTTTTGTTGTTTTTTTATTTCTGTAGCATCCGAAGGTTGTGACCCAAACTTGATATATCGGAATAACGTGTTTGAGACAGAGCAGAATATTTTCATACAATGATTATTCAAATCCAAAGCCACCCAGCTTTTGTTCTCCAATCTAGAAAGTCCCGATATAAGACAGCCATCTTTATCCAATCCATGTTTAACATTCACTCGTTCATGTACTCTTACATCCTCTCTATCAAAGTCTATTCCTCTCCTTAATCTCGATAATCTCTCACTCCTCATTCTTCCCACAAACATTTCTGCCATTCTTCTTCTCTCATCTGTCTCACTCTCAACTCTAACAAACTCATGAGTTTTGTCATGTTTTAACAAACATTCTCCACATAAAAACAAATTACAAACATAGCATAAATACAGAGCAAAACTACCTGACAAACTAATGATGCATTTCTTACTGTCACACTTTGGTCTCTTTGGACCAACCTTTTGTTTTTTGGTTACACGTCCTAATGTTACTACATCATACTCTCGTATTTGATGCCATTCTAGATGTTGACTGTCCACGCTAATTTCACCAGAACTCGAAGCTTCAGAATCATCAGACGTTTCTTCGTTTGACATCGAATTTGCTTCGTCTACTCTCTGTTTGTTGTCATAACCTTCTGCCATTATTCCTGGATTCAAACAAAATTACGATACCAGTGAATCATTTATCCATTACAAGACGGCAACATTCTAGACTGTTTCAAATTCAAAGATGATGCAGACGATAATTTAAAGTTAATCAAATTCTACATTCATTGGTCTTTTTAGTAAACAACGAGTAATTTCTTCATTTCCATGATATTTGTCAAAGCCTTTATATTGTAGGATGTCAAACGGCGTTACTGTTTGGGAATGGGTTAATTAAAGGTCACTTATTTAAAAAAAACCTCACGATTTTCCCTTTCTTTCTGATCATCATTTGAAAGAAATATTTCAGAATTATTTGTACATGCAATTCTCGTTAACGAGAGCGTTTTCACCTTGAGAACAGCAGTAACAAGAGCCACCATAGCCGGGTTATGCTCCCCCAATAAGTGCTTGTCACAAAAAGCTATGATACATTAAGCCCCTTTTCCCATGACGCTTTTTTGTACACACAATATTTATAACGTATGGTTAAGATAATTTCATCTATCACTTAAGTACAAAATTTCATTAAAGTGACATTTCACGATTATTTTTATATAAATTTTACCTTTATTCTATCTGAAAGGGCATGTTTTCTTATGAAACTTCTGAAAATTTCAAGCCAAAATATTGAACCGTTTACGAGAAATGTATATTTTTGTGCTTAAATTAAACAAATCACTCTATTATTTTACTGCCACTGCCTGGATTGGCTATGTAAACCGCTAACGGTATAGAATTCATCAGAATTGAGTACCTTTAGTCAGTAAAATGTAGGGGTGAAATTGTTGTGGACAACAGTTCGGATTTATATAAAATTTGTCATTTCTGTCTCAATTTTGAAGGCATATTTTTTGCTTATAGATAACAACTTCAAAAAACTGATAGCGTTTCTACGCATTAGAATAAACAATCTTTGCATCAAGACGTACTTTTAAAAACTGAAATAAATGTGAAATGTCACTTTAAATTCTGCCCATTAGATGAAGAGAAATCAGATAAAAAACAATTTGTACATTTAGGCCCTTTTTCCGTGACGCTGCCTAAAATTAAGAAAGGGAGAAAAATGTCTCTATGGATTATCATGTGAAGTTTCGTTGAATTTGGTCTAAGGGTTGTTGAGATCTGGCTGTAGACGGACGGTCGGAAAGACGGACGAACATCATGGCGACTATTTGCTCCCCCGAATTTTTTTCGGGGAGCATACAAATATCTGAATGTTTGACAACGCTTAAATATTGCAGCCTTTACTTGCCGTAACTTGTATTGCCCTAATGTTGAGTTGAAAAAAATGGGCGACAGCATGCATATCCGAAAATAGGCAATTTATCGATAAATGTTATCAATGTAAATACAAATGATATCCTCAATTAGTTTAACCCTTTCCCAAACAACGAAATTTAAGAATGTTTCCTTTTAAAAATTGTTGCTGAAACTTCACTGGTGTAAATATATGTAGAATATGGGCAGGTTTAAAAAATGTGACCAAAGTGTGACATTTAAATGTTAAGAATAACAGCTAACTTTACAGAATATCATCCAGATTTCTTAATTAGGGTGGCTAAAAAAATATTCTATATGGTTAAGCAATGCCCAAATTATATTTTAAATTCATGTTCACTACTTTTTAGCTAAAATTGTGTGCACAATCTTGCAAAATGACACCAAAAAAGCGTTTCACTCCTGACAGCATATACATTGCACGATATGAGAAATTGTAACCCACGAATCACTAAATAGTAGAGTGCAGAATGCCCACAAGGTTGATGGCTTTCTAAAAAAAATTTGAGTGGTAGATTTCTGGCTGAATAGACAAAAATGAGAACACATTTTGAAAAATAAAAGTGTTTCACTCCTGACATAAAATTCAGAGGGGTATTGTATAAAACATGCTCCAGATCCTAAACCAGTGAAGATAAGATGAAAAGGTAATTTTAAGATGATGATGCACATGTTGTTTTATGAATTACAAGTGCTTATTGTAGTATCCTGTCACTGTCTTTTATTTACCATAGCTTAGAAACTTGGTACAAGTGTTAAGTGTCACACAAAAACGTTTCACTCCTGACATTTTTGACATGTTTTAATGACATATCTTTTTTATTTGTAAAGCGATTTTCTTTAAACTTAGTACCCAGTATATAGACACAATAACACATCTTTTTAGTTTCGATTGGGTTGAATATGTTTCTCTGTAAGAACCGTGGCATGGAAAAAGTGAATGGTCACATTTTTTTAAACTTGCCCATATGTAGAATTCGTGCAAGATATAGCACAGAAAATATTGAGCCGAGAGAGAGAACGTTGATTGTCATCATATTTTGTTTTGTATCAATATTTCCGAAGCCAATATGATCTATATTACGAACCTAAAATCATGCCCTTTTTGTTTTAACCCTTTTACAAATTGTGGCAAGTTTTGACGATATATTTCGTACTAAACTGTCTGGAAAAAACTGATGAAAAAGATTGTCGCGTTACTTTCAATTATTTCCTAATTGTATCATGTATTCTGACACTGTTAACAAACTATAACTACAAGATTCAAAAGAGAGAAAGATCTATCGTTTTCAATAAGCATAGGGACGTCCTTCTATAGGGCCAATCTTCACTAATGTTTGTAAATGATTAGGGATCGCAAATTAGAGACTTTACAATCTTTTTATGACTATGTGCAGTGGACACTCGCTAAGACGACATCAGATAAGTCGAATTTCTGCTTAAGTCGAAGGGAAATTTTGGTCCTATCATCATCAAAGGATATAAAAAAGTGGTTAAAAGTAATTGTAGCCATTCAAATATATCTCGGAATTTCATTTTTGTATTCGTGTATACGTTTGTATCTCTTTCTGTCCGTCTCGTTCATGTAAGTTTTGAGTTTTCGTCAAATATAATGTGTTTGTAGTTCTGTGATATTTACAAAACATAAAGTACAAAGCACGAACATTAACACAGGACTATCAAGGTAAAGTAGGCAAAATTAGTTGAACGTCTTTAAAAACGTTGTAATTGATCATTGCATATGCAGAAAGCCCTGTTTAATATTGTCGTACTATAAAGTAATAAATGCGTACAAATTGCTTACTGGTATATGTTGTTTTAAAAACAGTTATCCTATAATATAATTCACTCAGACACGTAGGATACAGTAAGAGGTCCCAAAACAGCAATGGAAGGCCCTTAACAACGTTAATATTTATTAAACATATTCAATCCTGGCTTCTCTATCTCCGACCAATCAGAATGTCTGATTTATATTGTCAATGACAACGTATGACGTGTGTTTAGTCACGTTGTAGAAGTGAGAGACGGCCTTATCTACAAAAAGGAAGAAATGCATGTGAAGATCTAGTTCACTGTATAGCTTATAATTAATGACCTGGTAGAGCATCACTGGCTCTTGGCTAGGGATGCACTGCCATGTCATTTATCGCGAGCTGTGATATGATAACGGTGTTTTATTATTTGCAAATGTAGTATCTTTTCCCTAATAAACTGTAAGTTTTAGTCATTTCGTTTTTATAAAAGGACGTAATCATTTCAACTTACAAAAAACACTTTAAATATTCATTTAAAATAATATTCTAAAAAAACTTGTTTTGATGCTTCAACACGAATATGATTGTCTTACAAGAAAAACACATAAATAAGGATATAGATCTATGGACAAAACATCAGTAAACAATGTTAATCAACCAGTTTGCTCCAATTTTAATACATAAGGGAAGTCTAGTATGAAGGCATGAGATCACACCTCTCTTCATAATCGTTCAGGGGGTTGTTGACTTAACACTTCATTTTACCTATTTTTACAATATGCAAATTATCATATCTAAAAGATTCAGTATGCGTCTGTTAAACTTTCCAGAAAGTGAAAATGGCATCACAATGGATTAATAACATGTACAACAAAACAGACTTAGCTTGTTAAAATTAAGTCCAATGCCTGGCATCTTCATGTGACCAAACTTTTATTTGTACATATCAAAATTAGGTAATAAATGTAATAACACTGGCTTTTTGAATAAATAGGCTAAAGGAAGTCCACCTAATATATTTACTCAGATTATGTTTTTTATACTAATTCATTATGACATGCAATTTGTATCTTGACATGTATATCAGGAAACCACAATGTTTTGTCATTTAACTAAATACATACATACATACATACATTTTATTCGGCATAAAATAGTTTACAACATATTTTATAAGCACAAAAATAATATTCATTAAAATAATTTCAAATCAATTGAAATGCAATTAGAAAAGGTGATAATTAGGTTTGCATCTTATCATTAACTACAGACAATTTCAATATTATTTTACCAGGTTTTTTTAAGATAAAAGCCAGCAGTTCCCACACGTATTTCCGCCTTCTGTCTGCTTCAAACCGAAATAAAATTGGTCACGTATCAACAGAATTACTGATGATTTTCTGAAATTCTCAGTGACGTGATTATCCACCGCATTAACAGAAATACTGATGATTTTCTGTATAACTGAGTCACGGGATTATCCCCGTATTAACAGAATTACTGATGAGCTTCTGAAATTGTGAGTCACGTGATTATCTAACGTAATTACAGAAATACCGATAATTTTCTGTATCACTGAGTCACGGGGTTGCCCCCGCATTAGTAGAATTACTGTTGATCTTCTGAAAAACTGGGTCACCTGATTATCCAACGTATTTTCAGAAATACTGATGATTTTTTGTATCACTGAGACACGTGATTATCCCCCGTATTAAAAGAATTATTGATGATCTTCTGAAATTCTGAGTCACGTGATTATCCACCGTATTAACCCATTACCACTCAGTAGCTCTTTTTAAGTCCTTGGTTTTGAACAAACAATAACTCTTTTTAACTCCTCTCATTTTCAACCTTTAATAAGTCTGGAAATCCTTTAAAATTTAATCATTTGTTTTATATGATTAGTAAGATTGATTTATTAGCTTTTAAGAGCACTAAAGAAAATATGCACTTTGTTCTTTAAAAAAAGAGTAATTTGCAATTAAACATGACTGGGGTCTAATATTTTTTTCAAAAATGCTTGAAATTTACTGTAGAAATACATCTAATTAAATGATTTTGATCTCATTCAATTCCTTAAAATTATTTTTCCATGTAATGATAAAAAAATCATAAAAAAATATATAAAATAGTTGTTTTATTTCTGTTTGAAAAAAAAATAAATACAAATCAACACCAAACAATGAAAGGGTAATGTTCTACAAAGTCATTTTTTATTCAAAGGGCTTATTTCTTTTTTGTCCAAAATTATATCATTGAAAAGGTATTTAAATTCTCTAAAAACTTTACATTTATCAAAAATGTGTAAAATAATCAATAATGCATCTTTTTTGACAGTTGTTTAAGAGCAGGTGCAAAAAGGGTTTAAATCCAATAATTCTTATCAGCATATGTTTGTATAAAACCACTTTACACCCTTTCTCCCCGTGTGGTAATGGGTTAACAGAATTATTGACGATTTTCTGAAATTCTGATTCTCGTGATTAGCCATCGTATTATCAGAATGTTTGATGATTTTCTGAAATTGTGAGTCACGAAATTATCCACCGTATACAATGAATTATTGATGATGTTCAAAAAATTGTGGTGTCACGTGATTATCCACATTATTTACAGAATTATTGATGATTTTCTGAAATTGTGAGCCACGTGTTTTCCACAGTATTAACAAAATTATTGATGATTTTCTGAAATTCCGAGTCACGAGATTATCCACCGTACTGACAAAATTATTGATGATTTTCTGAAATTCTGAGTCACGAGATTATCCACCGTATTAACAAAATTATTGATTATTTTCAGAAATTCTGAATCACGTGATTATCCACCGCATTAACAGAATTACTAATGATTTTCTGAAATTCTGAGTCTCGTGATTATCCACCAAATTAACAAAATTTTTGATGATTTTCTGAAATTCTGATTCATGTGATTATCCACCGTATTAACAGAATTACTGACGATTTACCGAAATTTTGAGTCACGTGATTATCCACCGTATTAACAGAATTATTAACGAATTTCTGAAATTTTGAGTCACGTGATTATCCACCGTATTAACAGAATTATTAACGAATTTCTGAAATTTTGAGTCACGTGATTATCCACCGTATTAACAAAATTATTAACGAATTTCTGAAATTTTGAGTCACGTGATTATCCACCGTATTAACAGAATTATTAACGAATTTCTGAAATTTTGAGTCACGTGATTATCCACCGTATTAACAGAATTATTAACGAATTTCTGAAATTTTGAGTCACGTGATTATCCACCGTATTAACAAAATTATTAACGAATTTCTGAAATTTTGAGTCACGTGATTATCCACCGTATTAACAGAATTATTGACGATTTATTGGTGTCACGTCTTTCCTCGTTATGACATTCTTCACTTCTGAGTAGACCAATTCTTAACCTCTCCCCAAATAAGACCTGGCCCCTGTTTCTCGAAAAAACTTAAGTATACTCTCACGAGAACATGCTCAACTTCAAAGGGATACTCTCCAAGTTCACTTGAATTTTGTGCGATTTGACCACGGAGCTCAGATTTTAGCATGAGAACGTACTTAAGTTTTTTTTCGAGAAACCGGGGCCTGGTTTTGATGTGTTCATAATGAAATGTTTAAAAAAAACATAAAGGCAAAAGAAGAAAATGCTGATGATCAGCATTTCCTCCCTTCTGCCTCATAACATATTTTTTTCTACTGTTTACATCATGTTATATCGTCAGCAACATATTTCAATTTAGATCACTCTAAAATATTGTTATTTTGGGAAAGGGTCAAAGCGTTAATATTCTGCGACGACTTTGATGTTTGCCCAAGTTTTAGAATCAATTAACGATAGAATAAATAACAAAATAAGACTTGGTTTTGAAGTCGTTAATGTTTAGGAAAGGCTTTTGAAATTATTAAAGCAAAAGAAGAAAATGCTGATAAACAGCATTTTCTCCTTTTGCCTTAATATTTTTTGCGATACATGATGCACTGATCACATGTTTCTAAACATCAAAAGTGAAGTCTTGGTCAAACTTCAAATTGGAGCGGACATAATTTATATATCTGATCAAGTAATAAACCTTTTGAACACACGTTAACAAAACAGTTAGTAGATCGTTATTTCTCCTTTTGAATGTCGTCTTAATATTAACACGTTGGGCATGATAATAACAAACACAAACATTCTACAAAAAAGCATTATCTATATTCCCTTTTTAAAATTGTTTGACATTCAAATATTAAACTCGTGTTTCATATTTTGCATGTAGAATATTACATTTGTTATTTTCAATCAATGTTTTTATACCGTAACAAATCATAATTAAAAGCCGAATTGTACAGAACATTTAGCAGAGCTACAGTTGAATGGAGGTGAAGACATTCTAACTTTATTATTTAAGTTATAACCCCTATGTTGCTGGTACACACAATATAGGGTTTAATTAATATTTCATGAAATATTTCATTTTCAAGATCCATCACCCCTTTTATCTGTATCTCTGCATTTAGGGCTTGTGGTAATACGAGTTTTCTTTGATTTGATGTGTCGATGTCGCTCATTTTAATGGTGACATCCAAATATCAAAGCGCGCATTTTCATCAGAGAAGACTCGGATTAGGCTTGTGACAACTTTGCTATGATCATTATATATTTAAACAACAAAATACATTGAAAAAATGGATGAATATTTTGCATTTTGATGTTTATCTCAGGTACACAAATCATTCAAAATCAAATAGATAGAGAAAAAATATTTGAGTAAGTATTCTTTTTTCATTCATGTTTCAAATTCAGCGAATTTTACGATTGCGAAATGAAATTGTTTATGAGAGATACTAAAATATGTAATATATCCTAACATTTGAACAACACAACAAAGCATAATAATACTTTCGTATGGCTTTAAATGTACTAAAAGTAAATTGATGCAAAAATATCGTGTGAAAAGAAAAATGCAGGAGATTCCATTTACACATAAGGTTTATGGTATTTTCTTAGCACGTATATATTTTTTACATATAATAATGAGATTTGATTGTTTGGAAAAGGAAAAAAAGAAACTATCACAAAATAAATCAAACCATTTGTACACAAACGTAAACCTTAAAGTATAGATATAACATTTAAATGGACGCACATGTATTTCATTTTTCTCTCGTACTCTTTCTCTCGCTTTTTCTTTCTTTCTTTCTCTTAAATGTGAAACATGGATTGGATTAACCAATTACCAGACGACACAATTCTAAACTGGCCAAAATTCAAAGATTTTGCAGACGACAATTTCAGGTGAATAAAATCGTAGATTGTTTTGGTCTTTTTCGGTATAAAATATTGTTGAAAATAAAGAAATTGCTTGTTACAAGCAGTTTCTTCATTTTCACAATGTTTTCTAAAGCCTTCAACTACAGGAGAGCCAAAATCAGCCACTATGTGCAAATGGGTTAACGTGAAAAAAAGGGAACAAATTAATAATTGTAAATTTCTTATGGATTGGAAAACAAAAGTGGGTGACTTTTGATTGATGGCAAAAAGACTGGATTTACAAATGCAAAAAGGGAGAGTATTTTAAATACCGGATAAACAAAGTTGACTGGTCAAGATAAAGTTTCCTTGATAAGGGATTCTTATTACACTTTCATATAAAAATGGACAATTTAAATAAATATAGGTTGTAATTAATATGGAGTAGATAAGGAAAAATACAAGTTTATCCTTTCCAATCCATTGGCATCTTTTGACGCCCCAAAAGACAAGGGCTACAGAAAACATTGTGGAAAATGAAAAAAAAAACAATGTTTGTGACAATCAATTACCTCGTTGCCCATAATATTTTCTACAAAGAAGACCAAAAATGTAAAATATTATTAAGTTGAATTTGCCGTCTGCAACATCTTTGAATTAGAACCAGTCTAAGGTCTTGCCGCCGCGTAATGGGTTAAGTTTTAATATAAACAAAAGTGATAGTTTATAGACGTAAACTTTGACGTACATGTGAAATAGATATAAAATCAGATCAATAAAGTTTTCCGATTTTTTTTAGATCTAGTGTAGACAAAATCTGGGATTCAAAAGATAAAAAAAGACGTCATATTATAAAACTTAACGTATCAATTCAGATAAAATAAAACCGAAGACGAGATTTTTAAAGCATTGCAGACAATAGACTGAGTAAATAAGAAAAAAAAAGTATTGTGTATAAACTCGTGACGGGGAAATTATTCTGAATTCAATATCTATAAGTCAATATTTTCGTTATTATGGCAACCCAATTCAAACGTAACTATAGAAACCATAGAACATCATGTGACACACTAGATAGATAAAGTAGTTGTTATGGTATTGCAAGTTTGTACGTCCACGTTGGATAATCATGTGATACAACAATTTCAGAAATTTTCAATAATTTTGTTAATTCGATACTAGTTTGAATTCTGTTTGAAGCATAAAAGGTGGGCAACCGTCAGGAATTAGATGATCGAGGTTGATTTTTTTAAATATCATGTGATAAAAATATTACTGAAGACCAATTGTAAATTTTTTCTTGTAATAAAAAAGTTATTGAAGATCAATCAAAATTTTGGTTGATCGTCAATAATTTTTTCATCACATGATTTTTTAAAAAAAATGAACCACGTCCAGTTACTTCATAGTATTTTTGCAGCTTCCCTGCTTCAAACCGAATTCAAATCGGTCAAGTATTAACAAAAATATTGAAGATTATCTGAAAATTCTGAGTGACGTGATTATCCGCCATGATGTCTGTACACTAGAAGGATGGAGGTGGATGTTTATGTCAGTAACTGGACCACAGTAACAACGTTCTGTGGAGATGACAGGACATTATGACTTATGTATAATTTGTTGTTTATAAAACACACATTCCTTAATCGCTGTGTATGAACGTGTTCATTATGAAATATTTTGAAAAAATCAACAACATTGAGGTAAAAGAAGAAAATACTGATGATCAGCATTTTCACCTTTTGCCTCAATATTTCCTACATAATAACATACACAATTTCTAGTTTTTTATCGTATTTTTGTCGCTTGCAATATCTTTTAATTTGGACCTCCCTGGAAATTTGTTGTTTTTTGGAAGGACTGACAAGTCATCATTATGTAACAACGATGTTGTGTCAAGTGACCCCCCCTGCCTTGATAGGTTTTGACATTTTTCAGTAAAGGTTAGGACAATTATTGCGATTTTATTGGGTTTGTACTGGTGCATGAGATGCCTGGAAAACATCATTGGTGCTCCAGACATCAAGACATTACAGTAAAGATTGTTGCGATTACTAATGTATTATCATCAAGGAAGCTTTTGAACACACGATTAATGAATTATAAGAATCTTATTTCTCCTTTTCAATAAATGTTTTATTTACTTGGTATATTATACGGTTGGCAAGGCTTAGGACATTATAAAAACAAACGCCAAAACTTAACAAAAATATTAGAACTAATTACATTCCTTACGTAAATGATTGACTTTCGTATGTTAAATGTTCTCAGGTTTCATATTTTGCATCTATATTATTACATTCATTTGTTATTTTCCATCAATGTTTTATATTCCGTAACAAAATATAATTATGTAAAAACTGCATTATACAGGACATTTAGCAGAGCTACAGATGGATTGAAGTGAAGACATTCTAATTTTGTTATTTCAATTCTAAACCCTATGTTGTGGGTACTCACATGAATCGTCTCAGACGATGAGACGATCGTAATGAGTACCCACAACACAAGGTTTAATGAGGCGATTCCAATAAGTACCCACAACATAGGGGATAATGGAAATTTCGTGAAAATATTCATTTTGAAAATCAATCACTCTTTTTATCTGTATCTCTGTTTTTAGGACTGGTGGTGAATTTATATAACATCATGATCATCACGTACATTCGAACAAGAAAATACAGCGAAATTAAATGATGAATCAGCTTTGTCTCTTTTTCCATGTTTTGTATTTTGTTGCTTTTCTCCTGTACAAAACAGCATTCAAAATAACATAACAAAAAGAATGAATGTATGAGTAAGTAGGTCACATTTTTTTTTTCATTTATGTTTCCAAAACTGTCAAATGTTAAACGATTGGGAAGTGATATTTTTATATAAATACTAAAATATGTAACATCAATACATTTGATCAACTCAACAAAGCATAATCTAATCACAATAATACTTGCACATGGCTTAACCAATTACCACACAGTAACTCTTTTTGACACCCCACAACATAATGGCTTTCGAAAACGTTGTGCAAAATGAAGAAATTGCTTGTGACAAGCAATTTCTTCATTTCCCACAATATTGTGTACACAAAAAGACAAAAAAATAAACATTCATTCAGTTTAAAATTGTCGTCCGCATCATCTCTGCATTTGGATTAATCTAAAATTTTGCCGTTTGGTAAGGATTTAAACTATACTAAAAGTAAATTGATGCAAAAACATCGTATAAAAAGAAAAAAATGCAAGATATTCCATTTACACATAAGGTTAATGGTATTTTCTTAGCACATATTTACATATAGAAATAAGATTTAATTGTTTGGGAAAGGAACAAACAAACATAAAACAATCACGAATCATATCAAAATATATATTCACAAACGTGAACTTCTATAGCATTTCAATAAATACTAAAAAGAAAAAAATGCAAGATATTCCATTTACACATAAGGTTTATGGTATTTCCTTAGCACATATTTACACATAATAATAAGTTTTAATTGTTTAGGAAAGTAAGAAAAAACAAAATATCACAAAATAAATCAAGATATATAAATATATTCACAAAAATCAACTTTTATAGCATTTCAATAGACGTAAATGTTTTTCACTTTTCTCTCTCACTCTGTCTATCACTCTCTCTTTTTTCTTTCTCTTAAATGTGAAACATGGATTGGATAAACCCATTACCAGACGGCACAATTCTAGACTGGCCAAAATTCAAAGATTATGCAGACGACAATTTCAAGTGAATGAAACCGTCGATTGTTTTGGTCTTTTCCGGTAGAAAATATTGCGGAAAATGAAGAAATTGCTTGTTAAAAGCAATTTCTTCATTTGCAACAATGTTTCCCAAAGCCTTTTACTTCAGAGCATCAAAAAGCGCCACCTTACGGGAATGGGTTTACGTAAAAACGGGATAAAATGAATAATTGTAGATTTCTTATGAATTGGAAAACAAAACTGGGTGATTTTGGATTGATGAAAATAAGACTGGATTTACAATGCAGAGAGGGAGAATGTTTTTCTTGCCGGATAAACAAATTTGATTGGTAATAAATTTTTTTTAGTAACAATTATTTGTACGTTTAAGAATGAATTATTAAATGAATATAGATATAGGTTGTTTTTAAAATCAGATGAACTGAAATCAAAAGATATGTAATGGACAAATATGATATATTATAGACGCGAACTAAAATGTAGATAAATAAAAATCAATTTTCTAAACGTTTTCAGCAATCATGTAGTGAAAATCTAGAATATAGAATTCAAAAGTTGAAATCAAAACTCCAGATGTATCTAAAAAATATTAAATTAACAAAAATGAAGACTAGATTTTTAAAGCAATGCAGACAATCGACCGTGAGAAAATAAGAAAAAAGTATTGTGTATAAGTTCGTGACGGGATTATAATTCTGAGTTCAAGATCTATTAAGGTATAAAGTGCCTAATTAAAAACACCATTTTCTAGCCATACGAAATGTATCAAATTACACAAAATTGTAAATACACTTCACATAAGTTGATTCACCGTGCCGGATTTCAAGATTATGCTTCAAGAAGAAAATAATTTACAAATATCATTTTCCTCTATATTCATATGCAAGGGAGGTAATTTTGAACATTTTTGTCAAATATTTGCATAAATATGCATTAATTCAAAATTCTAAACCGTACAAAATGCGTATGTTTGTATTTGAAATGGAAATGTAACACAGTTTAGGAATTACTGGCTCTTTTCAAAATTTGCCGCTGGCTCTTTGGTGCTAATAAGGCCCTTCTTACCTTAAAGTTTCTGTGGCAATAAAGCCCCGTCGTAACCATGGTAACCATAGAACATCATGTGATGATCTGGCAAAAAAGTACTTTTTTATGGTATTGCTAGTTTGTAAGTCCACGTTGGATAATCACGTGATAGAACAATTTCAGAAATCTTCAATAACTTTGTTAATTCGAGATTGGTTTGAATTCGGTTTGAAGCAGAGAAGGTGGGCATACGTTAGGCATTAGATGATTTTGGTTGATTTTTCAAAAAAATGAGTGATTTAAAAGTTATTGAAGATCAACCAAAATTTTGGTTGATCGTCAATATCTTTTAATCACTTGACTTTTTAAAAAAATAAACCACGTTCAGTCAATTCCAGGCATTTTTTACCTCCTCTGCCCCAAACCGAAATCAAATCGGTCAAGTATTAACAAAAACATTGAAGACTATCTGAAATTCAGGGTCACGTGATTATCTACCGTGATGTCTGTATACAAGAATGATGGGGTGGATGTTTATGTCAGTAACTCGACCACAGTAACAACGTTCTGCAGATATATCGGCCAATGACTAATGTATAATGTGTTGTTTATAAAACACAACCTGACTGGGAGCTCTGTATAATATGTACCCAGACTTAATGGTTCATACTCATGTAAGTCTGGAGACAGTTTATACACTTTGTTGTTGTGCCGCCCACATAAATATACCACACCGTTATTGTGGTCCACGCTGATCCCTCTCGGCCCCGACCCTTGTAGTTTGAGTTCAGAAATAGTTTTCCCGTCCTCCACATTTATACACGATACTCTCTCCTCACGGTAATTAGTATAATAGACCCGTCCATGATGAACAGCGAGGTCAGGAAAATTTGCGAGAAGTGAACCGGGAGTCCATGTTGCAGTAAATAAAGGAGGACCATGTATTACTTTATGCCGGTTCCCATCTTTAGATAAAATGTAAATAAAATGATAATATATTAATTCATCATCATCTTTACAGAGGGCAAAAATCTGGTCTTCACTAAAATCTATTGACAAACATTTTTTATCCATTTCTATTGTTTTCGTTTTGACTGCCGTACTTTTACTCACGTCTATAAACCATATTTGTTTTATATCGGGAAAAGTTATAGCCAACAAACTTTGCTTATTCAGCTCATCTCGGGATGGTACAGAAATACCAGTTTTACTGCCAGACGCTGAGTCCGGATCAGTAGATTTTTGTTTAGTTTTTATCTCTGTAACATCCCAAGGTTTTGACCCAAATCTAATATACCGTAGTAATGTGTTCGAGACAGAACAGAATATTTTAATACAATAATTATCAGTATCCACAGCCCCCCACATTTTCTTCTCCAATCCAGAAAGTCCAGTTATCCAACATCTATTTTTATCCAATTCATGTTTCACATTTACTCGCCCATGTACACGAACATCCTCTCTATCAAAGTCTATTCCTCTCCCTAATCTCTCATTCCTCATTCTTCCCACAAACATTTCTGCCATTCTTCTTCTCTCATCTGTCTCACTCTCAACTCTAACAAACTCATGAGTTTTGTTATGTTTTATAAAACATTCTCCACATAAAAACAAATTACAAACATAGCATAGATACAAAGCAAAATTACCCGATAAATTAATAATACATGTCTTACTGTCACATTTTGCTCCTTTCGTATCAACCTTTTGTTTTTTGGACGCGTGTCCTTGATTAACTAAATCATATTCGCGTATTTGATGCCATTCTAAATCATGACTGTCCACACTAGTTGCACCAGAACTCGAAGCCTCGGAATACAAATAACCATCTGACGTATCTTGGCGTGGCGTTCGACTTGCTTGGTTTCTCAACTGTCTGTTGTCATAACCTTCTGCCATTATTTCTGAAATCAAATATTTTAAAATACCAATGAATCATTAGCCCATTACAAGACGGCACAATTTTAGACTGGACCACATTTAAAGATGATGTAGATGACAATTTCAAGTGAATTAAATTCTAAAGTTATTGGTATTTTTCATTTGAAAAAATGTAGGAAATGAAGTACTTGTTTGCCAAAAGAAATTCTTTATTTTCCATAATATTTGCAAAAAAGCCTTTATATTGTGGGGTGTGAAAAGGCGTCACTGTTTGAGAATGGATCGATTAAAGGTCAATTGTAGGAAATTATTTCCACATTCCGTTTGAAAATTGTTTAAAAAAGTTAAAGAATTATGCGTATTTTTGAACCGAAGTTACCATGCCCTCATTATTATCAATATTGCGAACGATTACGTTTGTTGATAAATATTCACAGCGCACTGTAACTTGGGTTTAACAATATATGCAAATATTGTTTTCACCTTGAAAAGAGCAATAAAATATCTGAATTTTTGACAATGCTTAAATATCGCAGCCTTTACTTGCCGTAAATTGCATTGACCCTAAAGTTGAGTTGAAATATTGGGCGACATCATGCATCCAAAAACAGGCAGTTTATTGGTAAATACATAATATTTTCAATTAGTTTAACCCTTTCCCAAACAACGAAATTGTAGAATGTTTCCATTTCAAAAGTGTTGCAGAGAACTCAATTTGTGTACATATATGTAGAATTCGTGCCAGATAAAGCACAGAAAATATTGAGACGAAAGAGGGAAATGCTTATTACCAGTATTTCTTCTTTTGTCTCAATATTTCTGATAACAATAAGATCTATTTAAGTAATTTCAAAACCAGGTATTGTCAGGGCAGCTGAAGTGAGAACGACTTCTAAGCGTATTTTGTTTTGTGCATTTTAACCCATTACCAAACGATGCAATTTTAGGGCGGTCCAAATTGAAAGATCATGTAGACGACAATTTCAAGTGAATGGAATTTTTGATTTTCATGTCTTTTTGGATGGAAAACATTGTGAGAAATGAAGAGATTGCTTGTCACAAGCATTTTTTTTCATTTTCCACGATATTTTCCATGGCCATTTTTTTTTTGATTGGGGAGTTGAAAAAGTCATTGTGTGGTAATGGGTTAACAAACTATTTCAAGTTTAGAGATTTTGTTCGTATTAAATTGTATGGAAATGATGATGGGAAAAACTGTCTCGCTATTTTCAACCATTTACTCATTTTATCACAGTTTTTTCTAAAACAATTTAAGACATTCAAAATAAAAAAAATTAATAATTTTCAATTAGACATAAGAAAGTCATCTTAAAGGACGATATACAGTCGACACTAGTTGTGTCAAAGTCAAAGGGTCCGTCAAAATACTTCGACACTTCTGGAGTTCGACTCATCCAATTTTTGTTAAGCTTCGATTATTCATCAATTTTTATTGGTCATTAAGAGCTTTTAATTAAAAAAATAAGTTGAAAAGGAAGTAAATTGCTTGAAACTAATAAATTCTCCACGACGGCGAATTATGTGACAGAAAATCGCCAATGGCACTAATAATACTTGACCGATTGAGGCAGTCCACCCCTAATGAGATTCGCATAACGTCGGAACTATTCGGGCGTGATCGAGATCATTCGGCGGTGGAACATTCCAACGCCGAATGTTTACGACCGCGTCCGAATAGGTTCGGATGCGTAACGACGCCGCTCGAAAAAGCCAATGTTTTATGAATCTCAAAATGATGAAATTACGGGTATTCCGACTAAAATACGATTTGAACCATTGTATATGGAAATGCGTCTTTGTTTAAATAGATAAGGTAGATCTTTTAAATACCGGCTGATTAAAAGTTTTTGACGATCAAACAAAAATTACTTTTTCGTCAATAGAATTTGTCAAGTAACCTTAAAAAGGTCCTGGTATTTTCCACCTCTAATTTTTCAAACCTTACTCAAATTGGTCACGTACATTGAGTGTAGATTTTATGCAAATATTACCTCACATGATTCACCACCGTGATTCATGGGTATGTATTTCATTTCTACTGTATGTCCTCCTTTTCTTTGTCATCCTAGGGTACATTTTATTTTTGCATTTGTACATGTGTTTCTATTTCTGTCTTTATCTTACATGTTAATTGTGAGCTGTCGTCAAAGTCCACGTCTTTGTTTCTCATACAGTGAATTAATACAAAATGCAATGCATGTACATATATATAAGAATAAATTAGTGGTAAACAACCCGGGACACTTCATTTCACGTAGACAGAATCCGTGAGTCGGATGAACGTTGCCAAAGTTTGGTCATGGCATATGCAGATGTTCATGTTTAATATTGGCACGCTTTACAGTAAAAATATATATATACACCACTTACCGATATATTAGTTTCTGAAAACAGTTTTCCCCTATTATACAATTCACTCAGACACGTATGCTACAGTAAAAAGTCCCAAACCGCAATGAAAGGTCCTTAACAACGTTAATATTTATTAAACATATTCAATCCCGGCTTCTCTATATCTCCGACCAACCAGAATGTCTGATTTATTTAAGGAATGAATGCAATTTTATTTTTTTCATGCAGGTATGAAAAATAAAATCTAATCACACTGTATGAATCCGCGAAGCGGTTCATACAAAAGTGTGATTAGATTTTATTTTTCATACCTGCATGAAAAAAATAAAATTACATTCATTTCTTATAATTTAATATTCTGTGATTTAAAAAAAAACACAATAAAAACACAACTTTTCATTATAAATTTTCAACACAACAAAAATGGCAGGTTAATAATGTGGCGTAATACAATGGTTGACAGGAAAAAGTAGTTCCGGCAATTTTTTTTCATGGAGGTATGAAAAATAATTTTTAACCAATCAGAATGCTGGGATTTTGATGAACTCAACTGATATTAAATTATATTGTCCATGACAACATACGAGGTGTGTTTAGTCACGTGTTCGGAGTGAAAGACGGCCTTATCTACAACAAGGAAGAAATGCAGATGAAAATCTAGTACACTGTATACAGCTCACGATAAATGACCTGGTGGACAATCTCCAGCTATCAGCTAGGGATACTCTACCAGGTCATTTACCGCCAGTTGTGATATGATAACGGTTATTTGGGTCCCCGCTGATTTATTATTTGTAAATACAGTATCTGTTTACCTAATACACTCTACGTTTTAGTCATTTCGTTTTTATAAAAGGACGTAATCATTTCAGATTACAGAAATCACTTGATATTTTCATTTAAAATAACAAAATAAAAAAACTTGGTTTCTAGGTCCTTCAGCACGCGTATGTTTGTCTTAATAGCAAAACACATTAATAATGATATCAGTATAATATTCTAGTTTGCTCCTATTTCAATATAAGGATAGACAAGCATGAAGTAGGCTATGATCGCACGTCTCTTCATACTCGCTCTGGGGTTTATTGACTTTACACTTTAGTTTACCTTTTCTTTTTTACAATATATGAATTATCATTTCTTAAAGATTCAGTTTGCGTTCGCTTTACTTTCCACAGCATAAAATGGCATCTACATCAACATACATGTAGACTTAGCTTGTATGTATTAAGTCTTATCCTTGGCAGTTTTACCTGACTGACCTTTTACTAGAACATATCAAAATTGAGAAATGGATGTTACATTGCTCGATTTTTAGGCTAAAGAAAGTCCCATAACCCTAATTATGATTTTATTACTTACTTAGTATAACATGCAGTATGTGCATTGATCAATAAGTACATCTGGAAACAACATTGTCATGTCATGTATCTATATAAAAAGGATAATCTCATTATAATTAAGTTATCAGCATTTTATATGCAATCTTAATAACTAATAATCACTACATGTAACAATTAATGAATTTTGAAGATTTGACCCGGAAGAATGATCTTAATTGGCATTAATTGTAGAGCACTATGCATCCAGAATGTGACTTTCTACATAGAGTCTTTCCCTCATATTAATCGATTCAAACCGTCCTACTTTTATTGTGACGTCATTTACTGCGTCACTGTCGTAATATGGGATTACAAGTATCCAATGAAAGTTTACACATATACCGATCACGTACTCAATCATATCTCAAAACAATGATACACATGTAATGCAATCTAGTTTTTGGATAACGTCGATTTCATGTTTGGGTATTAACATTAAATTGAGGTTTCAGCAAAATTAATGCAAATTTGTATCAGATTCATGATTCTTATGCCTTTTACAACCAACGATTTATACGACATTCCCACTAAGGCCTAGAGATAAGACGAGATTTATTATCAAACAGAGGCCGATTGTTTCGTAGTTAACGTTCTCTCCTTCCATCGGTCATTAATTTACTACGATTTACTCTGAAATGATCGACCTTGGACAAACTACTTAATTTTGCATATGATGGTTCGAATCTTGCAGGTGTATTACACCTGCAAGATTCGAACCAACGCATGCAAAATTGTATTGAAATTAAAGGACACATTTTCCTTTGTTTACATAGGTAAAATCTGTAAACATGTGCTATAATATCGTTTATGGACTATAGCTTCATTTAAGCTTATATTGATCTGGATACATGGCTTCTCAAATATATTAATCCTTATCCTAACACCTCCAGTAAATATAGCTTTGTGAAATATTGAGACAAAAGAAGAGAATGTCAGATAATAAGCATCTTCTCATTTTCACTCTAAATCTTGACTAAGACTAAACAGTTTAAAAAATCGACCAGTCTGACTTATTGTTGTTTTGGAAAAAGGAAAATGAGCATGATTTCCGGATTCCGACTCATTTTTTCTCAAAACTTGCTTCAAAGACACATTCATGAATTTTTAAGGATAAATAATGATTGAGTATTTGATTTTCTTATACATTGGTAGAAAGGTAATCAAGAGGTGTCAGAATACATACATCTATTTAAAACCGTTGTACCAGAAAATTGCACAAAACGCTCTATCCAACCTTTTTCACCCATTTAAAACATGGTAGTATAAACAACTAAAATCAAATTTTAGAATGAATCCTAATATTTCCATCGCGGAGAACCACACGACACAACGACAACAACACCACCACCACCACCAACAACAACAACAAATGCAGAAAATCTTCAACAATTATGCTTATACGTTACCGACTTGAAAATGGTTTTAAATAGAGAAGAGGTGAAGAAGCTAAGAATGTTTTGAATTTGGTGAATCTTTCAAACACCATCTGATAAAAACAGTTATTGACGACCAACCAAAATTTTGGTTGGTCGTCCGTAACATTTTTATCAGACTATGTTTACATGATCTTTCATATTAACAACATCCCTGACGTTTTCCCACTCTTCTTGCTCTAAACCATTTCGCGACTGGTCATATATGAACAGAACAAGTACAGAATATAGAAAGTATTGTGTCACGTGATTCCCCGCCGTGATTTCATCGCTTGTCGGACAAAGCGTCCTTTTCATATTATTTTAATTGTTGCAGGGACGCAATTTTACCTCGAGATATCCGGATTTCGACTTAACTGATTACGGTCAATTTTGGTGAAATGATATTCGATATAATTCTTATTAAAGCATTTCTCACAGTGCTTTCTTAGCAGAAAGACAAAAAAATGAAATATTTCACTCGAAATTGTCGTCCGCATTATCTTTAGATTTAGACAGAGTCTTATTAATCCTTTCCCAAACAACACTAATTTTGGTTGTTCAAATTTGAATGCTGCTGCAGACGAAAAATGAACATTTGTGCATAAAAAGTGTACATATTTGTGCCACATTCAATATAGAGAAAATGAAAATAAATTGTTTTTTTAATACATTGTTCTTTTGTCTCAATGTTTCTAAAGCATGTTTACAGGGACACTAAAGCCAGGTCTTGTTTGTTAAAGTGAAATGCCTATTGCAAACAAATCGAGGCTTTTGACACATTTTCCACTATTTACTTCCCTTTTAGAATGCATAACATGGGTAACCCATTTTATGCAGTCGCTGTATCACGTGATTCTCCACCGAAGGTGTGTAGATTGACTTTTCCCATCATCTTGCAACCGTTCGGTTTCAAAAACGCTGTTTTTTCTTAAACAGTACCTCGTTTTGACGTCAATAACATTTTACCAGCTCATTTTAAAAAAGATCAAATTCAGTAATTCTGAGAGATATTTCAGTCTTCTCTCTGCTTCCAACAGAATTTTTAAAAATTGGTCACCTGTTACATATGATTTTCTGAAATTCTGAGACACATGATTATCCACCGTTTTAACAGAATAACTGATGATTTTCTGAAATTCTGAGTCACGTGATTATCCATTGTAATATCAGAATAATTGATGATTTTCTGAAATTGTTTGTCCCGTGATTATCCACTGTATTAACACATTTATTGATGATTTTCTGAAATTTCTGGTGTCACGTGATTATCCACATTATATACAGAATTATTGATGATTTGATTAAATTCTGAGTCACGTGATTATCCACCGTATGTACTTATTTATAGACGATTTTCTGAAATTCTGAGTCACGTAATTATCTACCGTATTAACAGAATTTTTGATGATTTTATTAATTCTGAGTCGTGTGATTATCCACCGTATTTACTGAATTATTGAGGGTTTTCTGAAATTCTGAGTCCCGCGAATATCCACCGTATTAATAGAATTATTGATAATTTCTGAAATTGTGATGTCACGTGATTATCCACCGTATTAACAGAATCATTGACGATTTTCTGAAATTCTGGGTCACGTGATTATCCACCGTATATAAAGAATCATTGACGATTTTCTAAAATTGTTGTGTCACGTGATTCATGAACATAATCAAGTTCGACATTCTTCACTTCTGAGTAGAACAATTCTAAACCTTTCCCCAAATGAGACCTGGTTGTGATGTGTTCATAATGAAATGTTTTTTTTAAAAAAACAACATAAATGCAAAAGAAGAAAGTGCTGATGATCAGCATTTTCTAACTGTTGCCTCAATGTTATCCATAATAGCATATATTTTTTCTACTTTTTACATTATGTTTTATCGTCTGCAACATCTTTCAATTTGGATCACTCTAATTTTTTTGTTGTTTGGTAAAGAGTTAAAACATTAATATTCTGTTACGACTATGAAGTTTGTAGAAGCTTTAGAATCAATTAACGATAAATAACAAAATCAGACTTGGTTTTGAAGTCGTTAATATTAAAGAAAGGCTTTGGAAGTTGTTGAAGCAAAAGAATAAAAAGTTGATAATCAACATTTTCCTTTTTTTTTTCTAAATAATTTTGGTGATAAATTGTGCACAAATTACATGTTTCTAAACTCCAGTATTTTTTCTGAGGAAGATATCATATCGGAGTAGGGTTGAATTCTTACCCACGTAAGTAATTTTCAACCCAAGGACCTCTTTGTGTATTAGCTCGGTTCTTAGCTTGGTCTGTTTCTTTTTATTTCAACTAGATCTACAAAGTATTTTTTCATTTCGATTCCAAACCATACATGGTGTAGAAACTTATTTGAATCATCTTGATGAGACGATTCCATTGAGTACCCACAACATAGGATTCATTTAACAATTCGTGAAATATTGCATTTTGAATAGCCTTCACTCACTTTAATCTGTATCTATGCATTTAGGGCTTTTGGTAAAGATATTACAATAAAAATACAATGGAAACATGACGAACTAGCTTTGTCTCTTTTACTATAACTATTTTGTATTTTGTTGCTTATCTCTGGAACAAAAACATTCAAAATCACATAACAGATAGAAAGAATATAATTTCTATGAGTAAGTAGTTCTCGAATTTTACGATTTCGAAATAAAATTGCATATATAAATACTAAAATATGTAACGTCGTTACACTTGAACAACTAAACAATGTAAAGCATGATTTAGTCACAATAATACTTTCATATGGCTTAAGCCGTACTTAAAGTAAATCGATGCAAAAACATATAGAAAGAAAAAATGCAGAATATTCCATTTTCACACAAGGTTTTCGGCATTTACTTGGCACATAATTTACACATAATAATCTGATTTGATTGTTCGGAAAAGAAGACAAGAGGGCCAAGATGGCCATGCATCGCTCACCTGTGAGGACATTGAGACAAACAACTTGCAAACTTCAAACTCGCATGACCCACTTTAAACATGACCTACATCAAGATAAACATTCTGAACAATTTTCTTTTTGATGAGTAAATATTTAGATTCTTAGAGCAAAAACAAGATTTGACCTTGTGACCTTGTTTTTGACCTAACATAAGTCAATTTTACATGACCCATTTATCATCAAGATAAGCAATTCTGAACAATTTCACAATAATAAATATTTTGGTTTCTTAGAGCAAAAACAAAATTTGACCTAGGTTTTGACCTCGCATGATCTACTTTATACATGCCCCAGATATTGGCGAAATAAACATTCTGAACAATTTTCACAATGATTCAGATATCTATATGGTTCTAAATGCAGAAACAAGATTTGACCATGTGACCTTGTTTTTTCCTCACATGGTCCCCTTTTTACATTGACTAGATACCACCAAGATAAAAATTCTGAACAGTTTTTACGACGATAAAGTAAATATTTTGGTTCTTAGAGCTCGCATGACCCACTATCCACATCACCAAGATATCATCAAAATAAACATTCTGAACAATTTTCACAATAATAAACTAAATATTTTGGTTCATAGAGCTAAACAAAAATCGACATAATGACCTAGTTTTTTACCACAAATGACCTGCTTTTCATATCACCAAGATATCATCAAGATAAACATTCTGAATTTTCAGAATGATTGAGTACATAATTTGGTTTTCAGAGAAAAAAACAAAATTTGACCTAGTGACCTAGTTTCTGACCTCGCATGACCCACTTTTAAAATGACCAAGATTTCGTCAGGATAAACATTCTGGATAATTTTCACAATGTTAAAGTATATATTTCCGTTCTTAAAGCAAAACTAAGATTTGATCCAATTACCTAGTTTTTGAACTTACATGACCCACATTTTGTACATAACCTAGATATCAAGACAAGTATTTAGGATAGTTTTGACAAAGTTTTGGGGAAAATTGGCACCTCTAGAACAAAAGGAAGGTTTCTGTAATATTTGACCTTGCGAGCTAGTTTTTGACCTTGCATGACCCACCTTTGATCATGACCAAGATATCATCAAGACAAACATTTAGGACAAATTTGACAAAGTTGACCAAAATTGGCACTTCCAGAGCAAAAGGGAGGATTCTACAAGATTTGGTCTCGTGACATAGTTTATGATCCAGTCTTCTTGACATGACGACCTAGATATCAACAAGATAAACATTCAGGACAAATTTGACAAAAGTTGACAAAGTTTGGACAAAAATTGGCACTTCCAGAGCAAAAGAAAGGATTTTGTAAAAATTGACCTCTTGACCTAGCTAATGAAGTAGCATGACCAACTTCTTCGTTTGACCTTGATATTATTAAGATAAACATTCCTGACTCTTTCTACAAAGTTTGGACAAAAATTGGCACTTCCAGTGTAAAAAGATGGATTTTACAATATTTCACCTAGTTTTTGACCTGGAATGACCTATTTTTTATCATAACCTAAATATTATCAAGACGAAGATTCTGATTAATTTTCACCAAGATTGAGCAACAATTGTGTCCCCTAGAGCAGAAAAGAGATTTGACCTAGTGACCTACCTTTTGACCCCATTATGGCCCCTATTCCAATTCTTTGAAGGATTTTGAAAAAGCATGATCCATAGATCATATGTGTGAAATATGATTGAATTCTGCTCAGTATTTTAGGTGAAGAAGATTTTTTGTGAAAAGTTGACGGACGGACATATGGACAGATGAACAGATGGACAGACGCCGGACAACTGACCGATCACAATACCTCACATTGAGCACTATCGTGCTCATTTGAGCTAAAAACAAAAGTATCACAAAATTAATCATGATATATGTACACAAACGAAAACTTTTGAATATAGATATAACATTTTAAAAATGGACGTATATATATTTCATATTTTTTCTTTCATACTCTGCCTCTCATACCCTCTTTCTTTCTTTTAAATGTGAAACATGAATTAGATAAACCCATTACTGGACGACAAAATTTTAGACTGACCAAAATACAAAGATAATACGTACGACATTTAAATTGAATGAGACCGTACATTGTTTTGGTCCTTTTCGGTAGAAAATATTGTGGGAAATGAAGAAATTGCTTGTCAAAAGCAATTTCTTCATTTTCAACAATGTTTCCCAAATCCCTTTACTTCAGAGCATCAAAAAGCGCCACTATACGGGAATGGGTTTACGTAAAAACGGGAAAAAATGAATAATTGTAAATTTCTTATTGATTGGAAAACAAAAGTGGATGGCTTTGAATTGATGACAAAATGACTGGAATTACAAATGCAAAAAGGGGAAATAATTTTCAATACCGGATAAACAAAGTTGATTGATACAGATAAAGTCTCTTTAAAAGGGATTCTTATTACAATTTCATATATAAATGGATAATTGAAATAAATATAGGTTGTAATTAATATGTAATAGATTAGTAAAAGTACAAGTTAAGCCTTTCCCAATCATTGGCACCTATTCACGCCCCAAAAGACCAAGGCTTTAGAAAACCTTGCGGAAAATGAAGAAATTGCTTGTGAAAAGTAATTTATTCGTTTCCCACAATATTTCAGCCAGAAAAGACAAAAAATGTAAAATATTATTAAGTTGAATTTGCCAACTGCTATATCTTTGAATTAGGACCAGTCTAAGGTCTTGCCATCTCGTGACGGCTTAAGTTTTAATATGAACCAAAAATGATAGTTTACAGGCATAAACTTTGACGTACATATGAACTAAATATAAAATCATATCAATAAATATTTTAAAAAAAAATGCTCTATCTCAATATTTCGGCATAGTAGCCTTTTTCTAGAGAAAAATGTAAATTAATTTAACGCTACATTATGATATCATATTATTGTTTACGTTAACGCTTACATATCAATAAAGTTTTTTGATTTTTGTTAGATCTAGTGTAGACATAGAATCTGGGATTAAAAAGATAAGAAAAAATTCATATTATATATCTAAACGTATTGATTTAGATTAAATACAAGAGGGCCAGAATGGCCCTATATCGCTCACCTGAAAGAAGTTTAAGACACGCCCACTTTTTTTGACGAATCAAAAATTTGTAAACAAATTTTGAAAAGGGTCACTCAAGGAACATTGTTGCCAAATTTGTTTCAAATTGACCCTATGCTTGATTTTTAAAGAATTTTCTTATGATAAGCCTTTTTTTTAACAATACAAAATTTGCCAACATATTTTAAAAAGGGTCACTCAAGGAACATTTCTGTAAAGTTTGCTTCAAATTGGGCCAATGGTTGATTTTTAAAGTATTTTCTTAGGATTTCTGTAAGTCCGATAAGCCACGCCCAATTTTTTCTGACGAATAAAAAATTTGAGAAAAAAAATTGGAAAGAGTCACCCAAGGAACATTTCTGCCAAGTGTGGTTCAAATTTGGCCAATGATTGATTTTTAAAGAATTTTCTTACGATTTCTCCAAGTCCGGTAAATGCTGACCTGCCACACCAACAATTTTAGATGAATAAATAATCCGCGAACAAATCTTAAGAAGGGTCACCCAAGGAACATTCCTGCCAACTTTGGTTTTAATTGGCCCTATGGTTAAGGAGAAGATTTTGAAGAATTTTTAACAATTTCTCTTGGTTAGATAAGCCCCGCCCTGCCACACCCACATTTTTTGACGAAACTATGAATTTATGAACAAATGTTGAAGAGGGTTACTCAAGGAACAATTCTGCCAAGTTTGGTTCAAATTGGCCCATTGGTTGATTTTTAAAGAACTTTCTTAGGATTTCTCTAAGGCTGATAAGCCCCTTCCTGCCTGCCACGCCCTCATTTTTTGACAAATGTAAAAATTTGTAAATCAATTTTGAAAAGAGAGACTCAAAGAACATTCCTGCAAAGTCTGCTTCAAATAGGCCCAATGGTTAATTTTTAAAGAATTTTCTTATGATTTCTCTAAATCTGATAAGCCCCTTTCTCCCTGCCATAGCAACAATTTTTACAAATGAAAATATTTGTGAACAAATTTTAAAAAGAATGGCTTAAGGCACATCCCTGCAAAGTCTGGTTCAAATTGGCCCAATGGTTGATTTTTAAAGAATTTTCTTATGATTTTTCTAATTCTGATAAGCCCCTTTCTCCCTGCCACGGCCACGTTTTTTGACGAATCAAAAATCTGAGAACAAGTTTTGAGAAGGGTCACTCAAGGAACAATTCTGCGGACGGACAGACGGACAGACAGACGGACAGACGGACAGACGGACGGTGAGTGACCACAATAGCTCCCCTCGAGCACTTCGTGCTCAGGTGAGCTAAAAACCGAAAACGAGATTTTTAAATCATTGCAGACAATAGACTAAGAAAAAAAGAAAAAAAGTATTGTGTATAAATTCGTGACGGGAAAATTATTCTAAATTCAAGATCAATTAATTTGTGTATTATCGTTACAATGGCAACCCCATTCAATCGTAACCATAGAAACCATAGAACATAACGTGATGCACTACCTAGATAAAGTTGTTTTTATGTTGTTTTGCTAGTTTGTATGTCCACGATGGATAATCACGTGATTCAAGAATTTCAGAGTGAATTTGAGACTAATTTGAATTCGGTTTGAAGCAGAGAAGGTTGGCATACGTCAGGCAGTAGATGATTGTGGTTGATTTTTCAAAAAATGTGTGATAAAAAGGTTATTGAAGATCAACAAAAATTTTGGTTGGTCATCAATATCTTTTAATCACATGATTTTAAGAAAAATAAACCACGTCCAGTCAATTCCTAGCATTTTTACACATTCTCTGCTTCAAACCAAATTCAAATTGGTCAGGTATAATTAACGAAAATATTGAGGATCATCTGAAATTCAGAGTCACGTGATTATCCGCCGTGATGTCTGTATACTATACTAAGCAAAACAATAGAAGGATATTAAAATTCTACAGCTATTTTAGAAACTTTGATAAAATATTATATAAAAAACCTAATGCTTTTTGTTATAACATACAATCGCTCTCAAATGTTATGCTGCAATATCGAGTTTTGCTTCACTGGTCATGCCAAAATGGGACAATTTACCGCACAGGGGTCAACTACCAAACTTACCGTGTTATTTACGTGCAGTTTTTCACGTTAATGCGTACTCTGAGTTGCTTCATTGAGTAAGTTAAAACGTACTTGACTATAATCAATTCATTAAAAAGGATTGAACGTTGATGGTTGACAGATCTGCAGCGCTGGCAGGCCGGTGCTCAATTGAACGTATGGACACGTCAGGTTGACGTCGCTCGAAGATTTTGAATTTTGCAATGTGTATTCAGTGGATTACACAAACGGTATCACTGGGCAGTTGTAATTATGAAACGGCGTGACAGGGGTCGTAAGTAAATGACGTCTTTGGCTGATGACAGTTACATTCTCAAGAACTCGTTACGTTCTAGGACTCCAAAGCTTTCCAGAATTACTCCAGAGTCAAACAGATGTGCGAGGGATAAACCTTAGAATTCAGTCTGTGATAAACGGTTTGAATAATCATGGGCATTAATGCCAGTAGGCCGTTGACGGCTAACGCTTTGACATGACGACACTGCCGCATGGACCAGAACTCATTTGAGATGGAACCAGCAGTACCGGAGTACAATGCTCATCACCAACCAAAGTTGGGGTCGGCGTCGCATGTTGACAGCAGAATTTGTGTTTTTCTCGATATAAGAACGAGAAATAACACGATTACAATATACCCAAATGTGACGCATATGGTGACGTGAGTGTTATTGAGTTGACGGGTATCTTACGTTATCTAGAGGCAAACCTTTTCGTGCTAAATGACACTGACTGACCAACATTACAATAACCATGTGATTGACTCACATCCTTTAACTCTCAAACAAGAAAATAGAGATGAACACGTGTTCATTGACGCCAACGTAAACTTATTCGGTGTCGTTATTGTAAAACTCCATCTTAAACAGATTTGGTTTCAATCCAAGGATTTGCCATCCTGCTCACAGAACCTTTATCCAATCGGGCATGATTGAAACACGTTGGGTAGACGTCTACATCACCGACAACAACAACCGACCAACCCGGCTTATTCCAACGTGGACGTATTCGGAAATGGAATACTGTACCGCAACATGTGGTAATTGAATCTGCGATGAATTTGCGAGGTACTTATAAAGCTTGAGTCGACTTCCAGGGTGAAAATATCCGTTATTCATGACGTGTGACTTTTCGGTTGTAGGGTACCAGCGTTTAACCGGATATTGTAAGGAAACCGCAAACGATTGCTGTTCTTTATGTTTTTGATTTTCAAGATAATATATTGATATGAAGTTATTTGTAGATTTTTGTTCAAATATATGCCTTTGTTAATTTTTACAAATAGTGCAATTTGAATATCCTTCAATTGTTTTGCTTAGTATAGAATGATTGGGTGGATGTTTATGTCAGTAACTGGACCACAGTAACAACGTTCTGTAGAGATGTAAACGAGCCATAATGACTAAAATATAATTTGTTGTTTATAAAACACAAACTGAATGGCGACCCTGTATAGTCTATATCCAGACTTAATGGTTCATATTCACGTAGGTCTGGAGACAGTTTATACACTTTGTCGTTCACGTACCCACACACATATACCACACCGTTACTATGGTCCACGCTGATCCCATACGGCCCCGCCCCTTCTTCTATTTGGAGTTCAGAATTAATTTTCCCGTCCTCTACATTTATACACGATACTCTCTCGTGAAGGTAATTAGTATAATAGACCCGTCCATTATGAACAGCGAGATCAGCATAATCTGCAGCAGGTGAACCAGGAGTCCTTGTTGCAGTAGATAAACGAGGATCATGTATTACTTTAAGCTGGTTCCCATCTTTAGATAAAATGTAAATATAATGATAATATTTTGATCTAAAATCATCTTGACAGAAGGCAAAAATCTGGTCTTCGCTAAAATCTATTGAAAAACATTCCTTATCCATTTCTATTGTTTTCGATTTGACTGCCGTAGTTTTACTCATGTCTATAAACCATATTTGTTTTATATGGGGAAAAGTTATAGCTAACAAACATTGCTTATCCGGTTCATTTCGGGCTGCTCTAGAAATGTCAGTTTTACTGCCGGACACTGAATCCGGATCAGTAGGTTTTTGTTTAGTTTCTATTTCTGTAACATCCCAAGGTTGTGATCCAAATTTTATATATCGTAGTAACGTGTTTGAGACGGAGCAGAGTATTTTAATGCAATAATTATTATGATCCACAGCCACCCACCTTTTGTTCTCCAATCCAGAAAGTCCTGTTATCCGACAATCACTTTTATCCAAATCATGCTTCACATTTACTCGTCCATGTACACGAACATCCTCTCTATCAAAGTCTATTCCTCTCCATAATCTCTTACTCCTCATTCTTCCCACAAACATTTCTGCCATTCTTCTTCTCTCATCTGTCTCACTCGCAACTCTTACAAACTCATGAGTTTTGTCATGTTTTAACAAACAATCTCTACACAAAAACAAATTACAAACATAACATAAATACAGAGCAAAGTTACCTGATAAACTAATAATACATTCTTTACTGTCACATTTTGGTCTTTTTGGACCAACCTTTTGTTTTTTCTTGTATCTTTTGTACAAGTTTGGTAATTGTTCAACTATATCATATTCGCGTATTTGATGCCATTCTAAATATTGACTGTCCACGCTAGTTTCACTAGAACTCAAAGTTTCAGAATACAAATAATCATCTGACGTTTCTTCGTCTGACATCGTATTTGGTTCGTCTACCAACTGTCTGTTGTCATAACCTTCTGCCATTATTTCTGGAATCAAACAAAATTAAACTACAAGTGAATCGTTAAAGGTCGATTATTGGAAAAATCATTTCTTGTTTATTTCTGGTACATCGTTTGAACAGAAAGTTTAACAATTATGCGTACACGCGAATTTTGTTAACTAGAGCGTTTTAACATTGAACACAGCAATCTAAATATGTAATTTCTTTACAACGCTTAAATATGGCAGCATTTTCTTCCTTTAATTGCTATCTAAATTAATGTTGTGATGATGCATTGGGTAACAGCATGTGTATCCGAATTTACGAAATTTATTTATAATGTGTACCTGTCTAGATAAAAAAAACATCGTTAGTGGAGAGTCAAAACCTCGTAGCTACAGCTTGAATAAGCTGGAGTTACGAGATTTCGACTCTCCACCGACGACAAGCTTCCTTCAATTAGTAAAATTCTACCTACAAAACGAAATTTTAAACAGCTCCGATTTAATTGTTGGTTCGGAGAACTTAATGTGTGTACATGTATTTATAGAGTTCGTAAAATATATTGCACATATAATACTTGGACATACGAGGAAATGTTTATTATCAGTATTTCTTCTTTTGTCTCACTGTTTTCGAAAACAATTAGATCTAAATTTGGAACTTCAAAACCACGCTTTGTCAGGAAAGCTGTAGTGAGAACGACTTTTTAGCGTATTTTTGTTTTGTGTCTTTTAACATATTACCATACGATACAATTTTAGGGCGGTCCAAATTGAAAGATCCTGCAGACGACAATTTCAAGTGAATGGAATTTTTAATTTTTAGGTCTTTTTGGATGGAAAACATTGTAAAAAATGAAGAGATTGCTTGTCACAAGCAATTTCTTTATTTTCCACGATGTTTTCCATTGCCATTTTTTTTGGAGGGGGGGGGGGGGGGGTAAAAAGAGTCATTGTGTGGTAATGGGTTAACAAACTATGTCAAGTTTTGACGATATTTTTCGTATTAAAGCGTCTGGAAATGATGACGGGAAAAAAAATCGTTACTTTAAACCATTAATTTTACTCATTTTATCACAGTTTTTTCTGATACAATGTAAGACATTCAAAATAAAAAAAAGAATCTATCCTTTTTTTCAATTAGACATCGGAATGTCGTCTAAAAAGACGATATACAGTCGACACTCGTTGTGTCAAAGTCAGAGGGGCCGTCAAAATAACTCGACACTTCCGAAGTTCCAATCATCCGACTTTTGTTAAGCTTCGATTATTCACCAACCTTTATTTGTCATTAAGAGGGTTTTTAATTAAAAAATAGGAAAAGGAAGTAAATTGCTTGAAACGAAAGAATACCTGACCGATTAAGGTAGTCCACCCCTAATGAGATTTGCATGACTTCGGAACTATTCGGGTGCGATCGAAATCATTCAACCGCTAAATGTTTACGACCGCGTCCGAAAAGGTTCGGATACGTAACGACGCCGCTCGAAAAAAGCCAATGTTTTATGAATCTCAAAATGGTGACATTACGGGTAGTCTACCATAAAATACGAGTTGAACCATTGTATATGGAAATGCGTCTTTGTCTGAATAGATAAAGTATTTTTTTTAAACCGGATGATTTTTGACGATCAAACAAAAATTACTTAGTCGTCAATAGAATTTGCCATGTAACCTTTAAAAAAATCTACAACATAAAAAAAGTCCTGGTATTTTCCACCTCTTATTTTTCAAACCTAATTCAGATTGGGCACGTACATTGAGTTTAGATTTTCTGCAAATATTATCTCACACGATTCACCACCGTGATTCATGTGTATGTATTTCATTTCTACTGTATGTTCTCCTTTTCTGTGTCATCCTATTGTGCATTTCGTTTTTGCATTTGCATATATATTTCCCTTTCTGTCTTTGTCTTACATGCAAATTGTGAGCTGTCCTCAAAATCCACGTCTTTGTTTCTCATACAGTGAATAAATGCAAAAAACAATGCATGTAGATAAAGTATAAATTAGTGGTCCAAAACCCGGGACAATTCATTGCACGTAGACAGAATCCGTAAGTCAAATGCTTTTAAAATAAACGTTGCCAAAGTTTGGTCATGCCATATGCAGATGTTCATGTTTAATATTGGCTCACTTTACGGTAAAAAAAATATATATACATCACTTACCGATATATTAGTTTCTGAAAACAATTATCCCCTATTATATAATTCACTCAGACACGTATGCTACAGCAAGAGGTCCCAAACCGCAATTAAAGGTCCTTAACGACGTTAACATATATATTAAACATATTCAATCCCGGCATCTCTATATCTCCGACCAATCAGAACGTCTGAATTATATTGTCCATGACAACGTATGACGTGTGTTTAGTCACGTGTTCGAAGTGAGAGACGGCCTTATCTACAACAAGGAAGAATTGCAGATGAAAATCTAGTACACTGTTTAGCTCACTATAAATGATCTGGTAGACAATCTCCAGCTATCAGCTCTGGGTGCTCTGCCAGGTCATTTATCGCGAGCTGTGATATGATAACGGTGATTTATCATTTGCAAATATAGAACTAGTATCTTTTCCTTTTCCCTAATATACTGTAAGTTTTAGTCATTTCGTTTTTATGACGTTATCATTTCATATTACAGAAATTACCTTATATTTTCATTTAAAAATAACAGAATAAAATAACTTGGTTTATAGGTCCTTCAGCACGCATATGATTGTCTTAATAGAAAAATACACCAATAATGCTATCAGTAAAATTATTATATTCAAGTTTGCTCCTATTTCAATATAAGGGTAGACTAGTATGAAGTGGGCTATGATCTCACGTCTCTTCATACTCGCTCAGGGGTTTAGATCTATTGATTTTACACTTTAGTTCGCCTTTTCTTTTTTACAATATGCGAATTATCATTTCGGTGAGGGTAACAGATGGTCTAATTGCAAAAAATGAAATTTTTTGAAAAAAATATGCAAAACTTTTGTGTCGGCC
The DNA here is from genome assembly GCA_963680895.1 of Fragum sueziense. Lineage (NCBI taxonomy): Eukaryota > Metazoa > Mollusca > Bivalvia > Cardiida > Cardiidae > Fragum > Fragum sueziense. The sequence goes on along the minus strand of OY804606.1, from coordinate 48,764,835 downwards.
ACCTCAGAATGGTTAATAATATGCGATTCAGACAGAGATTGAGCCGAAATTATAAGAGAGATAGCCGAATTTAGGGAGAATCCAAACCCAAATTCAACCCCATCACTGATGGGGTTAAATTTATTTTTTAACTGTCACGCATGCGCATACAGCGCGGACCAAGATTCAAACGAGATTCATACTTGGATTTCAATATGACGTCATCATGTATGTTGTTACGTCATTAAAGAAAGTCGCAAGTCCTACTGCTTTTGACCTTCTTTTGACATCGCTTTATGAATTTGGTATCAAATTGCGAAAAAATGAGTCGTTGCTTCAATAGTTTGTCGTAATCATTTAATCAGGTCATGTAAAGCTTAAAAAGTGTACACTTCGTTTGTTTTTGGCAAATTTTGGGTCAAAATCTGGGAAATAGTAGCTTTAAAGATTCAGCTTGCGTTCGCTTTACTTTCCAAAATATAAAATGGCATCTACAGCAAATTACATGTAGACTTAGCTTGTATGTATTCAGTCTAATCCTTGGCAGTTTCACCTGACTGACCTTTTACTAGAACATATCAAAATTAAGAAATAGACGAAATATTGCTCGCTTTTTTAGGCTAAAGAAAGTCTTCTTAATGCATTTGATTATGATTTTATTACTTAGGCCTAAAAAAAAAATATCTGTGTTTCGGGTTTCCCGACCCTACCTAGAAAATACCGCCGACCCTAAAGTTTTTTTCGCCAGTCTCCAAGAAAAAAATCGGGGATGTCCTTTTTGCGAACTGGAAGGGAAATTCCATGCGCTAAAAATAGAATTCTGTACTCGGTTGTAATCGTGACCCTGCCGGAAAATTACGAGAAATCGCGACTGCAATTCGTTCATGGGAGATCAATAACTCTTAACTTTAGGCTCGCCAACCGTTAGATACGAGATTTTTATCTCTGACTAACAAATTCCTTTGTTCGTATTACTCCGCGACCGGAAACCATTAATTGGATTACTCGGCGTTATTCCTTCATTGTGTACAGCGGTTGACCTTGACCTCACAATACTTTCAACTCAGTAAGTTTTTGAGACACATGTCGAATATTTATCGAAACTTTATCAGAAAATTGAAACAATCGGATGCTTATGATGTTGTGAAAAAACCAATTTGATTTAATTCTGCTTGTGAACTGAAATGACCGTGACAACCGATGAAATTGAAGAATCTCCGCGGAGCGTTTTTTCAAAACGAAAGTAGATAGACTTCACTCTCCGAGTCAGTAAAAACGGCGAGCGATTTAAAAAATATATAAATAAAATCGAAGACCAAAAGCAAAGTTAGGGTTGATCTATATGAAAAATGTTGCTGACATGATTTTCTCAGATGCGTATTGGCTATATCATGGCTAGAAATTGTCTGTAAGCAAGGATACAAGGCAGGACAATTTTGATTGTCTTGAGCCAAGACACACTTTTTTTTACAATTTAGTGATTATACTGATATCAGATAAGCTAATTATTGTCTCCTACTGTGTTAACTAAAACCTATCTTTATGGGTGAATCTCAACATATTTCAGTTTTCACAATCAAAGTGTCAACATAAATGTCAAAACTTACTCACTTACCACTTCTATTATAACATCTTCCAAGTTAAGGAAGGGGAAAATGGAATAACTTTGTAAATATTCCGCATTTTTTATAGCATTATACAATAGTCGTCGAACTTAGAGTTGGGCATGAATTATACACTTTCTACCAACATCCTTTGTCTACAGTCAAAATTGTGTAAAACACTTTGTAAGATAAAGTTGGGAACTCACTGTCTTGGGCTGGGACTCGTTGTTTCAAGCCTACATGTATTTCAGATTTCAAAATGAAACACTCTATTTCCATTTTCTTTTTTGTTTCTTTTTAATCCTCAAGTATAACTACAAACTGAAGTGAACAAGTACAGTATAATTACCAACTGAAGAGAACAAACATTGCATTGATTTATTACATGTTGTTTTAATGCAAATGCATTCATTACAATAAAGATCTACCCCCCCCCCCCCCGCAAAAAAAAAAAAAAAAAAAAAAAAAAAAATGCCTACCTACCCTACCTAGAATTTTTCAGAGTGAAACCCTAAACACAGATATTTTTTTTTTAGGCCTTACTCAGTATAACATGCAGTACGTGCATTGATAAGTACATCTGGAAACAACATTGTCATGTCATGTATCTTTATAATATGAATAATTTCATTGAAATTGCTTTTCAGCATTTTATATGCAATCTTAATTACTAATAATCACTAACAGATCAAAAGCATTTGTGACCCGTCACGCTAAAAGGGACCTTATCCGAACTCCAAAAATCTAAATTTTGACAAACTTGTCAGACTCGGCACAGATCAACCAGATCCTGTATGCGACAAATGAACATATACATGTAGTAAGATAGGGAAACAATTCCGAATTTAGAAATTTACATAAAAGTGAAAAGTGTCGGCCCTAGTCTGGCTGCGCGGACTGCGCAGACTGACTAGGGTCGATATTTTTCACACAACCGATAAGGTCCCTTTTAGCGGGTCACATTTAATGAATTTTAAAGCTTTGACCCAGAAGAATTACCTTAATTGGCATTACTTTTTAGAGCACTATGCATCCAGAATATGACTCTCTACACAGAGTGTATCGCTCATTTAATCGATTCAAACCGTCCTACTTTTGTTATGACGTCATTTACTGCGTCACTGTTGTAATATGGGATTACACGTATCCAATGAAAGTTTATACATATTATACCGATCACGTACTCAGTCGCATCTCAAAATAATGATATTCATGCAATGAAATCGAGTTATTGGATTACGTCGGTTTCAGTTTGGGTAATTGACAGTAAATTGAGGTTTCAGCAAACGCAAATTTGTATCATATTTTTAATTCTTATGCCCTTTACAACCAACGATTTTATGATGATTTCCCACTAAGGCCTCGAGATAAGACGAGGTTTGCTGTCAATCAAAATAACAGAGTCCGATAGTCTAGTAGTAAAGGCGTTCTCTCTTTCCATCGGTCAACGTTTTACTACAATTTACTACGAAACGGCCAACATTGGCCAAACTGCTAAATTTCGCATGTGATGGTTCGGATCTTGCAGGTATCGTACACCTGCAAGATTCGAACCGACGCATGCAAAATTATATTGAAAATAAAGAGCTCATTTTCCTTTGTTTACAAAAGTTTTGTAAACATGTGCTATAATATCATTACTTGACTATAGCTTCATTTAAGCTTTAATCCTTATCCAAAATTCCCCAGTAAATAAGGCTTTGAGAAATTTTGAGACAAAAGAAGAGTTTGTCAGATAACAAGCATCTTCTCATGTCCACTCAAAATCTTGACTAAGACTGTAACAGTTTCATTTGGACCAGTCTAACACTTAATTGTTTGGGAAAAAGGAAAATGACCCTTATTTCCGGATTCCGACTCATTTTTCTCAAAATTTGCTTTAAAGAAACATTCATGAATTTGTAAGATAAAAATTATGATTCAGTATTTGATTTCCTATAAATTGGTAGAAGGGTAGTCGAGACGTGTCAGATATTATTACATGTCTCTATTCAAAACCGTTGTCTCAGAGAATTGTTCAAAACGCCTTTTCCAACCCTTATCATGCATAAACATGGTGGTATCAACAATTTTAATCAAACCTTAGAATGAATCATACTATATCCACGGCGGAGAACCACGCGGCACAGCAGCAAAAACTACAAAAACAATTTCATAAATCTTCAATTGTTCTCCTAATTCGCTAATGATTTGAGGCAGAGGAGAGGGGAAGAAGCTAGGAATATTTTAGATTTGGTGAATCTTTCAAACACCATCTGATAAAGAGTTATTGACGACCAACCAATATTTTGGTTGGTCGTAAATAACTTTTATATCAGACTATGTTTACATGATCCTTCATATTAACAACATTCCTGACGTTTTCCCACATTTTTGCTCCAAACTATGTTCAATAACTTGCCATATATTAACAGAATAAGTACAGAACATAGAGAGTGTTGTGTCACATGATTCCCCGCCGTGATTTCATTGCTTGTCGGACAAAGTGTCCTTTTCATGATTATTATCTTAACCATTGCTATTGATAAACTTCACTAGAAATTCATTTTGTCGAAGTCGCAGGGACGCCATTTTACCTCGAGATATCCAGAGTTCGACTTATCTGATATCGGTGAATTTTGGTGAAATGATCTCTGATAACATTCTTGAAAATGAAGCAATAACTTGTCACAAACAATTTTGTCATTTCCTCAAATGTTTTCTTCGTAAAGACCAACAATTTAAGTTTATATTTTACTCGAAATTGCCGTCCGCATCATCTTCAAATTTAGACTGAATTTCGTCGTATTGACAGAGATATTATTAACCCTTTCCAAAACATAAATAATTTAGGTTGTTCTAATTTAAATGCTGCTACAGGCGACAAATGATTATTTGTGCATAAAAGGTGTGTATCATTGTACCATAGTAGAAATTGAGACAAAGGGAGATTATAAAGAGGATAATCGTTTGTTTCAGTGTAAGATCGATTTATATTTCATTGAATGAACAACAAAAGCTTTATTTTCAAGAGTGGCGAATCCACGAGTGAAAATGTAGCCTTCGTTGTTCACGAAATGAAATATAAATCGATCTTACTCGAAAAACAAACGATTATTCTATTTATTTAATGCATAAATTAGACAAAATGCAAAAAAACATATTTTCTTAATATTTTCTACCGTTATTTCTCGATAATCCACCGAAAAGCATTAAAGAAATTGATTTTCAGCACATTGTTGTTTTGTCTCAATGTTTCTCAAGCATGTTTTCAGGAACGCCAAAGTCAGGTCTTGTTTGTTAAAGTGTTACCACTATTGCAAACAAATCAAGGCTTTTGACGTGTCTATAAAGAAAAACTTTGAAACAAATATTGAGAAGAAAGTTCTGGCTGATGATCGGTAATTTCTTCATTTTCCCTTAATACAGCATGTAGTTTCTACGCTGTAGTATACACATTTTCTACTATTTACTTCCTTTTTAGAATGAGTAACATGGGTAACACATTTCATGCAATCGTTGTATCACGTGATTCTCCACCGAAGGTGTGTAGATTGACTTTTCCCATCATCTAGAAACCTCTCGGTTTCAAAAACCTTAACACTTTTCTCAAACAATACCTCGTTTTGACGTCAATAACATTATACAAGCTAATTTTGAAAAGACCAAATTCAGTAATTTTCAGACTTATTTCTGTCTTCTCTCTGCTTCAAACAGAATTTTTAGAATTGGTCACCTGTTTTCAAAATTATTTTCTGAAAATTCTGAGTCACGTAACTATCCACCTTATTAACAGAATTACTGATGATTTTCTTAAATTCTGGGTCACGTGATTATCCACCATATTAACAGAATTACTGATGATTTTCTGAAATTCTGAGTAACGTGATTATCCATTGTATTATCAGAAATACTGATGATTTTCTGAAACTTTGAGTCACGTGATTATCCACCGCATTATCAGAATTACTGATGATTTTCTGAAACTTTGAGTCACGTGATTATCCACCGCATTAACAGAATTACTGATGATTTTCTTAAATTCTGAGTCACGTGATTAACCACCGTATTAACAGTATTATTGATGGTTTTCTGAAATTCTGAGTCACGTGATTATCCACCGTATTGATAGAATATAGATGTTTTCTGACATTCTGAGTCACGTGATTATCCACCGTATAAAGAAAATTATTGATGATTTTCTGAAATTCTAAGTCACGTGAATATCCACCGTATTATCAGAATTATTGATGATTTTCTGAAATTTGAGCCACGTGATTATCCACCGTATTAATAGAATTATTGATGTTTTCTGAAATTCTGAGTCACGTGATTATCCACCGTACTTACTGAATTATTGATGATTTTCTAAAATTGTAGTGTCACGTAATTCCTCGACATGATCAAGTTCGACATTCTTCGCTTCTAAGTAGAACAATTCTAAACCTTTCCCCAAATATGACCTGGTGTTGATGTGTTCATAATGAAATGTTTAAAAAAACAACAATAAGGCAAATGAAGAAAATGCTGATGATCAGCATTTTCTCCTTTTGCCTCAATGTTATCCACAATAACATATATTTTTCTACTTTTTACGTTATCTTTTATCGTCTGCAACATCTTTCAATTTGGATCACTATTAAATTTTCTCCTTTTGCCATTATATTTTTTCTGTGATACATCATGCACAGATTACATGTGTCCATCCTCGGAAACCCCGCGGTCATAGCTACGCTACATGACCCCTGGGGCACTTGACGAGGAAAAATTTGTATTAGCCGCTCCCAAATGCCGCCGTTTCATTGGTTCCATCATCATTTCATGATGGGTGAGTAGACCAATCAAACTGGCCGATACAAATCGCCAACCTCTAAACAGTGATTACGTCAGAGGTACGTAATTTAATCCTGATTCAGGGTAGATAACTGCGTAGGAGATTGATAAATCGCTTCGGGTAAGTTGTCAATATGGAGGATTACTATCGTTTAGCGTGTGAATTTTTTTTTCAAGTTTTAAAGACTTCCAAAGAGAAACTTTCCCTATCTTTCTATTTCAAAGCTGAATGACATGTCAGCGATCTGTATTTTTTTTATCTCGTTGTCGGACAAATTACATCTTATCATGAGTGCAGCCATCTTGGTTGTAATTGACAACGCATTGACTTATGAGAGCCGTTATTTGATTGGGCCTTGCACTCACGCGTTTCGTATCGATTTTCGGCGGCTAATTCAAACTTTAAGTGGCCAAGTGCCCCAGGGGTCATGTAGCGTGAGCTATGACCGCTGTGGTTTCCGAGCATGACATGTTTCTAAACATCGGATTTGTGGTCTGAGACAGACATCATATTTGAGCGGATTTATCTGATCAAGTAATTAAGCTTGTGAAAACACAATTAAAAAATAAAACAGTTAATGGATCGTTATTACTCCTTTTTAATGTCGTCTTAATATTACCACGTTGGGGATTACAATAACAAACACAAACATTCTACAAAACATTATTTATATTCCCTTTTTTTAAATTGTTTGACATTCGTATGTTGTTCTCATGTATCATATTTACATCTAATATATTACATTGGTTATTTTCAATCAAAGTTTCATATTCCGTAACAAATCATAATTAAAAGCTGCATTGTACAGGACATTTAGCAGAGCTACAGATAAGTGGAGGTGAACACATTCTGATTTGATGTTTCAATTCTAAACCCTATGTTGTTGGTACTCAATTGAATCGTCTCGATGAGACGATTCCAATGGGTACCTACAACATAGGGTATAATGAACATTTCGTGAAATATTTCATTTTGAAGAGCCGTCATTACCTTTTAGTTGTAGCCCTGCATTTAGGGCTGGTGGTGAATTTGATATGATAATTAAACACATTTAAACAACACAATACAATGAAAATAAATGATGAACCAAGTTTGTCACTTTTTCCGTAAATATTTTGTATTTTGTTGCTTATCTTGCGTACAAAAACATTCAAAATAACAGAACAAATGGAAACAAGTTATGAGTCGGTAGTTTACCACTTTCATTTATGCTTCGAATTCTGTGACAAATTTTAAGGCTGGGAAGTAAATTATTTATAGAAATACTAAAATTCATAACATCGTTACATCTTAACAACAATTTCATCCATCCTTATCTACAAAAAACTTTGCCCAACTTCGAGCGTCTTCCGTAGCAACGAAAATTGACGAGGATATCCCTCATCAATTGCCGTTGCCACGGATTATGCCCGGAAATTAACGAGGGTAACACTCATTAATTGTCGTCGGCACGGATGAAGCCTGAAAAACGCACGGACTGTTTTTAGTTACTGATATACGTAATGTTTAATTATTAACAAAGAATATTTTTAACTCAATATCACTTATATATGGCTTAAACAGTAATTATATTAATTCAATGTCGAAAAAATATCGCACGAAAAGGGTATGATAAATAGCTTTTTCCATTTTCAAATGGTTTACGGCAATTACATATTACAAAAGCACATTTTTTAAATATCTGATTTCAATGGATATACGAGTACATGCATTTCATTTTTCTCTCTTACTCTGTCTCTCACTCTTTCTTAAATGTGAAACATGGATTGGATTAACCCATGACCAGACGACACAATTCTAAACTGGCCAAAATTCAAAGATATTGCAGACGACAATTTCAAAAGAATGAAACTGTACATTGTTTTGGTCTTTCTTTTTGGTAGAAAATATTTTAGGAAATGAAGAAATTGCTTGTCACAAGCAATTTCTTCATTTTCAACAATGTTTTTCAAAGCTCTTAACTTCAGGGGCATCAAAAAGCGCCCCTGTGTAGAAATGGGTAAATAAACGTACAAAAAGGAAAACAATAAATACATGTTAATGTTATATTGATTGGAAAACAAAAGTGGGTGACTTTGAATTGATGACAAAAAGACTGGATTACAATTGCAAAAAGGGAACAGTATTTGTCTTGCCGGATAAACAAAGTTGATTGATGAAAATTAAGTTTCTTTTATAAGGGATTCTTATTACAATTTTCCCACATTAATGTATAATTAAAATAAATATATGTTGTAATTAATATGTAGAGTAGATAAAGAAAAGTACAAGTTTATCCTTTCTCTCTCATTGACAAATTTTGACGCCCCAAAGAACAATTTGGAAAACATTGTGGAAAATGAAAAAGTTGCTTGTGATAAGCAATTTCTTCGTTTCCCACAATAGTTTTCCATCAAGAAAGACCCGAAATATAAAATTTCTATTCAGTTGAAATTGTCGTATGCAACAACTTTGTATTTGAATTCATCTAGTAATGGGTTGATTTTTAGTTTAAAACAAATAAGATATTTTATAGACGTAAATTTGTAATAAACATTGAAACGAATAGAAAAATCAGATTCCCGAAATCTTTGTAGTTTTGTAGTGTAGATCTAGTATCTAGAATTCATAAGAAAAAAATCAGATATATTTGAAAATATCAAATATACCAAAAAACGAAGAATAAATGTTCAAAGCAAAACAGACATATATTGTGGGAAAATAATAAAAAAAAAGTATCGTGTAAAAATTCGTGACGGGAAAATTATTCTGAATTCAAGATTTATTAATATGTGTATTATCGTTACTATGGCAACTCCATTCAATCGTAACCTAGAAACCATAGAACATAACGTGATGCACTAATTAGATAAAGTAGTTTTTATGGTATTGCAAGTTTGTATGTACACGGTGGATAATCACGTGATTCAACAACTTCAGACAATTCAACAGTTTTGTGAATTTGAGACCGATTTTATTCGGTTTGAAACAGAGAAGTTGGGCATACGTTAGGCATTACATGATTGTGGATGATTTTCTAGAAATCATGTGATAAAAAGTTATTGAAGATCAACCAAAATTTTGGTTGATCGTAAATAATTTTTTATCGCATGATTTCTAATCAACCAGTTAATTTCGAGCATTTTTACACCTTCTCTGCTACAAACCAAAATCAAATCGGTCAAGTATCAACAAAAATATTGAAGATTATCTGAAATTCAGAGTCCCCTGATTATCCACCATGATATCTGTACACTAGAAAGGTGGAGGTTTATGTTTATGTCAGTAATTGGACCACAGTAACAACGTTACGTACAGATGGCTCTGAAAACTTATGACTAATATATAATTTGTTGTTTGTAAAACACAACTTGTATGGCCATCGAGTATAATCTATATCCAGATTTAATGGTTCATACTCACGTAAGTCTGGAGACAGTTTAAACAGTTTGTCGTTGAACCGCCCACACACATATACCACACCGTTACTATGATCCACGCTGATCCCTCTCGGCCGGACCCCTTCTAGTGTGAGTTCAGAAATAGTTTTCCCGTCCTCTACATTTATACACGATACTCTCTCGTTAAATTCGTTATTATAATAAACCCGTCCATTATGAACATTGAGGTCACCAAAATCTACAAGACGTGTACCAGGAGTCCCTTTTGCAGTAAATAAACGAGGATCATGTATAACTTTAAGCTGGTTCCCATCTTTAGACAAAATGGAAATAAAATGATAATATATTAATTCGTCATCATCTTGACAGAGGGCAAAAATCTGGTCTTCACTAAAATCTATTGACCAACATTTTTTTCCCATTTTTAATGTTTTCGTTTTTACCGCGGGAGTTTTATTCACGTCTATAAACCATATTTGTTTTATATCGGTAAAAGTTACACCCAACAAACTTTGCTTATCCGGCTCATCTCGTGCTGCTACAGAAATATTAGTTTTATTATCGGATGCTAGGTCCGGATCAGTAGGTTTTTGTTTATTTTTTATTTCTGTAACTCCCCAAGGGTTTGACCCAAATTTAATATATCTTAGTAACGTGTTTGAGACAGAACAGAATACTTTAATACAAGAATTAGTCCAATCCACTGCCACCCACCTTTTGTTCTCCAATCCAGAAAGTCCCGTTATAAAACAATCATATCTATCCAACCAATGTTTCACATTTGCTTGTCCATGTACACGAACATCCTCTCTATCAAAGTCTATTTCTCTCCCTAATCTCTCACTCCTCATTCTTCCCACAAACATTTCTGCCATTCTTCTTCTCTCATCTGTCTCACTCTCAACTCTAACAAACTCATGAGTTTTGTCATGTTTTAACATACATTCTCCACATACAAATAAATTACAAACATAGCATAAATACAAAGCAAAGTTACCTGACAAACTAATAATACATTCTTTACTGTCACATTTTGATCTTTTAGGATCGACCTTTTGTTTTTTAGCTTTATGTCCTTGTTTAACTAAATCATATTCACGTATCTGATGCCATTCTAAATCATGACTGTCCCCGCTAGTTTCATCAGAACTCGAAGCTTCAGAATACAAATAATCATCTAACGTTTGTTCGTCTGACACCGCTCTTGCTTTATCTGTCACTCGTCGGTTGTCATAACCTTCTGCCATTATTTCTAGAATCAAATATTATAAAATACCATTGAATAATTAACCCATTACAAGACGACAAAATCTTCAAAGTCAAATATGATGCAGACGACAATTTCAACTTAATTAAATTTTACATTTATTGGTCTCTTTATAGTAGAAAACATTTCTTTATTTGCTTTGATGTTTGCCAAAGCCTTTCTATTGTGGTCTGTCAAAAAGGCATTATTGTTTGGGAATGGGCTACTTAAAGCTCAACTATTTGAAAAATCCCGATTTCCCTATCTTGCTAAACATTGATTGAAGAAAAAAATGTTTCAGAATTGATACATGCGAATTTCGTTAACCAGAACGTTTTCACATTGAAAACAGCAATCAAAATATCACATCATTTACTTTCTGTACATTGTATCTGCTCTTATGCTGTGATGACGTATTAGGCGTCAGCATGCGCATCCGAAAAATAGGTAATTCCTCGATATAATTATATAACCCGTGTACATACAAAACATGCTACTGCAATTAGTCGAATTCAATCCCAAACAACGAAATCTAAGACTATTCCAAATTTGAAAGTTGCTTGAGAGCACTTCCTTGGTGTGCATATACGTCGAATTTATGAAATACATATTACAGGAAAAATATTTGGAAAAAAGAGAAAACGCTGATTATTCTAAAGCCTTCTTTGTATCAATGTTTTCTGAAGCCAATTAGATGTACATTAAGAACCTCAAGCCCATGTCTTTTTTGAGTACAAAGTACAACAAAAAACTCTTTATTGACTCTTGAGAATGTTTCAAGCTGGAATGGGAACGACTTCTTGATATATTTTTGTTTAAGCCTTTAACAAACGAAGGCAATATCTGCGATAGCTTTCGTATTAAAGTGTAAGGAACTATTGATGAAAAAGATTCAATCATTTTCTCATTCAATCATAATGTTAACTTGTAAACAAACTCCAAGAAATTCAAAATGAAAAAAAAAATCATCCTTTTCAATTAGGCATAGGAAAATCTTCTAAAGCCTCGATATACAGTCGACTCTCGTTGTGTCGAAATCAGAGAGGCTGTCAAAATACCTCGACATATCCAGAGTTCGACTCATTGGACCTTTGCTTAGTTTCGATTAAATCGATGTTTTTATCCACTTTTGTTGCCAGAAACAAGCAATTTCTCCCGTTTTTCTACACTATTTAAGTGACTTTATTTACTTACCACAATAAATTAGCTTAACGCGTTTTATATCTATTGATGGGGAAGACTTAAATTGTGGAAATTTGACTTATCTGATGTGGATATTACGAGTGTCAACTTTCTGTAAATGATCTGGGATAAAAAAAAAGAGATTTTGAAGTTCTATTTTTCACAGCAGGAAATCACGTGAATTTCAGACAATCGTCAATAATTTTGTCACACTTCAGTTTGAAGCAGAGAAGGTGAAAATACATGCTTGCAAATAACGTTTTTACCAGTTGATTTTTAAATATCTACCACACCAGTCAAATCCAGTAATTTTTCACATTCGCTGCTTCAAACCGAATTTTAAAATATGTCTCGTATCAACAGTTTGATTGAAGATTTTCTGTAACTGGTATGTCGCTTAATTCACCGCGGAGATTAATGAGCGACTATGTGTTTAATGTTAGTGAACTATTTAGTATTAAATAAGTACAAATCACTCACTGGTATATTGGTGTATCAAGATAATTATATCCTTTTCTCTTATTATGAAAATAGTTTCCCTATATTGTACACACCGACACGTGCAGTTAGAAGTCCAAAGCCGCAATAGAAGATCGTTGACAACGTCTATATTGATCAAATATCGTCGCACGTCGCATTTCTTCAAAAACCTCGTAACTAAAGCTTTAAACAATCTGTAGTTACGAGATTTTTGTTGAAAAACGACGATATTCAATCTATATTGAATGTTGTCCATGACGACGTATGACGTATGTTTAGTCACGTGTTCAAACTAAACCGGCCTAGTCTGCAAGAAGCAACAATGACAAAGAAAAATAGTGTAATATGAGAACGGCGTTTTGATTCGTAAAGACAGTATCCTTCCCCTTAATAGCCAGTAGGTTTTTTAAAATTATTAAGTCTTTAGAAATGGTTGTAAAACACAGTGCAAATATTTCAGATTACAGAAATGATGTCTTATTTTAATTGAAAATAAAATAATATTATAAGAATATATTGTTTCAGCTAGCACATGATTGTCCTACTTAAAGGATGTACGTAAAATGATATATAGACAAAAACGTCAGTTAAAATAGTTAAAATATCCTTATCCACCAGTTTGTTCGCGATTCAATAAGGGTAGTTTGAAGGTGTCAGATAACATGCCTCTATTCATAATCATTCATGGGTTTGTAGACTCGATACCTTATTTTACCTTTTACAGTATGCAACTACAGTCGACAATCGTTATGTTGACATCGGATGAGTCGGATTTACGCTAAATCAAAGTCTGGTCCCGTTCTAAGCAATGGATATCAAACGGTTTATGCGAAATAATACCTAAATAGGCCTAAATAAGACCATTAGAATGATAGGGAAAGGATCAATTTCGATCAATGTCTTTCGTTTTCCTTCTATATTTCAATAAATTATGTATCATAGTAAAATGGCTGATTTCAGTAAAAACTAGTTTCACATCAATTGAGATGCAATCAGAATAACTGATAATCACAAACAGATCAAAAGAATTAAATGAATTTTGACCTGGAAGATTGATTTTAATTGGAATTAATCCTTAAAGCACTGTGCATCTGGAATATGACAGGGTTTTACCCTCATATTAATCGATTCAAACCGTCCTAATGTGACGTCATTTATTGCGTCACTGTCGCAATATGGGATTACACATATTCAACGAAAGTTTACACATATAGCATTCACGTACTCAATCGCATCTCAAAATAATGATATCCATGCAATGAAATCGTTAAATCAAACTGTCCTACTATAATTGTGACGTCATTTACTGCGTCACTCTTGTAATATGGGATTACACGTACCCAATGCAAGTTTACACACATACAAAATAATGATATCCATCCTATGAAATCTAGTTTGTGGATGACGTCGGTTTCATGTTAGTTTGGGTATTAACATTAAATTGAGGTTTCAGCAAAAGTAAAGCAAATTTGTATCAGACTTTTAATCATTATGCCCTTTACAACCAACGAAGGCCTCGAGATTAGACGAATTTTGTTATCAAAATAACAAAGGCCGGTCGTTTCGCAATAAAATTTCCTGTTTTTCCAATGGTTGTCGTTGTACTACGATTAACCTCGAAACGATCGACCTTGGCCAAACTGCTGAAATTTTGCATATGTATTAGATCTACACCTGCAAGATTCGAACCAACGCATGCAAAATTGTATTGAAAATAAAGAAGAAATTTTCCTACGTTTGCACAGGTAACATCTGTAAACATGTGCTATAATATCGTAACTTGAGTATAGCTTTATTTAAGCTTAAGGTATCCAACCCCTCAAAAGCACCAAAGAATCAGAGGCGAAATTTGAAAAGTGCAAATAATTCCTAAACTGTGCTACATTTCCATTCCAAAAACAAACATGAGCATTTTGCACGGTTTAGAATTTTGAATTGATGCATACTTAAGGAAATATTTGACAAAAATGTTCAAAATTACCTCCCTTGCATATGAATACAGAGTAAGATAATATTTGTCTTTTTTTCTTCTTGAAGCATAATCTTGAAATCCGCCACGGTGAATCTTCTTAATATGTGAAGTGTATTTACAAGAGTGTGTAACTCGATGCATTTCGTACGGCTAGAAAGCGAGTTTTTTCAGGGTCTGTAAACCTTAAATTCATCTGGATCCATGGCTTTTCAAATACATTAATCCTTATCCAAACATCTCCAGTAAATAGATTTTGAGACAAAAGAAGAGTATGTCAGATAACAAGCATCTTCTCATTTTCACTCAAAATCTTGACTAAGACTGTAACAGTTCAAAAATTGGACCAGTCTAACACTTTATTGTTTGGAGAAAAGGAAAATGACCCTTATTTCCGTATTCCGACTCATTTTATCTCAAAACTTGCTTCAAAGACACATTTATCAATTTGAAAGAAAAACAAATGATTTAGTATTCGGTGTTCCTATAAATTGGTAGAAGGGTAGTCGAGACGTGTCAGATTTCATGTTTCGACTCAAAACCATTGTCTTAGAGAATTGTACAAACGCTCATCCCACCTTTGTCAGGCATAAATACGGTAGTATCAACAGCCTTGATCAAATTTCAGAACGAATCTTACATTTTAAATGGCAGAGAAACACACGAAACAGCAGAAACAACAACAACAGTTGCAGAAAATCTTCAACAATTCTGCTTATACGTTACCGACTTGAAAATGGTTTGAAATAGAGAAGAGGCGAAGAAGCTCAGAATGTTTTGAATTTGATGAATCTTTCAAACACCATCTGATTAAAAAAGTTATTGACGACCAACCAATATTTTGGTTGGTCGTCAATAACTTTTTTTTCAGATGGTATTTAAAAGATCCCTCACATTAAGAACATCCCTGACGTTTGCTCACTTTTTTGCTCCAAACTATTTTTAAACTGGTCCTATATTAACAGAATAAGTACAGAACATAGAGAGTGTTGTGTCACATGATTCCCCGCCGTGATTTCAACGCATGTCGCACAAATCGTCTTTTTCATTATCAACTTTACCATTGTGATTGCGAAACTACTGTAGAGACTTGTAGTAGAGAGTCGAATTAAAAGAGGACGCAGTTTTACCTTCTGATATCCGGAGTTCGACTTATTCAATATTGGTCTGTTTTGGTAAATTGGAATTTTCTTCTGCTTATGAAAGCTTTGGAAAACAATGTTAAAATTGAAGCAATAGCTTGTCACGGGCATTTTAGTCATTTCCCACAATGTTGTCTTCGAAGAAAGACCAAAAAAAAAAAATATTTTTCTCGAAATTACCGTCCGCATCATCCCTAAATTTAGACAAAATTTCGTCGTATTGAAAGAAATAATCTTATTAACCCTTTCCCAAAGAAGAATAATTTAGGTTGTTCTTATTTGGATGCTGCTGCAGACAACAAATGAATGTTCGTGTATTAAAGGTGTACATTATGGTACCACAGACAAAATGGAGACAAAAAGAGAATAGATTGATTTTCAGCACATTGTTCTTTTGTCTTAATGTTTCTCATGCATGTTTACAGGAACGCCAAAGCAAGGTCTTGTTTGTTTAAGTTTTAACCCTATTGCAAACAAATCAAGGCTTTCGAAATGCCTATAAAGAAAAACTTTTTAACTTTTCCCTTGATACAACATAGGTAACACATTTTATTCAATCGTTGTATCACGTGATTCTCCACCGAAGTTGTGTAGTTTGACCTGACCTGATTTTTTCTCAAACAATACCTCTTTATGACGTCAAAAATCAATGCCACCAGTTTCCAGACTTATTTCCACCTTTTCTCTGCTTCAAACTAAAATCGAATTGGTCACGTATTAAAATAATTATTAATAATTTTATGAAATTCTGAGTCACGTAATTATCAACCGTATTAACATAATCATGAATGGATTGTTTAAATTGTGAGTCACGTGATTATCCACCGTATTAACAGACTTACTGATGTTTTTTGAAATTCTGAGTCAAGTGATTATCCGCCGTATTAATAGAATTATTGATGTTTTCTGAAATTCTGAGTCACGTGATTATCCACCGTATTATCAGAATTATTGCTGATTTTCTGAAATGTGTGGTGTCACGTGATTATCTACCGTATTAACAGAATTATTCATGATTTTCTGAAATTCTGAGTCACGTGATTATCCACCGTATTAACAGAATTACTGATGATTTTCTTAAATTCTGAGTCACGTGATTATCCACCATATTAACAGACTTACTGATTATTTTCTGAAATTCTGAGTCACGTGATTATCCACCGTATTTACTGAATTATTGATGATTTTCTGAAATTATGAGTCACGTGATTATCCACATTATTTACAGAATTATTGATGATTTTCTGAAATTGTGAGTCACGTGATTATCTACCGTATTATCAGAATTATTGATGATTTTCTGAAATTCTGAGTCACGAGATTATCCACCGTATTATCAGAATTACTGATGATTTTCTGAAATTCTGAGTCACGTGATTATCCACCGTATTATCAGAATTATTGATGATTTTCTGAAATTATGAGTCACGAGATTATCCATTGTATTATCAGAATTACTGATGATTTTCTGAAATTCTGAGTCACGTGATTATCCACCGTATTATCAGAATTATTGCTGATTTCTGAAATGTGTGGTGTCACGTGATTATCCAAATTTTTACAGAATTATTGATGATTTTATTAAATTCTTAGTCACGAGAATATCCACCGTATTTACTGAATTACTGATGATTTTCTGAAATTCTGAGTCACGTGAATATCCACCGTATTTACTGAATTATTGATGATTTTCTGAAATTCTGAGTCACGTGATTATCCACCGTTTTTACAGAATTATTAATGATTTTCTGAAATTCTGAGTCACATGATTATCCACCGTATTAACAGAACTACTGATGATTTTTGAAATTCTGAGTCACGTGATTATCCACCGTTATATCAGAATTATTGATGATTTTGTGAAATTCTGAGTCACGTGATTATCCACCGTATCTACTGAATGATTGACGATTTTCTGAAATTCTGAGTCACGTGATTCCTCTACACGATCAAGTTCGACATTCTTCACTTCTGAGTTAAACAATTCTAAACCATTCCCTAAATAAGAACTGGTTTTGATGTGTTCATAATGAAATGTTTTGAAAAAAAACAAAAAAAAAAAAACATTAAGGCAAAAGAAGAAAATGCTGATAATCAGCATTTGCTCCCTTTTGCCTCAATGTAATTCATAATAACATATATTTTTCTCTACTTTTTACATTATGTTTTATCGTCTGCATCATCTTTCAATTTGGATCACTCTAAAATGTTGTTGTTTGGTAAAGGGTTAAGACGTTAATATTCTGTGACGACTATGAAGTTTGCCCAAGCTTTAGAATCAATTAACGATAAATAACAAAATAGGACTTGGTTTTGAAGTCGTTAATATTTAAGAAAGGTTTTGGAAGTTGTTGAAGAAAAAGAAGAAAATGCTGGTAATCAGCATTTTCTCCTTTTGCCTTTATATTGTTTTCTGTGATACATCATGCACTAATCACATGTTTTTAAACGTCGAATTTGTAGTCTGAGGCAGACATCATATTTGGGCAGATATATCTGATAAAGTAATTAAGCTTTTGAACACACGATTAAAAAACAAAACAGTTAATGGATCGTTATTTCTCCCTTTGAATGTCGTCTTAATATTACCACGTTTTGGATTATAATAACAAACGAAAACATTCTAAAGAAACATTATTTATATTCCCTTTTTATACTTATTTGACATTTGCATGTTAAACTCATGTTTCATATTAACATCTAAGATATTACATTTGTTTTGTTATTTTCCATCAATGTTTTATATTCCGTAACAAATCATATGTAAAAATAACTTCATTATGCAGGACATTTTGCAGAACTACGATAAGTGGAAGTGAACACCTATGTTGTTGGTACTCATTCAACAAGACGATACCAATGAGTACCAACAGTATAGGATTTAATGAACATTACATGAAATATTTCATTTTGAAAAGCAATCATCCTCTCTTATCTGTATCTCTGCATTTAGGGCTTGTGGTAAATCTGACATGATCATCATATTAAACAACAAAATACAACGAAAAACGACGAACCAGCTAAGTCTATTTTTCCAAGAATATTTTGTATTTTGTTGATTATCTCCTGTACAAAAAGCATTCAAAATAACATAACAAATAAAAGGATATTTTGAGTTAGCAGATCTTCTTTTCATTGATGTTTCAAATTCTGCCACGAATTCTACGATTGGAAAGTAAAATTGTTTGTAGAAATACTAAAGTATATTACATCGTTACAAGACTATTCATGCCACAAAACTAATTTCAATATTAATTTCATGTGGTTTAAACAGTAATTATATTGTTTCAATGTCGAAAAACATCATATTAAAAGAAATAAACAGGCTCTTCATTTTTCACACAAGGTCTTCCGCATTTCTTCAAACATATTCATTTGTATAAATGGGATACATAATATGCTTCTTAGGAAAGGGGAGAAAAAACGAATCTAGAACAAAATGAATCAAGATACATGTAATTATATGTACACAAATGTAAACTTCTTTTTTTCAATGGACGCACATGTACATGTATTTATTGTTCCCTATTACTCCGTCTCTCACTCTCTCTTTCTTTATCTTAAATGTGAAACATGATTGGATAAACCCATTACCAGACGGCACAATTCTGGAGTGGCAAAAATCCAAAGACTTTGCAGACGACAATTTCAAGTGAATGAGACTGTACATTGTTTTAGTATTTTTCGGTGGCAAATATTGACGTAAATGAAGAAATTGCTTGTCACAAGCAATTTCTTCATGTTCAACATTGCAAAGCCTTTTACTTCAGGGCACCAAAAAGTGCCACTATGCGGGAATTGGTTAATATGTACGTAAAACAGGAACATGAATAATTGTAAATTTCTTATAGATTGGAAAACAAATGTGGGTGACTTTGAATTGATGACAAATAGACTGGCTTTTTAAATGCAGAAAGGGGAGAGTATTTTCTTTGCCGGATAAGCAACGTTTATTTATAAAAAAGTTTGTTTTGAAGAACAATGATTTGTACATTTAAGTATGAATTATTGCATGAATGAAGGTTATTATATTAATATCGGAAGAATATAGAATATAGAAATAAAATTATAAGTTATCTTTGAGTGTAATCAAAAGTTATTATCCTAGAGCTTCTACGAATTCTATGATTTAAATATTAAACCAGATTCATAAAGTTTTCTGAAATTGTGTAAATCTAGTGAAGATCTAGAATCTAGAATTCAATATATAAACTATTACGAAATCAGATAAAAACCAAAGACAAGATGTTTAAAGCAATACAGACAATAGATTGTGGGAAAATATTAGAATAAAAGTAGTGTGTAAAAACTCATGACGGGAAAATTAATCTGAGTTCAAGATTTATTAATCTACGTATTATCGTTATTTTGGAAACGCCATTCAATCGTAACCATAGAAAGCATAGATAATCATGTGATGTAGGCTACTAGAAAGATAAAGTAGTTGTTATGGTATTGCAAGTGTGTATGTCCACGGTGGATACTTACGTGATACAATAGTTTTGAAATCTTCAATAATTTTGCTAATTCGAGATTGATTTGAATTCGGTTTAAAGCAGACGTCAGCCATTAGATGGTGGTAGTTGATTATCTAAAAGTCATGAGATAAAGAAGCTATTGAATGTCAACCAAAATGTTGGTTGATCGCCAATAAATTTTTATCACATGATTTTTAAAGAAATGAACCACATCAAGTTAATTCCTAGTTTTTTGGACCTACTCTGCTTCATACTTAATTCAAATCGGTCAAGTATTGACAGAAATATTGAAGATTATCTGAAATTCACGGAATTATCCACCGTAATGTCTGTACACTAGAATGGTGGGTGTCGATTTTTATGTCAGTAACTGGACCACAGTAACAATGTGACGTAGAGATGACAAGTGACTAATGTATAATTTGTTGTTTATAAAGCACAACATGTGTGGTCCCTCTGTATAATATGTATCCAGACTTAATGGTTCATGTTCACGTAAGTCTGGAGACACTTTATACACTTTGTTGTGTCCCCAACCACACACATATACCACACCGGTATTTTGGTCCACGCTGATCCCTCTCGGATTCAACCCTTCTAGTGTGAGTTCAAGAATAGTTTTCCCGTCCTCCACATTTATACACAAGACTTTGTCGTTATGACGATTAGACAAATAGACTCTTCCATTATAAACAGCGAGGTCAGGAATATCGACAATAGGAGACAAGGGAATCTTTTTGAGCTGGTTCCCCTCAATAGACAAAATGTCGATAGACCAAATAGATCCAAACTCGACAGCTTGCTCACAGAGGGTAAAAATTTTATCTTCACCAAAATCTATTGACCAACATTGTTCATACATTCTTGTTTTATCAATAAATGTCGGGGTACTATTTATGTTTATAAACCATATTTCCGGTTTATCGGGAAAAGTTACAGCCAACAAACAGTGTTTATCCGGCTCATCTCGGGCTGATCCAGAAATATCAGTTTTACTGCCGGACGCTGAGTCCGGATCAGTAGATTTTTGTTTAACCTTTATTTCTGTAACATCCCAAGGAGGTGACCCAAACTTTATATATCGTAGCAACGTGTTTGATACAGAACAAAATATTTTAATACAATGATTATAATAATCCACAGCCACCCACTTTTTGTTTTCTAATCCAGAAAGTCCTGTTATCCAACATTCAGCTTTATCCAAACCATGTTTCAAATTTACTCGTCCATGTACATGAACATCCTCTCTATCAAAGTTTATTCCTCTCCCTAATCTCTCACTCCTCATTCTTCCCAAAAACATTTCTGCCATTCTTCTTCTCTCATCTGTCTCACTCTCAACACTTACAAACTCATGAGTTTTGTCATGTTTTAACAAACATTCTCCACACAAAAATAAATTACAAACATAGCATAAATACAAAGCAAAATTTCCTGATACATTGATAATACACGTCCTATTATCACATTTTGCTCCTTTCGGATCAGCCTTTTGTCTTTTAGCTTTATGTCCTTGTTCATCTACATAATATTCGCGTATTTGATGCCATTCTAATTGAAGACTGTCCACGCTAGTTTCATCAGAACCCGAAGCTTCAGAATAGAAATAATCATTTGACGTTTGTTTGTCTGGCCTTTTTCTTACTTTATCTGCCTTTCGGCTGTTGTCATAACAATCTGCCATAATTTCTGGAACCAAACAAAATGAAAATATAGATAAATAAATAATATGTGAATATAAGCGGAGTATATATATTAAGGTGACCAAATGCGATAAGACTGTGTATCAAAAACGCACATGTCGTCATGAATAAGCCAGTAACATACATGTTTTTGAAAAACGATAGAAAGTAAGATACATTTACATTCATTTTGACAAACAATACAAAGTTTCGCGTCGTTTTTCCTCGAACAACAATATGATAGGACCAATAGGACCATAAACCTACATAAAACATATTTTCCTGTGAAAACAACCCCCTACATACACTGTCTACTCATCGTAATTGCTGGAGACAAAGAAGTCAACCTCGGCCCAACAAAAAACACTTGTACTCAATGCAAAAAAAATCGTAAAGAGACTAAACCACGCAATTCAATGCGACGACTGTGATAATTGGACTCACGCAAAATGTATAGGATTGACTGAATCAGAATATAAAGATCTTCAAATATCAGAAGAGAAATGGTATTGTAAAAACTGTGTATTGCCTTGCGGTTTATGCAACAAAGGTGTTTATAACACAGATCCGGCCATCGAATGTGACCAGTGCAAAATTTGGTTTCACAACGTGTGCTCAACAATCTCCCAAGAGGAATATACTGTAATTCAAATGACTAATTGTTCTTGGTCCTGCCCAGAATGTGAAAACATGAATCTCGAGCCTAGTGTCAGATATAGAGACGCGAAACAATTTGAAGCCCTAGCAACGGAAAACAATAAAACCGACAAAAGAGAAAAGAAGACTTCTTCATGTGAATCACTAAAATTTGTATCTATGGACATAAATGGGCTCAGAAATAAAAAAAACTGGAAATACAATCATTTTTAGACGATATTGTTGCCATTCAAGAAAAAAATAGATTCATCATTAAAATCGAATGAACTAATCCCCGAATCTCTCGGATATGACATATACAGAAACGTCAGGACATCAAACGGAGGGAGAACAATGTTACATGCACCAGTGAATTCAGTGCTAGATTCAGCCCCTATGACAGATCTAGACAACAATTCAGAATCCGTGGGGACTAAAATATCCATTAACGGCAGAGACCATTTCATCAGTAGCTGGTACAGGAAGCCCAGCGCCCCTTCGGAACACATAAATCTTCTCAGAGACCAATTTGAACTAATCAAAGATAAAACCAGAAAGAACATACAACCTATAGTGCATATACTATGAGACTTTAACAACAGAAATATAGACTGGGACACAAAAAGTAACAAACAAACAATCCAAAGCCTCTCGGACTGTGAAGGCCAAATTCTACTTGGCAGAATGAACGCAAACAGTGCTGAACAGCTTATAAACTTTCCAACAAGAAATGAAAACGTATTAGATTTATTCATTACAGCAACACCAGAGAATTTTTGTGACGTTGGATCGCCTGACAAATTTAGTGACCATGATGTAATTATGTGTAACACCAAACATTACAAACAATACAAAAAACAACCAAAGAGAACTTTCCTATTATACTCTAAATGCAACTACGAGGCCATGATAGAAGAACTTGCAGATTTTAGAAACAATAAATATTTTAATGGACACCAAAATGGTAGAAATGTAGAGACCAACTGGAACATTTTTAAAGAGGCTATACAAGCCTCATAAAAAAGAACATACCTACGAAATCGACAAGCGGAAAAAAACACTGCCTTTGATAACAAACAATATTCGAAAATTAGTAAAACTCAGAAACAAAACTGAATCTTGCTACAAGAAAACTGGAAGCATAAGATTAAAAAGAAAATGACAAAATATAAGACAGACAGTAAAAAAAAACATGCCAAAGAAGCCCATGAACAATATTCTAACAATCTCATCATGATTGGAGACACTAAAAGTGACCCAAAACCGTTTTGGAAGTACAATAACAGTCAAAAATCAGAAAAATCTGGAATTCCACCATTGAAAAACTTTCAAGGGAAAACTGTTGAATCAGACAAAGATAAAACAGAATGCCTTAATAACTAGTTTTCTAGTGTCTTCATCAAAACAGAGTACAACTCAGTACATGTACCTTTACCATGTTCAGATAAATCTCCTTTAATGGACAATGTTACAGTCGCCCCAAAAGGAATAGAAAATATCTTAAACGGACTAAATGTATCGAAAGCCATGGGACCTGACTTGCTTCATCCAAGAGTGCTGAAAGAACTAAACACCAGTATTAAAGACATCCTCGCACATCTTTTCCAACAATCTATAAACAACGGTATTGTACCAGAAGATTGAAAACTTGCGAACATATGCCCACTTTATAAAAAGAACGACAAATCTTTACCAAGTAACTACAGACCGGTGTCGTTAACCTGCATTTGTTACAAATTATTAGAACATATAATCTGCTCAAACCTAATGAAACATTTTGAAAACAACAACATACTGAATGAAAGACAACACGCCTTTAGAAAACACCATAGCTGTGAAACCCAACTAACTACATTGATAAACGACTGAGCTTACTCCTTGGATCGAAATAAACAAGTAGATATTTTCATTTTAAAATACTTTGAAAAAAACATTTGACACGGTTCCATTTGAACTTTTAAAGACCAAGTTATTTGAATATGGAGTGAGGAAGAACATACTCAAATGGATTGACTCCTTTTTAGTATACCGGAAACAGCAAGTAGTAGTTAACGGAGTGAAATCAAGTGTTTCGTTCGTTCAGTCCGGAGTGCCTCAAGGTACAGTTTTATGACCTATACTATTCTTAATTCATATAAATGACATGAGTGAAAAGATAACATCAAATATTCGATTATTCGCTAATGACTGTGTTTGCTACAGAGAAATCCACTCAGAAAAGGACTGTACTGAACTTCAGAAAGACATCAACAATATTGGTAAATGGACAGACTTATGGGGTATGTGTTTCCAACCCGTCAAGTGTAACATGATGACTGTTCCTAGGAAAAAAATACTATCAACTTTACACATACACACTAAAGAATACTCCGCAGCACGGGACCCCCAACAATCATATCTACAAAAGAAAATTGAAACAATACAAAAGAGAGCTGCAAGATTCATTACATCTAATTACGACTACACCAGCGGAAGTATGACCAACATTTTAACACAACTCAAATTAGAAGATCTTAAAGAGAGACCTAGGAAAAACCGCCTGATGCTATTGTGCAAAGGACTTAACTACAAAGATTCAATCCCAATACATCAAGTTGTTGTCCAGCAAGATAAACCCGGGACATCTGCATATGTAATGACCCCACTTCGCCTTTGTTTTGTTAAGACGCTCACTTAACGGACTTTGCGCACGAAAATTAAGTTGTCCCGGGTTAACCTTGCTGGACAATACCATCATGTGCCAGAATATCCTAAACTGTGTTGCATTTCCATTCCAAATACAAACATAAGCATTTTGAACGGTTTAGAATTTTGAATTAATGCATGCTTTAGGAAAAATTTGACAAAAATGTTCAAAATTACCTCCCCTGCATATGAATAAAGAGTAAAATGATATTCGTAAATTATTTTCTTCCTGAAGCATAATCTTGAAATCCGGCACGGTGAATCAACTTATTTGAAGCATATTTACAAGTGTGTGTAATTTGATGCATTTCGTATGGCTAGAAAGTGGTGATTTTTTAGGGTCTCTAAAACTTAAAAACATTCCTGCTAAGATTGGTTCAAATTAGCCTAATGGTTGATTTCTAAAGAACTTTTTTATGATTTCTCTACGCCCTGCCACGCCCTGCCACGCCCTGACACACCCACATTTGATGACGAATCGAAAAATCGCGGACAGATTTCGATGAGGATCAGGCAAAATTAAATCCCGCCAAGTTTTGTTCAAATTGGGTCAATAGTAAAGGAATAGAAGATTTTTGAAGAATTATCTAAAGATTTCTCTGGGTTGGATAAGCACCGCCCTGCCACGCCCACATTTTTTGACGAAACAAAAAGAGTATGTACAAATCACTCACTGGTATATATGTTTGTTCTTTTACTCCTTTGTAAAAATGAAAAATAGTTTCCTTATATTGCACACTCCGACACGTGCAGTTAGAAGTCCAAAGCCGCAATGGAAAATCGCTAACAACAATATTTGTTAAATATCATCGCTCATCGCTTTTTTCAAAAAAGCTCTTTTCTATAGCTTTAATCAAGCTGTAGTTACGAGGTTATTAATGAAAAGCGACAATATTCCTACACGGCCACTCGAGTTTCGACCAATCAGAAAGTATACAAAGCAATTAATTTTGTGCTAAAAATGAACTTGGTTTACTGTTATGTTCTGTTAAATCGACAGTGTGTTTATAAAATCTAGTAACTACGGCTTGAATCAAGCCGTAGTTACAAGATTTTATAACAACACTTACGGAAATACTATTGTTTGTCCGAAATAACGTCACGGTTAACTGGATGGTATCGTTCCCTATTGAATGTTGTCCATGACAACGTATGGCGTTTGTATAGTCACGTGGTGTAACTAAGCGACGTAATTGTATATACGTAACACGGAACAAGGGCAAAGAAAAATCGTGTAATATGAGAACGGTAATTAGACTTGTATTATGCATAAAATATAATTTCCTTTAATAGACATATTAGCATTTTCTTCATTTTTATAGAAAAGGGTCTCAAACCGCCTCAAAATCATTTCGTACATGTAGTTCGAGTCTTCTCTGATGCAAATCTCTTTAATATCGGACGTCGCTCCATTTACCTTAGAGTCCACTATTACATGTATCGTCGTTGTAAATGCAAAACCTCGTTTCTCGATTTTGGAAAATTATAAAGGGGATGGAAAAAAGTGTAATAACTTTTACCAAACTGAAATGTTTTACTTGAAATTTGGTCATATTAATCTTAAATGATTTGTCATTAATACTGATAAGTAAAAATATCTCAAAACTTGCAAAAATTGTCTTTAATTGGGTACACAAGTTTGTACTTTGAAAATCGCACAAATCGACATACGAGGATTTCCATTTACACCGACGGTATATAAAAAGTGGAAAATTGGTCGACTCGGAAAAAATCGCTGACTGACGATCAAATAGGGACTTTTCTATCTACGCATTGCTAAAAACTGAAAAGGTATCGATTAGTTAATCATTTTGGTCATGACTGAAACGTGGTATCATTGTGTATTACCATTAACAGCTAACGATGATGTTATTTCGCCAAGGCCCCGAGTTTAGACGAGATTTGCTATCTTAAGGACATAGCTCGGTCGTTTCGTAGTAAAAAGTAGTAAATGATGGGCGATGGAAAGTGATTCAAAAATACAAAGACTCTCCAAAGCTTCTTTTAACATTTAACCATTACCAGAGGGCTAAAATTGTGAACTTGTAAGCTCTAACAGTCCAGATACGGTTTATAGTAAAGACATGTTACATGTATATGATCGAAAATCTGGGAGCGAAATATATACATGTATTATGGTGCCAAACACTCAGTTTCTACAATAACGACCGAGTGTTCCGAAAGAATTAAGCATTGTCCCTTAACAGCATGTTAGCATGACAGGTCACAAATATATGCTCGCATAACTGAATCAGAGAACGACGTAAGACCTTTATAGAAATTATAGATAAAATGTTGGTTATTAAGTCGGCATGTTTCACCCCACACACAGAACTTTAATATTGCTTATTCACGATGAGTGATAAGAGATCAAAACGATATTTGTATGACGAAAAAAAAAAAAAGATTATATCGAAAAGTCAGCAATTACTACAAATTCAATCAGTTGGTATTTTAATTGATGAATTATCTACCCGTTGGTATTTAATTGCAAAATTATTGATCAAAAGATGAAAAAAACATTGAAAAGGCGTAATGGTTAAAGCTAATTATCAAACAAAAATGTATCAAAGTCATTATCTTATTATTCAACCTTGAGTCAAGTCACCATAATCATTCTGATATGTGTCCCGTCAAGCTAAAAGGGGCCTTATGTGAAGTCAATAAAAATTAAATACGAGAAATTGACTAGGCTTACCAGAAGTCAACCTGGTTTTGCATACGGAAAATGAAAATATAGTAAGATAGAGAAAATATTCTAGATTCAAACAATTACCAAAGAATGAAAAGTTTCGATCCTAGTCAGGCTGCGCGGGCTGCGCAGACTGACTATGGTCGATACTTTTCACACTTCCCATAAGGTCCATTTTAGCGTTACGGGTCACATATCTGTTTTCAAATTCTACCATTGTAAACCATGAGAAAGGCTTTTTAAATTTCAAATCACCTTTGCGTGGTTTGGTTTAACACCTGCAAGGTTCGAACCTGGAGTTGATTATTGTGAAATTTTCAATTTATTCAATTTTTGACAGGACTAATATAAAGACAATGTTACTAAACACAAAATTGATTTCCAAACGTCTATCATAACACACCTTTTCCAAATACAAACAAGACCTGGTATTGACTTTATTTACAAAAATGATTTGGGAATTATCGAGGCAACATAAGAAAATGTGGATACGCAGTAACAAATTGTTACAATGGTGATTTTTCTAAGGATCCATTTAAAACAAAACTTCAATAGTCTAGAATATTACAGTTCTCAATATGGTACTCTAAATTAAATGATCTGTTTCATCTTAACATAAGCTCAGGACTTTTTATTGCACTGTAAAGGATTACAGACACTACACACTTAAAATGAAGCCAAATATCTGATTACAAAATCACGATATTTTTTTCATTTTAAAACAAGTTTAAATTCTTTTCACTAATGGCTGCAGAAACTATTTACACATCAGTTCTAATGATTCAAGTAATGAATTTTGATACTGGAATCTTATTTTATGCCAAGAAAGCTAGAAGGGTGGGTTAACCGGTCGAAACACTTTGTTTCCGAATACGTTATTTTAGCCGTATACCAAACGGTTCTCAACAATGACTCATCGCCCAGCGGAAGGATTCTGAGTGATTATCCCGACACAGATACGCCTGGTCCGAATTCATGAGTTGATTTTTAAAAACAAAGAACGTTTTACGCTTGACACAAGTCGTATTGCAAGCTCAAATGACGACATTGTTAAAAATACAGCTAGTTGGCATAGGCAGTCTATTAGAATAGACGAATTTTAACGTTATTTGGCACTATTTCTTCCTTTTTCGTATTAATCCTTATTCCGTTTAACCTATTTTTATTCCAAGCAAACTGCCAATTTTAGTGCCATTTTGATCGGTATGTTTAACTTTTTATGTCACAATATTTGAGTGTAAAGTAGGTAGGGTAGACTAAGATCAGACTGATTGTTTGTGCAGGCTAATTCTAGTCTTTACAGCCTGTCAAAGCTGTAATCAAAACAGGATTGTGAAGTGGATAGTTTGTAAAGGGAAAGCTTTAAAGTGTGATAATAGTGGTAAGTGTGGTAAAAACGATCTTAAATGGAAATAATTGTTAAAGCACTATGCATCCGGAATATGACTTTCTACACAGGGTTCATAGCTCATATAAATCGATCCAAACTGTCCTACTAAAATTGTGGCGTCATTTATTACGTCACTGTTGTAAAATGGGATTACACGTATCAAATGCAAGTTTATACATATATACTCTCCAAAGCCGAGGTCTATTGATTAACCATCAAATATGACCTCTGTCGTTTTTGGTACACAAACAACCTATTTGGTCGTCATAATCTAATTATAGTACATCATTTGAATTATCGAATCAAAATTATTCAGTTTTATCTTGCATGATCATTACGTATACATTGCGTCGCTTCTATTTTTGGCTGAAGCAGGTAACATTTGAATTATCGAATCAAAATCATTCAGTTCTATCTTGTTTGATTACGTATACATTACGTCTCTTCTATTTTTGGCTGAAGCCGGTAATTTGAAGCGTCAGCCAATGAAAGTTTGTATCAGCTTTTTAAATTGTTTTGTTGTGTAAAACCAACGATTGGATACCGAAATCCCACCAAGGCCCCGAGATTAGACGTGAAATGACCCCGCGGGAACAGAGCATCATTATATCATAATTGAATGAAGAGAGAGTGTGCTCTGTTCTTAAGAGAGTAACACATACGAGGGTTGTCCGGAAAGTTCGTGGACACTGTTTAATATATAAAAATGAGAAAAGAAGATTTTATAACTCACACATTATGTCATTAAACAGTATCTTATAAACAACATTTCAAAATTTGAACAAAATTCCTCCATTTTTAACAGAATTACATAAGTTTTTGTGAAGAAGGTAGATGCACCCCGGAGCACGCCATGACGTTACGACGTTCCGGCAACGAAGAAACAACTTTGCCACGAAGACTTGTGCGGCTTTATTTTCTTCAGAATTCATTCTACGCACCCTCGTGTACAAAATGTTCACATTTTCAAATGTTTTGTGGGGATTTCGTTAACAATTGTTTTTGACAGTTCACATTTTCCCCTGATTTATCTTACCGTATTTTGCCTATCGTCATTCACGACGTCACTCACTAAATTAACATTTCAATCTGTTATAATACTCGATCTTTGAGACCTCGAATCAGCTATTGCTTCCCCGGAAACGTTTGTGACATTTGCAAACGAGATAATACGGCACACATGGTCTCTTCGTAGAAGAATTTACGAATGCCCTGGTCTCTGCAGGCATTTTCCTAGTTCCACGCAAAATTTCACAAGAACGCGCTGCTCCGCCCAAACGTCCGACGTCGTCATTTTTCACAGATTTCCTTCCATATCAAACTTCTTTAAATCGTCCTTAAATGTCAATTTTTAACGCGACAACATTGAAATCACATCAATATGGAGTCGGAATGTTAGGTCACATTTTTATACATTTATTATGTTGTTCACAGCCAATTTCATACGTTAATTTAAATTAAAAAACACAGACATGGGTAGCAAAAAAGCTCAAAAATTGACGTGCTCCGGGTACCTCTATGTAGGGTCGTGTTAGGTCCTATTGCAAAATAATAGCAAATTAGATTTATTTCTTTTTGTTGGAAAAGTACTTGATAGATGTTTAGCTTTGATGTGATAAAGATTTTTTCACAAACAAAGTATTATGAAGCAAAATAAGTTGTGTGTCCACGAACTTTCAGGACAACCCTCGTAAAGCGATCACGTACTCAATCGCATCTCAAAACAATGACATCCATGCAATGAAATCGAGTTTGTGGATTACGTTGGTTTCATATTTGGTCATTAACAGTAAATTGAGGTTTCAGCAAAAATAACGCAAATTTGTATCATATTTACAATTCTTATGCCCTTTACAACCAACGATTTTACAATGATTTCCAACTAAGACCTAGAGATTAGACGAAATTTATTATCAAAGTAACAGAGGCCGGTCGTTTCGTAGTTAAATGTTCTCTTTTTCCATCGGTCAGCGTTTTACTTTAATTCAATGCGAAACAATCGACCTTGGACAAACTACTAAATTTTGCATATGATGGTTTGAATCTTGCAGGTGTATTTCACCTGCAAGATTCAAACCAACACATGCGAAATTGTATTGAAAATATAGAGCGCATTTCCTTTGTTTACATAGATTACATTTGTAAATATGTGCTATAATAGCGTAACTGGACTATACATGTAGCTTCATTTAAACACATGCTGATCTGGATCCATGACTTCTCAAATACATTATTTCTTGTACAAAAACCTTTAGTAAATAAGGCTTTGAGAAATATTGCGAGACGAAAGAGGAAAATATCAGATAGTAAGCATTTTCTCATTTTCACTCAAAGTCTTGACTTAGACTGTAACAGTTTCAAAATTAGACCAGTCTAACACTTTATTGTTTGGAGAAAAGGAAAATCACCATTTTTTCCGGATCCCGTGTCATCTTTTTTTTCTGAAAACTTGCTTTAAAGACACATTTATGAATTTGTAAGAAGAAATAATGATTCAGTATTCGGTTTTCCTATAAATTGATAGAAGGGTAATCGAGACGTGTAAGATTATATATCTCTATTCGAAATATTAAGATAATTGCACAAAACACTATATCCAACCCTTTTCACGCATTAACATGGGAGTATTAACATCTTTAATCAAACTTTAGAACGAATCCTACTATTTCAATGACAGAGAGCCTCACGACACAGCAGAAAAAACAACATTAGCAACAACATTTGCAGAAAACCTTCAACAATTCTGCTTTTAATACGTTACCGACTTGAAAATTGTTTGAAATAGAGAAGAGGTGAAGAAGCTCAGAATGTTTTGAATTTGGTGAATCTTTCAAACACCATCTGATAAAAACAGTTATTGACGACCAACCAAAATTTTGGTTGGTCGTCAATAACTTTTTCATCAGACGGTGTTTAAAAGATCCTTCACATTAAGAACTTCCCTGACGTGATTTCATCATCTGACGGACAAATCGTCCTTTTCATATTTTTGAATCATTGTTATTGTGAAACTGCTGTAGAACCTCGTCGTATCAGAGTTGCAGCGACACCAAATAACTTCGAGATATCCGTAGTTTGAATTATCAGATTTTGGTCAATTTTGACGAAATGATAATTGATATTATCATTATCAAGGCTTTGGAAAAATGTTGGAAATGGAAGCAATTACATGTCACAAGCAATTTTTGCATTAATTTACAAAAATGTTTTCTTCGAAGAAAGACAAAAAAATGAAATAATTCGTCCGCATCTTTAAATTTAGACAGAACCTTGTGGTATTGAAAGAGATAATCTTATTATTCCTTTCCCAAACAACAATAATTTTGGTTGTTTCTAATTAG
Source organism: Fragum sueziense (assembly GCA_963680895.1). NCBI lineage: Eukaryota > Metazoa > Mollusca > Bivalvia > Cardiida > Cardiidae > Fragum > Fragum sueziense. Next base: position 48,732,136 of record OY804606.1, on the reverse strand, counting down.
GATGCTGCTGCAGACGACAAATGAATATTTGTGCGTAAAAGGTGTGTACTTTAGTATTTCAGTCAAGATTGAGACAAAACGAGAATAGATCGATCTTTAGCACATTGTTTTTTTGTCCCAATGTTTCTCAAACATGTTTACAGGAACGCTAAAGCCAGGTCTTGTTTGTTAACTTATTAAAAGTGTTACGCCTATTGCAAACGAATCAAGGTTTTTGCCGTGCCTTTAAAGATAAATTTGAACAAATATTGAGAAGGAAGTTCTCGCTGATGATCAGTAATAGAGTTCGGTTTTCCGTGCGAACAAATACGTCATCGTCACGCCTCACTGGTCTAAAAATAGATTGGGAATCCCTTATCGTACAAATATGGCTGTGAATCTCGCGAAGTTTTTTCACGTTCAACTTGCCGAAGATAACATTCTAAGAGCTTGATTGCTGTAATCATTTGTTAAGAAACATTCTAATTCCGAGCTGAGAAGGTTGCTGCACTGTCGTGTATTTTTTAAGATCGGTAACTATGAAATAAGCAGTTGACAAGTAATGTTTACATATACGGACATGTCCTGACTTCATCGTGCCGCTCGTGCGTGCTCGCTTACCCTTTCCAACACGACAAAATGTCATGTCTGGCCAAATTGAAAAAAAAGTATGCAGACGACAAAACGGATGTGAATATTTTTAGTGTTTTATCTCGGGGAAAATACTGAGGCAAAAGAAGAATGATCATCAATATGCCTATCCAAAGAAGTTATTCACACCCATTTTGTCTGCTGTGCATGCCTTTTCGATTTTGTCGATCATCATTTTCTTCTTTTGCCTCAATGTTTTCCCAAGAATTTTCTGTTGGGGACGTCAAAACTGGTCTTGTTTGGGAAAGGGTTAATATAGAAAAAACTAGAATTTGTCGCTGAATGTGATTTGAATCCCCATAGGCTTTCACTACAACAATGGGCAATAACTCACAAAATAAGCAAGAAAGAGTTATGTTCCTTGTACGTTGCACTTCTCCTTGGTGAGATCTAGCTACCAGCGAAGTTTCATGATCATAGCTACTTTACTTTCAGATTTTTCGATGTTTTTTCTGGTTAAGCTGCTGAGGAATCTCAAGAAAAAACGTTTGTCATTTCTGGTCTGTCTCCGTATCTGGAAGCAATGTTGCATGCTGCATATGCGCAATGTTTCGTAGTTTTAGTTCCCGCCTGCATTATCTATGATCGACTAATATCGCGCTTGAAAATAATTATTTTTTGCTAACACGGTTACGAAAAATTGTCCGATTCATGACCGATAAACAAAATATTAGACTGGTACCCGGCAAACGTTGTTGGGGGTATTCCAATCGGAAATCTATTTTTAGCACACGAAAGCGGGAAAACCGTTCGCTATTTCATCCTTTTCCCTAAATACAGCATGTAGTTTCTACGCTATAGTATACACATTTTCTACTATTTACTTCCTTTTTAGAATGAGTTACACGGGCATCACGTTGTATCACGTGATTCTCCGAAGAAGGTGTGTAGATTGACTTTTCCCATCATCTTGCAACCGTTCGGTATCAAAAACCTTGACTTTTTTCTTAAACAATATCTCGTTTTGACTTTAATAACATTTTACCAGCTAATTTTGAAAAATCCAAATTCAATTAATTCTTAGACTTATTCCTGTATTTTCTCTGCTTCAAACTGATATCTACTTAGTCACGTATTAACAGAATTATTGATAGTTTTCTGAAATTCTGAGTCACGTGATTATCCACCGTACCAACAGAATTATTGGTGATTTTTTGAAATTCTGAGTCACGTGATTATCCACCGTATTATCATAATTATTAATGATTATCTGAAATTCTGAGTCACGTGATTATCCACCGTATCTACTGAATTACTGAAGATTTTCTGAAATTCTGAGTCACGTGATTATCCACCGTATTAATAGAATTATTGACGATTTTCTGAAATTCTGAGTCACGCGAGTATCCACCGTATTAACAGAATTATTGACGAATTTCTGAAATTTTGAGTCACGTGATTATCCACCATATTAACAGAATTATTGACGATTTTCTAAAATTTTGGTGTCACGTGATTCCCCGACATGATAAGATTCGATATTCTTCACTTCTTAGTACGACAATTATAAACCTTTCCCCAACTAAAACCTGTTCTTGATGTGTTCATAATGAAATGAAACAACAACATTAAGGCAAAAGAAGAAAATGCTGATGATCAGCATTTTCTCCTTTTGCCTCAATGTTATCTATGAAATGACATACATTTTTCCTGCTTTGTATATCATATTTTATCGTCTGCAACATATTTCAGAAATTTGGATCACTGTAAATTTTTTTTTTTTGAGAAAGGGTTAAGACGTTAATATTCTGTGACGACTATGAAGTTTGCCCATGCTTTAGAATCAATTAACGATAAATAACAAAATAGGACTTGGTTTTGAAGTCGTTAATATTTAAGAAAGGTTTTGGAAGTTGTTGAAGAAAAAGAAGAAAATGCTGGTAATCAGCATTTTCTCCTTTTGCCTTTATATTTACCTGTGATACATCATGCACTGATCACATGTTTCTAAACATCGAATTTGTAGCCTGAGGCAGACATCATATTTGAGCGGATATATCTGATCAAGTAATAAAGCTTTTGAACACACGTTTAAAAAGCAAAACAGCTAATGGATCATTATTTCTCCTTTTCATTGTCGTCTTAATATTACCACGTTGGAGATAATATAATAACAAACGAAAACATTCGAAAAACAACATTATTTATATTCCCTTTTTATAATGGTTTGGCATTCATGTTTCATGTTTGCATCTAAAATATTACATTGGTTATGTTCCATCAATGTTTCATATTCCGTTACAAATCATAATTAAGTAAAAACATACATTGTGCATGACATTTAGCAGAGCTACAGATAAGTGGAGGTAAAACACATTCTAACTTTGTTATTTTCATTACAAACCCTATGTTGTTGGTACTCATTTGAATCGTCTCGATGAGACGATTCAAATGAGTACCCACAACATAGGGTTTAATGAACGTTTCGTGAAATATTGCATTTTGAATATCCATCATCCCCTTTTATCTGTATCTCAGCATTTAGGGCTTGTGGCAATCCGAGATTTCTCTGATGAAATTAGCTCTTTGATATATTGATGTCGCTTATTTAAATGGCGACATCGAAATATCAAAGAGCGAATTTTCATCAGAGAAGACTCGGATTAGGCTTGTGGCAACTTTGATATGATCATCATATATCTAAACAACAAAATACATTGAAAAATGGCAAACCAGCTTTGTCTCTTTTTTCATGAATATTTTGTACTTTGATGTTTATCGCAGGTACAAAAAGCATTCAAAATAATGTAACGAAAAGAAAGAATTAATGAGTTCGTTGTTCACCTTTTTTCATTAATGTTTAAAACACTGCAACAAGTTTTACGGTTAGAAAGTAAAATTGTTTAAATAAATACAAAAATACATTACATCGTTACATTTGAACAATTTACAAAGCATCATTTAATCACAAAAATACTTTCATGTTGTTTAAATTGTACTAAAAGTAAATTGATTAAAACATCGTGTAATAAGGAAAATGCAGGATATTCCATTTTCACATAAGTTTTACGGCATTTTCATTGACAGTTTTACACATAAAAATAAATAATTGATTGTTTGGAAAGGGGACAAAAGCGAAACTATCACAAATAAATCAGAATTATCATATGTACACAAATGTTAACTTCTATAACATTTCAATGGACGTACATGTATTTCATACTCTGTCTCTCACTCTTTCTCACTCTTTCTCTTATATGTGAAACATGGATTGGATTAGCCCATTACAAGACGACACAATTTTAGACTGGCCCAAATTCAAAAATTTTGCAGACGACAATTTCAAGTGAATGAGACTGTACATTGGTTTGGTCTTTTCGGTAGAATATATTGTGGAAAATATAGAAATTGCTTGTCACAAGCAATTTCTTCATTTTCAGCAATGTTTTTTCAAAGCATTAAACTTCAGGTTGTCAAAAATGCCACGATGTGGAAATGGGTTCACGTAAAAACGGGAAAAACGAATAATTGTAAATATCTTATGAATTGGAAAACAAAAGTGAGTGACTGAATTGATGACAAAAAGACTGGATTTACAAATGCAAAAAGGGGGATGTTTGCAATACCGGATAAACAAAGTTAATTGATAAGATTAACATTTTAATTTTAATGGAATCTTATTACAATTTCATATATTTTTAAATGGATGATTAAAACAGATATAGGTTTTAATTAATATAGAGTAGATAAATAAATGTACACGTTTTCCTCTTTCCAACACATTGACGCCTATTGACGCCTCACTCGATGAAGTTGTTAGAAAGCTCTGTGGAAAATGAAGAAATTGCTTTTTACAAGCAATTTCTTTATTTACCACAATATTTTCTGCCAGGAAAAATATGTTAGGTTATATTCAGTTGAAATTGTTAGCAATATCCTTGAATTTGGATCAGTCCAAAGTTTTGCTGACTGGAAATGTGATATTTTGTTGACATGAGCTTCGTCTAAAATAGGAAATATATGTATATAAAGTGAAGTTCATAAAGTTTTCGGAAATTTTGCAGATCTACATAGTGTAGATCTATAAAATAAAATTAAGAAAAGATTTTAAAAAAAACCCTCAGATATATCTAAAGGTATCATATAAACCAATAAACGAAGACGAGATTTTTAAACCAATGCAGACAATAGATTGTGGCAAAATAATAGAATAAAAGTATTGTGTAAAAACTGGTGACGGGAAAATTATTCTGAGTTCAAGATTCTTTAATCTATGTATTATCGTTACTATGGCAACCACATTCAATCGTAACCATAGAAACAATAGAACATCATGTGATAGCTAGATAAAGTAGTTGTTATGGTATTGCAAGTTTGTATGTCCACGGTGGATAATCACGTGATACAACAATTTCAAAAAAACCTTCAATAATTTTGTTAATTCCAGACCGATTTGAGTTCGGTTTGAGGCAGAGAAAGTGGGCATACGTCAGTCATTTGATGATTGTGGTTGATTTTTCAAAAATGTGTGATAAAAAAGTAATTGAGGATCAACCAAAATTTTGGTTGATCGTCAATATTTTTTATCACATGATTTTTGAAAAGTAAACGACGTCCAGTTAATTTCTAGTAGTTTCACACATTTTCTCCTTCAAACCGAATTCAAACTGGTCAAGTATTGATAAAGATATTGATGGTTATCTAAAATTCTGAGTAACGTGATTATCCACCGTTATGTCTGTACACTAGAAGGTCGGGTGTCTATGTTTATGTCAGTAACTGGACCACAGTAACAACGTTACGTCGAGATGACAAATGACTAATGTATAATTTGTTGTTTATAAAACACAACTTGTATGGCGACAGTGTATAGTCTATATCCAGACTTAATGGTTCATATTCATGTAAGTCTGGAGACAGTTTATACACTTTGTTGTTATAGCAACCACTCACATATACCACACCGTTACTATGGTCCACGCTGATCCCTCTCGGTCCCGACACATGTTCTAGTGTGAGTTCAGAAATAATTTTCCCGTCCTCCACATTTATACACGATACTCTCTCGTTAAGGTGATTAGTATAATAGACCCGTCCATTATGAACAGCGAGGTCAGAAAAATCTGCAAGATGTGAACCGGGAGTCTCTAATGCAGTAAGTAAAGAAGAATGTATTACTTTGAGCTGGTTCCCATCTTTAGACAAAATGTCAATAAAGTGATAATAAATTAATTCATCATCATCTTGACAGAGGGCAAAAATCTGGTCTTTACTAAAATCTATTGACAAACATTTTTTATCCATATGTATTGTTTTCGTTTTTACTGCGGGGGTTTTATTCACGGCTATAAACCATATTTGTTTTATATCGGGAAAAGTTATAGCCAACAAACTTTGCTTATCCGGCTCATCTCGGGATGCTCCAGAAACAACAGTTGTACTTCCAGACGCAGAGTCCGGATCAGTAGGTTTTTGTTTATTTTTTATTTCTGTAACATCCCAAGGTTCTGACCCAAATTTTATATAACGTATCAATGTGTTTGAGATGGAACAGAATATCTTAATACAATTATTACAGGTATCTGCAGCCACCCACCTTTTGTTATTCAATCCAGAAAGTCCTCTTATCCGACAATCACTTTTATCCAAATCATGTTTCACATTCACTCGTTCATGTACACGAACATCCTCTCTATCAAAGTCTATTCCTCTTCCTAATCTCTCACTCCTCATTTTCCCCACAAACATTTCTGCCATTCTTCTTCTCTCGTCTGTCTCACTCTCAACACTAACAAACTCATGAGTTTTGTCATGTTTTAACATACATTCTCCACACAAAAACAAATTACAAACATAACATAAATACAGAGCAAAGTTACCTGACAAACTAATAATACATTCTTTACTGTCACATTTTGGTTTTTTGGGACCAATCTTCTGTTTTTTCTTATACCTTTTGTACAAGTTTGGTAAATTTTCAACTACATCATATTCGCGTATCTGAAGCAATTCTAAATATTGGCTGTCCACGCTAGATTCATCAGAGCCTGAAGCTTCAGAATACAAATAATCATACGACGTTTCTTCGTCTGACATCGTATTTGCTTCGTCTACCAACTGCCTGTTGTCATAACCTTCTGCCATTATTCCTGAAATTAAAACAAAACTAAATTACAGAAACATTATCAATAAGTCTAAATTGTCCATGTAAATACAAAACACGCTATCAACATGTACTTTGACAATTACTCTTCCCCAAATAACTAAATTGTAACACACTCTCATTTGAGAGCTGCTGTAGACAACTAGGAAAGTTTGTGGACACTCTTTATTGTGTAAATGATATAATGCACTGGATTGAAGTAATGTAGTCTACCAACTTCTCAAAACACGTCTATATTTTAGGGGCAAAACTGCGAAATTTCATGAAACAAACTACACTCAGAGGTATTTCTTTCGCTAATAGTATGGAAACAACAAGCATAGGCTATGTAATGCACATTCAATTTCATTGATTTACCTAGTTTCATCAAATTCAAAATTTAGAACATGTTTTGAATACACATCGGAATGAAATTTGATTATTTTAAATTAAGAGGGGCCAAATCAATTAATAACGAGCGTGCCCACATAAAGCCTAACATCTTCGTCGCATGGAAATAGTTTTGTTTGTAATTTGACCACTTGTGGCATTTTTTTTCACTCTTGAATAATAGCTATATGCTGCAACGTTTTGGGTGGTTGGGTACGTGAATAGACGCGTCTCTTCATGTCATTCCAAGCTTGTTCTATAGGGTACATATCAGAAGATAACGCAGGCCAGTAGTGATTAACCACAGTATATGGCCTAACCGCAGTGTCACTAGTCGTGATGGTATCCTTCGCGCCGTAAAATGTCCGAGTTTGACAAAAAACAAGCAAAATGCGTTCCAATACCTTGGTTCCTTACATTTTCAAAAAGACGAGGTATTCTGATAGAATTGAGAATCTTTCGATGAAACTTGTTGGAAAGCAAATTTGCAAAATTTGCTTTTCTTTCCAGTCGTGCTTCTCTGCACTTTAACATTCTCTGCATACCACACAACATCTCCCGGTCCTCCTCACTATAAATAGTTCTATCAAAAGCAAAGATCAATGACAAGAACAACCTTTCGAATATTCAATATTGAATTCTATAGTTGTACACAAGATATTCAATTGTGTGACCGATGATAAAACATCCAATTAAACATGTGTTAAAAGAGGAGAAACGATCACGTAGTAATTTGCTTTCATTACGGTTCAATAGCCAGTCCAATATCTTTCGTTGAAAATGGGTCAGTCAAGTTTACTGAACTATGAAATATGCGACCCACTTCAAGCGCTAAAAATAGGAACTAGGACACGTCTATTTTTAGAATCTTTCTATGCCCAAATTCTTACACGTTTTAATGTCCGAAACTAAACAATGATATTCGATAAGACATGCATTTAATCGCGTTCACAATAATTGATTGATCAACTAAGTGGTTATTTTGAGGTTAATGACATATACATCTTGTCTAATAGGCCTTGCTAGTATTCGCGTGTAGCTATAGGCATTTCAAAGCGAAAGTAGAAATCTGGGAAACCAGAATATGTGATGGTATGCTCAAAATGCATAGAAATCAGACTAGCAATCCTTTCACCACTTGGTTTAAAAAACGGTGTTAACTTTTTAATCTATAGATATCACGGTGGATAACCCATGTGACTTTTGGGAAGCGTTAACAACGAAAAAATCGTCCGCTTCAAGGTATGTTAGATTTAATTTCTCAGCTTATACTCTGTTGATTTTGACGAGATAAAGTGCACGGAACGCGCATTTGAGAGGGCTATTCCCGTTTGTAACTCTGCTCCGATCCCGTGATTTCTTCAAACATTCAAGCGAAAGTTTTCTTCGGTGCATGTGAATGCTTCCTACTTTCGTTTTGCACTTACAAACACTTTGGCTCGAATGTTTGAAGAAACCACTGGATTTGGAGCAGAGTGAGTTAGAGCCGGGAATAGCCCTCTCAAGGGCGCGTTCCGTGCACTTTATCTCATCAAAATCAATAGGGTATAAGCTGAGAAATTAAACAAAACATACCTTGAAGCGGACGATTTTTTCGGTGTTAACGCTTCCCTAAAGTCATGTGAGTTACCCACCGTGGATTTAGATCTACATGTAGATGAATAGGCCTACATAGAATCAAATCATTTTACATTGTTGGTATGTTAACCATTTCCCAAATAGAAACATTTCAGATTGGTCAAAATAAAAAAAAGCCGTAGCAGACGACAAAATTGGTACATACCTAGATAAAATTAGAACTATTTGTAGATAATACCAAAGACAATATCGAGGTTAAAGTAGAAAATTCTGATTATCAGCAATTTCTTCTTTCATCCCAATATTCCCCCGAACATTTTCTTTTCTGGCTGTCAAACCCGGTCTTATTTGGGAAAGGGATAAAGTAGTGACAGAACACATGTTTTAGCAAGTAAGACATGTAGTTTTCAGAGATCAAATGCTTTCTAATTAGGGTATAGACTCCTTTCATTTATGTTTTAGTCCGTACCCGCAGAACACTTCCGGTAATCTGAGACTTCTCTGATGAAAATTCGCTCGATGATACTTGGATGTCGCTATTTACAACGGAACGCTGTCCCAGTCAAACACAAATGAAAATTCCGACACAGCGACATAACTTGTGTCGGAATTTTCTTTTGTTTTTGAATTGGACAGCGCTCCGATGTAAATAGCGACATCCAAATATCGAAGAGCGAATTTTCATCAGAGAAGACTCTGGTTAACTTCCGGAGGCAAACAATGGGTTTATGGGAAATAAACATTGTATACATGTGAATTGTTACTAAAAATAGTAACAAATCGACATTTTCAAAACGAGGCTCCCACAAAATGCGGAGAAATCGATGACGACGCACGTGCATTCAATATACAGCGATTAAGCACACGTGCATTCAATATACAGTGATAAAGAGAAGTTTTAAGTGGAACAAAAACTACGAAATTGAATGAATTCGTTGATAGCCGGTAAGATGGTTATTTTATTTGATTTACAGTCAAGAAAATTCGGCATTTTTGGCCAACATTGGAGGGGCTTAGCCCCACCCCCGCCCCCTGTTCCTACGGGCCTGTACATCAAATAGATTTATGAACCGTGACCTGTCGCACTAGTCTATTATACAAGAAAACCTACTTCAGAACATGACATTGGGTATAGGAGAACATAATTAAGAGTGCTAGAATGCCTTATAGTCGTTTTCGGCTGGGAGAATTCGACATTTTAAATTCCCTATTTGTTTATGTCAAAGGGGGGTAATTCACAAAATTGACAGATTAGACCTTTATTTTAGAGCTTGCTACAAGTGATAAGAGAGATGTTTTGTGGTTTTTTGGCAACCCGGATATGACCAATTCCGTAAAAATAATGAATCGTTTATCGCGCGTATGGAGCATTAGATGAAATTAGCTGTAAATGCATTAAGGGCCGTTACTATGACATTAAAGGAGACAAGGCAATGAAACTTCGACAAAACGATTGCCGAATGCCATGGAAATATTGTAAAAATAAAATCAGGCTTTTAGTTCGATACTTTTTCAGAAACAAGAAATCTTGCAGCGTAAAGTTTTCTCTTTTGTTCAGTATATTTTGCTGATATGGAACAGACATTATCCTTTCATAATTTGTATTTTGTAACTTTCTAAAGAATCAAATTCAATTAATTACTTTTATCCAACTCCGTGTAATTCATATTGCTAACAACTAGAAAGGCCTTTAGACATAATCAGCAAATTTGCTTTCCAACAGTACTTTCAGTACTTTGATTTTTATAGTGTCCCTATAGACACACTTTATAAACACGTTTAAATTTAACTCGAGTTTCACGTGCGCCAACTTAACGCGGCGACAACGTGTTCAACTCTGGCTATGGCGTCGTAAAACCTTCCAGATTTACAAACTCTAATCTTTTCTATTCACATCTCAAAACGTGTGGGAGATATATGACAGCTACTTCCATATCTTTTAACATCTTAAAACATCTTGATTTAAGGCTTTTCAAACTCTGCGTTTTTAAATGCACTGAGTATACATTTTTGTGCTTTACAGTAAGGCACCTCGGAGCACGCCATGGCGTTACACCATTATTCATGACGTTGAGATAAAGACTACAAAGGGTCGTTACTTTTTCTCTACAAGAAATAAACTGCGCACATCTTCTTTGTTTTCTAACAATATACCTTTCGATTTCTTTCGCAAAATAAAAATACCAAAATGTTTTTTCTGTATATAAAATAAAAAAAAAAGGAGTTATTCTCTTGATTGTATCAACACGGGTGGTAAACGGAGAAATTAGCATCAAATGGAGAAATGTCAAAGTTTGTTGTGCACAAGAATATACGGTGTTAGTAAGCACGGTTTTAAAACAATCATTGAAAAACATCATCTAATTGAAAGTAAAAAATAGCTACTTGGAGATTCTATGCAACTCCCCTTTCGTCGAGGCAACTTTCACTCGCCCAATTTGTGAGAGAATTTCTTTGTCTATTTTTGCGTGTCCTTTTTGTACTTTTTTACATATGCGTCTCTTGATATGTCAGAGTCTTTCATTTAAATTTGAGCCGTCGTCTTTAATGTGTTTGCAGTGCAGAGAATAGATACAGAATACACCAAATGAATATATTTAAAGTAAAGTGCACCAATTTTAACCCAGAACAGCTTAACCCATTGCAAAAAAAGTGACGCTTATTTACGTCCTATAAGATAAATACTTTGGAAAACATGATAGAAAATGAAGAAATTGCTGGTCTACTAGCGCAGAAAGGCCAAACTATATGAAATTTCATTAATCTAAAATTGTGTTCTGCATCTGCATCAAGTATAAAACTTCTGGTAATGGATTAATTTACGGAGACAAAGTCCGTTAGTTGAACGTTTTAAGAAAACTTTGCCAAAGTTTGATCATTGCATATGCAGAAGTCCCGGCTTGAGATTGGCGCACTATATGGTAATAAATAAGTACAAATCACTTACTGGTTTGTGGGTTTATCTTCTTCTCCTATTATAAAAGTAGTTTCCTTATAATTGTACACTCCGACACGAGCAGTATAAAGTCCAAAGCCGCAATGGAAGATCTCTAACAGCGACAATATTTGAATATTTGTTGAATAACATCGCTCATTGCTTTTCTTCAAAAACTTTATAACTAAAGCTTTAACAAGCTGAAGTTACGATGTTTTGCAGCAACACGGACGGAATATGTACTGGGACAGCTATATAAGACAACATCGTCGTTTTTTTTTTCAACAAAAAAAGTCGTATCTGCAGCTTTAAACAACCTTTAGATACTAGGTTTTTGTTGAAAAGCAGTGACATGTAAGATCTTTATAATAATATTCGACCCCATACAGAGAGCTATTGTTTCGCCACGATGAATGATATCAGAATAAAACTATATTTGTATGAGAAAAAAAAAGATTATACAGTCCTTTTGATTCAGTCAATTGATAATTCAGCAATTAATACAAATCCAATCCGTTGGTATTCTAAATGCTAAATTATCGATCGATTGAATCAGAAACATTTAAAAGGCGTATTGTTTAAAGATAGTTATAAAACAAAAGATTGTACCAACGCATTCGTCTTTTCATTGTTCAAGATAGACGTGGTTACTAAAACATAAAGTGGGCCGCAAGTTTTCTGTCATAATAAAATCTTTCACAAACAAAACATGTCAATTTAATAGAAAAAACTTTGGAAAACATTGAAGCAAAAGAAAAAATGTTGATACGCAGCATTTTAGTAACCAGACCATTTTTTAAAAAAAAATTGGTTAAAGCAAAGACAACTAAATCTTAATTCGTAAATTTTCTGACTGAAGTCATGTTTTTAAATTTCTGAAAGGCTCGTCGAAATAGTTTAGGTATTAAAAGGGCTAGGTTCACGATTAGCTAAATTTGGTCCTGTGAAAATACATTTTGAAAATGTTTGAATACCTCAGTGACGACATCATTTTTGTACATTTTCTTCACAGTTATCAACCACATTGCAAGTGTTTTATGAATTCATCTATTTGATTCTTCACGAAAATGCAACCCAAATATCCCCTTTTTGTGCTAAAATTGAATATTTTTACTATTTTTGTCTACTATTTTTTGTCTACGAGAGCTCCCTAAAACAATTTTCGCACAAACGCGACAACTTGATATTTTTACTACATATGCCAATGGGCATAATCTACCATATACCGAAAAGTTGTGGTGTCGCATGCTTGCGAACATGATATTAAGGGGACCCTTTTATGCAAAAGTCAGTAAACTAAATTTATTTTGGCGTACAAGGGGGTATTTAAGGTTGTTTTTATGGAAAAAGTGAAAGAATCCAGAAAACATTCCTGATGTGGTTTACAAGGGGGAAGAACACACTGTACATGAATGTTGTAATATATGACTTTTTTTCATATTTAAAAATGTCATTCTACAAGACCATTTCAGATATTCGTGAACCTAGCTCTTTACATATCAAACACATAGAAAATTGACAGAAATGAAAAGTTCCAAACGTAGCCAGATTGGGCACGAAGAGCATTCTGACTACGGCTTACTACGGCTACCTATTGCAGACACTTCTTGCAATATTCTAGAAAAGGGTTACTCCCATTTCCCAGGTTAACCACATTTATCTTTTCCAGCACGTTTCTTTATTCTATCTCGATTTTGCCAGTTCACACTCACGATACATCCCATAAACTAAAGCTAACAACAACACTCTTTTCTATGCACATGTATGCCCTTTAATTAAAGTCACGTCTATTCCAATTCCCCCATCACTCTTTCGTCTTTTAAAAAAATACAGAATCATGTGTTCTTGCAAATTTACCTTTTACAAAAGCAAGACGTGGATTCGATGTGTTTAATGGAAATGACTTTGAAAAAAATTGAGTCAAAAGAACAAAATGCTGAAAATCAGCATTTCCCCCTTTGTCTCAATATTTTCAGTGCAATATTGTACACAGATTCTGCCTCTTTCAACACCAGTTTTGTCGTCTATATCACCTTTAAAACTTGACCACCATAAAAAAGTAATGTGTGGGAATTGGTTAATTCAAGGGCGTTTGCCTATTCCGCCATTAATATAATATAAACTAGCAAGAACTAAAATCAAAGATTTTTGTTTAATTTCAATTAAAGTCATGTTCATTTTATTTCATTTTTCTTGTTTGTAATAAAAATTGTAGACTGTTTTCCTTTTCGGATCCATCCGTTTATCGTTTCCAGCATGTTTTCTTGTACTTTGCCTCGACCTCCTGGGTTTCTTCCCGCTCCAAACTCACGATATAGTCTATGACGTAATACAAACCGGAAGTGTCAACTTTCAGGAACGCCATTTTGAATTTTGGGTTTTCGTAGAGCAGGTTGCAGGAACATTTCGTACTGAAATAAATATAGAGCCTATGCCTATTCACGCGACATCATAATTTTTATGAGACGTCGTTATCATTTGTTGCGTATCCGAACCTAAACGGGCGACTTCGTAAACATTCGGCAGTGGATAGGTAACATTTCAATGAGCAATCTTTATTGTGGAAAATGTGATTCTGACTCATCTCACAGTAAGGAATATCTGTAAAGACTGTTTGACCCAATCTGATTAAAATCAGATGCCTCCTCTTTTAACAGGAACATCAAACAGGCACCAGTCAGGGGTAATCTGCATCTTCAAATCTTTTTGACCAATCAAATTTTCGCTGAGAAAATTCTGAAAGCGATTGAAACCGAAATCTGGATCCTAAGAACATGACATTTTATAACAGAACCACGTATTTGCACATCTTAAACATTCGGCGGTGGAAAGTTCAACCGCCGAATGTTTTTGACGACTCCCGAATAATTCCGACGTCGCATGAATCTCATTAGAGGTGGGCTAACTTAATCAGATTGAGTTTGATCCATTTGAGGTAGAACTTACCTTAAGGAACCCGGTAGCAATTTGTCATACTTCTTTGGTCCCTCCTTGCGACTCCTATAAATGAATTTTCCTGACCCTGAAATACATTGAAATTAACTATAAAACACTTCGTGCATCATCGGGCATCATCCGTAGCAACGGAAATTGAGGGTATCGTAAATGAGTGAGAATCTGGAACAATGGTCCTCAAGGCATTTAACCCTTTCTGAAATTAGACAAGAGTTTGCGTCCCTTTTAGAAAAAGGATTATGAAAACACCGTGGCAAAAGAAGAACATTGTGATGATCACCTCTAAAATCCTTTCTTTTGTGTTTATACCATGTAAAAAAAGTTTAGCAACATTGACTTTGTTAATTGAAAAAATGTATTTTCTGTGATATTTATTTCACAACCGTTATATATATATTAGCATATGCATTTACGCAGAACATTCAAAGGTCGCTTTGTGGTAACGTTAAATATTGTGTTAGAAACATTGTCTTGACGTGGGTGAGGGGTCAAAATAAAAAGTTACAATAGAATTCGGAATCGACTGTGCGGCCATTTTCAAGCAAGAACAACCGTGAAAAGTTTTCTAATCCACTTAAATTGTTTGTACACAGTATCAACATTCACTACTTTATCAAGAGATTGAACGTCATTCGCGTCAGTACGATCACGCACACGTCTTCCTTAAATGCACCGTATGTGCTCTATGGGTGACAAATCAGAAAGAAATGGATGATAATGGGAGTCCATCAGTGTTGTATACGCTTAATTTGGCTTAAAGCATTTAAGACTCTATACCAGTCAAGTCAGGTGCGTTTATGGTGTAGCGTCAGGGAAATTACAACGTATGGTCAACGTCTAGTAACCGTTCATCTGTGGAGACGATCACGGATGGTAAGTGTGGATACTCTATATTGAAATTCTTGTGGAAGCCACTCGTAAGTTTTGGTGTTGATAAGGAACATCTTTGCCGTGACGTAACGAAATTATGACGGTCATCTTCTCGTGGCCTTTTTGTACGACGTCCTTGACCGGGACTATCTCAAACCACACAAATTGGCTCACATAGCATCGTCAAATTGTTACTTATGCTTTGAGATGCGCAAAATTCAAAAAGGCATCTTATTCGCCGGTTCTGCCACGTAGAAACACATTAGCGATATAACGTCCTTCTAACGTAAGTCCATGGCGTAGTCCCACAGCGTTGCAGAAAATTCTTTTTAGTGGCCTTTTTTATGCTGGGCAAAGATGATTATGTTCACACCTAAATGTTTTCTAGAACTATGCTCCATACACATGAATACCCTGGTGGACATGAAAACCGGAAATGCGCACCTGGAGTGCGAGACGCACGCGATTGTGGTATAAAATTCATCTGTTTGTGTTCTCTAGCTATAATCTATTGTGTAAACGGTTGATTTTATGTTAAAACAAAACTATTTTGGTTATTACAGATATTTACATTTTGTTGCAAAACTTTTTTTATTATGTATATATATAGTTTATTCATAATAAAAGTATTAACATAGTTCAATATGCATTTCACAATAAAAGAAAAGTTATGTGTCTAAATTCATAAACATGTAAACAATTTTTAAAGCATCTAGATCTATTAAAACTTTACTAATAACTTAAAAATTGTATCTATTTAAAACTATGTCTATACATCCATTACAAGGATAACACAAAAAAGATGTTAAATCTTATTTCCATTGTGGTCCTTTAAATGGGAGCATAAGCATAGGAAGGCATCACAGAATAATGTTTTTTATAAAAGAAATGAAAGACTGTAGGAAAATAAATAATTGACTAGACATATATCACAGTGCAACTACAGACAATAAAAGGACATATTTCAATTAAGTAAGAACAGTTTTACTTTTGATTTAAAAGAATTGAGATTTGAAACGTCTTTTAGAGAACTTGGTAAAGAATTCCATAATTTAGACCCACTAAAAGCGAACGTTTTCTTACCATTAGAGCCAACCTTGGGTAAAATAAAATTGCCGGTGGAATGGGAGCGTGTATTGTAAGAGTGAACAGCATCAAAAGAGACAAAAGTATCATTCATGTATTCAGGGCTTAAACCATTCCTTAATTTGAAAACATTGCACAGAATTATTTGTTCGACTCGTTTTTCCACAGGAAGCCAATTCAACCTTTTAAAATGTTCAATACTAATATGTGCAGTGTGCTCTAAATTTAAAACAAAACGAATTAATTTGTTTTGAGTAGTTTGAAGTTTATTCTTTAAAGCTTTACTGAGACCATTGTACCAAAATGAGCAAGCGTAATCATAGTGACATTGTATAAGCGACGTGGCAATTAGTTTTTTTGTCTGCTCAGTAAGAAAGTTGCGTTTTCTGTACAGAAACTTCAAGCGTGCGTTTGCTTTCTTCAATACTGAGATAGCAATATCATCACCAGACAAAGACTGATCAATAGTGACACCCAAGTATTTAACTGAGGATGAAGATTGTATTTCAATGCCATTACAAGATACATTTAAAGATGAAATTGATTTAAGTTTATGTTTTGAACCGAAAAGAATTGTTTCTGTTTTTCCTAAATGAAGTGATAGCTTGTTGTCTATTGGCCACTCACTTATTGAGTTCAAATCTTCACTCAGTTGACTTTCAATTGACGTCCTTGATTTATTTGCAACTAAAATAGCAGAGTCATCGGCATACAACAAAAGTTTATTTTTGATAACAGCTGGCATATCATTCACATAAAGAAGAAATAAAAGCGGACCTAAGATTGAGCCTTGTGGGACACCGCATGTAACAGATGACGGATTTGAAAAAGTTCCAGCTATGTCAACAAGTTGCTTTCTACATGACAAATATGACTTAAACCATCGAATGATATCATTTCCCAAGCCTATACATTCAAGTTTCATAATAAGTATGGAGTGGTCTACAGTGTCGAATGCTTTTTGAAGATCTAATAAAGCCATTCCTACTAAGTTGCCCTTATCCAATTGAAATCGAATAAAATCAGTTAAATGAATCAAACACGTATCTGTTGAAAAATGTCTTCTAAAACCAGACTGAAAACTATACAAAATATTTTCTTGGTTGAGATACGATTCAAGTTGATCATACACAACGCGCTCAAAGACTTTTGATATCACACTTAAAATTGAAACAGGTCTGTAGTTACCTACATCCGTTTTATTGTTCTTTTTGTACAAAGGAACAATTCTTGCTGACTTGAGATCGTCTGGAACTACTCCCTGAATCAACGACAAATTAATTACATGTGAAAGAGGACATGCTATTAAAGCAGAACCATCGACAACGAATTTTGCATTTATACCATCTAAACCTGTAGCTTTTGTTGGACAAATATTACTAAGATATTTATAAATTTTATTTTCACTTACTAATGAAAAAGAAAAACTATCAAGTCTAATACCTTTAGTAGAATAAAATCTGGAAACAAAGCTATATCCAAATTTTAAAGACGGAGAAGGGAGTTTTGAGACCAAATCTGATGCAACATTCGTGAAAAAATTATTAAAATGATCGGCAACTGTTATTTTCTCGAAACAGAGATCACCATTGACATTGAGACCAATACTCTGACCAGCAGAGCAACCAGACTTCTTGGATGGCATTCCAAGTTGCTTAAGATAGTTCCATAATGACCTTGAGTCCGAGCTATGATCATTTAATAGTTGTGAGAAGTAGTCTTGTTTTGTTTTATTGATGATACTCTGAGTTTTATTTCTGAGGGTTTTAAATATTTCATAATTTTCATCTGTCTTTTCACGTTTAAAAGTGTAAAATGCCTGATTATGTTGTTAGCATTTTGGTACTAAGCAATATCAAAATTGCTTTATGCTATGGAACTCAATTAAGTAATTTAGAAACGACTTGAAATAATAGCAAAAACAATATTGCTTAAAATTTCAAAATTGATTACAATACCATCTCTGCTATTCAACAAAAACCTCGTAATTGCAGCTTGTTTTAAGCTGCAGTTACGATGTTTTGTTGAAAAGCGACGGTAAACTCATCAGAATGGCTTCGTTTTATTTTTCTCTGTTGTTTATTTATGATTCCAGTGTTTTTATTAACAAATCGTCGTTTTTCAAATAAAACCTCGTAACTTAAGCTTATTTTAAGCTGCAGTCACGAGGTTTTTGTTGAAAAGCGACGAATTTAAATACACTAAGAACTACCTGTGTCTCATCTGCAACTTATGTCAATATCAGTATGGGCTTTTAGTTGAGGTTTAAACAAACAAATGAAATTGAAATTGTTTAACCCTTTTCCAAACAGCAAAATTTCAGGGTACTTGGAATTAAAAAGAGATTCAAACGACAGAACAAATCGTTGGTGTTAATGCAAAATCTCGTATCTCTTTTTTTTTTTTTTTTTTTTAGAAAGTCTGAGAGGGGAAGAAATCAATTTATTATAATAATAACTTTTCCGAAAATAAAAGCTTTCACTTGAAATTTTGACGGATTGTTCACATAATGTGTTATTGATACTGACAAGTAAATAAGGCCTAGAGGTTTTACATTTTCACCGAAGAAATGTTCGTATAAGCAGAAACCCTGAATGTGATAGTGAATAAAATATTGAGACAAAAGGAGAAAATGCTGATAATCAGCATTTTCTTCTTTTGTTCTCAATGTTTTCTCAAGCCTTTTTCTAATAGGGATGTCAAAACCAGGCCCGGTTTCTCGAAAAATAAACTTAAGTACGTTCTCAGACTCAAATCTGAGCACTGCACTCATATCGTACGAAATTCACGTGAACTTCAATCGAATACCCTTCAACGATGGAGAGGATTCCGTTGAAGTTTAACATGTTCTCATGAGTATTTAATTAAATTTACCCACCTATTAATTCTAACTCGGAATAATCCTTATCAACCTCAAGTCTACCCTGCTTGAAATAGTACACTGTAAATAAAAGAAAATTGATTGAATAATTGAAAGTTGGTTTTCTCTCAGAATTCACACAATTTCGTATTTGCAGAATTTTCTTTGGGACAAATTTGTTATTTCATGCACATTATTTTATTAATTTGATATTTTCCCAATTTGAAATTGAAATAACGACCAATAATTTCACCATTGAATTGACAAAGTGAGGTCAATAGGAATAGATATTGTGAGTATATTAAAAATATGTGAATATATTATGTTAAAAATAGATCGGTAAATACCAAGGTCCGTAGGAAGCTAAAGCCCATGTCCGAGCGAGTGTGTAACTATTTGGGGCGGGCTTATATGGATTTTACCTGAATGTTCAGTGTAAATTAAGGGAAATTCGGCATTTTGGCCATTTTTTTTTTGGGGGGGGGGGGGGGCGTAGCCCTTCTAGCTGCCCTGTTCCTACGGGAATGAATATTACGTATGTAGATACAGATTTATCATTGTGTTTGTGCAAACCTACGTCACTGTGTACTTGGTAAAATCGACCTCTTTTAATACAATCTTCCATCATTGTTTTTAAAGTGAAAATAACTTATCAGACATGTATATCGTTGCTTTTCAATAAAAACCTCGTATCTACAGCTTGTTTAAAGCTGTAGATAAGAGTTTTTCGTTGAAAAGCGACAATATTGTTACGACAATACCTGCATCGCTGCTACAAGCCTTCTCCTCGATCATCTGCCTATTTCTTGGATCTGAACAAGCAGGGCATTGGACTTTTCCTGAAACTAAAATTAAAAAAGTGATCCGTCACGCTTGAGTGAACCTTCTGGTATGTCATTATTTAACACCAAATTTTGAGTTTGAAAATTAACAAACGTCAAAACTATGTCACAAATAGGAAATAATCGTAGCTTTTCAACGAAAACCTCATAACTGCACCTTGTTTTAAGCTGCAGTTACGTAGTTTTCGATGAGAAGCAGCGATATATAATCAAGTAGATCTACAAAATACCTTAGAGGGAAAAGTTTCGATCCTAGTCAGTCTGTACGGCTAGCACAGACTGCATTATTCTCCAAAGCCGAGGTCTATTGATTAACCATCAAATATGACCTCTGCAGTCTTTGATACACCAACAGCCTATTTGGTCGTCATAATCTAATTATAGCACATCATTTGAATTATCGAATCAAAATCAGAATTCAGTTTTATCTTGCATGATCATTACGTACATGGCGTCTCTTCTATTTTTGGCTGAAGCCGGTAACATTTGAATTATCGAATCAAAACCATTCAGTTTTATCTTGTTTGATTACGTATACATTACGTCGCTTCTATTTTTGGCTGAAGCCGGTAATTTGAAGCATCAGCCAATGAAAGTTTGTATCAGACTTTTCAATTGTTTTGTTGTGTATAGCCTACGATTGGATACCGAAATCCCGCCAAGGCCCCGAGATTAGACGTGAAATGACTCCGCGGGAACAGAGCATCATTCTATTATAATGGAATGAAGAGAGAATGTGCTCTTTTCTTAAGAGTTTAAGACTGCATAGGACTGCACAGACAGCCGAAGGTCGATACCTTTCGTATGTCACAGCAGCTATCAACCTAGAAATTATAAAACCTTGTCAGGAAAGGGTCAAAGAATAAATGTTAATTTATCAATCTGATTAAAATCAAAAGGATTATCTTATTTCACAAAGTTACTAAAAGTAGATTTAAGTTAATTTATGTATCTGTATTACTATTTTTTTCAAATGTTTTAATCCATTGCTAGATCGAATAAATATTGACAAAAATAATACGCTAATTTAAGATTGAATGTTGGAACTAAAATATTGAAAGGTATAATTTTGCTAAAGGGGAATACGAGGGAATACATGTATCCTCTTGCCTCTATAAATTTGAAGAAGAAATATATAATCGGGATTCTCTAGCAATGTGCTAAAACAATTACAGATATGTAATTTAAAATGCTAAGCAAAGTTCTCTTTGTATTTATTTATATGGGTCTATTAGAACAGCATTCATGCTTTAAATATGCATGCAGATTTTGGATAAATAAAATTGTATATTTTTTCAAAAAATTTCAATTCGTTAACCAACAAGACCAGGTTTGAAATCCCTTTTCTAAAAGGAATGGGAAAATTAAAGCAAAGAAAGAAACCACAGAAACTCAATATTTTATCAATTTGCCTCGATGATAGACGGTTTATCAAAATATAACGGTAAACCCAGTCTGTTTTTATCAAAACGTTCAATGCTATAATAGACCAGAAATTATCGGGACCATTGGAATTAAATGCTGAATATCATTATTTCCTTTTTCTTTTTTTTTCTTAGTTTTTTTTCTTTAGTCTTATTTTTTCCAAGTCTTTTCTAATAGGGACGTAAGAATCGGGTGTCTTTTAAAACGATTAAACATTTTCGTACGTGTACGTTTCTTTGGCTTTTGCGCCTTTTTCACTACGCCTTTTCCGGCCTGCATGTAACCAATCGTCGTTAAGTTTACATAAAGTTTCTCCGTCAATGGAAGTTCTGTTATTCTGTATTTGATTGGCCCCTTAAACTTGTCACGTGACATTGTAATGGTGGTGTAGTTGCCACAAGGAACGTCTGGCTGTAGAAAAAAACAATCGAGAAAAAAAGTTAGTGAAATCTTTAAAACGTTATTTTTACCCAATTGGGTTAAAATTAAAGTGTGTGTGTGTGTGGGGGGGGGGGGGGGGAGTGGGGGGGGGTACATGTAGGTCAAAACCTCGCACATACAGTATTTTCAAACTGTAGTTACGAAATCATGACACCCCCCCCCCCACCACCACCACCATAAAAATCCATTCTTTCAAGTGAAAGCCGATGTAATGTGACCAACAAAATGAGCTTAGATACAAAAAGCGAGAAAGTTTTCGTCTACATATCAGTACAAAAATGTTGAGTCCAAAGGCAGTGCTGGTTGAACATTTATTTATCTATTTTCGAATTTGTCTCCATAACTAAAGCTTCAATAAAGCTGTAAACACAAAAGTTTAGAACTACACGGACGAAAACTATTGGTTGTCCGAAATTACGTCAAGGTTTAATTGATAAAATCGACCCCTATATCTTTAACTCATAAGTGACTCTTTAAAAGAAGATTTAGAAAAGATACCAAAATATCGATCGGAAAAGAAAACGATTTTAAGGTAGTCCGCCCCTAATTAGATTCATGCGACGTCGGAATTACTCGGGGGAATTCGAAAACATTCGGCGGTGGAACTTTCCAGCGCCGAATATTTACGACCTCGCCCGAGTAGGTTCAGATACGTAAGGACGCCGCTCGAAAAAATCCGATGTTTTATGAATATCAACATGTTTCCTTTATACCTTATTGTACCCGCAATTCCAATGATATAGACTTTCAAATTAGACTAGACCGTTCGACTAGTTCAAGTTGAATTGAATTCATTTTCTGGTATAATATTTCATGTGAAGAAACAAAAAGAAAAAATGCCCTTTAGTTTTCCCTTTCCCCTTTTCCTTTTCAGCATTAATTATTAAGTAGGCCTGCTTTAAAGGGGGAATAACACTTAACATCTTGCAAATTTTTCGAGAACTTCGTACAAAAAATAAATATATATTATTAAAATATGGTCTTTAAATTGCATATATGCCAAATCTTAGCTTTCTACCTTGTGTATTGGCTTAGATGTCGACGGATTTAAAACCCCATGATTTTTTGTCCCGGGGATAATATTTACAATAATCCTAGCCAATACACAAGATAGAAAGCTAAGATTTGGCATAGATGCAATTTAAAGGCCATATCTTCATAATACATATTTATTTTGTACGAAGTTCTTGGCAAATTTCCATGATTTTAAGTGCCATTCCCCCTTTAAGTAACTTCGGACGTCATCCGTGACAATGAAAATTAACGAGAGTATCACAAAGTGTTTTATATCGTATGATAGTGAAATATATTTTAAAAAGTGATATTTCACATATATTTTTTCATAAATTTTACTTTTATCTTTATCTGAAAGAGCGTATTTTCTTACGAAAATGCAAAAAAATTCCAGCCAAAATGTCACGCCGTTTACGAGAAATTTTATATTTTTGTGCTAAAATTAAACAGATTGATGTGGACAACAGTTCAGATTTATACGGAATATGTCAGTTCTGTCTCAAACTTGACATTTCACATATATTTTTTTTTCATAAATTTTACTTTTATCTTATGAAAGAGCGTATTTTCTTATGAAAATTCTGAAAATTTCAAGCCAAAATGTCAAGCCGTTTACGAGAAATTATATATTTTTGTGCTGAAAGTAAACAGATTGATGTGGACAACAGATCAGATTTATACGGAATGTGTCAGTTCTGCCTCAACCTTAAAATCGTTTTTTAATGCTTATAAATAACAGTTTAAAAACATATAGCATTCATACGCATTAAAACAAACAATCTTTGCATAAAGACGTAGCGCCGTCGTTACATATCCGAACATATTCGGGCGCTGTCGTACGTTCCACCGCCGAATGTTTTCCACGTCGCCCGAAAATTTCCGACGATGCGCAAATCTCATTAGGGTTGGACTACCTTAAACAAATGAACTAGCCTGTGGAAAATCTCTAAAATTTCTAATGAATTCCGGCGTTATTCTAGCCATCCATTCGGTGTATTTTACATCACTTGGCGAAGCTAAACAGCCTTTCTTACATACGAAGTCATATTGGCCAAAGCATCTGCCTTCCTTGTTCTGAACATTTGCTCTAAATCCTAAAAATAGAAGTTATCGCAACATGCATGTATAACCCTTTCCCAAACGGCAATTTTTCAAAATAATCCATTTCAAAAGCGGCTGCAGACGACAAATGGGCCTTGTTTGAGAGATAGAATTTGTGTACAATATAGCACAGAAAATATTGAAACAAAAGGATAAACTGCTGGTTATCAGCAGTTTATTCTTTTGTCTCAATGTTTTCCCGAGCCATTTCTATTAGGGACGTCAAATCCAGGTCTTGTTTGGGAAAGGATTAAGATGAGATGAATGTATTCTAAATATCGTCGCTTTTCAACAAAAACCCTGTAATTGCATATTGTTTTAAGCTGCAGTTATGAGGTTTTCGTTGGTAAGCAGCGATATGCTAAGTCAAGTCCAGAAGCTATTATATGTTTACATTCGGCTAATCTTTGAAATATTTCCTAATAATAACAAGAGGACCATGATGATCCTATATCGCTCACCTGAACCAAAATGATAGGTGCCACAATTTTGTTCAATTAAATTAATATTTACAACTTTAAGACTGAAAACAAACTTATGGTCAATAACGTAGTGAAAATCGAACTCATCCGAGATCTTATGGTGCCCAACATTGTGTCCAAGTTTTGTCTTGACTGATAAATAATTATAAATTTTAGAGTGTAAACAAGGTCGAAAACAGCCGGAAAAGGCAATTTTGTCAAATTCAAGGGCAAGTAACTCTCGACTTTCTGATCAGATCAGACTGAAAATCGAAATGATCAAAGATCTTATAATCTCCAACATTGTGTCAAAGTTTTTGTCTAGGTTGATTCATATTTGTAGATTCTAGAGTGTTAACGAGGTCAAAAACACCGAAAATGGCAATTTTGTCAAATTCAAGGGCACGTAACTCTCAACTTTCTGAAAAAGATCAGACTGAAAATCTAACTCATTTAAGATCTTATGGTCTTCAACATTGTGTTCAAGTTTTGTCTTGATTGATTCATAATTGTAGATTCTAGAGAGTGAACAAGGTCAAAAACAGCCGAAAATGGCAATTTTGTCAAATTCAAGGGCACATAACTCTTTACTTTCTAAAACGATCAGACTGAAAATGAAACTCCTCAAAGATCTTAGGGTCCAAAATATTGTGTTTAAGTTTTGTCTTGATTGAATCATAGTTGTAGATTCTAGAGGTTAAACAAGGTCGAAAACGGCCTAAAATGGCAATTTTGTCGAAATCAAGGGCACATAACTCTTGTCTTTCTGATCAGATCAGACTGAAAACCGAACTCATCCGAGATCTTATAGTCTCCAACATTATGTTCAAGTTTTTATCTTGATTAATCAATATTTGTAGATGCTAGAGTGTTAACAACTAAAAAAGTAGCTATTTTGACGTTCAAGGGCACATAACTCCTGACTTCCTGGTCCGATCTGACCCAAAATCGAACTCATTCGAGAACTTATGGTCTCAAACATTATGTCTAAGTTTTCTTTTGTTTGATCAATATTTGTAGATGCTAGAGTGTTAACAAATTAAAAAGTAGCTATTTTTGACGTTCAAGGGCATATAACTCCTGACTTCCTGGTCCGATCTGACCCAAATTCGATTTCAACCGAGAACTTATGGTCATACATGTTTTGTTCAAGTTTGCTTAAGATTGGTCAATATTTGTGGATGCTAGAGTGTTAACAACAAATTGTGGACAGACGGACAGACAGACGGACGAACGGACAGACGGACAGACGGTCGCCGACGGACAAAAAGCGACCACAATAGCTCACCTTGAGCACTTCGTGCTCAGGTGAGCTAAAATGCTCTTCTACCTGCAAAGAAACCCTTTTTCGGTGCTTCCCAAGATAATGATATCTCTTCATCGGCAATCTTTGTAACTTTCACTCTACTAGGCTTTTCTATTATAGACCCTGCAAATACAAATTGGCGTTAATATATGATATCGTCGGTGTAAATGAAAAAAACTCGTTTGTCGATTCTTGTGATTTTCAAAGTAGAAACTTGTGTGCCCAGTTACAGATTATTCTTGCATGTTTGTAGATATTTTATTGATCAGTATTGATGACAAATCATTTGTGAACAATATGTCTAAATTTCAAGAAGAACATTTCAGTTTGGGAAAAGTTATTACACTTTTTCCCTCCCCTTTGAAATTTTCCAAAAATGAGAATCGAGGTTTTGCATTTACAACGGCGATATGTAGCATTTTCCAATTGCTGTCCATAGTTTAAAAGCTCTTTAATTGTAAATAAGTATGACGTACTTGCGGGGACGTTGTTACTATTTACAGAAACTCATTTGCATAAAAAGACTTTAATTTTAGACTTATTGCCATTTTGAATGACCAGCCCTATTTGTATATACATGTTATACGTAATTGTTGTTTAAATCCGAAGAGCTGCATTGACTACGCTGACCAATCTAGTATACGAATCCTCGGTAGTGACATTCCTGACAACTCGGCCCATGCCGTATTTCGTCGAATTACCGTAATTATTTTAATAAACGCCTATATTCTAATAAACGCCCACCCCCAAATCTCGGCTGAAAATATGCTTATATTTACAACAATTTTGGCGAAAAAGGGTGATTCTAATAAAAGCCCATCCCCCGATTCCGGATTAGAATAATGTAAGTCATAAACAAAAAACATTTCTAAAAGCAATCAAAAAGGGAATGTCCAGTCCTTGATATGTTTGTAATGAAGGGAGTTCATTGGAAAAGTCGCATTTTCCAGTCCTTATAACAAAATACTGTAAATTCGACTTGCTGAACTTCGAGTCCATGAATTAAAACTTGATTTTGCAAATTTTGACTTACACAGTTAGAAATATGAGAATATGCTGAATCAACAAAATGAAGAAATGTCGGGAAAACAGTAATAATCCAATATGTGGCTATCTGTTGTGACCTATACCGGAATTCTGTAACCCGGTGATATTCTCCTTTCAATAAAATAATGTAAAAATCCCCCTTAACATTTCCTTTTCAATAAATCACGGAACATCTCCTTTAAATAAATCTCACAATTATCCCCCTTTGATAACCGATTGAATCACCTCCCTCCAAGAAATTATGGAATTATCTCCTTTTAATGAATCAAGGAATCATTTCCTTTTGCTGAATCACGGAATTATATCATTATCAGTTACGAAATAATTTCCCTTTCAAAGATAAGAAATATTCTCATTTTGATAAATCATGAAATTTACCCTTTTAAAACATCATGAAATTTTATCCTAATAAATCACGACATTTTCTCGTGTTTTATTTTTAATCACGAAATTCATTTTCTTAAAAAATAACATTGAATTATCTCCGTTTAACGTAAGAGCCAGAGGCGAAATTAGAAAAGTGCCGTGAAATCCTAAACTATGTTACATTTCCATTCCAAATACAAACATAAGCATTTTGAACGGTTTAGAATTTTGAATTATTGCATACTTGTGGAAATATTTAACAAAAATGTTTAAAATTACCTCTCTTGCATATGAATATAGAGTAAAACAATATTTGTAAATTATTCTCTTCTTGAAGCACGATCTCGAAATCTGGAACGGTGAATCAACTTATGTGAAGTGTATATACAAGTGTGTGTAATTTGGTGCATTTCGTATCGCTAGAAAGTGGTGTTTTTAGTGATGGGTCATATACCTTAATAGCCACGAAATCAACTCCTTTTTATTAATCATTGAACTATTCCTTTAAAAAATCTCAGATTTTTCTCCCTTTAAACATCAATCACGAAATTATCTCCCTTCAAAAAAGCACGTTTTTATCCCCATCTAACTAATCACAGAATTATCTCCCATTTTAAGTAGGCATGGTAAATGATCATTTATGCCTCGGATGCCCCGGGGTCTCCTTATTCGATACGCCACATGACCCTGGGACAAGGATGCGAAACAAGTTGGCGCAAGGCCCCATCAAATAACGGCGCTCATAAGTCAATGCGTTGTTAATGACAACCAAGTTAGCTGCGCCCATGATAAGTTGTAATTTGTGCGACACCGAAATAAAAACATAAAAATCAAAGATCGCTAATATATACGGCTTTAGAAATATGGTGAGAGTTTCGTTTTGGAAGTCTTTTAAACTCGAAACTCTAAATTTCTGAAACGGTCTTCCATATTGACAGCATACCTGAATTGATTTGCATCGGCATTTGAAAAACGGCGGCATTTGAAAAACGGTTATTCAGAGTTTTACTAGTCAATTGCCCCAGGGGTCATGTAGCGTAGGGTGTATTTAAAGAGGAAATAATTACCGATGCTACATATCGGGACAGGGCTACAGACGGGTAGTTTTGACCAATAAAATGGCCAAAGTCCTTCGCTTAAGCTGAGCATGAACATGTTCAACTTGTCCAAGAATAGGTCGCCTTTACTGTAATCTTTGGCTCTGAAAAAATAAGCTGGTATAGTTATGACCCGTAAAGCTAAACAGTAACAACCAGAAGGGTCGCCGTAGAATTAATATTTAACAAATTCGTAAAATTCATCGGAGGAAACCAGTGGCGCGTTCTTTACAGCGAGAATTTTTAAGATTTCTTAAGATGTGCTAGATAAAGCGTTGTTAAGACTTAGATTCTGACATAGGTGTTCCAAAGGCTCCATACCTGAAGTATCGGGCCTCCGGAACACCGCGATGATGAATCGTGGAGCATTCGGAACAACTCGGTCAATTCTCTCTTATATTGTTTCTACAGAATTGACCGAATCATGGAGCATTCGAAACGACTCTTAAACTGTTTCTGCACGGCCGTTCTCAGAAAAATGGGTGCAATTACGATGAAAAAAATAAAAAGTGAAGACATACCAATTGTTAAACAAGAATTGTCCGCGGACAATAAAGCTCGCCCTAACGAGAGCTTATCACAAACGAAAGTCATTTCCTAGGTCAAGGTAAAAGGGTCATGGTCCAAAATGATTTTTTTAAAAGTAGGTCAAGCTCCAAGGTCGATGTCACAAAGTCAAAGGTCATGGACAAATGTGAACAGTGTTTGTAGGAGGTGTCCATGTGTGAAATATCAAGGCTGTATATGTAAAACGACATGAGATATAGGCAAGGTTAAAGTTTTTTAAAAGTAGGTCAAGCTACAAGGTCAAGGTCACAAGGTCCAAGGTCATATGTGAACCATTTTAGTAGGAGGTGTCATTGTGTAAAATAGAGAGGCTGTATGGGTAAAAAGACATGTGATATAGGCCAGGTTAATGATTTTTAAAAGTAGGTCAAACTCCAAGGTCAAGGTCACAAGGTCCAAAGTCATGGTCAAATGTGAACCGTGTTGGTAGGAGGTGTCCATATGTGAAATATTAAGGCTGTATGCGTAAAAGGACATTAGATATAGGCCAGGTTAAAGTTTTTTAAAGTAGGTCAAACTCCAAGGTCAAGGTCACGAGGTCCAAGGTCATGGTCAAATGTGAAGGATGTTGGTAGGAGGTGTCCATATGTGAAATATCAAGGCTGTAGGTGTAAAAAGACATGAAATATAGGCCAGGTTAAAGTTTTTTAAAAGTAGGTCAAACTCCAAGGTCAAGGTCACAAGGTCCAAGGTCATGGTCAAACGTGAATGGTGTTGGTAGGAGGTGTCCATTTGTGAAATATAAAGGCTGTATGTGTAGTAGGGAAAAAGATATAGGCCAGGTTAAAGTTTTTTAAAAGTAGGTCAAACTCCAAGGTCAAGGTCACAAGGTCCAAGGTCATGGTCAAACGTGAATGGTGTTGGTAGGAGGTGTCCCTATGTGAAATATAAAGGCTGTATGTGTAGTAGGGCAAAAGATATATGCCAGGTTAAAGTTTTTTTAAGGCCAGGTTAAAGTTTTTTAAAAGTAGGTCAAACTCCAAGGTCAAGGTCACAAGGTCAAAGGTCATGGTCCCAAATGAAAGGTCTTGGTAAGAAGTATCCACATGTGGGATATGAAGGCTGTAGGTGTAATAGGGCATGAGATATAGGCCAGGTTAAAGTTTTTTAAAACGGTCAAAAGGTGGGTCAAATTCCAAGGTCAAGGTCACAAGGTCAAAGATCATGGTCTCAAATTAAAGGTCTTGGTTAGAGGTACCCACAGGTGAAATATGAAGGACTTATCTCTAACAGGACATGAGATATGGGCCAGGTTAAAGTTTTTGCTGACGCCGACGCCGACGCTGACGCCGACATCCGGGGGTATGACAATAACTCTTCCGAGACTATCGTCCCGGGCGAGCTAAAAATATGTTTTGTATCGTTGTTTTTCTATCGTAGATGCTATCCTGAAATTAACACCCATCCCTTTTATGCCCTCTTTTCACAATTATTGTTTAAAATTTCACTGTTAATGATTTCAATCATTTCTCAAATCTAAAATAGCGACAACTCATTTGACACGAGTAAAAACTAATCACATTCTTTGACTTATTACTAATAATTATATGAATTGCATTTTCATGCTCACAAAGGAAGTTCAGTTGTCATTGGAAACAAAGGCTTGAACTATTATTATGAGGTTTGTTTAGGCGAATTAAAATAAATATTTGACAAATGATAACGAAAATATTATAAAATACTGTATGATGATCAAAAACAGTTCGTAGTATGTGAAATGTGATGTAATAGATGGTAGCTTTAGGACAAAAAGTACACCGTCACGGAAATTAGTGGTTGTGGAAGTTTGGAAATATAGCATTACAACTGATATTAAAGTGTGAAAAGGCAAAAAAAATCGTTGATATTGTGGTCAATTTGACCACGTGTTTCATCAAATCACGTGATAGTGGTCCAAAACTGAAAATAAGCCACAATATCTGCATCGAGATGCCTGTTGATATGTCAATTCAGAGCGAAAATGCAATCCGCCAGTTCTTGAGTTAAAGTCGTCCTGCTCATATTTTCCACTATTAGATGGGGTTTTCGGTCTCCATGCATTGTTCAAACATAGTTCTACTGCACTTCATCGCCATATTTTTAAGAAATGCGCTCTTTGAAAGAAAATAACTGAATAAAAGCAAGAGTTCACCTTTGTCTGTTTATCCAAATACGGGGATTTCCACTACCTCGAAAGTTCCCGGAAGTGGCATGGGAACAAATTTACGCTAACAAATTTTCTAGGTAGCTCCCCTGATGCCCACTCGTGTTACTGTGACTTGACAGGTATGCAGGTAGGATGCGTATGTAAACTATGTTGGTAGGATGAAGGGAAAGCTATGTTTATTAATGCATACGTGTATGAAAGTCTTATGAAAGCTTTTTGTTTTACTAACCTTTCTAATGCGACCCTATCCATTGAGCCCGGCCTTTCACTTCGACCCTCATTGTTTACAGCATAGACAACAAAGGCGTAGAAGTTTTCTAAAAATAAATGTCATTGCTGTTCTTTGAGAAACCTGTAACTACAGCTTATGTGAATTTGTAGTTACGAAGATTTTGAAGAAAAGCAGCGATCAACTGATGTTGATTGATTGATTGATTGATTGATTGATTGGGGGCATTAACGCCTCTTTCAACTGTTTTGATCATATTGCGACGACTGAAGCACCTAACCATGAATTTCGAGTACATAGGTCCCGTATACCGATGTCAATCTATTAACAGAATAAAACAGCTTGTGACAAGAAATAAGATGTGTCTGTGAAGCACATACGTCCCATAATTGCCAACTTTAAGAAAAAATGTCAAACTGCAATGTTCAACTATCTAAGTATTAAAATCTTGAGAAAATATATTTTCACAGAAGTAACAGAAACGCTGGTTCTATCGCTTGTAATATCTTATTTGAAAAGTTATAATGGGATTATCAACACGGTTGATAATCACGTGATGCAATATTTTCAGAAAATCTTCAATAATTTTGTTAATATGCGACCGATTTGAATTCGGTTTGAAGCAGAGAATGTCGACAGGCGTTACGCATTAGATGAACGTTGTTGATTTTTGAAACATTAACTGATAAAAAAGTTATTGAAGATAAACCAAAAATTGGTTTATCTTCAATTACTTTTTTATCAGTTGATTTTTCAAAAATCCAACATATCCAGCTTATTCCTGGCATTTTCCCACCTTCTCTGCTTTAAACCGAATTCAAATTGGTCAAGTATTAAAAAAAATATTGACGATTATCGGAAATTTTGAGTCACGTGATTATTCACCGTGATCAACTACGTTTCTTAATCTGTAGAACGAAACAAGTAAAGGATCAAACAGTTTTCAAAATATAGAATACTACGTTTATTGTGTGAATTGTTGAAAAAGCGGTTTTCTTTGAAAGTAGTTCAAATGATTATACATGTAAGCTGAAGCCTCTCTTAAAACCCGTCGTGCGTCTTTTTAAATCGTACGTTTTAAAACTCTGCAAAATCGCACGATTTATAAAGACGCACGACGGGTTGTAAGAGCGCCTCAAAGATTTGTCTGGTCAATTCTTTGCTGCGTGCAGTCTGCATCGTGGTTGCGTCCACCAAAATCGCACGTTGCACGTGCGTGCATCGCACGACTAAACCTACATTTTAGACGCAGACCGCACGCAGGAGCACGTACGACCGGTTGTAAGAGAGGCTTAAGGAAATGTTTTGGTTTAACTACTTTGCAGCAAATACTTAAGAAATTATACTAACATGCACTTTAACACAATACACAGATATGACGTCATTAGGCTCTAGTCGTCAATAAAGAATGATGGTGTTTCCAGTTGTTTTCAATGAGCCGTTTATGATTGCGGGGATAAACAAACAAAAAAAAACAAAGCAAATAAATATCACGATTTTGGGACGTTGGTGAATGTACTTATACTAACCCACACTTCTGACGCAAAATTATTTTTCTGTAAAAAAATATACATGCAAATAATTTCTTATTTTATTATTCCAAAAAGTATACCCAGGCACAATTTCCATGTGTATGACATCAAATCGCTTAGTTTGTTTTGCTTCACTGAACACCAGAGCCAGAGCTCAAAGCCGCAAATTTGATGCTGCACGTGCAACTCGAAATCATTTCCAACTACCGATGGTACTAAGACTTACCAACAAGGTAACCAAATGTAGACCTTGCAAAGATTTCGACATTTATATGCAAGGTGCCTATATTTGCCATTGAAAACAGGGGATCAGCTATTGGAATGATCCAAACTGTGACGCAATTTGCTGATATGGCCCGTATTTTTCACTCTGCTTGGTCAACCGTACAAAGATCATGGCAGAAGTTTATTCAGTCGAACAACGATTTTAAATCGACTTGGTTACATTTCAAGAAACCGGTGCAAATACATCCCATTTCTTTTTGGCACGTACTCGAGTTAATTCCCTTTTCGCGGCGGGTTGATGACTGTCCTCGATATATCCACCGCAGAGTCACTACCCAGGTTCAGGGCAATATTAATGTTCGGACAACCAACGCAACTTTCAACAATGCAAACGACAGTCTTAACAACCAAAGTAAATCACCATCCAATCAGTGCCAGGACTTTGATCAGACGACTTTCAGTGTGGAAGATTTGAGCTAATTTGCATTATATTCGACCCGTTTGACTCATTGACAACAGCTGAGTTAGCCGCTATTGTTTCAGGCAAGTATGAGATGGCCATCTCGCTATCGGGGAGAAGATTTGCTAGGTGATGTATCGCATTTCGCGATGAAAAGCGAAATGACGTACACAGGTCTGTCGACGTTTAGGAGAGCGCTACTCAGGAGTTATTAACCCTTTCCCAAATAACACAATTTTAATGTGATCCCACCCAAAAGCTTCTACTGAAGACAATATAGAAGTTATTGCAAATGTTATATTTGCAAAATATGATTCGGAAAATATTGAGGCAAAAGGAGAAACTGCTGGTTTCAATGTTTTCCCAAGTCCATTTTAATAGGGATGTCAAAACCAGGTCTTGTTTGGGAAAGGGTTAAAGTTAACTGTTTCTGATGGGGTCTACCATGGTTTGTGATAGGATCTAACATCATGGAAGACAGAACTCGCCGATTCTTGTAATTAACACAAGAGGTGGACATCCCGCTGTCGGTTAAAAGTAATCATTTCTTCTTGGAAAGTGTTTTTGGCTAAACGTAGGCATTTGTTGGTTTGGATAATGGTTCAGCTTTACCCTGTTCAAATTTCGTTGATTTTGATAAAACAATTACGGGATTATACAAAATCAAACATAGTTTTGCGCTGGAAGCGTGAGTTAGTATATATATTCACTAAGTAGGACCATTACATTTCGAGTAAGTAGTGCAGTTCTTGTGATGAATTTCGCGTTTTTTTACAAATTCCCATAAATACCTTTAGGCAAACCAGTAAATGTAGCCGATTTCTCATTGGCTGGCACAGCCAGTGACGTCACAGGGTTTATCCTGTCCAAAACATCCAAAGCATCCCGACTATCGTTACTGTTCAACAAGGCTGTCAGCGCCTGGACTGCATCTACAGCGTGAACTTCTATACCTGTTATAGAAATGTGACCCGTCACGATAAAAGGAACCTTATCAGAAGTCGAAAAATCCAAATTTTGACAAACTTGTCAGACTTGGTACAGGTCAACCGGATACCGTATGTGAATCAAAGTGCTGAGAGCACTGTAAATGGACGTCCCTGATTGATTGAGCGGGATTGTACATGAACGATAGATATTTTATTCATTCTTCTGTTAGACGTTTAATTCTACGTATAAGATCGGTTTCGGACATACGAAATCGGCTTTATTGCCAAAAACCCCCTCTCTGACTTCAAATTGATTTGATTGCCATTTCAAGACAAATGATTTGTCTCTATGAATAATCACTATTAATTCGATTACCCAATTCAATTAATGCCATGTGATTAGCAATTGTTTCGGTTTAACTATGAGTATTGTCGTCAGTTACACCTTTCGTTGATTTTATAATGGACGATACAAAGCAATGTACTTAAAATGTAAGTCAACGCGCTACATAAATGAAAGCCGCGATAGCTCACATGGCAGAGCACTCACCTTGTACTCTTTACACATGTCTATATCTGGAAGGCCCTGGGTTCAAACTCTACTTAGACATTGTTCTTTTTTATAATCTTTTTTCGACTTTTTTCTCCACCATCGTTAGGGAAAAATGACCGCAGTGATTTAGAATAGATCTCAACACAAATTCAACGAAATGAAGTAATGAAACGCCGTTCATTTATATACAATTCAACTCAATCAATCAGAGACGTCTAAATACAGTACTCCAAGCACTTTGATTTTTATTAGTGTTTAGAGTAAAAGGAAAAACAATTTTTCCCTGGTTGTGGTTACAAAACAATCAAATTCAATGCATATTTTTGCTGAAATAAAATACAATATGAATTGGAGCACCTAGAACCATGGATTCCTCATACCCGTACTACCTCAGCATCCTTACATCTACAGATGTGCACACAAAGCAGAAATTTGGAACATGTCGTCGGGAAAATGGCAGTGGAGTACAATACGCAATTTATATCTTCATATCATTATCAACGAACATTTGAGAATAGCAATTTCCCTATCTGCGCACAAATTCACCCGATCATCCAGGTACCATTATGACTGTTGCAGATCCATCGCTTCATCTTCTTAGTACAATACACGTAAACGGGTCACTTAAACGTAATAAATACAGATCGCTGTCACTCGATCTTATACTAGTAATGATAATTGCTGTCAAAACCATTGATCAGTATGTACATAGGCCATGATACTGTCGAATATCAGTGATGCAGATGCTGGAGAAAAATAAATAAAACTCGTAAGAGTAACATTTTTCCTGATTAGGTGGATATCACTAGCGTCTCATCTGAGGCTGTTCAGATGGAACCCCGATTTGTCGACGAGTCGAACCCGAGTTGCGAAATGAACTCACTCCCCGATAATCATTTTTAAAACCCTGTTTCCAAAATACGTCGCGTGGAAACCCCGTTTCTTTAAATATGTCAAAGACTTAAACAACAATTATCACAGAAAAGATTTTGTCATACACAATACGTGCATTAAATTGAGTAATCATCCTAAAATGTCGGCTTTCAGTAAACACATATAAAGAAAAACAAACGTTTTAACAACTGTTATACAGACGAAATGGTCCAAACTGGTTTCGAACCAACGGCGTTTCAAAGGCGAGGCGAATCCTTTCCCGTTTGAGATATCGCTGCTGTTCATGATAAAGGGCGCTTGTTAGCTTTATTAATATACTGTATGCATGTATCGCTTTCTAAATATCTTACCCTTTACACAATATCAAGAAAGCCAAATCACTACAAGAAAATGGTTAGATCGAAAAAAGATCGTAAAGTTGGTAAAGACGTGGCATGAATTGAATCGGGCAATGAATCCTATAGTGTTTGTTAGAGAACACATAGAAAGCAGGAAAAGATACGACAGTTTTCCTGTATGGTCACAAAATCTTTTTTGAATTTTGACCAACTGGCAATTGAGTCTGAGAAGGGTTTTTTGGTAATGAAAATTGAATACGCCTGTCGAAAATTGGTTATAAGAATTGGACGTCCGAAAGACGTCCAATTAAAAATGAACAAATAGTAAGAAGGGAAAACATTACAGAATCCGACAATTACATGAAAGTGAAAAGTGTCGGTCCTAGTCTGGCTGCGCGGACTGCGCAGACTGACTAGGGTCGATATTTTTCACACTTCCTATAAGGTCCCCTCCCTTTAGCGTGCCGGATCACAAATTATATCGTCGGTTGTCTTCGAAAACATCGTAGCTGCCTGTCGTAAGCTACAGTTACGCTGTTTCCAGTGAAAAGTAGCGATATATTACATGAATGAACGACACGGTGGCTAACCAATGTGTCTTATGTTGGGGCTTATTTTTGGCTACAGGAAACGGCATAATTTAAAAGAAACAAGAGCTGTCCGAAGACAGCGCGCTCGACTTTCTAAGTTGCTTAGTATAAAGGGGGCATAACTCCAAATATAGTGGAGCCAGGGTCATGGGCCCTGGTAGTAAGGTAAGGTGTGATGGTGAATAAGTATTCCAAGTTTGGGTTGAATCCCTTTGATAGTATGGAAGTTATTGATGTTTGAAAAACTTTAACCTTTGTTGCAACGCCAACGCCGACGCCCGGGTGACAGTATAAGCTCTCATTTTCTTCGAAAAGTCGAGCTAAAAAATTAACCGATTATTGGATTTCATTGTATTTTAGCACGAATATTCATTGAATATTCTCTATTATATTCATTGAAAAATTTCGACCGGATGGAAAAAATGGCTGTTTTGGGTGAGATTTATTTTTTGTTAAATAATACAAAGTGTTATTTTAAGAAAACTTAACAAAAAGTTCTCCACCGAAACTGCATTTGGATTCCTTTGTAGTTTATTATGAGCGTTCTTTGGACAGAATTTAATTGAGCCAGGATCTGGAAAACGTCCCTTTTACGATAACGGCGAATCGACAAGTTTTGTATTTGTTTTTTACTAGACTTCCCGAAATGTGTCAGTCCGTCAGACATGTCTGATTTTTTTTTCAGTCGGACTGATGTTTTCCAGCTCCCTGTCAGTCCAACTGTCTGACAGTCCTGCATGTGTCTACTCTCCAAAGCCGAGGTCCATTGATTAAACATCATAATTATATGCCCTCTGCCGTTTTTGATTCACCAACAGCCTATTTGGTCGCCATAATCTATTTATAGCACATTATTTGAATTATAGAATCGAAATCATTCAGTTTCATCTTGCATGATCATTACGTAGCCTATACATTATGTCGCTTCTATTTTGGGCTGAAGCCGGTAACTTTTGAATTATCGAATCAAAATCATTCAGTTTTATCTTGTTTGATTACGTATACATTACGTCGCTTCTATTTTTGGCTGAAGCCGGTAATTCGAAGCGTCAGCCAATTAAAGTTTGTATCAGCTTTTTAAATTGTTTTGTTGTGTATAGCCAACGATTGGATACTGAAATCCCGCCAAGGCCCCGAGATTAGACGTGAAATGACCCCGTGGGAACAAAGCATCATTCTATCATAATGGAATGAAGAGAGAATGTGCTCTGTTCTAAAAGAGAGTAGCATGTGTCATGTTACCCATGTTAGACCATACCAATAACAACTGTATAGTTTGTATAGAATTTCTTATTTCCACGAAGGATTTTATAGCAACAGTAAACTTACTGTTAAACTTTCTGATTAACCCTTTCCCAAACAAGACCTAGTTTTGACGTCCCTAATAGAAAAGGTTTGGGAAAACATTGAAACAAAAGAAGAAACTGCTGATGATCAGCAGTTTCTCCTTTTGTCTCAATATTTTCTGTGCCATATCTTACACAAACTCTATCTTTAATAACATCCATTTTGTCTTTTGTAGCAGTTTTTGAAGAGGATCACCCTAAAATTTTGTCGTTTGGGAAAGGGTTAAATGTGTTTTTGCTTTAACTGATTAGGTTCTTTAGTCTGACAATTTTTTTGGACTGGCAAATTTTCCGACCTTGTCAGATCGAATGACTGACACTGTGTTTGAACTCTTACACGGCGTATAATCAGGTGACTTAGAATTTCCGATAATCTTCAATGACTTTGTCAATACTAGATCAATTTGAAATCGGTTTGAAGCAGAGAAGGTGGAAACATGCCAGGAATAAGCTGGACGTGTTTGATTTTTGAAAAAATCAACTGATAAAAAGTTATTGAAGATAAACCAAACTTTTGGTTTATCTTCAATAACTTTTTTATCAGTTGATTTTTCAAACATCAACCACCTACATCTAATGCGTGACGTCTGTCCACATTTTCTGCTTCAAACCGAATTCAAATCGGTCCCGTATTAAAAAAGTTATTGAAGATATTCAGTAATTATTGCATCACGTAATTATCAACCGTGTCTTAGGAAGTCTTCCTTACGGTGGACGGACGTTTTGGCCACGGACGTTTTGGCCAGGACGTTTTGGCCACAATATTTTACAAGGTAGGACCTTTTGGCCAAAAAATATTTTTTTAAGGAAAAAAGGAATTGAACCAATTAAATTTATTCCATAGTTGTACTTTTAGACATTTTGATAATAAAATTGATATATAAGTTCATTATAAGGAAAAAATAAGAAGGAATGGTCTCAATCATTAATATTTCAATTTAATTCATATTTGGCCAAAAGGTCCTACCTTGAAATATATTGTGGCCAAAACGTCCGTGGCCAAAACGTCCTGGCCAAAATGTCCTGGCCAAAACGTCCGTGGCCAAAACGTCCTACATTCCTTCCTTACTGTTGTATTCTCCGTATCTGCTAGATGGCCACTGCCATCTTACTGTAATGGAACCGGGACCCGTGTTTAAACACTCCAAATTCGTTAAGGGTTTAGGACCTGAAATAAAAAAAACCTCATCGCTTTAAGATAATCAACCCCTAATGAGATTCAGAGATTCATTCGACGTCGGAATTATTCGGGCGACGTCGTGAACATTCGGCGGTGGAAAGTTACACAGCCAAATGTTTACGACGTAGCCCGATTGGGTTCGGATACGCGGCGAAAGTTAACGACGTCACACAAAAACTTCCGGCATCACATAAAGGGGTGAACAGCCTTTAAAAACAAACAAAACTCATATCGTCGTTGTAAATACAAAACCTCGTATCTGGTTTTAGGAAAATTTTAAAGGGGCAGACGGACGGATAGCGTGGCGACTATATGCTCCCCCGAATTTTTTTTCGGGGGGCATAAAAAATATAAAACAGGAATGACAAAAATAAAAGAAAAGTAGTAGTAATAATAACGGTGATGATGAAATAGCGGTAGTATTTTTAATATGCTCTAGCGAAAGGGTAGTCACTTGAAAATATCTAGTGGCATTCAGATTATACCGGTTTATCATAATGTTTGGTATTGAATAATCGATGAAATACGTCAAATGAGATTATCAATAAAAACGACCTCAAGGTGTGTTAACGGAAATTCTAACATTTTCACTTGAACTCAAAGACGCCCAATGAGCGTCAATTCCCATTAGTTGTCTTTGAGTAGAATTTTATACAATAATGTCGATTGATAAATAAGATAAACAATACAAACGCCTTCCAACTGTGGTAACGGATGTTTTCAACTTTTCACCACAACTCGTGATATTCATAAACTCTGTACAGGCACGTATCTCTATGTCCATCTTTTTAAAATAATAATTAGTGGAAACCCCTTTAGTCATTTCTGGTATTCTTGCTGTAATATAAAAGAAAGAAACATTTTTTTAAAACTAACGGCTTTTACTAGGAATGTCTTCTAAGTGTGGTAACAGGTGATTTTATATTATGTATTAAGAACAGTACTGGACCTAGAACCGAACCTTGTGGCACCCCAGATGTTTTTTCAAGAACTGATGATGCATAATTTAACTGACCTGATATGACAACCTACTGTGCACTACTTCTAAAGTGTTAATCAAACCATCTAATTGCAGTGTCATTTATGTTGTAAAATGACAATTTATGAAAGAGAAGTAAATAATCTTCTACAGATCAAAAGCTTTGGTAAGGTCCAGAAAAGTGGTTCCCGCAAGCTGCTTATCATTTATTGCATTGATCCAAGTGTCAATGATATTGGTTAGGGCAGTCTAACAAGAATGTTTTTTCCTTAAACCAGACTGATTTTTATGAAATAAAAGTTTTTTATGAATGCAGTTTTGTAGATTGTTACTAAAATGTCTTTCCGATATCTTTGATAATACTGGAAGAATAGAGATGGGGTGATGGTTGCTAATGTCGCATTCTGTGCATATTCGAAAATTGAAATAATTTTGGCTTGTTTGAAAAAAGATGGAAATTAAAAAGAGAGAATGCTTAGATTGAAAATATATGGTAAAGGCTTCGAAATTGCATTTGCGCTAATTTTCAGGAAATCGGGTCCATCTATACCAACTGCCGTACTAATATTAAAAGCTTTAAGCACCTTTCGAATAGAGGCACCTTATAAAAGAGGAACTACAAATTGATCTTTAAATTAAATTTTCCTCGGAGAGACTCTTGTATTATATCGTCGTTGTAAATGCAAAACCTCGTATTTCGTTTTTGGAAAATTTTAAAGGGGGTGGAAAAAAGTGTAATAACTTTTCCTAAACTGAAATGTTTTACTTGAAATTTGGACATGTTGTTCTCAAATAATGTATCATTAATACCGATCAGTGCAAATGCCTCAAAACCTGCGGGAATTGTCTAGACTGGGCACACAAGTTTGTGCTTTGAAAATCGCAAGAATCGACATACGAGGTTTTGCATTTACACCGACGATATGTATAAATGTAATTTGCAGTTACTCGGAATGGTTATTGCAGATAGCTCGGAATGGTTATTTGACGAAGACATAAAAAACACTTGAAAAATATCTGTTAAACAAGTCTGCTGATTCAGAAGCAACCTTTATAGGACTATCCTTTTGTCAATGATAATAATAATAGGCCTACTGCTCAAAATTTAAAAGAACGCGTAAATTCGAGTTTTAATATCTATTTTATCTTTCAGTCTCAGGAAAACTGTTACAGATCACACTACTTTTTGGCATGTCAACTTTTAAATGTGTATACGATTGTTTATGTTTGCATGCTTTAAAAGCTGATAAGCCAAAGTGTTATGAGTCTTACATTGTATTCTTAAAAGTTTTCTACAAAAATGTATTTTCTTACATCCAGTCATAATAGAAATCATCAAAGTGAAAAATCATTGATAGAAATTCAAATGAGCCAGGATCTGGAAAAATGTCCTTTAAGGCTTTTGAGCCCAACATAGATCCAGATCAGCCTGTGCATACGCACAGTCTTATCAGGATCCATGTTGTTCTCCAATAGCTTCTTTGTGACTTGTAGTAACATAAAGAGAGCAGCATGGATGCACATTGGACAGCATTTGACAGCACGCTGATCTTGAAACTCAATTTTCAAAAAATGCTTTAAGGGACGTTTTTCCAGATCCGGGCTCAAATACATGTACCTACCCTCATGAAAGTCTACGTGGCATTACAAAAATGATACCTTTGTGAAAAGCCTATACATATTCGGAATAAATCTAACAGTGACAAACAATTTACATTTTGTTGAAAAAATATGCTAAATCATGATCACAGCAAAATTTTACACGGTTTAGCCTTTCCGGAAACAAATACTGAACGATCAAAACCAAACTTATGGCTCATTTCATGAACCTTCCATTGATTCTAACTTCAGTCAAATTCAACAAAGGGTGCCTGAAGTTATTGCTAATGCAGTTAGCACAGGACCCCCCGGACCAGAATTACTCAGTGACAACATGGTAATCACAGTTTGGTTTAATGGAGTTTAACGCCGTTTTCAAAAGCAGACGACGAAACGATTAAGATATACCGTAGATCTACTGACATTTAATGAAGCTCAGGACTTTTTTATTTTAAAAAAGAAAAAAACTCAACAGAGTCTAGATAGTCTAGTAGATATATTGACCAGTTGAATTTTTTTTGTTATTAAAGATAGATAACTAGATCTAGCCTACATGGTCTATTTTTTTAGAATCTATAAAACTAAATATATATAATAGAGACTAATTAAAATCAATGGCTAGTGAAATACCATAACACAATCTTAACAGAGGCTTTGTTATGATATTGCACAAACCAACAACGCTGTATAAATGTACATATGCTATTCCCTTTTGTTGTAAATGTTTTTCACTATGTTTCTTATGTCTTAACCCATTACCAAATAACAAAATTTTAGGGCGGTCCAAATTGAAAGATCCTGCAGACAACAATTTCAAGTGAATGAAATTTTATATTTTTGGTCTTTTCACATTGAAAACAGTGTGGAAAATGAAGAAATTGCTTGTCACAAGCAATTTCTTCATTTTCCATGATGTTTTCCAAAGCCATTATTTTGTGGGGAGTCAAAAGGAGTCATTGTGTGGTAATGAGTTAAATATTCAAATCATTAAATTAATATGAATCTAGGCCTATGGGTACATTGTAGTGTTGCGCTTGTCACCAGCAGATTACCTGAAAAGTGATCTGTTGGTGAGATGTGCGACACACCATTGTAAGCAGTGTCAGCATGGCTACTGAAATGTCTGCACATTTCAATAGGTATGCTTCCACTATCCAGAAAAATCTAGGGATTTTCCCGTTTTCAAATCTTTTTCAAATCTTTCAAATCTGAAAAACCACAAAAAGA
Organism: Fragum sueziense; assembly: GCA_963680895.1. Classification (NCBI taxonomy): domain Eukaryota; kingdom Metazoa; phylum Mollusca; class Bivalvia; order Cardiida; family Cardiidae; genus Fragum; species Fragum sueziense. Next base: position 48,688,856 of record OY804606.1, on the reverse strand, counting down.
CTAGGAAAAAGACGAAGTCATAAATTAAAGCTTATCAATCTATTAGAACAGACACAGGATCGACACTTCTCTCACCATGATAATAGTTACTGCACTAGTTTATTATATCTAATATTGTACAAAAATTTGTACTTTAGATGATGAATAAAGGTTGTGTTATGTGTTATGTTCAACTGATATGGTCCTATCGCGGCGGGGTATTTACAGTCAAAGTCTGCTTGTTCCGTCTGGAAGAAATGTTTCAGAACCCTTACTTTCTGTATTCTTTGTGACTCTGATTGGTAGGTTAACAAGTTATGTTAAATCAAAATAGTTAGTTAGTAAGTACAATCCTTGTTGGATTACATGTCGTGTCGCTTAAAAAAATCAAAGAAGATTGATTTCTTTTCCTTCAGAACATATAGGTTAAATTATTTGTTCAATTCTAGATATTTAATCAGTATTTTCTGATGGTGGTCTGCATATATTTCCAAGAAAGAATGGTTTTTAATTTGAGATTCTTAGTTCTAGCCAACTCTTTCGCTGCCAATGTCGCCGAAAAGCGACCCATAGGAAGACTGCCAATGTCGCCGATCGGCGACTTTCAAACAATGGCTTAATGAGGTCATTCAAGGTCAAGGGCAAGGTCATCTGATCAAACTGCTAGATAAAATGTATGCTATCAGGCAAAACAAGTTATGTGCAATGATTCCTGAAAGTTTCAGCTTAATATTATCAAACAACTATTTTTTTTTACTATTCTATAAGCTGATATAAGCCCTCTTATGAAGTTTCAATAATTTGGCACTGGAAATAGGACAATTCCAGGAAATTTGGCAATTAATGAAAGAGTTTTTGCCTCAATATTATCAACTTCAAGATCATGTCTCCTTTAATTTTGAAAGTTAGAATTTACATAACAGGCCACTCCTCTCACTCTTGTCTTTTCTGTACTTTCTAAACAGATGTTAACCACTTAAAACAGATCATTGTCATCTATTAAGTCAGATAAGAATGTTTCACAGAAAGACAAACCGTATTCTTCTTTGTATACGTGCACAAATATTTTGATATCATCAAGTTTGGGTAAACTACATGTATAGTGTATATTTATGAAATATGTGCCCGTTTATTCAATTTCGTCTTACCGCTTTGTATTGTAGGTGCCTGTTATTTTATGTTTAACTTCAAAAATTGGGCATGAATTTGTAAGGTCATGTGCCAATTGATACAATTGATTCATTCATAGTCAACTGTTTGATCGATTTGTGACGTCACAAATCACGTGGGTTGTACTTCATGACTATACCATACTACACAGAAAAAGGATGAATTTTGTAATAGACCGCTCCACCTATTTTATTGTAATTTGCGCATCTATAAAGTGATCAAGATAGTATGGCACACAAGAAAAATTGTTCAATGTAAGCAGTACAACATCGAACTCATTAACCCTTTCCCAAACAAGACCTGGTTTTGACGTCCCTAGTAGAAAAGGCTTTCGAAAGCATTAAAACAAAAGAAGAAACTGCTGATAACCAGCAGTTTCTCCTTTTGTCTCAATATTTTCTGTGCCATATTTTACACAAATCCAATCTTTAATAACATCCATTTTGTCATTTGTGGCAGTTTTTGGAGTGTAGCACCCAAAAATTTTCTCGTTTGGGAAAGGGTTAAATGTACATGCGATTGTTTGAATCTTGCAGGCGTCTCACATCTTCAAAACTCAAACAAACGAGGGCAAGGTATTATTTAAAATCAAGAACATCTTTCCCTTGTTTACATCGTTAAAATGTGTTTACAAGTGATGATAAATCGTAAATGGATTACAATTTGTCAAACTTTGCCTTAATAAAGAATGAGTGTAATGAAAAGAACTTGTTCGATTCATGGAATGAATGATATAATAGGGAGAAAAGTCCCAAACATGCAGGATATTGCCGCATCTTGATTGCCACCAAAACCGTTCCAACGATTTTCTTGAAACTCTCAACAAATTGTTGTGGCAGTCTCCATCTAGGTCTCCACATTGTCATTATTTCTGCGAAAATTCATTTTCGAAAAATATTTAAGTCGCAAAGTGCAGAACGCAACTGCACCTATTACCGGACTTGTAATAGCAACCGGATCCTGGATACGTAAACAAGCGGGTTTGCAGACCTTGTTACTGACCCCTTGTCACTTAAAGGATGGTCTTGAAAAATATTTATGCATATATTTTGTCAAAATAAATAATTGCATTTCTTTTCTGACAGCATGGATGGAAATTAATTGCAAAAAAGCGATTTAGAACGATCGCTTTCTTGGCGTGGTGATGCTTAATGCCATCCGTTTGCGTCACAAACTGTACCGCCCCCTGATATCATGAATTGTCATGTTGTTGAACCGTTACTTAAACCAGGACCCTAAATACTATCACAAATCCTATTTTTGCCTTTTTTATGATTGACTGTGGAGAAAATGTATCTCAGATGTAGAAAAGAACAACAAAACAAAATCATGAAACGGCTCAATTTTGTCTGACAAAAAGCTGTTGGGTTGTACTTGATTGGTCATACTCTGTTTTCATTCCGAAAATGTGCAGGCAGATCAAGTGCGTTTGGACGTAAAATAAGATAATTATCGCAGAGTGCCCTATCGCAAAATGACCAAAACATGTAAAATATGTTTGTTTAGCTTCTTTGGATTTTTTTGTGTCTTTTCCGTTGTAGCCTAATTACTCCGAGTCGATTTAGTAGCACAATCAAGTCCTCCCCTATAATGACAGCCCGAAGTGTTTTTGGATTGTTTTTGGTTGGAAAATGATTTTTTTACGCTGGGATTAATGTGGTTTAAGTTTGACATTTTGGTAGAACTTATCTAATGTGAGTTGCATCGATTAATCGTCAGTGCCAGTGTCAGTGTTATGATTATTTGTGAAAAGTCATTAGTTTTTGTGGGCCCAGTTTTTGTCTCCAAGTTCAATGGATTTTGCTGCATCTGACAAGTTACTTTTAGAATCTATAGGGATAGATTATCACCTGAGAATGTCGGATAGATTTTCTGAATGAACATAGGATTAAAGAAGGTAAGTCATGTTCTAATGTTGTATAGTTAGAATAGTTAGATGTTTTAATTTGTATTCTATGATGGAGATAATAGAGAGTTCCAACCCCCCCCCCCCCTAAAAAAAGTTACACTTTCAGCATCGAAAACATTCGGAAGAGAGAACACAAACCTTCCCCCATTTTGTTTTTGTTTGGTCCGTGTTTTATTCAGATATCTGTCATCAGCTAACGCAAGGGCAGATCAAGCTTTCTTCCAGCCCTAGGTTCGGCTTTATTCAATGAGATCCGTTTTATGTAAATTTCAATTAAATAGTTTGGATATATAGAATCCTTTGACTCTTTAAGAATCATCCTTTGTAACAATATTAGTATGCAGCGGTTGATCCAGGATTTCTATGGGGGTGGGGTTTGTTTGTACAAAAAGTTTAGTTCGTTTTACAAATTGTACACAATTTTGACTGAATGTCTTAATGAAAATGAAATAATCAGGCTCCATACGGGGATTAGTTTGACCCCCAAGTCCAAACCCCTCTGGATCTGGCACTGTCATGGAAATTTGTAAAGACTTCTAAAAAAGCGGGTGTTCAGGGGCAGCAGCCCCTGATGTAAGACTAAAAGAAGGCTTTGAAATGAAAATTTATTTTTACAGATCAGTATTAATGACAAGTTACCGACATAAGACTAGCCCTTTCCCAAAAAAGACCTGGTTTTGACATCCCTCCTAGATACGGCTTGGGAAAACATGAGACAAAAGAAGAAACTGCTGATAACCAGCAGATTCTCCTTTTGTCTCAGCATTTTCTGTGCTGAAATATACACAAATCCTGTTTTTATCCACAACCATTTTGTCGTCTGCGGCAGCTTCGAATTTGGACTGGTCACTCTAAAATTTTGTCGTTAGATCTTTTACCCTGAAAATTATCTAGAGCTCTGGCCAAGAATTCATTGCCTCATGTACATGCCAATGCACATGTGGCAATGTGCACATGTGGCAATGTCAGTTTATGACAAGATATAAACGCCTTGTAAAATGCAGGGGTTCGGGGGCGCGGCCCCCGACTTAAGCCTAAGCGCAGGCATAAAATCCTTTCCTGAAAAGAAACAACACAATTTTAGGATGTTCAAAAAGCTGCTCACTCAGACCAAAAAAATAATGTTGATAGACAGGATTTGTGAATAAGAATATATTGACACAAACAAATAAAATGCTGATTTCTGTTTTCTTCTCAAGCCTTTTTTGGTCGGGACGTCAAAACCAGGTCTTGATTGGGAAGGGGTAAAACTATAGCCTAAAAGGAGTCTGAGAGAATGAAAGACAGAGAGAAATGGAACTAGACCTATTCAGGGACAAACGGATGAAGAATGAGAGCATGACTGAATAAGAGACAGACTATGTACGGATCTAGAGGGGGGTGGGGGGGGGGGGGTTCCGGAACCCCCCTGGCATTGGTCGAAAATTGAATTTTGACTATATAAGTTTAGTGTAACGTTACATATTTACTACTTTTTAAGCCATAATTTGGAAAATTTATGGGCTTGGACCCCCCCCCCCCCTCCCCTTGGAAAAAAATCCTGGATCTGTCCTTGTAGGTCTACAAAAACACATATAGCATGAGACTAGGAATAAGAGAGAGAGAACGAGAGAGATGCAGAGAGAGACTGAGAACTACTATAATTTATAATTTTTTTTCAGTCAGAAGCTTTAGGAATCTATTTGTAATAGGGCAAGATTTTATCCAGTTAAACGTGATGTAATTTCGGACAAACAATTAGTATATCATCGGTGCTGTTATAAAATCTTGTAACTGCGGCTTGATTCAAGCCGTAGTTAGGAGATTTTGTAACAATATCGAGACGAAGGTAAGACGGTTTATCAAAACAATATTACACCCAGTCTATTTTTAGCACAAAATTCTTTGCCATTGTAGGAAATTTATGTAAACACATAAAACAATAATGAATATAATTAATTACAATGTGTATACCCAGGGTTCGACACTAGGGGGAGTCCGAGACTCCCTAAAAATTTGTGGGACTCCCTGATTTTCAACTTAAGGAGTCCGGCTGACTCCTTAAAAATTCTGCCGAAGAATTATAAGCAAAATGATAAGTAAGCTGGTAGCTCTAGATAACAGGATCTAGTATCCTGAATTTATGTTTAGTAATCTATGCAGACATGAGACTGACATTGACTAGTGAACATGCATGCAACATAAAATATTTGCTTCTTTTTCGGACTCCTTTATTTTCCACTGGACTCCCCAAGTTCTCTTGATGGGAGTCCAGCGGACTCCTTGGTTGGGAAAGTTAGTGTCTAACCCTGTATTCTTCACGATAAATGACCTGGTAGAGCATCTCTATCGATTAATATGGGCTGCTATGCCAGGTCATTTATTGTGAGGTATAGTTAAAACAGTTTTGCAATTTTTATTGCATGTATTATTCTTTCAACCAACACAAATGAAGATGAAAACTGATAATCAGATATCATACTGTTATGATACATAGATCCAGTAACAACTAACAATTCAAAACTTGAGAGAACTCTTGAAGTTTTAACATTAAAACGCCTGGAAAACTCGGAGTTTCGGGTTCGTGTCTCGGCAAGAGTAAGATTGAGAGCAATATGCTCATTGTTGTTTGATATTTCAATTGTTTTCCAGTTTTCATTGATTTTAAGTTTTAACCCTTTCCCTCAAAGGATGCTTTTGATGCCCCACAATATAAAGGCAGTTGAAAACATTGTGTAAAATGAAGACATTTTCTACCCATAAAGACCAAAAATATCAAAATTGGCTGAAAGTGTCATCTGCATATCCTTTGAATTTGTAACACTCTGCTTCAAATCCCATGGTTTCTTCAAACATTCGAGCCAAAATATTTTTAAGTTCAAAACGAAAGTCAGGGAAGCGTTCACATGCACCGAAAAAAACTTTCGCTTGAATGTTTGAAGAAACCATGGGATTTGGAGCAGAGTGAGTTAGAGCCGGGAATAGCCCTCTCAAAGGCGCGTTCCGTGCACTTTATCTCGTCAAAATCCGTAGCGTATAAGCTGAGAAATGAAACAAAACATACCTTGAAGCGGACAATTTTTTTGATGTGAACGCTTCCCAAAAGTCACGTGGGTTACCCACCTTGTCAACGCTATAGGTAAATAGGTGTGAAGTTAATGCAACGCTCAAATTCTATGTGTTGTGTTACAAACTGTAATCTAGGATATACTATAAAGTGTGAAATAAAACAATGGGTCTATTGAAACTTACTTCGATCAAACTGTCAATGGCGACTAAAATATCGTAAATACAGATTGAATAATTCTGCAGTTACAAGATTCTCGTCAATCACTCACAAATTATTATGTAATTATCCGATTATCTGATTCCCCATATTATTCAACATATCAATTTTTCAATTCCTCCATAGCATGTTTTGTTTCGCGCGACTCGCTGACCGCATTGATCTGCAAACTTAAAAGGCCGTGAACAAGTACTAGTGCATGAAAATGCGAATATTTCTTGACGCGAACTTATCCTGGTTTACAGTAATAACCAATTCAGAAATTATCCAGTAGCTATAGATGTTAATATCCAATATTAATTCTGTCAGAAGCAGAGTTAAAGTATGCAAATGCAGAAAATAGCTGCACATGGTAAATCTTAAAAAAATCAGCTGATAAAAAAAAATTATTGACAACCAACAAAACTTTTTTATCAGCTGACTTCAAAATTTCCTGACATTTTTCTGCATTCTCTGATTAAAACAACTTTCAAATGGGTCACATATTAACAAAGTTATAGAAGATTTTCTACCATTAATGTGTCACATGACTCCCCACCATGTTAGAATATTAGGCTTAGTCAAACATTGATACAGTAGAAAAAAAAATGCTGGTCACCAGCATTTTATCCTCCAATCTCAATATTTTCAGAGCTACACAAACATTATTTGCATTTCCCTTTGTTGTCTGTGGTAGTTTTTGAAGTGAATCCCCCTCAAATTTCAATGTTTGGAATAGGGATAAACTTAACATTGAAGGAAAAGGGTAAAAAACAATTATCATCAGTTGCATAATTTTCCTTTGAGCACTATCAATATTGCTATCAATATTTAAGGATAATGTGATGAAAGAGTAGATCTACTTCTTTATCTGAATTGACTTGCAGAGCACATGAAGCCCTGAAATAATTGAGGGAAAAGAAGATATTTTAGAGAACATGTCACTAACTGGTATTTGAACACAGGAAGTTGTGAAACGAAGAGAAAAAAGAAGAAAATGTCACTCTTAATCAATTTCTCCTTTTCCTTCAGTATACATAAAAGGACCAGTTATTTAAAAAGGGAATATTTTGTTGGTTTTATTTGATTTGCAAAACACAGTACTTAAGCTGATGGAACCGTTAGGGAAAAGAAGAAAATTCAATTACTAATCAATTTCTCTTTTTCGGTCAGTGTAATAGGACCAGTTGATAAACAAAAGCCATCATAGACAGTTTATGCTCTCCAAGTAAGTGGTTGTCACAAAAATACATGGTTTTATTTGATTTACTTAACACACAAAGCTGTTAAAACATTATGGGAAAAAAAGGCTCATTCAGATAACCATGTCTAATACAGGAAGATTTTAAAACATTGAGAGGAAATAAGAAAATGACAATATTTAATTCCTCTTTCTATCATTGCTGTAGGTTGAAGTAATGAAAATGGAATATTCATTTGATCTGATTTGACATACCTTACACAGAGAGCTGTTGAAAGAGTGGGGGGGGATAAGTTTATTTAGATAACCAGTAATTCTTTTGTTTCCTTAATGTTGTGGGATGACGTGCACGGTGGGGATTGTGCATGATGGGATGGATAACGAATTTGGAGTATACGGACAAAATTTGCCTCGCTTCAGGTAAGAAATTGTGCAATAATTTTCTTATTTCTGCTCCAATTTTCAAGCGGTTTGTTGCATGTACCCCGCATTAGTGAGCTCTTTCCTCGGATATATGAAATGTTTTTAGAATCTTTGTACTTTGTCCAAAAATTGATCCCAACCGACCAGAAAAACGACAAAAAATTCAGGCCCTTTTTCTAGTCGGTTGGGATCGGTTTTTGAGAAAAGTACAGGGAAGTTCCAGATAAATGATACATCTGAGAAAAGGGCTCGGTAAGACGGAGTACATGCAACAAACCGCATGAAAATTGACGCTAAAATAAGAAAGTTATTGCACAAATTCTTACCTGAAGCGTGGTTAATTTGGCCGTAGTCGTTACCATTTCGCTTTCTGGTCGGTTGGGACAATATTTCGGAAAAAGCATCATGAGTTATCTTATATGCCATACATCCGATGAAAGAGCTTGATAAGGCGGGGTACATGCAGCAAACCGCTTGAAAATTGATACTGAAATAACAGAGTTATTGCAAAATGTCTTACCTGAAGCGAGGCGAGTTGGCATCAAATTTTGTGCAAAAAATAGACTGAGTTTACCGTTATGTTTTGATAAACCGTCGGTGTTGTTATAACATCTCGTAACTACGGTTTGATTCAAGCCGTAGTTACGAGATTTTATAACAACACCAACGAAATACTATTTATTTGTCCGAAATTACGTCACGGTTTACTTGATAAAATCGTTCCCTATTGTCGGTAGTCGTTATCCATCCCATCATGCACAATCCCCACCGTGACGTGGTGAAAGGGGAATTATTTCTTGGTTTGATTAATTTTGATGTACCTCATGCAGAAAGTTTGGGTGGAAAGATGTTTATGAGGATAATCAGTGATTTCTCTTTTCCCCTTAATGTTGTAGGGTGAGTTGATGGAAAGGGAATATTGTCTTGGTCTGATTGGATATGCCTATCACAGAAAGATAATAACCCTTTCCCAAACGGCAAAATTTTACGGTGATCCAATTTGAAAGCTGCTGTTGGTGTCAAGAGATGTTGCGAAAGATAAAAAATATTTATAAAACAACACGGAAAATACATGTATTGAGACAAAAGGAGAAACTGCTGGATATCAGCAGTTTCTTCTTATGTCTCAATGTTTTCCCAGGCTTTTTCTCTCCTTCCCTCGTCAATATAGCATCAGGTGATGACATTGGAACATTTTCTATGTTTCCTTTGACATGCCTACATCTAACTTGGAGAGTTGTTAAAATGTTGAGGAAAGAGAAGAAATGTGAATGATAATCATTTTCTATCATTGTAGTAGGATCTTATGATGAAAATGGATATTTTTGATATATAGTTTATATAGACAGATGTGAAAGCATTGAGGCAAAAGAAGTTTGTGCAGAAATAACCAGAAATTTGTCTTGTTCCCTCAATGTTGTAGGATCATTATGATGAAAATGCTATGTTTTCTTTGTCTTATTTGACATTCCTAACACAGGAAGATGTTGAGAAATAGAAGAAACTGCTAAATGAACAACAATTTCACTTTTTCCATCAATGTCGTTGGATCAGGTGATTAAAAAATAAATATTCTTATGGCTGAATTGATGGAAGCTTTTGAGAAAGAGAAATACACATGATTGGAATTTACTGCTTTTCTATGCATTTTTTCCCTAATAATAGATCTATTAACCCATTCTCAAATAATTTCACCTTATTATTTTGTAGTCTGCAAGAACAAACACTTTGACTTTGGATTAGATAATTATCATTTCAATTAGAACAATTATTGCCTACTGATCACTTAGATGTCTCAATGATTGTCAAGAGGGGACCATCTCCTTACACTGCCTAGTCTAGATTCACATTTCTGCATAAAATAGGAATTCTCATTGTTTGGTGCAACATACTAGACACTCATTGTAGAAATTAAGAATATTTCTATCAAGTAAAATGTGCTTTAGACTAGAAGGTCCCAAGCCCTTTAAAAGCAGAGGGGGAGACTGGATTATCATCCAAATACTATTCTAAAAGAAATGAAAACAAAGGGAGGTTTGCTCTTGATTTTCATTACGATAACAACTGCTTGAATTAACTGTTTAATAATTTTGTATTTTTATTTGCACACCTGAGCATGAAGTGCTCAAAGTGAGATATTTTGGTCGTTTTTGTCAGTCGTCCGTCCGTCCGCCTGTCTGTATGTCCGTCTGTCCATTCACAATTCCTTTAAAAATCTTCTCCCAACCAATTGGACCAATTTTTACCAAACTTGCCAGGAATGTTCCTCGGGTGACTTTTTTTAAAACTTATTCGTGAAATTTGATTCATCAAAAAAGTGGGTGTGGCTGGGCGGGGCTTATCAGACTTGGAGAAATCATAAAAAAACTCTTAAAAAATCAACCATCAGGCTAATTTGAAAGAAACATGGCAGGAAGGTTCCTTGAGCAATCCTTTTCAACATTTGGTCATAAATCTTTAGATTCGTAAAAAAATGTTGGCGTGGCAGTGCAGGGCTTATCAGACTTAAGAGAAATTGTTAGATAATTCTTCAAAAATTCTTCAAAAAACCATTGGGCCAATTTGAACTAAACTTGGCAGAAATGTTTCTTGCATGACCCCTTCGAGAACTTTTGATTCGTCAAAAAATAAAGGCCTGGCAGGTTGGTAGGGCGGTACTTATCAGACTTGGAGAAATTATAAGATTTTTTTTAAATCAAGCATTGGGCCAATTTGAACCAAACTTGGCAGGAATGTTCCTTGAATGATTATTTTCAACATTTGGTTACAGGTTTGTAGATTGTTTAAAAATAATGTGGGTGTGGCAGAGCAGGGTTTATCCAACTTAGAGAAAACGTTAGAAAATTCTTCAAAAATCTTCTTCTCCTAAACCATTGGGCCATTTTGTACCGAACTTGGCAGAAATGTTAAAAAAAGTCTGATGAGCGATATATGGCCATTCTGGTCCCATTGTCTCTCAATATTTTCAAAACGTGTTTTGCACATAGATGTCAAGACCTGAAATTCTTAACCCTTCCTAGATGACAAAACCATTTTGAAATTGAGGAAAAGGGAACAATGCGGGTTATCAGCACTCTCTTTTCTTTGATGTTTCCTTTTTCTAATAGGTACATCAAAACCAGATCTTGTTAATCGAAAGGATTTCCCCACAAAAATCAAATAATAACTATTTTTATGTCTAAATGGAAGAAAGTTTGGAAAATCATCGGAAGTACAGAACTTTGACTTTCGTTATGTCGACATCAGATAAGTCGAATCATTTCTGCTGAAGTCGAGGTGGAAAATCTTGTTCCATCCTGATATAAAAAAAGTTCCGATATAAAATTATTTTGAAATAGATATTAAAAGCCATTGAGATATAGTAGGAAAAGGATAGAAATTGCTTGTGTTGGCCAATTTCTATTGTTTTCCTACTACTCTGAACCGAAAAGAAACTTTGGTTTTCACTCATTCTTTCCTGTGACATCCTTTAGGTGTCGCCACTCTAGTAAAGATATCTTTATTTGGCCTTACGTTGGCTTCTGTACGGAGAACCGGATAATACCATAATAGACAAAAAGTGAGTGTATTCTCCGATCGCTGGCTCCGCCCATTTTATGGTTATTGTCTCGTCCCCAGGATCAAGGTCTGACTCTTCAGAGATCGGTCCTGGGATACCTGGTTCTGAAAATAAACAAGAAATGGGACCCGTCACGCTAAAAGGGACCTTATAGGATCCGGGAATATGTGCCTTATAGCATTTGAGACAGCCAGGTTTCAAGATCAGGCTGTGCCTAGATGCAGTCTAGAAAGCATTCATGTTACTCTCAAATGGCCGCTACTAACCATGACGAAGCTATTGGAAAACAACATGGTTCATGGTCAGACTGCGTGTATAAGCAGGCTGATATGGAACCACGTTGTTCTCAAATGCTATAAGGGGCGTTTTTCCAGATCATGGCTCAAATTGTTACTTTGTCATTAAGTATTAAAGGTAAGAGATGATGTAAACAAGTATTGAGCCTCGGGTATCTTTTTCAGATTATGACACTGTACACCTTTATATACATGCATCGATGCTTCAAATGCACGTTGCATGTAGGATCCTATTACTAGCTGTTTTGATTTATTAAAACAAAATTTTAAAAGGAAAATACGTTACCCACCCACATCCTACACCCAAATTATCACAAAATTTGCAATACTAAGAAGAGGGTTGTCTTAATGTTTCTAGCTAAATCTGATAAATAGGCTAGACAGCTATCGACTACAGTTTATGGGAAGCCTTTTCTTTATTGTTCAAGTATCTAATATTGGAAGAAGGAATTCCGGCCAGGTTGAGGGAGCTACGACGAAAGTTGATTAAATTACTACTGCTGGGGGGGACCAAGATGTTTACTTTCGTAGATAGGGTTTAAGCAATTAGCAACCTAAACGAAACATGTGTTTTGAGTTGGAAGACGACCATGTGGACAAATAAAGAAGTTGTGATAAAAATATCTGGCTCTTTCTATGTGAAGTTCAAAACCCTTTAATATACCCTCGTATAATTGTCTGGTATAAAAGTACCGAAAGAGGACTGTGTGCTTTTTGACTTTTGAAAAGGCATCTACCTTCAACACTAGGTCTCACATTAATAGAATATGTTCGTTCCGTTTTAAATATGTCACTAAGGATTGAATACTTGTACAGTGTTAGCCCTAGGTCCCAAATATAAAGAATATTATTGTTGTTGTTGTTTAAATACGAGGCCCCATCAATAATCTTGCTGCAGAAGTTTCAAGTTTCAACTTTTATTGTAATCAACATTTTGTTGATACAAGAATATAACAAACAATATAATATAAACATCAAAAAATATTTCACGTGTGAATTAACTTAGATGCATTATCCTTGTGTTTTAACAAAAATTTACACCTTTTGAACAGATCGCACGAGTCCCACCGCTTGACCTACGCTTGTAGCACGTGCTGCAGCCCGCCACGTGTCATATCCCGCAAATATCTGACAGCGTCACTCTTGACCTCCTCTTGTTACTCAGAATTCTGACCTTAACTTTTTTTTAGCTTTGGAAATGATTAGAAGTTGCAAATTGGGTTATATTTCTACGGACACTTTTTTAATATTACTAACTCGTCAGTTATGACGTAAAACTGGTCTTTTTTAGCGCAAGATTTGATTCTACTGTACAAAACTATTATAAAGCTCATCATAAATGACCTGATAGAGCATCTCTAGCTGCCAGGTCATTTATCGTGAGCTATACTCACCCGTGATTGCGATAATTTTGGCAACGAAGACATCATTCATGTCATCACAGTTCAGTTTAGAAGCCACTTGGACGTCGTAGGCTCTTCCGGGAACTAAACCATTGAATTCAACAACTCCATTAAACCTATCTTCTAAAACCAGCTTATTCCTGACATCTTCTGCTTTGTCTGTGAGTGTATCATTTACATACGGGAACAACCTGCCGGAAATCACGGTGGATAATCACGTGATACAGCAATGTCTGAAAATCTTCAATAATTTTGTTGGTACGGGACCGATTTGAAATCGGTTTAAAGGAGAGAAGGTTGACAGACGCCATGCATTAAATGTACGTAAAGGATTTTTTTTAAAAAAATCAAGTGATAAAAAATGTATTGAAGATCAACCAAAAATTCCGTTGATCTTCTATAACTTTTTTATCAATTGATTTTTCAAAAATCCACCACATACATCTTATTCCCGTCACTTTCCCACTTTCGAATCTGTCAAATATTAACAAAAATATTGATGTCACATGATTACCCACCTTGGAAACACAGGAGAGTTTTCTCTTAATCGCATTACCAGAAGGTAAACTTTGGGAGTGGTCCAAATTAAAGGAAGATACTGACGAAAATTGATTTTTTTTTTGAAATTTTGGAATTTTACAAACTTTCAAGATAAAGCTAAGCATGCATATTATTCTTTCGTTTTTCGTTAATATGTTGGTATCAAAAAGGCACAAGTGAGTTATCTTTGCAGACATGTCTTAAGGTAGAATACCCGTAACGATAGCATTTTGAAATTTATAAATCATTGGCTTTTTTACGACCTGCGTCGTAACGTAACCGAACCTATTCGGACGTGGTCGTAAACAGTCGGCGGTGGAAAGTTCAACCGCCGAATGTTTTCGATTCAACCCGAATAATTTGGACGTCGCGCGAATCTCATTAGTGATAGACTACCTTAATAGGTAGCATGATATTTTTAATCATCAGTAGTCAATTATGTACAATAAATGTAAAAACATTGATCGAGTCCTTCCGAAGGCTTTGGCCCAGGTGTACCAAATGGTCCTTTCTTAAACTTATGGCGTCATTGCAACGTCATACCATAATATCGTTCTTTAGCACATCCCAAAGAATCTCATTAAGGTAGAATACCCGTATAGTAACAATGTTAAGATTCATAAATCGCCGTTTTTTGTTGTTGTTGTTTTTCGAGCGGTATTGTTACTTTTTAATCTCGCACAGTAGAACGCGCCTAATGCATAACTCGAAAAAATTCCGACGTCGCTTTTAAATCTCGTTAGGGTTAGACTACCTTAATTGGGAAATGTTAAATGAAGACATAATTATTTAGCATACAAACGCACCGTATATGGTAACACGCCACTTCGTCAGCTGCAGCGGGCCGTGACCAAGAAACGTTGATTGACGTCGTTGAAACGTAAGACTTTAATCCATAGACGGCAATCCGATCAGCTGAAAAGTATATATCGCTGATTTACAACAAAAATCTCGTAACTGCAGCTTGTATCAAGCTGCAGTTACGATGTTTTGTTGAAAAGCGACAATATGTAGTTTTGACGGTTTAAATAATGCGTCGTTCGTGGACAACGTAGCTCGCCAATAAAGCAGTTTGTTAGAAAATTCGAAACTCAAAAGATGACAACGTTGATGGTCATTGTCTCAAACGGAATGACTGTATTGACAGCAGGTATCCATAAATGAAATATCAAGGGGCTATCTATTATGATACCTAAGAGTTTGAGTTTATTGGGGTTTTACGCCGTTTTCAACTACCAGGGTAATATCGCGGCGGCTGGAGCACCTAAACGTGGGTTTCTGGTATTTCTCGCACCAGTACAACCACAATATCCAAACCGAGCCTCCAGCTGCTCTCTCACATAGATGATTTACACCCATTGGTGAGAGACAAATGACTTTTTGTCAAATGTCAGAATGGATACTGGCCGAGCCGGGGTTCGAACTCGAGACCCCTGGATTGTATGGTACCTAAGATATAAAACAAGTTTCGTAAAAAACGCCAACAACGCATGGGTAGCCATTAGCTCCCCGGATTTTAAGTCTCTAAATGATATAGCCATGATGTTTAAAGGAACATAAAATCCTAATTTCATTTTTAAATTATGTCTTGAAAAGGAAATATGGATTAAAACTCGTCCATTCTTTTGTTTCAAACAGTACAAGTCACTTTATTTAATTCAAAAGATTTTTTTGAAGTTGTTGCTTATAAGTGAAAAATGCCTTTAAAGTTGAGACAGAAATGAACATTTCCATATAAATCTCAACTGCTTTCTAGATCAATTTGTTTGATTGTAACACAAAAATACAGGGTGTCCCAAACTATATGTCCCCATTTTAAACATCTATAAAATTGACAAATGTTGTCACTGAGAATAATCAGTTACATAGGTATGAAGGGGACATGATAAAGTTTTGTTTGATATAATGGAACATCTATATTTACTTTGAAATTTTATTCCACATAACGTTTTAAAAAATACGTCATGTTTACCTTTTTTGCCATATAATGTCAACGTAATGTCATCTTTTACATTCGACAAAGTTTCATTTTCCATGCTAAGATGATCAAATTGATCCTTTTAATTTTGTCTTCCGTGGCCATTGTGGCTTAGATAGATGCAGTGAAAGTCTCAACATCATTAAATTTTGAAGGGGTGAAAATAATCACAAAAACTAGAGTTCGAAATGAGGAAAGATGTTGTTTCGCCGAAAGTTTGAATGATGGTGCAAATTGTGCTTTAAAGGGGGATCAATTTTGAAGAGACAAACATTTGCGCAGGGCAATTATATTTTGTGAAAAAGTTTTGAAAGTATCATTCCGACTCGTGCACAAGACACCCGTTCAAGAGGTATCGTAAGAGGGTGTTATTTAAAGTTTTTTTTCCTTTAAAATCCAAGCATTTCACCACACCAATGATGCAATGGAAGACATTAACAGTAAATTATAAATAAGAAAGAACTAGAGGAAGGGTAACCGATAACTTTTCTTTTCATTTCAAACTCAAAATATTGCCATTAATCTTAGAAGTAGTAAGACGTGTTGTTGAATATATTAGGAAAGTAACTTTGGATGTTTTATGTATCAAACAAAACTTTATCATGTCCCCTTCTTACCTATGTAACTGATTTTACTTGATGACAACAGTTGTCAATTAAATAGATGTTTAGAATGTGTTCACATTTAAAGCACAAAAATCCAAATTTTCAGCAAAACAACATCTTTCCTCATTTTTAACTCTTGTTTTACACCACTTCAAGATTTAACGATGTTAAGACTTTCACTGCATCTATTTAAGCCACAATGGTCATGGAAGACAAAATTTAAAGGATCAACTTGACCATCTTAGCATGGAAAAAAACTTTGTCAAATGTAAAAGATGACGTCATTGACGTCAATTGGCAAATAGTAAAAAAGGACATAATCTTTAAAACGTTATGTGGAATAAAATTTCAAAGTAAATATAGATGTTCTATATAGTAATCAAAATTGTATCATGTTCCCTTCATACCTATGTAACAGATTTTACTCAGCGACAACATTTGTTAATTTCATAGATGTTTAAAATGGGGACACATATTTTGGGACACCCTGTATATATTTCTCGTAAACGGTGCAATATTTTAGCTTGAAATTTCAAGAGTTTTCACAAAAAATATGCTCTTTCAGATAAAATAAAAGTAAAATTTACAACAAAAAAATATCTGTCGTATGTCATTTTAACTCCCTTAATGCTAAAGCCGTGTTTGACTTCAAATTATAAGATGAAATCTATATCATTTAGTGTAGTAGGCCTACTCGTATGTTTCAAAATTCCATGGTCATCCGGGGATAACAATTTTCATCCTACTTGCAAACCAAAATTCAAAGTTATCAAGATGTAGTTGTATAAATTCTACAAAATGGATGTCTTAGTACATAAGTTAATCTCTTAACTAAATCATATATTATTGTAGGCAAATATTATTTGTATGAACAGTTTGCAAAAATACCACTCCTTAAATTTCTGTCAACAGATTTTTCTGACAAAAAAAAACTAAACTAAATGTGGATGAAACAGGGTGTATTCTAGTAATTGAATACCCGCACATCTCTAACCAAAAATCGTCCGAACAATGTTCAAATGGTATACTTAATTTACCTTGTTTACACGAATTCCCATCAGTATAGTGCAAAGGAGCACAACAGCAGTGGCCGTCTAAATTGGTGCACAAAGGAGCGTCGCATCCACGGCCTAAATGATGAAAAGTATCTACAATAAATCATCAATTCAATTTTAAACATAAAACCAGTGGTAAGACCTGTGTAATGCATTTCCTGTATAATCCGTTATATTTCGACTAATTGCGTGACGTCTGTAGGTACGAGCATTTTTAAAGTACTATTCCACCAGCGAAATTTGAAAGTGACGTATGATTGTGTTTATCGTTAACAACCAATCAACCTGTTCATTTATCGCGTGCACATTGTAAACGGTACAAATGAGAAGAGTTTATTGGTTTAGAAACAGTAAACACAAAACTACGTCTCTGTCAATTTTTGCTTGTGGATTTATACTGTTAGATGCAATATCGCCTGTTTTCGTAACAACGGGGATAATTGAGCGTGCTCAGTTTTCTGGGGAATATTCTAAACAATTTCTATGAAAATGTCCCTGAATTGTATGAAACGTATACAAAAAACAACAAAAGTTAAAAATTTTAAATTTGAGATCAATGAAAACTGCTTCCCTTGAAATCGTCTTTTCGCAGAACACAGATTTCGTTCCATAATTGGTCAAATAGCCCATTACAAAGGCCTTACCTTAAGTATGTTTGAATTCCATTGTCTTGATGCCTTATCACCACATTGATTTTGTTGCAACAATGTATTGATAGTAGTCATTTTAACGGTCTCGGTCTATTCAAAGTTCTAAACATTTCACTTGGTCACCAAAGACTGATTTTTTTCAGAAGATTTTCAATATTATCTACCATACCCAGCAATTATGACACATTGTAACATTTCCTGGTCAAAAAGCGGTTTCAAATCAATAAAATAGGAACCTGGATTCGGGATTTTTTTTTCTTTTTTATACCTTTTTTGATTTTAACAATTAATGCAGTATTGTATAAAATAAATAAAGAAAAGGTCGGACAGCGGCAATTTTTTGCAAGCACACCTGGTTCCACTTTCTTATTAATGAAACATACCATGTGAAGGAAACCAGAGGTGCTTGTAACAACATCCGTTCCCTCACAAGATGGCCAATGCCCGACCTTTTTTTATCTATATTACACAGGACTATATTTTTGTAATTTGTAAAAAATTCTGAATCCAAGTGCCTATGATCAGTTATATATTAACAGAATTATTGACGATTTTCAGAAATTGTTCAGTCACGTGATCCATCCCAACATGAACAACGCATATTTGTTACTATGAACTGTACTGGAAAATATTGAGATAAAAAAAGAAAATGCTGATAATCAGCATTTTCTCCTTTTGTCTTAATTATATTTTATATGCAATATTTTACAAAAATTCTATCTTTTTAGATCCATCTTGTCACATTTAGCAGCTTTCAATTGTAACCACCCTAAAATTGTGCCCTTTAGGAAAGCGGTAACCGATTTTGCTTTTTCCAGGGTCAGAGAAGATGACCCCTAACTGATGGGTCTCAGATCACTGGTTGTGAACTCGGCCAAAGCGTGGGACGTTTTTTCGCGATCATAGTATTCCGTCGGTGTCGTTATAAAATATCGTAACTACGGCTTCGATAAAGCCGTAGTTACGAGATTTTATAACAACACAGACGGTTTGTCAATACATATCGGTAAACCCGGTCTATCTTTAGAACAAAATCATTGTTATTAGAAAACCTATCCAATCAGATCTTTGAACTCACATTTAAACGCAAAATATCTGTACCTTGTTGTAGCGAAAAACGTCCCTCGCTTTGGCCGAGTTCACCACCAGCGCAGATGTTACTGTAAGTTATTACGGATGGTAGGTCTCAGATGTAACTTTAAAGTGACATTTCACAATTATTTTTACAAAAAAAAATACTTTTATTCTATCTGAAAGAGATTTTTTCTTATGAAAATTCTGAAAATTTCAAGTCAAAATATTGAGCCGCGTAGGAGAAATATATATTTTTGTGCTAAAATTAAACAAATTGTTGTGGACAACAGTTCATATTTATATAGAATTTGTCATTTCTGTCTCAACTTTAAAGGCGTATTTTTGACTTATAAATAACAACTTCAAAAAAACTGATAGCATTTCTATTCATTAGAATAAACAATCTTTGCATGAAGACAAACTTTTAAAAATGAAATAATTGTGAAATGTCACTTTAAGTTAACAAGGATTTTAATCTGATTTAACCCACCTGTTACTGCAAATTTGTAGACTTTGGACGTGTAATTCTTCATGTCTGGAGTTCTGGCAGTGATCTTGAAGCTATAAGTTGTGTTAACACTTTGTAAACTTATAACCGCTCTGGTGTCCCTAAGCACCCTCTTAGTTAACCAATTATCTCGGGTTGGGTCGTCCGTGTATTGTACAAACGAATCTTCGAAAAAAAAAAACACACACACAACAATACAATGAACGATAAAATCTGGGTATTTGATCTTAACTTTAATGGTAGATAACATTGTCATTAGTTCCAATAATATTTATTTTGCATTAATGCATAAATGTTTGTTCTCTATGCGGCTTAGGTATGATGTAACGATGGAAATTGAGTATTATTTAGTTAATTCGCGTGCTGTTAAAGCCAAACTCTGTACTCAAATATCCCCCATTTCAGATTTCAAATTCATAAGAAAATTGAAAAAATAGGACCATCTGTTTGAGGCATCCTCTTGACCTGAATTGAAGAAACTAACATGCATTATCATAAATTGACAGACAGGCATACGGACAGGCGGATGAGCAGACATGTTCATGAATGCAATGTGTTATGTAAGCTTACACATTAAGTAAAGAGAGTTGGAAACATTTTGGGGGCAAGATCTGAGGCGCATTCTTTAGATACTTTAGGATAAAGCGTTCTTTAGAGCAAGATTTTTAAAACGCTAAATGGGAGGCGTTATTACCCCATTTGGAACACCTCGGACAATTCTGTGGAACCATACCTTAGATGTAAGTCGTGTGCCTACTTTTAGACCAAGAACAACAACAACAACACAGAACATTTTTACGTAGCTAATGTCAACAATGAAGCGACAATGATACTGAAATGCATTGTCTAGTCTATTCAGAATAATTACAACCTGTAAGTTACGCAAGTTGGCATGGTTGTTCATTTGGATGGCCTCGAAAACTACTTTATGAAGCGTAATAACTTCCGGCTAAGAAATCGCATGTTCCGGAACCTTCTGGTCAACCCTGTAGACACAATTAAGAGAGAATTGACCGATTTTTCTGAATGCTCTATTATTCATAACCGCAGTGTTCCGAATGCTCCAATCTTCATACCAATGATGTCACCATAACGTCATTTGTATGAAGTATGAAACTACGAAGTACGAAACTCCTCTGTCAGAATTTCGGTCTTACACACGCTTTATCTAAAACATCTATAGAAATATTTGTAAAAAATCTAGCTCTTAAGAACGCACCTCTTCGCGAGACTCTATTCGGCGATAAATTCACTTATAATGAATAATACAATTACAGACGGACAAATAACTTTGTATACGTACCTGCAACTGGTCCAGTTTGTTTCCAAGTTAAGGACACGTAAACTACAGAGGAGTTAGCTGGAGCCTTCTCGACCATGATCTTAACGTCTGTTGGTGCGAACTCGAGGATATCTATAGGACAGATAGCACGGTTAATAATCACGTGATGCAATATTTTCAGAAAATCTTCAATAATTTTTTTACATAATGGACCAATTTGAATTCGGTTTAAAGCAGAGAATGTGGACAGACGTCACACATTAGATGGACGTGATTGATTTTTGAAAAATTTACTGATAAAAAAGTTATTGAAGATAAACCAAAATTTTGGTTTATCTTCAATAACTTTTTTATCAGTTGAATTTTCGAAAATCCAACACGTCCAACTTATTCCTGGCATTTTCACACCTTCTCTGCTTCAAACCGAATTAAAATTGGTCAAGTATTAAAAAGATATAAAAGATTATCGGAAATTCTGAGTCACGTGATTATACACCGTGGGTAGATAGATATTGGAAGTATTCGGGTTTTACGCCATTTTCAACTGCTATGGTAATATCGCGGCGGCTGAAGCACCTAACAATGGATTCATGGTATTTCTCTGTCCAGTAGTATCAACCTATCCAAATCGAGCCTCTAGCTGCTCTCTCACATAGATGATTCACACCCATTGGTGAGAGACAAATGACTTGTCAAATATCAGAATGGATACTGGCCGAGCTGGGGTTCGACTCTCGACCCCTATAATAACAAACTCCGACGTTACCGACTGATCTATTACGGCTCGTGTGCACACAGATAGATAGAACCTTTTGAAAGCTGCAATATGTTTGGGTAGTCCAATTCAAAGGCTGCTGTGGACATCAAAACAGATGTTGAATAAGACTAGATATGTGTAAAATATAGCACAGAAAATATTAACGCAAATGGAGAAAATACTGATGATCAGCATTTTCTTCTTTTGCCTCACTGTTTTCACAAGCCGTTTTGGTTAGGGACGTCAAAAGCTGGTCTTGTTTGGGAAAGGGTTAAACAAAGGGACAACCCTTTTACAATGATCATATGACACAACGTTTTCAATATTTCTTAGTAATTATGTCAATATGGGGTAGATTTGAATTCAGTTTGAAGCAACATTACAAATGCTCTAGATAATTCCTGGGATTAAGATAGCATCATACGAAAAATTATTAATGCAGAACAAAACTACCCATCGCACTAGAAGGGGAACATGCGGGAGTCATCCATAAAAACAATTAATATGAGAAACAAATCAAGCTCAGCAGAGATCGACAAAATGTAGCATTTGGGAAATTAACATATGGTTAAAATAAAAAAAAATCTAGAATATGATTCAAAAAATTATCTTCGAATGAAATGTTTCGAGCCTAGTCTGTACGGATTACGCAGACTGACTAGTGTCAATGATTTCATTATACCAAGATGGTCCCTTCTAGCGTGACGGGTCATAATTCATTTACCAACACAAGAACCATTCTCGTGGACTGTGTCATCGTCACATTGGCAGATACCGTTTACACATGCAGAACTGACTTCTCGACAT
This sequence comes from Fragum sueziense, assembly GCA_963680895.1. Classification (NCBI taxonomy): domain Eukaryota; kingdom Metazoa; phylum Mollusca; class Bivalvia; order Cardiida; family Cardiidae; genus Fragum; species Fragum sueziense. The sequence goes on along the minus strand of OY804606.1, from coordinate 48,666,416 downwards.
CCAATAGAAGACAAACAACTTTCACCAATTTCTGCAACTGTAACGAAATTAGTCAACAGTGGGAGGTCAAAACCTCGTAACTCCAGCTTGATAAAGCTGGAGTTACGAGGTTTTGACCTCCCATCAACCATATATCGCTGGTGGGGAGTCAAAACCTCGTAACTACAGTTTGAAAAAGCTGGAGTTACGAGGTTTTGACCTCCCACGGACGATGTATGCATTTCACATTTTGGTGTCTCTCATGAATAGATGTAATTCAAAACTATCTAGGAAAGAGGAAATAATGACTCAAGTATTTTTCGTTTGTTGTCTTTTACGAGCAAGCGCATAAAATTTCACACGTATTTTCAAATTATATATAGTTTCAAGTTTCTTTTAGATTAAGACAAAATTGTAAAAGGTACATACAATCACATGTTACAATTATCAAACGCGCGGGTCGGAAATAGACACAGACTTACACGGTGGATAATCACGTGATACAACAATGTCAGAAAATCTTCAATAATTTTGATACGGGACCTACTCAAATTCAGTTTGAAGTAGAAATGGTGGACAGACGTCTCACATTAGATGGACCTGATGGCTTTTTGAAAAAATAGCTGATAAAAAAGTAATTGAAGATCAGCCAAGATTTTTTTATCAGTTGATTTTTCAAAATTCCATCACGGCCAGCTTATTCCTGGCATTTTCTCACCTTCTCTGCTTCGAACCGAATTGAAATTGGTCAAGTATTAACAAATTAAATTATTGATGATTTTCAGAAATTGTAAGTCACGTGATTAACACCCGTGTATTCAATCTCCTTCGAAGTTATCTCCCCTGAATTTGGATTGGGGAAATCTCTGCCGGCACAGCTTGAGTTACCAAGATTTTAGGTAATTGATTTTTTTATTTTGATTTTTATTTAAAAAAGTAAACATGCTTTAAGTGATGTTTTAAGAATATGAGGTATCAGATATGAATCCAAATAAAAAATATAATTGGATTTAAAAAATGATTTCAGAAATATAAATAAATTTTCGCCATCTTTACGATATCATGTGACATTCACCATGGTCACGTGATTTATATGCCTGCAGTGATAATGTAAGGCATTGTCGCTGTGTGGAGTTTGCTGTGTATTACATTCTTTACACAGCAAATTCTCGTGATCTCTACAAAAGATGCATAAACTTACCTGGAAGACATTGGCCGCCTGGGAGTTGTAACCATGGAAACCTGGTGTCATAATACCATGCATCACAAGTACACGTGCCGTAGTTGCAGGTCGCCCCATCGGTGGTACAGTTACTGGGCGTGAAGCAGGTGGCACCAAGCGGGATCTCTATAACACAACAGGACCATGATGGTCCTATATCGCTCACCTGAACTAGGATGATATGAACCACAGTTATGTTAGAATCAATTAATATTAGTGACTTTAAGACTAACAAACTTATAGTCAAAGACTATGTGTCCAAATTTTGTCTCGGTCCGTCGCTTTTTGGGGTTGTTAGAGTAAAACAGTCGAAAACGGCAATTTTGTCAGGTTAAAAGGCAGATAATTCAGCAAATTTTGATTAAGCTGCAATTCTAACTGGTGCAAGATCTTATGTTCACCAACATTGTGTCCAACTTTTGTCCTGATTGGTCGATACGAATCGTAATTGTAGATGCTAAAGTGTAAACAAAAGTGTAAAGTCCGAAACAATCGAAAACTCAAATTTTGTTAAATTCAAGGGCATTTAACTCATGACTTTCCGGTCCGATGAAACCGAAGTTCAAGCTCATTCAAGACATTATGGTCACAAACATTGTGTCTAAGATTCGTCTTAATAACTCATTAATTGTAGATTGTAGAGTGTAAACAAAGTCGAAAACAGTCAAAACCGGGAATTTTGTCAAATTCAAGGGCGTATAACTCGTGACCTTTGGATCTGATCAATCTGAAAATCGAACTCATACATGATCTTATGTTTCTTAACATTTTGACTAGGTTTTGTCTAGATTGGTCAATGATTGTAGATGCCAGAGTGTAAACAAAGTCGAAGACAGTCGAAAAAGTCAATTTGGTCGAATTCAAGGGCGAATTACTCATTATTTTTTATCCGATCAATCTGAAAGTCAGACTCGTCCAAGCTTTCATGGCCCCTGACATTGTGCCCAAGTTTTGTCTAGATTGGTCTATAATTGTACATGCTAGGGTGTAAACAAAGTCGAAAACAGTAGAAAATGGCAATTTTGTCATATTTAAGGGCGTATAACTCATGACTTTTTAATTCGAGCAATCTGAAAATCAAAGTCATCCAAGATCTTACGGTCCCTAACTTTGTCTCCAAGTTGTCTTGATTTATTAATAATTGTAGATGCTAGAATGTAAGCAAAGTCGAAAACAGTCGAAAATAACATTTTTTTTAATTTCAAGGGCACATACATCAAGACTTTCTTGTCGGATCAGACCGAAAACTCATTCGAGATCTTATGGTCATCAAGATTGTGGCAAAATTTTGTATTGATTGATCAATATTTATAGATACTTGAGTGTAAACAATGTCAAACTAGGTATTTTGCATTCAAGGACAGATAACTCCGGACTTGCTGATTCAATCTGACCCGAGATCCGAGATCTTGGCTGATATTTGTAGATACTAGAGTGTAAACACGAAATTGTGGACCGACTGACGGACGGACAGACAGACGGACGGACGGACGACGGACAAAAGTGACCATAATAGCTCACATTGAGCACTTTGTGCTCAGGTGAGCTAAAACCGCAGCTACAGTCCGATCAAGATATTTACAAAATCTACTCATGACAAAACGCAATATCAAACTACAAACCATTCAAATTTTTCGTGTGATGGTAAGGATATTGCAGGTATTTTATAAATCAACGCATGCAGCATTGAAATGGGATTATAAAAAGAGCGAGGAGCTGGAAAAAGGTCCCTTATAGCATTTTAAACAGTCGTGTTTCACGATCAGCCTGTGCCTAAGTGTAGTCAGACCGGGATCAATGTTAATGTCTTAAGGTGGCTACAAGTCACAAAGAATCTATTGGAAACCAACGTGGTTCATGATCAGACTGCGTGTATATGCAGGCTGATCTTGTACCATGTTGGGCAATTGGATCACCAAGGACAACTCTATCGAATCATACCTTGGATGCATCTCGTAGAACTACTTTTAGACTATGAATAGAATAGAATAGAACAACAATTCAAAAACGTTCGTCTGCGACTAATGTCAACAATTATGCGACAATGATACTGAAATACATTTTTATGCAGTTCCAGTGTGCTCATTTTTAGAATGATTACAACCTGGAAGTCCCGCAAGTTGTCATGATTGTGCATTTGGCTGACCTCGAAAACTACTTTATGAAGCGTAGCTACTTCCGGCTAAGAAATCGGATTTTTTTCAAGATTTCTTCATACATACACTTCCGAGTAGATGATTCGATCTTTGATCGATATTATCCGAGGATATCCGAACGCATGTTGGGTTCAAAATCCTTAAAGGGCTTTTTTGCAGATCCTGACTCAAAAGTGTTTTTTTTTCCATTGTAAACATAAGTAGCATTAGTAAACATGTGTCATAATATCGTGACTATCTTGTAATGTGTATAAACGATTCAAAATATTTTATCAATGAGGGACTAGACCGATAACCCGATATGGGTAAATCAGATACAGGTGAACATCGATACAGGAAATTGAACGCTTTATTAGTCTTGTCTAAATCCTTAACCTTTTAAAATTAAGTACGTATTTTATCCCCTTGTTCTAATATCTGTGATAAAAACAGTAAAAATAAAAGAATACTCTATAATTAGACAGACAGGAGTCACTGCTGTTTACACGTATCTACTGCAGGCCCGTGGGAAAAAGAGGGGGATATGGACCCCCCCCCCACACACACACACATGTTGAATTGCTTACATTATGTAAACAACGGTCATTCCAGTCTGTCGAACTATATACACAATAATCTTTACCTAACTGGCATTTCCCAGTCCTCAAGGAGTACACGTGCGCCTCGTTCGCGCACGCGCACCTACCGGAAGTGATGTCACAAGCACCGCCTTCATAATCACACCGCCTGCGACACTTTTCCCCGTATCCAGCATTTATATTCCGGTCAAATGCAAACTAGGACAAAACAAAAATACGTCGATGTTCAACAAAAAATCATTTCTACAATAGAACCAGCCGAAATTGACAGTGACGTAGGCTAATGTTTACTACTTGACAACCATTCAACTCTGTTCGTATTTGTAACGGTGCAAATCAGACGAATTGGTTGGTTTTGCAGCAGTAAACATCAGCCTACGTCAGTGTTATTTTCGGCTGGGACTACTGTACAGTTTCAAACAACCTGAAGATATGAGGTTTTGTTGAAAATCAGCAAATAGCTGTGTTTATTGCTTAAAATGATCCCAATTGACAGAAAAACCAACGGATTTTTCATTTTCGTTGTTTCTGGTGGGTTTGAATCTATTCTTTTAGGAAAAAGTACAAGGAACTTTCCAAGAAAACAAACATACATCTGAGGAAAGAGCTCAGTAAGGCCGGTAACAATATTGAACAGAAAATATTGAGGCAAAAAGAGAAAATGCTGGTCATCAGCATTTTCTTATTTTGTCTCATGATTCTCCAAATCTGCCGTAAATGACCTAAAAATAGGTCTTACTTGAGAAAAGATGAACAGATTTAGACCAGAGGCGAGTTCCTTTGAGCGAGATTTCTTGAAATAGATCTACATGTATCTTAAGATTTCTAAGATGTTTTAGGATAAAGCGTTCTCCAGGGCAAGACTTTTAAGACACTCAATGGGATGCGCCATTATCCTATACTTCGTGTGGAACCCCTCGGTTAACTCTTTAGAAAAAATATAAGAGAGAATTGACCGAATTGTTTCAAAATGTTCTATGGTACCATGGTAATTCCCCATATGCTCATACAAATGACGTTATCATGACGTCATTTGTATGAAGTATAGAGTATTTGGAACACCTCGGTCAGAATCTACTTCTTAAAAACGCTTTATCAATAAGATTTTGAAAAATCTTAAAAATCTCGCTCAAAAGAACGCGCCTCTGTTCTTTGAATTCTGTCCTAGATTGCACAGTGCGCTCCTATTTCCTACTCCCAATGGCCTGTTCACAAACACCATGCCGCGTCCACATCACGACCGGGACACGTCTTAAACATGGGACTCGTGTAGTATAATTTTGGACGTGATATGGCCGTAAAATCGTAAATGACCAGGCCTGCTGTCTGACAAAATTTTTTTTTGTGTGTGTGTGAATATTAAACTGTTTGGTAGTGATCATTATACTTTGAAATTAAATAGGCCTATCATTAGGAAACGATTTCATCCAGTTAATCGTGGCGTAATTTAAGACAAACAATAGTATATCGTACGTTTTGTTATAAAATCTCGTAACCACGGCTTGAATCAAGCCGTAGTTACGATATTTTATAACAACACCCACGAGTTATCAATATAAAATGATAACCATTTTAGAGACCCGGGTCTATTTTTAGCACAAAATTCATTGCCATTTCGCGCACATACATGTACTATTAATGAAAACGTACCTTGAAACTTTTGTCCCAGTATTTATGGCTTCGTCAGGTATATTAAGTTTCGTTCAGTTTTGTTGTGGATTAACATAGCCCGAGGGAGTCGTGAGCGATGTTTACACTGTGAACCAGGGGCCCGTTTTACTAAGATTTGCGTAAGTTTTTGCGTAACTTTACGTCTAAAAAATTCTTACGCAAATTCTTAAGTGCGTTTTACTAAACATTCGTAAGAAAATTTTGAACGTAAGAAAAAAAATTGTCGTAACTCTAAAAATAGAACAACAGAGGCTAAAAATAAATCAACAATGTGCTCTCACCTCGGTCTAGTTTCTAGTAAATATTAATATATAATAATTGTGGTTTCTGTTCATACTGCGTTTTTATGCAATAATGAACGTAAATCTCCTTATAAAGATGACAGAAATTCGGAATTTTAGGCGGTTTGCTGAAATATAATTGTGCTGAACACTCAACGTATTTTATACGTTCGAAGTTGTCCATTAGAATCGGGAAAACGTGGGAAATACTAGCTGTCATGTTGTTGTTTTCCTATTCTATAAATAGTAACACAAAACAAAGTGAGAAAAAACAACGAAATAAACATACATTTTCCGAGGATTTTTGAATTTCAACCTTTCTTTTGATATATATTTTGAATTTTTCGCTAATTCTTTAGTTAACAAGGCTTTAAAAGGTAAATTGAGGCACTGGAATTAGTTACGAAAATACTTACGTCAACTATTTTTTGATCGTAGAGTTACGCAAAAACTTACGCAAATCTTAGCTGCGAACATTTTTAGTAAAACGCACTTACGCAAATAATTTGAACTTACGTTCAAATCTACGAAAAATTCTTGCGTAAGTTCGTTAGTAAAACGGGCCCCAGGGGCCTGTGGCCTGTTTCATCAAAACATTTAAGACGTGTTTTGACTTACCAATGTCTTCAAAATCGCTTAAAACAACAATCGCATAACCAATGTCTCGATAGATTGGCGATACGCGTTTCTTGCCCTAAATTTGTCGTAAGTCGTCGGTAAGTCAAAAATACGTATTAAATGTTTTGTTGGAACCGGTCCAAGATGCGCTCTCGACTCTTTGGGGGTGGTGTTAATCTCCTGTAGCGCGGATTGATACCCTAGTTTGTTGACGAAGAATTCAAGGTAATCAGGTCAAGGATTCAAGGTAAGCTTCCGTAAATGTTAATGAACTTTGTGCTAAAAATAGACTGATTATTCTGTTTTCTTTTGATAAACCGTCGGTGTTGCTATTAAATCTCGTAACAACGGCTTGAATCAAGCCGTAGTAACAGTCGACCATAATAGCAATGATTTTGTGCTAGAAATAGACTGGGTTGACTGTTATGTTCTGATAAACCGCCAATGTTGTTATAACATCTCGTAGCTACGGCTTGAATCAAGCCGTAGTTACCGGATTTTTTAACAACACCTATGAAACAATATTTGTTTGTCCGAAATAAGGTCACGTTTAACTGGATAAAATCGTTCCCTATTGACACAGGACAACTTAATTTTCGTCGGCATTGACATAGTCTGGTTCCCGTACCTGAAATCTACTACGGATTTAAGTACGGTAATAGCTAATATCTGACGGTCACTCAGACGGCCTGGACAGGTGACGCTTTCCATACACCGAGCCGTTTCATTGGTTTATCGATTATGTCGATTGACCAATCAAAGGACAGAATGCAGTACCTGTTCCCAGTCGTAAATTCAGTTTACACGAATGGGTACCAGTCTAGCATTGACAGTTAGTAAAGCGCCGCGAGTTGTTGTTGGTGGACTATACGAGCTTTTATAACGCATGCGAAGTATCATTGTTTGTCCGAAATTACGTCACGAATAAACCCTTTTGCATGTGTGTGAAATTAAAGTGTAACCACTAAGCACAGTGTCGCCACGGTAGGTAATCACGTAACACGATAACAAAAAATTTAGAAAATCTAAAATATTTTTTAATACATGACCTATCTAAATATGGTTTGAAGCAGAGAAGTCAAAATACACCAATAATTTTCTGGGCGAGAATGGGAATTTTTAACAACACACGATTAAAAAGTTATAAAAAATAAATAGCCCGACATCCTTTTGTAAATGTTATACTTGTTTCATCATCGATTCAGTGCCATTTTGACTACGCCTGTTCATTTTGGTATTTTGGTTTGAATAAGAAATGGACTGATAAATTGCAAATTATGCAAAATAAAATGATAAGGTTTGTTCTAGAGTTGCCCTACAGATCCCGTATTTTAGATAAACATTTCAAAATTTTAAACTGGTTGCTTTTTTCCAAAAGAGTAGAAAAGATAACGCGGATGCATGTGTTCAAAATCAAAAATGGAAAATCACCTGAATATATGAAAGAGCACTTTACAGCTCCGGCATCTTCAAATAATTATAATACGAGATTTTGTAGCAGTGGCTGTTTTGCGCTTCCCAAGGTTGGATCCCATGGAAGGAAGTCATTTTCTTACATGGGTTGCAGTCTCACTGGTGGTGAACTCGGACAAAGCGAGGAACATTTTTCATGAACACAAGCTACAGATACTTCATTGCACATACGGATTTTTGTAAACAATACACGTGGCATTTTGTTTTACTTCTTTTTCCGTCTTTTTTTTAAAGGATGCACTCAAATGGAAGTTACTAAGGTATGTAGATATGATTTATAATACGCACGAAAATATCAGTTTTATCGATCATTATTTTCAAATGGTATAAACGGATTGCAAGTGCACAAAGCGCATATTGAGATCATGTGGGTTGATCTTAATCGCCCGAACGAAATGGTACGATATCACTGTTTATGTTTATCTATTTACATTGCAAGTATACAAAAAAGACATATAAATGTACAAATAAAGGCTGTAAATGGCAGTTTTCGGTGTCATGTCATTGAAAATCATTGTGCGGTTTCTTCGTGACAACGTTACAGCATGTTTGCGATGTTATCTTTTCCAGCTACGGTGTTTTATGAGCACATGTTTGATAAATTAATCGATTGCACTGGACTTAACGGCACATTTAAACATTTATTCGGTAATATCGCATCATCATCATCATCATCATCATCATCATCATCATCATCATCATCATCATCATCATCATCATTTTTATCGTTACCTTGGAGTTTCACCGGTAAGATTTTCGTTATGCCTTCTTAAATTTGGTACAGGTGGAGAATAAGCTATTAAATGAGAACAAGATGGATCTTGATCAGACAGTGCACATGCAAAGTCCGATCTGGATCCATGTTGGTCGCAAAAGCCTAAATGAACGTTTCCAGATCTATACTGTAATATTTGTCATTACCATTATCACCATATATTCTAAGGAGGATCCACTGCTTCACACATCCCAGGTCCGTACGAACAGGGGGGCTCTGGAGCCACCCCCCCCCTCATAGTTGGCAAAAATGCCGAATTTTCATCATTTCACATTTAAAACTTATGGCAAATCTAATTTAGTCCCCCCCCCCCCGAATATTAGACACTGGACTAGACAGGGCCCATATGGAATTGCTTTCTACGGGCATGCATTCTAAAGTATACTAACGGGAAAAGTTAACAGTGCGCATTTCCTTTTTAATTACACCTTGATTGCATGCGGTACATGAATAAAATTTTACAAATGCACATTTAATCTTTTACTTTCAATAATTGTCAATTTATCACTATACTTGTTATTACCGTAACAATTCCTGAAAGTGGATAAGGATAAGATTCGCGTTTACAAGACATTTTCGAGTGTGAACACAGTTGGTATTAATACATGCTATGCAATTGTCCTTAGAAAACAATAGATGCTGTCTAAACCACTGAAGGTAATGTTGTCAATAACATCGTAGCAAGAATATGGGTATCGCAAGACGTCTGAAACGGATGGTCTAATACGTTAATCAGCCTCTACTGCTGATAGAACTCAACCCAGGAAGCAATCTATCTGTAACGTTTGCCTTTTTCTGTCGATTTCACAGGTAGTAGTCCCGATAATGGTTGTCTTGTCGGAATGACGTCACGTGTAGACGTTGGATGGGTTGGAATCGTCTCAAAATTGTAGCATGGCAAGAAAATCGAAACAGTCTAATTAATGGGGTAATTCGACTGTTTTCGATTTACTTGCCATGCTTCAATATCTTGTATTTATTTCGGTACATTTATGAATAATTCTAAAATTGGCGACCATTTGCATTAGACAGGTGGCTACTTTCTTATGACGGGGAGTATATTTGTGCTAATATGATTAAATCCATTTGTTTCAATATTTTAGATTTCTGGAAGATAAAATGTTAAAAAAGACGTTTCACTACATTTCTCCTGAAACAAAAGTTTACGTTCATGATCTGTTTTCATGACTTTATAACATCGCCGCCAAACAATACGACGTTGTTCCCGCGTTTTGTGTAATTGGCGTTGAAGAACGTATAGCTTATTGTCATACAACTTCTACTTTTTCAATTTTCAGTTTAACCTCTTAACAATACAATGTCCAATAGGATATACAAACTAAAATCAAAATTGAAATTAGCATATTTTTGTGTATATTATTATACGCATGTGGCATGTTTCCATGGTGATTTCTTTAATTTAGGACGGTGGAACTTTCCTATTTCTATATATTTAATTCTTATACCTATGTTTATATATTTTTTAAGTTCTGCTTCGAAAGGCCACACTAATACTTAATGTACAATGACTTTGTAAATATGACAGTCCAAAAAACTTTCAGACAGTTTTCAAGAGAATTTTCGTCGCTATGCATTCCGACTTTTGTATTTTCCCCAATATTATTGTTGACAGATTACGTCAAAATCATTGTTTGGGAAAGGGTTAAAATGTTTCACTCATCAATAGGAAGAACACAAGAATAAGAGATATCGGTTATGGCAATCAATTGTGTGCTAAAATAGACTTGGTTACTGTTCTGTTTTTATAAACCGTTGGTATTGGTATAAAATGTCGTAACTACAGCTTCAAACAAGCTCTAGTTGCGACGTTTTACATTTACATTTACGGAATGCCATCGTAGTCCGAAATTAATCACTGCTTTCTTGATAAAATTGATCCATATTCAAAGACGAAGCAATGAAATACATTATGTATTTCCGAAACAGTTTCCCCCATTTAGAAAGGTTTGGAAAAACATTGAATCAAAAGAAGAATAGATCTATACTGAAAATAATTTGACTCTTTTTTTCTTAATATTTTCCTTTCATATTTTCTTATTTAGTACACACATTTTAACTCTCAACATAATAAATTAATGTATTTTGACACCAAGAGCAGTCAGCTAGAGAACTTGGCGGACGGGTAGAAAAACGGACGGACAGGCAAACGAAGCACTTTCTATATGGTGGTCACTACTGAAAGCCTTCTAATTGGGGGCTGCAATACCAGATAGGCCTATTGTTTTGGAAATGATTATTGTATACCATTTATTCGTCTTTGAAAAAGAATAATTTTTATCTACTATATATAGACCTAGTGACGTTTTTTCGGACAAACACTAATGCTTCGTCGGTGTAAATCTAAAACGTCACAAACTCAACTTTATTGAAGCTGTAGTTACGGGATTTTATAACAACACCTACGATTTATCCATATTTAACCGAAAACCCATTCTATTGTTAGGACAAAAGTCATTGCAATTCGAACAGCCATTGAAAATGTTCACGGTGGCATGAATAAACCGTACAAGTCCCCTTCAAAAAACGTTAACTACGATTTTCACATCGGAAAAAAACTTCTACTCCAAGAATTGTAATACCAACTTCAGAATCAGTCAGAGAAATGAAATAACAAAAATTACAATAGCCTCTAAGTGTTTCTCCAATTCGTCCATATTGTTTTGGGCGGATAAACACGTGCAAATCGTTGTGTACATGCTCAAACTAGTAAAACTGGTTTTTAAACGCGCATTTAAACAGGAAGTATCTGTACCTTGTGTTCATGAAAAATGTTCCTCGCTTTGTCCGAGTTCACCACCAGTGAGTCTTTGGAATCGTTTACCGGCAGATATCAAAGCTTTAGAGTCTGTCACTCAGTTCAAAGCAAAAATTAAAGCTCATTTAGGCAAAACCTTGTAAAACTTGCTCGTATGTTACTGTGATAATAATGATGAATGCTGTGATATTGATAATTTTTATGTAATTTAATATACAACTATGTTAATCACCATGTCCCTCTATGTCGGCCACACCCGTACTTAGGACCGCAATGGAAATAAGAGATCGCTTTTCTCTTTTTTGCGTTATCCTAGGTAGGGATGTGGCAGACATGGTAACTGTTGATAACTGTGATCATGTGTTTTATGATATTTTATTTGCTTGCTACACTGTGATCCTTTATTTTATGTTTTACCATGTATTGTCATGAATCTTTTACCTAAATAAAATCTATTGGCGACCTAACATCATTTTTGTTTTGTCATCAATAACTTTTTTAATTATGCGTAGTTTGAAAGATCCACCACATCCAAGGGTTCTATGAAATGTCTTCAACTTTTCTTTAACGTATACAACCCTTCATTAGCACTAAAGGGCCAGAGGCGAAATTTGAAAAGTGCCAGTAATTGCTGAACTTTGTTACAAATGTACATTTCCATTCCAAATACAGACATAAGCATTTTGAACGGTTAAGAATTTTGAAATAATGCATACTGATGGAAATATTTGACAAAAATGTTCCAAATTACCTCCCTTGCATATGAATATAGAGTAAAATAATATTTGTAAATTATTTTCTTCTTGAAGCATAATCTTGAAATCCGACACGGTGAATCAACTTATTTGAAGTGTATTTACAAGTTTGTGTAATTAAATACATTTCGTTTGACTAGAAAGTAGTGTTTTAATGATGGGTCATATACCTTAAATAAAATTAAAATCGGTCACGTATTAACATATTTATTCAAGATTTTTTGCAGTTGTCTTTATTGGTATGCCAAGTAATATGGAAAGATTTTAACCATTTAACAGTGACGTAATTTCAGACAAACAAATAGTATTTCGTTGGTGTTGTTATAATTTCAAGCCGTAGTTACGAGAATTTGTAACAACACCGACGTTTACTCCAGTCTATTTTAAGCACAAGATGCATTGCTATTCCCGCGTGTTTATGGTTGATCAACTACTTATTCAATCTCCTTCGCAGTTATCTCCCTTGAATTGAGATCGGGGAGATCTCTGCAGGCACAGCCTGAGTTACCAATATTTTAGGTAATTGAACGTTTTTTATTTAGATTTTTATTTAAAAAAAGAAACTCGTTTTAGTAATGTTTTAAGAATATTAGATGTGAGATATGAATCCAATTAAAAAATAAAGTTGGATTCAAAAAATGATTTCAGAAATATAAGTAAATTTCCGCCATCTTTACGGTATCACGTGACATTCACCATGGTCACGTGATTTATATGCTTGCAGTGATAATGTAAGGCATTGTCGCTGTGTAGAGTTTGCTAGTTATTAAAAGGTTTATGAACTGAGAACGAAATGTAGAGCTAGATGCGAAAGTTAAAAAGTGTCAGAAGTTCCTACATTGTGTAACATTTCCTTTCAAAATAACAACATAAGCATTTTGTAAAGTTTATAATTTTGAATTAATGCATACATATGGAAATATTTGACAAAAATCTTCAAAATTACCTCCCTTGCATATGAATATAGAGTAAAATAATATTTGTAAATTATTTTCTTCTTGAAGCATAATCTTGAAATTCGGCACCGTGAATCAACTTATGTGATGTGTATTTACAAGTGTGTGTATATTAGTGCATTTCGTATGGCTAGAAAGTGGTGTTTTCATTTTCAGTTCGTTAACATTAAGGTTCCGGAACTGTAATTGGAACAAACATTTCCAGCATATAGATCTCTATGAGTGTTGGATATTGATTGATAAATAAAAATAAATATTTTTCCACCTTACTTTTGAAACTTTGTAAATCCAAAGAAAGATAACTGACTTTACAGTGACATTTCACGTTTATTTTTTCATATTTTACTTTTATTTTTATCTGAAAGAGCAAATTTCCTTAAGAAAGTTCTGATAATTTCAAGCCAAAATATTGAACCATTTACGAGAAATAAATAGTTTAATGCTGAAATTAAACAAATTGTTGCGGACAACAGTTCAGATTGATATGCAATTTGTCATTTCCGTCTCAACTTTAAGGTAGAATACGCCTAATGGCAACTTTAGAAATTGGGGTGACAAACACTTCTGTCTGATAGTACATCATATTAGACATCTATATGTGCAATATGACAGAAATTCGTCCAGAGGTTTACTAGAAATTTGATTTTCCCTTAACCCACCCCCAACTTAAAAAAAATCCAATATGGCGGCCACCACTCAAAGCAAAAAAGTATCTGAATTTTGGACATAAACACATTAAATGTGTCTAGATTTTGGTTTTTATTATCAAAAACATGTTTACTCATCGTCTGATGTGAAATGATATGACCCTTGCGCGCATATGAGAGATATTTTGTTAAATTACTGCGTGCTTATTTAAAAATTAAGCCTCTTTATTTCCTAGTTTGAAATTTGTGCCTCTGAAACAAATGTTGACAGTGCCAGAAATAAGTTCACGCACTCTCTAAAACCGATATCAAAATTATTCTTATATGTGTAGGAACACGATAAAATCCACATATGTACATTTTATCCGTCAAAATTTGAAAATATATAAAGGTAATTCTTAGTGCCCTCATACTTTGGAACGCACTATTTCTTTCACAAAAGAAGTCAATGCCCCAAATGAAGGGAACCGTAGCCCATAGCTAATTATATGCTTATAACTAAAACCGAAACGTTGTATTAGACTTTCAGAAGTTGGCAAATGATAATACATCAGTTGTGCTTTCGTATGACTTTCACCATTTTAACCCTTTACCTAGTAACCAATTGAACATCGCTATTTGTAAAAAGCAATGCAAATTCTAAAGACAAAATTGTACTTAATCTTTTTTATAGTCTATTACAGCTTCCTTATACCACTTCTTCTGGATTGCATATCGAATCTAAGGACTTAAATGGAAAAAGAATATAAAAAAGGATCAAATCACGCATCAAACCACGTTACAATTAACTGACAACGAGTTTGCACATTTAATATGGTCTCTCAAAGACATGTTCTACCTTTTGCATCAATTAATCGTCTGCAGCTTCTCTCAATTGGACTAGTTTAAAGGATCGCCGGCGAAGAAGTGATAAAAATCGAGTGCGAATGTCTGAACAATGATGATCTCATCCACGCGTCGTTCTAAAACGAAAGGCATTTGATCACCACATCATAGATTTCATTAGAATACATGTATGTGTCTTCTACAGTAGGGTTTCTCGGTATATTGAGCCAAACAGCATCAATGGAAGAAACGATAATTAAACATACTACAATTTGTTTCTTAAATAGGGAGTTTCATTAAGTAGACTTCTATCAAAGTTTCTAGTCACATACAAACTGATGATATCGATCAAAATCATATAAAATTACACGAAAAATGTCTCTAAAAAATTATGTTAAACGGAAAATCATACCAGAAAAAGATATTCGGGGTGTATTCGGGGAATATTATTTACAAAGGGAAGTAATATCTAGCAATATTGTTGCTAAAAATAGATGAAAAATAGATACGGAAACTGTCGACATTTGTCGAAAATGTACGAAAATAGTAAATATGCATTAGAATTATTCTACCTTAAAGGCGCTTATCAATAGCAACTTTAAAAAGCTGATAGCATTTCTAAGCATTAGAACAACCAATCTATGCATGAAGACATGCTTTAAAAATGAAATTGAAATGTTATGTCCCTTTAAAGCTTGCATTGATGTCAATGATAAAATATCTAGGCCCTATTTTGTCAATATTTTCAAAATAAGACATTTTTTCAAAATATTTAAAAGATAGAAAGCTGTTAATTATGATTTCCCTCCATAACATTCAATAAGAAATTGTGTTTTGCCATCCAAATTTTGTGAAAATTGAGGCATTTGCTTTTCAAGGGCAGATGATCCTCAAAAGGAGGTGGGATGAAAAACAGCTGGGATAAAACATTATTTCCAAATTAGAAATATTTGCTGATTATTTACTTTTCACACCATAACATATCATTAGTTTTGATGTTTTTGCAATGCATATAATCGATTAATGATATCAAACAATATCAGGGATATTTGTATCGTAGCTAAATTTGACTAAATTACAGCCATTAATTACAGTTCCGGAACCTTAAATGAAATAAATGAAAGATGTCACTTACTGAGGCTACCCATCCCTCAGTTGGCAATACAATATTCACAAAGCACACAATAATAATATTACAAGTGTACACCTCACGTGTATGCGCCATTTTACGTTATATTTTCTTCGTGAAATGAACTGCGCATCTGCCTGTATTATATTTTATAGCTCGTTTTACGTTTATTATAATCCTAACGCAGACGGAAAAGATTAGGTAAAGATATTCCGAATTTGTTAATCAAAAATCAAAACCTTATGTAGTCGGTACTATTGTTGATGTCTCCTTGAGACGATTCAAATGAGCACACACAACATTATGGTATGATTAACAATTTACAATATTGCGTTTTGAGAATGCAATACCCTCTCATATATGTAATGTACCTCTGTTTTCATAACAAGATCTGTAAATGACGTCCCTTGTTGAAAAAAACTTGCAAAACATTGAGACAAAATGAAATATTAATGATAATTACTATTTTTCCTATTATATTGCCCAAATAGTGCCCGTGCTATAGGCCTACGTTGTACACATAATTGTTTTCCATCTTGATCAATGGTCATTTTTGCGATTGGCAGCAGCTTTCGCATTCAAACAGTTTAAATACTTGCTGTTTGGGAAAGGGAAAATTTGGAAACTTTACAACCTAGATTTGCACATAAATATTCAAGACGGTATATCGTTGTTTTTCAACGAAAACTCCGTAACTGCAGCTTACTTTAAGCTGCAGTTACGAGGTTTTCATTGAAAAGCAGCGATATACAAAAAAGGGCACAGTTTTGGCATTGGCTACCAATCTGGATCCAGGTCAGCCTGTATACACATGCAGTCTGATCGAGATCCATTTTGTAGTCCAATGGCTTCTTCTTTATATGAAGGTACGGAATCATGTGATTCAACAATTTCAGAAAATCGTCAATAATTCTTTCAATAGGAGACCAAATTGAATTCGGTTTGATGCAAATACGTTAGAAAATTGCTGGACGTAGTAGATCTTTTAAAAGTAGGCCGATAAAAAAGAAATTGACGACTAACCAAAGTTTTGTTAGTTGTCAATAACTTTTTGACGGCTGTTTTTGTTTTAAAGATCTACAACGCCCGTCTATTTCCACATTTCTGCTCTAAACCTTTTTTTCAAATCGGTTATATATATAATTATTGACATAATGACAATGATTTTTGTGCTAAAATAGACTGGGCTTACCATTATGTATTGATAAACCGTCAGTGTCGTTATAAAATCTTGTAAATACGGCTTAAATGAAGCCGTAGTTACGAGACTTTATAACAACATCTACGAATCAGTATTCTTTGTCCGAAATTACGTTATGTTTAAATGGATAATATAGTTCCCTATTAATGAAGAATTCTGCCTTTTTTGTGTAACGTGGTTCAACGCTGTTTAACAAGTTTGGCTGTATGCCTGTTAATTATTTGACTATGATTAACGCTTTACCAAATGGCAAAAACTGCACCGCTCCAGTTCGAAAGCTGCTGCAGACAATAAAATGGACGAAATTAAAGATCGAATTTTTGTACAATATATCATAGAAAATATTGAGACAAAAGGAGAAACTGCTGGTTATCAGCAGTTTCTTCTTTTGTCTCAATGTTTTCCCAACCCATTTTATCAAGAACGTCAAAACCAGGTCTTGTGGGGGAAAGGGTTAATTACACGTTTCCAATTAGCGTGTCTAGGAACTCCCAAAATATCAAACGAGAACTGTTAGTATCTTTTAAGATTTCTTCAGATATTTCTTGATAAAACGGTTCTTTATAGCAATATTTTAATCCACTCAATGGGAGCGCATGTTTTCTATACTTCATACGGAACCTCTCTGTCAATTCTGTAGAAACAGTCTGAGAGTGATTTCGAATGTTCTGTTATTTACGAAGTGTGATGTTCCGAATACTCAATTAAGTTAACTAGGCTATGTGACGTTGCGATGACGTCATTTGCATTAAATTATACTTGTTCGTTGTTACTTATTATAACACTCTACCGTAAAATTAATATATAGCGAAAGAAGAACTGCATCGGGTTTTATTGGACCAATAATGACTCTATGTAATTATGCTTTGTGTATGCGCCAAAACGTCACGTGGCGTAGAGGTAACGTCAAGTGACGTCATCAATGACGTCACTTAACCGCCCATGCGTTTCCTACGCGGAAAACTAGATCATGGCAGAATTTCCACAAAATAACACATTTCGAATGTGTGTTTTCTTATTTAGAGTGTTATAATGGAGATAATAACAAGTTTAGAGGTCTTTATTTGCCAAAAAGAAACCTCTGTGCTCTGAACTACATGTTAAGGCAAATACCTCGGCGCAGTGCGCCTCGGTTTTTACCTACACATCTAGTCCGTCGCACATCGGGTTTTATTTGGCAAATAAAGACCTCTAAACTTGTTATTATTTCATAAGTAGAGTATTGAATAGAGACCCGTTCCTATGCTGTTGTCTGTCGGGTCCTTTTCTCTATAGTTATGTCATCTCATACCCGCCTCTGGCTTAATTATGCAGCTTTCGGAACAACTTGATCAGGGTTAGCGTTAGAACGCTTTATCTCAGTATCTCACAGCCAGTCTAATCCTATGGCTTCCAATCTAACCCTCCGAAATCCAGTCGCCAAAAAGAAGCAAGCAGAAAACTGCAGTAAAAACATTTACTACCATTAAATCCGGTTATTTAATTAACTTGTTGCAAGCATGCAACCACGATCTCCTGCCAGTTCTAAACTACATGTAAGAAGGCCTACATTGTTTTAGAGGTAAAACAAATTCGCCGATACCATTGTTTTCTTCAGAAATTGAGTTGTTTCGAGTATATCGAGGGTTAAACGCAACACTATTGTAAATTATGAAATTTTACAGGAGATAGAAAAAACTTAACACCTTTCTCAAGGAAAATATTTTTAGAATTTTAAAATTATATCTTTTTAATCATATACAGAGTGTCCCAAAAAAAAACGGAACCCTAATTCAAAGTCAAATATTTCATAGCGTAAGCAAAAAAATCTAATTTTTGAATTTGCAGTACTAAAGATACATTATTTTTGCATTTTTGTTCCAAATTTCACTTAAAAATATGCATTGGTTCAAAAGTTATAAGCAAATTAATAATGACACTAAAAAACAGATCTGACATGATATTGATTTTTGCGTCTTGTTTGTTCGTGAAAGCGCACTAACGGCCAGCTTATGAATTCTGTACCGTTGTACATGCAGTGGCGGATCCAGAGGGGGTTCGGGGGGTTCAAACGAACCCCCCTCGATAGCCTGATTATTCCATTTTCATACAGAAATTCAGTCAAAATTGTGTAATACTTGTAAAACGAACCCCCCTTTTTGTAAAAACGAACCCCCTCACAGAAATCCTGGATCCGGCACTGACATGTATGTACCGATTTTCTCAAAATTTAATATGTACACGTTCTGTACGTTCAAATTGAGTCCATAGGGTGGTTGTTTGAATTAATTTCAAATTATTATGTGATTCATTTCACATGGCGCAGTTTTAACTTTTATTTTCATAAATTAAAAGCTTGGTATGCTTCCTAAAATTAGTCCAGCCTCAATTTTCTTGCATAGTATACATTTCTGTGGACTATGATTTAATTATTTTGGTGAATTTTGTGTTATTTATGTTTTGCATAAAGGTCAGTGTCAGGTTTAATGAAACCCGTAATACTTTAAATTGAGCGGTTGGTCAGAAATGAAATAAGTGCCTATTATTATTATTCATGAGGATGTGATGCACTTGGATATTTTGTTTGTATTTAGTTACATCGCAGCTCGCAGCATTAACAGTTTATTTATTAGCAAAAAAGATTAAATAAAAATGCACTATTGTGAATACAATGTTTCAAAATCATTTTTGTATTGTATTGAATATATTAACCAATTGTACAGCGTCATTTTATTCAATGAATGTAGGCGCGCGCTGCAAAACGAAAAGATCGATATCGTGTTAAAATGGTTTTCCGGGTATATTCAGTTTAATGTCAATATTTTCAAAACTAATCATTATTTTTCGACCAAATTTTAACTGCTAATAGAAAACTGTCGTTGCTATTGCATATGTAAATTTGGTGGAGAAATATTGCCTGATACATGAGAAATGTACTTTCAAAAATGGGTTCCGTTTTTTTTGGGACACTCTGTAGAATTGAAACCTAATATTATCACACATGATGTATTCATTCCTAAAGAATCAGGAAGTACAAGAAAAAGATGAATTTCTGAAAAATAGTTAGTTAAAACAGTTTTCGTTCAGCTCTCAAATTGTATCGATACTTGTCTTGAAACAACCCGTAACTACAACTTCAAAAAAGCTGTAGTTATGAGGGTTAAGAAAAAAGGGAATGATAGACTAAACCAAAGTCAACAACAAACGAATTCCTTGTTTATTTTGTACAGCTTAATTAAAGTCAAGTTGATTGCTATTTACAAAATGATTTGTTTGTGTTCAATATAGATCTATATTCAAGACATTTTTGCCTTTTGTCGAATGTCCAATTTTTCTTGACAATACGCGTTTATCGTTTCCAACATGTTTTCTTGTACTTCGCTTCGATTTTCTTGATCTCTTCCCGCTCCAAACTCACGATATAGTCTATGACGTAATACAAACCGGAAGTGTCAACTTGCAGAAACGCCATCTTGTATTTTGGGTTTTCGTTCAGCAGCGTGCAGAAACATTTCGTACTGTAACAAATTAAACTTGATTGATTGATTGATTGATTGATTGATTGATTGATTGATTGATTGATTGTGATTGAGTGACCAAACAACGAATTGTCCAATTTGTGAATGCCGCTTCAAATGGCAAAATGGTGTGTTGATAAAGATAAGTTGTGAAAGCGTACATGGTATATGTTCAACAAATATTATTTTGGTGACTGGTGTTTAAACTATGTGCTTCTTGCATTTCTTGCAAAGTATCAATGACAAATCGTCATTTTTTCACCAAAATCATCGTAACTGGTAAAAAAGTTGCTGTTAGGCAGTTACTTTATTGATAGCTTCAAATTGTATCTCGTCAGCTATCCGAGCTTAACCAATAAACATAGGCTACGAGTGGTTCGTTCCTTTTAGTGTGCTTAAGCTCTGAATTTGGAATAGTCTGAATATTTTTGGAAAGGGTTTTGAATTTACCTTGACGATCCTGGAAGAACTTTGTCGTACTTTTTTGGCCTCTTTTCGCGATTCCTGTACAGGAATTTTCCTGATCCTGGAATGTGTAATAATAACAGTTATAAAATGTTTTGTCGAAGTCGTAGCGTTCATCATTTTACTTTTAGAAATCCAGAGTTAGACCCATCCGATTATTGTTAATTTCGTGTGAATGGATGTTTTGCCATATATACAAAGGGCCTACTCGATAAATTGATGTATCGTTGATTTTCAGCAAAAAAAAAACTCATAAAGATCGACGGGTTGTTAAAAACTGTAGTTACGAGGTTTTTGTTGATAAGCAGCGATATAACATTAAACACTGTTAGGAACATTTGTATTGTGGCTAAACTATCATCAAATTGTACCTCACGATAAATGACCTGGCAGAGCACCCCATGCTAACCGAATGAAGTGCTCTGCCAGGTCAATTCTCATCCGCTTTACAGAAACTGTAATTCCGAAACCTTAGAGTGACATTTCACGGGTATTTTTCATTAATTTCACTTTTATTTTTATCTGAAAGAGCATAATTTTTATTATTTTCTTGTGAAAATTCTGAAAAGTTGAAGCCAAATTATTGCACCGTTTACGCGAAATGTATATTTGTGCTAAAATTAAACAATTTGGTATTCGACAACAGTTCAAAATATAAAGTTTGTTATGTCTGTCTCAACTTTAAACGCGTTTTTTTCGCTTATAGGAAACAACTTTAAAAATACTGATAGCATTTCTATGCATTAGAATAACCAATCTTTTTATCATAATTTATTAACACCATATTTCAAAAAAAGTATATTTCAATATGACAACTGCAACACATATCAATTTGGAATGGTGTAGAATAGTTTTTTAATTGATTTTTGTTTGGTGTTTTTTGGGGGTTATTTGTTTTTTTTTTTTTTTTTTTTTTTTTTTTTTTTTTGTTTTTTTTCTTTCTAAATTTTATGATTTCTTTAAAGATGGGAATTAAATCGAAACAATTCTCAAAATTACAAACCTTTCAATTCCATCTCTGGATAATCTTTGTCGATCAATAGCCTCCCTCGTTGGAAATAATACACTGTGAATAAAGATAAATTGGTCGAATCGGTTAGAACCCCTTTTCCAAACAATACCTGGTTTTGACGTCATTGACAGAAAAGGCTTGAGAAGGCACTGAAGTAAAAGAAGAAATGCTGATAATCAACATCATCTCCTTTTGCCTCAATATTTTCTAGACTATATAACACACAAATCCAATTTTTATTCACCCCCATTTTATAGTCTGTAGCAGCTTTTGAATTGGACCACTTTAACGGTTTACCGTTTAGGATAGGGTTAAGGTATAAAATGTATTCTATTCATTAGCCCATTACCAAACGACAAAAAATAGACTGGTCCAAATCCAAAGATGTTACAGGCGACAATTTAAAGCGAATGAAATTGTGCATTTTGTTTATATTTTTGTATAGAAAATATTGTGGGAAATGAAGAAATTGCTTGTCACAAGCAATTTCTTTATTTTCCACATTGTTTTCCAAAGCCATTTTCTTGCAGGGAGTCAAAAAGAGTCACTGTGTGGTAATGGGTTAACATACGAAACACTTCCTGCAGCTTCGGCGTCATCCGTGACAACGGAGATTAACGAGGATATCCGAATACCCTCGTCAATTTCCGTTGTCAAAGAAATGGCATAGTGCATGCAGAATGCGCAACTGTACCAAGTGTTTAGTATGTTCTGATGGATGGAATACCTTAACACTGCAATGACTTGCTGGAAACCAAAAATAATAAATGAACCAGGATCTGGAAAAAAACGTCCCTTATAGCATTTGAGACAGCCAGATTTCAAGGTCAGGCTGTGCCTAGATGCAGTCAAACCAGCATCCTTGTTACTCTCAAATGGTTGCTACAGACCATGAGGAAGCTATTGGAGAACAACATGGTTCCTGGTCAGACTGCGTGTATACGCAGGCTGATCTGGAACCATGTTGTTCTCAAATGCTATAAGGGACGTTTTTCCAGATACCGGCTAAATTCTTTTATGTATCAACCGCGTCTGGACCGTCTTATCAATGGTTCTTTGGATAAATACTCAAGCTTTGATATTTCATAAATTTCCATGTGCGCACGCATTTTTTTCTAAATAATTCATCTCGAAAATCAGTATTTTGTTTAAACTCTAAAAAGAGACACGCATATCTTAATGACTTGGTTTTATCTATTTAAGCATGTAAAATTCTAAAATCGTTTACATGTACTTCATTTGTTCATTTGTAAGATATTACGTTTCTAAAATCATTATTATGCAAAATACTTGCACATTAGCAGTCTATGCGTCTCTTAGGGGTTAAGCAAAGATGACGCGATCGCCGCCGTATTGTTGCTATTTATAGTAAGTCATTTCCATTTATAGATTTTTCTATTTTTAGACAAGCGGCAATTTTGAATGATCTACTTTTTACATATTTTAGTGACTAAACAAAGATATTGTATGATTTCCAATTTTAGACCCGTGGCTTTTTTAATGACCCTCATTGACCTAGTTTTTCATCGTTGATTAAATCTATGTTTAGGCGGTCATATCATATGACATATTTTTTGAAGAAAATGCCGTCATTTTGAAAAATGTATAAATTTAAACAAACTATAAGTATGCTTACGTTCTTACAACAAAGTAATGTAAGGTTCTACCTATTTAAACCCTTCAACGCCCTACATTGTATTGACTTATCTAATAAAATGGACATGCTCAGCTCTTTAAAGTTTTTAACAAAACGATCAACTATTTTAAACAATTCTTGGTTCTGTTTTCTTCAACCTCCTAAATACAAATGATAACATCATGCCATTAATCTATAAATAGATTCATGCCACGTTGGAATTTTTCGTGCGACGTCGTTAACATTCGTTGGGTATCCAAACCTATTCGGACGAACCTGTTTACAATGTCGCCCGAATAATTCCGTGAATCTCATTAAGGGGGGAATACCTTAACCAAAAGACAACTTTTTAATAACAGCATTAAGTGTACCTGCGTCGCTGTTACAAGCCTTTTCCGCGACCATTTCAAGGTTTCTGGGATCCACACATGCAGCACATTGGACTTTTGCTGAAATAAAAATGCACAGGGTCTGGAAAAAAGGAGAAGTACCGTGATTCTAGATTAGCCACTAGTCAAATGCAGTCTAACCAGGATCCGTGCCGTACACTCAAGGTTGTCCCGAGTCATGAAGAAGCTATAGAACAATGTGGATTTGGATCAGACTGTGTGTATGCACAGGCTGATCTATATCCATGGTGGCATCGAATGCCAAGAGGGGATTGTTTAGAACCCAGCCAAAATACGCGTAGATATTAAAATGGAATACGCCTATTTTGAATAAATATTGTATTTCTAATTACATGGGAGTAATGTATTGTGTAATTATGTTGTAAGCAATTTTAAAACTGAACAATTTCGAAATTACTTGAACGTTACAAAACTCATTTAAGCAATTCTGCCAGATCATTTATCATGAGCTATAACTTGAAGTTCTTGATTTATTTTTTTATGTAAATTTAATCAATTTATGCGTCTTTAAGTAAGCTAAATTCTAAGTCTACCAAAATAACAAAACAGCATTTCACTCGTACGTTTCTTTGGCTTTTTCGCCTTCTTCACCACGCTGCTTTCGGGTTGGATATATCCAATCGTTGTCAAGTTAACATACATCTTCACTATAGATGGAAGACCTGTAATGTTGAATTTGATTGGCTGCCTCATCTGATCACGTGACATCTCAATGGTGTTGTGGTTGCAAGATGCATCTGGCTGCAGAACAAAAAGGAATGAAGTGAAGTGAAATCTCTATTAAATCCTTTCCCAAAAAATACGCATTTTGACAACACTTTTTAGAGAAGGCTCCAGAAAACATTGATAAAAAGAAAAAAAGCTATGGCAACAAACATTTTCTCCTTTTGCTTTTATATTTATCTAGCTTAAATATGTTAGCATTCATTTGCATTTTGTCTTTTGCAACAGGTATTATGTGTACAATCCTTAAGTTTTGTATTTTGTGAAAGGTATGAGATGGTTTTTTTAATCTATATTCTTGAATCGATTCATTCATATGTATACAACAACAAAAAATAAACTTGCCTCCGGAAAATCCCTTATAAATGTTCCTTTCATCTTGGCCGGCTGTCTGGCAAAATCTGTATTATTTAGTAGTTCAAACAAACACCCTTTTGTACAGATGAAGTCATATTGCGCTAGACACGTCCTCTTTAACTCAATGACCTTGGCTCGGAATCCTTAAAGTAAAAAAGAATTTACATTTCAAACTATCAAATCTACAGCCCAAACAACTAAATCGATAAAAAATATATTTAAGAAATTCCTCATGAATATTTTACCTACCCATATGATTTGATTTCTATGAACGTTAATTATGAAAATTCGTCCTCAAAATAAAGTAAAAAACTTGGTACATTAACCCAGCGATAAAATTCCTATCTTTATCGGCCGTTATTGTGATGCACCGCACAAGTACAAAAAATATTACTGGCCCAATTCTTTTTTTAAAAATTTATAATTCTGAAATATATTGCACGGATGTGTCGCATTCAGGGTGCTTTTTGGATAAAATGAATATATGGGTAAATATACGGTGCTCGCGTAAATGCATGCGTCGACGCATATATTTACGCATGCACGCGTGAAATTTAAGCCTGCTAGCGTAAATTTGCGCGTCGACACGAAACATTTATGCGCTAAAATAAGACTTTTGACCCATTCGGTACGTCATAGCTTTTCTTGACCCTGGCCGAAATATACCTGCAAGAAATTTCCCCTTTTTTGGCGCTCTCCATGATAACGATATTTTCCCATCTCCAATTTTCGTAACCTTGAATCTCTTAGGCCTTCTTACAGCATGCTCTGTAAAATATATGAATGAATGAATAAACAAATAGATAAATAAGTAAAATAAATAGGGAAATAAGACAAATGAATAAACTCTTTTTAATGACATTTGAAATTATCTATGTTACTCATGGAATTATCTCCCTTTAATAACACGTGGAATTATCTTCCTTTAATCGAAGATGAATATTTACCAATGGTCTTTTGTCAGTAATTCCACAAATCATTTGACATAAAACCTACTGTCAAGTGGAGCATGTTCACCTGAGCCAACACATCCTTGAAATAGCTACCTTCATGTACCCCGTATGTCTCCGTTGTCCGTTGAGACAAATAAGATATTTGTATTGGATATTGTCCGGCTGTTCAGTTGAATTTAATAATTGAAGAAAAAAAGTTGTATATGACATTGCGTGCATCCCTTTTTCGTGGTTTATACCAAAATTGTGACCCTTTGATGACTTATGAAAATATCTCCCTTTAAGATTAGCGGCTAAATGATATATCAACACTCAATTATCCTTAAAATATGATCTTAAAACGCAAAACAAATGTTAGGCTGCTGATGTTAGATACCAAGTCAAATTGTCTTTTTTCATGGCAGCCATCTTGAAAACCACTGGAAATGGCGAGTGCATCCCAGGATATCGACTGTTAACATCTTGATTCTTACTCAGGGGGTTCCAATGAACATTTCGATACCACTCCCAGACTGCCCTTAGGGGGTGCGTGCAGACCCCTCCTGACCCACGGACTAATATAAAAAGTTATGTAAACTTACCAATGCTCTCAACCGGTACAGGACTACAGACTGGCGGTAATATGCTCCTATAATATCCGCCATAAAAACCTCCTGCTAAATGGAGTATGTACATATTCAACTTGTCCTTGAAAAGGTCCCCTCTGGCGTCGTATACGGCTCTGAAGTTTATAAAAGAAATACACATTATCTGACAACCAATAATTACTGTACTACAAAGACAGAGTGCAACTGCTTTAAATGGTGGACGAGCTATAGTTACTACGGTTTTTACCCCTCATTAGCATCAAAGAGACAAACGCAAAATCTGAAAAGGAGCCACCAGGAGACACGAATGACATTTGGTGGGCATTTGGTATATATTTCATAAGCATCTACATTAAATTTTCAAAATAAATCTTTGAGATGCCCACAAGACCCAACCCAGCAGTACGGATCCCGCAATCAAACCTCCCCTGATACATTAGACATGCGTTTTGCGTACACTTTATTTTCGGCTAGCTACGCCATATTGAATATTCCATACCAAATGGGTCAAAAATCTATATTTAAGGTGCACCTATAAAAATACAAGTGCACTTCTATATTTTATACGTACACTTGTATTTTTATACGACCAGGCTTAAATTTACAGATGCACTTGTAAATTTACAAGCGCACTTGTAAATTTACAAGTGCACTTGTAAATTTTATACGTACACTTGCGTTTTTACACGATCAGGCGCTATAAATAAATATGCCAACTAGTAGTAGTAGTTCACTTACTCTCCGTATGTCCTCTCGTCCATAGAGCCTGGAAGCGCGCTCCTTCCTTCATTGTTTACAGCATAAACAAAGATAGCGTACAGAGTATCTAAAATATAAATGAACGGGGATCTGGAAAAGGGTTCCTTAAGGTTTACGAACTGAGAATGAAATGCAGAGCCAGAGGCGAAATTTAAAAAGTGCCAGTAATTGCTAAACTGTGTTACATTTCCATTCCAAATGCAAGCAAAAGCATTTTGTACGGTTTAGAATTTTGAATTTATGCATACTTAGGAAAATATTTGACAAAAATGTTCAAAATTACCTCCCTTGCATATGAATATAGAGTAAAAATATTTGTAAATTATTTTCTTCTTGAAGCGTAATCTTGAAATCCAGCTTAGTGAATCAACTTATGTGAAGTGTATTTACAAGTTTGTGTAATTTGATGCATTTTGTATAGCTAGAAAGTGTTGTTTTCATTCTCAAGTCGTAAACCTTAATGCATTTGAGAACAACATGGATCCAGATCAGCCTGTATATACGCACAGTCTGATCCAGATCCTCATTTTTCTTCAATAGCTTATTTATGACAAGAAGTAATTGTAAGTTAGTAGATTGGACCCATTTTAGACTACATTTTATCACAAGCTTATCTTGAAACTCGATTTTCCAAAATGCTATAAAGACCCCTTTTCCAGATCGATCCAGCTTAAAATATTGTCCTCATTTAATAAACAAATAAACAATGAAATATATGGAAAATAATGACGCCTGTTTACAAAATATACCGATGTAAACACCACTTTATCGAACTCAAAACTACTGTAATTTTGCATGCGGTTTGTGCTCCTCCCAACATTGTTTACAGCATAAACAAAAATAGCGTACAGAATACTTTTCATATATCATTATACAAATAAACATTAAGATATCTAGATACTATAACCAAGTTACGGTATTATGGTACATGTTTATTAAGTTTATAAATGTAAGCAATGGAAAAGCCGTCAAAATCTTAATACAATTTTTCACGCTTTGGTTCGAATCTTGCACGTATGAGACACCTGCAAGATTCGAACCAAAACATGCAAAAAGAACCAGTTGTTTAGCGATATTGTGTTGTTTTCACATTAGGTTTTTTGTACACATGTGCCATGGTATCATGGCGAGACTAAAATAGTGCTTCCATATAAAATATCTCAAAATGCCAGGTGAATAGAGAAGAATTAACGGTAGCAGTATAAAAAATGCAACACATTTTAATTCATAATCTATTTACAGGATTTCTGTCACTAGATCTATATGCCATTCCATTTTCAATTGATATCCGTGAAAAAGTATTTAAAAAAAAAAAAACAAAAAAAAGAAAATAAAATAAAAAGGACATGTCGCTTTGAAGTTCACGTTGAAAATGTTATACGTCTGAGAACTTTCGTTGTTGCGGGCCTTATTCATTCAAAATTCAATCAAATGTCATATGTCCCGGTTTTAAGAACCCAATCAACACAATAATTCAATTATACTAGTTTTGCGATTGTCTATCAAAAAACAATATGTAGCTGCTTTTCATCGAAAACTTGTAACTGCAGCTTTAAAAAGGCGAGGGCTTTTATGAAAAGCAGCGATAAATACCTTTTGGAAGGTCTGTCAAGGTAGCCGACCTTTCACTACCAGACACATTCAGTGATTTCACTGGTATAACTTTGTCCAATGCTTCTGAACTTTTATTACTAGTTAGCCAAGCTGTCAAAGCTGTGGCCGCAGGTACTGCGTGGACTTCTATGTCTGTGAGGAAAATGCAATTAAAAAGAAGCGGATAGGTATTAGAAGTAGAAAAACAAGTACTTGTAGGAAAGCGTCAGATTTTTCCCTATCTCTTTTCTTCGGGAATCTTTAATACTGTTAAACCAAGAGCTCTGGTAAAGCTAAGGATGCACGGACTACATGTACTTTAATGTCTTTAATTATAATGCAATGAAAGAGAGTGGATAAGTATCAAAAGTAGAAAAAAACAACTGCAAATATGAAAACATCAGAATTCCTATAACTAGTCAACCAGTCTTCAGCTTTGTAGCTACAGGGACTGGGTGAACTTCTATTTCTGTTACGAAACTGCGAGAGTAAGAGAGTGGATAACTATCGAAAACAGATGGAAAAGAAAAACGCCAGAATTTTTATTACTGGTCAAAAAGGCTACAAACGCTGTTCTATAGGCACTGCGTTCAAAAATTCAGATTACTTATTTGCCAAAAAGGAATAATCGAAACAACTGAAACTTACGAACGTATAGGTCTACTAAACTGTATAGCATGCAAAAAAGAACTCTAGTCATAATAGACGTAAAATTTGTCTTCTTACAAAAAAGGTTTATGAAGAATAGACAAGTTGTATATAAAAAAAGAAAAACGCATGAAAAGTTAGATTTTGTACTCGGCGACTGTTTTATTAAGCGCCCACTTTTTGGGATTTCCACAGGGTGGTCGCTTAAACAAGGTTGACTGTATAATCTTACTGGTATATTCCCCGTATCTTTTATATGGTGGTTGCCACTTCACTGTGATGGACCCAGGGCCAGTGGTTTCACACTCCAAATGAGTCAAAGACTTTGGCACTGCAATACAGTTAATCAAACACCGAGTTAACAGAAAATACAGCACAAGTTTAACCCTCTCCCAAACAAGACCTGGTTTTGACGTCCCTATTAGAAAAGGCTTGGGAAAACATTGAAACAAAAGAAGAAACTGCTGATAACCAGCAGTTTCTCCTTTTGTCTCAATATTTTCTATACCATATATTACACAAATTCTATCTTTGATAATTTCTATTTTGTTATTTGTGGTAGTTTTTGAAGTGGATCGCCCTAAAAATTTGCCGTTTCGGGAAGGGTTAATCTGTGGCTACTCGGGTTTTAGAGTAACACCAATGAAATGCTTGATGCTAAAAAATTAAAAATCGGAAAGGGAAGATAATTTTAACGGCTATGTAGTCGAAACTTCCGACAACAACTATATGATGCGCATCATGTATTTCGCTCAGAATTCATAGCTTCATAGGTTGCTTTAGGTTTTTATATTTTAAATAACAGAAAATTAATTTTGCCATTTGCATGTGGAGGTTTCAAAAATATGTTCCATAATAAAGATATGTTTTGTAATTTTTAGAATGGTTTTGAATTTCATTTAAAAGGCAAACTTCTTATTTTCAATGTGACTCTGATTATCTCAAAATATATAGAAGCTTTTAATAACCTTGCACGAGATAGATTTAGCTATGACTGAATGCAATTTTGGCAAGGCCGTACGGCATGGTCAACGTCATATACAAAGGCAACATATTGAAAAAGTTATGAACCATGATCTTGAAAAAAAGGTCCTTTAAGGCTTTTGAGCCCAATATTGTTGGCCTCCAATGGCTTTTTTTCGACCTGTAGCCACCTTAAGGTAGAATACCCGTAATGTGGCCATTTTGACATTCTAAAAACATCAAATTCTTTTCAAGCGTCGTCGTTGCGTATCCGAACCTATTTGGGTGCGGTCGTAAACATTAGGCGGTGGAAAATTTCACCGCCGGATGTTTTCGACTTCGCCAGAATAATTCCAACGTCGTGCGAATCTCATTTGGGGTAGACTACCTTAAGACATTATAATTGACCCCGGTCTGACTGCACTTAGGTGCAAGCTGATCGTTCAAAACTGCTGTCTCAAATGCTATGAGAGACCCCTTTTTCCAGATCCTGGCTCAAATGTTTTGGGGCTAATTGGGTTTCAAAACACTGCCTGCTATACATACGTCTCCCAAGAGTAGTAACGAAGGTTTTAAACTTTTCGCTGCAACTCGTGACTTTCTTAAACGTTGTACAGGCTCGAATCTCTATGTCCATTTTTCTTCCGTAGTCATCGTCATCCGCGTAATGGGTTTTCTCTGGGACTCTTGCTGCAAAACCAGATTTCTATCATTTTTTTAACAATAGCCGTCGAAGACGGGTTATGCTCCCCTTATAAGTGTTTGTCACAAAAACTGCTATCATACATTAAACCCCTTTTTCCTCATGACAGCTTTTAGATATATAGGGTTAAACTGTTACTGAATTTGATATATTTATTTGTACCCAAGATTACTTGTTGCATATTTAACTCCCGCGTACGATGTTAGGGATATCATACTATAAAAAATTGGGTGTATTATCTGATACTAGGCTCCGCCAAATTTCTAGTAATTTATATGTATCTAAGTGGTCGACATTTTACGAAATTGGATATATTTATTTGTACATACGTTCACTTGTTGCATATTTAACTCCAGTATACGATGTTAGGGATATCATACTATATAAAAGTGGGTGTATTCTCTGAGTCTAGGCTCCGCCAAATTTCTAGTAGTTTATATGTATCTTAGTGGTCGACCTCTTACGAAATTGGATATATTTATTTGTACATACGTTCACTCGTTGCATACATCACTCCAGCATATGAAGTTACGGATATCATACTATACAAAAAATGGGTGTATTCTCCGACCGCTGGCTCCACCCATTTTATAGTTATTTCAGCGCCCGCTGGATCAAGTTCGGATTCCTCGGAGATCGGGCCTGGAACACCAGGGTCTGAAGATGAAAACAGAAATGTATTTTATTGTCATTCAGAAAGAAGATTCAAGGCACAGTGCTCTGAAACATATTGCTGGAAGAAAATACATGTAGGTTTGGACTTTTTGAGATATATAATTACATTTGACACTCATTTTGCAATTTGGGTGACATATCTTAAATATCATCGCTTTTCTCAAGAATTAAAAAAAAACACTTTCCCTGATTTAATCTGTGATAACGATTTTTTGGAAGAAAAATCAACGATTTCCAACATAGAAAACTCATTAGTAACACGGTGGATAATCACGTGACTAATAATTTTAGAAAATCATCAATGTTTTTGTTAATAATTGACCCATTTCAATTCGGTTTGAAGCAGATAAGGTGGGACAATTCCAGGAATTAGCTGGACGTGACAGATTTAAAGAAAAATCAGCTGATAAAAAAGTTATTGAAGATAAACCAAAATTTTGGTTTATATTCAATAACTTGTTTATCAGTCGATTTATCAAAAATCCACCACATCCATATAATGCGTGACGGCTGTCTACCTTCTCTGCTTGAAACTGAATTCAAATCGGTCCCATATTAACAAAATTATTGAATATTTTCTGAAATATTTGTATTACGTGATTATCGACTGTGAGTAATGTCCGTGATGTTGACAACGAAGACACCATCTCATGATATATGTCGTCACGACTAAGTTTGGATACCACATTGACTTCATTATAAGCTTTATCAGGCAATAGGGTAACAATTAATGAATGACTATATACATTTGACAAACTTTTTTATGTAAATCGAATGCCTATTTTTCCACAAAATATACTCAAAAGAAAAAGTTTAGTCAGTATTTTTGATGGTCAATCATTCAGCCCAAATACAACATATCGGTGTAAAATTTCACACAATATTTGTTCAATCAATGCTGAACAAGTATCGTCAAATAATGTTGGTAAATTTTAGTTTTTAGGTTTGTGCTAAAAGAATTTCAAAATATGGCAGGTGCACTTGCTGCAATTAAGGCGCAAGTCTTTTTCCTGTATAAATGTATACAAACCAAAGACAACATACAAAAAATCCACAATGAAATTGGTACCAGCTTACATGATTTTAGCACCCTGGCTTAATCAATTTGGCCAGAAATGACAATGTTAGAAACCATCTACCTAACCTACAAACTCTGGTTGTTTCCTACAGTTTGAACTTGGCAAGCATTTCCAGTTTTAAGCATTGGAGTAGTTGTTGTCAAAAATTGGCACATGCATGAGATTTTGGTAATTGATACCTCTGAAAACAGCGTATCTGGAATAAACGTTAATTTTGACGTCATCAAGTTACGTCACGTCCAATATGGCAAAAACATTGAAAATTGACTACACTGTAACCAATTTATTCAATAATGACATTTTGTTTAAAAAAAAGTCTGTCTTTTACTTGCCTGGCCATTTACCCGAGAGTTGGCTTTTCGAGCATTGGCTCAGCCAGATCTCAGGCATTGTTTGACAAATATTCAATATCAGTTATTTTTTTCTAATTGTCTGTCTACAATAAAATAACTTTGTATCAGCGGTAAACCAGCTACTGGTCTTGATAGACCGATTTCTTGAAAACGCAGTAAAATGCTAGGAGCAACAGGTTGGGTGCGTAAGTCACCATAATCTACTGTGAATTCCATTAAAAAGAATTTTCCTTACTCACAGTCAACAAAGAGACTTCTATTCTACAAAGAAATGATATAAAGACCGATTTTTCATGTCAATTACCGGGAATTTAGACTCTACAAAAAGTCACTCCTGAAGCTGTGACTTTTCAATTTGACCCCATTTGGAATGAATTGTCGAAAAGAAGGTTAAGTAAAACATGGATGCCAATTGAATTTCACCGACTTGTTCTAAATTTGTTGATGATTGTTATGAATAAAATTTTTAGCATTGTAAAACGTTTTAGACAAAATTATTGACCAAAAACTTTCTACTGACTAAACTTTTTCATCTCAGTATACATACATTTTACAATTAAAACGCATTAGTAATTGTGGTAGATTATGCTATCTGTGTCGATACAACTAAGTTTGGAAGCAACCTAGATATCATATGCTTTATGCGGCATTCAGGCATTCAGAAAACAATAAATCAATGCTTTTATACGTTGGCAGAAGTTGCATGTATATCTAAGGACTAATTTGTTTACAAGATACATAAAACAAATAAATTCACTGTATAGTAATAGATGTAATTTTGACAACAATTACATCGTCTGTTACATTACAATTAAGTTTGGAAGTCACCTTCACGCCAAAGGCTAAAGGGCATAGCGCCCATTACGCATAATACGCACGTGCGCAATGTAAAACGATCGAAAATAGGTCGTAGGTTGCTTTGTGTCGTTTCTAGGGTCAGTTTTGCCGTTTTGTGTCTCAAAATGCCCATAGAATGCACGAAAACAAGTCTTACAAATCAAACTTTTCTCGAGAGAGACGACCGAACCCCCTTAAGAGCGGGGGATGACCTCTCTCGTGCTCTCTCCCTTTCGGGCATACGGTGCTCGTGCATAATAAATTTCTGGCTACGCACACGTTTTACCAGGCAGTCGGAAAACAATTAACGGATAACTTTTTACATAGGCAAATGTTGCATGTAGATGCAATACCTATTTTTAGTCCCCTACCGGTGTTCACACCGGAGGGGACTATAGGTTTGCCCTCCGTCTGTCCGTCCGTCTGTCCGTCTGTCCGTCCGTCTGTCCGCTCAAATCTGGATCCCGCGATAACTTAATAACTAAGCAAGCGTTTTTGATGAAAGTTGGTATATGACTAGATGGCAATGTGTAGATTATGCACATCATTTTATTTTTGTTTTTCGACTTAAATTGAGGTTGCTATGGTTACAGAAATAGTGAAAATATGGCCAAAAATGGGATCCTGCGATAAGATAATAACTAAGCAAGCTAGTTTGATGAGACTTGGTATATGACTATATGGCAATGTGTAGATTATGCACATCATTTTATTTTTGTTTTAGACTAAAATTGTTGTTGCTATGGTTACGGAAATAGTGAAAATATGGCAAAAAATATTGGATCCTGCGATAAGTTAATAAGTAAGCAAGCTTATTTTGATGAGACTTGGTATATGACTAGATGGCAATGTGTAGATTATGCACATCATTTTATCTTTGTTCTTTGACGAAAAGTGCGGTTGCTATGGTAACGGAATTAGTGAAAATATGGCAAACAAGAGCCGTCAGAGACGGACAATGCTCCCCGAATAAGGCATTGTCACAATAAATGTATGCCATGCAGAGCTAACATAAAGCTAGCAAATGTTAAGCCCCCTTTTTGCATGACATAATTTTTATAACCAAATTTTACATAGTTTATTGTCAAGGGCATCTGATTTACTACTCAAATATGAAATTTCATCAAATTCTGACCATTAGACTAGGAGAAATTAGAGAAAAACTATATTTTACCTTAAGTCCCCTTTTCCCATGACGAGGCCTCAAATCCAAAAACCGGGAAAAGTACATCGGCATTTTGTCATAGGGAGTCCACATGGTAAGTTTCAACTGATTTGGCCCAAGGGTTATGGAGATATCACTTCGGACGGACGGACGGAATGACGGACGGACAGGACGGACGGACGGACGGACGGACAGACAAAGCGGCGACTATATGCTCTCCCTTCGGGGAGCATAAAAATGGATCCTGCAATAACTTAATAACTAAGCAAGCTAACTTGATGAAACCTGTTTTAAAATGTAAAAAAAAATTATAAGCCATTTTAGTCATTGATCTTTTAGTAACTTTATTTAAGTCATTTGAATTATATTTCCGAAATTGTGGGCATAACATTTCATATGTTTGACAATTATTTTGATGACTTGTTCATCTTAATCTATTATTGATTACCATATTGAGTCAATGTGAAGCCGGTAGGGGACTTTATGTGTTGCATACAACACCAGATACTTATTTTTCATGAAATGCATGCATTCAACACATAAATCTTACTTGTAACCGCGGTGATGTTGACAACGATGACGTCATTTGTATCGTCACAATTTAGTTTGGAAGCCACCGTGACGTCATAGGGTCTTCCCGGTACCAATCCAGTAAATTCAACAACTCCACTAAAGTCGTCTGCAGAAATTATCTGGTCCTCAGCATCGTCTGCAGATTCTTCAAGTATTTTATTTACATACGGAACCAAGCTGTCAAAATATAAAAACATTGCTTAACTTACTAAGAATACACGCTTTTCGTGCATGCAGTTCATGTAGCCTAAATTTACAGGGGTTGAGCTGATTGCATGTCATAACGTCACTGTGTGCACCAGTAAACAGACAATCTTCATGACTTTCATTCTTAAACAGAAAAAGAATTGAGCCAGGATCCGGAAAAACGTCCCTTATAGCATTTTGCAAAATTGAGTTTCAAGATAAGCCTGTTGTCAAATGGAGTCCAAAATGTACAAATGCTGCTCTCTCTAAGTTACTACATGTCACGAAGAAGCTATTAGAGAACAATATGGATCCTGATCAGACTGTGCGTATGCACAGGCTGATCTGGATCTATGTTGGGCTCAAAAGCCTTAAGGGACGTTTTTCCCGACCCTGGCTCAATTATAGTTTTCCCACTTATTTTTCCATAGATTTTCCTTTTCAGGTACATCAAAGTACATATATTTGACAAAATGTAAACAGAAGAGGATGCAAACTTACCGAATCTGGTAACAAGCCACTTTGTCGGCATCCACAGGCGGCGACCAGGATACGTTGATAGACGTCATTGTTGTGTAAGCCTTTAAACCAACTACGGCGGTTCGATCAGCTGCAGGGGATAAAATAGCACGTCACAGGTTTGCAAGTTTGCTCGAAATTGAAACAAGAGGGCCATTGGCCCTGAAGCGCTCACCTGACAGGCCCATAGGAAGCAATTTCATAATGGGGGGCTATAGACTCTATCCTAAATATTGGGGGGTGGGGGCTAATTGGGATTTCCCCAAAATTTTAAGTGTAAAATTAAGAAAAATTGGTATTTTTGGCCAACTTTGGAAGGGTTTAGCCCCCC
Source organism: Fragum sueziense (assembly GCA_963680895.1). Taxonomy (NCBI): domain Eukaryota; kingdom Metazoa; phylum Mollusca; class Bivalvia; order Cardiida; family Cardiidae; genus Fragum; species Fragum sueziense. The sequence continues at coordinate 48,629,350 of OY804606.1, read as the reverse complement.
TAGCCCCCCTGTTCCTACAGGCCTGCCTGACATAATAGCTTTCTGTATATGGTGTGTCTGAGCCTCCAAAATGATCACATTTTACTAAGATTTGTGGCCTGTATAAGATAATCATTCTGACAAATTTTCAGCTTGATTGGGCAAAAAAAATCCCCAAGACTGGACCCCATGACCTAGTTTAGGACCCCAGATGACCAAATTTTGAAATTGTCTGAGATTTTATCAAGATAATTATTCTGACTAGGCTGATTGGGCATAAAATGTGGCCTCTAGAGTGCACACAAGGTTTTTCTTAAATTTGACCTAGTGACCTAGTTTTTGACCCCAGATGACCCAATTTCAAACTTTTTGTACATTTCATCAAGACAATTATTATGAGCATATTTCAGGTTGATTGGGCAAAAAATGTGGCCTCTAGAGTGCACACAAGGTTTTACAAAGATTTGACCCTGTGACCTAGTTTTTGACCCCAGATGACCCAATTTCAAACTTGTCCGAGATTTTATCAAGACAATCATTCTGAGCAAATTTCAGGTTGATTGGGCAAAAAATGTGGCCTCTTGAGTGCACACAAGGTTTTTCTAAGATTTGACCCTGTGACCTTGTTTTTGACGCCAGATGACCCAATTTCAAACTTGTCCGAGATTTCATCAAGATAATCATTCTGATCAATTTTCAGGTTGATTGGGCAAAAAATGTGGCCTCTAGAGTGCACAAAAGGTTTTTTCTAAGATTTGACCCCGTGACCTAGTTTTTGACCCCAGATGACCCAATTTCAAACTTGTCTGAGATTTCATCAAGACAATCATTTTGAGCAAATTTCAGGTTGATTGGGCAAAAAATGTGGCCTCTAGAGTGCACACAAGGTTTCTCTAAGATTTGACCTAGTGACCTATTTTTTGACCCCAGATGGCCCCATTTCAGGCTTGTCCGAGATTTCATCAAGTCAATCATTTTGAGCTAATTTCAGGTTGATTGGGCAAAAAATGTGGCCTCTAGAGTGCACACAAGGTTTTTCTAAGATTTGACCCTGTGACCTAGTTTTTGACCCCAGATGACCCAATTTCAAACTTGTCCGAGATTTTATCAAGACAATCATTCTGAGCAAATTTCAGGTTGATTGGGCAAAAAATGTGGCCTCTAGAGTGCACACAAGGTTTTTCTAAGATTTGACCCTGTGACCTAGTTTTTGACCCCAGATGACCCAATTTCAAACTTGTACGAGATTTTATCAAGACAATCATTCTGATCAATTTTCAGGTTGATTGGGCAAAAAATGTGGCCTCTAGAGTGCACACAAGGTTATTTTAAGATTTGACCCAGTGGCCTAGTTTTTGACCCCAGATGACCCAATTTAAAACTGGTCCGAGATTTCATCAAGACAATCATTCTGAGCAAATTTCAGGTTGATTGGGCATAAAATGTGGCCTCTAGAGTGCACACAAGGTTTCTCTAGGATTTGACCCAGTGACCTACTTTTTGACCCCAGATGACCCAATTTCAAACTTGTCCGAGATTTCATCAAGTCAATCATTTTGAGCTAATTTCAGGTTGATTGGGCAAAAAATGTGGCCTCCAGAGTGCACACAGGGTATTTCTAAGATTTAACCCCGTGACCTAGTTTTTGACCCCGGATGACCCAATTTCTAACTTGTCCGAGATTTCATCAAGACAATCATTCTGAGCAAATTTCAGGTTGATTGGGCAAAAAGTGAGGCCTCTAGAGTGCACACAAGGTTTTCCTAAGATTTGACCCTGTGACCTAGTTTTTGACCCCAGATGACCCAATTTCAATCTTGTCCAAGATTTGATCAAGACAATCATTCTGAGCAAATTTCATATTGATTGGGCAAAAAATGTGGCCTCTAGAGTGCACACAAGGTTTTTCTAAGATTTGACCCTGTGACCTAGTTTTTGACCCCAGATGACCCAATTTCAAACTTGTCCGAGATTTTATCAAGACAATCATTCTGATCAATTTTCAGGTTGATTGGGCAAAAAATGTGGCCTCTAGAGTGCACACAAGGTTTTTCTAAGATTTGACCCAGTGACCTAGTTTTTGACCCCAGATGACCCAATTTCAAACTTGTCTGAGATTTCATCAAGACAATCATTCTGATCAATTTTCAGGTTGATTGGGCAAAAAATGTGGCCTCTAGAGTGCACACAAGGTTTTTCTAAGATTTGACCCAGTGACCTAGTTTTTGACCCCAGATGACCCAATTTCAAACTTGTCCGAGATTTCATCAAGACAATCATTCTGAGCATATTTCAGGTTGATTGGGCTGAAAATGTGGCCTCTAGAGTGCACACAAGGTTTCTCTAGGATTTGACCCCGTGACCTACTTTTTGACCCCAGATGACCCAATTTCAAACTTGTCTGAGATTTCATCAAGACAATCATTCTGAGCTAATTTCAGGTTGATTGGGCAAAAAATGTGGCCTCTAGAGTGCACACAAGGTTTTTCTAAGATTTGACCCCGTGACCTAGTTTTTGACCCCAGATGACCCAATTTCAAACTTGTCCGAGATTACATCAAGACAAACATTCTGAGCAAATTTCAGGTTAATTGGGCAAAAAATGTGGCCTCAAGAGTGCACACAAGGTTTTTCTAAGATTTGACCCCGTGACCTAGTTTTTGACCCCAGATGACCCAATTTCGAACTTGTCCGAGATTTGATCAAGACAATCATTCTGATCAATTTTCAGGTTGATTGGGCAAAAAATGTGGCCTCCAGAGTGCACACAAGGTTTTTCTAAGATTTGACCCCGTGACCTACTTCTTGACCCCAGATGACCCAATTTCGAATTTGTCCGAGATTTGATCAAGACAATCATTCTGATCAATTTTCAGGTTGATTGGGCAAAAAATGTGGCCTCTAGAGTGCACACAAGGTTTTTCTAAGATTTGACCCCGTGACCTACTTTTTGACCCCAGATGACCCAATTTCAAACTTGTCTGAGATTTCATCAAGACAATCATTCTGAGCTAATTTCAGGTTGATTGGGCAAAAAATGTGGCCTCTAGAGTGCACACAAGGTTTTTCTAAGATTTGACCCCGTGACCTAGTTTTTGACCCCAGATGACCCAATTTCAAACTTGTCCGAGATTACATCAAGACAAACATTCTGAGCAAATTTCAGGTTAATTGGGCAAAAAATGTGGCCTCAAGAGTGCACACAAGGTTTTTCTAAGATTTGACCCCGTGACCTAGTTTTTGACCCCAGATGACCCAATTTCGAACTTGTCCGAGATTTGATCAAGACAATCATTCTGATCAATTTTCAGGTTGATTGGGCAAAAAATGTGGCCTCTAGAGTGCACACAAGGTTTTTCTAAGATTTGACCCCGTGACCTACTTTTTGACCCCAGATGACCCAATTTCGAACTTGTCCGAGATTTCATCAAGACAATCATTCTGAGCAAATTTCAGGTTGATTGGGCAAAAAATGTGGCCTCTAGAGTGCACACAAGCCAAAGGTTGACGCACGACGCACGACGGACGACGGACGACTGACGACGGACGACGGACGACGGACGACGGACACAGCGGTATCACAATACCTCACCATGAGCACTATCGTGCTCAGGTGAGCTAAAAAAAATAAATGAAAGATATTTACACTGTCGAAAACAAGACCTGATTTTTATTTTCCCAATAAAAAGGATTTTGAAAACATAATGCAAAAGGAGAAAATTCTGATAGGTGAAATTCAGATTAACAGCAGTCGGGAGCTATTACCCGTTGATAGGTCTACACGCCATTGTTCGGTAGGAGCCTAATCCAAAAGCGTCTCTTCAGGTCGGCTGATGGTGATTAATTAAAAGTAAAATCGTTGCTTGAAATAAGAAACGATATGGCTGAATACTTGCAAAAGATATAGGAAATAATCATTTATCTGTTCAACCGGGAATAAAACGTTTAGAGGGTGTCAAGCCAAGGGTAACATCTACGACGTAACGTCGTTTCTGTATTCACCCTTGGCGTATTTAGTCCGATTTTCTTGGCCACCTGGAACGCGTTTTCATTGGTTCCAGCGAGACCTCGCTGGAACCAATCAGATTGTCGACTGATACATTTGTTATGAGTAACCAATTTATGACAACGGAAAGGAAAAAGCATTGCATTTGCAACTCAAAAACGCGAAGACGGGCGATTTTTCCAAAGAATTTCACTTTAATAGACAGACATTCCCTATCTTTAATCGACGAATAATTAATACTTTCAACAACTCGACTAAAGAATCAGCAACCTTTTATCTAATCCGAATGACGTATGACGCGAAAGACAACGCGCGTTAATGACGTCATCAATAATGGACGAAATAACATAAACAAACAGCAGCACAACCGCTAGGAGGCGCTTCGCGATTCCAAGAAAATGTGACTAAATCCGCCAAGGGTGAATACAAACGTAGGTGGGTTCAATCTTGGCTAGCGAAGATGAGAGGGTATTAGCAGACCATGACTACATTACAGTGATCGACGTCCAACAGTTTTTTGTTGGAGTATGACCAACTATTGCGATACGGTCATCAGAATGCGATAAGATTGCAAGTGGAAAATTATGTAAATATCAGAAATCTTACCAGTTCAAGAATTTACTTTAATTAAAATATCTAAGAAATGACTCTACCTTGTTTACATTCCATATCATCAACGTAATTCAAAGGTGAACAACAGCAATGACCATCCAAAGATGTGCATAAAGGAGGGACGCATCCTTGGCCTAACAACAGAAAGAATGATCAATGGTGAGAAAAACTCAATTCTAATAAGCACGAAGAGTTCAATGTAATAACGTGATACAATAACAAAATAAATTGTAGGAAAAATTTAATGATCTTTAATACAACATCTGATAAAAATTGACAAGCAAAAACACTTAGGTCAACAATTTTTATCTTTATTTTTATAATACACTACATGAATTTTGATTTCAAATCATAATGTGCTTTAGACACTTGTAAAATTCGAACCATAAGATGCATAAAGCAGTTTGAAGTTCGATATAGTGATGTATACATTCGTAAATTCTGTAAACATGCGCAATGATATCTTGACCGGCCTATCCCTTTCCCAAACAAGACCTGGTTTTGACGTCCATAATAGATATGGCTTGGGAAAAAATTAATACAAAAGAAGAAACCGCTGATAATCAGCAGTTTCTCATTTTGTCTCAATATTTTCTATGCCATATTTTACACAAATTTTATCTTTAATAACATGTGTTTTGTCATTTGTGGCAGTTATTGAAGTGGATCACCCTAAAATTTTGTCGTTTGGGAATGGGCTATTGTAAATTTATCACCTGTCATAGTAAATTTGTAGACTTTTGAAGTATAATTCTTCAAATCTGGGGTTCTTGCAGTTATTCTGAAGCTATAAGTGGCCTCTGTAAGGTTATCTATAGTTAACTTCTCCCTGTTTCCAGGCACTACTACAGTTGTCCAATTAGTCAGATCTTGGCTCGGGTCATCCGTATACATTACAACCGAATCTGAAAAAATACAAGAATCAGCCTTTTTGCTGAGGTATTACATCCATTAATAGATACCAAACACTTTGCTTATGCGTCACCCGTGACAAGGCAAATTGATGATGGTATACCATCTTAAAAATATGACCTTTACATTTGACCTTAATGGGTTACAGTGACATTGATAAAATAAAGTATTGATGCAATATACCTAAATACCACATAGTGAACTTAGAGGGGTGGGAATCATACTATAATTTGAGCAATGTTTGTCCGTTTGTCTGTTTGTCCGTTTGTTCCCCTACTCCTCCCAGGTCCTTGGGCCGATCTTCACCAAACTTGGAGGGAAGGTGGAGGGCGGCCCCGGGTATTAGCTTGAGGGGTCATTTTTTGAAAGGTCAAGGTCATCGAGGTCAAAGGTCAAATTTATGATTTTACGGGTTACGGGTATCGTTTTACGGGTTACGGGACGGGATTGCTTACGGGTTACGGGACGGGATTATGTGGAGGGCAGCCCCGGATAGGTCAAGGTCATCGAGGGGTCAAGGTCATCGAGGTCAAAGGTCAAATTTCGAGACGGGTAAAATTGCTAGTTTACATAAATTCAAGCAATGCACAAAGGGTCGGAAATAGTGACAGATTGAACTTCAAAGATCAAATGACATAAAGTTTATGACCATTGATGAAAGTTAATAACGACTATAAATGTATTTAAATTGAGTCATGTGACAAAACTGCATTTTGAATTAATCAATGATACTACAATCACATACTGGTGTTGAGATTGTTGTCTATTGGGATGCTTTTGATCCAAATTGGCGGGAAAGTCATACATATCTAATTTTTACGACAGACAGACAGATGTTCGTACCTGTTACCGGTCCGTTTAGCCTCCACAATATACTAAGTGAGCCCGGCTCGTCATCCAGTGGCCAGAACTTGCGGATTGTTGGTATCAACTCGTGCATATCTGTGAAATGAAAAACAACTTTGTTTTTCTCCTACTTCATGTTGACAAATGGTTTTCATGTTTTTGTTGTTTTGCTATGTGTGCAAATTGTATATTATATATCAAATAAAATGTTTTGTATTGTATTGTAATATTGATCGTAAGTGGGACATCAAAACCTTGTTACTTAAGCTTGCAAAAGCTGGAGTTGCGAGTTAATGATCTCTTGTCGATGTTATTTCTTAGTGATAGTGCATACAATTTACTGTTACATGTCTTCGACGCCTTTATTACCATACAGTTGCTTCAATAAAACTTTGATAAACTTTTTATACGTACATTAATTAATTAAATTCAATATTAACTGGATCGTCTGGTGAAAGTCTAATCAATTTCTGGAGTAATTTTTCTTAGCCATATTGAAACGTGGAATTGATTAAAGCAATGATCTGGAAAAAGGTTAAACTTATTCACCAATGCACGAATCCTTCTCTAGAATATATCTCTCGTCACATTGGCAGATACCGTTCACACAGACAGAATTGTTTCCACCACATGCATTGGAGGTAAAACATCTTTCGCCGATTTGTGCCACTGAAATGAGTGTTTAAGAATTAGATTTTGACTTGGTTCAGTCCAAAATGCGATAATAATGCGAAATGAAAGATTCTGGATTAAAAATATCAATTATTGTAATGTCATGATTTGTGAATTGCAATCTCTTGTAGAGATCGTCGATTTTGGAGTGGCTAGCGGCCAATCTTTTTAAACATTAGTGGTCGTCTGTAGTATATATGATAGCATGTTAATGTGTGTCTTTTCGTCTGCAGTATCAATTAAGTAGCACTTTAAACGATTTGAAAAAGAAAAACAATAAGAAAACCACATTGTAGTGAAAATATAAAAATACGAAATAGTTATGACTCACTGGGAAGACATTGGCCATCTGGAAGCTGTAACCATGGATACCTGGTGTCATAAAATACTTCTCGGCATTTACATTTGGTCGGTGTAAATGCAAAACCTCGTATGTCTGTTCTAGCGATTTTCAAAGTACAAACTTGTGTCTCCAATTTAGACAATTCTTGCAGGTTTTGAGATATTTTTACCGATCAGTATCAATGATACATTAGTTATGAACAATATTTCCAAATTTCAAGTAAAACATTTCAGTTTGGGAAAAGTTATTACACTTTATTCCTTCCCCTTTAAAATTTTCCGAAAACGAGATACGAGGTTTTGCATTTACAACGACGATTTGGCTTTATTACAACTTACAGCATCAGTCATCCACATGCATGCATATTTATATCTGTTTACATATCTTGCAAAGCAATCAAGTCATACTCTACACAATTGAACAATATAATTCGTCGGTGGGAAGTCAAAACCTCGTAACTCCAGCTTATTCAAGCTGTAGTTACGAGGTTTTGACTCCCCACCAACAATATTTGACTTACTGGGGAGACATTGGCCATCTGGAAGCTGTAACCATGGAAACCTGGTGTCGTAAAATCCTTCCCCACATTTGCATATGTCATTAGAACAATTCGCCCCATCAGTTGTACAGCTTTCGTCTGTGTAGCAAGCTGCTCCGAGTGGAACCTCTGCATAAAATACAATTAAATACTGGGTAAAAATTAAATCAATGAAGCCAACATATTAACAGAAATACAACGAACGACTTAACATATTTTTTTTTCAATTTATAAAATCGAAATTGGTCCAACAAAGTTTAAAAACCGTTACTTTCCATACAAGCCATCTTTTCTTTACATATGATCGAAAACTTGGAACAGCGACATTACGGTATTCCATCCACATAGAAATACACGGTAGGATACCTTCGTCAATTTCTGTTGCCAGGTATTACGCCAGAAGTGTATCGTATCTAATGATGGATAGAATACCTTAATACTAAGAATTCCAGATCAGGTCACACGTCTACACATCAATTGTGTTTGCATTTCACAAATTATACGTACTATTTTTTAGAGATGTATTATAGGAATTAATTAAATGGGCAAATAGTAAACTGATCATTACCTAATTGGCATTTCCAAGTCTTGGTTGAGTACACGTGCGTCTCGTTCCCGCATTGGCACGTTTCGGAAGTGATGTCACAAGCCCCACCCTCATAATCGCACGTGGAAAGCCACAAAGTGCAAGGCTTCCCGTATTCGGCGGCCTGCGTTGGGCCAAACAGAACCTAGGACGAAACACAAAAATAAGTACATGTCTTATTTATGTTAAAGTCCCCTCCTTTAAAACATTTAAGCAATTGCACAAGAAGATTTTTCAACAGCTGCATACGACAAAACATGAACTATGATTTGGTTTATGCACTTTGTATAATGGGAGCACACAAAAGAAAATGACACAAAAACACTTTCATCGGGGGATTATGTCCGATTCTTTCATGGGATTACCTCAACCCTTAAATTCATCGCATGTATTATGTCCTAAATCCGCTTTTTACATTATACTGAGCGGATAATGTCAGCATACGGATGAATTGACTGGGGAAATTAGGTCTTTAAATAAGTCTTTTCCCGGTGTTCTTCACGAATAACAAACTGACAAAAAATTCAAAGACGCTATGAGCATGTCATTGGTTAAAATTCAAAGCAATTCTTTGAAACAATAATGACACATTTCGTAAATTTTAATTCTTACATGGTATCTGTAACACTGAAAAGCTTATGTTCACGCCATTGCCAAATATTGACGCTTTTTGACGGTCTACGAGATAAAGGCTCTGAAAAAAACATTGTGGAAAATGAAGAAATTGCTTGTGACAAGCAATTCATTCATTCCCACGTTTTTTCTATCGAAAAGACCAAACGATTTTAAAGTTAAATCATTTGAAATTTTCGTCTGAAACATCTTTGAATTTGAAGCCGTGTATAATTTTGCCGTCTGGTAATGGCTTGAAAAGCTTTGAAAATCAAGCATACTTACGAAACATAGAATAAAAATATTCCAAGCGTACACCATATGCGACATGTTAGCCTACTTTATTGCTCACGCATGGAATGGGCTCTGCAACTCATAGCTCATATTTCTCACTGCGGGGGATTACGTGACACAACAATATTAAATTTTTGCAGAAAGTCTTCAGTGTATTTTCTTACGGGACCGATTTGGAAATGGTATAAAACAAGGAATGCAGAAATACGTCAGGGATTTGGATAGATGTGTGATCACTTAAAAATCAGCTGATAAGAAAGCTATTGGCGACAAAGTGATTTTTCCAAAAGGAATATCAGTAAAACGATGCTTCTCAACGAAAACTTCGTAACTGCAGCTGGTTTTCAGCTGCAGTTACGAATTTTTCGTTGAAAAACGACGAAATTTTAAAACAAAAAAATACACCAGGGCGAAATCCTGGTAATTTTCTACCTTCTCTGCTTCTAACTGAATTCATAGGGCGAATTCTCCTTTATCGTGCGCCCGCGACAGATATCTTTTCTGACTACAATGTCACCCACCGATGTTTTGATATCGTTAACCTATGTGGGCGAGCAGCTGGAGGCTCGGTTAGGGTGCTGTAGTAGTACTGGTATGAGAAACATTAGAAATCCATGGTTAGGTGCTCCAGCCGCCCAAATATGACCATGGCTGTTGAAAATGACGTAAAACAATAATAAACCAAACCCTTTTATCGTGACTTGTCACGCTTCTAAACGTTCACAACATGCGCGAAAATACTTTAAAAAATTATCCTTGAAACTAGGTTTTTCTCTTTATAAAAGTACGCTTGACCCATTTTCTAATAAATGACGGGCCTTGTCGTTTCTCAGGAATTTGCCGTAGAAAACGAAAGAAGTAAAGAAAAAAATGTTGATGGTCAACAGTTCACCTTATCGGTTACGAGGTTTTCGTTGAAAAGAGTCGATAATCTGTACTCTGCCGACGCTTTGAATTTGGAACAGTCTATTATATTGTCGCTTGGGAAAGGATTAAATCAAAAGGAGAAGAAATTTCCTCACCGTTTCTTAATTAGCCCATTACTGCAAAGTGACGCTTATTGACTCTCTCTGAGGAAATAGCTTATGCAAACTTTGTGGAAAATGAAGAAATTGCTTTTGACAATCAATTTCTTCATTTTCTACAACGTTTTAACCCGAAATATAAAGATTTAAAATTTCATCATTTTGAAAATGTCGTCTGCAACATTTTCCACTACTACAGTTCTTACAGCTGTTATTGCGAGGTTTTTGAAGAAAGGCGATGGAATATTAATTATTTTGTTTTATGGAACTGGGTCATCGCAAGTTACAGTATTTCATTTCTTGTTTATGATTTACATATGTCTGGAATTTAACTTGCATGGGAACCATGAAAAACAGCAAGATGTATTTATGAAAACAAAATTTCCAACTTGGCGAAATATAGAATTGACTGTTTCATTTGAAAGTTGTTGCAGATCAAGGGCGGATCAAGGATTTTTTCCGGGGGGGGGGGGATTCTAGGGGGTCCAAGCCGTAATGACTACTTAACATGTTTTGTTTGGCTAACATTATGAGTAATCGGTTAAAATTTGATAGGCAAAACTCATAGAAAGACACAAAAAATTTTCTTTAGTTTTAATAAGTCAAAGTTTAATTTCGCCATATTATTCATATCTGAATAAAGTGATGCGTCAATGTAGATAGGTCTATGCTTAGTAGAACCTAACATGTGTAGACAAAGTGGTTCTGAATGATTTTGATGCTTTTCAACAAAAACCTGGTAACTGCAGAAAGCAACGATTGGTAAAAGTATGGGTTAAATCTGCCAAAAACAGAGGCTATAGACACTTAGTACGTGTAAACGTACTGGATAAATGAATTTCCTAATGAAAAGGGGAGCAAACCAATTCAAGAATTTCGCAAGGTGTATCTGCAGTTGTTAGCGGTAGTTGACGTACCAAATGGACCAAAATTCTTATTCAATGAGTATTCGCGTAAATATCAATCAATCAATCAATCAATCAATCAATCAATCAATGGAGTCATTTCTACCAACCAGACCATGTTTTTAACCTTCCCAAAGTGACAAAATATAAAAGTGATAAATTTAACGTGTAATGCAAGTTATATAAATAATTTGAATGGTAAAATTTGAGAAAAAAATATTCTTGAAAAGGTAGAAAATATGGTTATAAGTTCCCAATCATTAACACACAGATGCATCATAAGGTGTCAATGTTTTAACCCTTACCGCCAAAAACGTTTTAGAAGGTGTTCTTCTACATAAAACCTGCGTCATGTATTAAACGGACTGTTCCAAGAGTTGTCCGCGGACAACGTAGCTCGCCTATACGAGAGCTTGTCGCAAAAAAAAGGAGTCAAAGGTCAAGGTCACTAGGTCAAAGGTCATGGTCTCAAGGTCAAGGCATGAGGTATCCATGTGAAATATCAACGCCCAATCTGTAATAGTGCACGATATATATGCTAGAATGAAGTTTTTTGAAAGTAGGTTAAATTCATAGTTCAAGGTCACTAAGTCAAAGGTCATGGTCCCAAATGAAAGGTCTTGGCAAGAAATATCCATGTGTGAAATATCAAGGCTGAATCTCTAATAGTGCCCGAGATTTAGACCAGGTTAAACTTTTTGAAGACGCCACGCCGACGCGACGCCGACACTAGGGCTGTGACATTAGCTCCCCGGATATAACGTCCCGGCTTGCTAAGAAATGTCAAAAGTTCGGTGTTGCGTGATTCTTCCTCGCGGGTCGGAGAGACTAGCTACAGGGCTAACCTAGTGTGGCTTTGTTTTTGTTTTGTCTCCAAAATGCTTCCAATTCATGACGACTCCCAATTGTAAACATGTTTGCATCGTTTTACTCTAGCACTTTTAAAGGTACATTTAATCAGCGTAAATTATGTAAGTAGACATCTGATTGAGCGAAAAATATGCCTCTGGCCAATCAGATTCGTTGTTCTGTAATTACGTTCAAATGTTTTCAAAATTCCCAAGTTAATAAGTTTTTAAAACAAGGACACGAGGCGCGTTATTTAGAGCAATATTTCAGAAAAAAATAAAAAGTTCTTAAGATATTGATTTTTATAGATAAAGCGCAATATCTACCAAAAGATTGCGCTAAAGTCCACGCCGATCTTTTTGGTTCGGACACTCTAGGATATATTTACATAGAACTAAATTCAAGACGTCCGAGGTCTTAAATATATTACACGTGTACAACTAGCGGTTACGACATCAGACGCCAGGTAAGCTTTCATTCAATTACTTGATTTTTTAAAATAAAACATACTATTTCTAATCTATAGGCAAGTTTATTGTGGAAAAAAATGTCTATCGTCGAGTGTGTTTGAGGCGGGAGGGACTAGGGAAGATCCCACCTTTTGATTATGACGCGGCACATTTGCTTCACATACTCACACAAAGTTAAATAAATAACCTAAGTAACCTGAGTTAAACATATTCTTAGACGAAAAGTAAACATGATGTGATAGTAAATCCATTTTTCTGCTTGCTACAGGATTTCGGAGGTATGCACACCGCGTACTTAATTTGCAAACATAGGACAAAGTGATGCGCGAAATTAGATACTAGTAGTCTATTAAACTGGTACCCCGCCGTCTCTTTGAGATTTGATTTATTGGGGTTTTACGCCGTTTTCAACTACTAAGGTCATATCGCGGCGGCTGGAACACCTTACCATGGATTCCTGGCGTTTCTCATACCAGTACTACCACAACACCCTTACCGAGCCTCCAGCTGCTCCCCCACATAGGTTCACGATATCAAACCATTGATGAGTGACATTTTTGTCAGTAAGGATATTTGCCGCGGCCGGGTATCGAATCCGGGACCTCTCGAATGAGAGGCAGATGCGCTACCAACTGCGCCATGGCCGCGGCTTACCGTCTCTTTCGGAGATTAGTTATCGATAGATCTAGGGCAGTAACCCAATCTAGTAGCCGATATCCGGAGGGTCAATCGCGACCCTCGAGACTGTTTGCAACCTTTTGCCGTTTTGGAACGTGGTTGCAACATGATCTCGAGCGTAATACAGTGACCGCCATATTGAACGTGAAAGTAGACGCGCGTAAATGACGTCATCAAAACAAATCAATCCTTTTGCTCACACATTATAAATCAAGTGAAATATACTGTCGGAAATCGGTAAATTACATCATTTTTTATCTGATAAAATTTTATCACATTTATGAGGATGCAATCGACTTTTAAACGCTGTTTGTTTCAAATACTTTTCTGGCGTAGATTTAAATAGTTGTTCGGTCTGCTTCCGTTTTTATAGGTCAGACTACCGTTGTTATGCTTGCGTAGTGATATGGGCAGGATCGGCCCATGCCGGTAACTGTAATACGTTCGAGCCGATCTTGAGTAACGATAAGATCCGAGAATGTTCGAATGCCGGAGGGTAATACGGGAAGGGAAGCCTTAGGATTAGACTGGCAATTATTGAGATAAAGTGTTCTATAGAGCGAGGTCTGATGAGGGCGTTCCGAATGCTGCATAATTTAGCCGGAGGCGGGTACAAGAGGACATAACCATAAAGAAAAGGACCAGAGAGCCTAGTAGCGGTCTCTTCTCACAAGTACATGTAACATGTTACAATTATAATTAAGCAAATAACGTCATTGCAACGTCAAATCTTGAAGGTATTGAGAATACGGAACATCCTAACTAATAAATCACGGAACATTCAAAACAACTCTCTGCAGAATTTATAGTTTCGTAAGATGTATAGACAACATGCGCTTCTATCGAGTGGATTAAAATACAGCTATAATGAACGCTTTATCAAAACATCAGAAGAAATCGTAAAAAGATATAAAAAAAATTCGTTTGATTTTTTGGGAGTTCCCAGGCACGATAATTCGAAAATGTAATTAATCATTATCAAAGAACTAACTACCGTACAACCTAACCTGATACACGGCGAGGACTCATGTGACACAAAAACCGCAGGAAATCTTGAATAATTATATCAATATGTGACCGATTTGAAACATGGTTAGAGCAGAGAAGGTGGTAATACGTCAGGAATTAGGTTGGTGTGGTATACCTTTAAAAATCAGCTGACAAAAAGTTATTGACAACCAACCAAAATGTTGGTAAGTCGTCAATTACTTATCTATCGGCTGATATCAAAAAGATCTACTTTAGTAAAAAAAATAGCTCTTGAGATAACAAAGTAAAGACATTGGAATTGTCAGTATGCAAGTGAGAGTTCAATCTGAACGGCCATGTTTTAACTATAGGACTACTATGAGTTTCTGTTTTAAACTGTATAAATGTCAAGTGTCTATTCTATGATTTAAAAAGTAAGGGAAAAAATTTGCTGACAACCGACAATTTTGCAACATAATTTGGAATTGTTTTTATTTCTCTAAGTAAAATATCCCCGATCATATTAAAAAAATAGGAGGGACTTTTTTAAAGTATGTGCTAAAATGCGCACACCCCTTCCTAGAATAGACACTGTATGGCATTGTGTTAACATGAATGAGACTCGAATAAATGTCTACATATATTAATATAGAAAATTTTGGATCTTGATCAGACTGTGTGTTCGCAATCTGACCTGTATCAAAATCGGTCACCAGTGCCACAAGTGCCCCTTTTTGCATATTCCGTCTCTAACATTTTGTGCAGATTATGGTTATACATGTAGGCTTCACGAGTTTACCCTTTTGCAAACAGAAAACAGATTGTTTAAAAGGACATTTCATTCCAATTTCAATTTTTTAAAGTATGTCTTGATGCCAAGATTGGTTATTCTAATGAGTATAAATACTAATAGTTTTTTGAAGTTGTTGCCAATAAGCGAGAAACACGCAGTTAAAGTTGAGACATAATCGATAAATTGCATATAAATCCCAACTGTTGTCCACAATAATTTGTTCAATTTTAACACAAAAATATAAATTTCTCGTAAACGGCGCAATATTTTGGCTTAAAATTTTCAGAATTTTCATAAGGAAATATGCTCTTTCAGATAAAAATAAAAGTAAAATTTATGACATAAAATTCTGAAATGTCACTTTAAATGAAAAAGCTGCATCAACCCCCCTCCCCCACGAAACTGATGTTGATAAAGATGGGGTATTTTGTAGAATATATTACAGACATTGTTGAAGCAAAAGGAAAAATGCAGATTATAATCCTTTTGCCTCAATGTTTTCTCAAACCTCTCCTGCAAGGGACGTCAACACTAGGTCTTGTTTTGGAAAGCTTAGCTACAGATAAGAAGAAGGTATTGAAACGCAATATTGTAATAATTGTTTATCAAACCCTATATTTTGGGTACTCATTTGAATCGTCTCTTCGAGATGATTCAAATGAGTACTCACAAAATAGGACTTAAGCTTTATTTTTTTTAAAAAAAATCTAATATATGTTATCTGTAACAAAACCAATCCAATTTATAAGCAGGCAGATGCGCCTCTCATTTCACGAAGAAAATATAACGTAAAATGCCGCGTTCACATAATATCCTGTACGCTTGTAATATTCTTATATTGTGTTTTGTGAACATTTTCTTGTCAACTGAAGGATATATAGTAGGCACAGTAAGTTACATATTTCATTATCATAACACGTTTCACTAAAATGCATGTATAACGTAAGAAGAAATTACACCAGTTTATTTTTAAAACAAAGGCTCTTTACAATTATACATCGTGTATGTTATTCAAGTGTAGCACAACATAAATCCGCCCCTTTGTGATGCATTTATAAAGGTTTCGAAGCCACATCACAAGAGCGAAAAATGACCATGTAATTTTCTCAGAAACGTGAAATATTTTTCAAACAACCATTGTTTCTTTAAACATGACCGCATAGAAAGTAACGATGAATATAACGTGAAAGAAATAAAACAGCAATGGAAACGCGACAGGCGGACGGACATGGTGGCGAGTTTTCGGTTGTTCTATTGTCGATCACGGCACGGTGTCTCTTTAAACAGAGCACACTATTTCTTCATTCCATTTCGATAGAATGATACTCTGTTCTCACGGGGTCATTTCACGTCTAATCTCGGGGCCTTTGCGGGATTTCGTTATCCAATCGTTAGCTTAAACAACAAAACATTTCAATAATCTGATACAAATTTTCATTGGCTGACGCTTCAAATTACCGGCTTCAGCCAAAAATAGAAGCGACGTAATGTATACGTAATCAAACAAGATAAAACTGAATGATTTTGATTCGATAATTAAGAAATTACCGGCTTCAGCCAAAAATAGAAGCGACGTAATGTATACGTAATCAAACAAGATAAAACTGAATGATTTTGATTCGATAATTAAGAAATTACCGGCTTTGAGCCAAAATAGAGGCAACGTAATGTATACGTTATGATTATACAAGATAAAACTGAATAATTATGATTCGATAATTCAAATGGTGTGCTATAATTAGATTATGACGACCGAATAGGCTGTTGGTGTATCAAAAACTGCAGAGGTCATATCTGATGGTTTAATCAATATACCTCGGCTTTGGAGAGTAGGCACGGTGTATTATCACGTGACTAAGAATTGTCGATAATTTTCAATAACTTTGTCAATACTTGGCCAATTTGAATTGGAATTGAAACTTTTTTATCGGTTGATTTTTCAAAAATCCACCACATCTATCTAATGCCTAGCGTCTGCTCAAATTCTCTGCTTCAAGCCGAATTCAAATCGGTACAGTATTTACAAAATTATTGAAGATTTTCTGAAAATATTGTATCACGTGATTTTCCACCGTGCACGGTCTGGGTGTTGTTTGGCAGTCAAAAGCCTTTGTAAAAATAATAATTATATACGATATAATAACACATATTTTCCGATTCTTAGAAGCAATTAAACAATAATATTTTTGTTAAAAAATCCAGTAGAACAGAATCCGTCCAGAGTCCATTTAAGTAGGAAAAACAGGTTTTCGGAATACCTTTGTTTAAATTTCACCGTAACGGTTGTTAAAATCTTTCATTTAAACACTTTGATTGTCAAATGCGAGTTTTCTCGACTCGAGGGGTCCCTGCCATAGGCGAGTTTTCTCGACATTTATGGGGGATGAGATATATGAATATTTTTTTACAACTAAGTGGTTTTTAAATTGCACCATCTTTCAATAATCAAAGTATCCTTTTAATGCCAGCTTTTGACAGATGAAACAGTGGACTTTGTGTTCCAATTGGTAAACTTTCAGAATTTCTTATGAGGAATTATCCAACAGAAAAGACAACAATATGGCTACCATTAGAACAAGCACTCGCTATTTATGCCAAGAAGTTATAAATATCACCATGAATGACAATGAAAATGCTGGAAAAGGCTGTGAGATAGTTTGAAATTATGTTTAGTTGACAATTTCAACTATCTGTTCCATCAAAACAATATACTTTCAACGGAAACATCTAGTTGAGGTTTGTCAATCCACTTTTTTCTGTTGTCCTCAGATTCCAACAATTTGTGATTTAAATCAAAGTGAGTAAATATTGTTTAGGTAACATAATACATGCTCTGTATGTGCTGAAAATGTGAAAGAAATGTATTAAATGAGTCAAAAGTTGTGCAGAGTATACAAGGTATCGTTTCTTAGAAATTTTAAAATCGTCCAATATCAGTAAATTGGTAGTCAAAGAATCATAAACAAACATATACGCAATGGATCCATAGACTTTGAGTCTAGGTTGGTAATGTAATGGTTTTAAAAACCAATGTAATATTTTACCCTTGGAAAAGGTCTTTAAAACCTAGCTTATAAATATTCAGATCAGCAAAAGCTTTTTCTCGCGCTTAAAACTTTGGATCATGACATAATTTCAACAAGATAACACATTTAGAATTTGCGGCTTTTTAGCACCATTTAGAGTGTTTAAATGGAGATAATAACAAATTTAGAGGTCTTTATTGCAATGAAAAAACAGTGCTCGGGACTACATGCTAGGGCAAATAGATCTTCCTCTGGGACTTAACGCCCCTCGGCGAATTTACCTTACACATGTAGTCCGTCGTACATCGGTTTTTATTTGCAATAAAGACCTCTTTTAAACTCGTTATCATTTCATAATTTGATAACTACTCAATAAAACATAACCTCGGCGGGGGTATCACTTGGCATATCAAAACAGCCAACAGCAAAAATCTTGAACGTATCTGTTTTAAAGTACGTGACCGTTTTTATTTTCTTTGAAGCAGAGAAGGTGAAGACATGTCATAGATTTCTTGGATGTGTTGAGTCTCTAAAACAACACCTAATAATAAAAGTTATTGATGACTAAACAAAATTGTTGTTAGGTCGTCAACTACTTTTTAATCGTGTATTGTTGATAAGACCCCCATCATCCAGAAAATTACTTTAACTTTAATTATTTAAAAGTATTCGCTGCTTCAAACCATATTCAAATCGGCCATTTTTGAAAAATATTTAAATGTTTAAGATTTTATACAATCGTTGTTATCGTGTTACGTGAATCCCCACCGTGGCGACACTATGCTTATAAGTTAAGGTTTACGAACTAAGAATGAAAACACCACTTTCTAGCCATACGAAATGCATTAAATTACACACACTTCTAAATACACTTCACATTAGTTGATTCACCGTGCCGGATTTCAAGATTATGCTTCAAGAAGAAAATAATTTACAAATATCATTTTACTCTATATTTTTACACAAGGGGGATAATTTTGAACATTTTGTCAAATATTTCCATAAGTATGCATTAATTCAAAATTCTAAACCATACAAAATGCTAATGTTTGTATTTGGAATGAAAATGTACCACAGTTTAGGAATTACTGGCACTTTTCAAATTTTGCCTCTGGCTCTGCATTTCATTCTCAGTTCGTAAACCTTTAACCTTTGCAATTTTACACAACATACAATTTATAAAAAGTTACCTTGAAGCTTTTACCGGAATACCTCAGTTTTGTCAACTAAATTAACTGCTGTTGAGGATTAACATCACCCCTTAAGAGTCGTCATCGCACCTGGAGCCGGTTTCATCAAAACATTTAAGACGTCGTTTTGTCTAAACGATGAATTACGACAAGTTAATGGCAAGAATCGCGTACCACAAATTAATGTAGACCTAGCTAATACCGTTACTGTATAAAACGTTTCGAAATACATTGGTAATACGTTCTAAATAATTTGATGAAACAGGCCCCAGGCCCCTGGTTCACAGTGTTAACATCGCTCACGACACCCTCGGGCGATGTTAATCCACAACAAAACTGAACGAAACCTCATTTATAGTCTTCCCAAGGTATTATTGAACCGAAGTAACCTTGCGCTCATTATTGTCAATATTGCAGACGATTATGTTTGTTTATAAATATTCATAGCGCACGGTCACTTCGGTTTATAATAATCTGATGTTTATAAACAAACCTTTAACCTGTAAATAAACATGTTATTATAGAGACGTAAGGGTAAATCATTTCGTCATAATTACATAAAAATACTAATTATCGTCGATATGGTTTCTTTCTGACCAGTATAACATTATCATTAGTGAATGGATATGGTTTTTATTGTTTGGGGGGAATCAAAATACATGTATCGTGGGACTACTATACATGTAGCTGACGAAGGCATTATTGACCAAACGCCAATCGACAGATCGCCCCGCCCAACATAGAATTTAAGACAAACAATGGGGATGTGATCGATTAGGGAACGATTTTATCTAGTTAATCGTGACGTAAATTCGGACAAACAAACTAGTATTTCGTAGGTGTTGTTATAAAATCTCGTAACTACGCCTTGATTTAAGCCGTAGTTACGAGATTTTATAACAACACCGACGGTTTATCAAAACATAACGGTAAACCTAGTCTATTGTTAGCGCAAAATTCTTTGCCATTGGCATGTCGATTGTTTTGATTGTCAGTCGATAAATCGATACAATAACACGTGCAACGAAGAACAATTGGGGCATGACATTTTTCTGATCGTCCATTGGCTAATCGATGTTTTTGATTGACAGTCGGCGTTTGGTCAATTACTCAGGCAACAGTTTCAAGGTACGCATTCGTGAATCCTCTTTCTTTATTGGGCTTTTACGCCGTTTTCAACTACTAAGGCCATATCGCGGCGGCTGGAGCACATAACCTTGGATTTTTTTCGTTTATCATACCAGTACTACCACAACACCCTTACCGAGCCTCCAGCTGCTCCCCCACATAAGTTCACGATATCAGACCATTGATGGGTGTCATTTTGTCAGTAATATTCGTGAATCCAATCTATGTGTGTTTAAAGAAAAAACTTCAAACTAAAATGATTGCTACCAAACAGTTAAATAATTATAAAAAATATCATTTTTGTCAGGCAATAGACTTTCACCAGCATTTTCTCCTTTTGTATCAATATGTTCTGTCCCATGTTGTGCATAAATCCGTCCTTAAGTTTTGTACCACCCGTATTTTTGTATAGCTCACGATAAATTACCTGGCACAGCATCTCTATCGATTAGTTAAAGATGCTCTGCCAGGTCATTTAACGTACAGCTTTCTAACTTTGTCTTCCAATCTATATATAAGATTTGCCGTTTATTGGACTTAACAACGATGGGGACTGTGCGTTATAGGATGGATAACAATTATGGCCAAGGTAGCTCCGTTTCAGTTGAAAAATTTTGCAATAATTTTCTTTTTTGTGTCTAACTTTCAAAATGCTTTTTACATGTACCCGCCTTACTAAGCTCTTTGGTCAGATGTATGACTTCCTGGAAAACTCCTTGTACTTTTCCTAAAAGAATTAATCCCAACCGACCAGAGACAACGGAAAATCCCTTTTTTTCCTTTTTTTTGTGTGTGTGTGTGGGGGGGGGGGGGAGTTGATGTAAGTTATTTCAGCAATAAACACAACCGTTCGCTGATTTTAAGGTAAACAGATCATCATTTAAAACACCACTTTCTAGCAATACGAAAAGCATAAAATTACACACACTTGTAAATACACTTAGATCTTTTATAAGTTGATTCAACGTGCCGGATTTCAAGATAATGCTTCAAAAGGAAAATAATTAACAAATATTACTTTATTCTATATTCATATGCAGGGGCGATAAATTTGAACATTTTTGCCAGATATTTCCATAAGTATGCATTAATTCAAAATTCTAAACCGTTCAAAATAGTTATGTTTGTATTTGGAATGGAAATGTAACACAGTTTATGAATTACTGGCACTTTTCAAGTTTCGCCTCTGGCTTTTTAGTGCTAATGATTGGTTGCATACCTTAACAAAAATTCGTACAATGTATAGATCTACAGCTTGTTTAAAGCGATTGATATCACTTCTGTTTTGTAGAAAAGCGACACTTTCTTGTTTTGCCACAGAATCTCCCACCCAGTGGACCTGCTGAATACGGGGAATATTGCAGCTTTCGGTATTCTGAGTGCGATTATGAGGGTGGAGCTTGTGATATCACTTCCCGTAGTTGCGGGTGCGCGAACGAGACGCATGCGTACTCAACCAAGACTGGGAAATGCCAATTAGGTAAATATTAGTGCATATACAATAGTCCCAGCCGAAAAAGACAGTGACGTAGGCTGATGTTTATTGCTGCAAAACCAAGCAATTCGTCTGATTTGCACCGTTACAAATACGAACAGAGTTGATTGGTTGTCAAGTAGTAAACATTAGCCCACGTCACTGTCAATTTCGGCTGGTACTATTGTAGTTCGACAGACAGACACCGCTATTTACAGAGTAAGTATATTAAAATTGGTCACGCCCGTTGGCCAAACTAATTGGTATACCTAACGATAAATGACTTGGAAGAGTATCACAGCCTATTGGCTAGGGCTGCTCTGCCAGGTCAATTATCGTGAACTATAGATACACGTAAACAGCAGTCACTTCTGTCTGTCGAATGGCAGAATAATCATTTATTTTTACTATTTTAGCTCACCTAAGTAACAAACCCATGGGATAAATTCACATGGAACTCTAGTTCAATCCGGTAAAGACTATCTAAAAATAATTTCCACATGCGCAGAGAGCAATCCATTTGAACGACTTTATCCACTGACGGGTAAACAAATACACGTGTTTAGCAGATTCGAAAATATGGCCACAAGGTACAATATATATATTGTCCAGCAAGATTAACCCGGAACATCTGCATATGTAATGACCCTACTTCGGCAATGTTTTGTTAAGACGCTCAACTAACGGACTTAACGCACGAAAATTAAGTTGTCTCTGGTTAATTTGGGTGGACAATACATCAAAATCGGTTGACGTAAATGATAGTCCTTGCAAAAACATTCATATATGACATACAAAACGTAAGTTTATTTTGAGAAAATTCACGAGTTTTTCATTCGGACTTGGCTTTTGTTGTTATTGTTCGCCATTTGGCGCCAACTAGGAACTCGAGTAACACCAACCTGGTCCAGGGTTAGAAGAGTCGAGGTCAAAAGGTTGAACTTACTCCATGAATATGTTCATATGGCAACGCGGGCTCGACCCTGGTAACCCGAGTTCCATATGAACAACCTCTGGTTCGATCCTAGTGGCGTC
The DNA here is from genome assembly GCA_963680895.1 of Fragum sueziense. Classification (NCBI taxonomy): domain Eukaryota; kingdom Metazoa; phylum Mollusca; class Bivalvia; order Cardiida; family Cardiidae; genus Fragum; species Fragum sueziense. The sequence goes on along the minus strand of OY804606.1, from coordinate 48,606,408 downwards.
ATTTCTACCTTTTGACCTCGACTCTTCTAACCCTGGGCCTGGCTGGCGTAACTGGTGTTCCTAGATTGCGCTTTATTTCGATTTATATATTGCATTTTGTGGCCTAATTTTCGAATCCACTGAGCACGTGTATTTGTTAACACCCGTCAGTGGATAAAGTCGTTAGCATGAATTGCTTCTCTGCGCATGCGACATTTATTTTTAGACGGTTATTTCTAGATCATTACATCATACTCTAGAGACACTAGAGTTCCAACTGAACTTTAGACCGCGGCCATGGCGCAGTTGTTGTATCTAAAAGTACTGTTGGGAAGCAAATTTCATGTATTCATAATGTACGCCTGTCCAGAAGTAGAGTACTTTGATTAGGTACTTTGATTATCCATTTGGATACCTAGAATGCTTTCATTCCATGCTAGAGTTGTTGTATCTATTTTAGCACCTTCCTGCATATTTATCGTTTGTGTAAATTAACTATTAATAGCTTTGAATATATTTGATAGTTCAGTGAACTTGACTGACCTATTTATAAGGAAGGGAATTGGACTGATCTTTGAACCATAATAAAGCAAATTACTACGTCGGTCTTTTCCTTTCTTAGATACATGATAAATTGAATGCTTCATTTTCAGTCACACAATTCAATATCTACATGTATAACATCAGACTTACATGTTGAATAATTATTCGATTGACTGTTACCTCATTAATCTTTGCTTTTGATAGAACTATTCATAGTGAGGAGGCCCGGAGGATGTTGTGTGGTATGCAGAGAATGGTAAAGTGCAGAGAGAGCTGGCTGCATAGAGAAGCAAAATTTGCTTCCCAAAAACGTTCATAATCTCAATTCGATTTTACATGCGTTTGTATTTTACGACAGCTGCAAGATTTTTATCACCACATGCTAAATTGCAATAGTTAATAGTTCGATACTGCGTTTTGACATGGTAGAATTTCGTAAACTTGTGTCATAATATGTGAATCTGTCTAAAACTGTGTTTGTTATAGGGGTCCCGCTTGATGCCACCTGCTACACGCACAATAACTGTACCACAGACGGGGCGACGTGCAACAACGGCACATGTACGTGTATGGAAAGCTATTATGACACCAGGTTTCCATGGTTACAACTACCAGGTGGCCAATGTCTTCCAAGTAAGTTCACGCATCTTTCGTTGAGATCACGACAATTTGCTTTGCAAAGAATATGGCGTAGTCATGAGTCAAAAATTGTTTCTGATGCGCACGCATAAAGTTCTCTCGTGCTACCAGGTGGGGGCAATTTTTGATACGTACGGATATGTACGTATTAATGTATGCAATTTTCAGAACAGTTCTCCGATACAAGAGGTTTTTTTTTCTTTTCTGGCTGTGTCAATCTGGCAAAACAAAGACTTGTTCGCAAAAACATGTCTTTGTTCATAAATGACCCCAACTTGATCGTTAATGTGTAAAACATGCTTGTCGTTTGAGTGCTGCTAAATCAGAGAAAAAACGTGACTCAAAAGACAAGACCATATGCTGATTCAACTCAATGACGAATCCAGAGCAAAAGCAAGATATCAACCTATATAGTTGCATCTACTTCTTTTTATACTTATACATGTAGAATTTTCTTTATGATAATGTTGAAAAGAAGTCTTTTTCTTGCAAAAAACAAATACTTATTTCCAGAAATTTGTCCGATCTGGCCGTTAGAGTGTGTAAATATGCTGGTAGTTTGAGGGATAATAATTGTAATATGTTTGTGTATGTACTATGGAAAATTTTGTCTCATACAATAAAAACTTGAAACTACCCTTTGCGTTGCGAATACGCGTGAAATGTGATGTGCTTGCACGTAAAAATGCTATCTCCGAGCAGAGTTGTCGTTCGTTACTCTCACCATACACCTCTGCAACGGGCTGACGCCATGAATGACAAAAATCTTGTCAATCCGAGGAAAACGTGTATTATTACTGTCTAACTGTTTCATGTGTTACTTTTATTAAAGTAGACAAAGAAATGATGATTCAAGGTACATTTGAAAGGCATTAAAACTTATGAATTTACCCATATACAATGGAACTATTTTCTCAAGCCTCCTTACCAATTAGAATGAAAAGTACAGACAGATTGGTGTGCTCTTGAATGAATGACATCAATTTAAAAAAATATTATTGCTGGAAAATGATATTCAACGTAAAGTAATGATTTATTTTGGAATTCGGAAAAAAATAATTGGTTTGGCCATTTTGATGTGATATGAATTGACGTAATCTAGCAGATGATGACGCAATGCTCTCTGAGCCAACTACAGAGGTGGATGTAGTGAATGAACCGTGTGCAAGGGAGTGGTAAAAATGACAAACGAAAACATACTGTAGTCAGTATTTTCTTCTTTCCTGGATAGTTTTGAATTGCATCTTTTCTTGATAGACACCAAAATTTGGAATGCATATTTCGTTACAGTTGCAGAAATTGGTGAAAGTTGTTTGGCTTCTAATGGATGTCGAGAAGACAATTCTGGATGTGTAAACGGTATCTGCGAATGTGACGATGACAAAGTCCATGAGAATGGTTCTTGCACCGGTAAATAAATTATGACCCGTCAGGCTAGATAAGAAGTGACCATCTTGGTATAATGAAATCATTGGCACTAGTCAGTCTGTGTAATCCGTACAGACTGACTAGGCTCGAAACATTTCATTCAAAGATATTTTTCTGAATCGTATTCTAGTTTTTTTTTTTTTTTTTTTTTTTTTTTTTTCTATTATTTTTTTTTATTTTAACCATACGTTCATTTCCCAAATGCTACATTTTGTTGATCTCTGCAGAGCCTGATTTGTTTCTCATAATTATTTTATGGATGACTTCCCACATGTTCCACTTTTAGTGTGACGGGTATTTTTGTTCTGAATTAATACTTTGCTGCAGGGTGCAATCCTAGTCCCAGGGATTGACTAGAGCATTTGCAATGTTGAAGTCAAATCGTCTCTGTATGTTTGTTTCATTTAGGAAATAATCTTTTGACAAATATGCTGGATTAAGTAAGCCTTTTAAAAAGCAGCTGATAAAATGTTATTGGTGACCAAGTGACATTTCGCATGGTCGTCAATGACTTTTTCGCTAATATTAACCCTTTCCCAAACGGCAAAATTTTAGGGAGATCCTCTTCAAAAACTGCCCCAAATGTCAAATGGATATTATCAAAGATGGGATTTGTGAAAATATGGCTCAGGAAATATTGAGACAAAATGAGAAAATGCTGGTTATCAGCAGTTTCTTCTATTGTTTCAAGGTTTTCCCAAGCCTATTCAATTAAGGATGTCAAAACCAGGTCTTCTTTGGGAAAGGGTTAAAAAAACAAAGATCCAGCAAATCCCTGGTGTAATTATAGGTTCCCTGCTTCAAATTGAATTCAAATCTACTACATATTGACAAACTTATTAAGAAATATATAGAAAACGCTGTGTCACCTGATTATTGTAAAAGGGTTGTCCCTTTGTTTAACCCTTTCTCAAACAAGACCTGGCCCCGGTTTCTCGAAAAAACTTAAGTATATTCTCATGCGAACATGCTCAACTTCAAAGGAATACTCTCCGACGTTGAAGGGTATTCGATTGAAGTTCACGCGGATTTCATGCGATTTGAGCACGGTGCTCAGATTTGAGCATGAGAACTTACTTAAGTTTTTTTCGAGAAACCGGGGCCTGATTTTGACGTCCATAGCCAATACGGCTTAAGATAACAGTGATGCAAAAAGAAAATACTGATAGTCAGCTTTTTCTCCTTTTGAAGCAATATTTTCTGTGCTATATTTACACACACCCAGTCTTTTTTTAACATCTGTTTTGATGTCCACCGCAGCCTTTGAATTGGACTACCCAATTTGCCGTTTGCGAAAGATTCTATTTATCTGTGTGCAGCCGAGCCACAATAGCTAAGTTGGTAACGTCGGAGTTTGTCAATCCAGGGGTCGCGAGTTCGAACGCCGGCTCGGCCAGTATCCATTCTGACATTTGACAAAATTCATGTGTCTCTATCCAATGGGCGTGAATCATCTATGTAAGAAAGCAGCTGGAGGATCGGTTTGGATATTGCTGTAGTATTGGCGAGAGAAATACTAGGAATCCAAGGCTAAGTGTTTCAGCAGATATTACCATAGCAGTTGAAAACGACGTAAAACCCCAATAAAATCAAAATCTAACTGTCCTATAGATATCCATAAGTTGGCACCAACAGACGTCAAGATAATGGTCGAAAAGGCTCCAGCTGCTAACTACCCCGTAGTTTACACGTACTTAACGTGGAAGCAAACCGGACCAGGTCAAGGTATGACACGTTGTTTATACGTCTGCAATTGCATATGAATTTTAAATGTCTTTTTCGTCAGATGGATTCTTAAGAGCTAGATTTTTTTAAAAATTTCTTTAGATGTTTTAGAAATAAAGCGTTTTAAGACCGAGATTCTGACCGAGGTGTTTCGAATGCTTCATACTTCATACAAATGACGCCATGGTGACGTCATTTGTATGATGTATGGAGCATTAAAAACACCGCGGTTTATGAATAATAGAGCATACGTCAGATGAAGTCGAGATATTTTCTCCAAATGTTTCCAACTCACTTAACTTCATGTCTAAGCTTACTTGACCAATCGCATTCACGAACATGTGTTTATTCATTCGTCTGTTTGTATGTATGTCAATTAATAATATTTCATGACTGTTTCGTCAATTCAGATAAAAAAAAAACATGCCTCAAACAGATGATCCCATTTTATCAGTTTTCTTATGAATTTGAAATCTGAAATGGGGGATATTAGAGGATAGAGTTTGGCTTTAACCGCGAATTTACTGAATAATACACATATCGATAACTCGTATAGTATGACCACATTAAAGTAATAATGATGAATATTCCGTATTATATTATTTTCCTCTCAACGATTACTATAAATAACAAACAAAAATTAAATAACATGATTTACTACATTTCACAGTGAAATAAAATGATATTTCACTGCAGTGAAATATTTCACTGTAAGTTTCACTCTAGATAGCCGGGACTATTTCCAGATGCTGTGGCCGCTTCAAATCTGTATTGGACAATTTCAACCAGGCTATGCTGTTTCTTAGCATCTATGGCAGAATTTACTAATGTGACTATAAAATAACAAGACATGAGAAACGTTCAAGCATCCAGGCAGTGCTGTCAAAATGGAAATCACACAGCCAGTTGACGAATTTACACAGTGACATATTCAAATCACTTGAACAGATTGTTTATTTTCACGCATGGTCAAAGAAACCGAAAGACACATCACAGAAACGACTTTTTAACAGCATCTCAACCTATTCTCGTGAAATAATTTCCATGTCACATGTCCCCAGTTAGTTAATCTCTATAGATTGAGTTCAATACCTACTCTACATCAACGTTCCTGATGACGTAATGGTTAAAGCACCGTCTTTCAAATTTGAATGTCACAGGTTCGAGGCTAGGTATATCCATAGACCTACCATTTATATTTTTCTAACAATCAAAATACTTTTTGTTCATAAGTACCCACCCGTTTCGCATGAGTTTATACTTGAACACTGAATACAATAATACCTGTCGAATCATGTTCTCAATATATTTAAAGGATAAACCAAGCAGTAATACAAAAGATAATTTGAAATGATTTATTTCAAGAAAACGTTGATTATAGTATATAAAGGATTATATAACTATAAAAACCATTAAACATATTAAAACAAGTCAAGGACAATTTAAAGATCTAATTAACTTTTTGAAATAATAAATGGCCAGATTGGGATTCATTCCTGGGTCATTCAAGCTACGAGTTCACCGTTCATACCGTTCGACGCTTATCTACGACAAAGATTTCCATGTTGAAATAAGAATGGTATTGTTCTAAGTGTATAAATACGCATCAGTGACGCGTGCAAATAGCGTCAGTATCAGTTAAATGTGGTCATACTATTCACAAAACGCACAGAAAATAAACGTTTTGTGCATTGCTACATCTAATATAATCGGCAATTTGGCACTAACGACAATGTTATCCACCATTTTTAAAGTCATGATCAAATACCCAGATTAATATATTGTTCATTTTGTTGCTGTATTCTTTTTTTTCGAAGAATGGTTTGTACAATACACGGACGACCCAACCCGAGATAATTGGTTAACTAAGAGAGTACTTAGGGACACCAGAACGGTTATAAGTTTACGAAATGTTAACGCAACTTACAGAGTTAGGATCACTGCCAGAACCCTGGACATGAAGAATAATTACACGTCCAGAGTCTACAAATTTGCAGTAACAGGTACAGTGTACTCCCCAGCCCAATAAGCTGTATCGGCCCCACTACAGCTTCATGTAAATCAGTATTATGACCATACAGCTTCAAAAGTACCCCACAGCTTAATTTCTTCAAAAATGGTCAACAAATACTGGGATTTCCATTATTTCACGTCAAAAACTGATGAACTTAATGTATTTTGTACAATAATAATGCATAAAACATTATGGGAAAAGAAAAAATTGCTCAAGTTGAGCAATTTCTTTTTTTCCCATTTTGTTTTTATTCACAAAATTATGTGCATAAACACTGTATTGTAATCTTCAACAATACTGACACTACAGCTTCAAATTATTCTGGGTAGAACCCTGAGGTGGGTGCAATTTGCAAGTAAGATCCGTGTTAACTTACAGTAACATATGAAACCCACCAGTTAGGGGTCATCTTCTGTGACCCCTGAAAAAAAACGGTTATTACATGTACTTACCAAAACGGCACAATTTTATGGAAGTTAAAATTTGCAATCGAAAGCTTCTACATGTGACAAAATGGATCTAAAAAGATAGAATTTGTGTACAATGTTGCATATAAAATATAATTCAGGCAAATGGAGAGAATGCTGATTATCAGCATTTTTTCTTTTGTCTCAGATTGTTTCAAATCAGTTTCTAATGTAGGTGTCATACCAGATCTTTTCTGGGGAAAGGGTTATATTTACTGTAACCGATTAGATCTGTTGTTAAGGTTGCGTTCCATTGGCAGTTCCGAGTGTACCGAACAGTCCGGTACTCAATGGAATGACACAGAACTGTGTTCGGAACATGTTCTGCTTGTTCCCGTAGAAAAGGTTGTGCAAGCAGAACAGTGACGTCACTAGCATGGCAATCTCCCATTACAACTGTGAAGTGTTGAAATAAATTAATATTTCTAATCAAACTTTACAACTAAAATCAAATTATTTCAGCAATTGTGATGAATATTATACATTTTAAGACCATACATGGTCAATACACAACACCCAGCAGGCGGTCAAAGTTTATTTTTAGACTGGTCTGCATAGTTTGGTCTGCGTTCTGTTTCGAGAGCATTCCATTCGGCATGACTTGAACAGAACATTTTGAACAGTAACGGACAGCCCAATGGAACGTGACCTACATGTGATTATCCGTAAGAAGCACGTGAAAACACATGGTTCTGCACTGAAATGTGATGCCATCGTGACTTTTAGTACGCTTTTATTCGTTTTCACGTTTCCGAACCTAAAACTGGATTGGTGCGAAGAAAGGTCAGAGAAGATGACCCCTAACGGGTGGGTCTCAGCTGTTACTGAGAAGTTGACATTGAATTTTAATCAGATTGCAGGTAGGTGATATTCATGAGAGTGAATCAAGTGACAAAACGATTTCTGAAAAGTGCCATATAATTCAATTATTATGTTCACTGGTGGTGAACTCGGCCAAAGCGTTGGACGTTTTTTCGCGATCATAGTATTCCGTCGGTGTTGTTATAAGATATCGTAACTACAGCTTCGATAAAGCCGTAGTTACGAGATTTTATAACAACACAGACGGTTTGTCAATACAATCGATATACCCGGTCTATTTTAGAACAAATTCATTGTTATCGGAAAAACTATCAAATCAGATCTTTAATTCACATTTAACCGCAAAATATCTGTACATTGTGGTAGCGAAAAACTTCCCTCGCTTTGACCGAGTACACCACCAGTGATGTTATCGATTTGAATTCGCTTTTAATTAGAGAAGGTGAAAATATGTCATGGATTACTGGGTATGATAGATATTTTGAAAATCTTCTGATAAAAAAGTTATTGACAACCAAGTAACATGTTACGAATTTAAATGAATAAAGGTCGTTAAACATGGCTATCATCAATACATTTTTGCAACAAAACCAATGTGATAAAAAGACATCGGGAAAATGGTATACAAACATACCTAATGATGTTAAACAAAACATTGTTTTATCTTTTAAATTGATTTGGTGATTAGTTGTGGATACTTTTAATTATTTAGGTCGTGGATGTGACGCTCCTTTGTGCACCAATTTTGACGGCAATTGTTGCTGTGCTCCTTTGCATTACATTGAAGGGAATTCGTGTAAACAAGGTAGTATACCATTATTTTGAATTTTGTTCGGACCATATCTGCGGGGTTATTCATGCTAGCAACTTCAAACGGCGTATTCATACCGCTTAATTTGTGGAAAAATTCAATTTTCAGACCCTTGCTTTCTGGGGTAATTTCCCTTGTCATGTTAGTCTTTCTTTATAGATTTTAATATTTTTGTCAGAAACTCTGTTTCATGCAAACTAATTGTTAGCGATACACATACATGTATGGTAAGAGATGTAAAGCCATCCAATAACTAGTATAAACCCTACCCCATCCTTATTTAGTTAGTTATTTCTGTCAGAAAAATCTTGACATAATTTAATGCAGGGGTACTTTTCTAAACTGTGGATAACCATAATATATGATTTTATTAAGAAATTGATTTGTTTCCTAGGACATCGATTTTGTGGCGTTTATACACCCTTACCAAAATATTAGCCCTGCCGCAAACAGTTGCGGCAACTTCGCTGCAAATTTGCGGCGAATTCGCTACAAATATTTGCCGCAAATTTGCGGCCACTTCGTTTTTCGTATGCAAATTAGCTTTCTTGCAAACTATTTGCCGCGAAGTTGCTGCAAACTGTTGCTGCAAAGTTGCAGCGAACTGTTGCTGCAAAGTTGCCGCAAACTGGTCCAAATTCTTCTCGCAAACTTCCCGCAACTATTTGCCGCAAAGTTGCGGCCACTTCGTTTTTCGTATGCAAATTAGCTTTCTCGCAAACTATTTGCCGCAAAGTTGCTGCAAACTGTTGCTGCAAAGTTGCAGCGAACTGTTGCTGCAAAGTTGCTGCAAACTTGTCCAAATTCTTCTCGCGAACTTCCCGCAACTATTTGCCGCAAAGTTGCGGCCACTTCGTTTTTCGTATGCAAATTAGTTCTCTCGCAAACTATTTGCCGCAAAGTTGCAGCAAACCGTTGCTGCAACTTTCCAGCAAACTGGTTTGTTTATATTTCTTCCAATCTTCCTGCAAACAAGAAAGCTATTTGATTGGATGCAGAGTAAAATAGGTCACCTTTCATTCAACCAAATACTTCCTCACTAAAACCGGAAGAGGCTTTAAAAGAAAGTAAGGCCTTGGAAAGCTTTTGATTACATTTGGTGATAGTGATCAGTTCCACATTTTCTTAAGAAACTTGGCTTTACCCTATCCCAAACAAGACCTGGTTTTGACGTCCCTACTAAATAAGGCTGGGGAAAACATTGAGGCAAAAGAAGTAAATACTGATAATCAGCATTTTCTCCTTTTGCCTTAGTATTTTCTAAGCTATATACACAAATCCTTTCTTTTTCTATTTTGTTGTATGCCGCAACTTTCTAATTAATTAAATACCAATTCATTACAATCTTTTCAGAAACTTTTAATTTCTTAAATTAACAGAAGTTGATGTAGATCTAGATAACAGTTTTTAAAGAAGGCATATTTCTCGGATAAAAGTTATCTTTCTCAGCTCATTTTCACAAGCAAAACAAATAACATTCCTCACCAGGAAGAACAAGATTCTCAATAAACACTTTTAAGGTAGTCCACCCCTAATGAGATTCGCGAGACATCGGCATTATTTTGGCTATGTCGAAAACATTTGGCCATGAAACTTTCCATCGCCGAAAGTTCACGACCGAGCCTGAATAGCTTCGGATACGTAATGATGCCGCCAAAAAACCCTGATGTTTTGTGAATCCCAAAATGGCCACATTACGGGTATTCTACCTTAAATCAATATCGGTTGTTGATGCATCAAGTCTATTAGGCTGACATTATTTTGTGTTCATCAAGTCTGTTTATTTGATTTTCGATGCGGCATGTTGTTAATTCTGTGTATCAAATCTTCAATCGATTTGTAGAAACGAATTCGCAGTCTGTTGTCCAAGAATCTTTCGTAGTTTATATTGTGCAGGTCCTTCTTCTCCGAATTCTGTATCTCTTATTTACACTGTAGATTTTTCTAACACTTCGATATTCATTCTATTGGGCAATAATATAGCACATTCACTAAAACACTCCGGCAATACATTGCGGCCCTGTTACACTTTACACTTATAGGGCATTACTACAGCCCATATTTACACCAAGCTGTTTCACAAGTGGACACAGGCGGTCAACTGGTCTCTTCAGAGTTTTGTTGATTGGTATATATAGATCTCGGTCCCCATGTACGTTTCTTATCTGTGATAGGTCTACATGATCCAACCAATTTTCCGCTTGTTCAGGTCGTACATTTAAATCAATTATCATTATGATGTCCCCAATAGCAAAGTTTTAGTAACAAGCATTTGATTGACCATTAGAAGTAGATGAAGCTAATTTTTTTGTAACTTCTTACAAAAGTTGAAAACTTGTCTGTACATGTACATGTGATTAAAGGTAAATATTAGTCCAGACTGTCCATACTTTAGATGTACATTGATGTTCAACACTTCAGTTTAACTTTAAGTATTTTAGAAGAGTTGACGGACAGTTACTTGTCAAAGTTGTTTAATTTCAACGACGTTTTTCTTATCTTTCATGTCAAAATTGGACTTCTCTGTTGCTGTACGTAGTAGCCAACAGTCTTCATATCTCCACCATTGTAAGGTTCTGTTTACCCTGGAAATAAACAAAAACAGACTTGTAAGGTTTAAATTGTGAACAAAAACATTTTTCTCATAATGTGGGGCATTTGTAAACATTGATTTAAACAAGAGGACCATGCTGGTCCTATATCGCTCACCTGAACCTAAATGATATGAGCAACACTTTTGTTCAATTCAATTAATATTTATTACTTTAAGACTGAAAAAGAACTTATGGTCAATAGGTTGTGAAAATCTAACTCATCCGAAATCTAAATTATGGTGCCAAACATTGTAAAGAGCTCCATATAAGAGGGGGTGGTGACTTTGCAAACTGCAATAATGCTGTCAGTGATCATCAAACCCTATGTTGTAGGTACTCATTTGTATCGTCTCGTCACGATTCAAATGAGTACCCACAACATAGGATTTGAATTTGAAAAAAAAGAGATGTTTGTAAAACATATATGCCCCCTCAAGGGCCTACATTTGATGTAGGTCAAAGTCCAAGGTCAAGTTAACAAGGTCCAAGGTCATGGTCAAATATGAAAGGTCTTGGTAGGAGGTGTCTATGTGTGAAATATCAAGGCTGTATATGTAAAAGTAAAATGAAACATAGGCCAGGTTAAAGTTTTTAAAAGTAGCCCAAATGCCAAGGTCAAGTTTATGGTCAAATGTGAAAGGTCTTGGTTGGAGGTGTCCATGTGTGAAATATCAAGGCTGTAGGTGTAAAAGAACATGATATATATGCCTGGTTTGAGTTTATTGGGGTTTTACGCCGTTTTCAACTACCAGGGTCATATCGCGGCGACTGGAGCACCTACCCATGGATTCCTGTTATTTCTCAAACCAGTACTACCTCAACACCCTTACCGAGCCTCCAGCTGCTCGCCCACTTAGGTTAACGATTTCAAACCCATTGGTGAGTGACAATTTTGTCAGAAAGGGTATTAGCCGCAGCCGGGTATCGAACCCGGGACCTCTCGAATGAGGGTCAGATGCGCTACCAACTGCGCTAAGGCCGCGGCCCCTATATATGCCTGGTTTCAGTCTTTTTAAAAGTAGGTCAAAGTCCAAGGTCAAGGTCACAAGGTCCAAGGTCATGGTCAAATGTGAAAGGTCTTGGTAGGATGTGTCCATGAGTGATATATATCAAGGCTGTATGTGTAATAGCACATGAGATATAGGCCCAGTTTATCTTTTTTAAAGTAGGTCAAACTCCAAGGTCAGGGTCACAAGGTCCAATGTCATAGTCATATGTGATAGGTCTTGGTCGGAGGTTTCCATGTGTCAAATGTCAAGGCTGTATGTGTAAAAGGACATGATACATCGGCCAGGTTAAAGTTTTTAAAAAGTAGGTCAAACACCAAGGTCAAAGTCCTTAGGTCAAACACCAAGGTCAAAGTCCAAGGTCATGGTTAATTGTGAAAGGTCTTGGTAGGAGGTGTCCATGTGTGAAATATCAAGGCTGTATGTGTAATAGGTCATGAGATATAAGCCCAGTTTAATTTTTTTAAAGTAGGTCAAACTCCAAGGTCAAGGTCACAAGGTCATGGTCAAATGTGAACGATGTTGATAGGATGTATCTATGTGTGAGATATCAAGGCTGTATGTGTAAAAAGACATGAGATATAGGCAAGGTTAAGAATTAAGTGTAAAAATCAACAACTGAAAGGGCAATAACTCCAAGAATTTGATCGGCAAGGTTATGATTCTTGTGCACTGCACCTCTCCATAATGAAATCTATCCACCTGTAAAGTTTCATGATTCTACCTTACATACTTTTTGAGTTGTGCTCTAGACAAGAATCAAGTTATAAAATCAACAAAGGGCAATAACTCAAAAATTTGATCGGCAGAGTTACGGTTCTTGTGCACTGCACCTCTCCATAATGAGATCTATCCACCTGTAAAGTTTCATGATTCTACCTAACATACTTTTTGAGTTATGCTCCGGACAAGAATCAAGTTTGAAAATCAACAAAGGGCAATAACTCAAAAAATTTGATCGGCAGAGTTACGGTTCTTGTGCACTGCACCTCTCCATGAGATCTATCCACCTGTAAAGTTTCATGATTCTACCTTACATACTTTTCGAGTTATGCTCCGGACAAGGTTTGGTCTACGGACAGACCGACAGACTGACGGACCAACCTACCGACACTTGCAAAACAATATACCCCCTTTTTCTTCGAAAGGGGGCATAACAATTACATGACTAGAATATTTATACAAGAGTGCCTGAAAGGCACTGATATCGCTCACCTGAATTCTTCGTGTATTTGATTGTGTACAATATAAATTTTGTTGTAAACAAATATATATGTCAGTATTATGTCAAATTAAATTATTGTAAACTAGAATATCACTGAAAGTGATCATACCCCCCTTGATTTTTCACATGATTTCTCCTAGTCCAATAAGCCCCGCCCTGCCACGCCCACAATTTTTGACAAATCAAAAATTCACGAACAAGTTTTGAAAAGGGTCACCCAAGGGACATTCCTTTCAAGTTTGGTAATAATTAGCCCAGTGGTTAAGGAGGAAAAGATTTTTGAATAATCATCTTACGATTTCTCGAAGTCTGATAAGCCCCGCCCTGCCACGCACACAATTTTTGACGAATCAAAAATTCATGAGCATGTGTTGAAAACAGTCACTCAAGGGACATTTTTGCCAAGCTTGATTCTAATTGGCCTGATAATTGATTTCTAAAGATTTTTCACATGATTTCTCTAAGTCCGATAAGCCCCGCCCTGCCACGCCCACAATTTTTGACGAATCAAAAATTCACGAACAAGTTTTGAAAAGGGTCACCCAATAAACATTCCTTTCAAGTTTGGTAAGAATCAGCCCAATGGTTAAGGAGAAGAAGATTTTTGAATAACTATCTTACGATTTCTCGAAGTCTGATAAGCCCCGCCCTGGCCCGCCCACAATTTTCACCGAATCAAAAATTCATGAGCATGTGTTGAAAACAGTCACTCAAGGGAGATTTCTGCCAAGCTTGTTTCAAATTGGCCTGATAATTGATTTTTAAAGATTTTTCACATGATTTCTCTAAGTTCGATAAGCCCCGCCCTGCCACGCCCACAATTTTTGACGAATCAAAAATTCACGAACAAGTTTTGAAAAGGGTCACTCAAGGAACATTTCTGCCAAGTTTGGAAATAATTGGCCTAGTGGTTGAGGAGGAGAAGATTTTTGAAGAATTCCCTAATGATTTCTTTAAGTCTGATAAGCCCCGCCCTGCCACGCCCACAATTTTTGACCAATCAAAAATTCATGAACAAGTTTTGAAAAGGGTCACTCAAGGAACATTTCTGCCAAGTTTGGAAAGAATTGGCCCAATGGTTGAGGAGGAGAAGATTTTTGAATAATTTCCTAATGATTTCTTTAAGTCTGATAAGCCCCGCCCTGCCACGCCCACATTTTTTGACGAATCAAAAATTCACGAACAAGTTTTGAAAAGGGTCACCCAAGGAACATTTCTGCCAAGTTTGGAAAGAATTGGCCCAGTGGTTGAGGAGGAGAAGATGTTTAAAGAAATTGTTGACGACGCACGACGCACAACGCACAACGGACGACGGACGCCGGATAGTGACTGACCCTAAGAGCTCCCCTTGAGCTCGTTGAGCTCAGGTGAGCTAAAAAGACTAGATGCTTGATTGCCATGTGCTTTGGCAAGGGAGACAACTCTTGCACTACATGTACATTAAACTTGAACAACAAATCTGCGGAATCTTTTGTAAATTAGGCTGTCGCCTATGATCAAAGTGCGCAATATACTTATACAGGCATTGTTGTACATTATATGACATCAACAGAGTTATTTGTTACGTTTGTCGTTTGCAAACAGAATAATTCTCTTTGGGTGCGTTCCATTGGCTGTGAGTGTGCCGAACAGTCCGGTACTCAATGGAATGACACAGAACAATGTCCGGAGCATGTTCTGCTTGTTCCCGGAGAAAAGGTGGTGCAAGCAGAACAGTGACATCACCAGCATGGTTACTTTCGATTTCAACTGCGCCTAATCCGAGTCTTCTCTGATGTAAATACGCTCTTTGATATTTTGATTTTTCGCTATTTACATCAGAGAGCGTTACTCTTTGAAAAAATCAAGAAGTTCGCAACAAATTGTTGCGCATCGTTCACCGTCCGATCTTCAATGCTATCGTTAAAACCCCTGATGATATCGATAAATGAACCATTTATTGTTATGGCTGCTGAAAAAATTACGACCAAAAAGTATTTCTAAAAGGTTAATAGGCAATGTTTTGCAACAACCCTCACCTGAGCAGCCTTTGTTTACCCTTGACCTTCCATTCAAAACCAAAGGTTAAACTCATCCAGCAAGCCGATTTGAAATGAAATTTTTGGTCAGGTATGACAAAAAATGATTTATTGATCTATACCCTACAGTATCCCCTTTTCTCCAATTATCGAGGACATAAGGAGAATTGCATCTCGCGCTGTCAAGGGAATGGACCTTTTCATAATTCAAATTATTCAAACATAACAAGAGGACAAGGAGTACCTTCTGCGAATTTTTTGTCAAAATCGAGGAATTTTAAATGTCAAAATTCTTTCCCGGAAGTTGCTTGGTTGACCTACATTGAAATTCGGAAAACTTCCCAATTATCGAGGATTTGCATAATATGACGTCATATATGAGGATATGGATTGTGAATACTATTCAAAGTTGTTAAAGCTATTATAATTTTGCAGTTGACAAAGTACTGTTGTTGTTTTTTTCATGAAATCTTTGAAATATTGAATCAAATTTCATGTTTTCAATATGTAATTATTTTTCTTACTTTTATGGCACAGCAAATATGAAAGTGGGTAATTACTTGCTTTTGACGCATTTGGTCGTTTTATTTGATGTGAATAAAGTTGCCGTATCTTCGAACGAATAATAGCTAGAATGCCAGCTCGCGCTGAGACGTTTAAATGTAGAAAAGGCGGTAAAACAAGTGAAATCCTCGATAATTGGGAAACCTCGATAATATGAGAAACAGGTATACTAGTGTTTTACCGAGTGATTCGATATGATACACAAAAACAAAGCTTCAAGTTACTTGTAACGTTACCGAACTTTCCGCTGTTTTCAAAGAGCAACGCTCTCTGATGTAAATAGCGAAAAATCAAAATATCAAAGAGCGTATTTACATCAGAGAAGACTCGGATTAAACTGTGCCGTGTTGAAATAAATTAACGTTTCTAATCAAACCATGTAAGAAAAATCAAATTATTTCAGCAAAAATAAGAAAAATATCAATTTTAAGAGACCAAAAATGACAAATAAACGACAAACAGCAGGTGGTCAAGGTTTATTTTTAGATCGGCCTGCAGAGTTTTGTCTGCGTTTTGGACAATCCTCCACGTGTTGTTCCGTGAGCATTCGGGAAGTTTCTAGATAGCCGGTCCCCAAACTAAATGGTCGCCAGTACAGTGACAAAGTAGAGTTTATTTTCATCAATAAAGAAGAAAATGAGCGGGGGTGGGGGACAGCAGCCCCCCCCCCCCAAATAATTTCAAAATAAAATAAAGCGGGGGTGTGGGGGCAGCAGCCCCCAAAAAGACTTCCTAGTAAACAGGGACCTGTATACTAGATGTGTTCCGAGCATTCAATTCGGCTTGAGTTGGACAGAACAGTTAGAACAGTAAGGGACAGCCCAGTGGAACGCACCCTTAGTTTAAAACTGTTCTAAAAATAGAATTCCTTTGTGTACCAGCGTGGTCTCGATTCAACTGCGAATATCTTCGCCTATACCAAATGTCATGCAGTCAGACTAAATATGCATAAACAACAATGTTTTATACCTCGATTCTCGACCAATCTGTTGAAAATAACACGTTATTTGATGAATTAAACTGATTTTTCGTTCTTCTTTTTAAAATCGTTCGTTGAAATCTGTTTGAAAATATTCGTTTGCGCATGCTCAGTTTAGACTGGATTAATTCATTTAGTAGACTAGATGCACAGCCCCACAGTCTGGGAGAAAAACGATTTGTAGTGTAAGCATGACGCGAAGCTTACAATTAAGGCATGAAAAGGGCATGATTCTATTTTTATTTCACAAAACAATACAATAAAAACAGATATTACAAATAAATGAATATATACCTCCCTCCCCCCCCCCCCCAAAAAAAAATAATAATAAAAAATAAAATAAAAAATGGGGATATTCAGTTTATTCAAGGCATTATTTTGACTAATTAGAATTAAAAGCTACAGAAAAAAGACAGTGAAGAGGACTTCCAAAACCAACTTAAATGTGTGATTTGAATTAACCCTTTCTCAAACAAGACCCAATATTGACATAGGGTAGGCCTATATATATTTAAGAGTGAAATGCTGATAAACAGCATTATCATCTGACCTTAACAAAGTAATTATTTTCTGTGACATGGCATACAAAAATCATATTCTTATTAATATTCTATTTCTCCCCTGCACTAGCAGTAGAAACGACGGTGGGGGGGGGGCGGCTAGAATGGGCTAAGCCCCTCCCCAAAGTTGCCCAAAAATGCCGAAAGTTTCTTTTTAAATACACTGAAAATTTAGGATAAATCTAATTTTATCCCTCCGATATCTAGTCACTGGCTCTGACAGGGGCCAGATTCTCCTTCCTTATGAAAATCGCTTCCTATGGACTTGACAGGCCCGTAGGAACGGGGGGGGGGGGGGGGCTTAGCCCCCAATGTTGGCCAAAAAAGCCGAATTTTCCTTATTTCACACTGAAAATTCAGGGAAAATCCAAATCAGCCCGCCTACGAATATTCAGACACTTGGGCTTTAGCCCACCACCCAATATTAAATTGCTTCATACGGGCCTGGGGCCTGTGTAACATTATGCCATTTGGGAAGGGTACAAAGGCTTTGCACAAATATATGCATGCATGTTTGTGTAAAAAATGTGCACACATGTACATGTAACATGTACATGTGTGCACATTATGATGTACACTGATTAAAGGGACATTTCATCCTCATTTTGATTTTTTAAAGTATGACTTGATGCCAAGATTGATTTTTCTAATGGGTATAAATGTTATCAGTTTTTTGAAGTTGTTGATGATAGGCGATAAACACGCCTTCAAAGTTGAGACAGAAACGACAAATTCTATATACATCTGAACTGTTGTGGACAACAATTTGTTTAATTTTAACAAAAACATATATATTTCTCGTAAACGGCGCAATATTTTGGCTTGAAAATTTCAGAATTTTCGTAAGAAAATATGCTCTTTATAATAAAAATGAAAGTGAAATTTATGAGAAAAAATTCTGAAATGTCACTTTAAAGGGCGACGGTAACAGATGGTCTAATTGCAAAAAATGAATTTTTTTGAAAAAATATGCAAAACTTTTGTGTTGACAACCTTGGGATGGTTAATAATATGCGATTCAGACAGAGAATGAGCCGAAATTACAAGACAGATAGCTGAATTTAGGGAGAATCCAAACCTAAATTCAACCCCATCACTGATGGGGTTAGAATTATTTTGAAATTGTTGCACATGCGCATACAGCGCGGACCATGATTCAAACGAGATTCATACTTGAATTTCAATATGACGTCATCATGTATGTTGTGACGTCATTTAAGAAAGTCGCATGTCCTACTGTTTTGACCTACTTTCGATATCGCTTCATGAATTTGGTATCAAATTGCGAAAAAATGAGTCGTTGCTTCAATAGTTTGTCGTAATCATTTAATCAGGTCATATAAAGCTTAAAAAGTGTACATTTCGTTTGTATTTGACAATTTTTGGGTCCAAATCTGGGAAATAGTAGCTTTAAAAAACAGTTAAATGACTGAGCTTATATGACTCTGTAGATGAGTTATTTGGCAACTAAAATAATTATTGGATAAATTCAGAAATTGGAAACCGATTTGATTTATTGGGGTTTTACGCCGTTTTCAACTTCTATGGTCATATCGCGGCGGCTGGAGCACCTAACCGTGGGTTCCTGGTATTTCTCGCACCAGTACAACCACAATATCCAAACCGAGCCCCCAGCTGCTCTCTCACATAAATGATTCACACCCATTGGTGAGAGACAAATGACTTTGGTCAAATGTCAGAATGGATACTGGCCGAGCCGGAGTTCGAACTCGCGACACCTGAGTTGACAGACTACGACGTAACCGACTGAGCTATTAGGGCTCGGCAAATTGGAAACCGAACTCTTAGTACCTTAATTATCTAGTTTGCTCTGTCGTATCATGAATTTGTTAGATTATCATCCATTCTAAATAACAAACTTGTCAACATGAAATTTAAGCATGGACATTCTACACTTATATCTGGCAGTGTACACATACCCGGACTAAATGAAGATAATTTATAGATATACACTGAAAACAAAATGAAGTCAGTCTTTATGTATTGGTTCAGAATTTTGAGTCTATCCATGTTTCAATATGTATATCGTCATAGTAAATGCAAAACCTCGTATCTCATTTTTGGAAAATTTTAAAGGGGAGGGAAAAAGTGTAATAACTTTTCCCAAACTGAAATGTTTTACTTGAAATTTGGACATATTGTTCGTAAGTAAAGTATCATTGATACTGATCGGTAAAATTATCTCAAAACCTGCGCGAATTGTCTAAATGGACACACGAGTTTGTACTTTGAAAATCGCAAGAATCGACGCACGAGGTTTTGCATTTACACCGACGATATGCAAGAATTTTACAGGTATTTAAAGCTCCTTGAATGAGCACTGGACAAGTTTAATTTCCTGCAAATTTCTTGCAAACTGCATGATATTCAATAATGTTCAAGATAGGCTTCTTGCAAAGTTCCTGCAAACTACATGTAAAATATTTGATGGATGACTTTCCTGCGAAGTTCCGACAAACTTTCTTATTTCTGGCAAACTTGTCGCAAACTGGAACGTGTTTGCCAGAAGATTGCAGGAAGGTTGCAGCTAGCGGCAAACATCGGCGAAGTTCCGGCAAACCCTTCTAGCGAACTAATTTGTTTGCAGCAAATTCGCGGCGAATTTGCTGCAAATTTGCAGCAAAGTTTTCATTTCTGTAAGGGCAACTACATTTTAATGAATTTGAATTTTGGTTTGCAAGAGCTAAACAGTGAAATCGAAATTGTTATCACCGGATTACTATCTAATTTCGAAAAAAAAATGCACTAAAATATCTAGCTTTCATCTGAGAGGTTTTATTTAAACATTATTTTGTTAGCATTTGGCGACTTAAAGCTACTATTTCCCAGATTTGGACCCAAAAATTGTCAAATACAAACGAAATGTACATTTTTTAAGCTTTATATGACCTGATTAAATGATTACGAGAAACTATTGAAGCAACGACTCATTTTTTCGCAATTTGATACCAAATTCATGAAGCGATGTCGAAAGTAGGACATGCGACTTTCTTAAATGACGTCACAACATGCATGATGCCGTCATATTGAAATTTAAGTATGAATCTCGTTTGAATCATGGTCCGCGCTGTATGCGCATGCGCAACAATTTGAAAATAATTCTAACCCCATCAGTGATGGGGTTGAATTTAGGTTTGGATTCTCCCTAAATTCAGCTATCTGTCTTGTAATTTCGGCTCATTCTCTGTCTGAATCGCATATTATTAACCATCCCGAGGTGGTCAACACAAAAGTTTTGCATATTTTTTCAAAAAATTTCATTTTTTGCAATTAGACCATCTGTTACCGTCGCCTTTTAATGTCCGGGGGGATTATGTCATACGCTGGTATTGTTGGCTTTGGTTACGTTGAAAAAAAATACCCTTTTTAATAATTGTGACCCGTCACGCTAAAAGGGACCCTATCCGAACTCCAAAAATCCAAATTTTGACAAACTTGTCAGACTCAACACAAGTCAACCAGATCCGTATGCGAAAAATGAACATATAGTAAGATAGGAAAACATTCCGGATTAAGAAAGTTGCATAAAAGTGAAAAGTGTCGGCCCTAGTCTGGCTGCGCGGACTGCGCAGACTGACTAGAGTCGATATTTTTCACACACCCGATAAGGTCCCTTTTAGCGCGACGGGTTACAATTATATTAGGTACCATAACAGATAGACCTTTGACACTGCATATAATAATACCTGCTGTCAAGACAGTTATTTTATTTGAGACCGTGATCATTACCATTGACCTTATCATATTCACTTTTAAGTTTCGATTATTTTTTACAAACTTTCTTTTAGGCGAGATACGTTGTCTACGAATGGCTCACTGTTTGCATTGAGTTAATCTGCATTTATAATATTCAGCTGATCGTACAGCCGTGGTTGGATTGAAGTCTTACGTTTCAATGACATCAATCAACGTTTCTTGGTCGCCGCCTGCTGCAGCAGACAAAGTGGCATGCTACCATATACGGTTAGTTTGTATGCTTTACTATGCTTTTAGTACATCTTCATTTATCATTTCCCAATTAAAGTAGTGCAACCCTAATAAGATTCAAGCGACGTCGGAATTTTTTTCGAGATACGTCGTTAACACTCGTTATGAACCTATTTTGGCGACATCATAAACATTCGGCGGTGAAACGTTCCATCGCCGATGGTTTACATCTTCGCAAGCCAAGGGTGACATCTACGACGTAACGTCGTTTCTGTATTCACCCTTGGCGGATTTAGTCCGATTTTCTTGGCCTCCTGGAAAGCGTTTTCATTGGTTCCAGCGAGGTCTCGCTGGAACCAATAAGATTGTCGACTGATACATTTGTTATGAGTAACCAAATCATGACAACGGGCAGGAAAAAGCATTGCATTTGCAACTCAAAAACGCGAAGATCGGCGATTTTTCCTAAGAATTTCACTGCAATAGACAGGAATTCCCTAACTTTAATCGACGAATTATAATAATTTCGACAATTCGACCAAAAAAGCAGCTAACTTTTACATAATCCGCATGACGTATGACGCGAAAGACAACGCGCGTTAATGACGTCATCAATAATGGACGTAAACAACCAGAAGAACAACCGCTAGGCGGCGCTTCGCGATTTCAAGAAAATCGGACTAAATCCGCCAAGGGTGAATACAAACGTAGCTGGGTTCAACCTTGGCTAGCGAAGATGATGGTTTACGGCGTCGCCCGAATAACGTTGCTTGAGTCTCATTAGGGATTAACTACCTTCAAACAGCACATGAGGCGCGTTCTATTTACGGAGATGAAAAAGTAGGCTCAATGAGATTCATTTGGATGTCCTAAACAAGTATTTTTCTGATATGACGTTGCATTGACGTCATTAGTAAGAGTTTGGACCATTTGGTACACCAAGGTCAAAATCTTTGGTATCTAACCCTTTCCTAAACGACAAAATTTTAGGGTGCTCCAAATTACAAAGAGTTGCAGATGACAAAATGGATGTTATTAAAGATAGGAATTGTGTGTAATATAGCACAGAAAATATTGAGGCAAAAGGAGAAACTGCTGGTCATCAGCAGTTTCTTCTTTTGTCTCAATGTTTTCCCAAGTCTTTTCTCCGTGGAACGCCAAAACAAGGTCTTGTTTGGGAAAGGGTTAAGCAAAGAAAATGTACATGTAAAAGGTTTGTTTGTTCATTATGGTATAACCCCTATGTTAAATGGCCAGCAAGTTTTGGCTTATGAGGCACTCTTCTGAATACGCAGTATCTCCCGATTCCTCACTTGGGCATCTAGCAGAGATGGGTCTACTGTAACCATTAATTTAACTATCTGGCGGCTCACCAACCGGTCTCATCAGTTTTAACCCGCCAGGCCGGCTTCCAACGCTTCGACCTAGTTGGCGCACGATCGTATGGCACATGTTTACGTTTCGTTCAAATGTAAACATTTTTCGATAAAACGCAGAGAACTCGGAACAGTGAACAGACCGCTCTATCACTGTACCTAAATTTTCAACAAGTCTACTTCACTACTTATAAAGAATTTATTCATCTTTTATACAGCACTGTTTTGTTTACATTTGGACAAAATGTAAACATGTGCCATACGATCTTGCGCCAACAATAGTATTAGTTTTTGTTGCAAGTGAAAACGGACGTAATAAAGTGCAATAATCTTTTAATTATATGGACTCTTGACAGGAAACATTTCTCTTTATTTAAGAAAAAACTTATATATATGACAGGTTGTTTCCGTATGTGAACGGTACCATTAAAGAATCAGCAAAAGATGCCAGACACCAGTTGGTTTCAGAAGATAGGTTTAATGGAGTTGTTGAATTCAATGGTTTAGTTCCTGGAAGAGCCTACGACGTCCAAGTGGCTTCTAAACTGAACTGTGGTGACAAGATCGATGTCTTTGTTGCCAAAATTATCGCTATCACGAGTGAGTATAGTTCACAATAAATGACCTGGCAGAGCATCCCTAGCTTATAGTTCGAAATGCTCTATCAGGTCATTTATGGTAAGCAAATCGTGCACTAAAACAGACTAGTTTAACCTGTTATATCTGATAAATCGTTGGTGTTATTATAAGATTTCGTACCTGCAGCTTCAATCAAGCTGTACCGGAGAGCATTTGGAATCACATCGCACCGACGAAATACTACAAACGTAACTGTTTGTCCGAAATTACGTCACAATTTATTGATAAAATTGATTACTACTGGTGTTTTTAATCCCTCTTTGTTGTTATAAATATCACGTTACAGGCGAGTTCAATTCCGGTGGAGACTCAAGTGACAAAACAATTGCATAAAGTCTTTAAACCTTCTCTTAAGGTAGTCCACCCATAATGAGAGTCACGCGACGTCAGAATTATTCGGGCGACGTCGTAAACCTTGGGTTGTGGAACGTTCCACCGCCGAATAGTTACGACGTCGCCTGAATTGGTTCGAATACACAAAGAATGTTGACGACGTCGTTGCACGAAATATTCCGACGTCTCCTGAATCTCATTAGGGGTGCAATACCTTAATACTTTACCGATTTGAAAACCTTTTGAAGCAGAGATGTCGGAAATACGTCAGGAATTAGTATTTCGCCAAACATTGGATACGAAACATTTTGTGAATTTTCGCCATGTATGTCGCCATTTTCCGCGACATAGGAAATTTTGAAATCAAGATAATTTCGTTAATCTACGTTGCCGCGGTTGTGCCCAAGTTTGCACGAAGTGTTTGTTATTTAAGGATTGGTGGAATAGTTTAAAAGTTACATATTCTGTGTCAAATATACTTGTGTTGAACGTAGATACATTTTGAAAATAGGCAAAGCCCGCACGTTTTTTCCTCTGGAGATTTTATACTAGACAGTTTTACAAGTAATGATATATCAAAGGGTTTTGAACTTCACATAGAATGAGCCAGATGTTTATTTCTCCACAAGGACCTCTTCCAACTCCAAACACGTGTCGTTTATTTTGCCGATAGGTTAAGGTAGTCTACCCCTAATGAGATTCGCACGACGTCGGAATTTTTCGGGCGAAGTCGAAAACATTAGGCGGTAGAACTTTCCACCGCCGAATGTTTACGACTGCGATCGAATAGCTTCGTATACGTAACGATGCTGGTCGAAATAACCGATGTTTTGTGAATCTGAAAATGGCCGCATTACGGGTAGTCTACCTTAATCCCGATATATTGAAGTAAACATTTTGGTATCCTACCCACCCCAGCAGCAGCTGCAGTACAATCAACATTTTCGTCTTCTTAGCTCCCTTTACCTGACCGGAATTCCTTCTTCCAATATTAGATACGTGTACAAGAAAGAAGCAGCTTCCCATAATATGTAGTCGATAGCTCTCTAGCCTATTTGGCAGATTTAGCCCCAGTGCTAGAAACCTTAAGACAACCCTCTTCTCGGTACTTTCAATTTTGCGATAATTTTGGAGTGGGTTTGGTGGGTAGGGTATCTTTTTTTATAAATTTTGTTTGACAAAATTATAACAGCTAGTAATATGATCCCACATGCAATCTTCCCGAGGCTCCAAACTTTTTGATATCCCCGTTTACTTTTGATTCTTAATGACAACGTAATAATCTAATTTTGCGAGCCGGGACTTTATGTACGGGGAGCTAATGCTAATGTCACAGCCATAGTCTCGTCAGTGTCGGCGTCGCGTCTTCCCTTTAACCTGGTCTATATCTCATTATTATAGATACAGCCTTCATATTTCACACATGAATACTTGTCGCCAAGACCTTTCATTTTGGACCACGCCTATGACCTTTGGCCTGGTCACATTGGCCTTGCAGTTTGACCTACTTTTGAGAAACCTTATCCTGGCCTATATATCATGTACTATTATACATAGAGCCTTGATATTTTACATACGGATACCTCATCCCATGACTTTGACCTTGAGATCATAACCTATGGCATAGTAACATTAACCTTTGACATTGGACTCCTTTTTAGCGAACCGGGACTTTTTGTCCGGGGAGCTGATGTCACAGCCCTAGTGTCGGCGTCGCGTCCCGTTCCGTCGCGTCTTCACTTGAAAAACTTTAACCTGGTCAATATCTCTTGCACTATTAGAGAAACAGCCTTGATATTTCATACGTATATACATCTTGACAAGACCTTTCATTTGGGACCATGACCTTTGATCTAGTGCCCTTGACCTTGGAGTTTGACCTACTTTTGAAAAAACTTTAACCTGGCCTATATCTCATGCACTATTAGTGATAGGGCCTTGTTATTTCACACATGGATACCTCCTGCCAAGACCTTTCATTTGGGACCATGACCTTTGACCTTGTGACCTTGACCTTGGAGTTTGACCTACTTTTTAAAAAAATAGCTGTTTTTGTGACAAGCTCCTGTACAGGCGAGCTACGTCGTCCGCGGATATTTCTTCTTTATCTTCAGAGCCAGGTATCCCGGGTCCGATCTCTGAAGAGTCAGACCTTGATCCAGGGGACGGCAGAATTACCATAAAATGGGCGGAGCCAGCGATCGGACAATACACCTACTTTTTGTCAAAAATGGTATTATCCAGTCACCCGTACACAAGCAGTCGTAAGTATAAATAAAGATCCTTTATTAAGATTTTGATCCAGGGGACTCTTATTTAACCGTAAAATGAGCGGAGCCAGCGATCGGAGAAAAACAAAACTCTACCAGAATGGTGTAATGAGGAAATTAGCAAAGTAAAGCATTAAGAGAATGAGGCAGAGCTAAATCATTAAATGATATACCCCGTTACAAACTCTTGCGTACTAAAACGAAAGCTATATGATTTTTCAAGCCAAAGGGTATTTTTACTCAGAAACAATTAATCAAAAGAAGGGATATCCTAAAAACTTGAAAATGCGCCATGGAAGTAAAAAACTGCTATCAAACACATTGCTCAAATAAGTAAAGGAACAGTAAGTCAGGGGTAGGTCTGAAAATTTCTATCAATGATTTTTCACTTTGACTATTTCTATGATGAATGAATGTAAGAAACTACATTTTTTTAAGAAAACTTTAAGAAAAAATACAATGTAAGACTCATTACAATGTGGCTTATCAGCTTTTAAAGCATGCAAACATAAACAATCGTAAACATATTCAAAGGTTGGCAAACCAATAAGTATTGTACATTGTAAGTTGTGACAGATTTTCTGAGGCTAAAGGATA
This sequence comes from Fragum sueziense, assembly GCA_963680895.1. Classification (NCBI taxonomy): domain Eukaryota; kingdom Metazoa; phylum Mollusca; class Bivalvia; order Cardiida; family Cardiidae; genus Fragum; species Fragum sueziense. The sequence continues at coordinate 48,579,870 of OY804606.1, read as the reverse complement.
CAAATAGATATTAAATCTAGAATTAGCATGTTCCTTTAATTTCTTTTGGGGGTAGTGTAATATCACTGACACACAGATAACCTTATAATGGATGTTTCAGGGTCTGCAAACTCGTTCAACAGATATTTTCCAAAGCTGTTAATACTAGTAAGGCAGTTGGTCTACGCTGTAAAGGACCAAATTCCTGGAAATTAGCGCAATTTCGAAGCCTTTAACGTTTTCTTTTATAAATTTCCATCTATTTTCAAACAAGCCAAAATTATTCCAATATTCAAAAGAGGCACAGCATCCGACACAAGAAACCATCGCCCTATCTCCATTCTTCCAGTATTATTGAAGATATTAGAGAGATATTTTAGTAACCATCTACAAATCTATCTTCATGAAAACTTTTTATTTCATAATAAGCAGTCTGGTTTAAGGAAAAGTCACTCTTGTGAGACTGTCCTAACCAATATCATTAACACTTGGATAAATGTAATAAATGATTACCAACTTGTGGAAACCATTTTTCTGAACCTTACCAAAGCTTTTGATCTAATAAGTCATTCATATCTTTTTCATAAACTGTCACTTTACAACACAAATGGCATTGCAATCAGATTGCTTAAGTAATACTTTACAAATAGAATAGGGTTGCCATATCAGGTAAGTTGTCATCAGCTCTTGAAATAACATCTGGAGTTCCACAAGGTACGGTTTTAGGTCCAATACTTTTCTTAATATACATGAAATATCTTCTTCTACATCCCTATACTTCATTTTAGATCTTTTTTTGCAGACGATACCACAAAAAGTACAACAGCTAAAACTGTTGACGAAATCATCAACTCTCTTCAAATCAATCTATCAATAGTTGATCTTTGTTGTAAAAGAAGCTGCATACTGCCAAATCCAAATAAAGCCAAGGCCATACAACTCTCCTCCGACAATACTACCACATGTTAGATATCAAAAGAAAATGGTTCTGTGCACCTGAATGAAACAATAACTGTATTTTTAGCAGTTGAGAAACTACTTGGTGATCAGGTTGATGATAAAGCTGGAAAAACCAAGTCGGCCACATCTTCAAAAGTGCAACTCTCTTTTATATCTACTTCTCAGAATAAATGTTATCCCAATAAACACTGACAAAGGCTTTTTTCTTCCATGCATATATTTTACCACTTCTTGACTATTGCTGTACAATTTGGTGTGACTGTAATGCATCACTTATGAACACAATATGAATAAAATAAGAGGTGCTCGTATTATACTTGGCAAAAAATTGTATACTCCTAGCAGCGACATGTTTCGAGAATTGAAATTAGACGAAAGTTCAGGATAGAATAATTTACAAAAAACACTATTCTTCTTCAAATCTCTTGATAAAGAATTCCCAGGTTATATGACACAGAAATCAGACAATGTTTAACTACACACGTTCAAGAAGCTCCAATTGTTGCCAAACCAAGGATTGAGTCCTACAGAAACTCCCTTACATACTCAGGTCTTAAATTGTTGAAACAGATTCTACTTTATGTTAGCATCGCAGATGACTTGAACATATTCAAATCTGCATTGCTGATATGGTAGAACAAAGCTAATGAAAATATTTCTATGCTGTGAATTATTCAGATGATAATCATTATTATATTAAAACTGAACATAAAGATACGGTCATGTGCAAAGTTTATAGTAGTTGCAAGATGAAGTGGAAAAAATACAAAAGATCCGTTATCACATTTAGAAGACATTCGTAGTAAAAACGTTAGTTTTAAAAAAAGATGATTTTTCATTTTATATTACAGCAAGAAAACCAGAAATGACTGAGAGGGTTTCCATTTATAATTATTTTAAAAAGATGGACATAGAGATACGGGCCTGTACAAATTTTATGAGAATCAAGAGTTGTGGTGAAAAGTTGATAACATCCGTTACCACAGTTGGAAGACGTTTGTATTGTTTATCATATTTATCAAATGACATTATTGTTTACAAGTTCTAATCAGAGACAACTAATGGGAATGGACGCTCAATGGACGTCTTTGAGTTGAAGTGCAAATGTTAGAATTTCCGTTAACACACGTTGAAGACGTTTGTATTGTTAATTAATTATTATGACGTTTCAATTCTCATGAATGTTTGGCTTGATAATATCTAGGTCGTGTAAAAAAGTGGGGCATACACGGTCAAAAATCATGTTAATGGGCCAAGTATTCATTTTGCTCTAAGAACCACTATATTTGCTCGATCATTGTGAAAATGTTTCAGAATGTTCATCTTGAATGATGATATCAGGGTCATAAATTCATGTTATTTTCGCTTATATCACATTATTTTCGTATTTCATAGCGCAATAGCTTTTCGTTTACAATGTATATTACTGAATACAATTTAGCCAGAATGTTGAAATGGTAATCTACACATTCAAGTATTCAAAACAGGTAACTTAACAGTTTCATCACTTTCATTTACTTATGTATGTGATTGTCGACTTTTATGTGTTCTGAGAGTTCTTGTTTGATCATCTCAATGTTTTTCATCTGAAACCTCGAAAAGTACAGCTTTTTGCGAAAAGCGATTGAACTTGCAGTTTAAAAACGTTTTATCAAAAACCTCACAAATAATGTATAAAACTGCATTTCACATCCCAATCCATTTAACTTTTTATCCAAACATCAATTCTGATGTTTAAAAACAAGATGTAGGCCTACTTACGATTTTTTGTTTTGTTTTTAACGATAAGTTCTTTATTTCAGGTCCTAAGCCTTTAACTTATTTGGAATGTTTAAACATGGGTCCCGGCTCCATTACAGTAAGGTGGCAATGGCCTCTTAGAAGATACGCAGAATACAAAAGTAAGGACAACCTGTCGATTCCTCCTTAACCTTTTACCTTACAATAAAAATAGAATGGCCTTACTTAAAAGCTGCAATAGACAAAATGTGATACAATGTTGCTTATCATTTACAAGATATTGAGACATAATGAGACATAATGAGCAAATTGTGCAAAATTTGCTTCCCAAAAACCAACGGTGTTTATTGTGAGTGAGTTTTAACTGGGATTTTGGGACTGGTTTTCTCAATGGCACGATTTGTATAATGTATCTCGTATAAATCTTTGGTGTATATGCCGAGAAACTAAGATAAAATTCACTATGAAGCGGGCGAGATTTAGAAGTGTACTTTTCCAACAAACAGTTACGTGGGTTAGCCAACGTGTCGTTCGTTTATGTACTATATCGCTGCTTTTCGTCGAAAACATCGTAACTGCAGCTTGTCTCAAGCTGCAGTTACGAGGTTTTCGAAGAAAAGCGATAATGTAATTTCAATTACAGATATAGAAGTTCACACTGTAGATGCAATTAGAGCACTGACAGCCTTTCTGAACAGTAACGGAAGTCGGGAAGCTTTGGACAGGATAAACCCTGTGACGTCACTGGTTGTGTCAGCCAATGAGAAATCGGCTACATTAACTGGTCTGCCTAAAGGTATGTATGGCAATTTAGAGAGATGCAGCAGCATCATAACTGCAGTGCAATATTAACCCTTTCCCAAACAAGACTTGGTTTGACGTTCCTAATAGAAAAGGCTTTGGTATAGATTGAAACAAAAGAAGAAACTGCTGATAACCAGCAGTTTCTCCTTTTGTCCAATATTTTCAGTGGCATATTTTACACAAATCATATCTTTGATAACATCCATCTCGTCATTTGTGACAGTTTTTTAATTGGATCGCCCTAAAATTTTGTTGTTTGGGAAAGGGTTAAGAGGGAGTTAAATCATTCTGAATTTGTTATTGCAACTCCAGGTCCTATGCTGTGTATAACTCATTCGAATTGTTTTGGTGAAACGATTCCAATGAGTATCCTAAAATAGGGTTTGTAGAACAAAAAAAAAATAATGAAATATTGAATTTTGAAAACCCATTAAACTATTGTTTATGTATTATACCTGATACGGGCTCCGGAAAAATAACGATAGACCAAGGTAGAAATTCGACTAGATTATATTTCAATTCAATTCCATTTTGAAAACAAACAAATAAAAACAAATAAAAAGAAAACAAGAAAAACACAGAAAACACAAGTGCGATTTCTTTTTATTCTCATCCTTTTACCACTCATCTTGCGTGCGGCTGAGAGTTTTATTGAATCAACGCAAGTTTGGTCGCGTTGACGCTATGTCCACGCCGTTTATTTCTTAGATATCCAACATTTATTAGGCATAGTTATCTGAAAAAGGAGTTCTAAGCTTTCGATCGCCATATAGCATGTTTGTGTGGCAGTTGTAAGTATTGAAATGCTCATGATGTAGGCACGATATACACGGGAAAAACACTGGTATCAGTTACCATATCATATCTGTTGCAAGAGGCATTTAACCGCCACCAATCAATCTATCAACGTCAGTTGATCGCTGCTTTTCTTCAAAATGCTCCAAACTACAAATCCACAAAAGCTGAAATGACTGGTTTTTTTAACAAAAGCAATGACATGCATTTTTTATTTAATTTGTTTTTATTATCATTATTATTATTATTATTATTTTTTAAGAAAATCTGTACGCCATTTTTGTCTATGCTGTAAACGATGAAGGTCGAAGTGAATGGCCAGGTTCAATGGAAAGGGCCGCATTAGAAAGGTTAGTGATTCAAAAAGCTTTCATGTTGACTTTCATATGTTAATTAATATGGCCTACCATTTGACTTTCATCCTACCAACATAGTTTACATACGCAGCATACGTGTCAAGTCATACGCATTACGCGTGTGTCACAAACTTACACCCATTGAGTACACGCTTTTTCCAAATAACGGAGTAAAATTTAAATATAAAATGATTAGTTTATCGGTAATTGAAAAACTAATTCACTTTAAGGGGGAATGCTCCAGTTTTTCGGGACACTCGGTCATTACTGTAGTAAATTAAATGTTTCGTACCAATATGTTTCGCTACCATATTTTCAATAATATAACAAATCATTGCAATTTACCATTTTCGATGGTAAAAGTGTATTCATTATGCGAAACTGATTTCCTCAAGATGGAAATCGATTATTTAGAGCAAGACAGTCGTAAGTGTGTATGCAGTTACCACTGTTTTGCGTCATTTTATTCATGTGTAGCTGATAAAAATTGCTGTAATTCACTAATAAGTGCGCTGACCTATACATTTTCTTTTTGAATTATTACAAGGACATGTTGATTAATACAATGAGGGAGTTTTATCAAATTCTATTATGTAGAACTTGAAATGTTTCCAAAAATATGCAGATTTTGACATAAAAAAAATTCCAGCTTCGTTGATCTAACCGAACACGTGAGCATGCTGTTTTATACATTTACGCGTTTATAATGGCATATATTTTGGGTTTTCTGTTCTTATTAAATGTAAGACGTTACTTTAAATCCGTTTTCGTGACTAAACGATTAATATACAGCATTTTATTAGCAGTTTAGTGACCTTGGATAGGTGCAAGAAATTGCGCATTTTTTCGCTGTAGGGGTATGTGATACGAATGCCTATAAAATTCAAACAAGATCGCTGACCATCCATTTTTATCTATTTTTTTTTCAATTGGTAATAACATGTAATTTCAACATACAAAATAAAAAATAAATTCTATTATTGGGAAAGAAAATAGGAAACTGGATCATTCCCCCTTAATACTTAGTATGGCCACCGTAAGGTTAACAAGAACTGGATTGTATTGTTTTCAATGTCCTCTTTGATGCGTTTCCTGGTCAAGACAATGAATTTAATAAAATCCAGGATTCTCCAGGAGACTTTGGACCCCCTGGCAATTAAATTTCCTTGGACTCACCGAGGCCCTAGCGGCCCTCAGGCTCCTAACTGAAAACGTCACACGCCTGACATTCATAAAATTATACCCTTGGCAACTATGTAACTTGGTTCAATCTGGTCCGACAAGTTATTTTGTATTTTAGCACAAAATACAAACACAATAAATTCTCTTTGTTGAAAGGATGTATCAGTCACTTACAAGTGACAATAGATCTAGCATTGTTTACCCTAAAATCTTCTGAACCTAGATTTTTTCCTATAGTACTAGATCTATAATGATGATTTTCTAAATGCGACATCTGCGACGCGTTCTTTAGAGTTGGATTTCTTAAGATAACATGATATTTCTTAAGATATTTAAGGATAGAATGTTCTTTAGAGAAAGACTTTTAAGCCGCTCAAGTGGAGGCGCCATAGCTCTATACTTCTTGCGGAACCCCTCAGTCAACACTGTAGAAACAGTATAAGAGTCGTTTGGAATGATCAATGAATCATCATCACGGTATTCCAAAAGCTCCATACTTCATACAAATGACGTCATCTTAAGAAATCTTCAAAAATTTCGCTCTAAAGAACGCGCCTCTGGTTTACCTCCGCTGAGTTTTATCAATTTGTCATATTAATTCTATGGTCTTTCTGGTTGTTACTTTTTAGCTTTACATGTAATAACTAGATACCATTTAATTTCTTTCAGAGCCAAAGATTACAATAAAGGCGACCGTCTCATGGACAAGTTGAACATGTTTTTGCTTAACTTGACCGAAGGGTTTTTTGTGATATTACCACCCGTCTGCAGCCCTGTCCCGACGTATAGCATTGGTAAATATGTCCTCTTTAAACAACGGATCGTTTGCAATGACTCTTTTAAATGGGAGATAATTCCATGATCTGTTAAAAAGGAGATAAATACATGATTTATTGAAGGGAGATAATTCCGAAATTGATATTTAAAGGTTATACATCCGTGTTTAATTAATGGGAGATAATTCCGTTATGAAACGGAGATAATTACATAGGCTTTTTAAAGGTATATGCAAATGAGTTGCTGCAAATAGTAACAACTATTACGTCATAGTTGTTTAAAATCAAAGAGCCTTTATACTACTGGGCAGTATTTGAAATATGCTACATATCAGATGATAACGCCAATTTGTATTTTGCAGAGACTACAATAAAAAAACCGAGTAGATTTAAAGTTACAAATATTGCAGATGGAGGTATATCATTATCATGGAAAGCACCGAAAAGGGATTTTCTTGCAGGTAGAATTACGTTTTTATAGTTTGGAAATATTTATTAGATTAGTCAAATGTAACCCTTTCCGAAACATGAATGCGCTTGATCTTTAAAACAACATCCACTACAAAAGTTATTAACGAGCAAACAAAATTCAGTTTGCTCGTTAACAACTCTTTTATCGAATGCTGTTTAAAAGACGTACAGCACCTAGAAACATGCTAACCATTGTCTTTAAATCTTCACTGCTTCAAACGTTTTAGCTCGCCCGGGACGATTGTCTCAAAAGAGTTATTGTCATACCCTCGGATGTCGGCGTCAGCGTCCGCAAAAACTTTAACATAGCCAATAGCTCATGCCCTGTTAGAGGTACAGCCTTGATGTTTCTCCTATGGGTTTCTCTAACCAAGACCTTTCATTTGGGACCATGACCTTTGATCTTTAGACCTTGACCTTGGAGTTTGGCCTACTTTTGACCGTTTTGGAAAACAAACTTTAACCTGGCCTATATCTTATGCCCTATTACAAAAATACAGTCCTGATATTTCACATAGGATACCTCTCTGGGGACGATGTTTTGAAAGTTTAACAGTTAAATATTGTAAATACTTTTTCTAAAGCTTTTGTCAATTCTATTGTTTCAGATATAGATTTGCTTCTTACAACTATTAATTAATTTGTAGAGCTACATATACGAAGTGGTCATAGCTGAATGTCATTTATTATTCATGACATCTTACATTGTGGTTATTTATTGGAATAGTCGCATTAAGACAAACCATATAACTCACTCAATATATTATGATATCGTTTGTAGTTGAATTAGCATATTTAGAAATTGTTTATCCCACCTTAAATATGTATGTTGCTCTGATTTCTATTTTTTAGGATTTAGAGCAAAGGTTCAGAACAAGAAAGGCAGATGCTTTGGGCAATATGACTTCGTATGTAAGACAGGATGTTTAGCTTCACTATATGATATAAAATATACAGAACGGCTGGCTAGAACAACGCAGGCATTCATTAGAGATTTTCCGGAGGCTAGTTTGTTTGTTTATTTGTTTGTTTGTTTAACCCTTTCCCAAACAAGACCTGGTTTTGACGTTCCTATTAGAAAAGGCTTGGGAAATCATTGAAACAAAAGAAGAAACTGCTGATAACCAGCAGTTTCTCCTTTTGTATCAATATTTTCTATACCATATTATACATAAATTATATCTTTGATAACTTCCATTTTGTCATTTGTGGCAGTTTTTGAAGTGGATCGCCCGATAGTTAAGTCGTTTGGGAAAGGGTTAAATGTATTCCACTATCATAAGATAGATAACACTTCGTGATACCCTCGTGAATTTCCAATGTCACGAATGACACCCGAAGTTGCTTCCTAACGTATTTAGTATTTAATGATGGATGGAATAACTTATGTACATTTTGTGCCCCCGTATCGTAAGATCAGGTGCATATTGTTTACCATTGTCCGTCTGTCCGTCCGTCCGAATGTCTGTCCGTCTATCAGTCCGAAACTTAACTTGAAAACTTAACATTGTTTTTTTTTCTCCTAATGTATTCCTTATACAAAACTCAAATTTGGTATGTACCATTCTTTCAATGATATATATCTGTTCCAAGCAATATAGCCTTCCTGAAGGTTATATATTAAGTCTTATCAACCCTTACCATGAAAACTTAACGCGAAAACTCAACATTGGCCTTTTCGGGGGCAATCGTGCTTTACAAACAGTCAAACACATTTTCTTTCTTACTGTTTCTTCACACACAAAAAATCAAAAATGGATCCAATTTAACTTGAACAAGTCGAGCGGTTTAGACTAATTTTACACTTCTATGCAATTGACCAGACGCCGACTGTCAATCAAAAACATCGATTAGCCAATGAACGATCAGAAAAATGTCATGCCACAATTGTTCTTCGTTACACGTGTTATTGTATCGATTTATCGACTGACAATCAAAACAATCGACATGCCAATGGCAAAGAAATTTGTGCTAACAATAGACTAGGTTTATCGTTATGTTTTGACAAACCGCCGGTGTTGTTATAAAATCTCGTAACTACGGCTTATATCAAGCCGTAGTTACGAGATTTTATAACAACACCTACGAAATACTATTTTGTTTGTCCTAATTTACGTCACGATTAACTGTATAAAATCGTTCTCTATTAACGATCACATCCCCATTGTTTGTCTTAAATTCTATGTTGGGCGGAGCGATCTGTCGATTGGCGTTTGGTCAATTGGAATGTTTTCGGGTACAATAAGGTATAAATCAATCATTTTATACCTTTTTTTAAATTGTTTTCTTTTCCGATCGATATGTTTTCGTACCTTTTATCAAGAACATATTGCTGCTTTTTAACGAAAACCTCACAAAAGCAGCTTAAAACAAGGCTGCAGTTACGAGGTTTTCGTTGAAAAACGACGATATTATAGTCTTCTTTAAAATTTTCACTTATGAAGTATATAATAGGGATCGATTTTATCAATTAAACATTGACATTATTTCGGAGAAACACTAGTTTTTCGTCAGTGTAATTCTAAAACCTCGTAACTACAGCTTGATTGAAGATGAAGTTACGATATTTTTTAACAACACGAACGATTTATCAACCAATACAGGTAAAACTAGTATATTTTTAGCACATAAATTCGACTCTTTTCATTTAATTAAATTATATATTATAGATTCACTCATACTAAACTATGCCAGGTTTTGACGTTCCTCCAATAGAAAAAAGGCTTGGGGAAATATGGAGTCAAATACAAAAAATAATACATTTTTGTTTTGATTACCAGCACTGTCTTTTGCCTCAACATTTTTGTACTTTTTTGAAAACGCATCCTTTCTCAGTTTTTGTATCATATTGTTGGCAACAGCAGCTTTCACTGTAAAAATACAAAATGTATATAAATAACGTTGTTGTGAAGTCAAACTCTCGTAGCTGCAACTTGAAAAGCTTTATTTACGAGCCCCCCCTTTCCACTATGATTTTTTACCTGGTTGGACAAAAAGTGCGTTTTATAGAATTTACTATTACTTTTTTGTCAATATTTGTTTTTTCTACAGCCAGACGATTCTTGCAGCAACCACACCACCATTACAATGTCACGTGACCAGTTTAAGGAGCCAATCAAATACATCATAACAGAACTTCCATTGACGGAGAAACTTTATGTAAACTTAACGTCGATTGGTTACATGCAGTCCGGAAACAGCGTAGTGAAAAGGGCACAAAAGCCAAAGAAACGTGCACGTGCGAAAATAGTTAATTCTTTAAAAACGCTTTTGATGTCCTTTCATATTAGAAAAGACTTGGAAAACTCAAAGACAAATTAAAGTAACAAAACATTGAAAACCAGATTTTTTTTTCAAAGTAAGAGAAGTCTAAAAGGCTGTTTGGTAAATGATAAGGCTAGGATCAAGAATAAAGAACCTTATAGTATTTCAAATGACATTGTCTCAATACCTGCTTTTGGTCAAATGCGATCTAATACGGATCTATACTACTAAACTACAGTTGTAATGTAGAAACTTTTAGATCTTGATCTGATTATGTGTATCTTAATTCACGTCGTTCTGAAATGGCATACAATATCAAAGACTTTTTTCCAGAGATGCGTTCTTTAGAGCGAGATTTCTTGAGATGTCTTGAGATTTCTTAGTTTTAGGATAAAGCGTTCTTCTGAGCAAGATTTTTAAGACGATCACTGGGAGCCGCCATTGCTCTATACTTCTTTCGGAACACCTCGGTAAATTCTGTAGAATCTATATGGGAGAAAATTGACCGAGTTGTTCCGAATGCTCAATGATTCATAAACCGCGGAGTTCCGAATGCTCCGTACTTCATACAAATGACGTCATGATGACGTCATTTGTATGAAGTATGGAACATTCGGAACATCTCGCTTATAATCTCGGTCTTAAAAACGCTGTATCAAAAACGTCTTAAGAAACCTTTAAAATATCTCGATCTAAGGAATGGGCCTCAGGTCTAGGCTAATTTGAGCTTTTTACTTCAAGCCTGTCACAAACAGTAAAACTTAGACTCTTAGAGAGTAGCTACAGATTACATAAAAGTTAAAAGATACATTTTTGTGTTAGACAATAGTGTATTATTTTGTGTCCATAATAACTTCATCTGAATGGATTAAAACAATTGCAAATATAGAAATACAAATACACATATTTACCTTTTTTCTTTGACCGGTTAATGAACGACAGGGTTTTCTAACAAGTAAAGTGTAAATTGATAGTTGCTGTCAAATAAAAGAAGTATCGACGGTCGGTCCTCTGTACAGTGATTGGCAGTCTTGTAGTCCTATGCATTCTGTGCAAGCGGCACAGACTGACTATGATCGAATTTTTCCCTCTAAAGTATTTTTGGTTCTATATTGTTTTACCTACTTATTTATATATTGAATTCCTATATCGCCGCTTTTCTGCGAAAACCTCGTAACTGCAGCTTGTTTTAAGCTGCAGTTACGAAGTTTTCGAAGAAAAGCAGCGTTATGCAATATCTTATTGACGTTTTTAACCCTTTCCCAAACAAGACCTGATTTTGATGTCCCTAATAGAAAATGCTTTGGAAAACATTGAGACAAAAGAAGAAACTGCTGATAATCAGCAGTTTCTCCTGTTGTCTCCATATTTTCCTAGCTGTTTTCTACACAAATTTTATCTTTAACAACACCAATATTGTCATCTGCAGCAGCTTTTGAATAGGACCACCCCAAAAATTTGTCATTTGGGAAAGGGTTAAAAATACTTAAAATCTCAAAATTTGGTGTGAAATATTGACCTCGTAGCGGATTTTTATTTTATTTTATTTTATTTTTGTTTCAGGAAAAGTCCAATGCCTTGCTTGTTCAGATTCAAGAAATCGGCAGATGGTCGGGGAGAAGGCATGTAGCAGCGATGCAGGTAGTGTCGTAACAATATCGTCGCTTTTCAACAAAAACCTCGTATCTACAGCTTTAAACAAGCTGTAGATACGAGGTTTTTGTTAAAAAGCTGCGATATGCATGTCTGGTTTCATTTAGCATTGCTTTAGATTGTCAAATTACACGTCGAAACACTTATATTTAATTTTAAATACAATGATTAATATTTTGATTAATAGAGATCGATTTTATTAAATAAACACTGACGTAGATTTGCACAAACACATGTACAATGATGAAACTGTATCTACACAGGTAATATTCAGACCCGTAGGAACAGTGCTATGGGCTAGAGAAGCTAAGCGCCCCCCCCCCCCCCGCCCCCCTCCCCCCAAAAAAGTTGGCCAAAAATGCCGAATTTCCCTTTATTTACACTGAAAATTCAGGGAAACATTGAAGCCCGCCAATATTCAGACACTCGCGTGGACAGGGGCATAAGCTTCCTACGGGCCTAGGTATTAACCGATATATTTTAGCACAATATACTCATTATATCTATTCCTAGCACCAACCTCACATTGCCAATTAACTGGTGAGATTATGAGTTGTTATTGCAATATCAAATTGAGAAATAATCATATTAATAAAATAATGTGCATGAAATAAGAATACCACAATTGAAATTTGTTGAAAGGAAACTTCTACTGATACGATTTTGTTTGACTTTTGAGAGAAAACAAAGTAAAATCACTTATGAATACGGAAAAAATGTAGAATTTTCAACCAACCAATGGGACCATAAAGAATTTTCAATTATTCAATCAATTTTCTTTTATTTACAGTGTACTACTTCAAGCGGGGAAGACTTGAGGTGGATAAGGATTATTCCGAGTTAGAATTAAAAGGTTGGAAACTATCATTCATTTCCCAAACAAGACCTGGTCTTGAAATCCCTATCAGAAAAGGCTTGAGAAAACATTGAGAACAAAAGAAGAAAATGCTGATTAACAGCATTTTCTCCCTTTGTCTAAATATTTTATTGACTGTAACATTTAAAGTCTATGTTTATACTAACATTAATTTTGTCATCTGAAATTCTTTTCCCTGAAATTTTGTTGTTTAGGAAAGGGTTAAACAATTTCAATTTCATTTGTTTTTTAATTTTGTAAACCTCTACCAAAAGCCCATACTGATGCATGTATTATAGAAGTATGTATTTTCGTATTAATGTATTTTCGTCGCTTTTCAACGATAACCTCGTAATTGCAGCTTAACACAAGCTGCAGCTACGAGGTCTTTGTTATTAAGCGACGAATTGTAAATAACAACACTGGATTAATTGAGACAAATTATAGAAAATATAAGACGAAGCCATTCTGGGGCCTGTTTCTTAAAAATATTTAAGACGTATTTTTGTCTTGCCGATGACTTACGACAAGTTAAGGACAAGAAACGTGTATCACCAATATATCAAGACCTGCTTTATGCGGTTGTTGTTTTAACCGATATTTAAGACCTCGGTAAGTCAAAAATACGTCTTAAATGGTTTGATGAAACAGGCCCCTGATGAGTATACGTGTACCCGTTGTGAGTTATTTTGGAATTTGAAGCATTTAAAAATGTTAGGGGGTTTTGTCGTCGTCGTCGTCGTTGTTAATGTTGTTTATTATTATTATTATTATTATTATTATTATTATTATTATTATTATTATTATTATTATTATTATTATTATTATTATTAATATGAAAATAGGCAATGCCTAAATACGGGCGAAAAAAAAATACACATTTAACCGACACATCAAGTTTTGTAGGAAGATCACATTGAAACTCAATGAAAATTATACTTAAATATATTATCGAAGCGATACATGTACATTTTGGGGGAGCAGTGTGCTCAACAATTCCGACGTCTTGTATACATTAAATGATACATCGGACGCATGGAATTGGCATTTAAAAATATTCTCCGTTTCCTTTCATGATTCATCTTCTATGCCATTGATTTAGTTTGTCAACCGCGGACCCTTTGCCTCCTCAAACGACAAAAGTTTAGCATGGTTTAAATTGAGGGATGATTCAGAGGAGTAACTACAGTTGAAACACGCTGTATCGAAGTCATCAGAAACGTCATTTTACCTCGAGGTATTCGGAGGTTGACTTTCCGTTCGATGAAAAGGATATGTTTCCGTTTTTGTTGGTCATCAAACATGTTTATAACTGAACTAGAGTGCCATGGTCATAAGGAGACATAACTCAGGTAAAAATCAATGAAACACAAAATCCTTCCTTCATGCACATCTACCAATTGAGGTGATAACATTGTCCAAGTTTCAAAAAGGTCCAGCCCTAAACTTAGGAGTTGCGCTCACAAGAAAAGTGGACGTACGTTCGTACGTATGGTTGGACGGATTGACAGACGGAGAAGATGACGCCAATTTACGTCCGCCTCTGGTGGCGTATAAAAAGGGTAGTAGGAAAAGGAAAGAAAATGCCACAAACTAACAATTTCTCTCCCTTTATTGCCATAGTTTGTGGCTACATGTATATATTTACTTCAAAATAGTTTTTGATAAGAATTGATGATGAAGGGACAAGACTTTCAGTTCGGCTTAAGCATAAATTCGACTCATCCGATTTCAACATAATTAAAGTAACCTGAAGATGTTGATGAAGAAAGAATCAATCCCTTCGGCAGATATATGACTACTTAAGTCATATTGACCAAGCCGGGGTAGAATCGACAACCGGCAGATCAATAGTATTTAGTACGATATCCAATGTAAAAAAAAAAAACAGTGGAAATAACTGATAAAAAAGAGAAAACCTGAATAAAGGCATTTCTTTTTTTGTCTATTATTTCCATGTAAATCTTGCAACAAGAGGACCATGATGGTCCTTAATCGCTCACCTGAACCTAGATAGAAAGAAAGTCACAATGTTGTCAAGTTCAAGAGCACATAATTTAAGATGTGAGATTATGATCCAGCTGAAAACTGCTTTCATTATCTTGAATGATCAATATTTGTGACTGTTACAGTAAAAACAAAGTGGAAGAAACCAACAATTTTGTCAAAGTCAAGGGCACATAACTCTGTTCTGATAAAAATATTCTCATCAACATTAAGTCCAATTCTTTTTTGATTGGTCAATATATTGTTAGAGTGAAAATAAAGTCGAAACTGTAATTTTGTGAAATTCAAGGGACAATAACTCTGATTTTTCTAGTCAAATCAAGCTGAAATTTTCACTCATCCAGGATCTTATGGCCACCAACCATGTGACCAAGTTTTGTCTTGATTAGTCAATAAATGTAGATGCTACAGTGTAAACAAAGTCGAAAACAGCAATTCTGTCAAGGGCACATAACTCCAGACTTCCTACTTCAATCACACTGAAAATTGAAGTCATCCAAGATCTTATGGTTACCAACATTGTTGAAAAGTTTTGTCTTGATCGGTCAATATTTGTAGATGCTAGAGTGGTAACAAAGTCAAAACTAGCCATTTTGAGGTTCAAGGGCACATAACTCCGGACTTCCATGTCCGATCTGACAAAAAATCGAACTCATCTGAGAACTTATAGTTACCAACAATGTTGCAAAGTTTTGTTTTGATCGGTCAATATTTGTAGATGCTAGAGTGGTAACAAAGTCAAAACTAGCCATTTTTGACATTCAAGGGCAAATAACTCCAGACTTCCTGGTCCGATCTGACTCAAAATCAAACACATCTGAGAACTTATAGTTTGCAACATTGTTGCAAAGTTTTGTTTTGATCGGTCAATATTTGTAGATGCTAGAGTAGTAACAAAGTCAAAACTAGCCATTTTTGACGTTCATGGGCAGATAACTCCGGACTTCCTGGTTGGATCTGACTGAAAATCAAACTCATCCGAGAACTTATGGTCATACATATTTTGACCAAGTTTGCTTAAGATTGGTCAATATTTGTAGATACTAGAGTGGTAACAAAGTCAAAACTAGCCATTTTTGACATTCAAGGGCAGACAACTCCGGACTTCCTAGTCCAATCTGACCGAAAATTGAACTCATCTGAGAACTTATGGTCATACATGTTTTGACCGAGTTTGGTTAAGATTGGTCAATATTTGTGGCTGCTAGAGTGGTAACACCAAAATGTGAACAGACGGACGGACGGACAGACGGACAGACAGACGGACGCCGACGGACAAAAAGCGACCACAATAGCTCACCTTGAGCACTTCGTGCTCAGGTGAGCTAATAAGTAACACATATTTATTCACCTTTGGCTAACTTCACATTGGCCACGCTATGGTGACCTATTCACCATCTCCGCAAGACATTGTTTCGCATTCCTAGTAGAGAAAGGGATGTGACACATGAAGAGAAAAGAAAAAAATGCTGATAATTGGCAATTTCTCCTTTTCTCCAACAATCTTCTATGATATAACATATATATACTGAGACAAAAAAGATACGCAACCCCAATTTTTCATAATATTTTCGTCAAAATATGTTTTTAATGGCTATTAAGTACATTTTTGATATTCCTGCATTCACGTGCGCATAAATATAGTTTCATTTTCGTCAGATGTCGTAAATTCATCACGTGATACATAGTAAACTGTTAAAAACTGATTATCCCCTGTCGTGTTTTCTAAATGACTACTATCAAAACAAATTTTCATTAAACACAAGCTAGAACATAGACAAAGAAGAGGCCAAAGCGTTCACACATTTTCAACGACCCTACGCATAGCATGGCTACGTCAAAACCAGCGCCTGGCTGCAGTACGGATGTTGTTAGGTGAAAAAGTCAAATTGTTGTCGTAAGACATTGATGGGGCAACAAATCAACACATTTTCGACTGTACATACGTTGTTGGCTCTCAATGGGACCACAACCGATGGAGCACGAAACGGACATGCAAGAGATATGACGTCAAGGCATGACCGTATCATCACGTTTACCCCACCTATGGGATAAGTTTAAGACTGCAACGGAGACCGCTAATAAATCGTATGGACTTCACAACATACGAATATCGGACCAAACTGAATGAAACAGATTGTGTTTTTCGACCTACATGCATTTTTTTTGTCAAATTGTGTTGACGCCCGGTGTAAACTTGGTGTTTTCTTACTTATGAAATTTACTTCCAACAAGATTCTGTGAACTTTAAAAGGGTGACATGTTATTGCTTTAAATGTATTAAATTTTGTTTAAATATGATTTGATGTCTTTGCGTAAGAAGGAATTGAAAAGGAAGTTGCGTTTCTTTTTTGTTTCAGTATATTTCCTTCATTTGACAGTAAGTTTGTCCTCTGCAGCTCCTATCAAATTTGGGCAATTTAAAATTGCACCATTTGGGAAGGATCAAATTAACCAGTTAAATATTTCCCAAACAAGACATGGTTTTGACATCCCTAATAGGAAATGCATGGGAAAACATTGAAACAAAAGCAGAAACTGTTGATAACCAGCAGTTTCTTCTTTTGTCTCAATATTTTCTGTATCATATTCTACACAAATCATATCTTTAATAACATCCAATCTGTCATTTGTGGCAGTTTTTTTTAAGTAGATTACCCTAATTTTTTGTCGTTTGGGAAAGGGTTAACTATAAACCAGCTGTGAAATTTTGAAAATAAGATGACAGACTTAGATATTTACATCATTTAATGAATCAATAACTAAATGCATGTACTGTAGGTGTAATAGGACATCAGATAAAGGCTAGGCTAAAGATTTCTAAAAGTATGATAATGTAAAAATCAAAGGTCAAGGTCACACAGGTCAAGGTCATGGTCAAATGTGAAAGGTCTTGGTAGGAGGTGTCCATGTGTAAAATATCGAGACTGTATAGGTAACAGGACATGAGACATAGGCCTAGTTCAAGTTTTTTAAAAGTAGGTCAAACTCCAAGGTCAAGGTCCCAGGTCATGGTCAAAAGTGAAATGTCTTGGTTGGAAGTGACCATGAGTGAAATATCAAGGCTGTATGTGTAAAATGACATGAAATATAGGCCAGGTTAATGTATTATAAAAGTAGGTCAAACACCAATGTCAAGGTCACAAGGTCCAAAGTCATGGTCAAATGTGAAAGGTCTTGGTAGGATGTGTCCATGTGTGAAATATCAAGGCTGTATGTGTAAAAGCAATTGAGATATAGGCCCAAATTAATCTTTTTAAAAGTAGGTCAAACTCCAAGGTCAGGGTCACAAGGTCATAGTCATATGTGATAGGTCTAGGTCGGAAGTTTCCATGTGTCAAATATCAAGGCTGTATGTGTAAAAGGACATGATATATCGCCACGTTTAAGTCTATGTGTGAGATATCAAGGGGGTATGTGTAAAAAGACATGAGATATAGGCAAGGTTAAGAATTAAGTGTAAAAATCAACAAAGGGCAATAACTCCAAGAATTTGATCGGCAAGGTTATGGTTCTTATGCACTGTACCTCTCCATAATGAAATCTATCCACCTGTAAAGTTTCATGATTCTACCTTACATACTTTTTGAGTTGTGCTCCGGACAAGAATCAAGTTATAAAATCAACACAGGGCAATAACTCCAAGAATTTGATCGGCAGAGTTACAGTTCTTGTGCACTGCACCTCTCCATAATGAGATCTATCCACCTGTTAAGTTTCATGATTCTACCTTACACACTTTTTGAGTTGTGCTCCGGACAAGAATCAAATTTGAAAATCAACAAAGGGCAATAACTCCAAAAAATATGATTGGCAGAGTTATAGTTCTTGTGCACTGCACCTCTCCAAAATGAGAGCTATCCACCTGTACAGTTTCATGATTCTACCTTACATATTCTTTGAGTTATGCTCCGGACAAGAATCAAGTTTGAAAATCAACAAAGGGAAATAACTCCAAAAATATCATCAGCAGAGTTACGGTTCTTGTGTACTACATCTCTCCATAATGAGATCTATCCACCTGTACAGTTTCATGATTCTACCTAACATACTTTTTGAGTTGTGCTCCGGACAAGAATCAAGTTTGAAAATCGACAAAGAGCAATAACTCCAAAAATTTGATCGGTAGAGTTACAGTTCTTGTGCACTGCACCTCTCCATAATGAGATCTATCCACCTGTAAAGTTTCATGATTCTACCTTAATACTTGAGTTATGCTCCGGACAAGGTTTGGTCTACGGACAGACAGACCGACCGACCTACCGACCGACCGACTGGCACTTGCAAAACAATATACCCCCATTTTCTTTGAAAGGGGGCATAAAAATCACAGCTCTATGGCTAGGCAGTTTATTGCTTTTTGTAATTGTAGACTGTGACAGACTGACAATGGACAATCACAACAGCACATCCTTGATAACTTTGCACTCATTGAGCCAAAAAGACATAACAATAAACAAAGCGACAGAAGTGGGGTGAAGACATTCTACTTTTTTTCATTTCAAATCTACACCCTATTTTGTGGGTACTCATTTAAATCATGTCGATAAGAAAATTCCATTGAGTACCTGAACATAGGGTTTGATGAACATTAAATGAAATATTGCGTTTTGAAAATCCTTCGCCCCTCTTATCTGTAGCTCTGAATAAAAGTGTATGTAAAGTGTAATTCTATTCCTTACAATGTTCTAACTTCTAAAAGTCCACATTTTCAATTAGTTGGAATCATATATTGCATTAAAAAGAGCTAAATAATTCTTAAACAAATATCATTTGTACTAAAATTACCAAATATGACATAAAGATATTTTAGATGCTGCACAAGGTAAAAGCTTTTGAAAACATTGAAAAATTAAGAAATTACTTGTGACAAGCAGTTTCTTCAAGCAGTTTCTTCGGTTCCAAGAATGATTTCCATCCACAAAGACTAAAGAATGTATAATTTCCTTAACTTGAATTTAAAATCTGTTATATCTCTGAACATGAGCAAGTCTAAAAATTGGTGGTCTAATAATGTGTTAGTTCCTATTTACAGTGTATTGGAGATACATTTTCTGCTTCAAACCAAATTCAAATATACCAAAATATAGCGAGTCATTTGAGGTGTTCCATGTAAGAAACAGATTTAAAATGAAGTGTTTTGTACAATAATTTTACACAGGAACAAAATGATGAAAACAGAAATTCCTCAAAATTTTCAATTTTTTCTCTTCTTTTCCATCAAAGGTTTTATGCACAATTATTTTTGTTATACAATCACTATGTGTTGGAGGTTCTTGTAAGAAACTTGACCACTACAGCTTAAAATTATTCTTCTGTAATCTAAAAACATTGCCAGATACAGCCCCTCAAAATTAAGAAATAAAGTAATTTGGTTAAGGTAGGTTCACACTAACGAATTTTCCTTACGAATCCTTACGAATTGGACATTCGTAGGCCATCCGTGAACATTCGTAAACAATACGCTGGCATCCGTAAATAACTCGTAAGTATAAAATGCTTTATTTCTCAATGCCAGCTGCTTGATGATGATATGGAGATTATATCTTATTATTTACAACCAAAAATATAATAGACATAGTAAAGAAATCGTGCATATTCATAGATTTCGTTTTGAGTGGCCCATTCGGAAAGTTCAATCGTATATAACCGCAAGTATTCGTAAACAACTCTTATGCATTCGTAAACAACTCGCAATGAATCGGTGATATTCTTAGTGATTCGTGCTCATACGGGGACATTTTTGACATGTTGAAAATTTTCTCACGAATGTCCACGGATTAAATGTTCCGTTATTCAATCGTAAATGACTCTTAGTTAATCGCAAATAACCCGTAAGCGATTCACGAATATAATACGGCAAGTTTACGAATATAACGAGCCGGGATCTTTAAAAAAGGGAAATTATGATATGAGATTCCGAGAATGATACTAAAACAGATCAGGCTCCGCAAAGGGCCTGATGGGGGTTATGTTTGATGGAGAAGCTGTGAGAGGATAGTGTGGGTCCTAGTCAGACCTTGTGAATATGCAGAGGCATAAGATGATAAATATTTATCTTACATGATTTAAGTACACTTTTTCGAAATCATTGCTCATACACTATACTCGATTCAAAATTGATGACAAATATAATCTATGATAGAGGAAATACTATTTAATGTTTTGCTAAACGTCAAACGATTCGATTTCCAATTGGATTTGCAATAAAATGAGGACTAAGAGCCCCATTTTTCAATGTGTTTATATGCACTGGGGTCATTTTTTTTATCCCATCACAAAAAATGACGATAAGTCCTTCAAACGTTGTTCGATGTTCAAGAAAAATTGATTTATTATCCACGAATATAAGATTGAAAAAGTAAAAAAAAAGTAAACGTGCATCGGAGAACAACTTTGAATAAAGCATTCATAAATATATGTCTGGGGTCATAAATGACCCAATACGGTAGTATGAGGGTTATTCCGGTAGAAGCAATTAAGTTTTCTTTCCCAAACGGCAGGATTTTTTGTTGTTTTGATTTGAAAGGAGTTACAGACAAAACAATTATTGATGTAAGAAGTGTAAACTTTGTATGGTATTGAATAGAAAATTCTGAGTGAACAGAAAGAATTACATTGCTGATTATCGGCAATTTATTTTTTCTCTCTCAATATTTTCCCAAACCATGGGACGTCAAACCTAGGTCCTGTTTGGGAAAGGGTTAATGGTTTTGAAGAAATTGTTGGTAAAACCCAAGCTTATTTCGTTCGCAAGTCATATCGTCTTGTCGAATGTCAGATTTTCAAAAACGAAGTTGTCTTTCTTACAACAACAACAACAAAATAATAACAAAGGACTCGTAAACATTCGTAACTAAGTCGGCAATACTCCTATTGATTCGTAAATAATCCGTAAACAGTCCGTAAACTAGTCGTAGAAATACGTAAACCGTCCGTTAAATTCGCTCAAATCGTAACAATACGTGAACTTATCGGAAATGTGATTACGAATGTCTGATTCGTAAGGAATCGTAAGAAAATTCGTCAATGTGAACCCACCTTTAACAAGCACAGAGCCATTGAAAGTTATCTAAAACAATAAGGCAATTTTAACAACTGAGTTAACACTGAAAATTCTGTTTTGAATTTCCTGAATTTTACAATTGTATTTGTGTCTTATCATGCACGTCAAGTTTCTTTTCCTATAAGTTACAACCTATACAAAGAAAGATGTTTGTCAGAAGTCAGGTTTTTTTAAACAAAGGCTGTATGCTGTTGTCCATTTCTTCTATTTAAACATTCTGGATCGATCGTAAAGATTCTACAGTATACATTGATGAAACAGCTTATATTAAAAACACTCTGGATAAACAGAAAAGATTCTACCGTATTGATGTAACAGCTTCTATTTAAAACATTTTGGATGGATCGTAAAGACTCTACGGTATTGATGTAACAGCTTCTGTTTAAAACACTAAGGAACAATCGTAAAGATTCCACGGTATTGATGAAACAGCTTCTATTTAAAACACTCTGGATCGATCGTAAAGATTCTACAGTATTGATGAAACAGCTTCTGTTTAAAACACTCTGGAACAATTGTAAAGATTCTACGGTATTGATGAAACAGCGTCTGTTTAAAACACTCTGGATCGATCGTAAAGATTCTATGGTATTGATGTAACAGCTTCTGTTTAAAACATTTTGGATCGATCGTAAAGATTCTACAGTATCAATGAAACAGCTTCTGTTTAAAACAATCTGGATCAATCATACCAATTCTACCGTATTGATGAAACAGCTTCTGTTTAAAACACTCTGGACCGATCGTAAAGATTCTACCATATTGATGAAACACCTTTATATAACACTGTAGATTTACATCTGGATGTGTGTATTCATCAACTGAAGAACTGAAATAAAATAAGAAAAAATAAAAAATCAATATTTGTTGATCATAATAGTGGAGCAATATCCTCTGTAACATGTGCAGAGCCCGGATAGCTCAGTCGGTTACATCGGAGTCTGTCAATCCAGGGGTCTCGAGTTCGAACCCCGGCTCGGCCAGTATCCATTCTGACATTTGACAAAAGTCATTTGTCTCTCACCAATGGGTGTGAATCATCTATGTGAGAGAGCAGCTGGAGGCTCGGTTTGGATATTGTAGTTGTACTGGTGCGAGAAATACCAGGAACCCACGGTTAGGTGCTCCAGCCGCCGCGATATGACCCTGGTAGTTGAAAACGGCGTAAAATCCCAATAAACTCAAACTCTGTAACATGTATTCCTATTCAAACCGTAATACAACTTTTTGTGGTCACACTGAAAGGAATGTACTTGTTACTTTCTTAAAGTTTGTTTTGGTATAATATTTGACCTTGTTCAATCTGCATGCTCATTCTGAAAGTAATTTAACCCTCTCCAAAACGAGACCAGATTTTGACATGACAGATTTAAAAAGATTTGGGAAAATATTTAGGCAAAAGTAGAAAATGCTGATTATCCGCATTTTTGTTTACGGTTACCTCAATATTTTCCTTGTTATATTGCACACAATTCTTATCCATTTTATTGTCTGCAGCCGCTTTCAAAATGGACCACCGTAAAAGTTTGTGGTTTTGTGACGAGCCCTGGTTTTGATGTCTGTATAACTGTATTAGAAAATTCTGAAGAAAAAACCCTTTTTTCCAAAAATAAATGCCAATAAACAGCATTTTCTTCTTTTGCCTTGATGCTTTATGAATTATATTCATTAATTCACTTATTTCTGTCCGTTATAATATCAGTTTACTATGCTCATCTGCTTTTCTGTACAATTTACAACATATTTTCATATTGATTTTCAGTAAAAGCTGTGGCAGTCATTTTACCTTTTTATGCTCTATAAAATCTGTTTATCTTTCTTGCTTCCATTCTTGCTTGTAAACACTAACCTGTAAAAAATATGAATAACTTAAAGCACATGCTGTAGTGGAAAGTATACAAAACAATTAAATCCTCTAGGAATATTCTCATCTTTTTGAAAATTCTAAATGATGATCTGAGTCTAAACATGCAATCTGATCTTAATATTTTCACACATAGAATCAGTCGGCATGACGTCATAGCCTCACTTTCATTTTTTCATCAAGGGCACTTCCTTGGTCTTTATCATAACGGGATACCATTTTTGAGGCAGAATATTTCAAAAATCCATCGTTAAAATTCATAAACACAACTCTTTCTTTAAAAAGAATATGATTTAAACTTTCTAACTACCAACGCATTTTTAATAATCAGGCGTAGTCGTCGATATTTTAATGCTGAAATTTGGTAATGCTTTAACGAAAAAGACCGAAGCTTTCACCTCCACCGAATGAGTGCAGGTCCGCACTTTATGACTGACAACGTTTTTAATTGGCTGAAGGGATTGTGCCGACCGAATAAATGTATCACTTACTTTCATTTCTAATCAGACGTTAAATAAAAATTGCTGTGTTCCCGCCAACCCGCCCGACCCTACATTTTTATTGCCATTTTCCAAAAAAAAAGA
Source organism: Fragum sueziense (assembly GCA_963680895.1). Classification (NCBI taxonomy): domain Eukaryota; kingdom Metazoa; phylum Mollusca; class Bivalvia; order Cardiida; family Cardiidae; genus Fragum; species Fragum sueziense. Next base: position 48,555,513 of record OY804606.1, on the reverse strand, counting down.
CTGTCATGCCAACTGAGCCATGAAAATTATCAGGCAAATATAAATTAGCCTTGAAATATGTCAAAACTACAATAATGATGTCTAAAATAACCTTATTCAACATCATTTGTCAATAACTAGTTAGTATTTGAAATGATTTGGGTAGCATATTGATAATTTATACAGGTAATAAACAAATAGAGAAAAAAAAGATTTGCTATTCCAGGGGTTTTTCCCCTAAAGAAAGTGACACTGGTTTCCAGCGTCTTCCCCTAAAGAAATAATGCACTTTTTTCCCCAAATAATAAATTTTCCCCAAGATATATTTTCAAAAATCACACTAAAAACCCAAATGAAATAGCAAGGAAATCTTTTCCACAATTTCTGCAGCTTTACAAACTAGCCCTGCTTTTTCTCAAGTCTACTGTAGTGGATACAAGAGGGGTTTGGCCCATCTAGTGTTCTTTTTCTATATTATACAATTTTCCACAAAACTAGGATGCTGCATGTGATTTTTCCCCTTTCTACCAGTGTTCTGTGTCTTCCCCAAATCCTTGCACACACAAAATCCTACTTTCAAGATGCTCATTCTGTTGTCTGCAAGAGCTTCCAAATTGAACCAGGTGCCATTTAGGAAAGGGTTAAGCCGCTGTCAAACTTGAAAAGACTAAATAATTTGTCGTTTGGGAAATGGGCTTTAACCCATTACCACACAGTGACTCCTTTTGACTCCCCACAAGATAATGGCTTTGGAAAACATCGTTGAAAATCAAGAAATTGCTTGTGACAAGCAATTTCTTCATTTCCCACAATGTTTTCTACCCAAAGAGACAAAAAAAATCAAAATTGCATTCACTTGAAATTGTCGTCCGCATCATTTTTGAATTTGGACTAGTCTAAAAATTCGCCATTTGGTAATGGGTTAAGAGCAATGCTTTTATTATCAAATTGATCTATCATAATGAATTATCTATCTACAAAAACCTTTCGGTACTGAGATTTATATCATCTTCACACTGAAAATGGTATGTTTCATACTTTTATTTTTGTTGGGGAAGGAGGGGTTTACGTCAGATGATAGTTGAACCTGGCGGCTAGGTCCTCAAAAGATCCGTGGACACTACTTTTTCAGAGGGTCAAAAATGGCTTAAAAGCCGGTAAAGACAATAAATGGTCCAAGTCAGTCAATGATATCCCGTCAAGATTCACAGAGGAATCATCACTAAACGGATTTTGCATAAGAACTGCTGACATTTTCCAGTCGGTATAATTTTTAACCATATGCAGAAGCGAAGCCGAGAATCTTAACTGAAGACTAAATAGTATCGTCGACTTACCATGGTCCGTCAACCCCCATGTATCGTCACCTTTTTTGTTTTGCTACGGCTTACAGTGTGTTTACATTCACTGAGTTGTTTTTCAAGTTAAATTTTATTAAAACAGATATTTAAAGAAAGGAAACTCGTTAAATCTAGAGGGGAGACGAGTGTTTCAGGATGATTTACTCGATTATGTAATGCATATGCATTTAGTGTGGCCGGCTTAGGGTGACGGACCATGGGGTGGCGAGGATACTTCATTTATTGCCGGTCATGCAATTATCGAATATCAGGGATTTAAAATTGAGACATGAAAACATTCCATGTTTTCTTTTTTTTTAGCAATCCAATGCAGCCAAAATAATGTTAAAAATAAGTTATATTAACCACAGAAAATTTTAGATCTAGTAACTAAATTTGCTTTTAGTTTTGCTAATGCACGCAGTTGATAGGTGATGCTTCGTTTGCAAATGAACATTTTTTCGAATACCGCGGTACCGTAAAAGACAACTTGTTCGGTCGAAATTTATTTGGTACGAAACTCCTTTGCTACTGGAAACCAATATAATAGTTTTGAAATATAACTGAGGTATTGAAAGCCCATAGATTTTAACACTTACACCTAGTTCACAACTTTCTCAAAGCCATTTGCACCCTTAGCAGTCGGCGTCCTTAGCAGTTTCTGTTTGTGATTTCCGGTAAAGAAGTTGTTGTTCCGTGGGTGTTGGTGTCACACCACTTCATATTATGGAACAGAAATGTTACTCCGTACAATTTGTCATCCATGGCGAATGACGCCAAAATTGTTGTCGGTATTTGTCAACTAGTGCAAACGAAACAAGATGGCCGCTGATCTGTCATAAATTATCTATTGATACAAGAATGACAGCACGTGAACTACCATATGTCGACTTCGCTTAGGCCTTTAGTTAAAATTTAGCTTTGTTGTTGTATTTCTTTAATTCACACACAATTCAAGAGCTTTGCTTATATTGATATTAATTGATCCACTGCTTCTGTCAGGTCGTTTTGATAGCGTTTAGGAAGGGAATTATCAGGTTATTGCTGTAAAAATGACGTTAAAAGCGAGGGGGGCACTTGTCCAAAAATGCGAAATTACCCTGCCCCCCCGCCCGAAATTTCAAGGAAACCCTTGGTTTTTTCCATTCAATTAACATTGAAAAAATCAGAGGGTTTCCGACATTTTTGTTTCCGTTTCAATTTCAATCTATAGACGGACGAAAGGCTGCTTCGCAGCCTTTTTTCGCCCGTATTATTATTATTATTATTATTATTATTATTATTATTATTATTATTATTATTATTATTGTTTTTGTTGTTGTTGTTGTTGTTGTTGTTGTTATTAACTTGTATCCTAGTTGAGTGTGACGGTATCCGTAGCCTACTACACGTTCTCTGAACATTGCTAAAAGTCATAAAGAAACTATTGGAGAACGTACGTTTTAGTTCTTGATCAGACTGCGTTTAAACGCATATGTCTGATTTAGGATCGTGTTGGTCTCCAATGCATGAATGGATCTTTTCTAGATCCTGGCTCATATGTAAAATTATATACGACCAATCTAAATTAAACTTAACTTTACAAAGAGACAGACTTATCCGAAATTATGGTAGTCTTAAGCCTTATACAAACGGCATTTTTAGAGTTAGTAAGTGTTCTAATTCAAAAGCTCTGCACAACAGTCCTCAAAATATTATGTTGATAACAATTTAATTTGTGTACAATGTAGCGTGGGAAAAATATGAGGCGAACGGAGAAAATGCAGATCATCAGCATTTTCTTCTTTTGCCTCGATGTTTTCGCAAGCTTTTTTCTAAAAGGGACGCAAAATCTGGTCTTATTTGGGAAAGGGATAGTTGATTCGAGGGCCATTTTTTCAGATTTCGACTCAACTAATGATTAAAACCCGTCATTAGATATTAAAAACTTCGGGCATCTTCGGACGCCATCCGTGGCAACAAAGATCACGAGTCATAGGCATACCCTAGTCAATTTCCGTTGCTACGAATGATGCCCGAAGTTGCACGAAGCATTTTGTGATTAATGATGGGATGCCATTCTTAATTTTAATGTGTTTCAGGGTCAGGAAAATTCCTTTATAGGAATCGCAAAGTGAGACCAAAGAAGTATGTCAAATTGTTGCCGGGTTCCTTAAGGTAAATTCTACCTCAAATGGATCAAACTCAATCTTTTTAAAACCGTGTTTGATAATCATTGTTATTACAAATTAAGGTATATGACCCATCATTAAAACACCACTTTCTAGCCATGGGACATGTATCAAATTTCACACACTTGTAAATACACTTCAAATAAGTTGATTCACCGTGCTGGATATCAAGATTATGCTTCAAGAAGAAAATAATTCAAAAATATCTTTTTACTCTATATTCATATGCAAGGGAAGTAATTTATAACATTTTTGTCAAATGTTTCTACAATTAAGCATTAATTCAAAATTCTAAACCGTTCAAAATGCTTATGTTTATATTTGGAATGGAAATATACCACAGTTTAGGTACTACTGGCACTTTTCAAATTTCGCCTCTGGCTCTTTGGTGCTAATGATTGGTTGTATACCTTAAGATCTGACGGGCACCAAATAAGAGATCATCTCCAACAACACCTGAAAAACTGATATGCGAATTTAAAATCTAACGAAATTCTTGGCTGCAAACATATTTTGTAAAAACACATTTACATAAAAACATTTGAGCTAACGTTCAAATGTAGCCCTAAGAAAAATATGTTCGTAAGTTCGTTGATGAAACGTGGTTCTGAATGAGGGGAAAGTTTTCAATAACACTGTCATTCACATACAGTCAACACTAAGCTGATAAGCCATTTATTGTCGGTGGGAAGTCAAAACCTCGTTACTACAGCTTTTTCAAGCTGTAGTTACGAGGTTTTAACTGCCCACCTACGTTATGTAAGATAGAAAGCTAGGTTTGTCTACTATCGTGATCGAAATATTAGTGAAACTATCTAAAGTTAGTCAACCGCTTATGAAATTCACCTGACGTCGGAATTGTTCGGGCGATGACGTAAACATGCGGCGCTGCAACTTTTTCACCACCGAACATTTACAACGACGCCCGTTTAGGCTCGGATACGTAATTCAATTTTCAATTTTGCCTTTAACCTGTAAGGGTATAACTGAGCAATAAAATATATTCTATTCTATTCTATTCTATTCGTAATGAAATGATAACGACGTCTTGAGCACAAAATATTCTGACGTCGCGTGCATCTCATTTGACATTGACTCTATGTTTATTTTAGCACGAAATGTTCCTGCATTCTGCTGTACGAAAACCCAAAATTCAAGATGGCGTTCCTGAAAGTTGACACTTCCCGCTTGTACTACGTCATAGACTATATCGTGAGTTTGGAGCGGGTAGAGATCAAGGACATCGAGGCGAAGTACAAGAAAACGTGCTGGAAAAGATAAACACATACCGTCTTCTTATAACGGACGTAGTCGAAAAGGCAATAAGTCCTGAACATTTAGCGCAAACAAATAATAGGACGTGTCTGTAATCGAAGTTGTCAAATAATTATAAAGATTTAGATCTAATTGCTGTTTGGTTCATAAAGTAGTTAAGTATATACCTTCTTTTTTTGTCGAAAAACAACAAAATTGTATTAAAAATAAGCAAAAATTGTTAGTAGATTTTCATGATTTACGTATGTGGCCGACTACGGGATCGCTTTCAGTTTCGACTTTTCTAAAGCTAGATAACTCTTATGACGCATTGATGGCATCACAGTAATCGATTTGTGATGTTAAAACTGCTGAGGTTAAATATGTCGAGTTGTAGAAAGCATTTAGAAGGATATATTACCTGTGTTGCAATATGATTGAAAAATTGTTGAAGGAAATATAAGACCATATAAAAATGCAATGTAGCTCTCCTTTTCAATGAGTGGCATTAAAGGCAGTACATTATCAGCATTGTCTCCTTTCCCTTTGATGTTTTCTATGATAGATCTATTTATTTCAGCTACATGTAGCCTTTCCGATTTTTTTTTCTTCAAATTTTACACGAGAAAATCTATATATTTGGACAGCTTTCAAATTTTTCCTATATATCGAAGTGTTTAAGTGACATTTCACATTTATTTCACTTTTTAAAAGTAGGTCTTGATGCAACTTTATTTTTAGATTGTTTATTTTAATGCGTAGAAATGCTATCGGTTTTTTGAAGTTGTTATTTATAAGCGAAAAATATGCATTTAAAGTTGAGACAGAAATGACAAATTCTATATAAATCTGAACTGTTGTCCACAACAATTTGTTTAATTTTAGCACAAAAATATATATTTCTCGTAAACCGTTCAATATTTTGACTTGTGATTTTCAGAATTTTCATAAGAAAAGATGCTTTTTCAGATAGAATAAAAGTACAATTATGTTAAAATAATTGTGAAAAGTCACTTTAAATAAAATGAATGAAACAGTGATGTTAATTCATACAATTAAAACATATTGGTCCAAGTGAAGCATATGAATGGTAAATAATCACGTTGCACAAAAGTTTTAGAAAATCTTCAATAATTTTGTCAATGTGAGACTTATTTGAACTTGATTTTAAGCAGAGAAGTTGGACAGACGTCACGCATTAGATGGGCGTAGTCGATTGTAGAAAAATCAGCTGATGAAAAAGTTATTGAAGATGAACAAAAATTTTGGGTGATCTAATAACTTTTTTATCAGTTGATTGTTCAAAAATCCACCATGTCCAGCTATCTATGCCATTTTCTAACTTTTACTGCTTCTAACCAAATTCAAATTGGTCGAGTATTAACAAGAATATTGACGATTTTCTGAAATTCTGTGCCACGTGATTAACCACCATGATATGGGAACAGAATGAATAAACAAAGTGTGTTTTTAACAAATCTAGGTCTACTTTTTACTGTAAAATCACAAATGACACATTTTGTACAAACAGTTTGTTAATTGATACACATTGAATTCACTGCATTAAGTAATACGATCGATAATTTCCCACACAATGGATTTGAAGTAGGCTATTGATAAGGAAGATTTGGGCAAGAATTACTTGTACATGTACGTATGAATATTAGGGTCTTTACTATTAGAGATATACTGATAAAGCAGAGAGCAACAGATCAATAAGAGGAGTAAAGTCATTCTTTAATTTTACCCCATTCCCACACATTGACGCCTTTTGACACCCTTTTACATTATCACTTTGGAAAACATTGTGGAAAATGAAGAAATTGCTTGTGACAAGCAATTTCTTCATTTCCCACAATGTTTTCTACATAAAAAGACCAAAAATGTTAAATTTCATTCACTTGAAATTATCATCTGCAACATCTTTGAATTTGGACCAGCCTAATATTTTGCCGTTTGGTAATGGGTTAATGAACACTGAATGAAACATTGCATCTGCAGCTCTTGGTCACTAATGATGAAATTTTTTGAGAGCATTAGCAAGCACGAGGCGCCTTCTTTAGAGCAAAACTTTTTAAGACGTTCAATGGGAGGCGCAATTACCCTGTACCTCATGCGGAACCCGTCGGTTAACTCTGTAGAAACAATATAAGAAAGAACTAACCGAGTTGTGCCGAATGCTCCATGTACTATGGTAAGGCTCCGTACTTCATAAAAATTACATCATCATGACGTCATTTGTATGAAGTATTGAGCATTTGGAACACCTCGGTCTGAATTTAGTTCTTAAAAACGCTTTGAACATCTTAAACATCTTAAAAGAAATCTTAAAAAATCTCGCTCTAAAGAATGCGCCTCTGATTAAAATGTGCATTTCAGCGGTCTGATCTGGATCGATATATTATGTTCTTGACCAGTACAGGGTCCGTTTTTTCCTAGTCACTTCTAGATGTCAGTTAACCAATACAGTAATTGCATCATCCTTCCAAAATAACTTTGGATATATCAGCAATAATGTACTGGAAACAAAGTAGGACATTTGAAAACAAACATTAAGGTGTTCCAATCGTCATTAGATACAAAACACTTCGTACAACTACGGCGTAATCCGTAGCAATAGATAATTTCATGGAAACAGAGTCGAAATTGGACGAAGTTTGGTATCAAATGATGGGTGGCATACCTTAATAATATATTTACTATATCTTTTAAGAGAGGAAATAATTAATTTTCAAAAGCTTGTCAAGGAAAATGCCTGGTTTTGACATGTTTTTTCTATAAACCTTTTGAATACAACGAAAGAGAAAAAAAGGACTTCAACCTTCAATTTTGCTGTTTCATAATTATTGTAAAAAATGGGAAATAATGCATTTACTTTATTATAAAATATCATTTCAACAAAGATATATTGCAAATTACCAGGTTTCATTTAAATAATATCAACAAATGCAACATTAATTCAGAAAAGTAAGAACATAGTGAAAAAGAAGAATGCCTATCAGTCGTTTCCTCTTCCATAGTCAAATTCTATCCCAGTTTTCTTTCCACACTGAATAGATTTAAAGTTCTTCTGCAATATATTTTCCTATTGCATTATTTGTTCGTATGTACACGTCACTTTATTCCTGTACACAGCCATGAATAGGGTAGCTAAAAGTCGTTATAGTCTCTAAAATAGACTAGTTAGTGTCCTACTTCTTGAGACCGATCCCGACCTAAACTCAAAAGCCTGAGCTGGTACCGATACCGCTGTAGGATTTGCATTTCCTTGTGACCCCATCATGAGTACCCCAGGGATATTATCATTGACGGAATTCATCGGTTGCCCGTTACGCGTACTGAACATCCGCCCGCGGCGACCAACACCGGAAGTCATCCCGCCATTAGCCCCGCCCTGTCGTGACGTAGCGGCGGCCAGGAAGTTAGGCACGGACTGGCCCTGACAGAGCATTTCACAACGCTCCTTGGTAAGGAAGACGTTTCTGTCGCGTATAGAGTAGCAGCCCTGTATTGGGATACAACTGCTTGTTTTGCTACTGTAACTGTAGTATGTTCGTACTTCATTTGGTCGACAGCTACCAGGGCTTGGGTTTAACTTGCACTCTACAAATAGATAGCAAGGTGCAAATGAAAAGTTTAAAGTAAAAATATAGAAAGTATAGCAGATATTGCTTTGAATTAGGGGTGAATATTTTACAACGCTGTTCAACACAACTAAATACCATTTTTGTCTCGGGATTTTTATTAAAGTTTGTAATTACGTTTCTATATCTAAGTATATATTGACACTTTTGTTTTGAAACTTTGCAAGAGTGTGTTGGAATACAACAAAAGGTAAAGACCAAGTCTAATAATTATATCTGTCAATTTTATGATAGAGTTATGTACCATTATTTTCTCCTTTTCAAGCCTTTGATAGTCGAGCACGCTGTTTTCTGACATGTCTTCTTCAAGAATGTAGAACACATGAGCATGAAATACCTACCCATAGATTGGCCATTATCAGGTGCCGGACTTTTGAAGCAGTTTTCTTCACATTTCTGTTTGGATACGAACACATTCCTATCTCCACGTTTATAACATCCCTCGATAGCCACACAACCTCCGACTGTTCTGTCGTATTTGTACCAGGTGTTACGACCATTTTGTAATCCGTTACACGGAACTGGATTTGGATCCCTCATACAACCTGAGTTTACAGAAAAATAATAATTGAATCATTCATCCCTAATGATATTCAGGCGACGTCGGAACTATTCGTGCTACGTCGTAAAAAATTCGGCGATGGACCGTTCCATCGCCGAATATTTACGATGTCGCACGAATAGGCTCATAGGTTCCTTTATAACATCCCTCGATAGCAACTTATCCTCCGACTGTTCTGTCGTATTTGTACCACGTGTTACGACCATTTTGTAATCCGTTACAGGGAACTGGATTTGGGTCCCTCATGCAACCTAAATTTTGACAAAAATAGGATTGAAGGTAGTGGTAAAAATGAGTAATTATTTGTGAGCATTTATCAAGCAATATTTTTTTAGCTGTATCGAACTTGCAATAGTTTCTAGTTGTTAGGGTAAGTGCATTAATATTAACTCGGGACATTTGCATAATATTATGTAATATCCCCGCCTTTGGCAATATTTCCTCAAGCCTCTCAACAAACATTGGGTATTTCTGACGCTCTCTAACATACTCAATGTTTGTCATTAAACATGTTTAAAATATCCCCCTATTAGTCTATATATAGCAACACATAAACATTTCCCGGTTGTTCCGTCATGAACCAAATAACCAGTCAGTCTATAAAGTCTGTTTGTATAGTTAGAGATTGAATTTTCAGAAATACCTATTTTCATTTATCTGCTTGAATATTTCCCATGTAAACTTAACAAACGATGTTTTTAAAACTTTTTTTAAAACAAAAATGTCCGCGCATGTTGAATTACCTGGTTGAACATTTCCCATGACGGGTATAAGACAGTTTCTGCGACATCCTTCCCTTGTAAAATGTACATTTCTATCCTTGATGGTATAGCATCCGTATATGGGAACACAATCACCAATCTTGGCTGAGAAACTGTAGAAGGATCGCTTCAGATTTTCTGGACATTGTCCGGGGGATGGGTTCAGTCTGCATTCTGAAAGATTATATGAACAGAACCGTAGATATGATGCTATGGTAGTTATTTGAATTAAAATGTATACCCACAACACAACGTTTGAATGAATATCAAATCTCTGGTATGTAATGAACATATCGGTTTTACAACGTTTAAATATTGTGTTTAGTGTCGCCTTAAACAATGTTAGTCTTATCAAAACTATGCATTTCTGTGTAGCATTCGTTTTACCAATAGGCAGGGCCAAAACAAACTTTTCTACTCGTTTATATGCTTAACATTTTGCTAAGACCATCCAAACACAGAGGATCTAGTTGATCTTACAATATCAATGCAGGAAATTCACAAACCTAGAGATATCCTATATCCACTCAGTTCGGGTAATGTGATACCAAAGTTAGCTGCATGACAATTCTTCTGACAGGCTTCACTGCTCATAAAAACATTACGATCGTGGAAATTATAACATCCCCTAATCTGTACACAACTGCCTAGTTTATTACTGTACGTCCAAACTGCTCTTTGTTGGCTTTCTAAACAAACTCCGGGCGATGGAACAAGCTGGCAATCTGTAAATATGAAAACAATATACATTGGAAAAATAAAACAGTCAGATATTGCAAAGCAAAGTAAGACAATGAACTTAACTTATCATTCATGCCTGCAAAAAATCCGGGGACATTCTTGGATAAGCTGTCATCATCGATGGAACAAATTGACAATTTGTGAAATATGTAAATGTTACGAAAATCCTATAACGAATACTTAACAGAGTGGGGATTACCAAATAGTTGAATCTGTATTGAATGTTGTTTTTAATTAGTTTAACAGCATGCTGCTAACTTTCTAAACATAATGTTTATAAGCATTCAGCAATTTAACTTTCATATAAAACGGTAGCTGATGAAAGTTAGTTATTGCAAGATTGCCATGACACAACTAATGCTCTTACCAAACGGCACATCGGTCTGAGGTCCTGAGATATCTGATTCATTCACCAGACAATTTCTCTGACATCCTTCCCTTGTAAGCCACGTGTTTCTGTCACGTAAGGTAATACACCCACGGACACGTGTACACATTAACGTCTTACTGCTGAACGTCCAGAATGTCTTTCTCTGTGAGTCCAAACAGCGGCCAGGTGATGGGTTAATCTTGCACTCTGAAATGGTAAACAGAATATGTGAGAAAGTTATTGTCTCTTTTCAGCGAAACCTTTAAATCAAGCTGCAGTTACGAGGATTTTATTGAAAAGCAGCATTATACTACTACTACTACTACTATATTTTGTTCAGCTACAAACACTCACAGCGTTTTAAGTAAAAAATACATTACAAATAAGTAATTTTACAATGTGTATGTATTGTTTTCATCTTTAAGAGAGAGTAAAACCCGAATATCAAAACTGAAGAAAGCAGTTGGTAAGTTTATCTAATTACAATTTGAAATTACAATAGTTGCCAAAGGCAATTTTGGCTCTCCTCATCAGTGAAGGGCACAGTATAATCCTTTGGATTTAAGACAGTTTCGGAAAGGGGTTTTAATTCGTCGTGACAAGGGTAAAATTTACCCGAATCTTTTCTAATACCAAAATACAGAACACATAACACACACTTCCAAGACTTTCTGTTCTTTGATTTTGAAGTGACATTTAAAGGGGATTTCAAGTCAGTATGAAATGTATTCAAACTCACCAGAATCTATTCTAATACCAGGTCGTATTTCTGGCAGAATAACCCCAGTATCTCCTACATTACATTTAGATTGACATCGTTGTTCACTGCCCCAAACATTTCTGTCGTGGAAGTCGTAACATCCCGTGATACGGACACAAACACCCAACTTCGTGTTGTACATCCAGAAAGTGTTCTCTTCCTCGATCAAGCATCGACCAGGAGTTGGGTTTAACTGACATTCTGTAAAACATTAATAACATTTGGTAATGTGGACGTACAGACACATGGACACACAAACACAACTTTGTATTGTACATCCAGAATGTGTTCTCTTCCTCGATCAAACATCGTCCTGGTGTTGGGTTAAACTGGCATTCTGTAAACAAAAATAACATTAAGTAATGTGGACATTCATACACATGGACACACACACCCAACTTCATGTTGTACATCCAAAATGTGTTTTCTTCCTCGATCAAGCATCGTCCTGGTGTAGGGTTCAACTGACATTCTGGAAAACATAAACATCATTCAGTACTGTGGACATGTATAAGGACATGTGGACACCCCTTCCCCCTCCCAAAAAATAATGTGTTGTATATTCAGAGTGTGTTCTCTTCCTCGATCAGACATCGTCCTGGTGTAGGGTTTAACTGGCATTCTGTAAAAATAAAAACATCTTGAAAAAGGAATACATCACGAAAACACTTTACTTGGCCAACAGGGTCCTTTTGTTGTGTAAAACTTATAATGCTAAAATTAAACAAGCTTGGTGTTAGGGTTAAGATAGGAGGTGTCGACAGCGTGCCCGTCTGCGGACGACCTGATGTGAAAGCAATGCATTGTTAAACACGTTTACTTGGTGTAGCATGTATCCATTTGAAAAGAACAACAAGGCATATGCAAACAACTTTAACAAGCAAATACTTTTTAGTTATAAAGGCATACTAGTAATCCGGAAACATAATACTGCCTAAGTCAATTGTTTGAGAGCATAAGATGAAATCAACCTTACATCATTTATCTTTAAAAGTGATCACAATTAATTCGCGAAGAACATGGTCTTGAAGAATAGGATTGAATTACTTTTTACAGTCTTACCAAGAGGAATAACTCCAGGTTCCATAATTTCCCCTTCCTTTCTGATACAGCCTCTTTCACAACCCTCCTGTGTCAGCCATGTATTTCTGTCGTGTATGTCATAACAGCCCGTGATCATTGTACAACTGTTTGTTTTAGTACTGAATGTCCAAAATGTTCGCATTCTATTTGCTGGGCAGATACCAGGCGTGGGGGTCAGTTGACATTCTGGAATAAAATGGTATGAATAAATCACTTTTCATTGACTTCTATTCTCTTATTAGGTAGTTCAATGATGTTACTTAACATTGACACGATTCTCCTAAACAGTATATTCTTTTCTTTAAGTAAGGACCTTGGCATTAAAGACAATGTCTTGTTTCGAGTAAATCAAATGCAGATAATTGAAGCCATATTCTTTTCAGTTCAACAGTTATGGTAAAATATATAGGTCCAAATCTATCATACACCGGAGCGTGATAAAAGTTCTAAAGTAAATAACCCAATTATTAGGTTATCACTAATTTATCATTTAAAAAATAAATAATAAAGTTTGTTGAATCACTTAAAATCACATTACCTCTAGTGATTCTCACTCCAGGAGCAATGGTCATACTATCTAAATCTGTAAGTGTATTGAGCTCGTTAGTAAACAAACTGCCGGATGATCCCTGATTATTGTTATTAATATTCATATTATTATTTATATCTGACGTCATCATGGTGGTTCCACCAGAATTCCACGACCCAGTACCGGAATCAATCGTCTGTATCTCTACAACGTTGGTTACCGTTGTCATGCCGCCATTGATGGTACCGGAACCACCAGAAAATCCACCATCTGTTGGTGATACCATGTTACTCGCTGTTGTTCCCATGCCGGGTTGGATTTCTATCACAGCTTTATAACCACAAGCTCTGTCACAGCCCTCTTGTGTCAGGAAGACGTTGCGGTCTGTGTAGGAGTAACAGCCGAATATGGGTTGACAGTTTTGTGTTTTAGATGTGAACGTGTAGTATCGTCGTCTGTCTGAAGCTGCACATCTCCCGGGTGATGGGGTTACATAACATTCTGGAAAAAGAAAAAAACGAAACGGTTCTACTATGGTTATAAAATTATTCATCTATTACCAGATTTCAAGTGTACATTGTTGTTAAAGTTGTTAGATGTATCAATCATAGGCGACAACCTTCAAAAACTGCGACTATTTTCAAGTAAATTGTACTGGTTAATAGAGTATAAGGTTTTGATTTATTGTTTCAGTTTAAGTTTCAGATTCTTCTTTCCCCCATTCTTTGTTCGCCCTTGTTAATTTTTGACAGTGCGTCTCTTAGACAAATACACTTATCTTTTAATCTTAAAAATGCGTAGCATTTGATACAATGTATATTTAATTATCAATACTTTTTATCTCCCATTCCTAATCTTAAAACAAACAGTTTCAAAAAAATAGAACTTACGTATATCTCTACCCTGGTCCCCGCCACCGCTCATGAAACATTTCCTCTCACATCCCTCCATTGACAAGAACACGTTTCTGTCTCGCACCCCGTAACATCCGTTAATCTGTACACACGATCGTGTTTTGTCACTGTAGCTGAAGAATCGACGTCTTTGATTGGAGGAACAGCGACCGGCTACTGGGCTCACTCGACATTCTGAAAAGTAATGGAAATATTGTTCAGTTACAAATCTCTGCAGTTGTTCAATAATTGGTCTACGGACATTTAAAATCTGTTAACATATCTAGCCCAAAGCAAATCTCCAAAACAGACATGAAACGGAATTATGTTTGAAATAGAAAATACAAGTAGATGCATAAATCATGACCTAGAAGACACTGAAAAAAAGCAATTGTTACCAAAGATGCACAAAACAACTATAAGAGACCGTCAGGCGGTTTCAAAAAACACAAATTGTACCTTTTTTAAGATACTATCTCAATGACCTTAAAATCTAAATGACCTGCATATTTAATTTTCTGCATATATTGCGTCAAATAAAAACATCCATCTGCAGTTACAGCTACGTTTTTCATAGGCATGACCCTCAAATTTACCTTGACCTTTCATAAACATACCTGGTGTGAAAAATTAAGTGACCTTTAAATTTGACATTGACCTTAATAAACGTACCTGCCGCGACTGGTGTATCTGGAATGCTGGGAAGGGTACTTGATCCATCTACAGCGCATGCGCGCTCGCAGCCTTCTCTACCGAAGAACACATTCCGGTCACGTACACTGTAACATCCACGTATTGTCGTACATCGTCCCAGCTTGGAACTGTACGACCAGAATGTACGCACTTGGTTCTGAGAACACTGGCCTTGTGATGGGTTCAGGTAACATTCTGAAGACAAACAGATACACAATTTTAAATTAGACTAAGTGGGACATTTTCCTTATAGCGAGATGTTTAGTGGAAAGAATATAGATGGCCTAAGCTCAGTTTGTAGAGAAAATTATCTGACCGAAAATACAGTCATGTGGAAGCTTTTTTTCTTCCCTATATGAAATATATCATTTTTATTTTATCATAATAATTGCTTTATCTCTTTTTCCAAAGTGTTATATTATTAATCATCTGTCTTTTATTATTATCACGCGATGTTTCCATATAAGAAATTGGGGGAGAGTGGAAGTGACAACATCTGGTCTTTTAATGCTAAGTTTTTATCACACTCTAAAATTTTAAAAAAAATATAGATCTATACCGAAAAACAAAGATTTTCAAAACACATACGCAGATCTTTCTGTCCAGAGGGATCCATTGAAGTGTTGACAAAACAGTTTTGTCGACATCCATCTCTCGTCAAGAACACGTTTCTATCACGAATACTGTAACACCCATATATCTGTTCACAAACACCTGTCTTACTACTATAACTGTAGTATGTACGTCTCTGGTTCGCCGGACAAATTCCTTGTGAGGGATTCATTCGGCATTCTGCAAGCGTTATATAACATTGTTAATAGTTGAACCGGACATAAATAGTTTAACCAGAAATTGGATGTGCCTGACAATGGTCATCTGTGTCAAATATAAATTTATTGCTGTATAAAAATCTTACAAATACTGCCACATAGATTACCATTTACAGTATCAATTTTTTCGACAGTAGGCAGTTATGCATTGTAAAGTGTGAATGTTGTCAATACAGACTCCAAAAAAAAACAGGAATATTACTTTGATACAGAGGCAATGTAATACTAGAATACATAAATATGAATATCATGTTTGATTTCGAAATGAAGTGTTTCTGGTTGTCACTTACCAACAGCTAAGGTCAGTCCGTTAGTCGGTGGGTCTACAGGCATTGATCCATCGACAGCGCACATTCTCTCACATCCTTCTTTACCCAGGAAGACGTTTCTGTCTCTGATACTATAACAACCGTAGATTGTGGTACATGTGCGGGTCTTGGTACTGTATGTCCAGAATCGACGTTTATCACTCTCTCTACATCGTCCTGGTGAGGGGTTTGTGTAACATTCTGTAAAAGACAAACACATTTATTGAACTTTTTAATGTTTTCGAATCATTGTACATCTAAATAAACGAAAGAAACTTCACAACTGTACATTTTGTAATAGTATTTCGTTTAACATTATCTGCTCCTTCTCTGAGTATTTACTCTGTATTGTTCACATAACACTCCCTATACATCCTACACTTATGAGGAACACATTTAAATGCTTTCCATAGGGACACAATGTTTACCACAAAGACAAAATGCCCATTTATTTTGTGACTTGTTTAGAGACGTTTTCATATTAGTTTCATAGAACAGATAAGAAGGGCTGAAGACGCCCTAAATTTGACATTTAAATTCCAAACAAGACGATTCCAATGACTTTCCACAATATAGGGTTTGATGCACACTGTATGAAATATTGCATTTGAATATACGTTACGCTAGTTGCAATAATGTAACCAACCCTGTTTTGAATTTTGATTTTGGTTTCACAAACCAATACCCATCATCAAGTTTGTGGCTACGATATCGCAGCTAACTTTATCCCTTCTTATATCTGATGTATGTAATCAACTTACGTATGTCCGCCCCATCTCTTGGAATTTCCTCTGTAGTGTTTACAAAGCACTTCCTTGTACAACCTTCACTAGTGAGGAACACATTTCTATCTTGTACACTGTAACATCCAAATATGGGGAGACATCCTCCAACTTTGCCACTGTAACTGTAGTATTGACGCTTTCTGTCTTGTCTACATTGACCAACTGAGGGGTTCACCAGACATTCTGCAAACAGAAAACTAACACTTAGTAAATTGACGGAGAAAATGACTAAAAAAGAAACAAAATGGGAAGAAATTCTCCAGCTTTACCACTGTAACTATAGTACTAACGTTTCTGTCTTGTCAACACTGTCCAACCGAGGGATTCGTGAACATGGCATTCTGGAGAAAATAAAATTTACACTTAGTAAATTGGCAGAGAAAAGGAGAAAAAGGGAACCAAAAATTCTCCAACTTAACGACTGTAACTGTATAGTATTGACGCTTCCTATCCTGTCTACATTGACCAACTGAGGCATTAACAAGACTTTCTAGGTAAAAAAAGTATTACTTGTCTTTAATTAAATGTTACATGGCAACTAATAATTTAAAAGAAATTTTGTATGGTGCAAACATAATACTGGACATCTGCATCTATGTAATGATTCCACTTAGGTAATGCAATTTCTTTTGATCCGTCCAAATAACAACGATCATTCAGCACATTTATACGTACCAGTTGCGACTGACATTCCGGGTCCATCTGGTAATGGGATAATTGTTACATTTGGATCGACCCCGCATACTCTGTTACATCCGAGTCTTGATAAAAACACATTTCTATCTCTCACACTGTAACATCCCATGATCTCTTCACAACGTTTTGTCTTGGAACTGTAGGAGTAGAATCGACGTCGCTGACTGGCAGCACATCGACCAGGGGATGGGTTGATGAAACATTCTAGAAACAAGGAAAATATTTGTTTTATCACAATGTTGAAAATATAATTACAAATTTCAGCAGGGAATAGTAACAAAAAGTTCTGATCACTCTATTGGTCAATTTTCAAAAAAAAGAACGATATTTCAGACACAAATTTACAAGTACTTAGCTCAGACATAGCTTATCAATTACATAATAAATACGCTAAATTTATACTAGACAGGCAGAATGTTTTTAACGTTATATAGTGTTACATACGTCCATCAATAGTATTATACTGCACAGTCTCGTTGGAGAAGCACCTGTTGTCACAACTTTCCTTGTTAAGGAACACATTTCTATCTCTGATGGTATAACAACCAGTGATACTGACGCAGGTACCAGTTTTAGAGCTGAATACAAAATAGGTCTTCTTCTGAGAGTCGGGGCACTGGCCGGGCGATGGCATCATTCTACATTCTGTAACATACAAGACATGTTTGTTAAATACATATGGCTCTGAAAAAGCATTATGGAGAGATATCAAAGTTTTGTCCATAATGGTTTAATGTTCAATGAGGGAATATTTTGGAGCAGACCACACAAACTCGCCATCTTTATATACATGTACTAGCTATAAGTATGGGGGTATATGTGGCAATCATTAAATCAATGTCTTACTTTATTTCTAGCAGAAAATCACCGTAAACAACGCAATCTAATTGGAGAAAAAGTTCTACATTTTACTTAGTCATGATATTTCAAGAATTCATCGGCATTCAAATTCTTTAGAATAAAGTTCCTTCGATTAATAATCCATACAATATTCTATATCGTTCCTTCAAAAAACCGTCTATCAAATATTTTGTATGTAGACTTGTAAAAAAATATTAAAATCTGAGGTAAGCCATATAATATATAAAGGTCAATACAGTAATTACCAGTCCACATACCTGGCGCTATTCCTGATGAAGCCGGCAGTGTTATAAGATTATCTTCTACTTGTAGACGAGCAGCCGAGTCTAATGGTTCCACTCCGCAGTTGTAACGGCATCCTTCCCGCGACAAGAACACATTTCTGTCACGTAAATTATAACAACCAAATATGGCGACACAGTCAGAAGTTTTCTCACTGTATGTGTAATATCGTCGCTTTTCTACGTCTGGACATCGGCCAGCTACCGGGCTTATGAAGCATTCTGAAATATAAACAATATGATGAAACAAATACTAAGCTGACAAAAAATATAAGAAACGCTAAAACCAGTTAAATAAAAAAGCGTGCTATGAAATATAGCACATATGTCCAAATGCTATGGCAATTATTTGACATTGTTGTTTGTCATTTACCTTAAGATAAAACATTGAACCTTCTATAACAGGAAAAGTCTCATAATCAAAAATACACACGTCGAATTTAAAAGCCCTATCACTTCTGTTTCAAAAGCTTAATGTCTGTTTTCTAATCCGAAAGTCATTTTGGCTAACTATAAACTCTATGCTCATCATTTTGATATAAAAGAAAGGTACAGGGTGTCCCAAAAGTAAGGTAACACTTAACACCTCATATATCTCGGCTAATATATTAATTGTCTATTACCAATATCGCTGACATTACAGAAGGTTATGTGTAGAAACAAATAAAAGAAATTTCATCAAAATATCATGCCATTTGTATATTTTATGTATGATAAATAGAACACACCCTATTTTATCAATTACGTCATGTTTACAGTAAATGACGCCCTCTTGATTACGTTCCTGCTGTCGCTTTACTTGATTTATTCTTGTGCTATCAAAAGTTTTCAATAACTACCTCATATATGTCCGTAGAACTACATGTATTCCTACATTATCTTTGAATGTTTGATAGCAATATTGTAACAAAGTCATGTTCTTGTTTTGGGAACTACACCAAAAGTATCTCCACAGAAAATAGACCAATGAATTCAAATCCGACGGGGGGTCCACAGACAAAAGTCAAGGCGTTTGACTTTATCCTCCAAAGGCATTGATTTCATAATTCTAATATTGGTATGGGGAAGATCCAATTAAAATTTCAAAATTTACTGTACTAATGATGTCAATGAATCTTGATCCGACGAAAATCTTCTCATCGACTTTCCTGGACTTCCATCTATAGTCTCATTTAAAGCTGAGATGTTTTCTGCGCTGTGGAATGTCGTTGATCTTTTGCTTCCATGTTCAGCAAAATCTAACCGAGATTGTTCAAATTCAGGTATAATTGAGTAGATAAGTTCTGTTCTTGGTGCATCCTCTGTTTTAAATTAAACTGTAACTTTCTTTGCACAAATATGGGAGATTTAGATTAATGATATGCTTTACTGCATCTATACGCTGTGAAAGGGAAGGTCGTGACATCATTTTGGTAGTGGTACAGATCACGTAAGAAATGACGCCATTTTCATATGTACATAATGTTGAAGTAGTCTATAAGATAATTTCATTGAATTTCGCAGATAATGATAGTTTTCCGAATGAAATCGACTGAGAAATAGCAGAGCTAATACGCTTTGTAAGTGTTACCTTACTTTTGGGACACCCTGTACTATAACATCACTACCTACCAATATTTGCGTTGCCACTTGGTGGGTTGGTAGTATTAAAGAAGCACCCATTATAACATCCCTCCCTGGTCAGATATATGTTCCTGTCAGCCAGAGTGTAACATCCCCGGATCTTAACGCAGGTCCCTGTTTTACTACTATAGGTGAAATAGGTTCGTTTTTGGCTCTCTCTGCATTGTCCAGGGGCTGGGTTTACCCTGCAAGCTACAATAATGAGAAAGTAGATGTTAAGTGTGATTTCAGTCTATATTGATACCACAATCGTGTTTTTTGTACTTTTAGTTAATTGTCTTAATTCAAATAATTATGTCTTTCAAAAAGAAAATTCTGTTCCTACAGCAACTTAATTTAGAAATAAGATATCAAACATTAAGCAAAGCAATATGCGGTCATCCAGATAGATGACCTGAATAGCCCCTATAACTTTCAGTTAAAAAAAACTTACATATAGTAAGTGTAAGCCCACTTAGATCGGGAACAAGTCCCGTATTGTTAAACCGAGAATTACAAGCACGATCACAGCTCTCTTTGTTCAAAAACACATTTCTATCCCTGACACTGTAACACCCATATATTTGACCACATCCACTCGTCTTGCTAGAGTATGTCCAGTAAGATTTCTTCTGACTCTCCATACACCGACCTGGTGATGGGCTCATGTAACATTCTGGAAATAAATGGGAAATCACTAAAAATATCCAAGAGGCAAAGCCTGTAATCTTACAATATGAATTTTTATTTGAGTACATGTAGTTATCTGACAAAATCAAACTGATTTATGCACTGCCTACAATAAACTGGTGCCTCTATAACACTTTTGAACATTGAAAATGTATTTCTGTTAGTAACTGGTAAAGGTTAGGTAAAGTTGAAGATTTGTAAACAGTTTTTTAGTAGCTATCAATTTTATGAGGTACACAGTGACGTCACTATCACAGTCCAATTGGTCTAACTCAATCTTACTAAATTAAATTCTTTTTAACACATCATACAGTGAAAAACAATAGCTTTTACACTTACGAGTTTGTAAATTTCCGGAACCCTGATCAGTTGAGTTGATAAAGCAGTTCCTCCTACACCCGTCTCTGGTGAGGAACACGTTTCTGTCTCGCACACTGTAGCAGCCATAGATCTGTTCACAGACGCCGGTCTTACTGCTATAACTGTAGAATGATCGTTTCTCATTCTCCCTGCATACACCTTGAGATGGATTCACTCGGCATTCTGCATGTACAAGTGTATAGGTAAAAGGTTTTGATTAGTTTTAAAAAGTGTCATCCTATTGAACAGGTCAGCCAATTTTGAATTATAGTCACTTTAGTATTGGTTAATTTGGTAAAATGAATTCCACAATGTTTCAAACCTTAAACCTGCTCAAGACAAATAAAATGAGCAATTTAACTAAAATATCAATAATGATTGTAGAATGCTTTTAACTGTTGCTTTGTAAAGTATTTGTATTGAATATTGCTGCTTATCGTAAAAGAACTTGTAACTACAGTGTAAACAAAATTTAGTAACGTGGTTTTTTATTGAGAGGAACAATATCTTAGTTCATCAACTGTTAATTAATTTGGAGCAACAGTTGCTGCTATTCTCCGAAAACTTTGATACTACAGTTTTAAACAAGTTGTAGTTAAGAGCTTTCTGATGAAACAGATGATATTTTGCCTAGTGAATGTCAATCCTGTATTTGGTAGTGGATTCGGAAAAAAAATAGGACGTACGAGCTTTTTGGGTGTACGAAATATTGGGAAATTTACCGTAACAAATGTATCCACATACCATCGTCGCTTAAGACTTTTGATCTTTTGAGGAACACATTTTAAGGCTAAGTGCAAAACTATTGGTAGTGTAAATATAATTATTTGCACTGACAATTGTTTTGTTCTAGCCCTAAACATTTACCTAAAGACAATGTTAAGCCAGTATCTGGTAGTGGATTGGGTGTAACCGACGTATCAACCGCACATCTTCGTTCACACCCCTGCCTCATGAGGAACACATTACGATCCCGTATATTGTAGCAACCCTGGATCTCAATACATCCATTTGTCTTCGTACTGAACGTGTAATACTTTCTTTCCTGGTTTCTTTGACATCTACCAGGCGTTGGTGAAACATAACACTCTGCAAAGGGATATATTATTCTTTAGTCTTTTGGATATAAATTTAAATGCGCATACTATTGCGCTCCTGCCAAATCAATGAATGCTTTTTACGACAATACCAATCATAAGACAAAACTGTAATACATATAATATGTTGCATAAAATTACACTATCTTCCTAACAAATACATATTTCCTTGACATTTGAAAATACCATAATTATGTTGATACATCAATCAGCTTTTGTATGACAATAAAATAGGTTATGCAATGTGGCTTTGTTGTCTTCAGTTTCTAACACTAATGTAATGTCTTTAATCAATTTACCAGTTGCCCTCTGCGATGAGCCAGGTTGGTTTTTATCAATATAACAATTTGTTCTACATCCGTCCCGAGTCAGGAACACATTTCTGTCTCTCACACTGTAACAGCCAGTCAACTTGATACAACCACCGGCCTTCCAACTGTAACTGTAGAAGTCTCGTCTCTGATTAGCCTGGCAACGACCGGGGGATGGGTTCAACATGCAGCCTGCAGAAATGGAACAATCATTCTAATTGAGATCTTCCAAACCCTTATTTTGGTACCATTGCATCCCTAAAATAATACGAACAATCCTTATTTTGTACTATGTGATCCACTCGAGGTCCCTTGGACTCATCACTTATGTAATAATTCAGTGTAAATGAAATTCACACTGTGCAACATTGCAGAAACTTTGATTTAGACTTAATGGTGCCATTTACTTGATCAATCAACATGGAAACCTTTAACGTTTATCTGCTTCATACAACTTCAACCATTCTTCGTTTCAAATGTTATGTTTCCACTGATTTTGTTAAATAAAGGGAGACAAACCTGCAGCAATGTCCATGTCAGCGTATTCTGGATCTAGAACAATGGATGACGAGTTACTTGAACACGTTCTAGAACATCCTTCGTCTGTCAGGAAAACATTGCGGTCTCTCACGGAATAACAGCCACGTAGCTGGACACATCGGTTAACTTTGGGGCTGTATGAGTAGAAACTTCTTCTCTGGTTCTGTGTACAACGTCCAGGCGATGGAATGATGTAACATTCTGGACATAAAACAAAATTATTGCATAAAATGTGTGTTTTCGGGCCGTTATAAGCATTGAATAACGAGAAGAAACCGGACCATATGAGTAGAAACTGCGTCTCTGATTCTGTGTACAACGTCCAGGCGACGGGATGATGTAGCATTCTGAAAAATAAACAAAGGTTTTAAGGTAGAATAGCCGTAATGCGGCCATTTTGAGATTCATAAATCATCGGTTTCATTCGAGCGTCGTCGTTACGTGTCCGAGCTTATTCGGGCGCGATCGTAAACATTCGGCGGTGGAAAGTTCTTCGACCGCGCCCGAATAATTCTGGCGTCGCCCGAATCTCATTATGGATAGACTAACTTAATCAATATACTTAAAACATGATACATAT
This sequence comes from Fragum sueziense, assembly GCA_963680895.1. Taxonomy (NCBI): domain Eukaryota; kingdom Metazoa; phylum Mollusca; class Bivalvia; order Cardiida; family Cardiidae; genus Fragum; species Fragum sueziense. The sequence continues at coordinate 48,531,792 of OY804606.1, read as the reverse complement.
GGATTTGCCAAAATTCTAAATTTAGTTTGGCAAAATGCGAATGATTTGAAATCATGTACATGATCACTTTTAAGGCCTATCATCCTACAATTTTACAGGGTTCTCCGCTGAATAATTTGAAGCCGTAGGGGCAAATTAAAATTATGTCCACGCAAATAATTGTGAATAAAACCATAATGTGAAAGAAGAAATTGCTCAATTTGAGCAATTTCTTCTTTTCCCATTTTGGTTTTACACGGAATTGTCACATTTTAATGTGTAACAATGCATTATTTTTCACTTTTTGACTAGAAATACCTGTAAATGTCTCTAATTGGTGACCATTTAGGTGAAATTCAGTTGTGGGGTACTTTTTAAGCTGTAGGGGCATTACATGGATTTACTTGAAGCTGTAGTAGGGCTGATACAGCTTATTAGGCTGGGGAGTACACTGAATACTCTTTTATTGTCAACTATCTGTTTTATGATGTCACAACAGATGAACGAATGACATCACTTTTAAAATCTTATGCAAAAATCTGTATAAATTAGAGCTTATACCCATTATTACATTATATAGATGTCTTTTGTATCCCTTAAAAGATATGAGATGGATATTTGTCGGGAATTTTTACAGAAACAAATCAAACATACGTGACTCTGGCATTCCAGGCACTTGTTCATTTCCGTTGATAAAACATGTCCGTCTACATCCAGGTTTCCCCACAAACACGTTTCTATCCCGTACACTAAAACATCCGTATATTTCCTCACAATCGCCCGTTTTTCCAGAATAACTCCAGTAAGTTTTCTTCTCATTTTCACGACAAACTCCGCCAGTAGGCGTTATACGACATTCTGAAAAATGTGACTTTTTTATACAAAAATAGATCTACTAAAATTCTACTAAACATTGACAAAAAATCCAACAAATACTGCAAAAAAATAAAGCACAAATTTTTTAGACTTTTTTCAAATGAGAAGAGTTGAAGACAACAAAATAAATGTCATTGAGACCTGAAAATTGTTAAAATATGGTGTGGAAAACATCGAGACTTAAAGGAGAAAATGCTGGTAATCAGCATTTTCTTCTTTTAAGTATCAATGTTTTCCAAAGTTTTCTTTATCACAATCCGTCGAACACATTTCTATCCCGTACACTAAAACACCCGTAGATTTCTTCACAATCGCCCGTTTTTCCAGAATAACTCCAATAAGTTTTCTTCTCATTTTCACGACAGACTCCGCCAGTAGGTGTTATGTGGCATTCTGGGAAAATAAAGTTTGTTTTTTGTTGTTTTTAATAGTTAAACCCTTTTCACGCGTTTTTTCTCAATTTCACAACAAATAGGACTAGTATGAATTAACAAAATTTAAAAAGATGAAAAAAATATTCTAATTTTTTTTCTAAGACACGAAATGCTTGAATGTCATTTTTCCTAATCCAAAGCTCATGTTTTCGTAGACATAATGTCGTGATAACTTGTATTTAAACAAACAAAATATTGTCTAATGTTAATGCAAAACCTCGAAACCGGGGGGGGGGGGAGGGATTTAGAGTGGAAGAAAATGTTTTAACAACTTTTTCGAAACTGAAGAGTTTTACTTGAAATTCGGATATATTCTTCACATAATTTTATAATGTGCCATTGATACTGAGATGTAAAAGTATCCAAAAACCTGCGCGAATTGTTCAAATTGGACATGTAAGTTTGTACTTTGAAAATTGCAAAGACCGACATACGAGGTTTTGCATTTACACAGATATTATCATTGTATTGCGCCGAAATAATATTTTTCATATTGTTATCATAAATAATCATATATTGGGAATTCTAAATCTGGTTGTGAGCCTCGTCTTGTGAAAAAGGTGCAGCATGAGTCAAAACAAAACAATCACAAGAAAACACAATTATATAAAGAAAACAGTGACAATAAAGAAACAATGTTCAACAAACAAATCGTCGGTAGGATGTCAAAACAGCGTAACTCCAGCTTTATCAAAATGGGGTAACATGTACAAGGTATTAACCTCCAATTAAGGCTAAAAACATTTAACTGTGATGGGTTAAAGCAAGTTATTGTAAGTACGGACCAATTTATATGTACGTAAAACATTTTTGCGTCTTATCCTAAGAATACGCCATCTATTGTCTTACTTGACCTTACTATTAGATCTTGGTGAAGTTCATGTTATTTATCAAAATGTGTGTTTTACAGCCAAATAATTAGATCTATAATCGATACTGAATATTAATGAGATGAGGTATTCGCTGTAAAATAACAATTATTTGCACATATTCTACATATAAGTACAATAGCTGTTGTATATAGGCCTATATAAAATTTCAGCCAACACCCTATTTACATCACACGCTGTTAATAATTTATTATGTTACTGTTGCTATCAATTTGTGGTTACTAGAAATCTTAAGAAGACAAGATTTCCTTTTCTTCAGCTTAAAAATCCATTTCTATAAACTTATAATTATGATCCAGACAAAAGCTGTATGGTTTTGATATTAATAAAAGGGACAAAAATTACAAGTGTATTGGAGTTTTACATTTTAAAAATGAAGAAATTGCTTGTGACAACATGATCTAAAGCCTTTATCTTTTAGGGAGACAGAAAGACTCAATGTGGTGAAACGGGTGACGGGAAATACGATTTTAGCGCGTAGAAAAACTGCTTTCTTACCTAACGCAAGTTTGACGTCTGGTTTAATATCCGGAAGGGTGGGTCTATTTGGACCAACGCATATTCTACGGCAGCCGTCTAACGTCATAAAGACGTTACGGTCCCTGAAGCTATAACATCCCAGTATTTCTGTACAATCTGTCAGTTTGGAGCTGTACGTGTAGAAACGTCCTGGTCTGGAACACTGGCCTGCCTGGGCGTTCATGTAACATTCTACAAATAGAGACAATAGCAATGAATGTTGTGCTCAAAATAGAAAAGGTTTACCGTTATGTTTGATAAACCGGCGCTGTTATAATGAAATCTCGTAACTACGGCTTGTAGCAAGCCGAAGTTACGAGATTTCATAACAACACATACGACATACTACTGTTTTTCCGAAATGACGTCACCGTTAACTGGAAAAAATCGTTCCCTATTTGGTACATTACTAGAAGATGGCTGATACTAACAGAAAAGCCGTTAATGTGTGTCTTAAACACAAAGAACGCTCAAAAGAGCCTTTTCTCTTTTGTAGGCCCTACTTATGCTTATAAAACACCAAAATTGTCGATTTTCTAAACGCCCTTTCGAAAGGGATCTAATTGAAATGTTTCAGAATTTATTCAAAGTCTAGCACTCTGTTAAAAGTAAAGCAATGTCGCAATCCTCTTAAAAGTTATCCGAAAAGTTTAAAGTTGATCGAAATTAAAATCGCAAGGAAATTATTTAGCAAATGGCCAGTATGATACAGATATATGAAATTTTAGATTCGTTTGAGAATTGCAGCAAAATATGTCAGGTTAAGATATAACAATGCCTATTGCATTTCTTTTGTTAAGTTTTAACCAATCGAAATTCTACTCACGTGTAGGCATGGTCCAATCACCACCGCCATTATTTCCATTATTAAAACAACTACGTTGACATCCTTCTAATGTAAGATATACATTTCTGTCTCGTATACTATAACAACCGTAAATCTGCTCACATCGTCCTGTTTTACTAGAGTAGGAGTAGTACGTCTTTCTATCCTGCGGCCGGCATACGCCAGGGGATGGTGTTACCCTGCAACCTGTTTGTGTAAGAAAAAATAAATATATGAACAAATATTCTTAAATATATGAGTATAAACACTTATAGTGTTGCGGCCATGACTTTAAAAGAGTTAAGATCAGTACATTTACCAAACACACATGATCTGCATTTTTTCAAATACAAATATTTGATGCAAATGGAAAGAGGATCGGTTAAAACGTATTAATCGAACTTTGCCCTACATAATTACATTGAAATATAACATTTGTTGTCAAAAAGATCCTTATACCCCGGAGTATGTCATCAACTTACGTAGTGCAACAACATTATTCCGTGGAGTCGTTGTTTTGGGTATAATAATTGGCATGGTTGGACTCGGTGTAGCAGGGAGTACTGTAGGTTTTGGTCCAGGTCCTGGTTGAGGGTTCCTCACAAAACATGTCCGTCTACAACCCTCCCTGGACAGAAACATGTTTCTATCCGTAATACTGTAACATCCAGTCACCTGTATACAGCTACCACTCTTACTACTGTATGTCCAGAATCGACGTACACTACTCGGGGCACAGTTACCAGACGGTGCGTTCATACGACACTCTGAAAGAAATACAATTACATCTAAAGTTAAAGATTTGGTGCAAAATCTATGTACGTGGATATAATATTACTGTTAATAACAGTTTTGCATTGTATCAACGATGTAACGAGTGAACATTAGTTGAATCCAATTGTTCATATGATAACTTGTGTAATCATTTATTTTTAGCTACATGTTACTTTTCGAAATATTAAATGTGAAAATAGTCAGAATTCCAAAATCGTTCATAGACCTACATGTACATCATTCGGATTGTTTACTAGGGATACTCACCCAAAGCTATTGAGATTCCCGGAACTCCCGGGATAATCACGGGCAATCCGGTATTTGTGTCACCCATAAAGCAGGCACGTTCACACCCCTCCTTGGTAAGGAACACATTACGGTCCTGTATACTGTAGCAGCCTATAAGCTGGACACAGCCTCCTGTTTTGGCGCTGTAACTCCAGAACTCCCGCCGTGTGTCTGTGCATAATCCGGCAGATGGCACTAATCGGCATTCTGAGGAGAAGAAATAAAGCGTAATTAACTTATGCATATTACATTTTTAAACTGTAAAGACAGACTTGGAACGGTAGTTTAAAGTTAAGTCTGGGTAACACAAAACGTTTATCAAAAATGAATAAATAAATGTCTTTTTCAAATTTACCCCTCTTGTCTTAGCGGTCTTGAAATCTCCAATTTGTTGTCTGTGTTGCCGACAAAACAAGTCAACACTCGAGAAATTGTTTGAATATTCTCAGTACACACGAAGGCAGATTTTTTTTTTTTTTTTTTTTTTTTTTTTTTTTTTTTTTTTTTTTTTTTTTTTTTTTTGGGGGGGGGGGGGATTATACGTCCCTGAACTTTATTTAGTACGTTCCTTTTTGACCTTGTGAAAAGGTCATTTGACATTATGTTAATGCCTACTTACGTGTAGCTATGTTGACATTTTGTGCACGTGCTGTGTAGAAGATGGCGACAAATATCACCAAGGATACGGGGAGGAACGTCATCCTGTAACAGAATTGAGAACTTATAAGTAATTATGCATGGACAAATTGACTTCGTGCAATTTCAGAAAAACGTTCATCTAATTCAGGATGTTCTCAGATGTAATAAAATGCCCTTGAAAATCCTAGGTCATTTGTTTGTTTTTGCCTAGTCTGCGTTGATTTCAACGAATAGTTAGCTCTTAAACGAGGAAATATACTAAAATTTTCAGAGATTTCTGGATTGTCGAAGGAAACAAATGGAATCTACCAAGAGATATAGGACTAAATTCGTCTATCTCAGCCAGTAGTTACCCCTCATTTCAGACTGAATTGCTTGAATGATAGAGAAAAGGCATGTCCAATTAATTAAAAGACAGGTTATAGACTTTCTTTCGTAAAAGTACAGTCAAAACTATGTTAGCGGCCACCTGTGTATAGCAGCCAAACTGTCGTATGCAGCCAGTCCAGGTCCTCCCATGCAATTTTACTCTTTAAAGTAACTGTGAATAGCAATATACTGTCTAATGTGGTCAGTGGCCACCTTTAATTGTCCCAATTGCTCTTTACCTCTATCCCGTTAAGCAGCCATGCACAACTGATTGGTGGCTGGCAATGTGTGAAATATTGATAACATATCTGGCAATTTGCCTTAACATGTGCATAAACCATGAAAAGGTGTGATAAACAGTTAAATGTCATATAAAAGTGTACCCTTTTTCCTTTACAATACTTGCTTTTTCTTCATATTAATAGGGCCAGTCATACAAGTAGACATTTACATTCAGCCTTTAGAATATTTTTTCAGTGTTAGGCAACCAACTGTCGTATGCAGCCAATTTTGGTGTGTCCCTTGGCTGGCTGCATACGACAGTTTCGACTGTAACCTTTGTTTTCAATTTATTCGATTTTAGTTTTCACTGACATTTTGTTAGATCTAAGACCGCCTTAATAATAATGAGAAATAACGAGAGTAGAGCCATACACTAGTCATCTTAAAAATGTCTATGCAATTTCATTGAAATTGATTCAAAAATTCAAAAAGTTATCTCAAAACGATTGCCAGCCATTGTAATAATTTTTCCACCATTTTGTCAACAAATTTGATCGACAATTTACAGGATTGGAGAGTTCCGATTTCTTTCCAAATGAAAGTCGGGTCTATTGATATGTAATATTCTACAAAGCCGTCAGAAATACATTATAATTTCAGTTTTTTCAATAGGATTTTTTCAATACATCACGTTGTTATTTCAATGCCATGCAATGGACATAGCGTCGGTGCTATGACAAAATTGCATAACAAATTAGTAACGCAATTTTGTCATTTTTTTTATAAATGCTTTCTACTAAGTATGTAGGAGCGCATATCCTGTCAAAACGGCGTTTTTCTACACCTATTAGAACCCTTTCAATTATCATGTGACAAAATTGCGTAACTCGATTTAGCTGACAAAAATGCGTTATACGTAGACAAATTATTTACACGAGAGTAATAAAAGGCTGAGAAATGGCATTCTCCTCTGTATTTCTTCTACTTTGACCAATAAATGAACCGTAAGTTATGTTCAATCACCTTATTTTACCTTAAAGAAGCTGAATTGTTCATGTAGTTATTGAGTTACGCAATTTGGGTAGTCTCTGGTTTACCGGGCGCAAATTCTGTCGTATCCTATTTTGTATGGTTTACGTTAAGGGTTTGGGTTAAAAATCGAAACTCACGGACAAAAATTTAAAAACTGTAAAGAAAAAAAGCAGGGGTGTGGGGGACGGCAGTCCCCCATCATTATATAGCCAAAAATAAAGCATAACATTTATTGCACCCGGTATACCAGAGGTGCGCCCGCAATTTTGCCGGCATATTTTTAACATTTTTTAAAGCGGCAAAAAATGTTTTTGGCTCTCCTGAAAAAGAAATAGTTTTCGAGCAAAATTTCTATTACGCAATTTTGTCATAGCATCGACGATAGGTAGCCCATTCAATTTATATTGAATATTTGTCTTTGAAATTTTAATAAATTATTGAATTCTTTATTGTTTTTTGTAGGTCACGGAATCGTAATGGCTGAAATGGTAGAAACACGTCCAGCAGATAGATCTCTATGAAAGTTGGATATGTCGAAGACGTTAAATAAAAACGTTTTACAATAATGATTTTACCTTTTAAAATTTTTGTGAACTCAATGGTAGATAACTGGCTTTAAAAAGTTTGCATTGCTATCTCAGAGAATATATCTATTTTGTCAATATTTTCAAAATTATGGTAATTTTCAAAGTTTAAAGATGATAGAAAGTTGCGTATTATTTTCTCACTACAAACAGTAGGCTATGTTTACCCTCCACATTTCGTGATTTTTTTAACAAAAAATCAACCCAAGAGCAGATAACCTACTAAAATAAATATAATAAGGGAAAACAATGCATTTATTTCAGAAACATTTACTGATTCGATTGATATATGATATCAAACATTTTCAGTCATATTTTGTATTGCAGCTAAACCATTATTTTATTACAGCCATTACAGTTCTGGAACCTTAGACATGTAAAAAGACAGATTTCATAATTTTTAAAAATCATTTTCTTACCTCATATGTGTCGGTCCATCCGAATGTCGGAACACAGGAATTAACAATGACAGGTCTATAACAAACCGCGTTATTTGAATCAATCAGAAACGCATCACGATTTGCTTCGTCAAACTTTGTAGGAGATGAACAACGAAAATGTCGTAACTACAGCTTGAATAAGCTGTAGTTACGACATTTTGGTTGTCCATCGTCCTTATTCCTTTACTCATATGTGTTGAATGCAAGAATCAGGAAATTACTTTCCATTTATATTTAAATAATACAATGTAATTGTCGATTCAAACTCTAATAAGAATTTAGGGACTGACTTTAGTACATAAATAACCCAATGCAACTGCACTTATTACGTATACAAAGGGGCCACAGGTTTGATCCCCCGCCACCACAGCCTTTCAAATGAGACCTCAAATCGAGGTCCCGTCATATTATGGCTTTAGCAATAGAGCTCGACATTCAAAACTATTCATGAATCGATCAGTATAACAACGAAACATTGTACCGTTGCTTCCATATACTATTTCACTATCAATCGGTCCGTAGAATATTACGAATCTAAAATTGATGCAAATACAATGCTGATTATACATGTATCTTTAAAGCATATTAAGACAATGGACAAATACATTGTAAAAGTAGGCCTACGACAACAGGAAAGGATCGGTGGGTGCTAAAACGGTGATTAACTTGTAATTAATTAATAAACATATCGATATGATAGATTTTGAGAGAGACCATCACTAGTTTTTTTGACAGTTAGTGATCATTTGTTATCGTTTTGTAACCTGTGAACGGCCTGTCGATATTAGACAGGTCGTCTAGAATTGGGCCCTTGATCGACAAAAATCGAGAAAAAAAGCAACTCGGTAGGCTATAGAGAAACGGCACGACGGTGAATCATGTGGCACGTATTTTTTGTCAATTTTCAATTATTTTAATTCTGTTAATACGTGACCAATTTACAACAAAATGAAACACAGAAGGCGGAAATACGTCTGGGGATTCTTTTGGACGTGGTAGATCTTTTCAAAAACACATAATAAAAAGGTTAAAACATGTTTTGTCGTCATTGTTTATCGGTTCATGTTTAAATAATCCACCACAACCAACAAATTCCTGACTTTACACCTTCTGTGCTTCAAACCGAAATAAAATTTGTCTTGTATTGACATAATTATGTACGATTTTGTGAAATTGGTTTTCCCTCACATGATTCTCCGTCGTGAAGGAACTTGTGGGTGGAAGATTGAATCGGCTTATAAATTCAGCTCACTACCACAAATAATCTTTGTTGATCAAGACATTAGTTACCCTGTTTAGCTGTTACGCGTCAGAACGTAGTTGGACAACAAAATCAACAAAATGAAAACTCACCTTTTTTTGTCCAAACATTGAGCCGAAAATGGCAGCGTCGTGACCGGATAGCCGACTCGTGATTTCTTTGGCATGGCCCTAGGTACTGTCACTGAATTTTCGCTATCGCCAAACAGAGACCATGTCGATGTTGCTTGATGGCATTGCAGCAGGCCCAAAACGTATATCAATCGAATATCGATGCCACAATGACATGGGGCGCGTAATGGAACCACACGAAGCATATTGTCGGTCGGAGGACAAAACCTCGTAACTCCAGCTATCGTCAAATAGAGAACATGTCGATGTTGCTTGATGGCATTGCAGCAGGCCCAAAACGTATATCAATCGAATATCGATGCCACAATGACATGGGGCGCGTAACGGAACCACACGAAGCAAGTTGTCGGTGGGATGGCAAAACCTCGTAACTCCAGCTTTGTCAAGCTGTAGTTACGAGGTTTTGACCTCCCACTGACGGTATTAAGGTCTTCGACTGGTACCCTAGCATTTTTCCGTAACGCAGATCGCGATACCCTATGTCAATGGCAAACACGATGAAACATACACGTGTACATGTTTGATCGCCGTTTTCTTCTTTTGTCCCTTTGTTTTCTAAGAGAATCCTTCTTAAAGACGTAAAACCCAAGCACTGTTTTGGAAACGGGGAAGAGCACGTGTAATAGAGTTCAATTTTATCAAGTAAATACGGACGGACAAATTTCGGACAAATAAATAGTTTTTCGGGGGTGTTGTTATGAAATCTCGTAACTACGGCTTGTTTCAGGCCATAGTTACGAAATTAATTGCTATTGTAGAAACCCCCTTTCCATGTAGAAAATATACAATAAAGTTAGGGAAGTCGGGCGAATGACCCATGGGATAAATTTCGAATGAATCATTAAGTCTAGCCACAAGATTTTTTGTTTTTGTTTTGTAACATATCTATTGTTTATCAACCGTGAACTGTCATGCTAAAACGGATCTTCTGGTAATTGTTAAGAGTATCGACCCTAATCAGTCTGCACGAACTGCGCCGACTGGCAATGATCGCAACTCCACTCAAAGGTATTTGTGCATTAAAATTGCTTAAAATTCCTTTCTTACTATGTTAATTTCTAAATGTGGCATTTTATTGATGCCTGTTAAAGGGACATTTCATCCCCATTTCAATTTTTTAAAGTATGTCTTGATGCCAAGATTGGTTATTCTAATGGGTATTTATGCTATCAGGTTTCTTTAAGTTGTTGATGATAAGTGATATACACGCCTTTTAAGTTGAGGCATAAACGACAAATTCTATATACATCTGAACTGTTGTGGACAAACTCGATTTTAAGAGTTCCAAACGGACCCCTTTTAGCATTTGGAGCTAGCATACATTACATCCTTCAATTTTAAAAAAGTTTCATACCAATGTACGCGAAATGTACACTTTTTGTACAATAAATTCTTTTTGTGCAAAAAATGCCAGTGACCTTAAGAAAGTCCAGCGAATGACCAACGGGACAAAATATATCGTCGCTTTTCAACGAAAACCTCGTAACTGTGGCTTGTTTTAAGCTGCATTTACGAGGTTTTCGTTGAAAAGCAGAGATACATTAATCATTATAGTCCAGCCACAAGTTTTGTTTTTGTTTTGTAAGGTACATGTATTATGTTTTTTATTGTTAATAATGAACGATTGAAACCTATATTATTATAATTAGCCCTTTACCAAACAACAAAATTATCCTGGTCTATTCCAGTTTGAAAACGTTGCATAAAATGAGTTTCAAAATGGAAGTTTACGATTGTTATTTGTGTATATTATGGCTCAGAAAATATTGAGACAAAAGAAGAAAATGCTCTATGTTTTTCCTACGCCTTTTCAAGTAGGGACGTCGAAACCAGGTCTTGTTTAGAAAAGGATTATGAGCGATTGACACCTATACAATTATAACGAATTAATTATAAGCAAGGAGGAAGGGGCTTTGAACTTGGCCTTGATATATGATCGCTGATCGTAACATTGTAATAAAAGGACAATAATTTACTAGGCGTAAATAGCATAACAACACGACCATTAATCTTTCAAAATGATACTGCATAACCGAACTGCATAACCGATATTTCCAGTTTCAAACTGATTCATGTAAACTTTCATAACTTTGTTTTCAATCACAGTTTAACCCATTACCAAGCGACAAAATTTTGGACTTCAAATTCAAAGATGCTGCAGACAACAGCATTTATTGAATTAAACTTCACTTTATTTGACCTTTCTGTGTAGAAAAAATTGTGGTAAATGAAGAAATTATTTGTTACAAGCAATTTCTTCATTTTCCACAATGTTTTTCAAAGCAATCATCTTGTAGGGAGTCAAAAAGAGTCAATATATGGTAATGGGTTTACAACCATTTACAACCTACAATTTCGTCATTCCTAAACTAGATTGCACACAAGACAAAGTTTGACGGACGACGCACGACAGAAACATTGCTAGATCACGACAGCTCACCATGAGCACTTTCTTGCTCAGGTGAGTATCAACAAGAGAAGTCTCGGGATAGCAAAGCGCGACTACCAAGTCGTCGTTGTAAATGCAAAACCTCGTATGTCGATTTTGGAATTTTTTTGAGGGATGAGGAAAATATTGATCAGAAAGAATACCTCAAAACCTGCGAGAATTGTCTAAACTGGGCACACAACTTTGTACTTTGAAAATAGCAAAAATCGACATACGAGGTTTTGCATTTACACCGACGAAGTGCTGGATACTGAATCCTTGCCTGCAGGCTGATATCATGGTCACAGAAGCATGTGCAAAGTTTGAAAGCAATAGCTGTTTCATCACAGATATATGGAAGTTGCACGCAAAAACTTAACAAAGAATTTCTAAGTCAAAGGGTAAAAATGCCATTAAGGTAGAAGACCCATAATGAAAAACACCACTTCCTTGCCATAATGAATCAGCGACGGCTCTTGTTATTTATTCCAAGATTCATGCTTTCATCAATATTTTGTAGGACCGGATGTCAAAATGTTTTCAATAATAAACAAGATGTGTTTGTGAAACACCAATGCCCCCGAAATGGCCATTTTTGTAAAATGTTAAGTTTTCGTAGAGTAAAGGGTTGATAAGGGTAAACGAATGACCTCGAGGAAGGTCAAATTGTATGGAACAGATAGATATCATTGAAAGGAAGTTGCAAACTAAATTTGAGCTTTGTATGTCAAATACTTTTGGAGAAAAGGCAAAATATTAAGTTTTCGGACAGACAGACAGACAGATAGGCGGACGGACAGACAGACTTATTCGGGCGCGGTCGTAAACATTCGGCGGTGGAAAGTTCCACCGCCGAATGTTTTCGACGTCGCCCGAATAATTCCGACGTCGCGCGAATCTCACTATGGGTAGACTACCTTAAAGGCTACCAAGCTTGGCAGTTTATTGCACCGTGTATTGGAAGAAAATCATTAAATTAACGTGTTTTATAAAAGATCCGCCAAACTCGGTTGTTTTAAAAGTTTTATTTGCTTTTCTTTACATCGTTGAAAAACTGATTTTCGAGAAAATAAAGATCGGCAATTTCCGTAAAATTGCCACGGATTGACGTCATCAATGGCTTGACTCCGCCCCCAATCTAGAGCATGAGGTGTCTGACAAAGATAATGTGTTCGACTTTTCTGTCATATAGCGAAGTCTCAGTTTTTATCCATTTCTCGATCGTAAGAGTAATAGAGACAAACTTAAACCGTTCTTTGGCACATTCCTTAATTCACTTACGACCTATTCTTTGACTGTTTTAACATTTTTTTCTAACATTTACTGAGGACGAATTCCGTGTTTTGAGTATCGATTTGGGAAGTCGCTTTATGACAGAAAAGTCGGACATTCAACTTTTTCAGAAATTTCAGACTTTCCGGGAAATGACCCATGACTGCCCGTTTTTCCCGCCATGACGTCATTCAGTGGCCAGTATGACGTCATAATTTCAAGTCGGAAGTTTAACGTATTTTCTTCGGCAAAGATCGGAAAAGACCAAAATATCCAATTTAAAAGACGAAATAAAAACACTTCTAATGTTGGACAATTTTAGAAACTTTGATATTTGGTTAATAGCAAGGTGTTCTTTCGGCACAAGACTTTAATTTTTCCAATCATCGGACACTTTAAGACAAGTCAAAATGTTTCGAAATTAAAAGGATCAAGAATGGTTATTACTGCAAAAATTTTACACGATTCAAAGCTATTGTTATTACAATCCACCAAAAAGATAATCTTAATGACCGTATCTGCAAATGAACAAAACAAACACAATGAATTTAACATGTGGATATTTATTTCACGTTTACTGTGATTTACATAGCAATTCAGAATTTACATTACAATTATTATGTTACAGCTTTATCGTCGGAACTAATTTTGTGCACTTTTGTATTTATAAAGCAACAGTCTTAATGCACTAATTGAGTTCATAAGTTGTGACAATTATAGTCTATCTCCAGACAAGTTAATTTTCCGCAGCGATTCCGATAGTTGAGAGTCTTATGAAAACATTACCGAAGTGGGATCATTAGATGTGAAGATTTCCAGAGATTACCGTCACTTTTCAACGAAAACATCGTAATTGCAGCTTAAAACAAGCTGCAACTACAATATTTCCGTTGAAAATCAAAGCTATACTGTTATTTATTTCAAGGGAGAGAAGTAAGCATATTTTGATAAGCACAATACATGTAAGAGTTGTCTAACATTACACTGAGGTATTTTCCTAGAATCCTTGTATAAATTACAGCTTTGGAAAACTTAAATGCTTTACCAAATGCACAAATGTAGTAAACAAATAAAGACCGATTCTATCTTATACAGCATCTTTCAATTCAGTCCAAGATTTGATGCTTGGGCAAAATTAAAACTTTGTTAAAGGAGGAAAATAGCACTATTTCACTTTTCACATTTGTCCCGTTTTCTCTAAACATTTACTTGCGTCTTTTAATTTACCAACCAAATCCTGAAAGAAAGGAACATACATCTTTTTTTTTTTTCATTAACCCATTATCACACAGTGACTCCTTTTGACTCCCTATAAGATAATGGCTTTGGAAAACATTGTGGAAAATGAGGAAGTTGCTTGTGACAAGCAATTATTTTTTTATTTCCCACAATGTTTTCTACATAAAAAGACCATAAGATTCCAAGTTTCATTAATTGGAAATTGTTGTCTGTATCATTTTTAAATTTGGACTAGTCTAAAAATTTGCCGTTTGGTAATGGGTTAAACCTTTCACAAACAGCAAATTTGTTAACTGCTCCTTTCTAAAAGCAGAAAGTATTGAGGCAAAAGGAGAAAATGCAGAAAGCCAGCATTATCTCCATTTGTCTCAGTATTTTCTGTGCAATTTTGTATTAAGCTCACTTAATTTTTACAGTGATCCAACTAGATGACAATTATCACAATAAATGTAAAAAAATCAAGTTATTTCATGGAAAACATTGAGAGAAAAGGATGCTGGCTATGAGCATTCCCTTAATTCTCTCACAAAAACGTCATAATTGCAGTTTGATTTAAGCTGCAATTACATGGTTTTCAAACAAAAGCGACAAATTTCTTCTCTGTCTTGATGTTTTCCAAAGCTATCAGTTACCGTAATTATTCTAATAAACGCCCATATTCTAATAAACGCCCATCCCCCAAATCTCGGCTGAAAATCTGCTTGTTTCAAGCACAATTTTAGCAAAAAGGTGTGATTCTAAAAAACGCCCATCCCCTGATTCTGGATTGAAATAATGCAAGTCATAACCAAAGATTATTTCCAAAAGCAATGAAAAAGAGAATGTCCAACCATAAATATGTTGGCAGTGATGGAATTCCATAGAAAAATCGTATTTTACTATCCTTATACATGTATTAAAACTCGACTTGCGGAACTTTGAGTCCATGAATTGACACTTGATTTGCAAATTTTGACTAACAAAATTAGAATACCTCATAAACGCCCACCCCTGCTTTTCCATTGACCAAGTTTCTAATAAACACCTGAGCGTTTATTAGAATAATTACGGTATGTCAAAGAAAGGTTTCCTTTGTAAACAACATCCCGCACAAGCCTGCCATATGGTTCACTTTTGAGCCAGGTAACTTCTATATGTATTAGGGAGTATTTCTAGACATGACGGCTTGTTTCTTAGATTGTAAAAGGAATAAAATGATTTTTGAAATACCTGTAATTGTTCTTGAGTACATGAAAACTGGACTTCCTTTAGTTCACTGCTATCAGGGACCTGAGAAAATATGTTGATATGTTAAAATAATAGAGCAAGAAGGTTGTGTAGACTAAGATCAGACTGCATGTTTGAGTGGTCTGATCTTAGTCTATGGCGACCCTCAGAGTATGTTAAATTAAAAACATGAAAACAGGACTTTCTTTAACTCACTGCTGCTAGGGGAATATTTTGAAATGTTAAACTTTAACATAAACATTAAAGAGACATTACATTCCATTTTTTTTAAAGAATGTTTTAATGCCAAGATGACAAAATTGCAGGCAAGCACATTGCTGTCAGCATGCAATTTCTTCATTTCCCACAATGTTTTCTACACAGATAGATAAAAAAAATGTTTAATTACATTTTCTTGAAATTGTCCACCGTATCTTAACATATTAAAATTTGCACCAGTCTATAATTTTGTGGTCTGAATATGGGTTATATAAGAACTTCACTTACCTCTGTTTTCAAACTGACTAAATATACTGCTTCATTCACTCTCTCTAAATGATTGTTCTGAAAGAAACAGAGAAATTATGACAACACAGTGGAATTCCAAAGTGAGTTCAGGAGTTTCAAACGAACCCCCTCTGTAGCATGGTTATTTCATTCTTAAGCAGAAATTCAGTCAAAATTGTGTAAAACTAGGAACATGACCCCCCCCCCCCCATGCCCAATACCCCTCACAGAAACCCTGCATCCAAAGCAGCAACCATGCATGACTTTTTAGAAATATCAGCCATATATGAAGTGATGCTTGATGCAGCCAGGGATCGAATCCAGGACCTTGTAAGCGAAAGTCTGATCCATTCTAGACTATAGTTGCTTAGAACTTTAATGTGTTTGGTGCATTGTTGGTGTAAAGCACTATCATTGTCACAAGCAATTTCTTCATTTTCCACATTTTTTTCCCAAGCATTTTTCTTGACGTGCATAAAAAAGTGTGACTGTCAGAGAATATGTTAAATTCCATAATAATCATCCTACCTTTATATAATAATCTAATCGCCAATCTACATCAACTATATGTGGGGGACTTGATCCAACACTGAAATGAGAAATTTATAGAATGTTTGTTTTTCATGATCAGTGCGTCCAACAACTTTACAATTGAGCCAAGATCTGGAAAAAGGTTATTGTATATTATAGCATTTGAGACAGTCGAGTTTCATAACCAGCCTGTGTCTAAGTGCAGCATGACCTGGATCCATGCTGCTGTCTTACGGCTGCTACGGTTCAAGGAAGAGCTATTGGTGACCAGCATGGCTCAAGATCAGACTGTGTGTATATAATGCAGGCTGATCTGGAACCTTGTTGGGCTGAAAAGCCTCAAGGGACCTTTTTAAAGATCCTGACTCAATTATATTGTGGTAGCCAGTGCTTCTAAGAATGTGTTTATATAAAACAATCATGTGTTATATTCAATCCTACTCATATCCCTTTCCAAAACTTGTAGAACTTTTAGATCAGAAAATATTGAGACAAAAGGAGAAATTGCCGATATCAGTATTTTCTTCTTTTATCTCTATGTTTTCACAAACATTTCCTGTGGAGAACTTCAAAGCCAGGTCTTATTTGCAAAAGATTAAACGATAAAAGTAAAGAGAGTAATGGACTTAATGCCAATGGTAAATCCTTTTGTTTCATTGTCAGAAAAGAGTATTATAATGTGAGCAAGCTTTCAATATTCATGAGCAACAAATAAATTTTAATCATCTAACACGCTTACTTACCTATTTAAAAGAATTTGCATCAATGCCTTTTTGGACTGAAAAAAAAGAACAAACAGTGCAAAACTTTATAACAATTGCAGGGGTTTTTTTTTAAATTTAGACTTGGCCTATTGGACAGCTGCTGCATACAGCCAAAAGAATTAAGATACAATTTGTGTATAATATAGCACAGAAAATATTTACACAAAAGGAGAAAAGGCTGATTATCTATTTATCTATCATTCTCAAAAATGATTTGTATTTTTTCTTAGCCTTAATGAAATGTTCTAGATTGGACTGTTTTCAGAAAATTCCATGTCTTTCCAATCAAATATGGGGGTCTACTTTAGTATGTTTTGTTTTTTAGTAATGGTTTGACTATAAATTAACAAGTGCATATGGAAACCAAAAGCTAGCATATCATATATGCAACACTTACATTGTAAATTTTGCTGAATGCTTCTATTTTATCTGTTGTGAATTTACAATCTTCTAATACGGGGCTGAAAACAAAAACATTGGTTTATTCGATTATACATATTTAGGACAAAGGACTTTTGTCAAATATCCGAACTTCAGAAATTTCCAAGACAGGAATTATTTAGGTTTGTTTACTAAGGGTTTTAGACATATCTATTTTAAATGTGTATTTGGACCATATTGCAATGGCTGGAGCATCTGGCCATGAATACAGGGATAAAAACTAGCAGGGGCCCAGTCACCCATGGCCCCTAGATTTTGGGCTGGGCCCCTGAATATTTAGAGAAAATGCCTATACCCTTAATGTTAAGTATTGAATTTTGCTATTCTAGGCCCCTAAGTTAGAATTGTCAGTCTTTATCCCTGTGAATACATGGTGTTTCTGTCACCAGCACTACAGCAGCTCACCAAAATTAGGTTTTAACCCTTTCCCAATCAAGACGTGGCTTTGACGTCCCTGATAGAAAAGGCTTGGGAAAACATTGAGACAAAAGAAGAAACTGCTGATAACCAGCATTTCTCATTTTATCTCAATATTTCCTATGCTGTATGGTATACAAAACCCTTCATTTATAACATCAATTATGTCAACACAGCAGTTATTAAATGGGACTACCCTTAAGTTTTGCCATTTGGGAAAGGGTTAATCAAAGATGATCCACATAGTACTATTGCAGATCCAGGGGGTTCGAACATACAAATTAACGTATACAACACATCATTAGCACCAAAGAGCCAGAGGCAAAATTTGAAAAGTGCCAGTTAATCCTAAACTGTGTTTATTTCCATTCCATATACAAACATAATCATTTTGAACGGTTTAGAATTTTGAATTAATGCATAATTACGGAAAAATTTGACAGAAATGTTATAAATTACCTCCCTTGCATATGAATATAGAGTAAAAAGATATTTGTAAATTGTTTTCTCCTTGAAGCACAATCTTGAAATCCGGCATGGTGAATCAACTTATTTGAAGTGTATTTACAAGAGTATGTAATTTGATGCGTGTCACATGGCTAGAAAGTGGAGTTTTTAATGATGGGTCATATACCTTAATAGATGGAGATGAATTTCAGACAGGATAGTCACTGCACTGGTGGGGATCGAACTGCTAGTGCCCAATTGATCAAGGCTTTCAAGGTAGGAAATGATTTCACAATTTTAGCATAGGTCTACAAGCGGAATAGTTAATCCTTTCCCGATCAAGACCATGATTTGACATCCCTGATAGGTTTGGCATTTGAAAACATTGAGGCAAAAATAGAAAATGCTGATATTCAGCATTTTCTCCTTTTGCTTCAATGTTTTCTGTGTTGTTTTGTTCATAAACTAGACACCATTAGCAACATCCATTTTGTCTTATGCAGCTGATTAAAAATTTGGCCACCCTAACTTTTTTGTGTGGGAAAAGGTTTAAATCAAAATTTCTGTTGCCAACTAAGCTGTCAGACATAGCAAAATTAGCAACAATATTTAACCCCTTTCCAGTCTGCAAAATTTTAGACTGTCTAAATTAAAAGATAATGCAGAGGACAATTTCAAGTTAATGAAATTCAGTTTTCTTTGTCTTTTGGGATAGAAAATATTGTGTGAAATGAAGAAATTGCTTGTTACAAGCAAGTTCTTCATTTTTCACAAGATTTTCCCTGGCATTTTTCTTGAACGGCTCAACCGCGTCAAAAAGCGTCCCTCTGTAGGAATGGGTTAAAAGAACTCACCCAATAGAGGATGGTTCTAAATCATGTTCCTCCGCCAAATTTTAAAGATGCTCACCTGATTGAAGATGGTTCTAAATCATGTTTTGCTGCTTCAGATATCAAAGTCACCAATGCTGCAAAAGCCTCTTTCAACGATGCTTGATCTAAATTCTTAAAAGATGGATCTTCTGCAATACAATTAAAATATAGATACAGACCTACAGAAAAGAGAGAATGAAGACTTTTCAAAATGTAATATTTCATTTATTGTGCATCAAACCCTATATTGTGGGTAATCATTGGAATCGTCCCGCCGAGACAATTCAAATGAGTACCCATAACATAGGGTTTGGATTTAAAACAACAATTTTAGAATGTCTTCACGCCCTCCTTATCTGTTACTCTGTAAATATTCAGTCAGTCACTTCAACCCTTTCCCAAACAGCAAAATTTTAGGGTGATCCACTTCAAAAACTGCCACAAATGATGAAATGGAAGATTTTAAAGATAAAACTTGTGTAAAATATGGCACAGAAAATATTGAGACAAAAGGAGAAACTGCTGGTCATCAGCAGTTTCTTCTTTTGTTTCAATGGTTTCCAAAGCCTTTCCTATAAGGGATGTCAAAACCAGGTCTTGTTTGGGAAACGGTTAAACCTTTCCAAGCCAAAGTCAGGCTTTTATGTCACTTACATGCAAAGCTTTGGAAAATATTAAAGGGGGACGAGCTAGGCTGTCGAAAATGCAAATGGCACAATAATTACAAACCAGAAATAACGTATGAAATTACCAACCTGAAGGGGTAGATCATTTATGTCCATTGTTACGACTAGTCGAGCTTTATTAACTATTAAAATCCAAGTCAATTAATAACATGCTGGTCGTCCTTGTTTTTGTTTTGTAACGGCTACATATGCTCAACGTTCAAAAATCAATTACGTCAGAGATACGTCATATGTGCTCAGCGAGATTTAACACATCGTACAACCGGCTGCGTAGAAAGTCAGCGAAGACAGATTCGGCATCTGATGTCATGTGCATGGTAGGTCAAATGAATTTACTTTTATAAATAAACGAAAGGATCTTTGGTATTCTATAGTTGATAAATACGCGTATAAATGTTCAGTGCTTGTACAAAATAAACCTTTTCACGTATTCCTCGCAAATAAGGTCACAGTCATCCACACAGCCTGTTGTATGGTGTGTTAATATCGCGGAGGTGTGTCTTGTTGACCTTGACCTTGTCTTGTTTTGAAGTAAAAATAGAATGTGTAAACACACTTGTAAAGGATTGATCTATAGCAAAGGAAAATGTTTTTTCGCCGAGATTTAGGTTTTTATCCATTGCTAATTGTTTTTCCATGCACAAATATGAGTTCCCGAACAGTTCAGAAGCATAAAAACATAGAATGAGCCCCTTTAACGGAAAGGAAAAGAATGTCATGAACCCTATAGATTAGAACGATTCAGACTTATCAGAATGAGAAGATAAAGATTTGAATTGGACAGGCAAAATACAAAGAATTGAACGAACAATAACCAACATAATCACCTTCTGATTTGATTTATTTGGACTTTACACGATTTTATGCTAATATTGCTCAGCAGGAGCACCTAACCACAGATTTCTTGCCGACATAGGTTTACAATTATCAAACCTTTGGTGGGTGACATTCTCGTAAGAAAGAATACTTGAGGTCACAATGAGGTGGCCGGGGATCTAACCAGTAACCTCTCGATAGCTGCGATATCGTAGCCACAAACTTGATGATTGGTATTGGTTTGTGGCTACGAGTCCACCCTATTCCTTCTTGTGGAGCAAGACAAAAGAGTGGAAATTACATTTTCTTGCATAAATTTTTGAATACTAACATATCTAATTAGATGTGTATCCCATGAAAAGATATTCCATGGCACAAATTCAGTTAAAAAGTACCAACAAGAATTGTTATAAATTATTTCTTCCAATGGAAAATTCAAGTCTCAGTAGAATAAAATGGGTGGGTACTCCGCTTCAAAATTGTATTGAACTTTATTTGAAAGTGATTTCAACATAAAACTACACTGGATTGACAGAAAAATAGTAATCCTGTTGTCAGGTAACATTTTACTACATTCCATAGCTTTATTTTTAAGTTTGACTATGCTAAACTTGCTGGAATGAATCATTCCAGCACCTGCTCCATTGCGATGAATAGGAAGGAATTGTAACCGAAACCCAGATAAGATTTTTAAAAGGTTTCGGTTACATTATTGCAACTAACCTCTCGAGTGATAGGCAGATGCCCAAAAAACTGCGCTATGGACGCTGAGTTCTCCTTTTGTCCATCTTACTAGATCGAATTGTATTCCCAAAAAATGAAACTTTACTGTGTAAAAATAGAAAATTGTTGCAAAAAAAATAGAAAAAAAGTTTGAAATTGTAAACAAAGAAACCTCAAAACATTGAGAGAAAAGAGAAAATATTTTCAAGGAACATTTAGAAGTAAGATGCCAGCCCTGTATTAAGACAGGCTTAATGGATTTGTGCTAAAATATAACTATTTTTCTCATGAAAACTTAGAAATGAGGAGAAAACAACATGAACAAGATATTTTCCAGAAATGAAGTTTGGAATAAGACGTTTCTTACTTGAAATCATGCCTCTATGGCGTTCATCTAGGACTCCATCGAAAGCTCGAGTTACAAGGACTGAAAAACTTTTATCTGGCACGTGCGCAGCATCTGCAGCGAGGGCTAAACCGTCCAAAATTGACTGTGACAGTTCCATTTTCACGTGAGTTTGTTTTGATCTCGCCCACTTCCGGGTCATGTCATCAAGGCGATTGGACTTCGATAGTAAAGCGTCTGGCGATTGAATGTTTATACTGCGGCACTTTTTGCAAAGCTCCCGTCTTTCATCTCCGCGGAGATTTTTTCAAAATTCTATTTTTTTCCAGAAGCTTTCGTTCTGTTATAGCGAAATTTAATAAATTTTAAACGTTATATGATACTCATAACAAAAGACAATTTGTCTTTTCTATTATCACATTTTCCCGTTTTTCGTCGGCATTTTTTTCGTAAAGAAAGAAAGAAATAAGAACAAAAATATATTTTAATCGTCAATGAAAATTTTGATTTAGACCTTTCCCAAGCGACAAAGAATAATTTATAACTATTCCAAAAAGCTGTAACAGACGACAATATATAGATTTTGACATAGAAATGATTCGTTAGTAATTAAGCACATAAATAATTGTTGTAGCACTGACAGGTAGAAAATGCTGATAAAGAACATTTTCTTCCCTTGGCGTTATGCTTTCCATGCGTTTTTTCTATAGTCTTAACTTAAAGGCCTCATTGTTTGAAAAAAAAAACAAATATAGTCAGTTAAGTACAGGTTACAGGGAAAGAAGATATTTCATTTAAACACATTTAGCCTATGACCTGTCTGTCAAACTGCAACCTTTATAGTTTACCACTAAGACAAAATTCAATTCAATGACGTCCCTAAATTCAGACACATGGCCAAGTACTATGACTTACAGAAATATGTCAGATGGCAAGCTTAGGATTTCTGAGTGATTCTATAACATCAATATTTCAAACATTACAAGTATTCATTTACACCTCGAGTGTAGCCTGTCTGTCGAGGTATTATTATGGTTCATAAACTCGGTCTTTTGGACATTTGAAATACTCACCCATAGACCACGTTTTAATGGGCTTCAAGAGTATGGACTATGGACATAAAAATATGATTGAGAATGGCAAGGAATTCATGGTGATTAACTTTCATAAATATTTCAAATATTACAAGGGAAGGTGATATTTCATTTACACCTCGAGTATAACCTGTTCGTCGAGCTGATATTATGCTTTAAGAACGTCGAATTCACTGCTCACAAATTCGATCTTTTAAGCACTCAGTATACTCATCCGTAGGCTACATTTTCATGGAAATCCAAAGTACGGGCAATGGACATTCAACAAATCTGATTGAGAATGGCAAGGATTTCATGGTGATTTACCTTCATCAATATTGCAAATATCACAAGGGAAGGTGATATTTCATTTACACCTCGAGTATAACCTGTTCGTCGAGCTGATATTATGGTTTAAAAATGTCGAATTCACTGCTCATAAATTCGATGTTTTAAGCTTAAAGTATATTATCCATAGGCCACATTGCCAGAGGAACCAAAAGAAGTGGTTATGGAAATAAAATCTGATTGAGACTGGCAAGGATTTCATGGAGATTTACCTTCATCAATATTTCAAACATTACAAGGGAAGGTGATATTTCATTTACACCTCAAGTGTAACCTGTCTGTCGAGCTGTTATTAATCAGACTCGACCGTGTGATGGAGAGGCTACGTCTCTGAAAATTAGACATTTCTAAGGTGAAACAAGTCTTCAAATATTCATAACAGTAGGGGCCTACTGCAGAAGTACGGCCTTTCAAGGAAAATGATTAGAGATAACTTTGTCATAGAATCTTTTTGAATACTCATTTCGCTAAAACATGGAAACTTTAGATAAAACTCGATCAGAAAAGTTCAACATCTTCTTCAGCCAACAAAATTTATTTTGCATTAGTAAATTGATGTCATTTGCAAATTCGACCAGATATCTTAAGATATGAGTGTTAAAGTATCTAAACCAGGAAAAGAGTTATATAATGATAATCCGAGACTTTCTAGCCCTCCCACCCCACTCCATCCTATCCCGTTTTGTGACAAATTAGTCACCCCATTCCATCTGAAACTGCTTCTTAGGTACTTGCAAATACATGCACATGACGTATAATAGTTCCAGGAATTATCTCTGCTAGAAGACAAACCATCTTCTTGTCTCAAATTTACACAGTTAGCAGTATTTGTGACGATGACATTTCATTGTCAAGTAAACGGTTAATCCAATATTTCAGACAAAGTAATAATTCCATGAATTATCTGTGTCAGAAAATCTACCCTCTTAATGTATTTATACGACATTAATAGTGATTTTGACTGTTACAATTTTATGTCAGATAAAGGGTTAAATCCTATGTTTCAGACAAATTAATAATTTTGTGACTTATCTGTGTCAAACAATCTACTTCTTAATGTAAATAAATTATAAAGCATAAATAGTTATATGGATTGTTACAATTTATTGTCAGATAAAGGGTCAAATCCGATGTTTCAGACAAATTAATAATTTTGGGAATTATCTGCACCAGACAATCAACTCCATTATTGCATCTATACAACATTAATAGTAAATTTGATTATGACAATGACGACTTTTATTACTGTCTGTGATAGAATGGTATGCTATATCCATAATGATATTTGCCAACAATATAAACGTAATATCCACAAGAATTTGGCATTCCAAGTTTAGATCGTTACAATTTATTGTCAGATAAAGGGTTAAATCCAATGTTTCGGACAAATTAATAATTTTGTGACTTATCTGTGGCGGACAATCTACCCTCTTAATATAATTATACATCATTAATAGTAATTTTGATTTTTACAATTTATTGTCAGATAAAGGGTTCAATTCGATGTTTCAGACAAATTAATTATTTTGTGATTTATCTCCGCCAGACAATCAACTATATTTTAACATCTATACGACATTAATAGTAATTTTGATTATGACAACGGCGACTTTTATTGTTGTCTGTGATAGAATGGTCTGCTATATCCAGAATGATATTTGACTGCATATGATAGACCCCTTCTCTGGTAGAATGACTTTAACCTAAATGTGTTGTATTTGGGTTGCAGACATTTTTATTTTTTACATTTTCTTACTTGACTGCTCTATACAATCAACCTTCTTTTGAATCTTCACAACATCAAGAATGATTTCGATGATGACATTTTATTGTCAAGTAGATGATTGATCCTTTTTTAGACAAATTAATAATTTTATGATTTATCTGCGTCATACAATCAACCTTCTCATTCTCATTGTATTTTACAATACTAATAATAATTTTTATTATGATATTTTGTTTTTCAATTATCTGTTCCTAACAATCAACATTTTTTTTGTAATTATACAACATTACTAGTAATGTTGATTATGATATTTCGCTTTGTGGTAGAGGATCAATACATAGCTTCAGACAAATTAATAATTTTGTGAATTACTTACGCCAGACAACCAACTCTGTTATTGCATCTCTACAACATTAATATTAATTTTGATTGTTACAATTTATTGACAGATAAAGGGATTTATCCGATGTTTCGGATAAATTAATAATTTTGTGAATTATCTGTGTCGGACAATCTACCCTGTTAATGTTATTATACATCATTAATGGCAATTTTGATCATTACAATTTATTGTCAGATAAAGGGTTTAAATCCGATGTTTCAGACAAATTAATAATTTTGTGACTTATCTGTACCAGACAATCAACTCTATTATTGCATCTATACAACAATAATAGTAATTTTGATTATAACAATGGAGACTTTTATTGTTGCCTGTGATAGAATGGTCTGCTATATCCATAGTAATATTTGACTGCATATGATAGACCCCGTCTCTGGTTAAATGACTTGTTTGCAGCTGTTTTAATAGTTTTCTAAATTTAAAAATGTATTACTCTAGACAATAAACCTTCTTTTGAATCTTAACAAAATCAAAAGTGATTTTGATGATGATATTTGACTGTCAAGTAAAGGATTAATCCAATGTTTCAGACACATTAATACTTTTGTGACTTATCTCCGTCAGACAATATAGCCTCTTAATGTAATTATACAGCATTAATAGTAATTTTAATTGTTACAATTTATTGTCAGATAAAGGGTTTAAGCCCGATGTTTTAGACAAATTAATAATTTTGTGAATTATCTATTGTGAAATCAACTTATTGTAATTATACAAAATTACTAGTAGTTTTGATTATGACATTTCTCATTGTGGTACAGGGTCAATACATAGCTACAGACAAATTAATAATTTTGTGAATTATCTGCACCAGACAATCAACTCTATTATTACATCTATACAACATTAATAGTAATTTTGATTGTGACCATAGAGACTTTTATTGATGTCTGTGATAGAATGGTCTGCTATATCCATAACGATATTTGCCAACAATATAAACGTAAAATCCACCAGAATTCGACGTTCCAAATTAACCCATTACCACACAATAACCCTTTTTGACCCCATACAAGATGATGGCTTTAGTAAAAATTGTGAGAAATGAAGAAATTTCTTCATTTCACACAATGTTATCCACCCAAAAAAGACCCAAGATTAAAAATTATGTTCACTTGAAATTGTCGTCTGCGTGATCTTTCAATTTGGACCACAGTAAAATTTTGGCGTTTGGGAAATGGTTAAGGTCTGCGAAGACTAACTTTGTCACTACACATATTCCATCCATCATTTGATACAAAACACTTCCTTCAGTTGTACCTCCATCTTTGGCATCAACGAAACTTGAAGAAGACGGGTATTAAAATCCAGGTTATAGTGATTATTAATAGCAATATTCACTTTTAACATTTAAAGTTGTTTTGATTATGAACATGATTACTTTTATTACTATAGAAGGTAGAATTGTCTGTTTTATCCATTTATCCACAACGGTTTTGACTGCAAATTTTATAACCTTATTCTAGAAAAAAAATGCAACCATGCGCAGGGATTTTGTTACCTGCGAGTCCCGAGTCCCTGACTCACATCTTTTTCTCAGAACTCATTGAAAAATATTCAGTGAGTCCCAGAATGCTAACATTTTCAATGTGTAATCGACATTGTCTTTCAAAGACTCATATGTTTGAATATTGGACTCATTGTTTTGGGGACAAGTGGGTCCCAGGACTCTTCCGCATGAATTTGTAACAAAATCACTGCATGCGTCAAAGACGACAATTCTATTCAATAACTCAAGTTCAAAAGCAGTTCCCAGTCCGAAAGTTTCTCAAAGAAATAAATCAATATTAAGTATTCAACTTCATAACAATGATTCCATGATAAGACTGTATTCTGCACATTATTTCAGTTTTGACTAGATGTAGACCAAAGTCGTAAAATCAAGTGCAGGGCTACTGGAGATTTAATGGAGAAAACGTACTTTTCAAGAGCAGACAAGAAACCAAATTGACGAAGAACACGTGTGATCTGTACGATTGATTTCTGGTTTAATTTTCGTCCAATTTAATTAATCAGAGGAACACGTCTGCGTTGTGTTCTGTGTTGTTTATTTTGAGAACATCTTGTCAATCAACGCATTTTGTGGGAAACGGAAAGTCTTAACGATTTAAAACTTTCAAAATTGTGTAAGAGTCCCAACAAAATAGAGAGCTTTCGCTAATTCAGATTATGAAAACATTCACGATTTAAACTCCCAAATAACATAATTTTGAATCGTTTGAAATTTACATTAATGGTTTTGCATCCAGTGATATGCATGGTGGGAATATATAACTTGTATTAACAACATGGACAACAAGGACGACAAAAAAGCCACATAAGATATACACGAATCAAAACGTCAGAACATGTAACTTGTCTTCTGTGTCGGTTCCATTTTACCAGTACATATATTTGCAAAGAGTTGTACCCTTTTCTCATTTTCTCATTGTAAGAATGACTCCCTTTCAAAGACATGTTTCTCTGATCTTTCCATTATGTCGCAACGTAAAGTGTTTTGAAAATACACACTGTATGCAACAGTTACAATGCTATGGAACTAACCAGCTATAGTCACGATTTATCGTTTTGCATGCCACCATAGAGACTTACAGAAATTACAGAAATTATGTAATTAGACTGGTAGATTTGTGTAACTGTCAGCATAACAAGACAGTTATTGTCTGTAAAGACTGACCTTTAGATGTCTGTTGTTTGTGATGTATGTCAGAACAGGTCTACTGTGACATTAACAAAGACAATATCCGGTCAATTTTTCTCTTGAGATGAAGAGGATAAAATACTACACACGTCATTTGAATAAATAAAAGTTTATTGAAATAAATGCATTTTATACTCTCTGTCAATGCTTTATAAAATACGACGAATAACATTCCATGGGAAAATGTCACAATGCTTGCATAGGACTTTAAATACAATTTGATACAATTTCCGAACAGTTTTAGGTCTATCCCTACATGAACTAAGAGAATATTGTTGTTGTTGTTGTTGTTTTGTATCTATATTGAACATCAAAACGATCGTTTGAACACTTATTGGCTTACTAAGTGAACGACAGTCAAAATCAAAACTGTTGATAAAATGTTATAGTATTGGACTTTAGAGACCCTTAACGAATATTCTTTTCATGGAAAAATGTCACAATGCTTGCATAGGACTTTAAATAAATCCAATTTCCGAACAGTGTTAGGTCTATCCCTACATGAACTAAGAGAACATGTTGTTGTTGCTGCTGTTGTTGTTGTTGTTGTTGTTGTTGTTGTTGTTGCTGTTGTTGTTGTTGTTGCTGCTGTTGTTGTTGTTGTTGTTGTGTATCTATATTGAACATCAAAACGATCGTTCGAACAGATTTTGGCTTACTGAGTGAGTGGCAGTCAAAATCAAAACAGTTGATGAAATGTTATCGTATTGGGCTTCAGACAACCCTTGACTGGGGTTTAGGACAGACATAACAGTTTTGTCTGCAAAAGTACAAAGCTTCTGGTACACAATACAAGAAGACATGGGTCCACTTATCATCCGAGTTTCAGTATTATACCAGTCTTTCTTCCGATTTCGGACTACGGCAATCAAGAAAATGATTGTCTGTTTCACATAGTCACAGATGAAGATCATTGTATAAAAAGGGCCTATGCCACTTCTATATTTGACAAGTAATCAGAGTTTTCTCTGATGAAATTCGCTCTTTGATATGTTGTTCAACATACCAAAGAGCGAATTTCGTCAGGGAAAACTCGGATTAATGACAAGCTGACTATTGCTTTATATGGAAAATAATGGAATAAAAATACTGACCTTATAGCTCACCGTGTCGAAATTTCCTCGTTTGGCTAATCGCTATAATATCCGGTGTACGTTGATAGACGGTGATTTTGGTTCACGAAATTCTGCGAACTCTTTTTAAATCGTTGGTACATTAATTGAAGGTTTGTAAATGTTACTTACTTTCCATAATTCCTTTTGAAACATTCGATTGATCTGTTAAAAGAGCCCCGGGTCCAGATCGGACTGCTAGAAAAAAAAAATGCTAATTGAATGTCATTAGATTTCGCGTCTGTTGTTTACCATCCGATTCGCCCCGTCCAGTTTCGTACCTATCTCTAACGTTCCTCTATTTGACCATACTGATACTGGTGTTGTTTCACAGTATATAGAATCACGCTTGTTAGCAGCATGGCCAAGATTTAGTATGATTATGCGTTCAGTTCCGTAAACTGGTAAGTGTAGGCCTATATCGTCTGATATTGTGATATTTATATTGGTTAGCAATAATAAAACCCCCAATGATTCAGAAATTCTGCAAAATGACCTTAAAACACTTGAAACCTGGGAAAAAGATTGGGCCATGGAATTTAATCCCGACAAATGTGAGGTTCTGAGAATAACACGAAGAAAAAAGCCCCTTACTCACCAATACATGTTACATGACCAAAATCTGAAAACAGCTGAAACTGCTAAATATCTTGGCCTCACAATCTCTCATGATATGTCCTGGAAAACACACATTGAAAACATAACAAACAAAGCAAATAATTCATTACGCTTTATTAAAAGAAACATAAAAACATCCAACACGAAACTAAAAGAAACTGCCTACAAAACATTTGTAAGACCGCAACTAGAATACTCTTCGACTGTATGGCATCCTTGGCGGGCGGCACGAAATTCCCAAATCAACCCAAATCTACCCAAATCTACCCAAATCTTACCCAAATCTACCCAAATCTACCCAAATCTAACCCAAATCTAACCCAAATCTACCCATATCTTACCCAAATCGAGCTAATTGTTCGATATATTCCAGTTTTTAGTTACAGAAAAAAAGAAAACAAATGTTTCTTAACAATAATAGATCTATCGTCGGTGTTAAAGCAAAACGTGATCAGTTTCTCAACATTTTGATTTTTAGATATTCGCTAAGGTCTCTTTAAGCGCGACAGGTCAGAGTGTTAAGGACATATTTCCGTATTGTGGCCCCAGATCTATTATGTGTCATGCACGGATCCTGATTTTTCCCTGTGTTTTCTGGGTGGCCGACTGCCTTGAAGCAAGAAAAACACAAATTCTCAAGTTCGAGGGAAGCACAACCTTGGGTCCACGTATCGGTGTAAATTATAAAAGCTGTGACAAATTACTCGATCTAATCCATGTTGAGAAGTTTGTGATATCATCGTTACAACAGTTAATCCGATATGGTTGTCAGTATAATTTAACCTTTTCCCCCAAATGAACCCAGTTTTATGTGCCTTACAGAAAACAATAACAACAAAACAAAGACAAACTCTGAGGCAAGAGACCAAAATGCTGATAACCGGCATTTTCATATTTTGCCTCAATATTGTCTTCGTTATATGAGAATTCTTACTTTGCTCAGGACAATTCTAGAACTACAATAGATCTAAATCGAATTCCACAAAAATTAATTTCCACAAATACAGAACATATGATCATATAAATTTCGGGAATATGTTCGAAATAGTCTCATTAGATTTGGGTAGATTTGGGTAAGATTTGGGTAGATTTTGGTAGATTTGGGTAAGATTTGGGTAGATTTGGGTAAGATTTGGGTAGATTTGGGTAGATTTGGGAGTTTCGTGCTGCCGTCCTTGGCAAAGATACTTAAATGATAAAATAGAACAAGTCCAAAGATCCGCTGCCCGATACGTAATGAATGATTATGATTATCACAGTAGTGTTAGTGCCATGTTGCAACATCTAAACTGGCAGACCCTGGAACAGAGACGAAACATTTCAGCAGTAACTTTCTTTTATAAAATCAAGACAAATTTAGTCCATGTTGATCACCACCATATTATCCAAACTAGAAATCTGAACTGTCTGATACCATTCTCTCGAACTCAACAACACTCACATTCCTTCTTTCCAAGAACAATCCGTATGTGGAACAGTCTACCCTATTATGTACAGTCAAGCCCCAGTATAACCATCTTTTCTGAGAGGCTTGACCCTTTTCCTAAGTTCTAAAGTCAAATGAGTGTTTTTAAATTGTAAAAAATCTTATCATTTACTTTTTAATATTTCAGACTAATTATAACTATTCACATGATAATTTTAACTTTACTAACACTGTCCCAGACAACGCGCCTGCTAATAATAATCTATAAAGATTGTTAGCAGTATAATGAAGATGTGTAGATGTTAGCCTGTATGCCGTTTTCTCCTTTCTCCGTTCACCTAAACCTAAAACTGTTAAAAGCTTGATTGATTTAATTTGCGGAAGCCAGTTTTTGTTATTTCTTATTGAATTAACATCTGGCGGACATGATCATCACAAAATATTAAACAAGACATACGGTAAAAGTCATTTTAGAGCAATGTTTACTGACCTACCCCAAGATGTGGTTGTCGTGGCCGCTTTCTCGTTCATCCGTTCATTTGAATTGTAGATTCAAAATTTCGGCTTTCACTTTGAAATTTTCTTTGTAACTGATTTGATTGGTTATTCCAAACAATTTTTATCATTAATGAACTCATTTTAACTCGTTTTCAAAATGGCCCTCATTGAAAAGTCCGATTTTACCCAAAATAAAGGAATCCAACAACAAAACATAGATTATCAATTCATTTCATGAACATTTGGGTCTTTTCTCAACTTGTTTGACTTGAAATGATCAAGTCTTCAAAATAGAATACAATTCAGATATGAAAAAGTCTCATTATGCAAAAAAAAGAACGGAGGTGAACGGATGAATGAGAAAGAACGGAGAAGTGAGAAAGGGGGATATTACAAATTTTATTTGACATAAGGCAGCTTTAGATTTTTCATAAACTGCACACCTGATCTTTTTTCTTAAATATAATTTAGTAATACTTTCTTGCACACCTTTCACATCTATACACTGACTACGATACAAGTCTTTTTGATGTTTGTTAG
The DNA here is from genome assembly GCA_963680895.1 of Fragum sueziense. Classification (NCBI taxonomy): domain Eukaryota; kingdom Metazoa; phylum Mollusca; class Bivalvia; order Cardiida; family Cardiidae; genus Fragum; species Fragum sueziense. The sequence goes on along the minus strand of OY804606.1, from coordinate 48,499,388 downwards.
TTTATTTGCAAAATATAAGCACGTTTTGCATAAAGGTCAGTGTCAGGTCGAATGAATTTATACATAGCGGTAAAAGTGCGACACGAGTCCCGTTTTTCCAAACCCAAGACAAGTATATCTATATGCATCAGCCGTTATGTCATCACACACTTACAAGACCGCTTTCCTCAGCGGACAGTGATGACATACCACATTCTTAAGATTTATGACTTCTTTGGTACCGAAATTGCCCAGAGGACATGATTTAGGGGCCTATATATTGCTGTTTTTCAACAAAAACTACATAACTGCAGCTTAAAACAAACTGCAGTTACGAGGTTTTCGTTGGAAAACGTCGACATGCAACATATTTATTGAATTTAATGCATGGCATTATATTTTTCTATGACAGAAAACAAGAACAGATTTATAATGGCTCACATCTATCATGATGACGATATATGGCCACCCTGTGCTCTAATTCTAAATATGATCGTTTAAAGAATAATGTATAGATTGTTGATTTGTGAATGTTACAAAAAGAGATAAAACAGGTTTGTCTATTCGATTCACCGATTTCTTTATTAGATGATACCAACTACATACGTAAAAAAATCTAATTTTCGAAGGCAACTACATTTAAGTTGTAAACATTTAAATTCTGAGATGTTGGAAACATTTAAAATATTAAAGAACTTCATGATTTAAAGCAGTAAAAATTGAAGACAAGTATCTTCTTGTATTATAATTATAAAAAAGAGAAGCAAATGTTGTAAAAAGACTAACGACGAATTTTCTTTTTACAGCTCTAAACATTAAAATCAAATTTGATTTGTTTTGGGGAAAGCCTAAATGTGCTTTCTGTAGACAACTACATTAATGTGTCTGTGAATGACAAATTACAGTCAAAATCTAACTGACTATAAAGAGATCTCTTAACCTTTTACCAAATAAGATCTTGCTTTGACGTCCCTAATACAAATATTATGAGAAAATATATTGCCAAAAGAAGAAAATGCTGATGATCAGCATTTTCTTCTTTTGGCTCAATATTTTCTGTAGTACATTGTTCACAATTGTTATCTTTTTAAACAAACCAAAATCTTTCTTTCTGGGCCATCCAAATTTGTTTTCGCTAGGAAAAGGGTTAATTTGTCTAGACATTTACGATTCACTTTATTTAATATTATATGGTGGGATTTCCAGTTTGCGATTTCTGTTGAATAGTTTGACCCTGACGTGGCTTTTCCGAAGAAAAATCCTCACAACTACAGTTTTTTTTAAAGATTTGTTATTAAAAGTCTTTAATTTTCGTGGGACGAATATTACTTTTCGTTGCACGAATATTTATTTTTGATGTCTATTTATGTGGGACGAATATTATATTCCTAAGTGTAAATTAATCAATACTCAATTGCCGTTATAGAATTGTTACAGTCATGAAGAATCTAAGAAAGGACACCATGGATCTTTATCAGACTGCGAGTATATCCAGACTGATCTGGATCAATGTTGGTCTCAAAAATCGTAAGGGGCCTTATTGCATATGGCGGCTAATATCTATTTTACAAAATATTTATATCTTCCAGTTGGTCGTATATCGTTCTTACAATCTCATGAGAAAAGTTGACCGGATACTGTTTTTGTTTTAGTCAAAGTCTGTTCTTACATAAATCAGAAGCAACAGACATCTAGAGGTCAGTTTTTACAGACAATAAATGTCTTGTATTTCTGGCAGTTACATAAATCTACTAGTCTAATTACATAACTTATGTCATAATAAGTCCTAAGGTTGGCATGCAAAACAGAACATCGCAACAAAAGCTTGAAATGATTCGATAAATGAAACTTCGAAACCATAAAGATAACAAAAACTCGTCTTTTTCAATGGACAACATCTTTTACTGGATCTTTTACAAATCATGTATATTGTTTTCAAATGAAGGTACATTTACTCCACTCGTTTCCCGCAGAAGCGCATTGACGGAAAACACATTCTCAAAATAAACAAAACAGAACACAACACAGACGTTGCTTCTCTGATTAATTAAATTGGATCTAAATTAAACCAGAAATCAATCGTTGAGAAACACGTGTTCTTCGTCAATTTGGTCAATTTTGTTTCTTGGCTGCTCTTGAAAAAACATTCTTCTTCGTTTGAACTTCATTAGTCCTTTTCAAATCTGCTTCACCTTAAACTAGTTAAATCTATGTGGAAATGCGGACTACGTGCGATCGCTTTTTATCTTCAAAAACCAGTCAACTGCAACGCATTATAAGCCTTAACTGTACATTCGAGATTTTGGATGAAAAGTAGCTATGTTCTGTGTTTAGAAGATAACCAGCGCATTCTTCAACCCATTACCACACATTGGATCTTTTTGACTCCTCAAAAGATAAAGCATTCGGAAAACATTGTGGAAAATGAAGAAATTGCTTGTGACAAGCAATTTCTTCATTTCCCTCAATGTTTTCTACCAAAAAAGACCAAATAATTTTCAATTTCATTGACTTAAATAAATTTTCTGAGAACTTAAAAATCTTTGAATTTGGACATGTCCAAAAATTTGTCGTTTGGTAATGGGGTAAGCAGTAAACATTGATGAAAATAGTAAATATTGGACAAACCTTTTCCCAACCTTCTAATTCAAAAGTTTTATAGTCCTCTACAAGACGTTATCATAAAGGGAAGCCTTGGTACCGAGAAATGAAAAGAGAACAAATTGTTTTGAGTATAAATGTTTATTTAAAGAGTCAAACAAGTAACGTATAAGTAGGTAAATACAAAAATCGTAAAATGTAATGACACCAAACCAACTAATAAAAGACAAAGTAAGAAGAAAATGCCATAATAGACACACGTGTAATTACTAATGATGTTTACAGAACACCCAAAATCATATATAGAGTCAAAGGGGCAATAGCATTGTAATATAAGAGTAACAGGTTCACTCCTCCGCCCCAAGTCTTTCGAGTGAGACTTTCAACCGAAGTCCCGTCTCCATATAACACTAGCTTTTGAGTGGGACGTAAAACACCATCAATCCAATACATGTTGAGCCTCATACAGACCTTAATTTTGAATTTGGAATTATAACTTATAATCTATCATTTATTAAATGTATATTACTCAGTATAATATATCGCCATGATCATCTAAAATGGTACCCTAACAATGCCCACACGGTTGATTGACAAATAATGGATAACATGCTCTTAATTATGTATCGAAACGAGACAAATATTGATATTGGAAACTAGTCACATGAATTTCATTGTAAAACGTCTTGCGTAATATACGACCTTGTCCTTGCCTTCTCTAAGTATGAGCAATTTCTGATCGAGCAATTCACTCCAGACTGACGTTAACGTCATATGTAACGTCACGAATTGTCAGGAGGAACAGCTTACAGCTTGTCATATAAACGATAATATCGCTGCTTTTCAACAAAAACATCGTAAACAGTTAAGCTGCAGATACACGATTTTCATTGAAAAGCGACGATATAAATGAAAAATTCGACATGTGGGCAGTTTAAATATTCAAATATTTCGCAGCTTTTCAACAAAATCGTCGTAACTGTAGTTTAAAAACAAGCTGCAGTTACGTGGTTTTTGTTGAATAGCATCAATTTTGTTATCAACAATTTCTTCTTTTACTCTCAACTCTTCTTCCAACGGAGACGACAAAACCGGATATTGTTTTGGAAATATTAACATTATTCAATAGGACGTCAGAATTTAAATGCCGTTAAATTTATAGGCAATTGAATTTTATGAAAATGTTTAAATGAACAACTATCGAAATACAACAAATATAAGAAAGTGAAGTTATATACAAATAAATAAACACATCAAAAGAATGAGACTATTGACACCCATTGACTCTTTATTGGATATCTGATACCAATTCAAATAGTTCACAATGACAAAGCCAATATGTTTTCCCGCCCGTATGGTGATAATATAGTAGAAAAAGAAGAAACATTGCTTGTATCGAACAATGTCACTCCACCAAGTCACACAATTCGTGGAACTAATGTTAACTTAGAAGTTAACTATAATTTCACGAATAGAGTGACTTGATAAACAAAGATGAAAATAACTGTACCAATATTGAGATAAACTTTTGTCCTCGAGACAGGAAATGTGTCAGAGGTACAAACAGCAGGGTGCAATAGCTTTTTAAAATGCCGTAGAACTATTTCATAATCATTTATTCTCTATATAATAATTAATCAAATCTTATGTTGAGGATGCTCATTGGAATCGTCATGATGAAGTAGGGTTTGATAAACAATGAATAAGATGTTGCATTTTAAAAATACCAATACTAAATCGCATCTGTTGCGCTGTATACGCTATATCTTTCTTTTGATTTGCTTATTTGTAGTTGCATAGCGAGACCATTATTACTAATCTAACCGACCTTACATCCAACAAAAATACGAAAAAAACAATGCTTAACATCTCAATTGAATAATCTAAAATGATCAAATATTCACATGATAACGTGTGTGACAATTTATTTTGTTCCAAATGATTTACTAAACACTAAAACACAACTTCAATTTGGGTATCTTCTAATGTCACAAGCTTCAGCACTTCGCTACCTGACCAGGAATTAAACATATGTCAAGAATTATTCGTCTCAATGCGGTTCATTTCATATCATATGAGACAAGCTCATATTGTGTTCGACCTTCAGTTTGTACCGATGAAATGGCAGTATTTTAAAGTTTCGCCCCTATATTTCGCATAAACGAACCTGTCGGCTGGTTTATGTGACGTCTATACATAGCCACATCCCATCTCCGATGAACAGCTGGCGAGACTACATGTAAGTCAGATAAAGACTGTATAGTAGATTCTACGCTTTCGCGTAAAATCTACTAAACAGCCTTTATCTAATAAAGAGAGATGTGTAACATGTTGGAAAATAGAATAAGCACAGTAACAGATATTATGCAGTGAAGTATAATTGACCCAGACTTGTCAGCTGGTAGAATTGACATCGTAAGAATGGACTATTATGGAACTCGGAGGAGTAAAGGTAACGGTCCAAACGAGTCTCCTTGAACCTTTTGCAATCACAAAGGTATTTCTGTCCTGACGCGACACATTTTATGAAACAGAAACAAATGAGCCAGGATCTGGAAAAACGCCCCTAAAGGCTTTTGAGCCCAACATAGTACATATTGGACTGCATTTGACAACATGGTGATCTTCAAACTCAATTTCTTAAAATGCTTTAAGGGACATTTTTCCAGATCCTGGCTCAAATTCAATCTATGCTGTCACGAGAGGTTGGTAAAACTGTCTGAAAATAGAATTAGCGCAGATGTTGTGCAGGACGCTATAATTGACCTAGACTTCACAGTCGTTATAATTGACATATTTCCTTTTTCGGTATACGAGAATTACTTTTTCCACTGCCTAATTAAGACTTTTGTAGGCTAAATTAGATATTTTAGTGTCTCCAATTACATTACTGTACCCTTATTAAGGTACCAAATAAACGACTAACTGAACTCAGTGTTGTACGTGTGTATGACAAAATGACTGCGACTACAATATGTGCATATTTAAAAATATTTTGCCTTTAAAAACGCTTGAACAAATAATGTCGTTAGCATTATCTTCTGCTTTGATATTATTCCAATGTCTTTTGATAACTTCTACAAAACTAGACACATTGTGATGTCTTGCGAATAGCTGGAATATCACTTAGAGCTATTACATACATGTATCTTAGGATTTTTACTCAGTACACTGCACCGGCTACTTTAGATTCATTATAAAAACATAGTGTGGAGGAGTTCTGTAAAATTAGAGGGAAACGAACTTCTACTCCAATACTAGTGCAATACTATTGTTGATGTGTTTAATCGTTTCCTCCTCCAGGAGAGTGCTACGCCACCATACTTTACCATATACCGGTATATGCTAGCTTTGACGTTGATGGAAGATTGTGGTTTCCGTCCATTCGAACATTATCCCACCATGAAATATATTTATATAAAAGAGAAAGGAAACAATCATCTTCGAAGAATGCGATGTAACTTGATGCAATATTTGATTTGGCAAACGATTCTTATTGACTACCGCGATCTTATATTGTCATACACATTCTGTACTCTTTTACCATTGCTTTTACCTGTCGTCTTTGTCACTAACCGTTACATCTTCTACGTGAAAAAAATAAAGTCAATTAACATATACATTATTATGATACACTATTTTACATGGCTAAGGCAATTCGAAGAAGAGAAGAAGAAAAAAATCAAGAGAAAAGACAAAGATCATACATAAAATTCCTTATCACATTTCGATCCTGTTATAGTTATACGAGTTTTTGTTTGGAGCAAACTTTCCGCTGATTCCTGTCTTTGCATCAATTTCTTTCGTGAGCCAGTTCGTCTGTTGCGGATATAACTGTTATACATATAGTTCGAACTTCGTCGACACTGTATGGCGATGTAGATTAGACACACAATTATAATAATGCTGCCAATTACCGATATTATCCCGATTTTAATTTCGTAAATGAGTTGCTTGTTGTCGTGCATAAGTTTGTGATATAACTCCACCCTCGACAAGGACCCGGATGATATTTCATCATGTGACCGGATGTCAGAACCCGTGTCCACCATATTTGTTCCTCTACTTTCGCTCACTTGAACACTCCGCAAAACATTGACAATCACAAAACCCTTTTCTGCACTGATAGCACTTCAGTATGAATTAAAGTTCCACTTAATTTAATACCATGAAACAAATCACAATAGTTGAACCATATTCCGTCTAGATCAAACTTTGGAATGAATTAAATTTCCATGACAAGTTCACAACACTTTTCCATGTAAGTAACTTTAACCGCTATATTCATCCCATTTTACCACCATACTGTAATTATGTTCGGAGATAGAGATATTACTTGTTGAGTTTAGAACTTTGCTGCAAACCTGGACCAATATTCTCTAAAACGATAAAGAACAAACATTAAAGCATACAAAACCGATATCACATATCGTCTGGTACATAAAAGAGTTCAACAGACGACATAATTTCAGACCTTTGTAATACATCTATTACAAAAACAAGGTTTAAGACTGGTTTAAATTAACATATATTGATAGCTTCATCTTCATGGTAAAGCCAAAGACACGTTATTGCCTCGTTAAAGCTTCTGTGGTCTCTAGTAGAATTCAATATTGTGCTCAAGCCTGTTTAATAACCCGATATTATCTCCATAATTATATTTGTTAATAAATACGAGAACAAAATTCTTTTCAAATATTACTATTGATAAATCAATAATAGGAATCTGAATGGTTTCCAAAATTAATTTCATTGCATTTCGGTCGTTCTTTCCGTTAGAATAGATTATACCAGAAACGGGGCCCTTGATTTTAAAGTAAACTTAAACTCAAGGTAACTGTTTCTTAATTTTTACCAACACCTGTCAATTCATTGTGTAAGGGTAGATTTAAATCTACTGCTTCTCCCTTAAATTAGCATATAAATCTCCTAGAGGAATACAAAGCTCCCTAGATACTACGATCCTCACAAACAAATCTTCGTTATAGATTTTCGCCCAAACTAACACGGTTAACTACTAATTAAGGCTAGAAATGGTGTATAACTGTTCTTGTAATCTTGTTAACTTCACACATTCTTTCTGACATAATTTTACCGACACTTTTACATAAGATAAACAGAGATTTACTGTCTGACTTATTTTTACCGACACTTTTACATATATTTACAGACATTTACTTTCTGATTTATTTTTACTGACTCTTTTACATAAGATTTCCCTTACAGATATTCATTGAAAAGTTTTTGGCTTTTGGGAAGCTCGTCCTTGGTATCACAACTTTTACTGGCACTACTATACCGTATGTTTTTTCGACAAAATGCTATTCAGTTGGGTGTATCGTTTAGTATCAAATAAAAAATCCCCCACCTAGTTATTTCTACACAATTTCAAAATTTTGCTCCACGTTCTTGAAATCCAGATTACCGTTTTTAATTTTTCCTTGATTTTGAAAATACAGCTTAAAAGAATGTCTTGAATTTTTAAATCAATAGCATTTGTTGTGCAATTTTTGAAGTATAAAAATTCGTGTTAAACAAGAGAAAGAAACATTTGGCATGTATATGCTTAGTTTTGATCAAGGCACTTGTTTGGAAAGATATAATGACCTGTCTTGTTCATTTTCTATATCATGAATTACATGTGGTATTTTTTATACATCTTGGTCCTATTATGTTTGAGTCAAATAACTTGCTGTAAGGTAAACCGTCAAACAATTATTTCCCAACACATTGATATTTCCCTTTTTACATTTCACTTAAATAATGAAATACACAGAAATGAATTGAAAGATAATCCGAAAGAAACCCGTAAGAACCTTTGCATTTTAAAAGTACCAAATTTACTTGAGAAGTAGATCCTGTATTTCAACATGAAAATAAGAGTCACTCAAAGAGAAAAAAGTACCGAGTTCGTCAACCTACGCATTACACTATGATATGACGTAGGGAGACCCATCTAAGACAAAGGACATAGAAGACAAAATTGAACAAATAATGCCATTTCCATTAAGGGATTAGTTTGCTGAACTAAGACTAACAAAATATTCCAATTCACTTAGTTCTATCCTAGAACCATGTAGGCCTCCATTTGGTTCTTTTTCATCGCAAACCACGTAACTGCAGCTTACAACAAGCTGCAGTTACGGGGTTTTCGAAGAAAAGCGACGATTTTTTTATGAGATTTGTGACATTGCGAAGTGACAATATAAACAGTTACAAGGAAAATAATATTAAAAACTAGTAAGAATAAGAAAAAAATGTGACATTTTTTATTGATTGCATGGGGTCGGTGATATAAAATTGTGTGGCTTTTGCACAATTATCATCTAAACACATTACCAATCAAGCTACCAGGCTTAAAATTAATTTAAAAAAAGGCAGAATGCAAAAATGACCGTTATCAGAAGTCGTGGACTTCATAGACTAACAACCACGGATACTTTCGCAAATACCAAAACATCCATTTTTACATAACGTTCCACGTTTATGTAAATCTTCGTTCCCATGAATTTATCATAATTATTCCGTAATGACAGGGTCCTGTTTTCCATTTTTCATTTTTTCATAGCCTGTTATGATTAATGGATTATTGTCGTATTATAAAATCATCTAATATTCCAGGGAAGGTATACGTTTTTTGACATAGGAAATTCGAGAAGTACTTTTGATTTCAGAAATTCTATAGTATAGAATAGATACAAAAGCTTCTGACACAATAGAGTTGATTCCAAGCACAGATAAAAGATGTGCACATACATTGTATAGACTATACAATGTATGTGCACATCTTTTATCGGCGCTTTCAACTCTATTGTCGGAAGCTTTTGCATCTATTGTATACATATTTACTTTGTCTGTTTATCCATGCACTGTAGCTATTGTTTTGAAAAAAATACTTCTAAACAGGATTTGCAAAACATATTACACGAAATTTTACATTTTATAGAGAAATTTTACAGAAGAGCACTGTCACTTTTTCGCCGGCTCCGTAATTTGCTGTCACGACTTTTCTGGAAAAGTCTGATATGAGAAACTAGATCACAAGAAATCAGAAATAGAAAAAAGACCCTACTATTTCCCAAAAGAAAACAGACATTAGAGAAACGTGTTCTCATAACTTGAGGTAATGCTGATTGGCATGTAACGCTTCTTCAAATTAATCTTTGATTAACTTCTGACAAATTACAACTAATAACTCTCCTGACGTTTCCTGTCTAATTGCGTATCATCTATTACCCACCATTACCATCGAGTTTTCTTTCTTTTTCCTGTATTCAGTTCAATGGTGAAAATGTACCAAATGCAAAAAAATGCATGAGCGTATATTTTTGTGCGTATAACTCTAACGCGCTATTGTAAACATTTTTGGGAAAAACCAATACTTACCTGTAGGAAGGGCAGATTAATGATCAATTATCTATGTGTTTTAAGTGATTAATTTGAATTGTCGTCATCATATCAACTATGTCTGCATGGTCTTTTGGATACATTAGTGGCTTCTAAATCTCTGTCACATGAGGCGGTATGCAGGTGGTGGTTCGAGGCTAGGGGCGAGCATAATGTTTTTTAATGGGTATACTTTCGAATGTATAGTTTTATGCATATTTAGCTTATTGCTTGTCTCATTACAATACTTCAAATGATTATCATTTGTTATCATTATTTTAGCTTTATAATGCTTTTTTCTCTCTTTTTATTCTTTTTATTTTTTCATCGTCTATTTTAGTAGTGATTATTTATTTGACATCATTTCATTTTTATAACTTACAATTTTTCATCATTTTTCAAAACGGTTTCACAAATAAAATCTATGACAACAAACGACAACAAATGGCAAAAATCTAGATACTATCTGTCTCCGAGTAATCGCAGCAACAAAGGAGCATGTGTCCCGTGCACGATCTTCTAAAATAAAAGTTTCTCAGAATAAGAAAAAAAGATATCGGTATACAGAGGATTCGAACCCGGGTCACAAGATTGACGGTATTTGTACTTACAGTCAGTCGATATTTCCACTACTTCTTACGTAGGACGAATAAACATTATATAAGTTATGCAATGATCACCTGGGCTACGGTCTATTGCGTTTCGAGGTGACCAATCTGTTTACAATAATAAAGCGAGCCCGATAATGGTCACAATATCGCGTTTTATCTATACATAAGAAGATATAAGCTCCATGTTTATCTCAAATTCCAAAAGGTTCCTGTCCATATTTGATCATAAAGGCAATAATACATTTTTGTTGTTTTTATGCTTTTTTATCAAAACAAAATTATGTCACAATAACTAGTATTTCATATACTGTTATCGATTCAAATTATAGTTGTCGCCACATCGTATGGCACGTGTTTATGTTTTGTTTAGCGTTCAATTACATTTGAACAAAATATAAACATTGTGCCATACGATGTTGCGACAACTGTAAACGAGAATCGCTAGAGTTGTTTTGGTTTATTTTTTGTAAGGACGGATGTTTTTTATAAGGTTGTTTCTATAAATAGTCACCTATGTCTACCTGACTCGCCTATTTCGGGTTATCGGACTAGCCCCTCATTTCTAACAGATTGTGAATCCATTAAACTTCAATTTTTTTAGAAACGTAAATTCATAATTAAACCAGGTTTCCCCCAAAACATGTAGTAAAAAACTCAAATATTACCTGCCTAGTCCAGTATTATCCTTTCAGACACGGTACTTCTCATTATGATATCAAATTAAACCCGACCTTTGTAGAGCGGAAACAATTTAATAAGGCATCTCCCAGAGGCTGTTAAAATGCCTTATATATCTAAATTAGCCGACATTATAACACCTGAGTAGAAAACATTCTACAATTTTCTGCATTAATGTAATTTCTCAGTAGAATACGAAAACATTAATTGTCGCCGACTTATTCTCTATACGCACTATGCATGCATGAAAACTTTGTAGAAAGTCCATATTAGAGCAAGATTCATTGTGTATTATTGGGTATAATTGCCTCTGGAACAGCAAGATTATTTTCGTTATAAATGAATAAAATCTTTTTAAAAGTGTGTATTTCGGACATTTATCAAACTCACTACACGTACCGCACAAAGCACACCTCTCTTGCATTTACCGCGGTATACGTATATTACAAGATTTATCTCATTATGTTTGCTGGATATTTGATCGAGCTAAAAAAACTTACTTCATTGGTTTACTTGCGATGTTTTCATCAATTTTAAATATTCCATGGTAAAGTTATTTTAAGAATGCAGAATATCCTAGAAGATTAAAAAAAAAACATTTACTTAAAGAAATTGACAATAACTCAAAATACACGCAACCAGCTAGCCTTCATTGCTAGGAACTATCATGTTGTGTCGTTATATTTACCGATATTGGACCAAATTAGAAGTACTACAGGCTTTAAGATATTGAAACCTTACTTCATTTCTGATCATTGTCATGGTTGTCGTTAAGGTTTACCACCCCTAATGAGATTTACGTGACGTCGGAATTATATATGTGCGACGTCGTTTAACATTCGTTTGGTATCCACGCCTATTCGAGCGACTTCGAAAACATTCGGCGGTGGAACTTTCCACCGCCGAATGTCTTCGACGTCGCCCGAATAATTCCGACGTTGCGTCAATCTCATTAGGGGTGAACTACGAACAAAGTATTGTTAATCCTACACTATCCCAGAATTGAAATTTGGCTATATAATATAAGCGAAACTAAATGGAATACCTTAATTACGCAAAATTATTTTTTACTTTAAGACCTTTGAGATATTAGACTTGAAATATTGAATATGTCGCTTGGTTACCAGCACTAGCATAACAAGAAAATAATTCTGGTCAAAGTTTAAACATACGAATGACTTTGAAGAATATTGAACGCATTGTCAAACTCGAGGCAGTTGAAATATAACAATAATTCTGAATAATACTTTCGTCTCAATACAAAACATTAAGATCTGCAAGATTCCGTTTCGTTATACTTTACGGCGCCGATATTTCAGTAATGCACTTAAAAGATGCAAAATGTGATAAATAAGCAAATAGGGTATAAACCTTACCAAATATTAAGGATTGATTTGACGACTCTGTTATAGGGGATTTCATTTTGAAGGGCTTTGAAAAAAATATAATTTACACAAACAAAAAATGAAAGTTTGGATGGAAATAGCCATAGGAACCTAACATATTCTCTTGTAATCAGTCAATTAAATTGAATGATAGATCTATACAAATATTTCATATAAAGTTGTACTCGTGGGAAATGACAAGATGTCATCAGATTGGATTATTTTTTTTATTCGTAGCCTAGAAATGTTTATAACTATTTTGTGAACCAGATTTAATAAGCAGCTTTCTCACTTTCTCCAATTTTCAAAATTAATCGTCATTGTTTAATTAACTTTTCAGCATGGTATACAAATTTCTGGTATTATGTTTAACTCTTGGGAAATGACAAAATGCCATCAGATTTTTTAAAACTAGATATGCTCTGTAGAATTTGGAAACCCCCGAGGTTATTGTAACCATTGTGAGAGAGTATCTCACAAAATCACGATACTTTCTTAGTCCTTATTTTAACTTATAAAGTACGACAATGTTCGAAGTTTAGTATAAAACATAACTTGCCATCGAAGATAGTTATATCTGATATAATTTTGCGATGATTCAGTCGTTATATTACAATTTTGTTTCTTTCTCTTCTCTCATGCGTGTATTTTTTATTAAACATTTTTTTTCTTAAATGGCACGAATGATAACCACTCTGTCAGTTGAAGTCTGATATATGAAATCAAAATTTGCTAGAGGCAGAAACGAATCTCAATAAAGGATATTTTTTGTGTAATTAGTTTACTAATGGAAAGTGAATATATACGGTGATGTCATCAATCAAGTTAATTGCATGATATACAATATATCCCATTTAATGGCAGTTCCATAGGAAATGAGAAAAAAAAACTTGGGATTATTTTGTCTTTGTATCTTAGATAAGTTTAGTAGTTTGTTGGCAATTTCGGTGATTTTCGCGATAGTTGGGCTCTAAGCTCCAAGTACATTCATTAAATGGGTACCACGTTTCTCTTTGGAGGCTTAGGGACAAATCTCAACTTAGGATATTTTTGTGTAATTACTAATTATGCTAACAATGTAACCTGGATTATTGTGAACGTTGATGTCATCAATCAACGTAATTGTATGATATACAAAATGTCTCTAATAATATACTGAGAGGCAAAAATAAGTATACACCCTGGTTCTCCCACGTTTTCTGAGAAAACGATTAATAGATAATGAACGATTTTTAAACCTCGCCGAAGGTGGTCGTTTATTGATGTAACCTTGTCCGCCTATCGGTCTATCTGTCCTTTTTCCGTTGCAAATGTGTTTCATATCTACTAGCGTCATCGAAAAAGGGACTTAAATCAATGAATTAATGCAAGCATTCACGTTGACTCAACCCTTACGTTTATGGACGGATTTGGATGCAATTTTCACAGAAAGTGTCTACTGACCTAGGAACATGCCTACATTGTTAGTGCTTTTCCATATTACGATGCGTCACGGCAAAAGGGGGCTTGATACAAACAAGTCATCTGACATAACTTCTTCTAAATTTACTGTCGGATTTCGATAAATTTTGCACAGAATGTCCCTAGCTACCTCACTAAGTGTATAAAGTGTCATGTTTCTTTTGCATCATGCTGCGTCATAGAAAAATGGGTCTTATTGCAAAAAAGAGACATATTTATCAAATTCAACCAGCCAGTGAGAATTGTGTTTTAATGTTAGAGAAAATTTAACGTTGTGATTTGTTGTGATAAAGAATGAAGAAATTAAAAACGGATTAACAGCAATATTTGATGATCCACTAAGTCGTACGTGCCACGTTTGCAAAATCGGCATGTGACAACAGTATGGGTAAGCAGGCAATTTTAGCTGAAATTTATTAACACTGTATTATTGGTCTATGGGTAGAAAAGAAATGTACAAAATTTTGAGTCGATATGATGGAAAATGAGCGAGATATTGACAAACAAAAAGTGTATACTTTCTTTTGCCTCTCAGTATATGATGCCCATGGGAAATGACAAAATGGCATCAGATTATCGCTGTTTTTCAACACAAACCTCGTAACTGCAGCTTAAAACCAGCTGCAGCGACGAGGTTTTTGTTGAAAAGCGACATTATGTTGTTTTGTAGCCTAGTTTCGCTTCTTTGGTAACGCTGGTCCCTTTCACGAAAGGTACATGTGCAGGTCAAGTCTTGTATACGCAAACACACTTTAATGTATAGGATACGTTTTACTGGTAATGACCTGCTAATGTGAACTCAATATATACGTTGATGTCATCAATCAAAGTAATTGCTTGGTATACAAAATATCTCTCTTAATGGACACATCCTGGGAAATGACAAATATGACATGACATTATGTTGTGGTGTTTTAACCTAGATAGATTTTACAATTATTAGTATTTGGAAATTCCAGTGATGTTCGTGAGATATTGTGCTTTAAGAACTGCTCAGGTACATTCCATTAAAAAGTGCCATTTTAAGGTCTGGTACATTCATTAAAAGCGCAAAATGTTTAAGAAAAGCAAAATGAAAATCTATCTTGGAGTCATAGTCACAACTAAAAGATATTTTCAGAGTTAAAATACTACTAATGTAAACGGAGTATATACATTGGTATCATCAATCAAATTTATTTCATGACTTACAAAATATCTTTCTTATAATGGTCACCTCCTGTGAAATGACGAAATGATACCAGATTACAGTTTTTTTGTAACCTACATATATTGGTTTGTTGAAAATTCTAGTTTTTTTTTTTTGCGAGAGGATTGATTTTAAGCTACATTATGGTACATGCACGAAAAAGAATTTTGTTTAAGAAAAACAAAAAACAAAGCGGAATTGTTCTGTGAGTCGTTGTCTCAACATTATGTTTTAATAAATGACATGTATACAGTTTCCAACCAACTTTTGAATACGTTCGTGACACAAGCAAAGTTTGACATGGGATACTTTTAGTGGTAATATCCTACTAATGTGAACTGAGTATATACGTTGATGCCATCAATCAAATTAATTTCATGATATGCAAAATATTTCTCGTAATGGCTATCTCCTGAGAAATGACAAAATAACCATGGATTATTTTTTTTGTAACTTACATAAATTCAACAGTTTCCAACCAACTTTTGAATACGTTCGTGACGCAAGCAAAGTTTTATATGGGATACGTTTAGTGGTAATATCCTACTAATGTGAACTGAGTATATACGTTGATGTCGTCAATCAACCTAATTGCATGATATACAAAATATCTCTCTTAATGGTTATCTCCTGGGAAATGACAAATTTGTCACCATAATACTGTTTTCCTAGACTAGATACAATCGTTGATACACGGATGAAGATTCCACAAATGAGAAGTTCTTCAAGCATGATGTTGCGGACTATCGTCGTGAAGTATAATTAAGTATGCAAGCATGCCAATAGTTGATATTGGTAATTGATACCTACAATAAGTATAACTATAATGGACAGCTTAATATATGTCTTTTTGACATATGGTGTTGCGTTTAGTTGGTTGCAATATATTTTATTGGCGCAATTCTTGTATGTATTGCTAAAGATATTTCAATGAGAAAAATTATTTGAATTTTTGTTCAAGAGCTGGGAAGATTCTTAAGAACATATATGAGACGAGATCTGGAAAAAAAGTCCCGTGTAACATTTGATACAGTCATGTTTCAAGATCAGGCTTTGCCTAGTTGCAGTTTGACCTGGATCCATGTTACTCTCATGTGGTTGCTACAGACAAAGAATAAGCTATTCGAGAACAACGTGGTTCCTGAAAAGACTGCGTATAAATGCAGACCTATCTGAAACCATGTTGGGCTCGAAGCTTTAAGGGACCCTTCACCAGATCCTGGTTCATATGTTTGATCATGATATATTTTGAGATTAACTTGAGATATCCAGGACATTATGGCTCTCTCATGAGAAAATAAAAACATGTCCGTTATGCTTTAACCTAGTTCTTGGGAAATATTGAGATATAGCAAACTTTTTATTAGAATATCAGAGGTCATATCAAATCTATGACATCGTGAAACAGAATTTATCTGGGTTTGTCTTTTTTATATTAGAAACGATTGTACACCTAAGTGTTTTCTTTTTCTTTTTTTTTCTTCTTCTTTTTTATACGCCCGAAGGGTCGTATTATGTTATGGCCCTGCTCATCTGTCTGTCCGTCTGTCTGTCCGTCTGTCCGTCTGTCCGTCCGTCCGTCCGTTAGCAATTTCTTGTGTGCGCAACTCCTCCTACAGTTTTGATCGGAATTCGATCAAACTTGCCACAATGAATCTCCATGGTGTCTAGTTGTGCATCCCGCTTACGGAATTTAATTAACTCTTTTCATTCTTGAATTATCTGCCCTTGAATAAAAAAAATACCCATTTTCTTGTGTGCGCAACTCCTCCTACAGTTTTGATCAGAATTTGATCAAACTTGCCACAAGGAATCTCCATGGTGTCTAGTTGTGCACACCGCTTACGGAATTTAGATAACTGGTTTCGTTCTTGAATTATCTGCCCTTGAATTTAAGAAAAATGCCCATTTTCTCAAAAATGTCCATTTTCTCCTGTATGCAACTCCTATAGTTTCAAGCAGAATTTAATCAAACTAGCCACAATGTATCTCTATGGTGTCTTGTTGTGCAAACAAAATTTTGATAACTTTTCATGTTTGAATTAACTGCCCTTGAATCGAAAAAATGGCCAATTTTACTGACAAGCCCCTCTCGGGCGTATATGCGCCGCTTTGCGAAGCTCTTGTTTCTTAATTTCGTTGCACCCAATAACTGACTGAATTAAAAACGAATGAAGAATTACTATGAAAATCAATTAGGTCAACGTGCGAGAAACTTAATTATTTACGACTTGAAAATGAAATAAAATCTCGGAGAGTCAATATTCTATGAATGTTAAAGTAAGCGTATCATGCGACTTCAAAGAAATACTATGATACCGTTTCTTTCGTATTTTCCGTTTGACCATTTAACGAAACAGAGGGACAAAGACTGGCAGAATATCCACAAAGAGATATCAAAAGAAACAGAGAGATAGAAAAATAGAAATAGATCACTCTTGATAGAGAACAAAGAATCAAAATAACGAACCTTCTTAAAATTATTTGTTGATGTCTTATGACTTCATTTGTATCAGTGGGGGTTGCTGGACGGTTTATCCATCGCATTCTATCATCTGAAATGAAAAAGGTAGACTCTTCTAAAATATGATGATCTATGATTGTTAACCATATCAGACACAGAACGCTATATTTAACCTTTCCCAAAATGATAAATTTTTAGGGTGCTCCAATTCAAAAAACTGCCATGATGTTATTTAAGATAGGATTTGTGTAAAATATGGCACAGAAAATATTGAGACAAAAAGGAAAACTTGTCGGTTTTCAACAGTTTCTTCTTTTGTTTCAATGTTTTCCCAAGCCTTTTCTTTTTTGGACGTCAAAACCCAGTCTTGTTTTGGAAAGGGTTAAGAAAAGTACGCTTCGTGAAGAAAGCATTAATTACATTCATCAGTCAAAATGGTTTATCTTCCTTAAATCTTAGATCTGAGATAACTGAATTATTTCCAATGAAACATTATCCAAGTCTGTGTCACTATTTCTGTAGTATATTTCAAGCTTCGTATAATAATCTTAAAGTACACTTCGTGAAATAAACAATCAGGATTTTCTCAGACGAAACAGTTTATCTTATTTAATTCCTAGTCTCCATGGCAATATATCAGTAAGATTTCTGAGAAAATAAATATTGAGAAGCAATACTTATCCCACAACTTTTCACTAATTCCACTATTGTAATAAAAAATACTTTTCGTGAAGAAACCAATCAGGATTTTGTTAAGACAAAATAGTTTATCTAGTTAAATACATTGTCTCAATGACAATATATCCAGAAGATTTCTGAGAATATGAATTTTCGGAACCAATGCTTATCCCAATATATTGCACAATTGCAAGAATTATAATAAAAAAAATAGGCCTACATTTCGTAAAAAAATTATTTAGACAAAACGTTATTTCTAATTAGTGCCTGGTCTCCATCCAAATAGATCAGTGAAGTTTGTGAAAAAAATCGTAAACTAATAATTACCCCAAACTATTTCACAAGTTCAAGCATTGTGATCAAAACGGGACTTTTCGTGAAGAAAAAATGAGCAGGATTTTCTTCAGTCAAAACAGTAAATCTTGCTAAATGCCTTGTCTCAGTGACTATGTAGATCAGGAAGATTTCTGAGAAAATGAATTTCGTAAACCAATAATTATCCTGAACTATTTCACAATTTTCTTCACTGTAATCGTACAGTATTTCCGTGAGGTAACTAATTGGAATAATATTCGTCCCTTGACAGATATACTTCAAATAAAACAGTTTATCTAGTTAAATGCATAGTTTCAATAAAATAGATAAGTAAAATATATGAGAAAATAAATATCATAAACCACTGACTGTGCCAATATATTCTACAATTTCTAGCAATGTAATCCAAAAGTACATTTCATGAAGAAACCGACCAGGATTTACTTCATACAAAACAGTAAATCTATTTTAATACCTAGCCTCCATGAAAATAGATCAATAAGATTTCTGCGAAAATAAATATTGAGAACCAATGATTATCCCACACTTTTTTTTTAAATTCTACCATTGTAATCAAAAAGTACTTTTAGTGAAGAAACCAATTAGGATTTTCTCATAAGGCAAAACAGTTTATCTAGATTAAAGTCTAGTCTCCATGATAAGTAAGATTTCTGAGAAAATTAATATCGGTAACCAATATTTATTCCAAACTATTTCACAATTTTCTTCACTGTTATCAAAAATACTTTTCGTGGGATAATAATCGTAATTTACTTAAAAGAAAACAGTTTGTCTATATAGTTTAATACCCAGTCTCCATGAAAATAGATCAGTTAGATTTGTGAAAAAATATCCTAAACCAAAAATTATCACAAACTATTTCAAAATTTCATGCACTGTAATAAAAAAAAGAACTTTTTCGTGCAGAGTTCAATCAAGATTTTCTTTAGACAAAACAATATATATGGTATAATACCTATCTGTCTCGACAATAGAACATATATACTGAACAAAAGTGAAAACGCTACACTGCAAGATTTCTTATTTCTGCAAAAGTATCTAACTAATGGCTTGAAGTATATTTTCACGTCATTTCCCATGCTTCCAGCTATCGTTTTGTCAAAATTTCATTGCCTTGTCTCCTTTAATGTCAGAGTTATAGGCCTTAATGCGTTTAGAGCTAATTTCATCTAATACCGCATTTGCGCATGCGCAGAAAACATTTTATTATTTTTTCGGAATTGGTCATATCCGGGTTGTCGAAAAAACACTTAAAATCTCACTTATCTCTTGTAGCAAGCTCTAAAATCAAGGTCAAATCAGTCAATTTTGCAAATTACCTCCCTTTAACATAAACAAATAGGGAATTTAAAATGTTTGGTATTCACAAACTTATCACAGTTTTCGATTGGGTTTTTTGCAGCATCATGCTGGCCTTACAGGGGACTTTTGAACCCTTTCTTCGACAAGGATTATTCCCAGATTTCCATGCAATAGCGATTTCAATTTCCTATGGAGATTACATTGTAAAATTTTCAAGCTTTGGAACCTAGTGAAAATTCCGCTTTTCAAACATCATTTTCTAAAGGCTGCCACAATGTTATGCAAGCTTCTTTTCAGTTTCTGACTGGTAACTCGTCAGACTACCATTCCGTAAAGTATGGCATAGTTTGCATTCTTCTGCTTGGATTTTTGGAGGTTCAAATTGTGTATAATTTCCGTTCAAATTGTACACCTTAAAAAACGGACACCTGTTACATTAGAAGGACCCGTTTTTCATTCCCGTAATTAAGATACACAAAATGTTTAGTGCTTTGCACAACCAAGTAAATGAACAATGCGAAACACTTTCATTTGATTTATTTACTTGTTGTTTTTAGAAGAAATAAAACAAGCAAAGTAGGTGTAGCGTTTTCACTTTTGTTCAGTATATATTTCTGAGATAATAAATATCGTGAACCATTAATTATCCCAAATATAGAGTATTTTTATCAACTTCAGCAGACGACATTCTATATTTTTATTGCCATAATTTGTACACAGGAGCAGATAAGAGGATGGGGTAAATGCATTCTAAATTTGTTATTTCAAATCCAAACCATATGTTCTGAGCACTCATTTGAATCGCCTCGACGAGACAATTTTAATGAACCCACTCCATGGGGCATGTCGAACATTGAAAGATTTTTGGCATTTTTAATGAACACCCAATCTCTCTTCTATGTAGCTCTGTATTTACAGTTTATCGCCGAATTCATACCATCCTGATATATACATTTGTGTATTATTTTATGATTTCCCATGGTGTTGATAAAGATTGTTGATGCCGAGTAAATAATATAAAAAAGATAATAAAGTAAGTCCCTTTATGACATTTTTTTAACAAATACTCCGGTTTTTTCCCTTTTTTGTTTTGTTAATTTTCATTTCTCCGCCTCTGCAACAAGGATTGTCTACTGATTGTTTTGATGTATTATATGTTTGAGTGCACACAGCGCATGAGAATTTAGAAGCGATTAGAACGACATTATATTTAGACTTTGTTGTCTTTGCCGCATACGATATTACAGTAATTGCTGTATGTATTACGTCACCATTTAAATCAATACCGAGTCTCTTACAACTGTTTTGCACAAGGCCCGTAGATTTCAAAATATCGTCGCTTTTCAACAAAAACCTCGTGACTGCAGCTTGTCTTTTAGCTGCAGTTACGAGGTTTTTGTTTAAAAGCATCGATATATGAATCACAATGAAACAGAATTTTGTCATTTGATCTACTTTGGTTTCCTTTGTTCAGTGACGCCTTCGCCATTAGGAATTAGGCGCATGCTACTTTATTTGCTTTGTACTTGATTTAATCTCAACAATTCCAAAGTGCTTCCAGTCACTTCAAATAAAGATAGAAGCTATATCTGGCAGCAAAACAATTCTTATTTTCATAATATAACTCTTTAGTCATATTTCATGTAAGGATTTACTCAAATACATTTGTGTATATCGCTGTACAATCATTCTTCTTGTGAAGAAAATATACCTTTATGTCGACTATATCTTTATACAAGCTATCGTTATGAGGTGTCTAGAGTAAAGCAACCATTGTGTATTTTCCTCTTTAAAAAAGTACGTCTGTGCATCCTCAAAACATCCAATTTATTGTGAAAGCGTATTCTACAGAAATTGATAGACCGAAAATCTAAAGAAAATTTAATGAATATAGGCAGATTTCTTCCTGGAATTTTTATCAGACAATATCATCAAATGAAAGCGGTTTTCGTGTCGCCTAGGTTGATATTACATACTTAACGGTATCTGACAATACATTATAAAGTAGTGTGAGACATAGCATATATGTAGCCCCTTTTGCAAAAAGGGGTTCTAGGAAATGTGGAATGCATCGATCTATTCGGTTTGTGCGGAATGTCAGTCCGAAAAGGCTAAAAGCATTTCGCTCTAAAATGTTTTTATTCTAAAGTTTTTTCGTCCTTGATTTATGTTCACCGATGCTTGGTCCGATCTGTTCATATTTTGGGTTTACGGATTTCCCGGATTGCCATTTTTAGTGTGATGACTAACAAAGCCTATAAAATCTTTCCCACAAAGACGCAACGATCAGATTAAGGTGATTTCTGCCCATTAATAGGTAAGCTTTAGCCGAGTTTAGATTCTCTCATCAACCTGCGGATACCTTCACGACTACGTCATGAAATAGAGATATCCCTAGAAGTCTTGCTATTGATTTAATGTCACAGTGTCACAATGCCAGGTGTCACTTATATGTCATGCTTCAGTGATTCTAGGAAATTAGAGAAGGATCCTGCCCACTCACGCGGAAGGAGGTCCATTATTTAATCAACTTTTTTCTGAACAGGTCATATTCCTTCAAGCAGAATGGGACTTTCTTTTGCGATACCAAGGAAAGAATAAGTTACTGTAGACCTTAGAAACATTCTTTATGTCTAAAAGGTTGCACAATGAACCTTATAAATCAGACATTTTTTTTCTTTTTATGTTTTAACCGTATCAATTTTTCAAACACACTGAAAATACTTCGGACAAGGATAAACATTTTGGTAATGATAATCGAACTTTTCAATATCAGAGACGTCGAATCTAACAGATTGTGGATTGTGTTGATAATTTTAAACACCATGGAATTTGGTTTGAAAAGTCTCGATGATTGTTTGACAAACCGTTTATTTATACACGAATGAAATTTTGTGAATCGACGACTATTTTTCGTAAATGGTAAATACAAGGATATCATTTTACACTTTTTAAAGACATATTGCAAACACTCTACAAAGTGAGACATTTTCTAGAAGTATGTCAAGTCGTCAAGAAGATATCATTAAAACGACATGTTGAAGCAAAAATAATTGGTCACGCGATTTTATTTATTCTTGGAGTTGAAGTCACGTAAATTACACGGCCGGATGTAATCTACGTGATAAAGCAACATTATGACCGATATCAATTTATTAACACTGTCAGTCAACTCATTAGGCTATATTGAGATATAAATTGCGACTTTCCCGTACGGAAGAAAGGATTTTCTTCAGTATTTTACTCTTTTATTTTTTTTTTTACTTTTGTTAATCTATGCCTACAATAGTCCTTTATAAATACATTCTTTGTTACTTTAAACATTGCCAATGATACCGAATTCCGAAGCTAATTCATTGTTCATAAAACTAAAATTCATCTACGATCATTAAAATATGAATGCTAAAATACCTTTGATCTTTTATGATATTGCTTGATTTTTACAAGTTCAAGGCTCTTTCGTTATGCCACGTCGGTAGCCTATTTCTTACACAAACTTTATAATGTATTGTCAGATCTCGTGAAGTATGTAATATCAAACTAGGCGACACGAAAACCGCTTTCATTTGATGACATTGTCTGATAAAATTCCAGGAAGCGATCTGCCTATATTCATCAAATTTTCTATAGATTTTCGGTCTATCAATTTCTGAGGAATAGACTTTCACAACACAATGGGTGTTTTGACGACGAAAAAACATGCAGAATATGGAAGAGAGAAATACAGCATGCACGCGTTCACCAATTTTTTTTCTCTTAATCATACGTATTCCGAATGCATCTAGATAAAATAACATTTTGGTTCGTTTTAACTACAGTTGGCGCCACATCGTATGGCACGTGTTTATGCTGTGTTTAACGTTCAATTACATATGAACAAAATAAAAACATTGTGCCATACGATGTGGCGACGACTGTAAATAAAGATAAGATTTCATCGAAACCAAAACACATTTCGGCATGAAATTACTTGTCATGTATGACCATGGTGTGTCAGGTTCTACACGTAAGTCTGCACGTTAACCAAACGATAAAATTTTGGACTTGTCCAAATTCAAAGATGTTGCAGACGACAATTTAAAGTGAATTATTTTTTTCATTCTTTGGTATTTTTGTTCAGCAAATATTGTTGGAAATGAAGAAATTGCTTGTCACAAGCAATTTCATCATTTTCCACAATGTTTTCCCAAGCCTTCTGCTTTAGAGGAGTCAAAAAGAGTAATTGTGTGGTAATGGGTTAACGTCAGAGAATTCATATAACCGACTTCAACCAATTTCCCGAATACGTTATAAAGAGCCTTTCATAAACAATATTTTGTTTTTACGTTCACAAATATGAGCTGTTTAAAAACATTAATCATATAGGACTTTGTAGATTACAATCTCTCTCAATATTTCCAATGTCATGAAATATTTTAAAATATTTAAAATATATTTCTCAATATATTTTAGAAAACGCTGGCCACTAGCAATTTATCATTGACTTAAGTATTTTCTTTGGTGTAACTTTTCCATTCGTTATCAACGCAAACTTTTGGGTTGAAGCCGACGTCAAATTGCAACATTCTTAAAAAGTCATTTGGTCGCAGTCGAATATACGATAGTAAGGCCACCAAACGTGAAAAAGGCGGAATCTGATCTTTAAAAGGAACAACCTATATTTTACCATTTGGGAAACAATTGATACATGTATTGACAAGTCCAATATCGTATGAGAAAGAGGCGCTACCAACTGCGCTAAGGCCGCGACCATGAGAAAGAGGAAAGACACAAGACATTTTAGTGTTCGTCCTAGTTTTTGGACCAATGAAATTGCAGTATATTTGCAAATGTCGGCGCTATATTTCACATAAACGCACTGACGGTCAGTGTATGTCACGGATATACATATCGACGCCCCCGTTTCCTGTGCAATTATGAAAAGTGATGTAATTTTTGGGAAAATGATGTACTATTTGCGAACATGATGTAATTCCAGTAAGATCCGCTCGATAGTAGCTCCGGTCGGAGGCGTGATTTGAAGAATGACAGTAGAAGCGTATGTTTTCATTGGTTGACGAACACTTAGTCAGATAGAGTCTGTATAGTAGATTCTACGCGACATAAACGTTCAAAGGCTGCGCCTTTTGAACGTTTATGTCGCGTAGAATCTACTATACAGCCTATATGTAATACCTTAATTCCGAAGCTGATCTCGAATAGGAACATTTTTTACTTTTCCGTTTGGGAAAGGGCTGATATTGAGTATTCTAATATCGTCTTGGTAAGTATTAAGACACCAGACGTGGAAAAAAGTCTGTGCTATTGAATCCCGTGATACTGGTATTTATTATGCTCCCCGAAAAAATTTCGGGGGAGCATATAGTCACCACGCTGTCCGTCCGTGTGTCTGTGTGTCCGTCCGTCCGTCCGTCCGTCCACAGCCATATCTCAGCAACCCTTGGACCAAATTCAATGAAACTTCACATGTGAACTCCCTGGGTCAATACCTAGGGACCTTTTTCTCCGTTTGTAAATTTAAGGCTGCGTCATGGAAAAAAGGACCTTAGTATAAAAATTAGTTTTTCTCTTATTTCTCTTCATCTAATGGGCAGAATTTAATGAAATTTTGTGCTCATGTAATAAATAGTATGTTCTAGACCATATTCTATAAATAATGTGTGTACAAAAAAGCTGTCATGGGAAAAGGGGGCCTAATGTATGATAGTTTCTATTTTGTGACACACACTTATTCGGGGAGCATTATCCGTCTGTGACGGCTCTTGTTTCGATAGACACGTTGTGCTGCTGTCCACACGAAAAACAGTTGTAAATCCAAGTTCCAAATCAAAGTGAGTAAAAAGTTAGACACACAATAGGCTCTTTGGCAGGCAGATAAAAAACAAGGTCAGCCTGCACATACGTACAGTCTAACCTTATTCTTCACTACCTGGTTGTATTAAAACGACTTGAAAGCTTAAAGACAGCAGACGGGAAAAAGTTTGTGCTACCGAATCCCGTGATACTATTATTTATTGAGCTAGACACGTAATGCATCTGCAGAAGTAACGCATTATTATGTGTTCACACGGAATGCATATTGTCAGTCGACATCCGAAATCAAAATGAGCCATAATTGGGTTCTGTTATGAATTCTACAGATATTGAGTCATAAAACACAATTTTCATTTTCTTTTATTTTGTTCGCTTTTTAATTGGACGTCCGAAAGGACGTACAATTCTTATAACCACTTTTGGACAGGCGAAATGGGTTTTCATTACCAAAAAACCCTTTCTCAGACTCAATTGCCAATTGACCAAAATTCAAAATAGATTTTGCGACTATACAGGAAAACTGTCGTATCTTTTCCTACTTTCTATGTGTTCTCTAACAAATACTATAAGATTCATTGGCCGATTCAATTCATGTCACGTCTTAACCAACTTTACGATCTTTTTTCGATTTAATCATTTTCTTGTAGTTTTTTGACTTTCGTAATATTTATTGTGTAAAGGGTAAGATCTTTAGAAAGCGATACATGCACACACTATGGTTATAATGTAAACAGACACCCTATATCATCAGCAGCAGCGATAGCTCAAACGGGAAAGGATTAACCTCGCAACCTTTTTTCAGTTTGAAATTTGGAACGCCGTTGGTTCAAAACCAGTTCGGATTATTTCTTCTGTAAAACGTTTGTTTTTCTTGATGTGTTTACTGAAAACACACATTTTAGAATGATTGCCCAATTTAATGCACGTATTGTGTATGATAGGTTCCTTTTCTTTGATCATTGTTGTTTAAGTCTTTGAAATATTTAAAGGAACGGGGTTTCCACGAGACGTACTTTGGAACCAGGGTTTTGAAATTGATTATCGGGGAGTGAATTTTGGATCAAATACTTGACACTCAATATTGAGATACGTGCCATTCGATACGTCATATTCTCTGGTCTATTTTGGTACCAAGATCTTCCCTCAAATCCCTGTCAAAGCTGAGAACATTCGTCCAAAGTATTTCTAAATGCCATGATATATTTTCTTAAGAAATGTTTGCACTTTGCACGAATGTTCTCAGCTTTGACATGGATTTGAGAGATGATCTTGGTATCAAAATAATCCGGAGATAACGACGCATCGAATGATACGTATCTCAATTCTGAGAGTTAAGTATTTGATTTAAAATTTAAGAAAATGTGTTCTTACCGAGTGTTTTTGTTTACATAAGTGAGGAAAATATATCATAACAAAGTCACGTGATTGCCGCCTGTGAAGATTGAAGGGGGCATAACTCAGGCAAAAATCAATGAACCATAAAATCCTTAGTTCATGCACATCTACCAATTAAGGTAATAACATCCACCAAGTTTCATAAGGATCCAGTCAGAATCTTAGAAGAAGTTGTGTTGACAAGGCTGCAATTTCAATCAGCCCCAGAGACTAAGTTTTAAGGGGGCATAACTCTAGAAAAAATCAATGAACCATAAAATCCTTCCTTCATGCAAATCTACCAATTGAGGTGATTGACCAAGAGTCATTAATATCCAGCCATAAACGTAGGAGGACTTGCGTTGACAAGGCTGCAATTTCAATAAGCCCCACAGACTAAGTTTTAAGGGGGCATAACTCTGGCAAAAATCATTGAACCATAAAATTCTTCCTTCATGCACATCTACCAATTGAGGTGATAACATTGACCAAGTTTCATTAAGATCTAGCCAGAAACTTAGGAGGAGTTGCGTTGACAAGGCTGCAATTTCAATAAGCCCCAGAGACTAAGTTTTTAAGGGGTATAACTCTGGCAAAAATCAACGAACCATAAAATCCTTCCTTCGTGCACATCTACCAATTGAGGTGATAACATTGACCAAGTTTCAAGAAGATCCAGCCAGAAACTTAGGAGGAGTTGCGTTGACAAGAAAAGTGGACGGACGTACGGATGGACGGACGTACGGATGGACGGACGTACGGATGGACGGACGGATGGACGGACGGACAGACAGACGGAGAAGATGACGCCAATATACGTCCGCCTCCGGCGGCGTATAAAAAAAGATGATTAAAAAGAACAATGTCTGAGTAGAATTCGAACCCAGGGCCTTCCGGATATAACATGTGTAAAGAGTACAAGGTGAGTGCTCTGCTAAGTGAGCTATCGCGGCTTTCATTTATGTAGCGCGTTGGCTTACATTTTGAATAAATTGCTTTGTAGCGTACTTTATAAAATCAATGAAAAGTATAACTGACGACAATACTCATAGTAAACCGAAACAAGAAGACAAAAGTGCTAATCGCATGGCCTTAATTGAATTTGGTAATCAAATTAATAGTGATTATACATAGCGACAAATCGGTTGTCTTGAAACGGCAATCAAATCAATTTGAAGCCTGAGAAGGGTTTTCTGGTATTAAAGCCGATTTCGTATGTCCGAAACCGATCTTATAGAATTAAACACAGAAGAATGAATAAAATATCTTTCGTTCATGTACAATCCCGCTCAATCAATCAGAGACGTCCAATTACAGTGCTCTCAGCACTTTGATTCTTGTTGTTCTTTTGTCCCCCACGAAAACAGAACAATTGTTAGTCCAAGTTTCAAAACAAAATGAGTAAGACACACAATAGGCTATTTGACAGGCAGAAAAAAAACAAGGCCAGCCTGCACATTCAACATGGAAGAGTGAAGACCCTAGACGTGAAAAAGTCTGTGTTGTTAAATTTGTATCCCGTGATACTACTATTTATTGACATATATATACACGTTCTGTAGCTGTCCATACGAAAAACAGTTGTGTGTCCAAGTTTCATATCAAAATGAGTGAAAAGTGGGACACACAATAGGCTCTTTGGCAGGCAGAAATAAACCAAATGTGTGAAAAGTTGAACACAATAGGCTCTTTGGCGGGCAGATAAAAAACAAGGTCAGCCTGCACATACGAGCAGTCTGCCCTTATTCTTTACTGCATGCTTGTATTAAAACGACATAAAAGAGTTAGGCCACCAGACGTGGAAGAGTCTGTGATGTTGAATCCCGTGATACTACTATTTATTGAGTTAGACACGTAATGCAGCTGCAGAAGTAACGCATTATTATGTGTTCACACGAAATGCAGTCATATTGTCAGTCGACATCCCAAATCAAAATGAGCCTTGGGTTCTGTTATGAATTCTACAGACATTGAGTCAAATAACACAATTTTCGTGAACTATACAACATTGTACATTGTAAATAAAGGTCTTGCTTTTCAATTTTACGAGACACACATGTACGATTTCATGAATTTATTTCTGTAAGTTTGGAGCACATCTAGAATTGTAATTGAAATTCAAAAATAGTCCAATTCTTCAATATCAATATCGACAATATGGAAATATAAATATTTTGAACACAAACTTAACGGTCGATCAATTTTAATAAATGAATATCATATATTGTAGGTTATTGAATTAAATGTGAATATATTGTGTCGAACGAGTTCTTTTGGCAGAGTAGTCCGAGCTTGCCGAGGACTTCTATGCCAAAAGAACGAGTTCGACACAATATATTCCAATACGAATGTAGTATCCTTTTATTATAATTTGATATTATTTAAGAAAAGATATCATAAACAATAAAATATAGATTTTAATCTATCGGGTAGAAATTATTCAAAATAGAAAAGCTTTTACCTTCCACATGTTATCCTAAAACGCCAAACTTATTCTCTCATGTAAATGGGAGATTATAGAATCGCCAAAAGCATTATGACATTGTTTTCGAATTAAACACACCCATTTGAAATAAGATTAAAGTACCATAAATTCCTCAAAACACCATCCCTTCTCTGATTTATGAAAAAAGTGAAACACTTTTAATAGACTTGTAGTGTTTAGGGTGGTTTATTTTACGCTAATAGGCAAAGCGACCAGGATATTGCAATCAGCTTAAAACGGCAATAAAAGCATAACAACACACCACAAAAACGTCTCAAATAATTCAACGTTATACATGTATGTATAATAATACTCCTCCTTCAAGCTATATCTATGATTATATGTGAGAAACTTCTTCCAATATAGTTCTAGCCGTTTCCTACTGAGAAAGTTTACCATTAGAGGCATTCATTATTGAAATACAATAGCCATCACCACTTCACTAGCAGAAAACTGGGGATGAGCAATTTTCACTGTGAAAGGTGGTCATTATCGAAATATAATATCTATTTTTCCCCACTACCCTATCGGAAAATCTCGAGGTGGTTATCAAGATACCCTTAAAGATTAAACATGACATTTTCCTATACAATCTATAAAAATGACTAGAATACTTCAGGATCAGTTGACATGCCGAAAGGCTAACAACAAAATCCGTATAATATCATTCCACAAAATATTAATCCAATAATTCCACAATTTATTTGGATATAGAATATACACTTACTTCTGTACGGGCGATATCAACTTTGTCCAATATAATCATAGCCTTTCCCAACTGAGAACTTTTTTTACCGTGAAAGGTTGTCATTAGTGGGGCATAATATCTATCCACACATCCCTATGAGAGAGACTAAAATGATCAGTTATGATATAAGTTTGGCAAACCCGATAATCTTAGAGTCTTTAGCTGTATATTATCTAGGTTTTCATAGCTGAGATGATGGAGAACAGTTCGTACAAAATCTTCGAGACGTCTGTGAAATACTTCATACTTCATTGTAACTAAGTTTGCGTTATGCTATAAAAGGAAGGACTCATTAACATTCGTATTCCTAAATTATTTGATCGAAACAGATACTTACCATTTCAAATTATTAGAAAAGTCTTGGATGAAATTACAGCAGCAGAAATTCTTTAAGAATCACCACAGCATGCTTAAAGAGGTCCGAAAGAAGTGAATAGCCCCGTTGAAATATTTGTGAAGGGTCAACCGTTTGAACTGCACGTTTATTGTTACGCACACGGTATTCCGTAAAACAATGCATCTGCATGTGATACTTAATCTGTTGTTAACACGTGATAGAGAGTCGTAAAATTCCAAGATGTAAAAAACACTCGCATGTCTTTTTCAAGCATGCATGATTAAATGTAAAACTTTTTCGTGAATGCATGACGTCTCAGTTACTTTAATGCATGAATCATATATAATTTCATCGGATCATACAATATTTATGTGGAAAAAAGAAAGTAATGCAGAACTTTCATATTATAGTGGTGTTTATACAGCTACTCAGTTTAACACAAAAAGATAAAATGAAAAAATATTACCAGCGCACTTACGTACATATACTTATACATGGTGCAAATGAAGGCATTGGATTTTTTTTGTCTTCAATAGAAATAAAACTATTTCTACAAATTCTTTGCTTGCGGATATCTATTGTATTGCTAGACTCATTAAAAATAATATTTAAAGTGTTTGAATAATGTGAAAAGAACGACTGTATTGGTTTATTTAGGAGAATACACCTTTTCATGACATAAGTAAAGATGAAAATACCACATTACCTCCTTATCTCTAGGAATATCAAATAAGAGTTTTCTATTTCGCACCTATTTATACTAACATTTATCACTTCAATGGAAACCTAACACGCACCAATGCGACCTACTTTCAGCATTATTTTACCAGTTGTATTTCTGTTTAGACAAGAAGTAGAAACTAGGAGAATAGCAGCGCCTAAATGCATTTAGATACTATGCCACATTAGATACTAAGTCAGTTCCTCAACGGTTACGATTTCTTGTGATTGTAAATCCAAAATGTTTTTTCTGTGTTGCATATTTCTGACAAGACTTTACTGTATGAAAAAATATATAGTTGTTAGCCCAGGGAGACATAAAACAGTGCAGTATATCGAATAAATGGGTGTTAGACTGCCAAAACTGTAATAACTATTATCAGACCATTAGAACCACCATCCCATATATCGTCGCTTTCCATCGAAATCCTCGTAACTGCAGCTTGTTTTGATCAACAGTTACGAGGTTTTTGTCGAAAAGCGCCGATATACTGGGCAAAATAGTTTACCTATTTTCCATACCATCATGACTTCATTTAAATTATAATTTAACCTAAGGATTTACTGTCCGAAATGCACAAAAAAATCGTTAGTTTATGTTATGTAACAGATATGTACCTAAATAATATGATACTTTGCATTTTCTTTCAAATGTAAGCGAAAATGCCTTTTCATATTTCATTTACCACAAAAAATGATTTTGAATGTTTTCTATTCATAAATGAGCTGTAAAGAGTTTTTGTAGTTATCTCTGTGGTGTACCTTTAAAAGTTATAATGGTTATATGTATCGATAAGTTATTAGATAGAGGTGCTCTGCCAGGTCACTTATCGGGACCTATACTTCTTAAATCAAAAAGACATTATTTTGTCTTTCTGTATAAATTCTATTAAGCGATATTTGAGTAGCTGCTAATCTATATTTGAGTGCCTCTTACAACATTTATTACATTGAAATTCCCTGAGAATATTCAAAATTAACTTCATGGGACATAAGATGAAACATCTCGAAAGCTTGGTTCATGTATGTATCACATATGGGGATTGTTTCCAGAAATAAACCATAGTTCAAATTCAAAGACATGTTAGTGTTCGACCTGATTTTTGGACCAATGAAATTGCAGTAAATTTTAAAAATTCGCCGCTATATTTGGCATAAACGGGCTGCCGGCTAGTTTATGTGACGTTTATACATAGCCATGCCCCGTTTCCAATAAACCGCTAGCAAGTACTAAGTCAGATAGCGCGCATTTGAATGTTAATTTCACGTAAAATCTACTATACATCCTCTATCTAATACTTATTCAGAAACAGATGAGGTAATCCAGATTTAAATGGTAAAATGGTAGAGATGATCACTGTGGTAAACTTTAACATATAGCATAGACAATACTGAGGCGAAATGCGAAAAAGATGATTTCTCCTAATTTAGCAATACGGAGAGAATAAGAAATCCTTTACGAACTGATTGACTGACTACCGGTCTGTGACATGATATTACAATTTGGGCGTATGACATGGAGAGAGATTTAAAAAACACTTAATGTTTTCAAATGTGTTTTATCTCAACATGATCTTATAACGATTGACTAACCAAACTAATATGCAAGTTTTTAATTGAATTCAAATACCAGAGCAATGCCTTTGTTATCTTCTTTGACAACTTTTAATTCTGACCCCTCTAGACTTTTGTTGTTTTGTTTACTGAAATATCAAACGTATTGACACAATGCAATATCAAAACAAAAAAGCTGGTGTTTAAAAGTCAACGTTTGAAAAATGTTAATATTCCACAATTCATTAAACTTATTGTCCCAGTAGAATCCTGTGATGTTCCGATAATTGATCATTTAGAAGCAATATATGACTTCCAGATAGAGGGAATTGTCTTTTGCATCACTTTGAAGTTGCATTCATTTGTTTTACTCTTTTAATAAACAGATACCAGTGTTGCCATCATTACCTTAAATTGTTACCGCCATGGAAAAGGGGGTATCGTGTTCCTTTCTATTTTATAAATATTTATAGAACCTGAATTTTTTATTCGTATAATCAAATTGGACATAGTTTTTCTCGGTTCCCAGATCCATACTTAAATCTTAGAATTGACATGATGGAATACCAGTATTCTAATAGAACATTCATAATAATGACACGTAGCACAGTATTGTTACTATCTGTCCTAAGAGGGGCATATATACTAAGTGCTGAATAGATTCTATTAATTCGTATTATATATTTATGTCCACATTCATTACCCTTTTCGCCTCAAAGAATATCAGATTAAAGATGCAGTATACAGGATCGACGTTTGTTACAGGTTTTCTTTAAATATACATTTAGGACGTCGCGCACGGTATTGCGACCAATTTATGTAACGTCAAAAAATAGAAAACCGTTGCACGTAAACGTTGCGCGTAACGAATATTTCTTTAT
This sequence comes from Fragum sueziense, assembly GCA_963680895.1. Classification (NCBI taxonomy): domain Eukaryota; kingdom Metazoa; phylum Mollusca; class Bivalvia; order Cardiida; family Cardiidae; genus Fragum; species Fragum sueziense. The sequence goes on along the minus strand of OY804606.1, from coordinate 48,465,405 downwards.
TATCCGTGTTTTCTTTTCCTTATATCACAGGGAAAAGTTGTTTTATAAGTCATTCATATAACAGGAGAATAAATAAATGAATCAATTTCTGGATTATTGTGTTTTACAATAAAATCCATACCTTAAGTTGTCATTGTTTTTGAATAATCGTTTGGCATAGTTGTATTTCCGCGACATTAAAAACACTGGCGGTATTTAACCATAGGTAAAAAAACAAACTTTTTTTAAAACATAATTAATTTTTGCAATTACTTTTTCGCAACAAACATACAAAATTAAAACGCTCAACACGAAGGGAAAAAATTGTCTTAGGTATGTGTGATTTCTGTTGTCTGTGTGTTTTTTGCTTAACACACTGTAAATATTGTGTCATACAGAGTCGTTTATTTTGGTTTAAAAATGAAAAAAAAGAACAATAACTATTATGTTTGAAATTAATCAAACTTGTTTAGTTATGAAACAATGCATAGGCCTACATGTAAAACCTGTTTACAAGTGGATAAATGAAACACGGGCCTTCTCGTATAGAGAATAGTGGGATTCATGTAATAATGAGGGAATAATTTTAAAGAGACACACGAAGAAACTTTAACATATATTTGTTCCTTTTTTAACATATTAGTGTGCGAAAGAAAGCAAAGAACTTTGCATTTGATCATAACCGATGTCCTTAACACAATTTGCGTTTGTTATAGATTCTCTCAAATGTTCAGATAATTTGTTCAATACCCGAATAATCAATCGCTTTAATTAAAGTCGACGTTAAACGTCCATTTTGACGTAAATTTAAGGGGGTGGACATTTCTGTTTTACCTGGGAAAAATTCTGGCGTTTCTCCTATAATGATGATACGCATCTACATATTACATCATTTTAAAGATATTGTAGTGAACTAACTTGTATTCACAAAATCAATGTTCAGAATTTGGCGGATTACAAAATATTCATGTCGAAAGGCGCACCAAAACATTTTTTCGCGAAAAAACGCAGGGGGTGGACATTTCTGTTTTACCTGGGGAAATTCAAATTAAGACATGAAAACGACGTAATAGATCGTTCATATTTCATACATCTATTGTCGGTATGTTGAACTTGATTGTGCAAGAAATTTCAATGAAAATAATACGACCGTATTCATTTCAAAGACAGTGAAAAATTGCGTTTCAATGAAAAATTCCAGAAAATTGCTCACGTCACGCGCCAATGCGAGCTTGTTTTTTCGTTATACTGACTTTAATCTTTGCTTGTATTTTATAACAATCGTATCAAATGATATAAAATAGGATAAACAAACGCTAAGTACTATCTTTAAACAAAGTTTTACGCCGAAAATACAAGTTTTGCTCGGAGTAATCTAATTCTGTGATTTTTTATGTTACACGTCACGATTTAAAACGGGTGTCTTTTCCGTTAAATTTTAACCGAAATTCAGGACTTTCCGGTGTTTCAGATCCATGTAAAACTATAGACAGACAGGTTCATGTATGCAGAAACAGTATCTACCAAGAAAACGATTCTCAATTAAATATGTGTTTTTAACCAGTACAGGTTTCATTCGTGAACCGGATTTTTCACAACTGGTCGCAATAACGTGCGCGACGTCTTAGGTAAAGACGTAAGAAATTCGTGGCAAAATGTACTTTACAGAAAAATGAAAAGACTACGAGTATTATTTCGTATTTTTGTACTATTGGGAGCAGATAAAAGACAAAATGTTGATTGAAATAACTTGCAAAAACGTTTAAGTATCATTAAAACATTTACTTTTTCACAGCAGCTTACGTGTTTAAGTCAATTAGTCAAAGTGAAATATGAAGTAATTTGTACCAAGTAGTAAAATAATATAACTTTAAAACAGTTTGTTAAATTATTGTTAATTCTTTACATGAAAAGCACTTAATTATTTCTGAATTCTTTAGTCGATTGACGCGAGTTCTTTTGCTTGAGTACTTTTAAAAGCACGGAATCTTTCAAACTGCACTCCTACAATTTTCATTCTGAAAGAGACTTAGAGCAAATTCGGAAATAAATTGGTGAATAGAATCAACTAAGTAATTATGAAAAAGTTTATCCGGTATTACAAGGATAATCCAATTAATTTTCCAAATTAAGCCTTTGGATTACCACTGGAATAGAATCCAAAAAGCAATTTCTGACAATTTGATAACAGGAGATATTAGACGATAATTGAACAGAATTGGATAGAATCGTCGCCCTGCCCGACTTATTCAAATAGTATCCTTTTTGTTCCTTATATTTGTACCATCGAACTAAAAAGTAGTTTTAAGAAAGTATCTGTTTGGCCATCATTTATGACATATATATGATTTCAACATACTTACCAAGGTTCTGAAGAAGTCACATTTTATATGCCACAACGCCTGTGCACACGTTATTTGAATGGTGGTTATAGCTATTCTCGAGACCTTGTATCACATAGTGTTTTATTTACCAAAGATCACAGACAAATGTGAATCGTCGCGCTGAACGGGACCTTATCCGAACTCCAAAAATCCAAATTTTGACAAACTTGTCAGACTCAGTACAGGTCAACCAGATCATGCGAAAAATGAATATGTGACCCGTCATGCTAAAAGGGACCTTATCCGAACTCCAAAAATCCAAATTTTGACAAATTTGTCAGACTCGGTACATGTCAACCAGATCCCGTATGCGACAAATGAACATACAGTACGATAGGGAAACATTTCCGGATTTAGAAATTTACATAAAGGTGAAAAGTGTCGGCCCTAGTCTGGCTGCGCGACTTGCGCAGACTGACTAGGATCGATATTTTTCACACACCCGATAAGGTCCCTTTTAGCGCGACGGGTCATATATATAGTAAGATAGAGTAAACATTCCGGATTTAGAAAATTACATAAAAGTGAAAAGTGTCGATACTTTTCACAATTCCGATAAAGTCCCTTTTAGCGTGACGGGTCACAAATATTACGTATCGATCAGCAATAACATAGACACATAGAATAACATGGTCCCTTACTTGTGGTCTACAGTCGTGCCTTTGAAATTACTCTTTGATGACAATTCGTATAACATTGTGTTGTATTTACACGAGGTAACATGGAATATTGAGTAACATGGGGACATAATTGTGGTCACAAATGGTAATAATAATTGCACCTGCCATAAGGGACCTAAATCATGAAAGGGCATTTTTAACTTTTATCGGATCCCGTTGGTATGTGTAACACCGCACACACATTTCCATTTAGTCTGAATAATAGTTCGGATAACACAATGTTTTCATGTCTTATGTACAGAATTTCACATATTATTTTCATTGATTTGTTAAACATATCCACAGATCTCTCTGATTTGATAACAAATATTGGATCAGTCTAAAACTGCATTGTCTATTGTCCAGGGTAAGAGTAAATGTTACAGACTTTGATCAGCTCATGTGTTATGCATAGCTGATATATAAATTCACGGTCAGGGTGAATTATTTAGTATATAGGATCGGTACAAGGTCACCACCTATACTTTATACCGCTGCTTTTCTTCAGAAACCTCGTATCTGCAGCTTTAAACAAGCTGCAGATACGAGGTTTTTGCAGAAAAGCGACGATATGTTTCCTCAACTAAATAGTCTACATGCTATAGGATGTCACTGTTTGTCTTCCAAAAACATCGTAACTACAACGAACACAACCTGCAGTTAAGAGGTTTTTGAAAGCGACTTAGTGGGAAACAGATTTTGGAACATTTATTTTGAGCAAATATTAATACATCTATTGGACTGCTTTTTAATACGAGTTTTTCGTGTACAGGTAGCAACTATAAAATAATTGTTATGTCAATATATTTACAAATATATTCATATCATCGATATTGTCGAGAGCAACTCGATTAATACTAGTAGTCAATATGTCTAAAAAATCCTTTCGTTCGGAAAAGGATTAACAAGTACTTTATCTGTACATAAATGAAAGAATTCCGTGACAGTTATCACCGATAAATTTTCTCCATGATTCTAAAGTATCTATAAACGTGTTCTAAGAACTACCATCAGTGACATGGACCACTATTGTGAGAAACAATTCGTCATTCTCACGCACATAAGAATCAGACATGAAACTAAGAACAAAAATTTGTCAATGGTCCCGGTGCATAAACATACTCATTAATGCTTATGTAGAATCCATTTTTATTGAACATTACTTGAATGCGCAGCGATTTTGACTTCAATAGAACTGATTGCTTTTCTGAATTAAAAGAAAAAAATGCTGATACTCGTTTTTTAATTGGACGTCCGAAAGGACGTACAATTCTTATAACCACTTTTGGACAGGCGAAATGGGTTTTCATTACCAAAAAATCCTTTCTCAGACTCAATTGCCAGTTGACCAAAATTCAAAATAGATTTTGCGACCATACAGGAAAACTGTCGTATCTTTTCCTACTTTCTATGTGTTCTCTAACAAATACTATAAGATTCATTGGCCGATTCAATTCATGCCACGTCTTAACCAACTTTACGATCTTTTTTCGATTTAATCATTTTCCTGTAGTTTTTTGACTTTCGTAATATTTATTGTGTAAAGGGTAAGATCTTTAGAAAGCGATACATGCATACACTATGGTTATAATGTAAACAGACACCCTATATCATCAGCAGCAGCGAAAGCTCAAACGGGAAAGGATTAACCTCGCAACCTTTTTTTCAGTTTGAAATTTGGAACGCCGTTGGTTCAAAACCAGTTCAGATTATTTCTTCTGTAAAACGTTTGTTTTTCTTGATGTGTTTACTGAAAACACACATTTTAGAATGATTACCCAATTTAATGCACGTATTGTGTATGATAGGTTCCTTTTCTTTGATCATTGTTGTTTAAGTCTTTGACATATTTAAAGGAACGGGGTTTCCACGAGACGTACTTTGGAACCAGGGTTTTGAAATTGATTATCGGGGAGTGAGTTCATTTCGCAACTCGGGTTCGACTCGATGACAAATTGGGGTTCCATCTGAACAGCCTCAGATGAGACACTAGTGAAATCCACCTATTCAGAAAAATAGTTGCTCTTACGAGTTTTTTTTTTTTTTTTCCTCCAGCATCTGTATCACTGATATTCGACAGTATCATGACCTATTTACATACTGATCGATGATCATGACAACAATGATTATTACTAGTATAAGACTAAGTGACAGCGATCTGTATTTATTTCGTTTAAGAGACCCGTTTACGTGTATTGAGCTAAGAAGATGAAGCAATGGGTCTGCAACAGATGGTACCTGGATGATCGTATGAATATGTTTACAGATAGGGACATTGCTATTCTCAAATTTTCGTTGATAATGATATGAAGATTTAAATTGCTTATTGTACTCCACTGCCATTTTCCCGACGGCACGTTCCCAATTTCTTCTTTTTATGCACATCTGTAGATGTAAGGATGCTGCGGTAGTACTTGTATGAGGAATCCATGGTTAGGTGCTCCAATTCATCTGGTATTTTGTTTCAGGAAAAGTATGTATTGAATTTGTTTGGTAACCACAACCAGGGAAAACTGCTACCGTGTTTTTTCTTTTTTTACTCTAAACAGGGATAAAAATCAAAGTGCTTGGAGCACTATATTTAGACGCCTCTCATTGATTGAGCGGAATTGTATGTAAATGATCGGCGTTTCATTACTTTATTTCGTTGAATTTGTGTTAAGATCGATTCTAAATCACTGCGGTCGTTTTTTCGCCAACGATGGTGGAGATAGAAGTCGAACAAGAGTGCCATGGTCACAATATACGCCGCCACTTATAAAACTTGAGACAAAAAATGACATTGACAAGGATTTATAAATATTCACACAAAAACCTGTAAAAAGTTGTGTTCACAAAAAGGTTTTTATAAATATCCAGTCAAAAACCTGGAAGGAATTTCGTTCACGAGACTGAAATATCATTAAGCCCTAGAGACTAAGATTGAAGGGGGCATAACTCAGGCAAAAGTCAATGAACCATAAAATCCTTACTTCATGCACATCTACTAATTAAGGTAATAACATCCACCAAGTTTCATAAGGATCCAGTCAGAATCTTAGAAGAAGTTGTGTTGACAAGGCTGCAATTTCAATCAGCCCCAGAGACTAAGTTTTAAGGGGCATAACTCTAGAAAAAATCAATGAACCATAAAATCCTTCCTTCATACAAATCTACCAATTGAGGTGATTGACCAAGTGTCATTAATATCCAGCCATAAACGTAGGAGGAGTTGCGTTGACAAGGCTGCAATTTCAATAAGCCCCACAGACTAAGTTTTAAGGGGGCATAACTCTGGCAAAAATCAATGAACCATAAAATTCTTCCTTCATGCACATCTACCAATTGAGGTGATAACATTGACCAAGTTTCATTAAGATCTAGCCAGAAACTTAGGAGGAGTTGTGTTGACAAGGCTGCAATTTAATAAGCCCCAGAGACTAAGTTTTTAAGGGGCATAACTCAGGCAAAAATCAACGAACCATAAAATCCTTCCTTCATGCACATCTACCAATTGAGGTGATAACATTGACCAAGTTTCATTAAGATCCAGCTAGAAACTTAGGAGGAGTTGCGTTGACAAGGCTGCAATTTCAATAAGCCCCAGAGACTAAGTTTTTAAGGGGCATAACTCTGGCAAAAATCAACGAACCATAAAATCCTTCCTTCATGCACATCTACCAATTGAGGTGATAACATTGACCAAGTTTCAAGAAGATCCAGCCAGAAACTTAGGAGGAGTTGCGTTGACAAGAAAAGTGGACGGACGTACGGACGGACGGACGGATGGACGGACGGACGGATGGACGGACGGATGGACGGACGGACAGACGGAGAAGATGACGCCAATATACGTCCGCCTCCGGCGGCGTATAAAAAAGATGATTAAAAAGAACAATGTCTGAGTAGAATTCGAACCCAGGGCCTTCCGGATATGACATGTGTAAAGAGTACAAGGTGAGTGCTCTGCTAAGTGAGCTATCGCGGCTTTCATTGGCTGACTTCGATTGGGACGATCGCTCAAGCTATTTCAGCCATCGTTCCAATCGAACACCGATAGCCCGGGTTATAGTGACGTCATTTGACCTTTGAACCGAGCCATGGTCGGACCACGCTCTCACCCGTGGTTCTTTCATTCCAAGATGGCGTCCAAAGAAGCAAACGAATTGCAAGTCCGGTTGAAAAACCACAAAACACCTTTAATCAATTCCAATATATTCAAATGTCCTTGTCAATGCGACTGAAAGTTAATATTCATGGAAATAGTGTCATTTTCTAATTGAAATGTAGCCATTTATCAACGAACGATGAGTCTCATTTAATTGTTGGTAAAACCGTATGGGCGCGGCCATTTTGTTGGCTTGTGCATCACGAGCTATAGGCGTTCGCTTGGTGACATGCGCAGTACACAACTTCCTGTTGTATGACGTCACGGATGTTTCGAGCTATAGTCCCAATCGAAGTCGGCCATTTATGTAGCGCGTTGGCTTACATTTTGAATTGCTTTGTAGCGTACTTTATAAAATCAATGAAAAGTATAACTGACGACGATACTCATAGTAAACCGAAACAAGAAGACAAAAGTGCTAATCGCATGGCCTTAATTGAATTTGGTAATCAAATTAATAGTGATTATTCATAGCGACAAATCAGTTGTCTTGAAACGGCAATCAAATCAATTTGAAGCCTGAGAAGGGTTTTCTGGTATTAAAGCCGATTTCGTATGTCCGAAACCGATCTTATAGAATTAAACACAGAAGAATGAATAAAATATCTTTCGTTCATGTACAATCCCGCTCAATCAATCAGAGACGTCCAATTACAGTGCTCTCAGCACTTTGATCTACTTTTTGTTCTATGTTTTCTATGACACTAAAATGTGCATGCAAACTGTGTGATCTTTGTAACAATTGATGTGTTCTATGTACACCAATGTAGAATTTTATGCGGGTAAAATTGTTGTTTTTGGAAACGATAAAAGGGTGAGAAACCATCAACCTCTGTATAACGGACAAAAAATTTCAACCAACACCAAGGAGGAGAAATTCGGAAATGAAAATTAATATTTCACATTTCATTAAACTCGTTTTCCCAACGGAGTCTCCTGTTATTCAGCTAATTCATCATCGAGAATTAATGTGTGACTTCCAGACACCACCGTTCACCTTTTTATCTCGATTTTTTCGCTTTTGTTGCCCTTCTTCCAACGTAAAATATTAACCCTTTCCCAAACGGCAAAATTTTAGGGGGATCCTCTTCAAAATCTGCCACAAAAACCAAAATGGATGCCATTAAAGATGGGATTTGTGTAAAATAAGACACAGAAAATATTGAGACAAAAGGAGAAACTGCTGGTTATCAGCAGTTTCTTTTTTTGTTTCAATTTTTTCCCAAGCCTCTTCCATAATGGACGTCAAAACCAGGTCTTAAAATAATATATTATTTAAATTTTAATTAAAGTTAAATATTATCTGGGCACTATGCAAACAGACTGAGCCTTATTTCTGGGAAGTAAAACGATAACCGGCCACCATGCACCAAGACTTACTATGCATTTCTGCAGTCATTTTTCGCTGATCAGTAAGACAATTAATTTGATGCTGGTTCATTTCGTGTATATCTTTTAATCATCAAATGACATCATTATTCAAAGAGTATAGTATTGAAATAATTTGAAGCTCTTAAGGATTTCAGCGTCGATAAGTCTGAATATGTACTAATTTTGGTAAAATGAATGCATTTTAAGTACAATTAACATATTAGATAATGGAATGGCAACCACTGTTATAGAGACGAAATTTTTCCAAAATTTAAAAGCTTTCTTATTAGAATCTTTGGATAATTTTGGAAACCTTAGTAAAACATCATTTACATGTAAGTACATGGTATATTTTTTGAATGGTTGTTGTTCATTACATTTTAAAAACAAAACAACAACAAACTTAAATTGTAGTCTCCCTAAAGCCGAACAAAACAGAAGACGACAATAGGAGTTAGATATCTTGCACACTTTTATGGTGAATCCATTTGGGTCTGAACAACAAATTCATTTGACCAATAGAATGAAACCATTCAATACAATTGATTGAAAAAATTGTCACCCGTCTGTTGCAGCCATTTTTGCTTTTCTAGTGATCAATATATGTAACATATTCTCTCGTATTACGTATGATTACGTGAAGCAAAAAGAAATTTAAAGTTCTTACCGTGTATTATTTAGAATATACTGCATCAAACTCACTTTTTCTCCTTCTGTTTACAGTTTTATACTCGTTTCACTGAATTGCAAAAATGTTTAGTATGAGTGCTAGACCACGGATTTCCGCTGGCGTTTTAAATGGGAACGCCTCATCTGCACGATATTAAATAATTTCGAATACAAATCGAATCTATAATTTCTCTGCCAACAAGTTTACAAAATAATTATTCTGGATACTTGATGTTGTTCAAACTTTACGTGAGGTAATGCAAATACCGATCAAACTGCTTTTGAGATATGAATCTATAAAACGCATGTCATTAGTCCTTGGTAACACTTTCCCTGAGTTCCGCGCTCCTATTTTAGAAAGAAAAGAGATGACAAGAATTTATTTTTCTAGGCCAATGTGGTCCTGTTCTGATCAATCAAACGTTGCATTACTAAACATTGCAACCCAAATGAATTTGGACAGGTCAACATTTGTGTTCCTTGGAAAATGACGTTTTTGGGCAATTTAGGATAGGTTTATGTGTATTTTTCTATAATCAAAACATTTAAACATAATTGCTCTTGAACATAAAGAAAAACTGAGATCAATACCAATACAATTGGATACTGAAGTTAATTTTAATTCAAACTTGGAATAACTGTTTAGATACCATTCAAGACATGTAGAGACAGTGAGATATTGTAATCAGAAAATGTTGGTAATAATTTGATTTGGCGACTTCTTAAGTACAGCTTAAAGACATCCATGACATTGTTATTATATAGCCACGAAATAAAAAAAAACAAGGTGATGCACAAGTAAGAATCGATTTTTAGTAACTGATTTTAAAGTTTAATGAAGAAAATAAAAAAAAATATAGGGTGGCACCAACAATCAATGAGCGCATTGTCAGTAGCCGCACAAAGACACACATTTCAGATTAATATAAATTTTCACGAATGACCAACTGATCTGCGACATAAAACTGTCTCTTAAAATCTCATTATTAAAAAAAATAAGTTTCCTAAGAGAGATGGTCGAGTTCAGATATTTGTTTCGTGCAGTGGTTGCCTTTCTTAAATTTAAAGTTCTGTTTGATTGGTTCGTTGGTTAGTTCATTGATTGGTTGGTTAGTTGGTTGGTTGGTTGGTTGGTTGGTCGGTTGGTTGGTTGAACTGTTCACAGAGTTCATTAAGAGATGTAAAAATTGTCCTCATAGCATTCAGGACCCACATGAAAATTCATAGACGATTCAAGATTTATATTTTTCTTATTTCGAAACTTTTTTTACATGTAGGGTACATGTACATCAGAAAAGAGCACAGATCCTGAACAGACTGTATCAATCTTAAATAAAATGTTCCCATATTTCAAATGCTTAATATCCTTAAATTCCTTTAGCATTTTCAAAAACCTCAAACGACCATTGAGTGATGTCGCCGTATTTCTGTTGTGTAATCACCACGAAGGGAATATAATCTGAATGATGAATTAACTTGTCATTTTGTCATATAAATGGACTTAAATATGACATATCGCTTCCTACCACATGATCACTTCGACAAAATAGAAGATTTTCTTATTTGAATTCTTGTCATTTTATTCAACAAATAAGCTACAATGTTGATTCTGTGTTGATTATCTTTTAAGAGTACAAAATTAATACTCACGATCTCAATAAGTACTTTTCAGAGTTTGTCAATGTGCATTATTTTCCCTTCATTTGCACATTTTAACATTTCAGAATACAGAGTCGACCTACTTGTTCAAATATACCGGTTACCTAATGCTACATTCAATTGAAATTAGAATTTTGCTTCACCATCTAAAATGATGCGACGTAGCCTTCCGGTGGTTGCTGTTCTTGCTATTTCTCGCTACTTCAATACATCATGTTTAATAATTTAAATTGTTTGTTTATGCTATCTATTTAGTGTTTTACAAATACAAAAATCTACTAGAAACAGATTTTGACGATTACTTATTCGCAGACTAAAACAACAACCAAGAGTGTCCCTATGAACTACAGACACGGCTATTTTCTTTTCCTTTTTAACAAAATGTTAACTAGTAGCTTTTTCAATGTATTATATTCATTCGAAGGTACTGAAAAGCAGACCATTTGAATTTTGAAGTGAAGGATGTTACAGTACACGCTCTAAAACAAGAATTTACTAAACGTGAAAAAGTTCTTTCTCTTGATTGATGATTTCGCCAAAACAATTTTAATTAGGTCAGTGACATTGTCATATAATGACCCACAGACCATTTACGGCCATCTTAAGCTCTTACGTCTCCATTATTACAGAGATAAAAAGTAATTAGAAACTGTACAATTGTGTCATTACATATTTAGAGAACATTAATAGGGTTCCGACGAAGCTTTCGCCAAACAACTTTGTACTATTATAAAAGTCAATTATGTCGGTGACATTGTCATATAATACCCACTTGAATAGACTATTTAAGGTCATCTAAAGCTCTTACGTCCTCATTATTACAGACATAAAATGTAATTAGAAACTATACAATAGTGTCATTACATCTCCACAGAACATTAACAGGGTTTCCTCGATCCTTTCTATAAGCACATTTCCACTAAGACCCCCAACACACAACAGTCACCGGAAGTCGTCCTTTGATGACAATGATGGCCAATCACCGTTCGTTGTCATTGCACGTGGGATGCTTTGCTTGCAATTGGGTCAGAGCCTGTTTCTGGCAACAAGAAACCGGCTGATGTTTTACTATCTTTAGTAACAAATTGTAACCGTGTCTGTATGTATACAATTTTAATTTCCCATAAAGCCATTGTTTGACACCGGAAGCGGCTCATAGGTACGGACTAAAACGATAATTGAAAGGGGTCAATTACTCGCTTGGTTAGTATGGTACGTCTTGCTTGACTTTAGTGCATTTTAAAGAAGAAAATAATCGGCCGTTTAAATATATGATTTAACAGACAATGAAAATGCAAATGTGCCAATAGCTATTACATTTTGCATTAAATGAACAGTCTATTACAATGTATATTTGGCATTAAATGAACAGTTTCATATTACAACAGAGCAAATCATTGTGTCTTCACCAGGAAAGATCACATAGACTAATATTATACCTGTAACATAAGTGTTTCGAAAGCAATAAGTTCGAAATATATCACTTCAATTGCTTATTTTCATCCAATTCAAAGAAAATGCAACTAAGAAAAAGAATTCAGGAATTCAAGAGTAAAAAATATCGTTCCCCCCCCCCCCTGGACTAGGTCTATATAAATTGTCGGTGTCATCCAATTCTATTTTCTCCTGCGATGTATATCATATTGCTAGAGGCCGTCAATCGTAAAACTCTTTTTCTCGGGAAACTGGGTTGTGTTACAGTTTAACTGGTAATTAGAGATGATATCTTTATGGCGCTGCCGTCTTTGGCGACTGGTCTCATTCATTTGCTTCTTTTTGGCTTCTTATCGTCGGTAACAAATAAATAAATACTTTTTACCGACGTACGATAAGAAGTTATTATGATGTAAACGTAAAAGATAAAAAAATCTCAAAACACGCCAGAAATGCTACAATAAACTGTATAGTCTTGTTATATGAAATGACATCGGTTCCTAGTCGGACTCGTCGTGTCATCCAAGAGATTTGGTCATCCAATCTGAGCTTTTACTTATTTCCTCAGCCAACTGAACAAACGAGCTTACATCCAGTGATTACACAATGTGCATGTTTTACATTTTTTATATGTATTTTTTCATTAGGACGGATAGCGTTATTTACTGTGTGTAATTTATTGTTTTGTAATTTCTGAAACACCAGACAAAATCTTTTGCCACACAAAATATCTTTCTAATTTGTAGAAGAGGATAATAATCTTTAAAAAAAATAATACTGCATTGCTTGATTGTGGGTGGTCATATCAATTATGTAGCACTAGTATTGCGCAAATCATTTTCTAATAAAGAGTGCCTAGATAAGGAAATAAATTTTTAGCTAACTTGATAATATAGATAAGTTTTCGCGACTAATATAACTTTCTGGGGAATATAATCAACTTAACGTAATAGAAATATTTAACCGTAGACAGATAGAGACAGACTCTTCTAGGAAAACTGTCAAACCGTAAAGACATCTAACGTATATTTAGATTGTCTTGTGAAATATTTCAAGCCGCATTTCTTTAGATCTCCATGAAACGATTTTTTGAAAACAATACTGATTGTTACGCGCGTTACATTACTGTATTGCTCATTTGTGTGTGATCATATATGTAACACAAGTATAACGCAAAAAAGATATAAATAAAGAGTGCCTAGGTTAGAAAATTAATATCTGGCTAATTTGATAATATAGATAAGTTTTCGCGACTAATATAACTTACTGAGGAATATAATCAACTTAACGTAATAGAAATATTTAACCGTAGACAGTCAGAGACAGTCCCTTCTAGGAAAACTGTCAAACTGTAAAGACATCTAACGTATACTTAGATATTTTAGGTATTTAGATTGTCTTGTGAAATATTTCAAGCCGGATTTTTTCAGGTCTCAATTAAAGGAAGTGTTTGAACTGATTGTTACGTGCGTAACATTACTGCATAGTTTACTTGTGTGATCATATATTAAACGCTAGTATAACGCAAACCATTTTTGGAAAAAAATCCAGATTAGAAAAATCATTCTAGCTAACTTGATAATATAGATAAGTTTTCGCGACTAATATAACTTACTGGGGAATAATATCAACTTAACGTAATAGAAATATTTAATCGTAGACAGATAGAGACAGACTCTTCTAGGAAAACTGTCAAACCGTAAAGACATCTAACGTATATTTAGATTGTCTTGTGAAATATTTCAAGCCGAATTTCTTCAGATCTCCATAAAACGATTTTTTTGAAAACAATACTGATTGTTACGCGCGTTAGATTACTGTATTGCTCACTTGTGATTGATCATATATGTAACACAAGTTTAACGCCAACGACTTTTTTTTCAAATAAAGAGTGCCTAGGTTAGAAAATTAATATCTGGCTAATTTGATAATATAGATAAGTTTTCGCGACTAATATAACTTACTGAGGAATATAATCAACTTAACATAATAGAAATATTTAACCGTAGACAGTCAGGGACAGATTCATATGGGGAAACTGTCAAGAGTTTAACCTAGATTGTTTTGAGAAATATTTTAAGCCGGAGTATTTCTTCAGATTCCCATGTAACGAATAGGTTGTATTCATTTAACCCTTTCCCAAACAAAGAAATTTTTTACTTTCCACTAAGAAAGCCACTGCAGATGTCAAAAAGAATGTTGATAAAGACAGGATTTGTGTAAAATATAACACAGAAAATATTGAGACAAAAGGAGAAACTGCTGGTTATCAGCAGTTTCTTCTTTTGTTTCAATGTTTTCCCAAACATTTTCTATTAGGGACGTCAAAAGCAGGTCTTGTTCGGGAAAGGGTTAAACTATGGCTTCAAGTTGTAGTTACAAGGTTTTGTTTTAAAAGAAAAACGAAGATATACTCCGCTATTATGCTGAGAATATATCTTGTCATTGAGCTGCTTGATTGTGGATGGTAAAATATGTAACACTAACGCAAATCATGTCTTAAATAATGAGTGTCTAGGTAAGGAAATTAATAAATCTCGAACTAATTTGATCGAAGAAAAATGTTTTCGCGACCGCTTAAAAATACTGAGGATTATAATCAATTTAATGTAATAGAAATCGTTCATTGTAGACAAAAAGGAATATGCTCATCTAGGAAAACTTTCAAATGTGCTAAGCATCTGAATTGCTTTCGTTTAATTACGTCAAAGCAGGTTTGTCTTTCCCAAGACTCAAATTAAGCGAATCGTTATGTATGGTAGATTTGAACTGAATAACGAAATTTTAATTGACATTGAAATAATGGTACCACCACTAACTCAATCATAGTAGTTAATTTTAGTTTTCCGAACAAGCTGACTTTGTGATTTTTCGATCAGTAGATTTTCTGATAGTTCTGCTACATGAGGTTTGTTTGAAATAAAAAAAAAATGAATTGAACAAGATCGCCCAAAACCTGCTTCGATTTTTTTTCTGAACACCATGATATGACAATCATGAAATAAATGATTAAATCCTATGTTACGCCATTCGATATGCATATCTGCAGGCAGGATTATGGTATCATTTAATAAGGTCAATGGTGGATCGTGTGATAAATGAATTTATAGTTGTCTGTATAAAGTGGGACGAGTGATTGATTTTGTAGATGTAGTGCTAAATAACATATACTGCTGTTATAAAATGAATTACTTGACGTGCATAATTACACTGGACTCGACCGATGTGTCCACATTAATTGACATTGAGTCCAGTTGATCCAGGTAGAGAATACCCTACAAGGTTTTGTTCTAAAGAAACAAACAACTTTATACTCTAGTATTATGTTAAGAATGTAACTGGTCAGTGCGGCTTTATGGTGGATGGTCATATATGTAACACTAACGCGAATCATGTCTTAAATATAGATTGTATACGGAAGAAAATTAATCTCAAGCTAATTTGATTGAAGAAATAAGTTTTCGCGACTAATAAAAATACTAAGGAGTATAGTCACCTTAATGTAATAGAAATAGTTTAATGTAGACAGACATGGACAGACTCATCTAGGAAAATTGTCAAATCTTCTAGACATCTCAATTGCTTTCGTTTAATAACGTCAAAGCAGGTTTGTCTTTCGCAAGATTAAAATTAGGCAAATCGTTATCTATGGTGGATTTGAATTGAATAATTGTGTTACTCAATGAAATTTTAATTGGCATTGAAATATTGGTATCATCACTAACTCAATCCTAGTAGTCAATTTTGGCTATTCGCACAAACCGACTATGTGATTTTTCCATCGGTAGATTCTCTGATAGTTCTGCAACAAGAGAATTTTAGTTTGAAATAAAAAAAAACTGAATTGAACAAGATCGCCAAAAACTTGCTTCGATTATTTCTGAACATCATGATATGATAAAATAAATCCTAAAATCCTATCCTATGTCGTTCGATATGCATGTCTCCAGGCAAGACTCCGGTATCATTTAATTAGGTCAATGGCGGGTCGTCTGATAAATGAATTTATGGCTGTCTGTATAAAGAGGGGCGAGTGATTGATTTTGTAGATGTACTTAATATGCCATCGGTGCTGCTATTAAAGAAGGGAATCAATCGACTTTCGAAAGGTATTGTACTCAACCGTTGTTAATCTGTGACGTCCACTCAAATGGACCTGGCCCCGGTTTCTCGAAAAAAAAACTGAAGTACGTTCTCATGCTCAAATCTGAGCACCGTGCTCAAATCGCACGAAATCCACGTGAACTTCAATCGAATAGCCTTCTACGTTGGAGAGTATTCCTTTAAAGTTGAGCATATTCTCATGAGAATATACTTAAGTTTTTTCTAGAAACCGGGGCCAGGGTTAAGACTTTTTCCCTTCCAAATTTAAAACATTTATGTCAGAGGGTATGTTAATCTTTAAGCATGATGCCCGTATCATTTAATCAGGTCGATAAGTGCCGTGAGATAAGTGGATTTATAGTTGTTGTCTGAATAAAATGGGACGGTTGATTGATTTGTTTTATGTAGGTCATGTGATGACAAACTCGCCATGTTTGCTGTGACAAAGACACTTAAATTGTGTTTGATCTCAAAGTTTAATCGCCAAGGCTCTTTCAGACATATCCAATTCTAACATATATAATTAAATAGCACTTATACCACAGAATTCCGATTATCCGACCATTAAAGCATAGTTTAAATACAAATACATAACAAAATTGGTTACCATAAAATTAACCAAAAAACCTAGTTTTCTGATTAAAAAAAAGATTAACTACAATAAACCAAGTGTCTAGGATATTTGACTGCTTCCCTTGATTAGACTGTCTCAGTCTGTCTACTGTTAAATATTTCTATTACGTTAATTCGATTATATTCCTCAGCATGTCTTATGTGTCGTGAAACTTATTCCTAATATTAAACTACCAAGGGCATAAACCTAATCGATCTGTATTCAAAAATGTGATTTTGCTTTTGTGTCATGACCTCCTACAATATGTCTTACGTCATGACATTGGCATCGATCTGTATCTTTAATACATCCTTCATAGAACGAAATCGTCGAATATATGTATATATTTATCCGCTTTCGGCGCTTTAAGCCAGAAGGTAACGAACAGTGTATCCCTTTTCTTTAAAAAATAGTGTAACTACAGCTTTTTAAAAGCTGTTATTAACACGGTTGTTAAAGTAAAGCAGCATAATTAGAACAGTAGACCTAAATGGCAGCGCCATCAAGATATCATCTCTAATTACCAGTTAAACTGTAACACAACCCAGTTTCCAGAGAAAAAGAGTTTTACGATTGACGGCCTTAAGCAATATGATATATATCACAGGAGAAGATAGCCTTGAATGACACCGACAATTTATATAGACCTAGTCCCAAGGGGAACTTTCGATCGTATTTGAACGATATCATTTCTTAGATTTTCTACAATAGCTTACTTTAAACACAAAACGCATTTAAAGCAACCTACTTTTTAATAGATCTTTAATTCAATCAAAACTACTAAACAGTGCACATTCTATATTGCCCTGCATAATAGTTGAACAATAACGCTACAAGACGTTGTGAGCAAAGATCAAATTAAACAACTTACTTACTGTAACTTACTGTACCGAGGCCATTTGTAAGCATATGGCTTCTATGACCCGTCCGTTTGCGTCCGTCTGTCTTCATTAATGTTAGTCTGACTTCATTAAAAGTTCCTAATGGTTTTCAGATTCAATATCGTTCTGTGCACATAAGAGTGTTCTAAAGCTGTTTTCCAGGATACACCAACACTAATTTAAACACCATCAAATTGCACTAATATTACAGAATTCCGATTACCCGACTATTAAAGCATAGTTTAGATACAAATACATACCAAAATTGATTGCCATCAAATTACCCAAAAAACCTAGTTTTCTGATAAAAAAAAAGATTTACTAAAATAAACCGAGTGTCTAGGATATTCAACAGCTTCCCTTGATTCCGTGTCTCTGTCTACATTTAAATATTTCTATTACGTTAAGTGTATTAAATTTCTAGGTAAATTTTATCAGTTGCGAGACCTTATTTCTTATATCAAATTACTTTGAGGATTATTTTCGAACCTAGATGATCTCAAATACCCAAAACGTCTTTTGACTCGATCTACTGAGCTTCCCGCTTTCGACTTCGTAATGATTGGCATCGACTTGTACCTTTTACACGTACTTCATCAGAACTCCTCACCCTGTGTCGATAATATGAACTGTCAAAGGTTCTAAATGTATCGATACGTACATGTAATGACGGTACAAAGCCAAAAGGAATCACATAAATGAGAACAGTGATTATTCTGCCGTTATATTCGTTAAAAAGCCAAAAGGAAAATAATAATTTTTCACTTTTCCTCCGAAACCTCGTATTAGAGCTTTTTCAAAGCTGTAGTTACGCGGTTGATGAAGAAATGCAGCAAAATAAGAATAGTAGACATAAATGGCAGCACCATCAAGATATCATCTCTACTTACCAGTTAAACTGTAACACAACCCAGTTTCCCGAGAAAAAGAGTTTTACGATTGACGGCCTTAAGCAATATGATATACATCACAGGAGAAAATAGCCTTGAATGACACCGACAATTTATATAGACCTAGTCCCAAGGGGACTTTCGATCGTATTTGAACGATATCATTTCTTTGATTTTCTACAGTAGCTTACTTTAGAAATAGAAGTTTCTATGAATATAATGAAAATTACGGAAACGAAAACCCTAACCAGCCTCCGCATTCTGACTATGCTCGACCGTTATTTTTTTACTTTCATGAAGCGTTGTATTGATGAGACAAGATCCAAAACGGATTAAGAGGAACCGACTTTTTTTTAAATAGATCTTTAATTCAGTCAAAAATACTAAACAATGTACATTCTATATTGCCTTACATTACAGTTGAACGATGGCATTGTGAGCAAAGATCAAATTTGACAACTTACTTACTGTAACTTACTGTACCGAGGCCATTTGTAAGCTTATGCTTTCTATGGCCCGTCTGTTTGTGTACGTCTGTCATCATTAATGTTCATCTGTCCTCATGAAAAGTTCCTAATTGTTTTCAGATTCAATATCTTTCTGTGCACATAAGAGTGTTCTAAAACTGTTTTCCAGGATACACCAACACTGTAGAAGTCTAGGGATAAACGATCATTAAAGTCTGTAAGTGGTGGATTTTCACGACTCTAAATCTCAATGGAAATCTCTAAAAGTCAACACATTGAATTATTTAACAGGATCAATTGAATTACCAAGAAATGACAAAAAACTGGATACCGTCTCGAAGCTTCCTGTTAACGCATCATTTTAGCTTATAAAGTAATGCTTAGAAATCGGTGAAAGGAGCCAAGTTTGTCGATTCTCTGTTATGATAATTTTCCAAAGAAGGGAAATTAACATTGTACGAACTAAAAAAAAACTTATCGAGATTGTTGATATAAAAATTCTTATTGTCGAAAGATATTGTAAAAGTCTATTTATTCGCTAGGACTTAATTTTCGCTAATTTTCGGGAGTATGCCATCTCGCGAGTTCATTGACAAAGAATCAATGAGTCGGAGCAACTTATTTATAAAAAAAAACACATTCATCACGCAATAGAAAAAAAACACGATAGTTCAAACAAAAAATCTCGGATTTTCTATGTGATCATCTGGTAGGAAGCGATACGTCATATTTAAGTCCATTTATATGACAATATGACAAGTTAATTCATCATTCAGATTATATTCCCTTCGTGGTGATTACACAACAGAAATATGGCGTCTTCAGGCTTACATTGAATTTCCATTGGACCTATGTATTTGTGTCGATAAATGATCTGACAGAGCATCCCTAGCTATTTATAGTTAGCTATACACAACTCAAAAGTATGATTTCTATGATTTCGAGCTTCAATCGCGACCCTCGAGACTGTTTGCAACCTTTTGCCGCGTTGGAACGTGGTTGCAACATGATCTCGAGCGTAATACAGTGACCGCCATATTGAACGTGAAAGTAGACGCGCGTAAATGACGTCATCAAAACAAATCAATCCTTTAGCTTACGTTATAATTCCAGTGAAATATACTGTCAATAATCGGTAAATCATATCAATTATTTTATCTGGTAAAATTTTGTCACATTTATGAGGATACAGTCGACTTTTGAACGCTGTTTGTTTCAAATATTTTTCTGGCGTAGATTTAAATGGTTGTTTGTTCTGCTTCCGTTGTTATTGACCTGACTACCGTTGTTACGCTTGCGGAGAGCTATGGGTAGGATCGGCTCATGCCGGCAACTGTAATCCGTTCGAGGGGATCTTGAGTAACGATAAGATCCGAGAATATTCGAATGTTCGAGCTTGTGAAAGAAGTTATCTCAGACATGACAACTCTTTCTTTCATACCAATTTTTGTCAAACGTCTTTCATCTATTTACAAAGGAGACAGGCGACTAAATTATAAAGGGTAAACTACCACCAATTTGTATACTTGTAAGGCAAACAAAAGTGTTTTGTTTTTATTACTAATATTTCTGTATTTCAATGCTGGGACATTTGAAGATTTTAATTTGTTACAATAGCATGCATGTATTAGACATTAATATTTCTCTTTTACTTGAAAATATTTTATGTAAAGAACAGTAAATTTATACTATGACATGACTTTGTACTATTACTCATATTCTGTCGTAGAAGTCTTATATTGGAAAAAGTGACAACCTGTTTTCCTGCAGTGAACAAGTGAACAAATATCTCCTCTCGACCACGAAGAACATTGCTCTACGGACATTTATCTTCTACTAATGAGGCTTTATAGCACATAGAGACGGCTTTTATGTCGCCAGTCAGTTGGTCATTCGTGATTTATATTGTCTTGAAACGAGATTGGCTTTATTAGGACACTGACCACTGACAATGACCAAACCTTCAAATTGTTATTTGGTTTCCATTTTGTTTACTCGCGGAAGACCATCATTGCTTCATATTTAATATGAAGCAATGATGGTCTTATGCGAGTAAATAAAAAGGAAACTAAATTTATTATCTATTTCAGAGCTGCAGATTAGGGAGGGTTAAGACTTTTCAAAATGCAAAATGTTATTTATTGTTCACCAAACCCTATGTTGTTGTACTCATTGGGATTATCTCATTGAGACGGTTCGAATTAAAACCAACATCAAAGGGAAAAGAAATGAAATAAAAAAAGATAAATGGCTGTATCCCCATTTTTAGCCATTTTTAGTTTGCTGTCTTATTTATTATTGACAGGATCTGACTTTCGGTATAAAAACAAACAAGACAGTCTTAATGCAAAATATCAATTAGACTTCAAGTTCGATTAAATACATTCATTGGAGCAACGTACTATTATTCGGATTTATAAAAGCTCGTCGTTATTTAATCCGAGAAAGCTTTTAAACTTAAGAATAACTTGGTCTCCGAAACAAAGTTATATATTCCATTGTCTTGTGTTAATAATGTTTAAATACATTCATTTACACCAAATTAGTACATGTGCAGACTAAAAGACGCGGAATCGGCTTATAAAACTTACAGATTTGTAGGCTCTTTATAAATATTCTTAAAGATTGAAAGGAATATGATGTCATAGTTAAAAGACACATATCCTACGCCGCATTATCCTATGGCAATAAAACCGACGAATGATTATATACTCGGTTCCAAAAGAAAGTGTGCACTTTCGCTTTTTGCTTTTACCTTAATTTTCACAAAGTTTGTGGCATTTCGGGTGATAAAAGGTGATATCATTCTTCAGATTAGGCCGTAAAGAAAATTAGCACCAAAACAGATGTCGATAGAATGGCTCATAGTGCATACACAGAGTCAGATAGTTATGATGTTGATTGTGTTGAGATTTGCACTCCTTACATCTTCTTCTGTGGAAAGTTACACATTTATATACCGTTGTAGGGTTCGACCAGGCCTTCAGAGCCATTTCCACGCTAAAGTTTAAATTTTCCTGTAGACGTTACGTGTGTGTCAACGTTAGTAATCGCTACGTAAGTAGTCTAATAAAATGTCGTCGAACGGTGCAACAACGTTCTACAATAAATTTGTATGCCCTTAGGGTGCCATACAAATGGACACTTGCTTTTAGAACATAAATACCATGCAATGCAAATTATTTGAGGGTTTTTTGTCTTTACCGGGTACGGTCTTGTTCACCGACGTTAATTGTAATTCGTTTCACGCTTATGCGCTATGTACAAATGTAATGATAATGTGATTTTATGCTAAGGTATGCCAAAAGGATCGCAGTGAGTGTAATTTCAGATCGATAACTCATCCAGCACGTGAGGCATATGTGAAACACTAAAAATTCAAAGTCGCAACTAAGCCAAAAACGCGTGCGTGCTATGTGATTTCTTTATCAATATATCGTTTGTCAATAGTATTGAGATGTGTCGTACAAAATTTCATGACGGTAGACGGTAAACTTTTCAAAATATTCAAAATCTAAAAGTGCACACTTTCTTTTGGAACTGAGTATAGTTATGCTATTCAGACCATTCCGCTAACTGTTTAGGTCATGATTTAATCTCAGTAATTTGATTTTTTGTCCGAGACATGGTAAATGAGCCTGTGCGCCGCCTGTGCGTCGATTTATCATAGATTGAATGGGCAGCATTTTAATCTTTAAAACTTTTAAGGTCGTGTATTTCAAAGCAATTTAAGTGGTTTAGACGAGGACCTACCACCTTTACCATCTTTACCTACTGAACATACTGACATACTGAAAATATATTTTGATCTCTATATAATATTATTTCACACCAAGAAGGATACGCTATGGAGTCGGTACTTCATGTACAATAAACACTGGATTTATTTTGATGTATATGTATATGATAGTTGTAAAAAAGAGAGATACATTGGACCATAGCAACAGAAAATATGGGGTGAAGACATTCTAACTTTTCAATTCTGATTTCGAATCCAAACCCAATGTTGCGGGTACTCATTTGAATCGACGAGACGATTCAAATGAGTACCCGCAACATAGAGTTTGATGAACATTTAGTGAATAATTTCATTTTGGAGCTCTGCATTTGACTGTATCTTAGTGTTTCATGGTCATTTACTATTCAAGACAACCAACTGAAAATAGAAAAGAAAGAAAAGAAAACAAAATTTGATATAAAGGATAATTCTAGCGTCTGGCAGTCACATATTATGCACCGATGATGAATTAGCTGAATGGCAGAGGACTCCGGTGGGAAAACAAGTTTAATGAAATGTGAAATATTAATTTTCATCTCTGAATTCTGCTTTCATCGGCGTTCTTTGAAAAAAATAATTTGTGCGTCTCTATATACAACGAGGCTGATATTTTTTCTAATCTCTTGACCAAAACACATTGTGCACAGCCTAATTAATAAATGCCTAAATAACGTCCGTACTGTTATTTTGTAGTTTCTTATTACTAAGTACAACAGACAAAGAGCGTTAAGTAATATAAAACTGATATAACTGCAAATATGTAAAGGCTAATCTAGGAAATTATCTTGTATCCAATGACAAATATGTCATTTCATCAAAACCTCAACTGATACATTTATACATGCATATGAGCCAGGATCTGGAAAAAAGTCCCCTTATAGCATTTCATACAGCTGTGTTTAACAATCAGCTTGTTCCTAAATGAAGTATTTGCATTGGATCCATGCTGCTGTCTTACAGTTGTTACATGTACAGGTCACAAAGAAGCTATTGATCAGACTGCGTGTATACGCGGGCTGATCTTGAACCATGTTGGACTCAAAGCCTTAAAGGACCTTTTCCAGATCCTGGCTCAATTATAATTGTATACTCGGTATCATATGTTATTGTACATCTTATGGATGAAATGTACAAAGTATAGAGTATGACCTTGAAACGGCCCTATATACTCAATAATTCATTTTGATCGTATACTAGATACATGTATGCATACCACATGTAGTAATCAATGTTGGTACATGTAACCAGAAAGGTTCTTGCTTGAAAAATTGTTAATCTATATGAATCATCTTGCAGAAAGGTAAGTCCACCTGTACCAAAGAAACATATTTTGACGTTAGTTTGTGAAGCATTAATGATGAAAACCGGTGACAAAACTAAGAATATCTTCCTACATAATATTTATACTTACTTTAAGGAATGGTTGAGATAGGGAGATCTCTCAAGTTATCAAAGAAATCATTTTCTTTTCAAGTAGAAACCACAAAGTCACGATTTTAGACAAATAAGTCACCAAGCTATTCACTTTACCCATGTTATTACATATCGATATGTAATATTCTACCGTGATCTTCTGTAAATAAAACAGAATGTAATACTAAAAGGCAAACTGAATTTAATTGTATGTGCGTCGTTACGTGTCCAAACGGGATTTGTTGAAAATTTAAAATGCCTTTTCCTGATTTAGTCCACTATTGAAGTTACAATTGTATTTACCATTGTAGACTACAAGGTAGAAACTTTGTTTTCACTAAACCCATTTTATTACATATCGATATGTAATATTCGTCTCTGATCTTTTATTAATATAACACCGTGTTATCTGAATTGTAATCTAAACAAACTGAAAGCATGTTTTGTTTCATGGCAAAATACGCTTTCCTGCAACAATGTGTTGTTTCATGACAACGAATGCTTTCTTGCAAGCAATTGTTGTTCCGTGACAAAGAATGCTTTCTTGATTTTTTTCTCTTAATTCCAATTGCTTTAACACTACCCGGGAATGGCAATATTTGGGCAACTAGAACTAGATCAAGGTTGTGGGAAATATTTCAAAGAAACGGATAAAATTCCAAATTTTTGGAAGATGTTCTTTTTTAGATTTAATTCATTTTACTTTTTTGAAAGTTAAAAATGTCGTTATTTATTGCTAGAAAGCAGTGACAATGAATAATGGTGTCCACACATAAGTCTGAAAGGTACATTTGAGTTAAGCGCAAAGGGTACTCTGTTTGCATTGGGCCTGTAACACAACTATTCATTTCGATTCAATTATCGTTTAATATCTCCTGTTATCAAATTGTCAGAAATTGTTTTCGGTTTCTATTCCTGTGGTAATCCAAAAGCTTAATTGGGAAAATGAATTGGATCCTCTTTGTAATACCGGATATTTCTTTTTCATAATTACGTTTTTGATTCTTATTTGCCGGGCTTTGGTATTTAATCTCTTTTGTTGGTAGAGACACTTCTGTTTGTTTTGTTTGGTTGTTGATTTTATTAACGTGTGATTGTTTTGTGTTATGGGCCGTTATTGGGTTTGTCTAATCATCGTGTAGAAAAATTGTGTCTGCACTTATGCAAGTTTGACGACATTATCAGAAATAAGAACAGACGCATGATCGTGCACAATTAATGAACGTAAAGTAAAATAGGAACAAGTGCATAGAAATATCAAATATGAATGGGAAAACTTTCAACGTGGCGAAAAGGCATTTCCTTGTCTGAAAGTAGCACAATTTGTCTATATGATGGATTATCTGAATATAACAATATTCTGCAGGGACAACGGATTTAATCAATTGTAAAATATTAATTTACGTTTTTCAACCGATGTCTTTTATGTTTCAGAGCAATAAAAGAATGCAACAACGATGCCAGAAATTATCTTTTGACCGTCAATCGAGATTATTGTTTCGTGTTAGATTACACAAGATGAACATATCTTCGCTTTTCAACGAAAACCTCGTAACTGCAGCTCAAAACAAGCTGATGTTTCGAGGTTTTCGTTGGAAAGCAGCGATATGACATATAGCCCACCAAATCTAACAAATACAAGCCTTCGTATGATGAAAAGGAACTTCTCATTGAAAGGATTGGTCTGGAAGTCAAATGTTAAATATTGGTGATAACTTTTGTGCACTCTACGGAGACAACACATTTAATGAAATGTGACATGTCAATATTCATTTTTGCTGCTCTTTGTATCTCAGCTTTGATGTTGTAAAATGAAGTACGAAACATCAATAACAGTAACTTGTGTTATGATCTAACAAAATCATTGATTGTGACTTGGATACCTCATAGATATGCTAGGTCTACGCAATACAACTTATTCAATTTAACCTTATTCAACTTACTTAAATGTAAACTGTGAGTGGTAAACATAAAGGAACTGATAAATGAAATTATTGAAAACTTCAAATGGTGGAAAAAATAATTTCCTGTCTAGAAGTCTTACATTGCGACTATGATTAATTATTTTTACAAATTACTCCTATGGGAAAACGAGTTAAATGATTTGTGAACTATTAACTGCCTTAAGTCTTTTTAATGAAAATAATTATTCGACCATTGGACTCGCCAAAGCTATAACTTGTTTGTGTTTTTGCAGGACGGAACCAGCATACCCATGGAACTTTTATACACGCTAGCAGGTCAAGACGCATAGAATGGAATAAAAATACAATAAAACCTGAAATGTTGAAATGAAGAACTCGGTTGACGGGAAGTAGCAAAATGCGTGTGGATGATCACAAACACATAAATCCTCTGGGATAATATTTTGAAGGAAATTTTAAAAAGCAACATTCGATTTTCAATCAATCATAAAGGTTGTCCTCGTCTCTGCAATTTATGAAATGTTGTCTCGGTGTATCAGAACAAGTACATGATATTATGATTCGTCAAGATTACAAGCAAATCAATCGGTATATACCGAATCAACTTTTGATTAATATAAACGATGACAGTACAATGTACGAGAAAAGAAAAGAGATGCTAGAATGGAAGTGATGGTATTGTATATCGCAGCGTCTGGAAGTCACAATTGCGTCTAATAAGTTATCTGAATATTCCAGAAATACACTTGAAAAAAAGTCTTGCAAATTCTGAAATATCATATTGCTTTGTTCGAATGTCAAATGATGTCTTAACGTTTGCAGTATTTGGAGAAAGATGTTATGGTTGTCAAAACCTGGAACTGTCTGTGGAAAATGGCTGCACCAGTTGAACCATACTAACACCAAAGGTTTATTTTTGCAAATGGATAAAATGCTAGACATCAAAATGAAATAGAAGAAACTGTGTATTTTTGGGAAATTAAATTGAAAATGTAAACGTATAGACGCAATTGGACAAGATATACCGATGATGAATCGTCAAAATAAAAGGTTTAAAGCAGAATATAGAAATGGCAGGCGTTTGATATAAAACAATTTAGTTACGTAATTCCACTTTAAAGGAAGTACAAAAAAGAGATCTAACAATAATTTATTGCTCTCCTAAACTACTATGCAGCTATGCTTCGCCTTGATATAAAATAATATACTATGTTTCCAAATTGTAAGAAGCTATGGTGTTTTTCCAACGCATAATAAATATCTCGACATAGTTCTTTGTTCCATATACACCATCCTGAATAGAGTTTAGTTTAAAATTCCTAATAGCAATGAATTGATAGGGACCACAGAATTTCTTTTTAACTTGCCTTCGTTGTTTTTTAACATTTGATTTCATCATTATATCCTGCAGATATTAAACAATATATTCCACTTTTATCTCTCCATACAATTGAGCCAGGATCTGGAAAAACGTCCCTTATGGCATTTGAGGCAGCCAGATTTCAAAGCCGGGCTGTGCCTAGATGCAGTCTAACCAGCCGCCATGTTTCTCTTAAATGGTTGCTACAGACCATGTGGAAGCTATTGGAGAACAAAATGGTTCCTGGTCAGACTGCGTGTATACGCAGGCTGATCTGGAACTATGTTGTTCTCAAATGCTATAAGGGACGTTTTTCCAGATCCCGGCTCAGTTGTATTATTTTTCATTGCTTGAACTATTTTCTAACAATTCGTTTTATCTGTTCCCTAGAGAGCGGCAAATGTAACAATGCATAAAATTACTGCAATGAAAATTGCCTTGGGATCCCGATTGTCATATTTGATAGATTTACAATTTTCAAAGGAGATTTAAAATATTTTATATCAGTTTAACCATCTGATATTACTTCCATATTAAACAGGACATTTTCTTTTTCTATTGGTCCACAGAATTAAATTGTAGGACAATATATAGGGCACGAGTCTTTAAGAATCAGTAGATTTTACAAATATTCTTTAACAATGATATCACTGTTTTCCTGGCAAAATACTCCTAACTGGCACTGCACTGCATCTATAATTAAGCGATTAACTAAGGTATTTTGTCGACTTAACACTTTCTAAAACGGCAAAAGTTTAAGGTGATCCACTTCAAAAACTGCCACAATTGATAAAATGGAGGTTATTAAAGGTAGAATTTGTGTAAAATATGACATAAAAATATTGAGACAAAAGGGGAAACTGCTGGTTATCAGCAGTTTCTTTTGTTTCAATGTTTCCAAAGCCTTTTCTATTAGGGTCTTGTTTGGGAAAGGGTTAACAAGTACCATTGTGTGTGTGCCATCTTTTTGAAGTTTCATACCAAACGCATAGACATTTCGGACATAACAGGAGAATAAGGCGCGATAGATATACATAAATGTCACAGAAGGAACTCAAATATAGATTAGGATATCTTTTAATTCCCTTTAAGCATTTGACCATTTAACAAGCATTACAATCAACATTGTCTATGTGACTGTTAAGGGGGAATGCTCCAGTTTCCTACATTTTTTCCCAATAATAGAATTAATTTATATTTTGTATGTTGAAATTACATGTTATTACCAATTGAAAAATGAAATGAAAATGGATGGTCAGCGATCTTGTTTGAATTTTATAGGCATTCGTATCACATACCCCTACATCGAAAAAACGCACAATTTCTTGCACCTGTCCAAGGTCACTAAAATGCTAATAAAATGCTGTATATTCATCGTTTAGTCCCGAAAACGGATTTAAAGTAACGTCTTACATGTAATAAGAACAGAAAACACAAAATATGTACCATTATTAACGCGTAGATTTGTAAAACAACATGCTCACGTGTTCGGTTAGATCAACGAAGCTGGAGTGTTTTATGTCAAAATTTGCATATTTTTGGAAATATTTCAAGTTCTACATAATAGAATTTGATAAAACTCCCTCATTGTATTAAGCAACATGTCCTGGTAATAATTAAAAAAGAAAATGTATAGGTCAGCGCACTTATTAGTGAATTACACCAATTTTATCAGCTACACATGAATGAAATGACGCAAAACAGTGCTAACTGCATACACACTTACGACTGTCTTGCTCTAAATAATCGATTTCCAACTTGAGGAAATCAGTTTTGTATAATATATACGCTTTTACCGTCGTAAATGGTAAATTGTAATGATGTGTTATATTATTGAAAATATGGTAGCGAAACATATTGGTACGAAACGTTTAATTTACTACAGTAATGACCGAGTGTTCCAAAAACCTGGAGCATTCCCCCTTAATTGAAAGTTAATTGAAGTCCTATACCACGCAACTATATATTGCGGACATCCTGGGAGAATAAGCCGCGACACATATGTATGAGCTACTCGAATGCATATTATGGTTTCTTTAAACATATCGTTTTTATGACGAGTTTCTGTTGAATTACTGACTTTCTTATCCACGAATTTAACAACCAAATTCCTTTTTCAGAAAGTATTGTGATTCTTTCACAGCGAATATATGTCGTCGAAAAAGCAATATACTGTTGATGGTTTCCGTTATACCACACAAAACAGTTTCCCTTGTGTTTGAACAAGCGAGACAAGATATCATGTTATTCAATATAGCCATGTTATTACAGATCAATATGTAATATTCGTCTGCAATCTTCTGTAAATAAAACATTATGTAATATGAACCGGAATTCGAATTACTTTTAAATGTGTGTGCGGTGTTTACGAGTCCAAACGGCATTTGTTCGAAGTTAAAAATGCCATTTATTGATTTTGCCTACTATAGAAATAACAAATATAGTAGTAATCACTATTGTAGATCACAAGTTAGACAACATTTTATTCAATATCATCATGTTATTTCTGATCGATATGTAATATTTCTCTGTGATTTTTTTAGTAAATAAAACATATCCTGCTTTCAAACAGAAACTAATAAGTTATAAGAAGGAAAGTATTTTTCTGGTATTATTTCAAATAAGCTATTTCTAATCAACATTATTTGGCGTTGCAATGCGTGTTGGTCCAAATGAATATTTCTATTCAGTTCAAAATCCGTTCAAATAAGCGAATTGCCAAACGGATCAAGTATGTCAGCCAGTTGCAAAAAATTTCAATTCTTTTCAATTATCGTTTTATATCTCGAATTATTAAATTGCCAGAAATGTTTCTCGCTTTGAATTCCACTGGAATTGCATATGCTTAATTTAATTTGCGAGAAAGATTATAAATATATTGTAAGTTAATTTTACTTAGTCAGCCAACGTGTTCTAGATGGCGAAGCTTTTGTCGACGCAGAGGAAGCTGTACATTATAAGACATCTGTTTAACAGAACAATTAGGTATAAAATGGATTTCATAAAAAATAAACATTTCAACACAGCCAGCAGTTGTTTGACTTATAGCACTTATAGCACTCCTTGCTCTATTTATAAAAAATAAAATTCAATTGTTATAATAAATTTATGAGGAAACATTTTCCGAGACATTATACATGTACATATTCCACCCACAAACAAAACATGACATAACAATTCAAAATAACAGCTTATCTCAGGGGTACAATTTAATGCCTTAAGAAATTCACTTTATGCTTGTTATATAAGATTAACGAAATATTTCAGAAAATACTTTCTTTGTCGGCAATAAAACTCTCATAAAATTCAGCGTTTGGTAAATGTTATCCGAAATAAATAGGTTATCGCAACATGAATTCAATTGGGGTCATTTTCCATTCGTAAACTAAAACATAACTGCTTCCTGTCCGAAACAAAACACTATGCTCAACTTCTTACATGTACCAAATATCTGACGCTTTCCCTGTTCAAAGCTCAAATGTTTTGCTTTCGTATAATATAGTACTATGGCTTGGTGTTGCGAAATAAAGTTTACCATACACATTTCAGTTCATCAAAACAAATTGATATAGTTTTTCGACCAAAAGTTGGTTCTGAGCATATTGAGCATTTCAATAGAATTCCTGACGATACGCATACTTTTGAAGGACTCTAATCACTGTGTTGTAAGTTGTACGTTAGGTTTGTGTAGTCATTCAAAGATGGCGACAACAATACAGCATGAGAGGTAGGTGTCTTAGTTTTTCATTGATAAATTTCTTAAACGGTCGTATCTTGCCTTGATACTGATATCATTATACAGGGGAAATGTATACCTATCAACGGTTCTATATATCAAAGTACCAGTGTTGTCCTATCGTACTCAGTCGTTGTGCAAAGACAGCCCAACACGGAAAACTTTTTTCGAAGCGAGAAAGTTGCCCTTTTAAGGATGATTACATAGTAAACAGCGAACTAGGGAACAAACTATTGCTCTTACTTGGATGTTTTTAACAT
This sequence comes from Fragum sueziense, assembly GCA_963680895.1. Classification (NCBI taxonomy): domain Eukaryota; kingdom Metazoa; phylum Mollusca; class Bivalvia; order Cardiida; family Cardiidae; genus Fragum; species Fragum sueziense. Next base: position 48,433,676 of record OY804606.1, on the reverse strand, counting down.
GCTCTTTTCTATGGTTACTGTTATTTTACACAAAAATGTCTAGAATGACCACAAACACCGTGTTTATGAAATGGCCAGACAACGGTGTAGTCAGAGTGAAAATATGCAGACACAACGGTGCAGTTTCTGTGTTTTATGTACGGTGTGGTTATATTTTCATAACAAATTGTGAACGGTGTAGACATAATGCACTTGTGAACGGTGTAGACTTGAAGTAATACAGAACTTATCATTTCTGGAATGATAATATTTTTATGTTTAATGATAACGATTTCACGGCTGAGAATCATGTTTTACAATTACTACCGAAATTCTTCAACAATTATGTTAATAAGTTTTTATGTGACTGACTTGTAAATGCTTTGCAGCAAAGAAGGTGACAATATGACTACAAAATATACTTTAATCAAAATATATCAGAATCTAGTTTCCTTGCTATTTGTCAAAGCAATTCCGTAAGGGTCAAATAGTAGAAATTACCAAGAATCTGCTGGCGTCTGTTTTACTTTTTTCTTTATTTTCAGTTCCATGCTGTTCACCTATTACTACTGTCATTTCGAAGGGAGTTTTGAAAAGGTTGTGAAGCATTCGGAACAGGACCATTCCAGTCAGATATTAAAAGTGCGCAGGGGGGGGGGGGGGGGGGAGAGATCAATGATCAGACGGGTAAAAAAGATTTGAAAACTCTGAACTTTAGCAATATTCCTGATATTATCAAGAAGTCAGACTAGGACATCATCCCCATTTGCGAGCATAGAATACACAAGATAGACCTCATCAACGTAGAAAAAAGGATTTTGGAGTTAACAAGATTCTTTCTATCGATGATATCCCCGGTTTTGAATGCATGAGTCCTGAACATAAAAAAATGACGAAGTTCAACACCCCATAAAGTCGTTCAAAAAGCCCCGACCTTAATTCCTGATATTTCCATTGGACGTGCTAAAACAGATGAAACGGATAGGGTCTCTTCTCTTTCCCCACGAGAACATGAAAACAATGGCTGAAATGAACAGTTTGTTCCCAGATGTGATTAAGTCATTGAGAAGCGTTGATCAACTTGGTATTTGTTTATTTTGGTCAATGAAGGTCGGCTCTCGGTGGAAAACATTGCATTTCATTTATTTATGGATGTGTGTAAGTTACACTGTCTTGGGAGTACTTCAATGCGTTTTACTCCAATAGTCAAACGATTTTGGCGAATAGAATATTGTCTTTTTCATTGCAAATGGTTACATTTTATCAGTGAGCCCAAAAAATCTTGGTCAGAAAATTGTCAGTCCTGAAGAAGAAGTTCATTACGTATGAAAATTCCAAAATGAATTTTGCAGTTCCAGAATTCTATTTTAAAGACTTATTTACTTAAGTCGAACAAGACGAAAAGAAGGCCCAAATGTTTATGAAACAAATTTATAATTTATGTTTTGTTATTTATAATTTATGTTTTGTTGATTGAATCCTTTATTTTGGGTAAAATCAGACTTTTCAATGAGGGGTCAATTTGAAAACAAGATACATTTCGATCAATAATTATCATACTCCATGAGTTGAAATCATTTCATTAATTACAATAATTGATTGTAATAACCAATTAAAACAGTTACAAAGAAAAATTCAAAGCCAGAGCCGAAAATTCGAATCTACAAATCAAATGAACGGATGAACAAGAAATTTGCCGTTGCACTTAACATGGCTTCAAAATGACGGTTATCGTATGTCTTATTTGATATTATGTGATGGTATTCCTTTTGATTATCATTTCCGTCAGATGTTTATTCAATCACAAATAACAAAATTGTCTCCCGAAAATTAAATCAAACATACATTGAACTGTTTAAGGCTTAGGAGAATGAAGAAAAGAGAAAACATAATTTCTTAACTTTTGTTTTCATTTACTTTGAGGATGGCAGCATTTTCATCTGAGTTTTCTAAGACCAAAGTATTTGAGGGAGATAAAACAGATGATCTGCTATATGTTAGAGCTAGTTCGCCCTATACAACATACCAAGTCTACACCGTTCACAATTTGTTGTGAAAATAATAACTACACCGTACAGATAACACAGAAACTGCACCGTTGTGTCTGCATATTTTCACTGTGACTACACCGTTGTTTGGCCATTTAGTAAACACAGCGTTTGTGGTCATTCTAGACATTTGTGTGTAAAATAACGGTAACCATAGAAAAGTGCATGTTAAAAAAATCCAAGTTAGAGCAATAGTTTGTTCCCTAGTTCGCTGGTTACTATGTAATTATCCTTAAAAGGGCAACTTTCTCGCTTCGAAAAAAGTTTTCCGTGTTGGGCTGTCTTTGCACAACGACTGAGTACGATAGGACAACACTGGTACTTGGCTATATAGCACCGTGAATAGGTATACATTTCTCCTGTACAATGATATCAGTATCAAGACAAGATACGGCCATTTAAGGAAATTATCGACGAAAAACTAAGACACCTACCTCCAACGATTTTCCACCGACGCCATCTTTGATTGACCACTCAAAACTTCCGTACAAACTACACAAATCTAACGTACAACTTACAACACAGTGCTAATTGAGCTGTTGAAACACCTCACTCTCACGAATGACAAACTGATAGACACAGCTGAAAGCACTTGTCGACATGCGAGGAAGGGTTATATTAAATAATAATGAAGTACAACAATCAAACACCGTGGTTTCTCATCCATCAAGTTGTTTTGTGTGAAAAGAAAAACACACGTAATTGTAAAATCAATCCAACAACCTTTTGAAAATCACCAGTCCTCCTATGACATTTGAATATTTTAAAGCTCTACATGAAAATCACAAACCGCCACACAATACTACAGAAATAAATCAGTTTTGCATTCAGCCAAGAGGGTTAATGAATATATCAAATCAGTCCAAAGTTCTCTTTCTCAAGGGATAGCAACATCAAAACCAAAAGTTATAACGTGATGTCGCCATTGTATTTGTTTGTCCTTGACATCGATGTTAGTATTGTTACGGCACTAATGAATTAGGTTTATACGGGCGAAAAAAGGCTGCGAAGCAGCCTTTCGTCCGTCTATAGATTGAAATTGAAACGGAAACAAAAATGTCGGAAACCCTCTGATTTTTTCAATGTTAATTGAATGGAAAAAACCGAGGGTTTCCTTGAAATTTCGGGCGGGGGGACAGGGTAATTTCGCATTTTTGGACAAGTGCCCCCCTCGCTTTTAACGTCATTTTTACAGCAATTACCTGATAATTCCCTTCCTAAACGCTATCAAAACGATCTGACAGAAGCAGTGGATCAATTAATATCAATATAAAAAAAGCTCTTGAATTGTGTGTGAATTAAAGAAATACAACAACAAAGCTAAATTTTAACTAAAGACCTAAGCGAAGTCGACATATGGTCTAGGGGAAGTAAATATATTTGTCGTGACACGTGACAAAACTATAGGGAAGGTCCCTGTACATAATTAAGGTAAAGGTGACCTGTGATTGGACAATATTTTTTACTGGAATTGAACATGATTTATTCATTTGTGACTGATTATATTCTATTTTCAAGTTAAAAGCAAAAAATCAATGATTTTGAATCATGTTGGCAATTTCTGGGCCATTTTAAAAGATGGGTATTATACTCGGAAATGCTTCTGAGACTAGCTCCGCAGTTAGGGTGATCTCAAAAATGGGGTCAAAGGTCATAGAGAAAAGGATTCATGCCATACTAAAATTCATTTTTTCGGGTGTATGAATGGATGTTCTAGAATTTAAGGTAGGTCAGATCATTGCTGCAAACTCATGGACTGAGCTATAAGCCGAAATGTTATAATGGTCGCCTATGTAAAACTATTTACTTCCCTTAGACCATATGCTAGTTCACGTGCTGTCATTCTTGTATCAATCGATAATTTATGACAGATCAGCGGCCATCTTGTTTCGTCTGCACTATAGTTGACAAATACCGACAGCAATTTGGCGACATTCACCATGGATGAAAATTGCACGGAGTAACATTTCTGTTCCATAATATGAAGTGGTGTGACACCAACACCTACGGAACAACAACTTCCTACCGGAAATCACAAACAGATATGCTAGACTGCTAAGGACGCCGACTGCTTAGGGTGCAAATGGCTTTGAGAAAGTTGTGAACTAGGTGTAAGTGTTAAAATCTATGGACTTTCAATACCTCAGTTATATTTCAAAACTATTATATTGGTTTCCAGTAGCAAAGGAGTTTCGTACCAAATAAATTTCGACCGATCAAGTTGTAGATTGGACATACCGCGTCTTTTACGGTACCGCGGTATTCGAAAAAATGTTCATTTGCAAACGAAGCATCACCTATCAACTGCGTGCATTAGCAAAACTAAAAGCAAATTTAGTTACTAGATCTAAAATTTTCTGTGGTTATTTTTAACATTATTTTGGCTGCATTGGATTGCTATAGAAAAAGAAAACATGGAATGTTTTCATGTCTCAATTTTAAACCCCTGATATTCGATAATTGCATGACCTGCAATAAATGAAGTATCCTCGCCTCCCCATGGTCCGTCACCCTAAGCCGGCCACACTAAATGCATATGCATTACATAATCGAGTAAATCATCCTGAAACACTCGTCTCCCCTCTAGATTTAACGAGTTTCCTTCCTTTAAATATCTGTTTTAATAAAATTTAACTTGAAAAACAACTCCGTGAATGTAAACACACTGTAAGCCGTAGCAAAACAAAAAAGGTGACGATACATGACGGGTGACGGACCATGGTAAGTCGACGATACTATTTAGTCTTCAGTTAAGATTCTCGGCTTCGCTTCTGCATACGGGTAAAAATTATACCAACTGGAAAATGTCTGCAGTTCTTATGCATAATCCGTTAAGTGATGATTCCTCTGTGAATCTTGACGGGATAATCATATCATTGACTGACTTGGACCATTTATGGTCTTTACCGGCTTTTAAGCCATTTTTGACCCTCTGGAAAATTAGTATCCACGGATCTTTTGAGGACCTAGCCGCCAGGTTCAACTGTCATTTTGACGTAAACGCCTCCTTCCCCAACAAAAATAAAATATTATAAATGTATGATTGAAACATACCATTTTCAGTGTGAAGATGATAATCTCAGTACCGAAAGGTTTTTGTAGAGAGATAATTCATTATGATAGATCAATTTGATAATAAAAGCATTGCTCTTAAAGCCCATTTTCCAAACGACAAATTATTTAGTCTTTTCAAGTTTGACAGCGGCTTAACCCTTTCCTAAATGGCACCTGATTCAATTTGGAAGCTCTTGCAGACAACAGAATGAGCATCTTGAAAGTAGGATTTTGTGTGTGCAAGGATTGGGGGAAGACACAGAACGCTGGTAGAAAGGGGAAAAATCACATGCAGCATCCTAGTTTTGTGGAAAATCGTATAATATAGAAAAAGAACACTAGATGGGCCAAACCCCTCTTATATCCACTACAGTAGACTTGAGAAAAAGCAGGGCTAGTTTGTAAAGCTGCAGAAATTGTGGAAAAGATTTCCTTGCTATTTCATTTGGGTTTTTAGTGTGATTTTTGAAAATATATCTTGGGGAAAATTTATCATTTGGGGAAAAAAGTGCATTATTTCTTTAGGGGAAGACGCTGGAAACCAGTGTCACTTTCTTTAGGGGAAAACCCCTGGAATAGCAAATCTTTTTTTCTCTATTTGTTTATTACTGGTAAAAATAATCAATATGCTATCCAAAACACTTCAAATACTAACAAGTAATTGACAAATGATGTTGATTAAGGTGATTTTAGATATCATTATTTTAGTTTTGACATTTTTCAAGGCAAATTTATATCAAATTTATATTTGCCTGATAATTTTCATGGGTCGGTTGGCATGACAGTCTTTTTTGGGAAAATGGCAATAAAAAATGTAGGGTCGGTGGGTTTGCGGGAACACAGCAATTTTTATTTAACGTCTGATTAGAAATGAAAGTAAGTGATACATGTGTGAAAATATTAAGATCAGTTTGCATGATTAGACTCAGATCATCATTTAGACTTTTAAAAAAGATGAGAATATTCCTAGAGGATTTAATTGTGTTGTATACTTTCCACTACAGCATACATTGCTTTAAGTTATTCATATTTTTTACAGGTTAGTGTTTCAAGCAAGAATGGAAGCAAGAAAGATAAGTTTACAGATTTTACAGAGCAGAAAAAGGTAAAATGACTGCCACAGCTTTTACTGAAAATCAATATGATAACCCAGTGTTCTCCCAAGCCTAATAAGCTGTTTCGGCCCCACTACAGCTTCATGTAAATCAGTGCAATCCCCCTACAGCTTCAAAACTACCCACAGCTTAATTTCATCAAAAAGGTCACCAAATAAGGGGATTTGTAGATATTCCATGTCAAAAAGTGATAAATAATGCATTCTTATAAAAATAAAATGTAATTATTCTGTATAAAAACATAATGGGAAAAGAAGAAATTGCTCGAATTGAAATTGCTCAAATTTCTTCTTTTCCCATTATGTTTTTTTCACTATTATTTGCATGAGCATAATGTGTTTCAAGGTTTACCAATGCCACTACGGCTTCAAAATATTCTGTGGAGAACCCTGTAACCTGTTGTAAATTGTACAGAAAAGTAGATGAGCATAGTAAACTGATATTATGACAGACAGAAATAAGTGAATTGATGAATATAATTCATAAAACATCAATGCAAAAGAGGAAAATGCTGTTTATTGGCATTTATCTTGGGGAAAAAGGTTTTTTTCTTCAGAATTTTCAAATACTGTTATACAGACATCAAAACCAGGACTCGTCACAAAACCACAAACTTTTAGGGTGGTCCATTTTGAAGGCGGCTGCAGACAATAAAATGGATAAGAATTGTGTGCAATATATCAAGGAAGATATTGAGGTAAACAAAAATGCGAATACTCAGCATTTTCTGCTTTTGCCTTAATATTTTCCCAAGTCTTTTTAAATCTGTCATGTCAAAATCTGGTCTCGTTTTGGAGAGGGTTAAATTACTATAAGAATGAGCGTGCAGATTGAACAAGGTCAAATATTATACCAAATCGAACTTTAACAAAGTCACAAGTACATTCTTTTCAGTGTGACCACAAAAAGTTGTATTACGGTTTGAATGGGAAATACATGTAACAGAGGATATTGCTCCAGTATTATGATCAACATGTATTGGCTTCTTTATTTTTTCTTATTTTATTTCAGTTCTTCAGCTGATGAATACACACATCCAGATTTAATCTGCAGTCTTACATAAAGGTGTTTCATCAATACGATAGAATCTTTACAATCGGTCCAGAGTGTTTAAAATAGAAGCTATTTCATCAATATGGTAGAAATGGGACGATCGATCCAGAGTGTTTTAAACAGAACCTGTTTCATCAATACTGTAGAATCTTTACGGTCGATCCAGATGTTTTAAATAGAAGCTGTTTCATCAGTACTGTAGAATCTTTACGATCGATCCAAAGTGTTTAAAACAGAAGCTGTTTCATCAATACTATAGAATCTTTACGATTGATCCAGAGTGTTTTAAATAGAAGCTGTTTCATCAATACCATAGTATCTTTATGATCGATCCAGAGTGTTTTAAATAGAAGCTGTTTCATCAATACCGTAGAATCTTTACGATTGATCCAGAGTGTTTTAAATAGAAACTGTTTCATCAATACCGTGGAATCTTTACGATCGATCCAAAGTGTTTAGAACAGAAGCTGTTTCATCAATACTGTAGAATCTTTACGATCGATCCAGAGTGTTTTAACCTTTTCCCAAACGGCGAAATTGTAGGGTGATCCACTTGGAAAGCTGCTGCAGACGACACAAATGATGCTAATAGAGACATGATTTGTGTAAAATATGGCACAGAAAATATTGAGACAAAAGGAGAAACTGCTGGTTATCAGTAGTTTCTTCTTTTGTTTAAATGTTTTCCCAAGCCTTTTCTAATAGGGACGTCAAAACCAGGTCTTTTTTGGGAAAGGGTTAAACAGAAGAAATGGACAACAGCATACAACCTTTGTTTAAAAGAACCTGACTTCTGACAGACATCTTTCTTTGTATAGGTTGTAACTTATAGGTAAAGAAACTTGACATGCATGATAAGACACAAATACAATTTCTGAAGTTGATAATGGCATGCCAAATGAATAAATAAAAAACCTTACCATGATGTTCTTCTCATTGTATGGTTATTTCTTTGTCATTGTAAAATTCAGGAAATTTCAAAACAGAACTTTCAGTGTTAATTCAGTTGTTAGAATTGCATTATTGTTTTAGATAACTTTCAATGGCTCTGTGCTTGTTAACCAAATTACTTTATTTCTTAATTCCGAGGTGCTGTCTCTGGCAATGTTATTAGATTACAGGAGAATAATTTGAAGCTGTAGTGGTCAAGTTTCTTACAAGAACCTCCAACACATAGTGTTTGTATAACGAAAATAATTGTGCATTAAACCTTTGATGGAAAAGAAGAGAAGAAATTGAAAATTTTGAGGAATTTCTGTTTTTCATCATTTTGTTCCTGTGCAAAATTATTGTACAAAACACTTTATTTTTTAATCGGTTTCTTACATGGAACACCTCAAAATGACTCGCTATATTCTGGTATATTTGAATTTGGTTTGAAGCAGAGAATGTATCTTCAATACACTGTAAATAGGAATTAACACATTAGACCACCAATTTTTAGACTTGCTCATGTTCAGAGATCTTTAGTCTTTGTGGATGGAAATCATTCTGGGAATCGAAGAAACTGCTTGAAGAAACTGCTTGTCACTAGTAATTTCTTAACTTTTCAATGTTTTCAAAAGCCTTTACCTTGTGCGGCATCTAAAAAAATCTTTGTCATATTTGGTAATTTTAGTACAAATGATATTGTTTAAGAATTATTTAGCTCTTTTTAACCCATTACCACACAGTGACTCTTTTTGACTCCCCACAAGAAAATGGCTATAGAAAACATTGTGGAAAACGAAGAAATTGCTTGTGACATGCAATTTCTTCATTTCTCACTATGTTTTTTACCCAATTAGACAAAAAAGTACGATATCATCCACTTGATATTGTTGTCAACATGATCTTTGAATTTGGATCTGTCTAAAAAAATGTCGTTTGGTAATGGATTAATGCAATATATTTCCAACTAATTGAAAATGTGGACTTTTAGAAGTTAGAACATTTTAAGGAATAGAAGTACACTTTACATACACTTTTATTCAGACCTACAGATAAGAGGGGCGAAGGCTTTTCAAAATGCAATATGTCATTTAATGTTCATCAAACCCTATGTTCCGGTACTCAATGGAATTTTCTTATCGACATTATTAAGATGAGTACCCACAAAATGGGGTGTAGATTTGAAATGAAAAAAAGTAGAATGCCTTCACCCCACTTCTGTCGCTTTGTTTATTGTTATGTCTTTGGCTCAATTGATTGCAAAGTTCTCAAGGATGTGCTGTTGTGATTGTCCATTGTCCGTCTGTCTACAATTACAAAAAGCAATAAACTGCTTAGCCATAGGGCTGTGATTTTTTCTTTTGATTTAAAGTAGGCGAAATTTAGTATGCCTAGAATTATACATTTTTGTAAATAGATTAATCTTGTTTAATTTTTTCTCTTATGTGTAGCGTTCTCTCATCATGTGTTGTATGTTACTCTACTTATGTGGGACATCTTTAGACAGCAAAATTATGAATTTGGACAAATTCAAAGATGTTGCAGATCTATTGCAACTTCAAATCAATACAATGTCAATTTTACATTTATTTTGGTCCAGCTGAGTGAAAAACTATGTGGAGATTAAAGAAATTGCTTATGCCAACCAATTTCTTCATTTACCACAATGCTTTCCTGTTTCCAAAGCTATAATCTTGTTGGGAGTCAAAAATCGTCATTGTTTGGGAATATGTTAAAATGTTGTATCTGCATAAGGCTATGAGTTTGAAATGCCTTATGAAGCATGGATGAACAATCCTCTCGGTCGAGCAATTTAGGAACATCTTGCCTCTGTTAATATGAAGAGACCCAAGTTCTTATTAAATGTATGTATTTAGTTATTGATTCATTAAATGATGTAATATCTTAG